>CM060915.1:128912900-131365400 GCA_030737875.1 Allium sativum
TTTCTTTTGCTCCGCCTTTACTTGTTGGCACAGCAAGCATCGAGCAACATACTCGGCCACATCTTTCTTCATACCGGCCCAGAAGAAAACCCTCTTCATGTCTTAGTACATCTTGTCCCCACCGGGATGAATGGTCATCCTAGAACGGTGTGCTTCATCAAGAATAGCCTTCCTCAAACCCTCGTCTTGCGGTACACAAAGTCTACCGTCTCTGCGCAAGCACCCCCTATCGTCTAGGGTGTACCTACTCAAATGGCTGGACGACTCCTCCCTTATGAGCTTCTCTACTAACTCAACCAACTGTGGGTCGCCCCTCTGTGCTTCTCCAATCCGCCCCAAAAGAGTAGGTCTAACTTCCAAGGAAGCTAGCAAACCGGGTACATAATCAACGGAAGGTCTAAAATCAAACATCGAGATAAATTCCAAGCTTCGTTGTTCCACGAACAATGGACTCAAGGACAACCTCTTTCTGCTCAAGGTGTCCGCCACCACGTTACCCTTGCCAGGGGTATACGCTATCTCGAAATCATAGGATGCTAAGAACTCCATCCACCTTTGCTGTCTCAGATTCAAATCCTTCTGAGAAAACAAGTACTTCAATGATTTGTGGTCGGTGAACAACTCGAATCTCTCACCAAGAAGATAATGGCGCCAAATCTTAAGCGCAAAAACAATAGCGGCCAACTCTAAATCATGGGTAGGGTAATTTTTCTCATGTGCCCTCAACTGCCTTCCACCATAGGCTATTACCCTTCCCTCTTGCATTAAGACTGCGCCAAGTCCTGTCCCACAGGCATCGGTATAGACAATAAATGGCTTGCTCCCATCTGGCAATACTAAAACTGGAGTAGTGGTTAAAGCTCTCTTTAACCGTCGGAACGCATCATCACAATCTACGTCCCATGCGAAAACAAGATTCTTCTTCGTTAAGCGGGTTAATGGGGCTGATATCTTTGCGAAGTCTTTAATAAACTTCCTATAATAACCCGCCAACCCCAAGAATCTTCTCACTTCGGTAGCATTCTTTGGAACGTTCCAATCTTGAATTGACACTACCTTCGCGGGATCCACAGCTATCCCTTCCTTGGAGACCACGTGCCCCAAGAACCGCACTTCCTTCCTCCAGAAGTGACATTTAGGGAATTTAGCCTTAAGGCTATGTGCCCGAAGAGTCTTCAATACCTCCCCAAGATGTAGGGCATGCTCTTCTTCACTCTTAGAAAATACTAAGATATCATCCACAAAGACCACCACGAATTTATTAAGGAACTCCCTGAACACCCTACTCATCAAGTCAACAAAGTATGCAGGGGCGTTCGTCAACCCAAATGGCATCACCAGCCACTCATAGAAACCATCCGGAGTTCTAAAGGCAGTCTTGTCTATGCTGTCGTCAGCCACCCTCAACTGATGAAACCCCGTGGCTAAGTCCAACTGAGAGAATACTGAAGCGCCAACCAACTGATCGAAAAGATCATCAATCCTCGGCAATGGGTGTCTATTCTTCTTTGTGAGCTTGTTAAGTTCTCTATAGTCTACACAAAGTCTGAGGGACCCATCCGCCTTTGTAGCAAATACTACTGGAGCACCCCACTCCGATATGCTCCGTCTTATGAACCCCTTCTCAAGCAACTCCCCTACTTGCTTATGGAGTTCCCTCCTCTCACGAGGAGCCATGTGGCGCACTGGTAAAGATACCGGTTTAGCATTATCCACCAAATATATTCGGAAGTCAATCTCCCGCTTCGGAGGTAAGCCCTTCACCTCCTCAAACACATCCGGATATTCCCGGACCACTCTCATAGATTGCAAACTCTCGACCGAAGCGTCAAGCGATTCAAGATAACTTAGCATAACAGAGTCCATGGGATTACAAGAAATCTCGAGAGTGTTACCCAAGCGGGTCATGAGCCTAACAACTCTCCTTTCGCAATCAAGAACGGCACCATTACTGGATAACCAGTCCATGCCCAAAATCAACCCATAGCCCGTGAAGCCCAAGACAAAAGCATCACATCTAAACTCAATGCTAAGTATAGAAATCTTCAAACCCAAACATATCATGGACAAATAAGTGGAGCCCCCAATTGGGTTTAAAACAACCAAGGGATCATCTACCAGACTGGTGTCTAAGTGCAGTGACTCAACTAATGATGATGAGATAAACGAATGCGATGCGCCTGAATCAAACAATGTACGGACAGGATGATCAAATAGAAATACCAGACTTTCAACGGAAATAGTTCTACCTCTCTCCTGAATCGGTGGAACCGCGAGAGCCTGTACTTGCCCCCTAGCCTGACCCGGTGCCATAAGAGCTTGCACCTGTCCTCCTGAGGTAGATCCCGTCCTTTGCCCTTTCTTAGGGCAATCCTTCACTAAATGCCCTGCTTCACCACAGTGGAAGCAGCCAGTCTTTTTCTTCTTGCGACAATCCTTGCTTAGGTGGCCAGGTGTCCCACAATTGAAACACTTCTTCTTCTTGCTCTTGCCACCGTTGCCTTTCCCACCTTTATTTTGCTGTTGTTGCTGAGGTCTCTTTTGATCTCCCTTCTTCTCGGGTGCCTTATTAGTATTGGGACCCTTCTCTTCTTCATACATGAGTGCCATGTCAACTAGCTTCTCAAAGGTGGCCCCCATAGGGATATGAATCATAGCCAACCCATGCATTGGTTCATTCAAGCCTTTCACGAACCGCAAAGCCTTCTTCTCCGGTGTATTCACCATATCTAGGCCAAACCTTGCCAATTGATTAAATTTGTTGACATATTCCTTCACCGAGAGATTTCCTTGCTTTAGAGTCAAGAATCTTTCCATATACAAGTTTTCCTCCACCCTTGAGAGAAACTTTGCCACAAATCTTTGCCTAAAATCCGCCTAAGAGTCAACGGGGCGTTCTCCATTAGTGACCTCCCACCAGAATGAGGCCTCACCCTTCATTAACCAAGTGGCCAACTTGACTTTCTTCCCTTCTTCCATCTCAAAGATATCTATCAACTCTTCCACCTCCTTAAGCCAATCTCTAGCTTCCACAAAAGTTTCAGATCCTTGAAAAGGTTTCCCTCCCATAGCTTTAAATTCCTTGCAAGTCTTAGCAAAAGTATCCGTGCGAGGAGGAGGGGGAGGAGGAAGATCGGGTGCTACGGTTGGTGGAGGAACATTTGCTGGACCCGCAGTGGTGGCCCTAGCCTCCATCAATCTCCTATACCATACTGGTACCGTCACACCCTCCGGAAAGTTAAGATTCTCGGCCATGCTGAAACGAAAAAGGAAAGATTCAAAACGAAGGATTCGAAGGATATAGATATGGCTATTGGGGATTATGCTTTTCTTTCAAAAACTTTTCTCTTTAAAGACATGTTTTTGAAAATACCTCTTCCAAAAATGTTTTTAGAAAAATAGTTTTCTAAAAATTTTATCTGTTCCGGTAACCTTTGCTCTGATACCACGTGTAACACCCCACGCCCGCTATGGTCACTCACTTTGTTAAACATGCATAAATCCACTTATTAAATATGCATAAACCCACATATTAAACATGCATAAATCCACTTGTTAAATATGCATAAACCAACTTGTTATGCATGCATAAACCAACTTATCAAACATGCATAAACTCACTTATTAATTATGCATATACATAGAAAAACATGGAATAGCATATCATTACAAATGATTCAAACTCACTAATCCGCATCTAAGACCATAAGTCTCATTACACCCAATCTACTTACTTTAACAATTGATGTTAAAGTGATAGAAACTCACCAAAACCAAGATTAGCAAACTTATGAAGGGGAATTAGTTGCTAAATATGAAAAAGCCAATGATTAGAGATTGATTAGAGAGGGATTAGCTTGCAACTTCCTTCTTAAATTAGTGGAGGCTCCTTCTAGGATTTAATTTGGCGGCATGAGGCCATCATTTCTATTTTTAGTATGGATTAGGGTAGGTTTAGGGTGTATTTATAGATTAAGAGAGTGTTTTAGGCCCTTAGATTAACCCTAGATTAGATTAGGACCCTTAGATTTCGGCACCTTCCAGAAACTAGCCCTAAGACCAAGCCCAAACCCCAAACTGGTGCACCCAACCACAGAACTCACTAGAAACTGTGCAGGTTTCTTGGCTCGGCACGGGCGCACTTCCCAAGTGCGCCAGTGTATCTTTGTACTGGCGCACTTCACAAGTGCGCCAGTGCATCTTTGTTCTGGCGCACTTCTCAAGTGCGCCAGTGCAATTCTGGCCTGTTTCTGGTTTTTCTGCCTAACTTCGTTCGTCCATATCTCTTTCATACGGTACCCGTTTTACGCAAACTCGGACTCTATTTCGCGTATTTTTCCGAGACGAACGCAATGACGCAGCCCGTTTTCCCTAATTCCCACATCTGAGATTATTCATCCTGTAATTAGTGAATTTTAGTATTAACTAAAATTCGGGGTGTTACAAGTAAAGTTCATAACTACTAAGCAATTATTACAAAGAAAGTCTACGGGGACAGCGATTGATTACATATCATCAAGGCGTCCCTATTATTGAAAGAAATACATCGAGAGAAAAATAAAAAAAATCTCATTAATGATAATGCCGCGAGTGCTAGTTTCAGGGTCCTTTCCATTTCTAGGAGCTTGCGGACCAGCCTGAGGAGCTCGGGCAGAAGGTCGCGGCGGTGTGGCCGGGGTGTGATTTTTTACATACTCAGCAAGTTCCCCTTTTCGGACTCGTCCTTCAATGAGACCGCGCAGATGTCGGCAATCATTTGTATTATGTCCAACTACGTTGTGGAATATACAATGCTTGCCAGAGTCAACTTCCTTCTGTGTCGGCTCTCGTTGAGGTGGCCTTGGAGTGGGGAAGGACTCGCGCATATCGAGGTAGATATTAAGCAAAGAGGAATTGAGCTCGGTGTACCGATTATATTTGTTTTCATTTTGAGGTTGGACATTGCATTTGTCCTTTTCTGAGGCCGTTCCTTTTCCTTTATTCTAGCCATTGCCGTTGAGTGGACCTTGTTGTTTGGCTACCAAGACTTCAAGGCTCTTCATCTCAAGGCTGGCATCCTCTTGTCGGAGGAATCTTTCGGCCTCGGAATAGAAATCATCTATATCTTTAGGAGGATCCCTAGTTAAGGAGTTAGAGAATTCTAATCTCTTCTGGACTCCTGCGATGGTTGCCATCAACACCATCAATGGCTCGGGCCGATCGACAGATGCTACGGTTGCGTTGAACCTTTTGAGGAAGGATCTTAGCGTCTCTCCGGATCGGTGTTTGATGGTAGATAGAAACATGACACTTTTCAGTCGAGAAATAAGCACTCGAAACTGCTCGATGAAGTGGGTGACTAGAGTATTCCAACTACTGATCGATTCCATTGTTAGCTGTCGAAACCACATACCGGCTATATCTGTGAGAAAGAGTGGAAAGCACTTAGCCATGAAGCTGGTCGATGCACCAAGTACTTCCATATGTTGCATGTATCACATAAGATGAATGGTAGGGTCAGTACGACTGCTGTATAGTTCAATGGCAGGGAACCTAAAGTCCGGAGGGTTTCGAGAATTTCTGATTTCTCTAGTGAAGGGGCTGCGATTAACATTGTCTATGTCTTGCTGCGAAGAATTGCCCCGAGTGAAACGTCGGATGATGCTTGCAAGCTAACTCCCATCTCCAAGGAGTCATTGCCATGAACTTAACTCTGTATCCTGAGGGGGTTCTGTATGAGTATCCGACAAAAGCATGCTCGGAAGGGTGGTCATTGGCTGGGCTCGACCTCTGAGAGTTGAGTGAAGGTGTGAGGGAAGGTGAGATCTGGTGGGTTGTTCTGGATAGAATGGCCCCTCTGGAACCTGATGAGTTGTGGATTGAGCCAAATTTGCAGCTAAAGATCTAGGCTGATCTAGCATAGCATGTGATGTTCGGAGGCCAAGGTTGCCTCCGTTTGAAGCGAGGTTAGGAGGGTTTATGGTAGCGTTTTCTTCCACTACGGTGAGGACCGGCACGGTAGGGTGGCTTCCCTCGTTCGAAGGGAAGGCTACTCCAACTCATCGTTCAATAGGAAGAGTGGTTAGACTGGTCTGCGGCGAGATCTCGGGTTGTAATGGGAATGGCATTGATTCTGAGGGACTCGGGGGTAGCTCGACTGATTCAATAGGTCGAGATGTTCCAAAGAGTGGAGGCATATTTGCCAGACGACCTAGATCTTGGTCGCCAGCTTCCTGAGGTTCTGTTGTTGCAGCCGCGCTGGTCGCTGGAAGCGATATTCTCGGCGGGGATCGATCGGTTGGTGGAGCCAAACCTGGATGAAATAAAGGTGTAGCCCAATCAGTGGCCTGATTTCGTGCAGACCGAAGATCGGTTATTGCCCAAGCTTCGGTCGATGGAGGAATTGATGTTGAAGCATTCAACCCTGTTTCCAGTCGACTGAAAAGGTGATCCATCAACTGCTGTTGTCGTTCGAGGACTTTACCCTGAGATGTCATATGGTCTCTGAGTTCTACCATGATTTTATCCATGTCATCCCGGGTAACGAATCGGGACATGTTGTCATGAGAGGAAACTTCGTGGCTTGCTTCTACAGCATCGGCATCAGCTGCATCGGCGTTTGCGGGACGAGAGGATGTTGCATCTTTCTTTCGTTTGTTCGCCATGACTTGGAATAAGCAGGAGCTCGATGGCGGTGTTGGTGCGCTTCCCCTACCTTGCGCGCCAAAGTGTTGACGTCAAAAGTTGGTCACTAGTGACGATCAACCCCCAATCGCGTGATCTACACATGAATAAAGATAAAATACAAAATAAAAGAATTGGGAGCACACACATAATTTTTATAGTGGTTCGGCAAAGACAATGCCTACGTCCACTTTATATATTATTTCTCTCTTTTTTTGATTACAAACACAATGCCTTTTCTATTTGGAGAAAAGAAAAAGATGACTATTTTCCTTTCTTCCTTTTGAGAGATTAAGATTTCGAAGGAGAGTAGAGATGAGAAGTACTAAGAAAGCCATCTGGCCTAGAGGAGTTCTCTCTTTTTCTCTTTAAGCTTGGAGGTATTTATAGATGGAAAATGCTGCTTGGGCTGTTGCGAAATGGTCCGGCCATTTCGAGAAGGTCCAGATACGTGGAATCCATCCATTGGCTCTAATTGCGGCTGGAAGACTGATTCCACTGCTCATAAATAGTATCCTCGAAAGTTGTGGCCGACGTGGCATCAATGGAGAGGTATATCAAAAGCAGAGCTTTGTCCTTATATGGTTGACCGCCTTTATCTCCTTGGAAGTCGGGATATTAAGTGGACTGACTCTGTAGAAATCTTCCATGCCGGCCCAAGATAACCGGTCGACGAGTTCTTTCTGGAAGCGAGAAACTCGGTCGCCCTGGTGAGCGATTTTTCTGGTAATGCGCAGTTAATCTGACTGAGTTGGATTTGGACTGATATACCATTTCTTGGTGTAGCGCCCCTGATGGGTCTCTTGGAGCGCGATTTGTATTTGGTTTGTGCGTTTGGGTTTTGGCCCGATGAGCTTAGTGCCAAAAAGAGGGCTAACATATTTGATTAGACATTATTATAATATCACTGGATTTTGATATCAAAAATGTTTTGGGTCATAGTAAGGTAAAAATCGTCCGTGTTTATGTGTTGGCTGGTCTTACTGTTATCCTCTTCTTTCAAAAGGTTTTTTTTCAAAGTTAAACAATATGGTTGTAGTTTACTCACACCAGTCCCGTGACTGACCCAGAGTTTATTTTGTTTGTTTTTTCCTAAAATCTTGGGTGCCCAAATTTGTACGGACAGTCAAGTGTTTCAGGCTTTACAGATACAATTGGAGGAGCTTGAAGGAGGATGCTTCAACGTTATTTATTTAGAGTTATTTCCGCTGTGCCAAATGCTGTATTGTACTCTGATGATGGTATGTATATATGATATAAAATTTTGTATTTAAAAGCTTATGTTATATAATATATTTTATTCATTCCGTTGTGAGGTTTTGAATTGTTATTTCTATTCTTCTTCTATCTTTTTTATTTTCTTTAACCCTAATGACTCGTATTTCTGTATTATTTGAGTTGGACGTGTGTTGTATTAGTCAGCTCAGATAGTATGGATTTTCGGGCCGTTACAAATATCAACAACCAAGTATATTAGGTTTATACCGCATCTCATGTTTTGGTAAATTTAATTACCATTCATTCATTCCAATTCTAATTAAAGATTTATTAAAACTCCTCTTCGTTTTAATCTCTAAAATCATTACTTAATGATTGTTCAAATTTTAGGAAAATTAATCCTGACTTTAACTAGGTTAATCAATGTCCTTTAACATAATGTTCACAATAAACCCAAAATCATCTTCCATTAACTATGGAATTTTATGGAAAACAAATCAATGTATAATCGATATAAATTTCCGTATCGTACTAATACTATAAACGGAATAATGGCAAGGCCTTTAAATTCCATGTATACTAACTGTCTTCCTTCACAGAAGCTCATTTCGATTATTACCAAATCGATTTCCATTCAGTTCCAATTTAATATATTAAATTGGAAAACTCCATTAATCTTAATTAAAAGATTATAAATTCCAAATCTTTACTTCACTGTTAATTGGGTTAAAGAACAAACGTTATTTAAAACAATGTTCACGATAAACCCAAGATCCAATTTCAATTCAATTCCAATTAAATATTAATTAATTGGTACTCTTCTCTAATTCTAAATTAAAAGATTTATTCTTTTCTCAACTGGGTTTAAGAATAGTGTTATTTAAGACACCATTCACGGCAAACCCAAAATCCCATTTGATATTAAATACATGGCTCTAAATAGAAATTATATCGGCTTATATTAAACATCAAATACTGAAACCAACAAATATCGTGTTGGGAATAACGATATATATATCTTCCAAATTCCTCAATAATATTTGTATATTCACATAATCCAATATCGAAATATTCTGATGATTATTTCCATTCAAATCCAATCCCATTTATTCATTGGAAAATTCTGATTATTTCAAAACCATTTACAAATCCAATTTATTATTTCTAAAAATAATTGGTTTATTATTCTAGTTATTACTAGTTCATTTGGATAAAAATATCTTTTATCTTTTCAAAAATTGGAATTTTTCATCTAAAATCTTTCCAAATCACTTATTATGATTTTACACAATTTTTCTATATTTTTAATAATTTTATTAAGGCCTTTACAGTGGTTTCCAATAACGGCCACCGAACTGCATCCATAGCGACCTTTTCTGAATTTGATTTGGACATAATTTGAAATCAAACCATTCAAATTTAAATCTCATATATTCATTTGAAAGATTTGTGTAACACCCCGTATTTCAGTTAATGCTAAAATTCACTAATTGCAGAATAAATAATCTCAAATGTGAGAATTGGGGGAAAACGGGCTGCGTCATTGCGTTCGTCTCGGAAAAATACGCGAAATAGAGTCCGAAATTTTGTAAATCAGAGTCCGTATGGCCCAGTTATGGCCCAATGAAGTTTGCAAAAAATTCAAAGTTAAAAACAGATTTAAAAATTCAAATTCAGATTTTTAATTTCAACCAGCGGGGCCAGGCGGGAAAGTTCCCGCCCTAGCCATGTCGACAGGGCTGTCGACAGGCCTGTCGACTGGGGAGTCGACAGCCCTGTCGACTTGCCTGTCGACACGGGGTGTCGAGCCACTTGGCCTGGGTGCACCAGGTCTGGTTTTCTGGCTAGGGCTGGGCTGTGTTCTAGAGACTTCCTAAATCTGACGGACCTAATCTAACCTAGGGTTAATCCTATGGTCTAAAACACACCCTAATCCTATAAATACACCCTAATGCAAGCCTAATCCATACTAAAAATAGAAATGATGCCATCATGCCGCCAAAATCAACCCTAAGAGGAGCCTCCACTAGTTTATGAAGGAAGTTGCAAGCTAATCAACCTCTAATCATCATCTTCTTCATATTTAGCAACTAGTTCTACTTCATAAGTTTGCTAATCTTGGTTTTGGTGAGTTCCTATGCCTTTAGCAAGTAATTGCTAAACTAATTAGGATAGGATATTAGGAGGCTATGGATGTAAATGTGGATTATGCAAGTTGTGGTTGTCATATGTTATAAGTTCATATGTAAACTTGCCTCTTTTTATGATATGCTGTGTTATGTAAGATCATATGCAAGTCTTATGCAAGTTCTTATGCAAAATCATATGCAAGTTAGTCTCTTTTTATGATATGCATAACATATGCAAGTTTGCCTTTGTGATATGACATGATATATGCAAAATCACATGCAAGTTAGTCTCTTTTTATGATATGCATAACATATGCAAGTTTGCCTTTGTGATATGACATGATATATGCAAGTTCATGTGCAAGTTAGTCTCTTTTTATGATATGCATAACATATGCAAGTTTGCCTTTGTGATATGACATGGTATGTAAGATCATATGCAAGTTTTATGCAACTTTATATGCAAGTTCATTTGCAAGTTTTATGCAAGTTCATATGCAAGTTTTATGTAAGTTTATATGCAAGTTCATATGCAAGTTTTATGCAAGTTTATATGCAAGTTCATATGCAAGTTTTATGTAAGTTTATATGCAAGTTCATATGCAAGTTTTATGCAAGTTTATATGCAAGTTCATATGCAAGTTTTATGCAAGTTTATATGCAAGCTCACATGCAAGTTTGTCTCTTTTTATGATGTGCATAACATATGCAAGGTTGCCTCTATGTATGACTTGTTATGTAAACGAATTACGTGGGAAACGATGGGGTTAATATGCATAATTATAAAAAGGTGTAAAGTTGTTATGATTAAGCATAACATAAAATGAATGGACATAATTGGGAATTTACCTATTAAGTTAGGTCTACCCATATTATGGAGTTGGGAATTTACCTATTAAGTTAGGTCTACCCATACTATGGAATTGGGAATTTACCTATTGAGTTAGGTCTACCCATATTCTTAAAAATGTGTAATTAATTAGGGATAATTAATACAAATTATGGGGGTGATTAATTAGGTGTAATTAATCAACTAAGACACGAGGTTGGACCCTTTTTGTAGCGGAAGTCTGCTCGGAACCGACTGGCCATCCAGCAGCTACAAATGATTGGCCCAATGTGAGAGGTCTTAGTCATAAGTTAAATACGTGATTAAAGTAAAGACACGAGGTTAGATCCTTTTTATGATGGAAGTCTGCCCGGACCCAACCGGCATATCCAGCAGTCATAAAAGATGGTCTAATGTGAGAGGTCTTTATGAGGTCATGATCTTAATTAATTAATTAATTAAGAAACACTTAACCATATTAGCATGTAGAGGGACATGAGGGGTTAAGTGGGTGCCTTGGGTGGCATGTGGAAATCTAGTGGTTGCCTTGGGTGGCAATAGAAAATACGATTAGAATACTTAACCAAAGTGGAACATGTAATTAAAACATGATTAAAGGGTTAAGTGGTATACACTAGAAATGACAAGCTTAGGTGGGTAGCTTGTGGGGGCCCATTTCAACTAATATTCCAAACGTATCTTTGTGGGCTCGACTCTAGTCGAGTGACGGGACATGCATATTGGGCTTGACTATAAGAGGCCAAAACAGGTTAGCGGTGGCAACGCAGGATCAACGGGTTTCATATGCGTGTGTGGACCCGGGCTGGTTGGTAAGTCGTTGTTGCATCGTGTAGATATAAAGCCGTGCACCGTTGACATTATCAGGTTGCCACTTTGGGGAATGATACACCCCATTGTGGGACCAGCACGGGTGTCTACGGTAGGGAGCCGATCGCTTGGGAGTAGTAGGTACACCTAGTGAAGATAGGGGCAGACGACACCTAGGTAGTCAGCTAGGGGTACACGAAACTACTGGGTAATTTTTCTAAGTCCTTGGGAGGGATCAGCCTTTAAGTAGGAATGACTGGTGTGGTGCAGTGTAGTAATTATCCTTGGGTGGGTAAATGCGTCTTTATCGTTATCTTAGTTCATTCTAAGTCTGATTGGCTACTGAGTGTAGTCATTTATCCCCATTCACACTGTACCAAGTTATATCATACCCTAATTACTTTAATGATTGCACTGTTAAAGTTATAGGACTCGCTCAGACTTATTTCTGACCCCGTTGTTTTTATCTTTTTCCCAACCCTCAGGTTCTCAGAGTGGGCCTAGCACGAGTGGGCTTTGATCAGGCTGCTTTTATTACTCTCTTGGAGCTTGGACCCTAGATGTAGAGCTCAGCTTACCCTTTTCTTTTATGGCTATCAGTTCATGTATTGGGATTATGTATTTTTATTTAGCAGGATGGATATTTGTACTTGACTTCTATTATGGTTTTGTGATGTAACCAGACATGTTTTATTTTCCGCTGCAATTGAAATGATGTTTTAAATTTTCAAGTATTACTTATATCTGTCTTGCTGTAATTACTCTGTTCTATATTCACTCAAAATACTCCACCGATGTTATGGCATTCCCTTAGGGAGTGACCATAGCGGGCGTGGGGTGTTACACGTGGTATCAGAGCAAAGGTTACCGGAACAGATAAAATTTTTAGAAAACTATTTTTCTAAAAACATTTTTGGAAGAGATATTTTCAAAAACATGTCTTTAAAGAGAAAAGTTTTTGAAAGAAAAGCATAATCCCCAATAGCCATATCTTTGTCCTTCGAATTCTCCGTTTTGAATCCTTCCTTTTTCGTTTCAGCATGGCTGAGGATCTTAACTTTCCGGAGGGTGTGACGATACCAGTATGGTATAGGAGACTGATGGAGGCCAGGGCCACCACTGCGGGTCCAGCAAATGTTCCTCCACCAACCGTAGCACCCGATCTTCCTCCTCCCCCTCCTCCTCGCACGTATACTTTTGCTAAGACTTGTAAGGAATTCAAAGCTATGGGAGGAAAACCTTTTCAAGGTTCTGAAACTTTTGTGGAGGCTAGAGATTGGCTTAAGGAGGTTGAAGAGTTGATAGATATCTTTGAGATGGAAGAAGGAAAGAAAGTCAAGTTAGCTGCTTGGTTAATGAAGGGAGAGGCCTCATTCTAGTGGGAGGTCACTAATGGAGAACGCCCCGTTGACTCTTGGGCGGATTTTAGGCAAAGATTTGTGGCAAAGTTTCTCTCAAGGGCGGAGGAAAACTTGTATATGGAAAGATTCTTGACTCTAAAGCAAGGAAATCTCTCAGTAAAGGAATATGTCAACAGGTTTAATCAATTGGCAAGGTTTGGCCTAGACATGGTGAATACACCGGAGAAGAAGGCTTTGAGGTTCGTGAAAGGCTTGAATGAACCAATGCATGGGTTGGCTATGACTCATATCCCTATGGGGGCCACCTTTGAGAAGCTAGTTGACATGGCACTCATGCATGAAGAAGAGAAGGGTCCCAATGCTAACAAGGCACCCGAGAAGAAGGGAGATCAAAAGAGACCTCGGCAACAACAGCAAAACAAAGGTGGGAAAGGCAACGGTGGCAAGGGGAAGAAGAAGTGCTTCAATTGTGGGATACCAGGCCACATAAGCAAAGATTGTAGAAAGAAGAAGAAGACTGGTTGCTTTCACTGTGGCGAAGCAGGGCATCTAGTGAAGGATTGCCCTAAGAAGGGGCAAAGGACGGGATCTACCTCAGGAGGACAGGTGCAAGCTCTTATGGCACCGGGTCAGGCTAGGGGGCAAGTACAGGCTCTCGCGGTTCCACCGATTCAGGAAAGAGGTAGAACTATTTCCGTTGAAAGTCTGGTTTTTCAATTTGGTCATCCTGTCCGTACATTGTTTGATTCAGGCGCATCGCATTCGTTTATCTCATCATCATTAGTTGAGTCACTGCACTTAGACTCCAGTCTTGTAGATGATCCCTTGGTTGTTTCAAACCCAATTGGGGGCTCCACTTATTTGTCCATGATATGTTCGGGTTTGAAGATTTCTATACTTAGCATTGAGTTTAGATGTGATGCTTTTGTTTTGGGCTTCACGGGCTATGGGTTGATTTTGGGCATGGACTGGTTATCCAGTAATGGTGCTGTTCTCGATTGCGAAAGGAGAGTTGTTAGGCTCATGACCCGCTTGGGTAACACTCTCTAGATCTCTTGTAATCCCATGGATTCTGTTATGCTAAGTTATCTTGAATCGCTTGACGCTTCGGTCGAGAGTTTGCAATCTGTTAGAGTGGTCCGGGAATACTCGGATGTGTTTGAGGAGGTGAAGGGCTTACCTCCGAAGCGGGAGATTGACTTCCGAATATATCTGGTGGATAATGCTAAACCTGTATTTTTACCAGTGCGCCACATGGCTCCTCGTGAGAGGAGGGAACTCCATAAGCAAATAGGGGAGTTGCTTGAGAAGGGGTTCATAAGACGAAGTATATCGGAGTGGGGTGCTCCAGTAGTTTTTGCTACGAAGGCAGATGGGTCCCTCAGACTTTGTGTAGACTATAGAGAACTCAACAAGCTCACAAAGAAGAATAGACACCCATTGCCGAGGATTGATGATCTTTTCGATCAGTTGGTTGGCGCTTCAGTATTTTCTCAATTGGACTTAGCCACGGGGTTTCATCAGTTAAGGGTGGCTGAGGATAGCATAGACAAGACGGCCTTTAGGACTCCGGATGGTTTCTATGAGTGGCTGGTGATGCCATTTGGGTTGACAAACGCCCCTGCATACTTTGTTGATTTGATGAGTAGGGTGTTCAGGGAGTTCCTTAATAAGTTCGTGGTGGTCTTTGTGGATGATATCTTAGTATTTTCTAAGAGTGAAGAAGAGCATTCCCTACATCTTGGGGAGGTGTTGAAGACTCTTCGAGCACATAGCCTTAAGGCTAAATTCTCTAAATGTCACTTCTGGAGGAAGGAAGTGCGGTTCTTGGGGCACGTGGTCTCCAAGGAAGGGATAGCTGTGGATCCCGCAAAGGTAGTATCAATTCAGGATTGGAAGGTGCCGAAGAATGCTACCGAAGTGAGAAGTTTCTTAGGTTTGGCGGGTTACTATAGGAAGTTTATCAAAGACTTCGCGAAGATATCAGCCCCATTAACCCGCTTAATGAAGAAGAATCTTGTTTTCACTTGGGACGTAGATTGTGATGATGCGTTCCGACGGTTAAAGAGAGCTTTAACCACTACTCCAGTGTAACACCCCGTATTTTCTGTAAACATAAGAGTTAAAAATCAAGGTATAATTAATTTTTAGGAGAAGAAATAAGGGAAACGGGTTGCGCCATTGTGTTCGTCTCGGAAAAATACGCAAAATAGGCCAGAATACACTGGCGCACTTGTGAAGTGCGCCAGTACAAAAATACACTGGCGCACCTGCCAAGTGCGCCCATACAAATCCAGCACCGAATTCTGGAGTGTTCTGAGGTGACGTGTCTTCTTTTGAGTGGCTGGATGATGTGTATTCGAGCTGTGCGATTCTGATGACTTCTGGACTGATCTGAAGGCTCTAAATCACCCTATCCTCCTATAAATACATCCCTAACCTAAACCTAGGTTTCTTACACAATTCTCTAGCCTCCATTGCTCTCTTCTTCTAATTAAAAATAAAAATGGCGTCGCTGCTCTGCTGGAATTAAAACTAGGACTGATGTAAAAGCTAAATCAAATCTCAAATCAAAGGGTAGATCTACAACAACAATTAAAAAGGAATAATTCAGCATTTCTGCATCAACAACAGTTTATTATCCTTTCTTAAACCACGAAAGGCAAGTACAGTTATTTTCCGCTATAAACGTTAATTATAATTTTGATATGTTTTTAATTCTGAATCTGAGATTGTATATATATTCTCTTCTGTCAGATCTGTTTTTCTGTGACTGTTCTGTATCCTTTTTCTTCTTTTCTGTTTCTATAGCCAGGCTACCACGAGCCTGTGCCTAATCTCATATGAGATGAACGTATGAACGCAAATTTTGGGATGAATGATGCGAAATTTGACAAGACTGAATTGAATGTATGACTTTAGATCTGAAGCATAAAATATATTGGACATGTGACTTGGGATTGGATGCATAAATTTGACTATGAACATGTAATTTATATATTGCATGCATAGAGTATGTTGTAATGTAGATCTGTAACTAATTAGAGAAATGAACATATGATATTTAGATCTGTAATTAATTAGAAAAATGAGCATATGTTGTAAACTAGATTTAGATCTATGCATATTCTATAATAAAAGAAAAGAGGAACCATTGTATGCTTACATATGATTGGAGACTTTGGACAAAATGCATATAAAAGTCAAGATCTGATTTTTAGAAGATATAATTTAAAGATTTAGAATGTTGGGTATATTTTGCATTATGATTCATGACTTGAAAAGAAGAAGGATATGGAAAGTTAGGTGTAAAGATTTACATTAATTAGGATATATATTATTGTGATTACACCTAAATAGGAGTTTTTGGATATATGGCATGCATTGTAATTAATGATTATATTTGGTATAATTTACATGTAAAATGCTAGTTTAACAAAAATTAGAACATATGTTATATGGTAAATTGTGTCCATATTCTGCGCTATGTAAATTTATGCAAACATGGAATATAGGTTCATATTGTGAATCATGACAATTATGTAAGCATATGAATTTAGGCCAATTTATGATTAGGCAAGGCATGTAAATAGAACCTTTAGAAATATTAAATTTGCTAAATCTGCTAATTTGCCAAGTTGCCTAAACTGCTAGTTTTGTTATATTGCCTAGACTACTAATTAGATTGAAGTGCCTAATCTGTTAAATTTGTCGGTTGAAAATGCCTAACCTGTTATATGCCAAAATCTGCTAAGTTGCTAAATCTGTTAAATCCGTTAATTCATATAAAATCTGTTATCTGCTAAAATCTGTTATCTGCTGTGTCGATATAATCATCCTATTATTGATATAATCTGAATTGGCATATATATTAGGCGTGCGCATAAACGGTAAATTATTAATTAATTGGCCGCAAAGATAAACGTGACTAACTCGAGGTTAGAATGAGTTTGCGGCGTAATTCTGCCCGGAACCGCCCGGCACATCCAGTGGCCGCAAACAATAGGTTCTAATGTGAGAAGTTAGTCATAACCTGCTTAAGACACGAGGTTAGGTCTCGCTTGTGGCAGAAGTCTGCCCGGAACCGCCCGGCCCATCCAGCGGCCACAAGCTAGCGACCTAATGTGAGAGGTCTGGGCATTAATAATTAATTAATGCAAATCTAAGATAAGAATGACATCTAAAACGTATTGGGGGAAAAAAGGGTTAAACCAACTGGATTAATAGGTGTAGTAAACCCGTCCATGAATCTGTAGGCCCAATACAAAGTTAAACAAATCTGAAAAATCTGTACATCTGATCTGTTAGTCTGAAAACTTGTTAACTTAATCTGTGAACTAGTAAATCTGAATTCTGTATGTCTGAACTTGTAAACAAGTTAATCTGAGATCTGTTAGTCTGGGGACACAAGGTTAGGAGGGGAATTACTTGTGTCATCTGTTGTTTGGGACCCATATTAGTCAGTAACCCTTTCTGGTATCAAAACTTTGACCCAACAGTAGGTAGGGTCCGGGCACGCTTACTGAACTAATTATAAGTGGTTCATTCGGATAATGGCGAGGGGTGTTGATGGTGCGTTCCAACCGGGTCATGTGCGTGCATGGTTCCCGGTCTGCCTCTGAGGATGTAAGACGCCGTGACATCTGTAAATAGGTCTGTGCCAATTGGTTGTCACTTTAGGGAGTGATACACCCTATTATGGGGCCGACACAGGATATTTATGTATTAGGGAGCCGATCGCTTGGGTAGGGTTTAGTGTACACTTAGTTCTGTCTGTTTCTGTTGGTACCGTCTGTTTCTGTTGGGTGGTAACACCTGTCTGTTTCTGTGTGGTACCGTCTGTTCGGGTGGTAAAGGCCCATTACTAATGTACACCTAATTCTACATTCTGTTTCCGTAGGGATAAATCTGCTTCTGTCTGTTTCTGATCGGGTCGTAAAGGCCCATTATTAGCATTCTGTTTCTGTTAAATTATTTTGTACCTGTTTCCGTTTCAGTTTAGACATTAGGGTGACACCTAATTCTGTTATACTAGTATTAGTGCAGAGAAGTGTAAAACAATAGTTTATGTCATTCTGTTTTTCTGTTATATCTGCTACACCTGTTACAGTTATCTCACATCCAGTTTTATGTTCATATCATATTATTATTATCTGTTCATATGCTGAAAGTCACTGGACTTGCCAGACTTTTTGTCTGACCCTTGTTGTTTCGCCTCCTTTCTTCCGTTTCCCCCCCAGGTTATCCAAGGAGGGAATACTTTAGCTTGATCCGGATTTCTCTTTGCTTGAAGTGCTTAAAGTATGTCTTGGCTCTGTATAGCTCCCGTTCTATGGGGATTATGATTTTAAACATGCATTTTGAAGGCTTTTGTACAAGACTGATATTTGTACTTGAATTCTGAGATTTGAAAGGATGTAACCATATTGATTTTTGTTTCTACTGTAATAAATTTAAAAAAATTTCAAGTACTGTTTTATCTATCTTGTAAGTTTCTGTTCTGTTTACTAAAATGCTCCACCAAAGTTAAGGCATTCCCTTTGTGAGTGACCTTAACGGAGGTGGGGTGTTACACTTGGTATCAGAGCTGAAGGTTACCAGATTTTAAAAAAAGTTTTGAAAACTATTTTCAAAAAAGTTTTTGAAAGGAAGTATTTTCAAAAATAAATCTTATTTTGAAAAACATAATCCCCAAGAGCCATATATCTTTCTTTCAGTCCTTTTTGTATTGAACCTTTCCTTTTTCGTTTCAGCATGTCTGAAGCATCTGAGATACCAGAGGGTGTTCATGTACCCGGTTGGTTTCGTCAATATCTTGAGGCTAGGACCGCCGCTGCAGGTCAAGCAAATGATCCCCCTCTTCCACCCCCACCTCGTGCAATTGCTTTCTCAAAGATCTGTAGAGATTTTAGGGCCATGGGTGGGAAGGATTTCAAAGGAACTGAATCATTCGTAGAAGCAAGGAATTGGCTCAAAGAAACTGAGGATCTATTTGTTATCTTCGAGGAGGACGATAGGCAGAAGGTACAGTTGGCAGTATGGCTGCTCAAAGACGAAGCTTCCTACTGGTGGGAAGTCACTAACGCCGAGAGGCCGGTTGAGACATGGATGGATTTCAGAACAAGGTTTGAGACAAAATTCCTCTCGCAAGCTGAACGAAGTTTACAATTGGAAAAGTTCTTATCTCTTAAGCAAGGAAGTATGACGGTCAAGGAATACGTCAACCAGTTCAACCAACTGGCTAGGTTCGGATTGGATTTAGTCAACACTCAGCATAAAAAGGCTCTCCGCTTTGTTAAAGGATTGAACGAGCCACTGCATAGCCTAGCCATGACTCATGTACCCATGGGAGCAACTTACGAGAAATTGGTGGATATGGCACTACTGCACGAGGAAGACAAGGGCCCGAAAGAGACAAAGAAGGAAGAACCACAGAATAAGAAAGCGGGGCCCAAAAAGGAAACACAAAAGAAGGATGAGAAGTCTGAAGATAAGAAGGGGAAAAAGTGCTTTACTTGTGGGAGCTCGACTCATCTGAACAAGGATTGCAGAAAAAGGAAGGGCGCTTGCTTCAACTGTGGGGAGATGGGACACTTCACTAGGGACTGCCCGAAGAGACGAGGACAAGGAGGGAAGGCGAACACTCTTGACGCTAGTGGCTAGGATAGAAATAGGAAAATTTCTATAGTAGGTTTAATTTCTTTATCTGATTATGGAGTTAAGACTTTTTCTGATTTTGGTATTTTGATTTTGTAATCGATACTCTGCACTTTAATACTAGTATTATTTCTGAATTCCGCTATAGACTCAGACCCATAAGGGTTATGGCTCATCTGTTTGAGATTGGGGTTTGAGGGATATCTGTGTTAGGCGTCAAGTATGACGCATACATTCTGAGTTTTCGTGGGGTATGATTTTATCATGCTTAGCTTCCTAAGAATCATTAGGGAACCTGATCTGTACCAGTAGTCTGTAAATATCTAAATACTTTTGATAGGATTTCCAGTTTTGACATTGTCTAAAGAAGGTAATCCTCTGGGTGTCAATTTTATGTTGGTTTCGGTCTTTGGGGTCGATACTTAGGACCCATGTCTAATGGGAACCAAATTTCCGTTCTATTTGTACTCGCTTCCATCATTCGACTGTATCCTATCGATCGAATCTTCGAACTTTAGGTAGAAACTAATGGGTGTAAACATGTGTTTGAGACATGTTATGTTTGACGGTTGCAAGTGGATGCAAGTGGTTGCTAGTGGTTGCCTGTATATGCATATACACACACTAGGCACTAGATCGGCTCGAAAACACTCTCATACTGCATATGGATGTGTGAGCATTTTTCAGTTCTTGTGGATGCAAAATGGTTGATTCAGCACATGGATGTTGCATTTGAGTGAATAATTGTGCACTCGTATAGAAATAATATATATCATTAAGATTCTGTTGCATACATGTTGGACTCATGGCACTGACATAATTCGCATTAAGGAGGTCAACTGAATCAGTAGACCGCCTGATCTTTACATTAGATCAGGAACATATACACACACTTTTGCATATGTTCATATAACATTAGAAGTTTTCTAAGGACAATGGATGCTTGTGGATGATGGTTGAGTAGATGGGTGATTGGATGGTAGGACACATTCTTCTTAACTTGAAGATTTCGGGGACGAAATCCTCTAAGGAGGGGAGAATGTAACACCCCGTATTTTCTGTAAACATAAGAGTTAAAAATCAAGGTATAATTAATTTTTAGGAGAAGAAATAAGGGAAACGGGTTGCGCCATTGTATTCGTCTCGGAAAAATACGCGAAATAGAGTCCGAATTTGCGTAAATCGGAGTCCGTATGAAGAAGATATGGACGAACGAAGTTAGGCAGAAAAACCGGAAACAGGCCAGAATACACTGGCGCACTTGTGAAGTGCGCCAGTACAAAAATACACTGGCGCACCTGCCAAGTGCGCCCATACAAATCCAGCACCGAATTCTGGAGTGTTCTGAGGTGACGTGTCTTCTTTTGAGTGGCTGGATGATGTGTATTCGAGCTGTGCGATTCTGATGACTTCTGGACTGATCTGAAGGCTCTAAATCACCCTATCCTCCTATAAATACATCCCTAACCTAAACCTAGGTTTCTTACACAATTCTCTAGCCTCCATTGCTCTCTTCTTCTAATTAAAAATAAAAATGGCGTCGCTGCTCTACTGGAATTAAAACTAGGACTGATGTAAAAGCTAAATCAAATCTCAAATCAAAGGGTGGATCTACAACAACAATTAAAAAGGAATAATTCAGCATTTCTGCATCAACAACAGTTTATTATCCTTTCTTAAACCACGAAAGGCAAGTACAGTTATTTTCCGCTATAAATGTTAATTATAATTTTGATATGTTTTTAATTCTGAATCTGAGATTGTATATATATTCTCTTCTGTCAGATCTGTTTTTCTGTGACTGTTCTGTATCCCTTTTCTTCTTTTCTGTTTCTATAGCCAGGCTACCACGAGCCTGTGCCTAATCTCATAAGAGATGAACGTATGAACGCAAATTTTGGGATGAATGATGCGAAATTTGACAAGACTGAATTGAATGTATGACTTTAGATCTGAAGCATAAAATATATTGGACATGTGACTTGGGATTGGATGCATAAATTTGACTATGAACATGTAATTTATATATTGCATGCATAGAGTATGTTGTAATTTAGATCTGTAACTAATTAGAGAAATGAACATATGATATTTAGATCTGTAATTAATTAGAAAAATGAGCATATGTTGTAAACTAGATTTAGATCTAAGCATATTCTGTAATAAAAGAAAAGAGGAACCAATGTATGTTTACATATGATTGGAGACTTTGGACAAAATGCATATAAAAGTCAAGATCTGATTTTTAGAAGATATAATTTAAAGATTTAGAATGTTGGGTATATTTTGCATTATGATTCATGACTTGAAAAGAAGAAGGATATGGAAAGTTAGGTGTAAAGATTTACATTAATTAGGATATATATTATTGTGATTACACCTAAATAGGAGTTTTTGGATATATGGCATGCATTGTAATTAATGATTATATTTGGTATAATTTACATGTAAAATGCTAGTTTAACAAAAATTAGAACATATGTTATATGGTAAATTGTGTCCATATTCTGCGCTATGTAAATTTATGCAAACATGGAATATAGGTTCATATTGTGAATCATGACAATTATGTAAGCATATGAATTTAGGCCAATTTATGATTAGGCAAGGCATGTAAATAGAACCTTTAGAAATATTAAATTTGCTAAATCTGCTAATTTGCCAAGTTGCCTAAACTGCTAGTTTTGTTATATTGCCTAGACTACTAATTAGATTGAAGTGCCTAATCTGTTAAATTTTGTCGGTTGAAAATGCCTAACCTGTTATATGCCAAAATCTGCTAAGTTGCTAAATCTGTTAAATCCGTTAAGTCATATAAAATCTGTTATCTGCTAAAATCTGTTATCTGCTGTGTCGATATAATCATCCTATTATTGATATAATCTGAATTGGCATATATATTAGGCGTGCGCATAAACGGTAAATTATTAATTAATTGGCCGCAAAGATAAACGTGACTAACTCGAGGTTAGAATGAGTTTGCGGCGTAATTCTGCCCGGAACCGCCCGGCACATCCAGTGGCCGCAAACAATAGGTTCTAATGTGAGAAGTTAGTCATAACCTGCTTAAGACACGAGGTTAGGTCTGGCTTGTGGCAGAAGTCTGCCCGGAACCGCCCGGCCCATCCAGCGGCCACAAGCTAGCGACCTAATGTGAGAGGTCTAGGCATTAATAATTAATTAATGCAAATCTAAGATAAGAATGACGTCTAAAACGTATTGGGGGAAAATAGGGTTAAACCAACTGGATTAATAGGTGTAGTAAACCCGTCCATGAATCTGTAGGCCCAATACAAAGTAGACAAATCTGAAAAATCTGTACATCTGATCTGTTAGTCTGAAAACTTGTTAACTTAATCTGTGAACTAGTAAATCTGAATTCTGTATGTCAGAACTTGTAAACAAGTTAATCTGAGATCTGTTAGTCTGGGGACACAAGGTTAGGAGAGGAATTACTTGTGTCATCTGTTGTTTGGGACCCATATTAGTCAGTAACCCTTTCTGGTATCAAAACTTTGACCCAACAGTAGGTAGGGTCCGGGCACGCTTACTGAACTAATTATAAGTGGTTCATTCTGATAATGGCGAGGGGTGTTGATGGTGCGTTCCAACCGGGTCATGTGCGTGCATGGATCCCGGTCTGCCTCTGAGGATGTAAGACGCCGTGACATCTGTAAATAGGTCTGTGCCAATTGGTTGTCACTTTAGGGAGTGATACACCCTATTGTGGGGCCGACACAGGATATTTATGTATTAGGGAGCCGATCGCTTGGGGTAGGGTTTTAGGGTACACTTAGTTCTGTATGTTTCTGTTGGTACCGTCTGTTTCTGTTGGGTGGTAACACCTGTTTGTTTCTGTGTGGTACCGTCTGTTCGGGTGGTAAAGGCCCATTACTAGTGTACACCTAATTCTACATTCTGTTTCCGTAGGGATAAATCTGCTTCTGTCTGTTTCTGATCGGGTAGTAAAGGCCCATTATTAGCATTCTGTTTCTGTTAAATTATTCTGTACCCGTTTCCGTTTCAGTTTAGACATTAGGGTGACACCTAATTCTGTTATACTAGTATTAGTGCAGAGAAGTGTAAAACAATAGTTTATGTCATTCTGTTTTTCTGTTATATCTGCTACACCTGTTACAGTTATCTCACATCCAGTTTTATGTTCATATCATATTATTATTATCTGTTCATATGCTGAAAGTCACTGGACTTGCCAGACTTTTTGTCTGACCCTTGTTGTTTCGCCTCCTTTCTTCCGTTTCCCCCCAGGTTATCCAAGGAGGGAATACTTTAGCTTGATCCGGATTTCTCTTTGCTTGAAGTGCTTAAAGTATGGCTTGGCTCTGTATAGCTCCCGTTCTATGGGGATTATGATTTTAAACATGCATTTTGAAGGCTTTTGTACAAGACTGATATTTGTACTTGAACTCTGAGATTTGAAAGGATGTAACCATATTGATTTTTGTTTCTACTATAATAAAGTTAAAAAAATTTCAAGTACTGTTTTATCTATCTTGTAAGTTTCTGTTCTGTTTACTAAAATGCTCCACCAAAGTTAAGGCATTCCCTTTGTGAGTGACCTTAACGGAGGTGGGGTGTTACATCCAGTTTTAGTGTTGCCAGATGGGAGCAAGCCATTTGTTGTCTATACCGATGCTTGTGGGACAGGACTGGGCGCAGTCTTAATGCAAGAGGGAAGGGTAATAGCCTATGGTGGAAGGCAGTTGAGAGTGCATGAGAAAAATTACCCTACCCATGATCTAGAGTTGGCCGCTATTGTTTTTGCGCTTAAGATTTGGCGCCATTATCTTCTTGGTTTGAGGTTCGAATTGTTCACTGACCACAAATCATTGAAGTACTTGTTTTCTCAGAAGGATTTGAATTTGAGACAGCAAAGGTGGATGGAGTTCTTAGCATCCTATGATTTCGAGATAGCGTATACCCCTGGCAAGGGTAACGTGGTGGCGGACGCCTTGAGCAGAAAAAGGTTGTCCTTGAGTCCATTGTTCGTGGAACAACGAAGCTTGGAATTTATCTCGATGTTTGATTTCAGACCTTCCATTGATTATGTACCCGGTTTGCTAGCATCCTTGGAGGTCAGACCTACTCTTCTGGGGCGGATTGGAGAGGCACAGAGGGACGACCCACAGTTGGTTGAGTTGGTGGAGAAGTTCATAAGGGGGGAGTTGTCCAGCCATTTGAGTAGGTACACCCTAGACGATAAGGGGTGCTTGCGTAGAGACGGTAGACTTTGTGTACCGCAAGGCGAGGGTTTGAGGAAGGTTATTCTTGATGATGCACACCGTTCTAGGATGACCATTCATCCCGGTGGGGACAAGATGTACCAAGACATGAAGCGGGTTTTCTTCTGGGCCGGTATGAAGAAAGATGTGGCCGAGTATGTCGCTCGATGCTTGTTGTGCCAACAGGTGAAAGCGGAGCAAAAGAAACCTGGTGGGTTGCTTCACCCATTGGAAGTTCCGCAATGGAAGTGGGATAGCGTCTCGATGGATTTTATTGACGGGTTACCCAGATCAAGAAAGGGTAATACGGGAATTTGGGTTGTAGTAGACAGACTTACTAAAAGCGCCCAATTTCATACCCGTAAAGAGCAAGAGGACCGCTCCATGGCTAGCTTCTGTATATCTTCGAGAGATAGTTCGATTGCACGGGGTACCCTCTAGCATAGTGAGTGATCGAGATCCTTTCTTCACTAGCGAGTTCTGGAGAAGTTTGCAAGAAGCAGTAGGGACTCAATTGTGTCTGAGCACCGCATATCATCCTCAGACAGACGGCCAGACTGAGAGGGTGAATCGTGTCCTGGAAGACCTTTTGAGGCTTTGTATCTTAGATTTTGGAGGTACATGGGAAGAGCATCTTCCATTGGTGGAGTTCGCATATAATAACAGCTTTCAGTCCAGTATTGGTATGGCTCCTTTCGAAGCTCTCTATGGAAGGCCTTGTCGATCACCTACATGTTGGTGGGAGTCTACGGACAAGATCTTGCTTGGGCCTGATATGGTTAGGGAGACTTCTGAGAAGATTGACTTGATTCGAAGAAGGATGAAAGCCGCGCAGGATAGGCAAAAATCTTATGCGGACAAGAGGAGGACGGACCTTGAGTTTGAAGTTGGGGACATGGTCTTTGTCAAAGTGTCTCCGTTACGAAATGTGGTTCGCCTTGGATCAGTTGGGAAGTTAGCACCAAGGTTCGTAGGGCCGTTTCCTATCAAGGAAAGGATTGGACGGATGGCATATAGAGTGGAGTTGCCCGACTGACTTAGTGGTGTACATGATGTATTCCATGTGTCACATTTGAGGAAGTGCTTACATGAGACCGCAGAGGTGGTAGAGCCGAGCTTGCTTAAAGAAGTGGAAGTAGAGCGTGATGCGACTATTCGACGAGCTCCTACTCGCATCCTTGGGTCAGAGACTAGGAAATTGAGGAATCGAGAGGTTCAACTAGTCAAAGTACAATGGGGAGAAGACGAGGGCAATGCTACTTGGGAGACGGAAGTGAAGATGCGTTCATTGTACCCATTCCTTTTTGAGGGTATGTCTTTTAACTTCTCCTTTATCGTTTGTCTAGTACTTATCTTATCTTTAGTATGCCCTCTCATTAGTACCTTTGACCTTTTGATAGGGTAAACCTATGGTTGAAACATGTGTTTGAGACATGTTATGTTTGATGGATGCATGTGGATGCAAGTGGTTGCTAGTGGTTGCTCGTGGATGCATATATACACACTCTAGGCACTAGATCGGCTCAATCACTTCATATTGCATATTGCATAAAATTGTGTGTAGGAAGCTATATTTATGGATGTGTAATGATTGTGTTATCATATGAATGATGCATTTTAGTGAATGGTTGTGCACTCATGTAGATATTGTATGTGTCGATAGGGTTCTCTCGCATACATAATGGATGCATGGCACTATCATGGTTTGCATATGTTCATACATTAGGTAGGGAACATATACACACACTCTTTGCATATGCTCATACATCATTAGAAATTGTTTTAAGGACAATGGATGCCCGTATTTGATGGATTGAGTAGATGGTTGTTTGGATGGTAGGATATGCATTCTCCTTAGCTTAGAGATTTCGGGGACGAAATCCTTTAAGGGGGGGAGAATGTAACACCCCGTATTTCAGTTAATGCTAAAATTCACTAATTGCAGAATAAATAATCTCAAATGTGAGAATTGGGGGAAAACGTGCTGCGTCATTGCGTTCGTCTCAGAAAAATACGCGAAATAGAGTCCGAAATTTTGTAAATCGGAGTCCGTATGGCACAGCTATGGCCCAATGAAGTTTGCAGAAAATTCAAAGTTAAAAACAGATTTAAAAATTCAAATTCAGATTTTTAATTTCAACCAGCGGGGCCAGGCGGGAAAGTTCCTGCCCTAGCCATGTCGATAGGGCTGTCGACAGGCCTGTCGACTGGGGAGTCGACAGCCCTGTCGACTTGCCTGTCAACACGGGGTGTCGAGCCACTTGGCCTGGGTGCACCAGGTCTGGTTTTCTGGCTAGGGCTGGGCTGTGTTCTAGAGACTTCCTAAATCTGACGGACCTAATCTAACCTAGGGTTAATCCTATGGTCTAAAACACACCCTAGTCCTATAAATACACCCTAATGCAAGCCTAATCCATACTAAAAATAGAAATGATGCCATCATGCCGCCAAAATCAAACCTAAGAGGAGCGTCCACTAGTTTATGAAGGAAGTTGCAAGCTAATCAACCTCTAATCATCATCTTCTTCATATTTAGCAACAAGTTCTACTTCATAAGTTTGCTAATCTTGGTTTTGGTGAGTTCCTATGCCTTTAGCAAGTAATTGCTAAACTAATTAGGATAGGATATTAGGAGGCTATGGATGTAAATGTGGATTATGCAAGTTGTGGTTGTCATATGTTATAAGTTCATATGTAAACTTGCCTCTTTTTATGATATGATGTGTTATGTAAGATCATATGCAAGTCTTATGCAAAATCATATGCAAGTTAGTCTCTTTTTATGATATGCATAACATATGGAAGTTTGCCTTTGTGATATGACATGATATATGCAAAATCACATGCAAGTTAGTCTCTTTTTATGATATGCATAACATATGCAAGTTTGCCTTTGTGATATGACATGATATATGCAAGTTCATGTGCAAGTTAGTCTCTTTTTATGATAGGCATAACATATGCAAGTTTGCCTTTGTGATATGACATGGTATGTAAGATCATATGCAAGTTTTATGCAAGTTTATATGCAAGTTCATTTGCAAGTTTTATGCATGTTCATATGCAAGTTTTATGTAAGTTTATATGCAAGTTCATATGCAAGTTTTATGCAAGTTTATATGCAAGTTCATATGCAAGTTTTATGTAAGTTTATATGCAAGTTCATATGCAAGTTTTATGCAAGTTTATATGCAAGTTCATATGCAAGTTTTTATGCAAGTTTATATGCAAGCTCACATGCAAGTTTGTCTCTTTTTATGATGTGCATAACATATGCAAGGTTGCCTCTATGTATGACTTGTTATGTAAACGAATTACGTGGGAAACGATGGGGTTAATATGCATAATTATAAAAAGGTGTAAAGTTGTTATGATTAAGCATAACATAAAATGAATGGACATAATTGGGAATTTACCTATTAAGTTAGGTCTACCCATATTATGGAGTTGGGAATTTACCTATTAAGTTAGGTCTACCCATACTATGGAATTGGGAATTTACCTATTGAGTTAGGTCTACCCATATTCTTAAAAATGTGTAATTAATTAGGGATAATTAATACAAATTATGGGGGTGATTAATTAGGTGTAATTAATCAACTAAGAAACGAGGTTGGACCCTTTTTGTAGCGGAAGTCTGCCCGGAACCGACCGGCCATCCAGCAGCTACAAATGATTGGCCCAATGTGAGAGGTCTTAGTCATAAGTTAAATACGTGATTAAAGTAAAGACACGAGGTTAGATCCTTTTTATGATGGAAGTCTTCCTGGACCTAACCGGCATATCCAGCAGTCATAAAAGATGGTCTAATGTGAGAGGTCTTTATGAGGTCATGATCTTAATTAATTAATTAAGAAACACTTAACCATATTAGCATGTAGAGGGACATGAGGGGTTAAGTGGGTGCCTTGGGTGGCATGTGGAAATCTAGTGGTTGCCTTGGGTGGCAATAGAAAATACGATTAGAATACTTAACCAAAGTGGAACATGTAATTAAAACATGAATTAAGGGTTAAGTGGTATACACTAGAAATGACAAGCTTAGGTGGGTAGCTTGTGGGGGCCCATTTCAACCAATATCCCAAACATATCTTTGTGGGCTCGACTCTAGTCGAGTGACGGGACACGCATATTGGGCTTGACTATAAGAGGCCAAAACGGGTTAGCGGTGGCAACGCAGGATCAACGGGTTTCATATGCGTGTGTGGACCCGGGCTGGTTGGTAAGTCGTTGTTGCATCGTGTAGATATAAAGCCGTGCACCGTTGACATTATCAGGTTGCCACTTTGGGGAATGATACACCCCATTGTGGGACCAGCACGGGTGTCTACGGTAGGGAGCCGATCGCTTGGGAGTAGTGGGTACACCTAGTGAAGATAGGGGCAGACGGCACCTAGGTAGTCAGCTAGGGGTACACGAAACTACTGGGTAATTTTTCTAAGTCCTTGGGAGGGATCAGCCTTTAAGTAGGAATGACTGGTGTGGTGCAGTGTAGTAATTATCCTTGGGTGGGTAAATGCGTCTTTATCGTTATCTTAGTTCATTCTAAGTCTGATTGGCTACTGAGTGTAGTCATTTATCCCCAGTCACACCGTACCAAGTTATATCATACCCTAATTACTTTAATGATTGCACTGTTAAAGTTATAGGACTCGCTCAGACTTATGTCTGACCCCGTTGTTTTTATCTTTTTCCCAACCCTCAGGTTCTCAGAGTGGGCCCAGCACGAGTGGGCTTTGATCAGGCTGCTTTTATTACTCTCTTGGAGCTTGGACCCTAGATGTAGAGCTCAGCTTACCCTTTTCTTTTATGGCTATCAGTTCATGTATTGGGATTATGTATTTTTATTTAGCAGGATGGATATTTGTACTTGACTTCTATTATGGTTTTGTGATATAACCAGACATGTTTTATTTTCCGCTGCAATTGAAATGATGTTTTAAATTTTCAAGTATTACTTATATCTGTGTTGCTGTAATTACTCTGTTCTATATTCACTCAAAATACTCCACCGATGTTATGGCATTCCCTTAGGGAGTGACCATAGCGGGCGTGGGGTGTTACAATTTGATACGAACCCAACAGTTGCAGTTTTAGGAGAATCCGACGGTCGGATCTCCCGTTGCATCAATTTGAAGTCAATGGTTGAAATTCGCGAACGGTCGCTGCGCCGCGCGTTTTATTCAAACCATATCTATATAATATATATTTCGTTGATTCCATTTAAAACGTATTTTATAAATTCATTTTAAAAATGATTCCAACTACCATTTCAATTTTAAATCAAAACTAAATATTCCATATCATTATAATAATAAAATGATAATATTTTCAAAATATCTGATTTTGAAATCCATTCCCTTTTTGTATTCATTATAAAATGACTAAAATCGACTAATAAACCCGTTCGAGTTAAAATGGTGTTTAACTACTTAACTCGGCTTCACCTTTCAATATTTTCGTGTCCATCCAAAATCGGACATCAAAATCACATTTTGTTGCTTTACTGAATATTATTTTAAAATATTGGTTCATATTCTGAATCGGAATGCAACTCAATCAATTACCATATAATTTCAGTTATATCGATTTCATACATCGTATGTATTCAACGATAATGATAAATAATCATTAAACATTCAAATACCATCCAGATTGCATTCTACATATGCATTAGCATTAAAATAAAAAAATAACGCTCATCCCAGTCTGTCAACCAATAGATTGACATACAACTAAATATTGGGATTAGTGTGTGTCAAATATCATCCCAATACCCGTGTGGAGTTTTCAAACAACAACAGTCGATTCAAATAAATCATTGATTAGTAAATTCAACCAATTCTAATTTGGTTTGAATTATTTTTCTAATTAACAATTTTCACTATTTAAATTATAAATAGATATTTATCTCTCATTTCAACAATCACAAAGTGTCTATCCACATTGTTTGAAATACGAGTGTCGTATATTCAACCAACGCTTTTTGTGCAAATGAGTCGTGAATAGTTCATGTGTTGAACTCAAACAATGTCACATACAACAGATAAAAATCAATACTAGCATATAATTTCAGTTATAAAATAGATAACTGCACAAATATTTTAGTGAGAGAATTCTCACTTTGGTTTCCACTCCGTAATTCTTTATTTTGGGGATTGTTTTAACTGAATTAAACTGTGCATTCAATTCAGTCAAAAATCCCAACTAGCTCCGTTTCTGTTCTGGTCAGTTCTCAAATGTAATGCTCGATTCCACGATTCCAACGGTATTTAGTTTGCTGAATTCTGATAAAATGCGGATAAGTTATTAATATTATTATGCCCACGATTTAAATAAGATTAATTAACTTATAATCCACGTCATTAATAATTTAATTACATATTTAAACAAATTAACTAGGCCACTGTGTTTCTTCTTCTGTTCGAACAACTGAAACCACGGTGTAACCTTCATTGACTTCTCTTCTCGCCATCGCACGCTTCCCAAGGGGTTCGGACCCCGATCGGCTATCACCCAAAAACGCGGCCGAGCCTCCTCCCTCACCTCTAACAACCACGACCAGCTTGAATGCCCAGGTACATGGAAAAACGAACCCAAAATCACTAGCTCCTATGCTAAAACTCGAGCACCTCGATGACTGAAATCTGATCACTGCCGTCCATTAGCTAAATCTCATTACCCTCTACCTATTTGCGGTAAAAAGTTTTGTTGATTATGGCGTGGATTCGAAGATAAAAGGAGAAGAAGTTTAGAAAAAAAAGGGCCATCGATTTTCCCATGGAGGCGCTGAAGCCACCTTGACTAAGTAAAACGGAAATAGAGTTTTGACCAGGATTGAATTTTGAGGGGTATATATAGTACATTTTAGTATTTAATTCCAATGTAACTTGTTTATCATCCCGAACTCCAAATCAAACACAACGACTGTCGCCCCCAACTAAATACCCCCATTTCGGACACAATGGGATATGTTTCGTAAGACAGTTCTACAGTTTTGATCAGTTTTTGTAAAAATTAAAATATAAATTAATATAACGGTCAATATTGAATTTAAACATACATTTTTATTTACCGGGGCCACATACTGACTCCAAAAATTACAGAAAAATAAATCTAGCTATGTTTTGATGATATGGTCCTAACAAAACTAGTTTCATCGAATTTGGAGACCGTTTGAATTTTTTTTTCCAGTCGATTAAATTCAAACTGAAACTACAAAACATGTTTAAATTTACCAGGCTCAAATATTAACTCCAAAAATCATGAAATTTGAAACCTAACAATGATTTTACATTCCGGATCCGAAAATGTGGTTTCGTTGAAAACGGAGGTCGTTTGCAAATGGCTATTTTTAAGGGCTTTGTATATTATTATAATATATATATATTTCATAGCGACTATTCTAAATTTTAAACTGGATATAACTTATAATTTATAAAGTGAAATCTCAATTTCTCGCTTTCATTAGAAAGATATAATTAAACAGATTCTATCGTTTCTTATTTCACTGAAATCTGATTTATATTTCATTCTGTACATTCATTTGAATTTAAAAATCGAATTTTCAAACTACCGTGCCATTTCAAGCTCGTTTTAATTAAATTCTAGATTTATACGTTTTAACTTTGATTTAAATAAATTTTTAGTTGTTATTATTCAAAATAAATCATTTTAAACAATCAAAATCCATAAAAATAGCTAAAAAAAAAAAAAAAAAATTGGTTCAGAAATTCCTGGTCGTTACACACAGTATATCTCTAGGGATCAGCTAGAGATTTTAAGTAATCCTACCATTTTATGAAGATCACAGTCTTCACTAGCTCCATCTCGTTTAGCATCTTCCAAGTTAACATATTTGCTGGTTCTGAATGGTTTTCGAATATAAATTTGATCCCGGTCTTTCCGTACCAACAACGAATTAGGTATGATTTTGATAGTCGGTTATTTAACTATTAAAATAAACAATCAGAAAAATAAAATGAATCCAATTTTTTATTTCACCGCACCATTTGGCCTTTTTGAATTTCCATTCGATAATCAAAATCTTTAAATATCCAAATATTTGGAAATACCGCTTTTTAGGTCTTATTTCAAAAATAATATTATACTCAAACCTTTTACATTCAACTTATACAACTTTTTGAATTATAGTTTATAATCCCGTACTTTCTCTTTGGAAACCTTATTTACGTCTTATATACGTTAACTAAATAATTAGTAAACTATTATTTAAAACTTTTTAAATGAACCTTAACCATCTTTTAAAACATATATATGCAAGCCATGATTTTATTACAAATAGAATCCTTTATAAAACTTCTGATCAGTTTATTTTAAAACCCATTTCAGTTATATCTCGTTAAAATTTCATTTCTTATTTAATATAGCGGATTCAGATCGCATGTTTATAAACTTTCTCATCTAACCACTGTAATTCAAATTTGGGTTTCCATTTCGATTTCCATTTCATACCTTCATCAGTCCCTAATAGTAAATCAGCAAGAAAATAATTCCCTAAATATCAATCCAGAAGGCCGAAACCGACTTTACATTATTAGCTAGAAAATCGGTTAACTCAATCGATCTCCAGTTAGGTTCCTGATCGACGCTAGTCTATGAATTAGAAAAGCGCGACATTTGTAATAAATTCTGCAAGCATACAGGCGTGTAGCATACAGGTCGAACACAGGGAGGAAAGTTAAATTTTATTATTTATATGTTTCGTGGGCGTGTTAGACGAACTTTGGAGGTTGATTTTGCAAAACAAAACAAAATTAAAACTGTAATTTGATTCAGAACAGATCTAACTGAACCGACGATCAAATCACAATTTCAATGGAAAGCAAATGAAACTATGAATTGGATTTGAATCTAATCAAACCCAATTTGACCTAAGAAAATAATAAAAAGCAGAAATTGAAATTGCAGAAATTGAAATAACAAACAAGAATTAAACTTAGGATTTCCGCTGAATCTAATCAGACGGTAAATCACTAATGCAAACAAGTGCAAAATACAAATAGTGTTCTACCGAATCTAATCGTATAGACAACACTAGTTGCTAAGAAAACAAAAAAATGCAGAAAATAAAAGAGAAAGAAGAACTTTTATTAGAACAATGGAATAAGAGATGAGATGGGATAGTGGCTACCAGGTTATTACAGGGGTATATATAGGGTAGATAGCCAAACCCTAACCCTAACCCTAATGATAAATGGGCCTGGTCATTACACCACTAATTAGTTTACAATGAGAAACATAAATGGGCCTTAGATAAATAAAGCAAATTTGGGTCTTTTCTCTTTTTCCTCTTGCTTCCTTGATATTTCTTCATTGATTTGTGATGTGCAAAGCCTTTTTATCACTCCTTTTCCTGTCCAATAGCAACTAGATGTGATATCTTCATCTACAATTCTTCAAAATGCAAATACACAGCAAATTGAACTCTATTTCTCTACATTTCTGGTTGCATGCGGGCTGGGTTGGACTATCTGTAAAAATAACAAAACAATACCCAAGTAATATTTATTTCTATACAAAAGATAAGATATAAGAGCATAAAAATAACACATTTCTATGTCAATCAGTTCCAATGCTTCAATTTCTTACCTTCATCTTTTATTCCATTCATATGCCATTTCTAATAACTCGTCCCAATAATATATTCAATAAAACTTGGGTTTTAAAACTCCTTCCAACTCTTGGATTTTATGAAATCCAAATAAACAGAATTTCAAATAAGAAACCACTTTAAAACTAAAATTTAAACTTAGCTTACATTATTATTAACATCAAATCGCTAAAAACTTCACTAAACTATAAACAGGCTTTACAACTTCATAAATCTCTTTTAGTAGCTTTAAATTATAAGATTACCGTTTTTTATTATTATTAAATAAATAATAGTCATCTTTTAACCCTTTTATCAAAATAAAAATGGTTTACTTCATCGTCAACTACCTCCATTAAATTAATAAACTAATTTAATAATCAATTTTAGTTAACACAGTTGACTTGTTCAACTTTAAACATGATTAACTTGTTAATTAATTCTAATCAGTCTCTTCAATTAAAATTAATTAATAATATAATTAATGTAAATAATCTCATTTACTCTGATTATGTAACGACCCGTATTTTGGCCATCAAATATTTTATTTAATTTATTATTTTAAATATTATATTTGGGGAATTTATGGATTTTAATATTTAAATCATTATTTAAAACAAAGTTGAACATTATATATTTATATAAATATAAAACGAGCTCGAAATCGTGCGGCAGTTCGTTATATGGAGTTTTGAACTTCAACTGAGAATACAGGATTCGATATAAGTCGGATTTCTATGAAACGAGAAACGTTGGAACCGTATTGATTATAATTTTCATATGAAAGAGAAAAATTCATTTTTCGTGTTACAGTTTGTTTGTTATGGCCAAATCAAATTTTAAAATAGTCGCTATGGAAATCATTATAAAAATATAGGCCGTTAAAATAGTCGTTTTGCAAACGGACTCAGATTTCGACGAAATCAGTTTCATTAGAATTGTAACGTTAAATTATTGTACGGTGTTGAATTGCGTGGCAAACCGATGTCGTATGTGACCACGACAGCCATAAACGCTTGTTCAATTTTTATAGCGCGTAATTAATTTAATAAAGGGTTATTTGGGTATAACTTGAACAGACAATCGAATTAGGCCGTGAAACCAATTCCGTTGAGTTCTTATCGTCGATTAGAGTCGGGATAGGTATATAGGTTGTTATTTTTGGAGACGGGATAAATTGGTGTCCAAAATGGCATTGCGGTGCCCGTAAAAATAGCTTACCGGGAAAACAGTCTCAGAATATGACGAAACTAGTGCCGTTGGATTTGTATTGAAGAATTATTATAGGATTTCAAAGTTTCAAGTTGATTAGATTTATCCTGTGATCGTGAATTTTTTTTACGCATGTTTATTTCTAGTTTTATAAAGGAAATTTTTTCATACGACCTCGGATTTCGATGAAACTTGTACCATTAGGTCCGGAATACCTTTTTACACTAAGATTAGCTTTTTTATCAGTAAACAGAAATCTTTTGTGGTAGTTTTTATTAATTACTTCAACATGAAGTTTCGTTTAATATTAATATATTATATACCCCTTACTATATATATACCCCTTACACTCTTTTACCCTAAAATTTTCGTCAAAAATATATAGTGGTCAACAAAACTTGGCCGTCATCTGTAATGACCCGCATTTTAGCGATATAATAATTAATTTTTTTTATTATCTAAATAGTGATTTAGAGAATTAAATGGTCATTGAATTAAATAATAGTGAATATTTAATTATTATAATAATTAAATAATATATGTAATTCTGAAATAATCAAAATTTGCTGAAATGGCAATATGATGTGAACTGGACAGTTTAAAGTATATAATTCAGTTTGGAGTTGAATTATAATAACGAATATTTTTAAATAACGACAGTTTGAACATATAATTATATTATAATTATAATCGAGCTCGAAATGGCGCAGCAGTTCGCTATTTGGCGATTTGAACTTCAACTGAATATACATGGTCTGTTTTAAATCGGATTTCTGTGAAACAAGAAATTGTGAAAACCCGTCACTTCCCCGTAAAGGAAAGCGTCGGATAGTTTGAGAACAAGCCACAACAGAACGCATATAAAAGAACATTTCATTGTATATTACAACAATGCATCATATTACAAGAATATACAGAGTACAAATGAATATTACACAGAAATATCAGAGATTTAAATTACATTTAAATACATAGCAGCGGAAAATAATACAATACACAACTAGAAGGAGATATACGGATACAAAGCTTTCCGGATATCGTTCCAGCTATAAACCAGGATCCTGTGAATATAAATCTGCAAAACCAAAACTACTAGCTGCCCGTGTCAAAATAAGGGCACCCAGAGTTTAGGTCAAAACAATAAACTCCAGGTCAGTCATGTGACTGGTGTGAGAACTAAAACAGTTATTAATCTTTATTTTAAAGCTAGGTAAATCAAGGGACCACGCCGTATAACACGGAACGGGTTTCCTCCCAAGAATACCAGTGCATATGAGTAAACAGCGCAATGCTTTTCTGAAAATGAAGCTATTATAAGACCCAGGTCCCATCACACAATGCAACGCAGCCGAGGATAGGGTTTTCCCTTATAATAGCCAAACATGCTTAGTACGTTTAAACAAATCATTTGATACTACTATAAGTGCATAGTGTATAAAACAACTTCAAATCATAAGTATCAATCATAGGCGGCATGAATGCCCCGTAACACTATGTCGCCATATATAAGTTTACAGTCAAAACCGCAAGACGTCGTATTGGAAGTTGGGTTATCATTTATGGTATGAACCGAGGCTAGGGGCAAGATCCTCTACCGATTTGTGACTCTCTAGCCCGAGCCACAGGGTCAGAGCGCATCGACCCTTTAGATCGTCAGGGCCGGTCCACCGATGTGGATTATTATGCCTGAACACTGCGTTTCCCCGCCCTTTGGGGCGTAAGCCTGGCCCGTCAGCCGACCAGAAGCACCGGCCGAAACCGATATCACGAGGCGCCTCGCTTTTCAGCAAGTAATAATAAGTAACATCCACAGGAGTCAAACTCGTCAGCCAGTTCAAGCACTGACGCCACTCCTAACTAGAAAGAAACGCATGTCCTCCCTGAGGTCCGTCTCCCGTTTTTGATTCATACCGGGTGTGATACTCGCCAATCAACATTACACAAAGCTACGCCACAAAGGCCGTGCTTCGATCATCAACCACAAGACTTTGCTTTTCAACAGAAGCCTTGATCATTTGCCACTTAGGCATGCCACACAGACAATTCACTCCATGCGATTGATATCCATCAATATATAACCCCTGAGCTCGTACGTCTCAGAGAAGGGCGTTAAGCAAGAGAATAAATTCTCCGCCGCCAAACAGATATATATTTAATAGAGATCAATCGCACGGACTAAAATCCAATGTCAGACACACACAGTCCATTTACAAGTCCGTTTTAGGTCTGAACGAAACCAGAGGCACTTTCCTCGCATATCCATCCATCTCCAAGTACGTCTGGACGACCACCAACTATTTCCATCCTCTCGGGTGTACAGCCCAATCAGGATCGTCGGTAATTATCCAAACGATGTGAAGACTTCCGGTCTTCTACCACCGTCTTCATCTTCGACATATCGTCGTATCAGTTATTCAGAATGGGATAAACCCGGTCTTTCCGAATAACTCGCGTATATTTTAAATAAGTGTTACACAAACACAACATACGCTTCATTTCAATTCATTAGTCACTAACTGTAAATTAATCAAGAGAATAATTCCCCAAATATTAACCCCGAAGGCCGAAACCAACATCAGATCAATATTCAGAAAACCATTCTGCTTGGCTAACCGACAGTTAGTTTCTAAATTTCACGTTCATAGGGAAAGGTTCCCATTAATTTTATCCAAGATAAATTCCTTGAATTTATTCTTTATTCTGTTTTTGAATCTCAATTCAAACTAGTCGGGATTAGCGAACCTTACCGAAGTAATTATTTATTTTAATTTCCCCATCCCAACCTATTCATCCCATGAAGTAAAACTGGTAATACTTCATATCTAACACCACAGTGTTATCGGTAAATTCAATTACCATTTCACGTTCAAATCTAATTAAAGATTTAACTATCGCCTGGAGCAAAATTGGTGATACTCCATTTTCGATCTTTTCAATCTAATTAAAGATTCATTAAAACTCCACTTAGTTTTAATCGTTAACTGGGTTAAAGAATCTGTGTCATTTAAAACACGGTTCACGATAAACCCAAAGTCACATTCCATTGATTATCGGGTTAAAGAACGAGTGGTATTTAAAACACTGTTCACGATAAACCCAAAAATCAATATCAATTCAATCCCAATTTAATATTGTTTAATTGGTACACTTCATTAAATCTAAATAAAAAGATTTAATCTTTTCTCAACTGGGTTCAAAAACAGTGTTAGTGAAGACCCCATTCACGATAAACCCAAATCACATTTGATATTCAATACAAGGCACTGAATAGAAAATATATTGGCTTATATTCAATATCAAATTCTACGTTTAACAAATGTCGTATTGGAAATAACGATATAAATATATCTCTTTCAAATTTCCATAACAACGTCTGTATAATCACGAATTCCAACATCGAAATATTCCGAGGACAATTTCGATTCAAATCCATTCCAATGCAATCATTGGAAATTCTGGTTATTTTTAAAACCCTTTTCAAATTCAATTTATTTATTTAAAAATAAATAGAATTATATTTCTAGTTCAAAACTAGTTCATTTCGATAAAAATCTATTTTTATCTTTCCAAATATGGAGTTTTTCATTCCAAATCTTCACAAATCATTTCTTATGATTTTACACAAATTATTACTATTTTTAATAATTTTATCAAGGCCCGTACAGTCGATTTCCATCAACGGCCATCGAACTGCACTTACAGCGACCTTTTTTTCAAATTTGATTTGGACGTATCTCCAAATCCAACCGTTAGATTTCAAATTTCTAATATTCGTTAGAAAGCTCTTTTCGATACGAACCCAACGGTTCCGGTTTTAGGAGAATCCGACGGTCGGATCTCCCGTTTTGTCCGTTTGAAATAAATGGTCGAAATTCACGAACTGCCGCGGCGCGGCGCGGCGCGTTCTATTCAGGCCATTATATTATATATATTATATATATAATATATATTTCATCGATTTCTATTTAAAACGAATTACATAAATAGTTTTGAATTCGTTTCAAAAGCAATTTCAACTTCCTTTTCAATTCAAATCAAAATTGAATTCTTCTTTATAAATTCGTTTTAAAATTCATTTCTATTCAATTCAAAATTCAATTCAATTTGAATTCATTTCAATTCGCTTTCAATTCAATTTGAATTCGTTTTCAATTCAATTCATTTCGAAATCGTTTTCAGTTCAATTCATTTCGAAATCGTTTTCAGTTCAATTCATTTCGAAATCGTTTTCATTTCAATTCATTTCGAAATCGTTTTCAATTCAATTCATTTCGAAATCGTTTTCAATTCAATTCATTTCGAAATCGTTTTCAATTCAATTCATTTCGAAATCGTTTTTCAATTCAATTCATTTTGAAATCGTTTTTAATTCAATTCATTTCGAAATCGTTTTCAATTCAATTCATTTCGAAATCGTTTTCAATTCAATTCATTTCGAAATCGTTTTCAATTCAATTCATTTCGAAATCCTTTTCAATTCAATTCATTTCGAAATCCTTTTCAATTCAATTCATTTCGAAATCGTTTTCAATTCAATTCATTTCGAAATCGTTTTCAATTCAATTCATTTCGAAATCGTTTTCAATTCAATTCATTTCGAAATCGTTTTCAATTCAATTCATTTCGAAATCGTTTTCAATTCAATTCATTTCGAAATCGTTTTCAATTCAATTCATTTCGAAATCGTTTTTCAATTCAATTCATTTCGAAATCGTTTTTAATTCAATTCATTTCGAAATCGTTTTCAATTCAATTCATTTCGAAATCGTTTTTAATTCAATTCATTTCGAAATCGTTTTCAATTCAATTCATTTCGAAATCGTTTTTCAATTCAATTCATTTCGAAATGAATAAAATCGATATAAATATCGTTCACGTCAAAATGGCGTCAATCTAATCAACACGGCTTCATAAATTTCTATTTTCAAATATTCTATTTCAAATATTTCTTTTTCAAAATAGTTGTTATTATCAAAATATTTCGTTCAACACATGACCAATCTCAATGGATGAGTACTGTCAACAGATGAACCTTTATTTTATATTAATAAAGATGTAAACTTTATTACTAAAATATTTCGTTCAACACATGACCAATCTCAATGGATGAGTACTGTCAACACATGAACCTTTATTTTATATTGATAAAGATGTAAATTTTATTACTAAAATATTTCTTTCAACACATGACCAATCTCAATGGATGAGTACTGTCAACACATGAACCTTTATTTTATATTGATAAAGATGTAAATTTTATTACTAAAATATTTCGTTCAACACATGACCAATCTCAATGGATGAGTACTGTCAACACATGAACCTTTATTTTATAATATTCTTTATTTTTCAAATTGGAATGAGGCCCAATCAATTACCATATAAAGTTAATTATATGGATTTTCATACATTACACACATATAATAGCATTGAAAGATAATCAACCATCAACCAAAGTGCACTACACTGTATAAGCATCAAATATAGATATCTAACGCTTATAACAGCCTGTCAATCGATCGATCGACATATTAAATCAATCAGGATGAGTGAACTTCAAATTACATCCTAACACCCGTGTGAGGTTTCAAACAATCAAACACAGATTTTAGTTGTGCAGTTGGGCGATGTGTAAAATTTATCGTCCCAATCAATGTCATTCAAATAGGTGTACATAAACAAACCGTCTGGTTTGTAAATGAATATTTATTTATTCACATTCACGTTAAAAATTATATTTTTAACGATATAACATTTTATTCCAACATATGAATTTCTATTCAGTTCATTCTTTAAATAAAATGATATTTTTATTTTTCTAACTTATTTTAGAAAATTTCGGCGGCATAACGGCACGATACTAGAAACGGGACGAGGCCGAGCCTTATCCCCGGTCTAGTGAAGGCCCACGCCATTCACACATCAATCAAATCAATTCATTTCACCACACAATTCAATTTCAATCAAATAATCTAACCAATTTTTGCAATCAAACAAACAAGTCCATGGTCTGTGGACGATTGTGTCGGGTGCTACTAAACACCGTCTGCATCCTAGTATATATATATATATAACTAGAAAATAAATTGAAAGGTGAGAAATTCTCACTGATAGCTATCCAAACATCTTGACTCTTCTTTGATAGAAATCTTCGTCGTCATCGCATCTTTGTTGCTGTAGCCACTACATATGTAAAAATCGAATTTTTACTTCGTTATTCAATATATAAAAATCGAATTTTTATTTCGAAGTTCAATATATAAAAATCACATTTTTATTTCGAAGTTCAATATATAAAAATCACATTTTTATTTCGAAGTTCAATATATAATATATAAAAATCACATTTTTATTTCGAAGTTCAATATATAAAAATCACATTTTATTTCGAAGTTCAATATATAAAAATCACATTTTTATTTCGAAGTTCATTATATAAAAATCACATTTTTATTTCGAAGTTCAATATATAAAAATCACATTTTTATTTCGAAGTTCAATATATAAAAATCACATTTTATTTCGAAGTTCAATATATAAAAATCACATTTTTATTTCGAAGTTCAATATATAAAAATCACATTTAATTTCGAAGTTCAATATATAAAAATCACATTTTTATTTCGAAGTTCAATATATAAAAATCACATTTTTATTTCGAAGTTCAATATATAAAAATCACAATTTTATTTCGAAGTTCAATATATAAAAATCACATTTTATTTCGAAGTTCAATATATAAAAATCACATTTTTATTGGATAAAGATCCCGCCTTTCTACCGATAAAAATTTCGTCTTCCCTATACCAAAAAATCAAATCTTTCTTGATTCAAAAATCTAATCTTTTTAATAACCAAATCTAACCTTTTTCTACTATAAAAACCCCGCCTTTCCTATTATAAAAATTACATTTTTATAATAAACCATTTTTTTTTAAAAACTGATTTTAATTAAACGATGTTATTTTCAGTTTTTAAACAATAAAAATTTCAGTTTTAAAACAATATAAATTTAATAAAGAAATAAAAGAAAATAAAATTAACTTACAGTTTTTCTATTGCGCGCAGAAAAGTGGGGGGGGTGGCGAGTTCGACGTTGGAGGGTAGGGGGAGGTGCCTGGTCTTCGGCGGTGGCCTGGTGGTCCTCCGGGTGGCGGAGCGACGTCGGTTCTGAAGTGGGTTGGGGGTTTTCGAATGATGGAAGGGGAGAAGAGGAGCGCGCTGGGGAGGGGGGAATAGCCACCATCGACGTCGGAGGGGGAGGTCGCGCCTCGGCGGCGCGTTGACAATCGCGACAGGCGATTTAGGTTTTTTTTTTTTCTGTTCGAATGAATTGAAAAATAAGGGGGGGGTATATGAGAATTTATATATTTAATATTATTTTAATTTTTAATTCAAAAAGTTGACTTTTACAAACGACCTCTAAACGAGGCCCACCGCCTGTCGTCCATAGCGTTTTACCCCCATGTAACGACCCAGAAAATCTGAACCAATTTAAAAATTTTAAATTGGCTAAAATAATGGATTTTAAATATTTAAAATAAATATTTTAAGTAATGGCGATGAAAACTGAGTTGAATCGACATTTGAAAACCAATATAATTAAATATAATTATATATAGAATTGAAAATAGCGCGGTAGTTCGAAAATTCGATTTCTAATTTCAAATGAATATACAGAATTCAATATAAGTCAGAATTGAACGAAACAAGAAATATTTGAATCTGTATAACTATATCTTTATAACGAAGTTAACAAACTGAGATTTCATCTTAGAAATGATAAGATATGTCCAGTTTAAAATTAGAAATAGTCGCTGTGGAATTTATATATATTTATATATATATAAGGCCCTTAAAAATGGATATTTTGCAGATGACCTCGGATTTCGACGAAACCACTTTTGTTGGGTCCGCAGTGTCAAGTTATTGCTAGGTTTCAAATTTCATAATTTTTCGAATCAATATGTGAGCGTGGCAAAGGAAAACGCGTTTGACCAGTTTCAGTTGATTTTAATCGACTGGAAATTGGCCATTTTTCAAACGGTCTCAGAATTCGACGAAACTAGTTTTGTTAGGACCGTATCGTCAATACGAAGCTAGAAAATATTTTTCTGGAATTTTTCTAGTTAGTATGTGGCCCCGGTAATTTGAAATGTACGTTTAAAATTCAATATAATGATTTAAAAGAAAATTCAAAAGGAAACTGGCTGTAACGATCAAACCAGCTTGCGATACATATCCCATTGTGTTCGGAATGGGGGTAAAACGCTATGGACGACCGGCGGTGGGCCTCGTTACGAGGTCATATGTAAAAGTCAACCTATTTGCGAAATTAAATAAAAAAAAATATATATATATATTTTAATTTCCCTCCCTCCCTCTTATCTCCCGCTTGGCCCCCCCCCCCCTCATTCGATTAAAACCAGAGAGAGAAAAAAAAAAAAAAAAAAACACAAAACCTAAATCGAATCGCCAGAGCCGCCCCCCCCCCCTCGCACGATCGACGCCGACGTAGACCTCGCCCCCTTCCCTCGATCGAAGACCCAATCGCCCCGAAGACTCGACGCCTGCCCCCCAGTTCGAACCCCAACTCGCGCGAACTTCGACGAGGAGGAAGACGCCGCCATCGACGAACCGCACCACCTCGAAGCGCCTCCGATCTTCTTTCCCCCCCCCCCCCCCCTCTGTAAGTTTTACTTTATTTATTTATTTTATTTTAATTCTGAATTTTTAAAAACCCTATTAAAAACTGATTTATAAAAAAAAAAGAAATTAAAACTGATTTAAAAAGATTGATTTATAAAAAAAAAAAGAAATTAAAACTGATTTAAAAAGATTTTGAAAAACTGAATTTTTAAAAGATTTTATAAAAGGAAAAAAAACTGATGTGTTAAAACTGTTTTAAAAGCAATAAAAAAAAAAAAAAACTGATTTAAAGATTTTATAAAACTGATTTTATAAAGTATTTTAAACTGATTTTAAAAAAGTATTTTAAAACTGTTTTATGTTTTTAAAGTTAAAAACTGATTTGTTTAAAATTTAAAAACCGATTTTGTTAAAGTTAAAACAGAAATTTTTATAAAGTTTAAAACTGAATTTTTAAAAAAAAAAGAAATAAAACTGTTTTTGAGGCAAAAGTAAAAAAATCATATTTTTATATGTTGAAAGCAAAAGGAAAAAAAACATATTTTTATATGTTGAAAGCAAAAGTAAAAATCATATTTTTATATGTTGAAAGCAAAAGTAAAAATCATATTTTTATATGTTGAAAGCAAAAGTAAAAATCATATTTTTATATGTTGAAAGCAAAAGTAAAAATCATATTTTTATATGTTGAAAGCAAAAGTAAAAATCATATTTTTATATGTTGAAAACGAAAGTAAAAATCATATTTTTATATATTGAATAGCGAAGTCAAAATTCGATTTTTTATATATTGAATAGCATAGTAAAAATTCTATTTTTACATATGCAGAGAATACGGGTGAAAGCGACAAATAGGCGAAGATTTCTATTAAGAAGAGTCTTGAAGTTGGATAGCTATTGGTGAGATTTCTGATTTAAAAATTATATATGTGTTGAATTTGAAAGTGAATAGCTATGTATAAATATCTATATATATATATATATATATATATATACGCCCCCTCGTCCACAAACCATGGACGATATTTATTGGTTGAAATTGTGGTGAAAATTGAATGATTGTTTGGGATTGTTTGGGATTGATATTGGTTGATTGTGGTTGAAAAATACCCATTTGTGGTTGAGAAATATTTGGTTGAAACCACATAGGATTAGTTTGTGGAAATGAAATAAATATATACATGCCGCCTGCGTGCGAACTAGATGCATGTTTCCCATTGTCAAAAACCGCGAGGTTTTAAGGTAGAGCGAGGAGCCGTACTAGGGACGGTGCCGGTGTAACTACCCTGCCGTTATGCTGCCGAAATTTTGAATAATATTTGTGTGTTTGAATTATTTTCATATGCTTAAAACTATAGAAAACATTCATGTGTTGAATTGATATTCATTCGTTGTTTAGAAATTCATGTGTTGAATGGTATTCATATTTTGAAATAAATAGTTCGATAATAAAAATCACATTTTTATCGATATCTAAAAACTATAGAAAACATTCATGTGTTGAATTGATATTCATTCGTTGTTTAGAAATTCATGTGTTGAATGGTATTCATATTTTGAAATAAATAGTTCGATAATAAAAATCACATTTTTATCTATATATAAAAACTATTGAAAACATTCATGTGTTGAATTGATATTCATTCGTTGTTTAGAAATTCATGTGTTGAATGGTATTCATATTTTGAAATAAATTGTTTTATGATAAAAATTCTATTTTATCACCTACATGAACTATATAGAAAAAAAAAATAGTGTTTCGAAATGAGTTGTTTTACAATAAAAATCACATTTTTGTTGTATGCATAAATCGTTAAAATATGAAGTGTTAAAAATAGCCACTTGTTCAAAATAAACATAGATGAGTTGAAATATTCATTAATTAGCTAATGAAATGATTTGCACCTATTTATGTAACATTAGAATGAATGGTGTTTTTAAACCAAATAGTAATCGAATATGAAGTTGAATAGAAAATGAAAAATGATATGGACTGTATATATATGTACATGCATATTCATTGAACAGGTTATAGCAAAGGGGCTAGAGAAGAGGAATAAAATTTTGTGCCCGACAAATAGGTACACATTTACTGATTTGTTTGGGTGATGATTTTGAGCCTGTTGGCTAGCCGCTTGGCTTTTTCTTTTTCTTTTTGAGATTAGAAGGACCGGGACGCTATTTGCGATTTCCCGACGCTCCCGGTGCAGGGGAGGTTATGGCGAAATTTTTCCAAAATTTAAGGTGTTAGAAAAATTTTTGAAGTGAAAACGGTATTGAAATTGCTGAATGAACTATATTTATATAAATATATAAATATAAATAAAAATAAAACGAAACGAAGCCGTGCAGTTCGTATTTCGAAACCGTGATTTCAAACGACTAGTACGGGAAATCCGACCATTGGATTTTCCCGAAACCTCAACCGTCAGGATCGCCTTGGAATAATCTTTCCAACGGCACCAACCTTGTAAAAATCCAACGGTTGGATTGTCTGGAATGTTTAATTCAAATCTGAAGAAAAACAGCGCCAGAAACGATTATATTTATTTATATATATAAATAAAATTATATTTAATCGAATAACGACGCTGCAGTTCGTATTTTGAAATCGAAAATTCAAACGATTGTACCGGGAGATCCGACCGTCGGATTTTCCCGAAACTGGAACCGTTGGGTTCGTTTTGAAAAGACCTTTCTAATGATGTAAATTTTGTGAAGATCCAACGGTTAGATTTTCAGATATATGTAAATCAAATCTGAAGAAAAACAGCGCCACGGCCACGTTATGGCCCGAAGCGTCGTTTTGAATAAAATGGCTATTTTAAAATAAATAAAAATAGCGATAAATAGTTATAAAATATCGTAAGCGATATGGAATGGAAATAAACTGAATTTGCTTGATCTATGTGATGTTTGATGATTGAATGTGTTTGGTGTGAAAATTACATTAAAGAACAAAATTGGTGTTGTCGAATAATTTAACCATTGAAATAAATCGAATTGAAATTCTAAATATACGTGAATTATTTGAAAAGGCCGAGTTAATTCTCATTTCGAAAAATTGATCGACGATTGAAAGTCGAAGATGAAGACGGTGGTCGAAGACCGGAGATCTTCACCTCGTTTGGATGGTAACCGAGGTCCTGATTGGGAGGCATCCCGAAATATGGATGATGAGTGGTGATCGTTCAGACGTACGTGTTGATCGAAGGGTTTGCGAGGTATTTAGTGCCTCCGGTTTCGTTCAGACCCAGAACGGACTTGTAAATGGACTGTGTGTCCGACATGGGAATTTGTTCTGTGTGATTGATAGCCATCAGTTGCACGGTGTGAATTGCCTGTGTGGCATGCTAAGATGCAGTGATCAGGGCTTCTGTTGAAAAGCAAAGTCTTGTGGTGATGATCAAAGCACCGCCTGTGTGGCGTAGCTTTGTGTATAACGTAAATTCGCGAGCCTCACACCCCGGTATGAACCTAAAACGGGAGAGGACATCAGGGAGGGCCTGCGTTTCTTTCTAGCTAGGGTGGTGTCAGTGACCTACCAGCCGTGACATTTATATACTTTTCACCTATGTGGTTGTTGCTGTTGCGAGGCGCCTCGGTTTGATCGGACGATCCGGGTCCGATGGAGTCATTCGTTGGCTCGTTTACGCCCCAAAGGGCGGGGAGACGTAGTGTTCAGGCATAATAATCCACATCGGTGGACCGGCCCTGACGATCTAAAGGGTTGATGCGTTCTGATCCTGTGGCTCGGGCTAGAGAGTCACGAATTCGGTAAGGACTATCTTTTGCCTTGGTTCATGACGGAAATCCAATTTCCAAATACGTGACGATGCGGTTTCGATTGTATATATATACATTTGGCGACATAGTGGCATGGGACGCTCATGTCGTCTATGATTGATAGTTATGATTTGAAATTGTTTTCAAAACATATAAACACTAGCAATAATATCAATTGCCTTTGTTTTATTCGTATCAATCATATTTTGGCCGTTATAAGGTAAAAACTCTATCCTCCGGTTTGCGTTGCATTGTGTGATGGGAACTGAGTCTTATAACGGCTTCATTTTTATAAAAAGCATAGCGATGTTTAAAAGAAAGATTTGTTTTAAAGCACTGGCAATCCAATGGAGTAAACCCGTTCCACGGAAGTGGCGTGGTCCTGTGATTAGCCAATTATATATGTGTTGAGCAGATTTCTCATACCAGTCCCATGACTGACTCGTAGTTTGTTTCACTCTCAAACTCGGGTGCCCCTTTTTCTACACGGGCAGCCTTGTATTCAGGTTTAGCTGGTTCTTTCTGGATAGCTGGAGCTGAAGATGGATTCTATCATTTATTCTTTTTATGCTGTTCAGCTCCTATTGTACATATTTTGTTTATTTCCGCTGTAGACATTTATGTATAGCTGAACTGTATTTGTACTAAGTAAGATCCTGTATACTGTGTAACTCTGATGATTACTTTTATCCAGTATATTTCGTTGTTCATTCTGGTGTATTTATTTAATTCTGTTCTGCTATTATATGTTTCTGTGTTATATTCCAAAGATAACCTTGTTTCCGTGAGAACGGGAAATCGGGTCGTCTCACCCCATTCCGAATACAATGGAATATGTATCGCAGGCTAATTCGACCGTTTCGATCAGTTTCCGTTGAATTTACATTTAAATCGCTATATTGAATTTTAAACGTACATTTCAAATTACCGGGGTCACATACGAACTTTAAAAATTCCTGAAAAATATTTTCTAGCTTCGTATTAATGATACGGTCCTAACAAAACTAGTTTCATCGAATTCTGAGACCGTTTGAAAAATGGTCATTTTCCAGTCGATTAAAATCAACTTAAACTAGTCCAACGTGTTTTCCTTTGCCACGCTCACATATTGATTCGAAAAATTATGAAATTTGGAATCTAACAATAATTTGACATCACGGACCCAACAAAACTGGTTTCGTCGAAATCCGAGGTCATTTGCAAAATGTCCATTTTTAAGGGCCTGAATTCCACAGCGACTATTCAGAATTTTCAACTGGACATATCTTTTGATTCCCGCTATGAAATTTTGATTTTTCGGATTTGTTGGAATGATATCATCAAATAGATCCTAATGTTTTTGGTTTCACTAAAATCCGGATTGTTTTGCACCCGGTACATTCCATTGAAGTTTGAAATCGAATTATCGAACTACCGCGCCATTTTCCATTCTATTTATAATTATATATAAATATTTATATTCTAACGACGACGCGCATATAATATATACGTTCGATTTATATTCAAAATAAATTTCTCGTCGATATTATTTAAAATAATTCATTTTAAACAATCAATATTCGATAAAATTGCCAAAATAAAAATTTTAAACTGGCCCAGATTTTCGGGTTGTTACAGAAATGTTAGGAGTTGGTGAAGTATATTTTTCTAGTGGAAGAGAAAAATAAGGATTTCATCGTGTAGATTTTGATTTATATCCAAATCAAATTTTAGAAAAGTTGTTGTGGAATTCCTTTATAATTTTTATCGATATATATATATATATATATATATATATATATAAGGAATATCATTATAAATCGAATATTGATTTAATCGGGCTTTGAAATATCGAGTTAGAAATTCATATAGGAATATTCTGAAGATGTATGATATTATGTGCGAATATATACAATAATATTTATTTATAAATATTTAATTTAACCATTTTTCAATATATTCATATATTTAAATGGGTTATTTAGGGCTTTAAAAATAGCCAGTTTTTCAAACGTCCTCCAAATTCGACGAAACCAATTTTGTTGGATTCGTAATGTCAAATTATTGTTAGATTTCAATTTCCGTAATTTTTGAAGTCAGTATGTGGCCGTGGGCGATTTTAATGTGAAAAACAGTCGATAAATTGACCTTTAAAAATACGCTATGTGAGCAAACGAAGTCGGAATTCGACGAAACCAGTTTCGTTGGGACCGTAATGTCGAGCTGTAGCTGCATATCCATTGTCGTGATTTTTGGGGTATCATATGCGATTATAGGAATTTTAAAACGATTAGCAGAATAACGATTGATTTTTAAACTAATATAATAATCAAAAATAAAATATCCTAAGTCATTCTAAAGCCTAGGAAAGGCCACGTTCTCCCTTGTTCAACTACACCCTCAAGCTTAAACATGCAGAAAGAAACTTCCATTTTTCTCAAATCAAATTCGCAGCAGAAAATCAAACGTGAAATCCACTTCAGAAAATCACAACAAAAACAAACAAATTCTACAAATCAAAATATATATACGTATGGAATCAAAAATCAAAAAGCTTCATTCCAGTATGAATTTAACATCATGCGATTTGGGTTCTCCTCGAGTTGGAACTTCCAGCGTGAGCTAGGGTTCACCTTCATTGTAGGTTTGATCACCAATTCACGGTTTGGTTAGTATATTTGGAATTGTGACATCTTTAAGCATCAACGTGCCAATTTTGGGAAATTTCCACATAAATTTCTGTCGATGGTTGTGGTAAGGCACTGTTGGACGCGGTTTGATTCGGGTGAGTGATTTCAAGGGGATGAGCATGTTTAGAGAGAGGAAAAGAAGAGGAAGCCAATGGTATTCATCATTTGATTTTTTGTGAAGCGGTTTCTGACTTTGGGATGGAGAAACAAAACCGAAATGGCCATTGGTTTTACACAGGAAGTCACGGCTTCGAATTCTATCATGGTGGAAGAAGGGTAGTTTGGGTCTAGTAGTTTAAGGGACATGGGTCGTTATATTTGGGGGAGGCCCAATTAAAAGTTAAGTATGGTTTAAATTAGTTTAATTTTATTTAAATGTGTATAATCAAACTTGAAATTATCATATCATGCTCATACATTATCAGAATTTTGAACGGTCTGATCCGTTGGGATCGTATTGACGAGAGCTCCACAATGCAACTGATTGGGAGTGGATTGGAGCTAGTTTGAATTTATGGCGAAATAAATTGTTTGATTCAAATCAAACAACAGTTTATCGTTCTTTAACGATGAACTGCCAAAGTGAGTGAAACTCACCAACTCTGAACAATTATATTTTTATAAAATATTTTTAGAACAGATAATTATCTATTGATTGCTGTGTGTTGACTGTTTGATTGAACTGCTAGTCAGTTGGTTGAAATTTATATATATATAATATATATATATATCGTTAAATAAATAAATATATATATATATATATCGATTCTGTTTGGCAGAATATTTCATATTGAAATGAAATCGATGTTAATTATATTGTTTAACATCTGGGATGCAGGGAAATAGGTTGGAGGGACCCTACTTGGTTCCTCAATATATAAAATATTGTTTTGTTTCATATATTGTGTTATATGATGTGATATATAATCTGTTGTTGATTATGTGTGTTTGAATGATATCGATCATTGTTATTTGGTATTTTAAATACCATAAGAAATATTGGGATGTTTAAACGGGATTTCCAATGTGTATTTTGAAAATAATTATTTATATAAAATCGATGGATTTTATACATAAAAGGAAAAAGGATTTTATAAAAGGGAACAATTATAAAATCAAAGAATATAACGGAGAATATTTGTAGAACAAATATAAAGGGAAATATTTGTAAAATAAATATAAAAGGGGATATTTGTAAAACATATACAAATGAAATCGAAAGAGGAATATTTGTAAAACATTTACGAATGAAATCGAAAGAGGAATATTTGTAAAACATTTACGAATGAAATCGAAAGAGGAATATTTGTAAAACATTTACAAATAGATTATAAATGGGAAATATTTATTTATGAAATAAATAGAGTTATAAAAAGGGAATTTATAAAATGAATTATTTATAAAATCAAAGGATTTTATAAAAGGAATATTTATTTAGAAAATAAATAGGATTTTATAAAGGAATATTTAATTAGAAAATAAATAGGTTGATAAAGGGATATTTATTTAGAAAATAAATAAGATTATAAAGGAATATTTATTTAGAAAATAAATAGGATTTTAAAAGGGATATTTATTTAGGAAATAAATAGAATTATAAAAAGGAAATTGACGTGATATTAAAGGACATCGAGAAGATGAATTCAAAGTAGAGTGTAAACAGAAATATGTTTAACAGATAAATGGAGATGATTAATTTATAAATGATATTTATAAATTGAATTAAATATTTATCATTGGATAAATGAAATATATAAGTCCGAACTTATATAAGGAAGTAAGAATCGATTTTAACATCGATATTTGAAACTGAATATGGACGTAGGGTTAACGAGACTTATTAAGGGAATGTTTAAGTGTTGAATATAAAATAAGATTTTATATGAAAAATGAATTAAATAAATGTTTTGATAATACAAACATTTATAAAAAGGTAAGGGTTTGAAATAGGAATTCAAATCAAATGAGTTAATCGAATTTAGTTATTCGAAATGATTTAATCGAATTTAGTTATTCGAAAGGAGTTAATCGAATGTAGTTATTTGAAATTAGTTAATCGAATTTAGTTATTCGAAAGGAGTTAATCGAACTTAGTTATTCGAAAAGGAGTTAATCGAATTTAGTTATTCGAAAAGCAGTAAATCAAATATAATTAACCTAAAAAGAGTTAATCAAATAAGAGTTAATCAAATAGGAGTTAATCGAATAAAGTTAATTGATTAGAGTTAAGTAAATCGATTAGAGTTAAGTTAATTGATTAGAGTTAAGTTAATCGATTAGTAAGTAAATCGATTAGAGTTAAGTTAATTGATTAGAGCTAAGTTAATCGATTAGAGTTAAGTTATCCAATAGAGTTAATTGAATGTTAGTTACTCAATTAAAGTTAATAAATTAGAGTTTATCGAATATTTGTTACTCGAAATAGAGTTAATACATTAGAGTTAATCCAAACGAGTTGCCATTTAGCAGGATTGCTAGCGTAATTCGCAGGGCTGTAGATAGCCTACGGCGGTCGGATGTTTCCCGAGGGAATCAGGCGTAACCATTGTGATCGCTGCGATCTAGAGTCGATAAATTAGAAGTTTGTTAAAGATTTAAAAGATAAACTTTGACTATTCCGAAGTTAAAACGTTGTTCAGTTAAGGTCTGAGAGGTAATTATACCCCAACTTGATTGACTTCCTTCTTAACTAAGGAATGGTAACGTTTGATAGTAAAGGTAGGTTAAGTGAATTTAGTTAATAAGCGTAATGGTTTGTGCTGGCATAGCGATATTTATTTAAACATCTGTTTAAAACCAAATGAATGAGATTTGGAAATGTTTTCCAAATAAGAATCAGAAATGCTTTCTAATATAGAAAACAAGAAATGGGAATGTTTTCCATTGTTAATAACGTATATTTTCTAAATTTAGAAAATAAGAAATGTTGAATATATGGAAACAGGAGATAAGTAAATTAATGAACTAAAGAGATAAATGTTAAATGATGATTGATCGATATAATTTCCATCTGAAAATAATATCGTTGTTTGCACACGTATTTTTCTTTGATAGTTAAATCATTGACTATCAAAGTTTTGACCATTTTAACGTTGTTAATATGGAGCGACCGGTTGGATTATTATTCGAAAAACCACTCCATATTGGCATAAGCGTGGCGAATCATATATGCCAAAGATAATTGAAGACGAAGTAAAGTGCAAGGACTGTTGTATAAATCTAAGGTAAAGATTCCTTAAGATGGATGTACTGAATAGTGCCTTCGGTTTGTCAAGTCCCAGGACAACTTGTATGGACGAATGTTTGATAGAGTATATTTGGTGGATCACATGAGTTGATCGTTTCAAACGTATTTACGTTGGTAGCGGAGGAATTCGTTTCTCTTAGCTTATACCTGTGGTATTTTTGGGGAAATCAATTTATGATTTGACAGGTATGACGATGTGGCGTTCAAAATGAATGAATGAGAAATCTGTTGAAAGATACGTTACGACCTCAGGCCTCATCAACCGAGAAATGACAGAAATCGGGCAGGCAGCATGGCTAAGTGTGTCATACCCAAGTAGGGTATATTGTCACCATCTAGAGAATATTCATATTTGTACTTCTTTCAATTCTGTATCTCTCGGGAATGGTTATGTTGGTTTACCAACTGTAAGGTGACAATATATTCGATAACTCAAGCGAAATGAGTGGTAGGTCATGTGTGGCCGTGTTAGCAAGATGTTCTTGTTGAACTCAAGTGTATTGCTTCTAGAGTACACTGGTCAGAAGATGGACCCATACCTTGTCAGAGTTGGAAATCCATTACCCAATAAGAGCCTGCGGTTTTGGTTGTATATTATATAAGTAGAGCGTGAGATGAAAGCGTTCTACTAGATTGATATTACTTGTGTTAGACATTATTATAATATCAGAATAATATTGTTGTATCAATGATTTGGGTTATTCTTTACTTTGAAAGGATTTTGAAGTTAAATAAATGATTTGAGTTTACTCACACCAGTCCATGTTGCGTGCTTAGTGCATGTGTCGCAAAATCCCCGGGTCGTTACAGTGGTATCAGAGCTTAAGGTTAAGTAATTACCTTGGCTCTGTGGCGTGACTCAGTAGAGATGGGGTTAGCAATACCCTAGATTGAGTTGAGTGTACATATACGAGTGAACGTATTTGTTATTCAATATAAAATGATTTTATATAGTGGAGATTTATTGGTCGACTTGTTTATGGGTTCTGGTCGATCAGTTTGATCCACTGTATCGATAAGGGTTAATAAACACTTGAATACGATGAACCGACACGGTGTGACAAACAAGGATTTCGCTCGATCCGAATCGATCGTTAAACCGACCAAGACCGTTCGAAACCCCTGATCGTAATGAGAACACGAAAACCAGAACGCAAACAGAAAAACGTTTCATTGTTTATTACAAAAATTCCATCAGAATAAAAGAATATTACAGAGTATGAATAAATATTAAACAACAGAGATTATCAGAGATTTAAATACATTACTGTAGAGAAAAAAATAATACAAAACATAACCGATAGAAATACATGGATATAGAGCTTTCCGAATATCACTTCAGCTATAAACCAAGATCCTATGAATATAAATTTGCAAAACCCAACTACTAGCTGCCCGTGCGGAAAATAAGGCCACCCAGAGTTTAGGTCAAAACAATAAACTCCAGGTCAGTCATGTGACTGGTGTGAGAACTAAAACAGTTATAAATTCTTAATTTAAAGTTCGGTAAATCAAGGGACCACGCCGTATAACACCGAACGGGTTTTACCCCAAGAATACCAGTGCAAAACAAACAGCGCAATGCTAAATAAAGAACAATGAAGCTGTTATAAGACCCAGGTCCCATCACACAATGCAACGCAAACAGAGGATAGGGTTTTACCTTATAACAGCCAAAGAATGCTTCATACGTGAAATTTAATTTTTTTATTATTACTATAAGTGAAGAAAACAACTTCAGTAAAAATATATAAATCATAGACGGCATAGTGCCCCATCCCACTATGTCGCCATACTAGGCTCTACATATAAAACCGAATGACACGTATTGGAAATTGGATTCCATCATGAGTCGAGGCAAGGGGAAAGCTCCTCTCTGATTCAAGACACTCTAGCTAATGTCTCAGGACCCCACTATGATCCTATGGAACCTCCAAGGCTAGTCCTCTCTTACTTTTGAGGATTAGCATTCCTGTACACACGTTTCCCGGTCCTATAGGCCCTGTATATAATGGTCAGTACGTTGGCTTACAAAGTGCCAGTTATCGCCATATATATTCGAGGCGCCTCACATTCCAACAACACAGGTAAAAAGTATATAAATGTCAGGGCTGGTAGGTCACTGACATCACCCATAGCTAGAAAGAAACGTCATTCACTCCTTGGGTCCGTATCCCGTTTTTGACTCATAACGAGGTGTGAGGCTCGCGAATTCACGTTATACACAAAGCCAAGCCACATAGGTCGTGCTTCGATCATCAACCACAAGACTTTGCTTTTCAACAAAAGCCTTGATCAATTGCCACTTAGGCATGCCACACAGGCAATTCACGCTATGCAATTGATATCAATCGATATATAACCTCTAAGCTCATACGTCTCAGAGAAGGGCGTTAAGCAAGAGAATAAATTCTCCGCGGCCAAACAGATATATATTTAACAGAAATCAATCACATAGGATAAAATCCAATGTCAGACACACAGTCCATTTACAAGTTCGTTCTAGTTCTGAACGAAACTGGAGGCACTTTCCTTGCATATCACCATCTTCATCTTCGACTTATCGTCGAATCGGTTATTCAGAATGGTTATAAACCCGGTCTTTCCAAATAACCCACGTATATAATAAACAAATGTTACACAAACACAACATACGCCTCATTCCAATTCATCAGTCACTAACCGTAAATTAGTAAGAGAACAATTTCCCAAATATTAACCCCGAAGGCCGAAACCAACATCAGATCAATACCCAGGAAACCATTCATCTCAACTAATCTTCAGTTAGTTGCTAAATTTCACATTCTTAGGGAAAGGTTCCCATTAATTTTATCAAAGATAAATTCTTTGAAATTTATTCTTTAATCTTCCTTTGAATATCATTTCAAACTAGTCAGGATTAGCGAACCACACCGAAGTAATTATTTATTTTAATTCCCAATCCCAACCAATTTATCCCATGGAGCAAAACTGGTAATACCCCATATCTAACACCACGGTGTTATCGGTAAAACTAATTACCATTTCACATTAAAATCTAATTAAAGATTTAACTATCGCTTTGGAGCAAAAATGGTGATACGCCATTCTCGACCATTTCTATCTAATTAAAGATTCATTAAAACTCCACTTATTTTTAATCTTTAACTGGGTTGAAGAACCAACGTCATTTAAAACACGATTCACGACAAACCCAAAATTCCATTTGATATTAAATACAAGGCTTAGAATAGAAAATATATCGGCTTATATTGAATATCAAATTCTGAATATTTTTAAAACCACTTAAAATCCAATTCATTAATTTAAAAATATTGGATTTTAATTCTAGTTCATAACTAGTTCATTTCGATAAAAATATATTTTTATCCTATCAAATAGGGAATTTTTCATCCTAGTTCTTTCCAAATCATATATTTTTATTTTACACAAATTATAGATATTTTTAATAATTTTATCAAGGCTCGTACAGTCGATTTCCAATGACGGTCATCAAACTGCACTTACAGCGACCTTTTCTAAATTTGATTCGGACGTAACTCCGAATCCAACCATTAGATTTCAAATTTCAAATATTCATTGGAAAGATCTTTTCGATATGAACCCAACGGTTCCAGTTTCAGGATAATCCGATGGTCGGATCTCCCGTAACGTCAATTCGAAGTCAATGGTCGAAATTCACAAACTGCCGCGGCGCGGCGCGTTTTATTCAGGCCATATAATATATATAATATATATATATATATATTATATACTTCATTGATTTCAATTCTAAACGTATTTTTATAAATCGTTTAAATTCGTTTTCAAAACGATTTCAACTTCATATTCAATTTTAAATCAAAATCGAATATTACATATCATCGATATGTATATAAATGATATTATTTTCAAAACGGTATATTTTGAAATCACTTCTTTTTCAATACTCGAATAAAATTGATATAAATATCGTTCGCATCAAAATGGCGCAAATCTAATCAACACGGCTTTATATATTTCAAAAACTTCGTTATTTTATTCAACAAATGAATATTCTCTTCAACAGATGAATATATATATTTTTCAACACGTGAATATATATATTTCTTTCAACACATGAATATATATTTCTTTCAACACATGAATATTTTCAACACAAGAATCATCTCAACAAATGAGTACTTTCAACACAAGGGCATTTCGTTTATTCAACACATGAATTTAATTTATTTTCTAAACTGGAATGAGGCTCAATCAATTACCATATAATGTAAATTATATGGATTCCATACCACACATGTACAAAATAACAACGATAAATAACCAACCATCATCCAAAGTGCACAACACAACTGTCTGTCAACCTATCGATCGACAAACAACTAATTATTGGGACTAGTGTACGTCAAATATCATCCCAACACCTACGTGGGATTTCACATCAACAAACACTAAATATTATTTGTGCAGTTGGGCGATGTGTAAAATTTATCGTCCGAATCAATATCAGGCAAATCTGTGTACATAAACAAATCGTCTGATTTGTAAATAAATATTTTATTTCATTCACACACACGTTAAAAATTATATTTTTAGCGATAAAATATTCTATTTCAACACATGAATTTCTATTCAGCTCATTTATTCAATAAAATGATATTTTTATATTTTCTAATTTATTTTAGAAAATTTCGGCGGCATAACGGCACGATACTAGAAACGGGACAAGGCCTAGCCTTATCCCCGGTCTAATAATGTCCCACGCCATACACATCTCAATCAAATCAATTTTACTATTCACACCACAAAATTTCAACAAATATTCTAATCAATCACCAAACAGCCAAACAAACAAGTCCATGGTCTGTAGACGATGGTGTCGGGTGCTACTAAACACCGTCTACATCCTAGTATATATTTCTAACTAGGAAAAGAAATATAAAGCGAGAAGTTCTCACCAAGAGCTAATCCAAATGCCACGACTCTACTTATGTAAGAAATCTTCGTCGTGCTCGCCCTTTGTTACTTTCATCTCCCGTATTCACTACACATATAAAAAATCACATTATTATCTTCTCTAGTATATAAAAATCATATTTTTATCTTTACTTAGTTATAAAAATTATGTTTTCATATTGCTCTTCTCATTATAAAGATTATATTTTTATTACTCTATATGAATAAAAATCATATTTTTAATATGCCACTAGTATAAAAATTATATTTTCAACCTTTCTATATTATAAAAATTATATTTTTAACCTTTCTATATTATAAAAATTATATTTTTAATACTCTACCTATATAAAAATAATATTTTTATATATTCTATTATATAAAGATCATATTTTTAATTTGCTATAAGTATAAAAATCATATTTTTATACCTTTAAAAATATTTTCAACTTGTCAACAATGTTTTCTTTCAAAGATAAGAATCATAGCTTTGTTCTATTAAAAAATCCGATCTTTTATTTAGAAATCAAATCTTTTATATTTTTAAAAATCGAAGCTTTCATATTTTAAAAATCCCGCCTTTCCTTTACAAAAAATCTCGTCTTTCCTTCTTAAAAAATCTGATTTTTATTCTTTAAAAATCTGATTTTTATTTACTTTAAAAACAACTAATTTCTAATTTTACATAAAGATAATTTCATGTTGTAAAAATTACGATCTTTCATGTTGTAAAAATACGATCTTTCACACTGTAAAAATACGATCTTTCACATTGTAAAAATACGATCTTTCATATTGTAAAAATACGATCTTTCTCATTTAAAAATCTAAACTTTCTGTGTTTAAAAATCTAAACTTTGTAGCGTAAAAATCTAACCTTTAAAAATCAGATTTTTAAATTGCCTAATCTAAATAGAAGAAGGCAAAAACTCACTGGAGATGGGTGCGGGATCTCTAGCGCGAGTTGGTGACTCAAGGTGGGAGGCGTCTCAACATGATGGTCGGCATCAGGGGAGTTTGCAGTGTTGCGCGGTGTGGGGTTTCAAATGGGGAGGCGGTGGCCGGAGTATAGGGCGCCGGCGATGGCGAAAGGGGGGGGGGGGGGAGAAGTGCGGTGGAGTTAGGCTTTTAGAGAAGGGGCGACGGGTATCAGGTTTGAATGAAAGGGGTTGAAGGAGGAGGTGCGGAGGAGAGAGGCTAAGGGAAGAAGGAGGACGGGGAGCGTACGTTGGCGCGCTCGACGGTGGATGGGGGAGGAAAGTGACGGGCGATTCCATGGAGGGAAGACGCGTTTTTTTATTTTTAATTTGATTTCCTGTTTGAAATCAACGGCAAAGGGGAGGGGGTTAAAGAAGAGAGGGTGTTTATTATTTTATTTATACAAAAAAGTGACTTTTTATTTCGAACTCGAAATCGATCCCTCTGACTGTCGTCCCTAGCGTATTACCCCCATTCCGAACACAATGGGAATTGTCTCGTAAGCCAATCCGGCTGTTATGCTAAGTTTCTGTCAAATTTAAAATATAAATCTATATATATTTAATTTGAACGGACATTTCAATTCACTAGGGCCACATACTAACCTAAAAATTTCTGAAATTTTTTTCTAGCTACGTATTGACGATATGGTCCTAACAAAACTAATTTCGTCAAATTCTGAGACCGTATGAAAAATGGCCATTTTCTGCTCGACCAAAATTGATTGAAACTGTCAAAACACGTTTAACTTCGCCACGCTCACATATCGATTCAGAAAATTATGAATTTTGGAACCTAGCAATAATCTGACATCCCTGATCCAACAAAAGTGGTTTCGTCGAAATCCGAGGTCGTTTGCAAAATTTCCATTTCTAAGGGCCTTTATATATATTAAAATATATATAAATTCCACAGCGACTTTTCTTAATTTTAAACTGCACATATCTTTCAATTTCTAAAGTGAATTTTCAGTTTCTTAGATTGTTTAGAAAGATATGATTAAACAGATTCAAATATTTCTTGTTTCGTTCGATTCTGACTTATATTGGATCCTGTATATTCATTTGAAATTCGAAATCGAATTTTCGAACTGCAGGGCCATTTCAGGCTCGTTATATAATTAAATTAAATTTATTCGTTTTAACTTCGTCGAAAATAAATTTTTTGTCGTTTTTATTTAAAATAATTCATTTTAAATATTCAAAATTCATTAAATTCGCCAAAATAAAATTTTTAAAATGGCTCAGAATTTCCGGGTTGTTACAATCTCCCCCACTTAAAATCTTTTCGTCCTCGGAAATGAACGAAGCTGAAAGTTGTTTTATAATCAACTCTACTTTCATTATTTTAATTATGGCTTAAGTTCTTCAACTTTTCAGTTTTTAAGAACTTTTCAAATTTTTCAAAAAGTTGGCTAACACCCTAAATTTTCGAAAAATTTCGTCATAACCTGCCCTACACCGGGAGCATCGGGAAAATCCCCAAACTGCCATACAGGCCCTCTCATCTCAAAAAGGAAAATAAAAGGCCAAGCGGCTCATAAAATCATCATCACCCAATCAAAACAGTAAATGTGTACCTATTTGTCGGGCAAACAATTTTATTCCTCTTCCTTAGCCTCCTTGCTATGACCTGTTCAATGGATATACATGTATATGCATGAAATTGTAATCATTTATCAATACAATTCAACATTCAGTTCAATTTGGCTAAATATACCTTACATTCACATAATGGTTTAAAATTTTAATTAATCAAACAAAAAATCAAAAAACACAATCAATAATCAATTACTTGGTTAATGTTTCAATTTCATAATTTTGATATATATACAGAAAATCCTGTTTTTGATGTCAAATCACAACAAATAATCCTATCGAGTTTTGGTTCTCACACCAGTCTAAAGGAAAATATAGATATCTCACTTTCGAAACTCAAACACAAACTCTTATGATGGTGCACCGATCATCAGAATCATCTCCGGGCGACTAAAGTGTGATTCTATATCTATCCAGTATATTAAAATTTCGAATATACGTTTGCAAGGCATACATGCAAAATCTTTATACATTGGATGTCCAAATCAATATAAAATAAATATTCAAATACGTATAAAATGTTTTAAATTTTTAAAACAAAATTGGTTTTCATTTTTATTTTAAAAATATACTCTTTCGTCTCATTCTAGGATATTGTTGATCCCATCTCTAACGAGCCATTCTCATTGGATATTACTAATCCAATTTCTGATGAATTCTTTCATTTGGTTCTAATGTGTCTTGTTCTCGAGCTCTGCAAACCAGAGCTCTGATACCAAATGTGACAAAAAAGGATTTCGCTCGATCCGAATCGATCGTTAAACCGACCAAGACCGTTTGAAACCCCTGATCGTAATGAGAACACGACAAACCAGAACGCAAACAGAAGAACATTTCATTGTTTATTACAACAATTCCATCAGAATAAAAGAATAATACAGAGTATGAATAAATATTATACAACAGAGATTATCATAGATTTAAATACATTACTACAGCGGAAAAATAATACAAAACATAACTGAAAGAAATACATGGATACATAGCTTTCCGAATATCACTTCAGCTATAAACCAAGATCGTGTGAATATAAATCTGCAAAACCCAACTACTAGCTGCCCATGCGGAAAATAAGGGCACCCAGAGTTTAGGTCAAAATAATAAACTCCAGGTCAGTCATGTGACTGGTGTGAGAACTAAAACAGTTATAAATTCTTATTTTAAGTTCGGTAAATCAAGGGACCACGCCGTATAAAATGGAACGGGTTTTTACCCCAAGAATACCAGTGCAAAACAAACAGCGCAATGATAAATAAAGAACAATGAAGCTGTTATAAGACCCAGGTCCCATCACACAATGCAACGCAAACAGAGGATAGGGTTTTATCTTATAACAGCCAAAGAATGCTTAATACGTGAAATGTAATCTTTTATTATTACTATAAGTGAAGAAAACAACTTCAATCATAATATATAAATCATAGACGGCATAGTGCCCCATCCCACTATGTCGCAATACTAGGCTCTACAAATAAAACTGAATGACACGTATTGGAAATTGGATTCCATCATGAGTCGAGGCAAGGGGCAAGCTCCTCTCCGATTCGAGACACTCTAGCTAATGTCTCAGGACCGCACTATGATCCTATAGAACCTTTAAGGCCGGTCCTCTCTTACTTTTGAGGATAAGTATTCCTGTACACATGTTTCCCGGTCCTATATGACTTATATATATAATGGTCAATACGTCGGCTCACAAAGTTCTAGTTATCGCCATATATATTCGAGGCGCCTCACATTTCAACAACACAGGTAAAAAGTATATAAATGTCAGGGCTGGTAGGTCACTGATATCACCCATAGCTAGAAAGAAACGTCATGCACTCCTTGGGTCCGTATCCCATTTTTGACTCATACCGAGGTGTGAGGCTCGCGAATTCACGTTATACAAAAAGCCAAGCCACGTAGGCCGTGCTTCGATCATCAACCACAAGACTTTGCTTTTCAACAGAAGCCTTGATCAATTGCTACTTAGGCATGCCACATAGGCAATTCATGCTAGATTAATATCTACCGATATATAACCTCTAAGCACATACGTCTCAAAGAAGGGCGTTAAGTAAGAGAATAAATTCTCCGCCGCCAAACAGATATATATTTAATAGAAATCAATCACACAGAATAAAATCCAATATCAGACACACAGTCCATTTACAAGTTCGTTCTAGGTCTGAAAGAAACCGGAGGCACTTTCCTCGCATATCACCTTCTTCATCTTCGACTTATCGTCAAATCGGTTATTCAGAATGGGTATAAACCCGGTCTTTCCAAATAACCCACGTATATAATAAAAAAATGTTACACAAACACAATATATGCCTCATTCCAATTCATCAGTCATGAACCGTAAATTAGTAAGAGAACAATTTCCCAAATATTAACCCCGAAGGCCGAAACCAACATCAGATCAATACCCAGGAAACCATTTATCTCAAATAATCTTCAGTTAGTTGCTAAATTTCACATTCTTAGGGAAAGGTTCCCATTAATTTTATCAAAGATAAATTCTTTGAAATTTATTCTTTAATCTTCCTTTGAATATCATTTCAAACTAGTCGGGATTAGCGAACCACAACGAAGTAATTATTTATTTTAATTCCTAATCCCAACCTATTTATCCCATGGAGCAAAACTGGTAATACCCCATATCTAACACGACACTGTTATCGGTAAAACTAATTACCATTTCACGTTCAAATCTAATTAAAGATTTAACTAACGCTTTGGAGCAAAAATGGTGATACTCCATTCTCGACCATTTCAATCTAATTAAAGATTCATTAAAACTCCACTTAGTTTTGATCTTTATCTGGGTTAAAGAACCAACGTCATTTAAAACACGGTTCACGACAAAACCAAAATTCCATTTGATATTAAATACAAGGCTCTGAATAGAAAATATATCGGTTTATATTCAATATCAAATTCTGAATATTTTTAAAACCACTTCAAATCCAATTCATTAATTTAAAAATATTGGATTTTAATTCTAGTTCATAACTAGTTCATTTCGATAAAAATATATTTTTATCCTATCAAATAGGGAATTTTTCATCCCAGTTCTTTCCAAATCATATATTTTGATTTTACACAAATTATAGATATTTTTAATAATTTTATCAAGGCCCGTACAGTCGATTTCCAATAACGGTCATCGAACTGCACTTAAAGCGACCTTTTCTAAATTTTATTTGGACGTATCTCCAAATCCAACTGTTATATTTCAAATTTCAAATATTCATTGGAAATCCCTTTTCGATACGAACCCAACGGTTCCGGTTTCAGGATTATCCGACGGTCGGTTCTCCCGTGACATCAATTCGAAGTCAATGGTCGAAACTCACGAACTGCCGTGGCGCGTTCTATTCAGGCCATATAATATATATATTATATATGCATCATCGATTTCAATTCTAAACGTATTTTTATAAATCGTTTTAAATTCGTTTTCAAAACGATTTCAACTTCATATTCAATTTTAAATCAAAATCGAATATTCCATATCATCGATATATATATAAATGATATTATTTTCAAAACGTTATATTTTGAAATCACTTATTTTCAATATTCGAATAAAATCGATATAAATATCGTTTGCGTCAAAATGGCGCAAATCTAATCAACACGACTTTATATATTTCAATAAGTTGGTTATTTTATTCAACAAATGAATATTCTCTTCAACACGTGAATATATATTTCTTTCAACACATGAATATATATATTTCTTTCAACACCTGAATATTTTCAACACATGAATAATCTCAACAAATGAGTACTTTCAACACATGGGCGTTTCGTTTATTCAACACATGAATTTAATTTATTTTCTAAACTGGAATGAGGCCCAATCAATTACCATATAATGTTAATTATATGTATTCCATACCACACATATACAAGATAACAACGATAAATAACCAACCATCATCCAAAGTGCACAACATAACTGTCTGTCAACCTATCGATCGACAAACAACTAATTATTGGGACTAGTGTACATCAAATATCATCCCAACACCTGTGTGGGGTTTCACATCAACAAACACTGAATATTATTTGTGCAGTTGGGTGATGTGTAAAATTTATCGTCCCAATCAATATCAGGCAAATCTGTGTACATAAATAAATCATTTGATTTGTAAATGAATATTTTACCTTATTCACACACACGTTAAAAAATATATTTTTAACGATAAAATATTCTATTTCAACACATGAATTTCTATTCAGCTCATTTATTCAATAAAATGATATTTTTATTTTTTCTAACTTATTTTAGAAAATTTTGGCGGCATAACGGCACGATACTAGAAACGGGACAAGGCCTAGCCTTATCCCCGGTCTAGTAATGGCCCACACCATACACATCTCAATCAAATCGATTTTATTATTCACACCACAAAATTTCAACAAATATTCTAATCAATCACCAAACAACCAAATAAACAAGTCCATGGTCTGTAGACGATGGTGTCGGGTGCTACTAAACACCATCTGCATCCTAGTATATATTTCTAACTAGGAAAAGAAATTTAAAGTGAGAAGTTATCACCAAGAGCTAATCCAAACGCCACGACTCTTCTTATGTAGGAAATCTTCGTGGTGCTCGCCCTTTGTTACTTTCATCTCCCGTATTCACTACACATATAAAAATCGCATTTTTATCTTCTGTAGCATATAAAAATCAGAATTTTATCTTCACTTCGTTATAAAATTATATTTTCATATTGCTCTACTCCTAATAAAGATTATATTTTTATTACTCCACATGAATAAAAATCATATTTTTTATATGCCACTAGTATAAAAATTATATTTTCAACCTTTCTATATTATAAAAATTATATTTCTAACCTTTCTATATTATAAAAATTATATTTTTAACATTTCTATATTATAAAAATTATATTTTTATTACTCGACCTATATAAAAATAATATTTTTATATCTTCTATTAGATAAAGATCATATTTTTAATTTGCTATAAGTGTAAAAATCATATTTTTATACCTTTAAAAATATTTTCAACTTGCCAACAATGTTTTCTTTCAACGATAAGAATCATAGCTTTGTTCTATTAAAAATCTGATCTTTAACTTTAGAAATCAAATCTTTTATATTTTTAAAAATCGAAGCTTTCATATTTTAAAAATCCCGCCTTTCCTTTACAAAAAATCTCGTCTTTCCTTCTTTAAAAAACTGATTTTTATTCTTTAAAAAACTGATTTTTATTTACTTTAAAAACAACTAATTTCTAATTTTATATAAAGATCATTTCATATGGTAAAAATTACGATCTTTCATGTTGTAAAAACACGATCTTTCATGTTGTAAAAATACGATCTTTTACATTGTAAAAATATGATCTTTCACATTGTAAAAATATTATCTTTCACATTGTAAAAATACGATCTTTCACATTTAAAAATCTAAACTTTCTACGTTTAAAAATCTAAACTTTGTAGCGTAAAAATCTAACCTTTAAAAGTAAGATTTTTAAAATGCCTAATCTAAATAGAAGAAGGAAAAAACTCACTGAAGATGGGTGATGGAGCTCTAGCGCGAGTTGGTGACTTGAGGTGGGAGGCATCTCATCATGATGGTCGGCATCAGGGGTGGTTTGCAGTGTTGCGCAGTGTGGGGTTTCAAATGGGGAGGCGGTGGGCGGAGTATAGGGCGCCGGCGATGGCGAAATTGGGGGAGAAGTGCGCTAGAGTTAGGGTTTTAGAGAAGGGGGCGACGGGTATCAGGTTTGAATGAAGGGGGTTAAAGGAGAAGGAGGTACGAAGGAGAGAGTCTATGGGAAGAAGGAGGACGGGGAGCGTACGGTGGCGCGCTCGACGGTGGATGGGGGAGGAAAGCGACGGGCGATTCCACGGAGGGAGGACGCGTTTTTTTTATATTTAATTTGATTTCTTGTTTGAAGTCAACGGCAAAGGGGAGGGGGTTAAATAAGAGAGAGGGTGTTTATTATTTTAATTATTTTATATTTTATTTATCAAAAAAAGCGACTTTTTATTTCGAACTCGAAATCGATCCCTCCGACTATCGTCCCTAACAAATTACCCCAATTCCGAACACAATGGGATATGTATCTTAAGCCAATTCAGCTATTACGCTAAGTTTACGTCAAATTTAAAATACAAATCTATATATATTTAATTTGAATGCACATTTCAATTCACTGGGGCCACATACTAACCCTAAAAATTTCCGAATTTTTTTCTAGCTTTGTATTGATGATACGGTCCTAACAAAACTAATTTCGTCAAATTATGAGACCATATGAAAAATGGCCACTTTCTGGTCGACAAAAATTGATTGAAACTGTCAAAACACGTCTAACTTCGCCACGCTCACATATCGATTTAGAAAATTATGAATTTTGGAACCTAGGAATAATCTGACATCTCAGATCCAATAAATGTGGTTTCGTCGAAATCCGAGGTCGTTTGCAAAATTTCCATTTCTAAGGGCCTTTATATATATTAAAATATATATAAATTCCACAGCGACTTTTCTGAATTTTAAACTGCACATATCTTTCAATTTCTAAATTGAAATTTCGGTTTCTTAGATTCGTTAGAAAGATATGATTAAATAGATTCAAATATTTCTTGTTTCGTTCAATTCTGACTTATATTGGATCTTGTATATTCATTTGAAATTCGAAATCGAATTTTCGAACTATAGGGCCATTTCAGGCTCGTTATATAATTAAAATAAATTTATTCGTTTTAACTTTGTCGAAAATAAATTTCCTGTCGTTTTTATTTAAAATAATTCATTTTAAATATTCAAAATTCATTAAATTCGCCAAAATAAATTTTTTAAACTGGCTCAGAATTTCCGGGTTGTTACACATGGTATGTTTTGAAAAGAGGGTAAATGAAATAATTTTACCCAAATTATATTTTGATATAAATGATTATATATACTGGAATTATATATGAGGTGTTGGTTGTTATACTAATCGAATAAGATTTAAAGTGGAATGGTTATGTTAATAACAAGTAAGAATTCATATAAGTGAAATGTATGAAAGCAGATGAATTAGATCTGAATTTAAATCAGAATTGAAATTAAAATTCATGAGATATGGAAACAGTGTTTGTAAATGAATCTGGATTAAGTATATGAGAAATTAAAAATCCTGGGCAATTTTAAATTGTTTTACAAGCCGTGTGAATGGCATTTTGAAATGAATTTCAAAATGAAAGTGTTTAGAAATGGTTTTGAAAGTGATACAATATTGAACTCACTTCGATCGATGGGAAATTGATTCCAATGATGAGCTAGACATCATCGGCGTTCATTTTCAAGTTTCTAAGTGACGGATTACTACCAAAGATTTTGTTTTTTGAATTGTTCTGAGAAAACAGGTTGTTTAGAAATTCAAATGTTTTGAATTTGGTATTGTGATTTCAAATTGATTTGAAATAGACCCAGGAATTTAAATTCTGGCATTTAAATTTAACTTATGAAGTTAAATAGATAAAAATAGTGAAAGTGGATAAATAAAATTGAATTTAACTTAGACAAAGTTAAATATAATCTCGAATGGAATTGAGTTAATGAGTTAAGAATTGATATTGGAGTTTGAATGGAATTTAGCTTGGTTATAAGCAAACGATTGTGTAGGAGATTAAAGTGGTTTGAGTCTGATTGGGATGGCATTTGTTTATGCTGAATTAGTAACAGATGTAAAGGATATATTGATATGCTCGACAAAAAGGTACAAGTTTATTTTATATATGAGTTTGGGATTATGAGCCGAATTGGCAAGCCGCTTGGCTGTTTGATTTTCATTTAGATTGGAGAGGGCCCGTGTGGCAAGGTTAATTTTTCCGGCAACCCCGTACAAAGGAGACGCTGGCGAAATTTTTCGAAAATTTCGGTGTTAGAAATTTTTCAAGATTTTTTAAAATTTTCGTTGATAAGAATTAATTAATATTTTAATTAAAATTAATTAGTTCAGTGAAACTGAAGTTAAAAGTAAATGAATAATTTTAACCCAATTAATGGGGTTTGTTTTCTACCTTAGCCGTTTCGAGGACGAAATTATTTTAAGGGGGGAAGAATGCAATGACCCGTATTTTAGCGATATAATAATTAATTTATTTAATTATTTAAATAGTGATTTAGAGAATTAAATGGTCGTTGAATTAAATAATAGTGAATATTTAATTAATATAATAATTAAATAATATATGTAATTTTGAAATAATCAGAATTTGCTGAAATGGCAATATGATGTGAACTGGACAATTTAAAGTATATAATTCAGTTTGGAGTTGAATTATAATAAGGAATATATTTAAATAACGACAGTTTGAACGTATAATTATATTATAATTATAATCGAGCTCGAAATGGCGCAGCAGTTCGCTATTTGGCGATTTGAACTTCAACTGAATATATAGGGTCTGTTTTAAATCGGATTTCTGTGAAACAAGAAACGTTAGGAGCTGGTGAAGTATATTTTTCTAGTGGAAGAGAAAAATTAGGATTTCGTCATGTAGATTTTGATTTATTTTCAAATCAAATTTTAGAAAAGTCGCTATGGAATTCCTTTATAATTTATATCGATATATATATAAGGGATTTCATTATAAATCGAATATCGATTTAATCGGGGTTTGAAATATCGAGTAGAAATTCATATATGAATATTCAGAAGCTGTATGATATTCTGTGTGAATATATATGATAATATTTATTTATAAATATTTAATTTAACCATTTTTAAATATATTCATATATTTAAATGGGTTATTTAGGGCTTTAAAATAGCCAGTTTTTCAAACGACCTCTAAATTCGATGAAGCCAATTTTGTTGGATTCGTAATGTCTAATTATTGCTAGATTTCAATTTCCGTGATTTTTGAAGTCAGCATTTAGCCGTGGGCGATTTTAATGTGAAAATCGGTCGATAAATTGACCTTTAAAAATACGCTGTGTGAGCAAACGAAGTCGGAATTCGACGAAACCACTTTCGTTGGGACCGTAATGTCGAGCTGTAGCTGCATTTCCATTTTCCTGATTTTTTGGGTATCATATGCAATTATAGGAATTTTAAAACGATTAGCAGAATAACGATTGATTTTTAAACTAATATAATAATCAAAAATAAAATATCCTAAGTCATTCTAAAGCCTAGGAAAGGCCACATTCTCCCTTGTTCAACCACACCCTCAAGCTTAAACACGCAGAAAGAAACTTCCATTTTTCTCAAATCAAATTCGCAGCAGAAAATCAAACGTGAAATCCACTTCAGAAAATAACAACAAAATCAAACAAATTCTACAAATCAAAATATGTATACATATGGAATAGGAAATCAAAGAGCTTCATTCCACTATGAATTTTACATCGTGCGATTTGGGTTTTCCTCGAGCTGGAACTTCCAGCATGAGCTAGGGTTCACCTTCATTGCAGGTTTGATCACCGATTCACGGTTTGGTTAGTATATTTGGAATTGTGACATCTTTAAGCACTAGCGTACCAATTTTGGGAAATTTCCACACAAGTTTCTATCGATGTTTGTGGTGAGGCACTGTTGGACGCCATTTGATTCGGGTTAGCAAGTTCGAGCGGATGAGCATGTTTAGAGAGAGGATAAGAAGAGGAAGCCAACGGTATTAATCATTTGATTTTTTGTGAAGTGGTTTCTGAGTTTTGGATTGAGAAAAAATACCAAAATGGCCATTGGTTTTACACAGGAAGTCACGGCTTCGAATTTTATCATGAGGGAAGAAGGGTAGTTCGGGTCTGGTAGTTTAAGGGAGATGGGCCATTATATTTTGGGGAGGCCCAATTAAAAGTTAAGTATGGGTTAAATTAGTTTAATTTTATTTAAATGTGTATAATCAAACTTGAAATTATCATATCGTGCTCATACATTATCATAATTTCGAACGGTCTGATCTGTTGGGATCGTATGGACGAGAGCTCCACAATGGAACTGACTGGGAGTGGATTGGAGGTAGTTTGAATTTATGGAGAAATAAATTGTTTGATTCAAATCAAACAACAGTTTATAGTTCTTTAACGATGAACTGCCAATGTGAGTAAAACTCAACAACTCTGAACAGTTATATTTTTATAACGTATTTTTAGAACTGATAATTATCTGTTGATTGCTGTGTGTTGACTGTTTGATTGAACTGCTAGTCAGTTGGTTGAAATTTATATATATATATATATATAAATCGATATATATATATATATATATATATATATATATATATATATTGATTCTATTTAGCAGAATATTTCATATTGAAATGAAATCGATGTTAATTATATTGTTTAACATCTGTGATGCAGGGAAACAGGTTGGAGGGACCCAACTGGGTTCCTCAATATATAAAATACTGTTTTGTTTCATATATTGTGATATATGATGTGATATATAATCTATTGTTGATTATGTGTGTTTGAATGATATCGATCATTGTTATTTGGTATTTTAAATACCGTAAGAAATACATGGATGTATAAAGGGGATTTTCAAAGTATATTTTGAAAATATTTATTTATATAAAATCGATGGATTTTATATATAAAAGGAAAAAGGATTTTATAAAAGGGAATAATTATAAAATCGGAGAATATAAAGGAGAATATTTGTAAAACAAATATAAAGGGAAATATTTGTAAAACAAATATAAAAGGGAATATTTGAAAAACATTTACAAATGAAATCGAAAGAGGAATATTTGTAAAACATTTACAAATGAAATCGAAAGAGGAATATTTGTAAAACATTTACAAATGAAATCGAAAGAGGAATATTTGTAAAACATTTACAAACATATTATAAATGTGAAATATTTATTTATGAAATAAATAGAGTTATAAAAAGGGAATTTATAAAATGAATTATTTATAAAATCAAAGGATTTTATAAAAGGAATATTTATTTAGAAAATAAATAGGATTTTAAAAAGGAATATTTATTTAGAAAACAAATATGTTTATAAAGGGATATTTATTTAGAAAATAAATAAGATTATAAAGGAATATTTATTTAGAAAATAAATAGGATTTTAAAAGGGATATTTATTTAGGAAATAAATAGAATTATAAAAAGGAAATTGACGTGATATTAAAGGACATCGGAGAAGATGAATTCAAAGTAGAGTGTAAACAGAAATATGTTTAACAGATAAATGGAGATGATTAATTTATAAATGATATTTATAAATTAAACTAAATATTTATCATTGGATAAATGAAATATATAAGTCTGAACTTATATAAGGAAGTAAGAATCGATTTTAACATTGATATTTGAAACTGAATATGGACGTAGGGTTAATGAGACTTATTAATGGAAATTTTAAGTGTTGAATATAAAATAAGATTTTATATGAAAAATGAATCAAAAAAATGTTTTGAAAATAAAAACATTTATAAAGAGGTTAGGGTTTGAAATAGGAATTCAAATCAAATGAGTTAATCGAATTTAGTTATTCGAAATGAGTTAATCGAATTTAGTTATTCGAAAGTAGTTAATCGAATGTAGTTATTCGAAATGAGTTAATCGAATTTAGTTATTCGAAAGGAGTTAATCGAACTTAGTTATTCGGAAAGGAGTTAATCGAATTTAGTTATTCAAAAAGAAGTAAGTCAAATAGAATTAACCAAAAACAAAGAGTTAATCAAATAAGAGTTAATCAAATAGGAGTTAATCGTATAAAGTTAATCGATTAGAGTTAAGTAAATCGATTAGAGTTAAGTTAATGGATTAGAGTTAAGTTAATCGATTAGAGTTAAGTAAATCGATTAGAGTTAAGTTAATTGATTAGAGTTAAGTTAATCGATTAGAGTTAAGTTATCCAACAGAGTTTATTGAATGTTAGTTATTCAATTAGAGTTTATCGAATATTAGTTATTCGAAATAGAGTTAATACATTAGTGTTAATCCAAATGAGTTGCCATTTAGCACGATTGCTAGCGTAATTAGCAGGGCTGCAGATAGCCTACGGCGGTCGGATATTTCCTGGGGGAATCAGGCGTAACCATTGTGATCGCTGCGATCTAGAGTCGATAAATTAGAAGTTTGTTAAAGATTTAAAAGATAAACTTTGACTATTCCGAAGTTAAAACGTTGTTCAGTTAAGGTCTGAGAGTTAATTATACCCCAACTTGATTGACTTCCTCCTTAACTAAGGAATGGTAAGGTTTAATAGTAAAGGTAGGTTAAGTGCATTTATTTAATAAGCGTATGCTGGCATAGCGATATTTATTTAAACATCTGTTTAAAACCAAATGAAGGAGATATGGAAATGTTTTCCAAATAAGAATCAGAAATGTTTTCTAATATAGAAAACAAGAAATGGGAATGTTTTCCATTGTTAATAACGTATATTTTCTAAATTTAGAAAAAAAGAAATGTTGAATATATGGAAACAGGAGATAAGTAAATTAATGAACTAAAGAGATAAATGTTAAATGATGATTGATCGATATAATTTCCATCTGGAAATAATATCGTTGTTTGCACACGTATTTTTCTTTGGTAGTTAAATCACCGACTATCAAAGTTTTGACCATTTTAACGTTGTTAATATGGAGAGACCGGTTGGATTATTATCCGAAGAACCACTCCATATTGGCATAAGCGTTGCGAATCATATATGCCAAAGATAATTGAAGAAGGAGTAAAGTGCAAGGACTATTGTATAAATCTTAGGTAAAGATTGCCTAAGATAGATGTACTGAATAGTGCCTTCGGTTTGTCCAGTCCCAGGACAACTTGTATGGACGAATGTTTGACAGAGTATATCTGGTGGATCACGTGAGTTGATCGTTTCAAATGTATTTACGTTGGTGGCGGAGGAATTCGTTTCTCTTAGCTTATACCCGTGGTATTTTTGAGGAAATCAATTTGTGATTTGACGGGTATGACGATGTGGCATTCAAAATGAATGAATGAGAAATCTGTTGAAAGATACTTTACGACCTCAGGCCTCATCAACCGAGAAATGACAGAAATTGGGCATGCAGCATGGCTAAGTAGGTCATGACCAAGTAGGGTATATTGTCACCATCTAGAGAATATTCATATTTGTACTTCTTTCAATTCTGTATCTCCCGGGAATGGTTATGTTGGTTTACCAACTGTAAGGTGACAATATATTCGATACACTCAAGCGAAATGATGGTCGGTCATGTGTGGCCGAGTTAACAAGATGTTCTTGTTGAACTCCAGCGTATCGCTTCTAGAGTACACTAATCGGAAGGTGGACCCATACCTTGTTAGAGTTGGAAATCCATTACCCAATAAGAGCCCGTGGTTTTGGTTGTATATTATATAAGTAGAACGTGAGATGAAAGCGTTCTCCTAGATTGATATTACTTGTGTTAGATTTTATTATAATATCAGAATAATATTGTTTTATTGATGATATGGGTTATTTGTTCCTTTGAAAGGATTTTGAAGTTAAACAAATGATTTGAGTTTACACACCAGTCACATGACTGACCCGGAGTTTATTTTGTTTTGTTTTCCCTAAATTCTTGGGTGCCTAAATTTGTGTGGGCAGTCAAGTAGTCGGGATTTATAGATACTTGAAGAGCTGGAGCAGGAGGCTTCAGAATTTGATTGTTTTCGCTGTGTTGTAAGTGTTGTAATTTGAAATGATATGTATATTCAAGTACAGATGTATATTTCAAAGATATGTTTTATATATATATATATATATATATATATATGTTATTCGTTCCGCCGTGAAGATCATGTTACTCTGATGTTGTGTTGTTCTTCTTCTTCTATTATAAGTTTCTATCTTATCTATTCTCACCCTCTAGTTTCTTTCATGGACTATCCAGAATTTTTCGACGCTTGGAGTGTCGACATTAAGTATATGTCGGTAACCAAGTTCGACAAAATCCCCGGGTCGTTACATCATCCTTGCTAAATAAATGGCCAAAACGCTCTTTCATTTTTCCCATTTTTCTGCTCAACTCGTTCGAGTATACCCATACCTCCCTACAGTAAAACAAATTGTCTTGGTAGGATTTGTACTCTGATCGGTTATGATCACCTGACCTTCTTTCTGGCGATCGAAATTTCTGTTGAAAGGTGGGGGTTTTGTCATGACTTTTGGGGAGATTGGGTGAACCGAGGGCCATGGAATTTGACGAGTTGGTAAAGTGTGATTGGGCAGTTGCGGTGAGGGGCTTTGATCGGTGTTCGACGGACTAGAGCAGTGAGAGGAAGGAGATTTGGGGTTCGATGCTGTGTATTAGTATGAAGAACAGGACTTGAAGCTAGAAACCCAAGTGAACAACGAAGCAAAGTGTAATGACCCGGTATTTTCACGGATCACTGACACAGTTTTGATTGATCGTGAATACGTATTTTCAAATTCGATTTAAAAATTTAGACTTTGAAATTTCAGAACTTATTAATATTATATAGCATTTATATGTGTAGTGTTTATCGGAACCTATTTTTGGATATATTCAGATATAATGGCATGAATTAATAACGTTTGTTAATTTTATTTTTACACTGGTATATATGATAGCAAAATTCTAAGAGTGTTGTTTAAAATTTGATTTTTAATGTTTATTAAATAACACTCGTATATAGCGATTTTAAATGCCAATTTTGCTTCTTAATACTTTGTTCATTTCCGAAGGTTTTTAACTACTTTGGCAAAGCTCTTTATTTTAATAGTTAAACTCTCTTGATTTAAAAGACATGTTAAATCACTCTTTTATTCCTCAAAATAAAATGCAAGTAAATCTTTGAAGTCATATGCATTTAAAAATATAAAATATGTATGGCCTCATCTCCTTCAAGTACATGATCTTATTGATATGATAGCATATAAAATCCCTTGCATATGCATTGAAACAAGAGGACATGAATTGTCGAAATCTTTCCATGGTCTCACTCATGAAAACACACACGATAGATCAAGCTAGCAAGTAGGATCTTTAGGAGGAGTTCTAGGTACATGGCGTGATCATTTTAGAGCAAAAGAATTTTTAGTTTTTGTATTTTCTTTCCTTTCTTTTCAATTGATTTCTGAAATTTCCTTTCTTGTTTCCTTTTCCAAGGCTTTGGCTAATTTGTCAAAATAGACATACATCAAAAGATTTGTAAAATCTTATCTATGCATTATCACCTTGTCTACACTAGTAGATTTTATATCATAGATTTTTCTAAGTCTTTTCTATGTGTTTTCAACACATGACAATGGTTTTAAAGGTACAACAATTTTCAGATTTTAGCCATACTTGCAAGGCAAGCTTGCATATAGAAGAAGTTGTTGAAAAATCAAGTTTTGACATATGAAACCTGTGATTTGAAAACTCAATGAAAACTGAAAGTTATGGTACACAAATGATCTCAAAAATATTGTAGAAACCAAGAGGGAAGATGTTAGCAAGATTGGTTGTGCATAGACCATTTAATGTGATGTTCTCTCAAGACCAATGAGGAGTAGTTTGTACAATGCTTATGGATTTTAGAGAGGTATCTAGGCTGGAAACTTACCATGTGAATATAGGATGATTTGCAAAGATTTTGAGAAAGAAAGCCTTTTGTTTTGTCAATCAAATTGTCACAGCAAAAGGCTGTATTGCTGCATTAAATGCACATGTATTCTTCCACTTGCTCACCCCTATATAAAGACCTCTTCATACACTCAATACACAAACACAAACACACAACATTTCAAGGCATTTCTAGCAAAGAAACAGCAAGGTTCTTAAGTTATTTAGGTGAGTAAACACACAAATCTTTCTACTGTTTTGTTTGAATGATTGATGTGTTATATGTTATCATGTGTGAACCAAATACTAGTGTTTGTTAAGGGTATATGGTTTGGGAAATTATTATGTCTGGGAACTAAAATAGAAAACTGTGAACTAGCTTGTGAGTGAACTTCTTTTTCTCAAATTTGGAACTTATTACTTAAGGGAAAAAAATTGATGCAAGTACACATATACATATGTATATAGTGTGTTTGAACACTATGATCCTCACAAATGAAAACTTCGGGTTGAAGTGTTCAATCCAATGAGAAAAAGGTTAGCAAACTACCCCCATTTTATTCACTGATTATGTTACAATATAAACTATTGTATATGTATACATTATCATGAATATGTGTATTTAGTTAATTCATAATTCATGTCAAAAATTGGACTAACACTAAATGAAAAGGAACTTGGGACTAAAACAGAGAATGTAAACAAAAACCCTGAAACTTGGAAATGGAAACTAAAATGCATGTACTACTGGTTACTTGAAACAACAAAGATAATGGAAAAGGGCAAGGTTAGGAAGTTCTACTCGCAATAATCTTGCTGGGCGAGCATGCACTTCAGAGATTCATTATGAAAACACAAAGAATGCTCAAGGTAAAAATATACTTAGGGAATGACTTATATAATTAATGGAAAAAGCGATACTATTTATAATCCTGAAAAGGATAGCATAGATGAAACCAATTAACAAAAGGTGCAAATGACCAGATGGTTGCTTCTAAGATTAATACATCTGTAAATAGGCCTATCGTCAGAAAGATAAACCTCTGTTTGTTAAAGAATTAAATTCCGATGATTTATTGGATGGATTGAAAAACTGTTTTAAGGAAGTTTCGATGGGCCGGGAAAAGGTAAGGACGAAGCTTCAGGGGTCAAGATGATCAGTGGAGGTGCGGTTTGCAGGCGGTGATGGGGTGGTCGTCCGGTTATCTGCGTAGGCGTACACATGCACAGTGCACGTTGTACACTTGCCTAAGCAGAAGTATGGGGAAAAAAAGAGTATATAAATAAATATATTATAATAACGGAGAAACAGTAGATCAAAACTCAGACAGTAAGCGAAGAAAGCAACAAGGAATGGTGAGCAACAGGAGAAAGAAGAGAAGTGGGTGCAACGTTTTAATGTATGATGCGTGAGCTTCTTTTGTTGTCGTTCTTGTTTTGGGCTTCACTGGGGACATATATGATAAACAAAAATATATAGTATATATAGTATACATATGTGAAGAAGCAGTAGTAGATTAATGGGAAGCAACTAAAGGTGAAAGGTGGTGTAAAGAAAGTGGTAAGGGGAAGATTAAGAAGAAAAGGCCTGTTGGTTAGGACGCAAGGCATCAGGTAGCATATGCGGAAGCATTGGTTGCAACTAGGGCTGGGATTGGCCGTACGTTTTAAATTAAAAAAAAACTATATACGTTAAAAAGAAAAGCCACAATTAGATGTAGCACCAATATGCTTAGATGAAAGCTTTGAAATGACCTAGGAGTTCTTCATACTTGAGGGGCACAAAGTTACAACAAAACGAGGTACAAATAAAATAGGATTGAAGTAGGAAATGAAGCTCAAAGTAACAGTAAATTGGGGTACAAAGTAACACAGAAAAGAAAAAGAAAAAACATATGGAAAGGGATGAAAACAAGGACAAGAAATGAGAAGGAAAAGAAGAACCAAGAAATGAAGAGCTGGCGGTTGTGTTCTACATATGGACGCATGTTTTATTCCTGGTGATTTGAGTGTTCATGGGTAATGGGCTTCGGCCCATTAGTACTATATATATATATAAAAAAAAAACACATATAAAGGATAAAAAAAACATAAAAGAATTGGAGCAAAGTGGGACACTTTTGTTTAGCTAGACGTTAAGAAGGGTACGGGTGTAGTGTATGGTGCATTGTAGTACAGGGTTCGCATGAAAAAAAAAAGTTTATTTTATCGGGTTTGGTTACGTTCCCAGTTAGGATAAATAATTTAATATCTTAAAAACGTTTATATAAACTGGAATGTAAAATCTCCCAGAACATCAGAATCTCACAGAAACAAACATTTAATCAAAAAAAAAAAGAGGGGCAATTTTATCGGTATAGAACGAAGGAGGAATAAATCAGATCAAATGGGAGATCTGACGTAATCTTGTCGGAAAATACAGAAGTGAGATTAGCTATGAACTTTGAATTTTATATTTGATTTAAAGGGAATAAAATAGGAATATTTTATTTACACTAAGTTTGCTTGTTCTAAACTGAAAAACTTAAATTTCTGTCGCAATATAGCTGGAATGCACTGTTCTGAACTTGTGCAAATAAGAACTGTATTCTTATCTGTTAGATTAGAGATTTAAAAGAGGAAAATTTAATTATAGAAAGAAGAAGCAGATTTGACAAGAGAAAGAAATACAGTATAAAAGCTGTAAATGAGATTTAAATTATAGATTCAATTCATTTGTGAAAAATCAGAATTAGAGGTAGTTGAGGAAAGATAGATTTCTGAAAAGAAAAATGTCAAGATTCATTTTCAAAAGCGACGGACAAGATGGAGAGAAAAACCCGTGCAGCGCGCACACTAAAATTTTCCGATTCTAAGATATGAGCAAATGCAAGATATAAGCAAGATGATTGTATACTATTTGTTTTGACTATATATGTGATTGATATTAATCATGTTAGATTAAGAATTTAGAGAAAATGTTCGTAATCATTTCAAAGAGACCGGATTGACAATCCACTTTGATTTGATTATACGCCGCGCATCAGAGATTTTAAAACAGAAGACGATGGTATGCAAGAAGATTATCTTCTGTCTGTTCAGTCCCAGAACAAACCTAAATGGACGAGTGTCTGACAAAGTATATCAGTTAGATTATACACATCGAATTTACGTAAGTATATTACATTGGTGGCGGAGAAATTCGTTTCTCTTAGCTTTAGTGCCCGTGATATATTTGGGAAATCGTGTGAGTATTTCTGACGGGTAGGACGATGTGGCATTCAAAGGAAATGAACCATAGATGATGAAAAGACGAGTCTAGCCTCAAGCCTCACACCCAGGAAATGACAAAAATCGGGCAGGCAGCACGGCTATGTGGGTCGCTCCCATTAGGGTGTAGTATCACCTATCTAGAGAAATTCCTTTTGTTTCTTGATCTATCGATTCTGCCCAAATGCGGGGATGGTTGCCGTACACAACCATCGGTGATATACACTCGATATACTCAAGAGAAATGATTGGTCAGTCATGTGAGGGCCGGGTTGCAAGAAGTTCTTGTTGAACCCAGATGTATTTTCCTCTAGAGATACATCAGCGGAAGGTGGTCCCATACCTTGTCAAGGTTGGAAATCCAATTTCCCTAAGTGCCAAGCGGTTTTTATTTGTATACTATATAGGAGAATGTGAGATGCATGCATTCTTCTAGATTCTAAATTATTTGTGGAAAACCTATATGATAATATCTGATTTGAAGTATACAAAGTGTTTTCGATCTCATAAGGTAAAAACCCGTTCTGTATTCACGGCATGGTCTTATGAGACATTTTTGATTTCTTTAAAACTGTTTACTCATACCAGTCCCCTGACTGACCCAGAGTTTATTTTTCTGTGTTTTCCCTTAAACTCTTGGGTATTCATAACGCTTGATATGAATACACAAGTGAATCAGGATTTGGATAAACTTGTGAAGCTGGAATGAAGATTTTGCTGTTTGCTGGTCCATCCACCTACTGTTTAATTGAGTCTCTCAGTCGATCATAAATGTACTGATGTACTATGAATGGGTTGTATCACTAGTTCAGTATATCCTGATGTAATATTTTCCGCTGTGTAATAATATGAAGTATTGTTTTTGTGAAAAAATTCGCTGTGAGATTCTGATGTTTCTGTGTTTTATCCTCTTTCTATTCTTATTTCTTATTAATGGCACAACTTGAGATGTGTTCGAAAGTTGGGTCGTTACAGCTGGTATCAGAGCTTAGGTTTCTGATTACCTAGGCTTTGGGTGAGTGTGAGAGGGCGTATTTTTATATAAAATTTAAAATGAATTTAAAACAACTTGGATGTTATACCTAAATAGTTATACCCCATTGAGACTCGATTAACAACCTGTTATATTCAGGTGATCAAGATAAGTAACCAAGGACGAAGAGGTCGAGCTAGAGGGTCGTCCACTACTACTGGTCGTAATACTGGATTCCAGGATCAACCTGAATTATATATAAATAAGACGAATTAAGATTGGGTTCAAACCAGATTTTCGAATTTAAAATCCTGGGTATTTGAAAAAAAAAATCCGGATAAATATTAAGTAATATAGTATTAATTTGGAAAATTTGGAAAAAAACCATTTTTGTATGGATTTTAAAAGTAATAAAGCACTGAACTCACTTCAGCCGCTGGAAAATAATTCTGATGATGACTGCAGCATCAGTGTTAATTTTTGAGTTTCTAAGTGACAAATTGCTACCTTAGAAAAATTTCTGATGAAAAGTTGTCTGAAAGAAAATAAGTGGTTTGAAAATTCTAATATTTTGAATTTGAGATAATTATAAAAATATATTTGTGCGATTTCTAAAGAATTTGGGAATTTGAATTCTGGAAATAAAATTTTTACTTAAGCAAGTAAATGGAAGAAGTGCCAAAAGATAGTTTACTCATTTTAAGATAAAAGGAGTTAAATAAACTAGGGTCAGCCACGAGATAAAACAAATACGGTTAGATTGAATTAGAATAATATCCATTTATTTTGATACCAGAAATCAAGTTAGAATTTTTTTTAAAACAAGTAAAAACTTAAATTTCTTGAAATTGAGGCTGGGCTTGAGGGTTTATTAGATATGGACCCAAGGAAAGGTGGATTGATCGATTTGTGAAACAAATCATATTTGTGAATCCCGAACTGGAGATGATTAACTGAGTAAATGGATATTTTGGATAATACTTAACAGAGTTAAGTAAATAGACCGATGAGTGGAGAGGAAAATTTTGACAAATATTTGGTTTAAATAGGAAACTGCTGATATGTGTTTTATTTATCGATGTGTGTTTATTTATATAAGTCGATAACTAGAATCTACTACTTACAAATTTCGGGGACGAAAACTTTATAAGGGGGGTAGAATGTAATGACCCGGTATTTTCACGGATCACTGACACAGTTTTGATTGATCGTGAATACGTATTTTCAAATTCGATTTAAAAATTTAGACTTTGGAATTTCAGAACTTATTAATATTATATAGCATTTATATGCGCAGTGTTTATCGGAACCTATTTTTGGATATATTCAGATATAATAGCATGAATTAATAACGTTTGTTAATTTTATTTTTACACGGGTATATATGATAGCAAAATTCTAAGAGTGTTGTTTAAAATTTGATTTTTAATGTTTATTAAATAACACTCGTATATAGCGATTTTAAATGCCAATTTTGCTTCTTAATACTTTGTTCATTTCCGAAGGTTTTTAACTACTTTGGCAAAGCTCTTTATTTTAGTAGTTAAACTCTTTTGATTTAAAAGACATGTTAAATCACTCTTTTATTTCTCAAAATGAAATGCAAGTAAATCTTTGAAGTCATATGCATTTAAAAATATAAAATATGTATGGCCTCATCTCCTTCAAGTACATGATCTTATTGATATGATAGCATATAAAATCCCTTGCATATTCATTGAAACATGAGGACATGAATTGTCGAAATCTTTCCATGGTCTCACTCATTAAAACACACATGATAGATGAAGCTAGCAAGTAGGATCTTTAGGAGGAGTTCTAGGTACATGGCGTGATCATTTTAGAGCAAAAGAATTTTTAGTTTTTGTATTTTCTTTCCTTTCTTTTCAATTGATTTCTGAAATTTCCTTTCTTGTTTCCTTTTCCAAGGCTTTGGCTAATTTGTCAAAATATACATACATCAAAAGATTTGTAAAATCTTATCTATGCATTATCACCTTGTCTACACTAGTAGATTTTATATCATAGATTTTTCTAAGTCTTTTCTATGTGTTTTCAACACATGACAAAGGTTTTCATGGTACAACAATTTTCAGATTTTAGCCATACTTGCAAGGCAAGCTTGCATATAGAAGAAGTTGTTGAAAAATCAAGTTTTGACATATGAAACCTGTGATTTGAAAACTCAATGAAAACTGAAAGTTATGGTACACAAATGATCTCAAAAATATTGTAGAAACCAAGAGGGAAGATGTTAGCAAGATTGGTTGTGCATAGACCATTTAATGTGATGTTCTCTCAAGACCAATGAGGAGTAGTTTGTACAATGCTTAGGGATTTTAGAGAGGTATCTAGGCTGGAAACTTACCATGTGAATATAGGATGTTTTGCAAAGATTTTGAGAGAGAAAGCCTTTTGTTTTGTCAATCAAATTGTCACAGCAAAAGGCTGTATTGCTGCATTAAATGCACATGTATTCTTCCACTTGCTCACCCCTATATAAAGACCTCTTCATACACTCAATACACAAACACAAACACACAACATTTCAAGGCATTTCTAGCAAAGAAACAGCAAGGTTCTTAAGTTATTTAGGTGAGTAAACACACAAATCTTTCTACTGTTTTATTTGAATGATTGATGTGTTATATGTTATCATGTGTGAACCAAATACTAGTGTTTGTTAAGGGTATATGGTTTGGGAAATTATTATGTCTGGGAACTAAAATAGAAAACTGTGAACTAGCTTGTGAGTGAACTTCTTTTTCTCAAATTTGGAACTTATTACTTTTTACTTAAGGGAAAAAAATTGATGCAAGTACACATATACATATGTATATAGTGTGTTTGAACACTATGATCCTCACAAATGAAAACTTCGGATTGAAGTGTTCAATCCAGTGAGAAAAAGGTTAGCAAACTACCCCCATTTTATTCACTGATTATGTTACAATATAAACTATTGTATATGTATACATTATCATGAATATGTGTATTTAGTTAATTCATAATTCATGTCAAAAATTGGACTAACACTAAATGAAAAGGAACTTGGGACTAAAACAGAGAATGTAAACAAAAACCCTGAAACTTGGAAATGGAAACTAAAACGCATGTACTATTAGTTACTTGAAACAACAAAGAAAATGGAAAGGTTAGGAAGTTCTACTCGCAATAATCTTGCTTGGCTAGCATGCACTTCAGAGATTCATTAGGAAAACATAAAGAATGCTCAAGGTAAGAATATACTTAGGGAATGACTTATATAATTGATGGCAAAAGCGATAATATTAATAATCCTGAAAAGGATAGCATAGATGAAACCAATTAACAAAAGGTGCAAATGACTAGATGGTTGCTTCTAAGATTAATACATCTGTAAATAGGCCTATCGTCAAAAAGATAAACCTCTGTTTGTTAAAGAATTAAATTCCGATGATTTAGTGGATGGATCGAAAAACTGTTTTAAGGAAGTTTCGATGGGCCGGGAAAAGGTAAGGACGAAGCTTCAGGGGTCAAGATGATCAGTGGAGGTGCGGTTTGCAGGCGGTGATGGAGTGGTCATCCGGTTATCTGCGTAGGCGTGCACATGCACAATGCACGTTGTACACTTGCCTAAGCAGAAGTATGGGAAAAAAAAGAGTATATAAATAAATATATTATAATAACGGAGAAACAGTAGATCAAAACTCAGACAGTAAGCGAAGAAAGCAACAAGGAATGGTGAGCATTAGGAGAAAGAAGAGAAGTGGGTGCAACGTTTTAATGTATGATGCGTGAGCTTCTTTTGTTGCCGTACTTGTTTTGGGCTTCACTGGGGACATATATGATTAACAAAAATATGTAGTATATATAGTATACATATGTAACGAAGCAGCAGCAGTAGATTAATGGGAAGCAACTAAAGGTGAAAGGTGGTGTAAAGAAAGTGGTAAGGGGAAGATTAAGAAGAAAAGGGCTGTTGGTTAGGACGCAAGGCATCATGTAGCATATGCGGAAGCATTGGTTGCAACTGGGGCTGGGATTGGCCGTACGTTTTAAATTAAAAAAAACTATATACGTTAAAAAGAAAAGCCACAATTAGATGTTGCACCAATATGCTTAGATGAAAGCTTTGAAATGACCTAGGAGTTCTTCATACTTGAGGGGCACAAAGTTACAACAAAACGAGGTACAAATAAAATAGGATTGAAGTAGGAAATGAAGCTCAAAGTAACAGTAAATTGGGGTACAAAGTAACACAGAAAAGAAAAAGAAAAAACGTGTGGAAAGGGATGAAAACAAGGACAAGAAATGAGAAGGAAAAGAAGAACCAAGAAATGAAGAGCTGGCGGTTGTGTTCTACATATGGACGCATGTTTTATTCCTGGTGATTAGAGTGTTCATGGGTAATGGGCTTCGGCCCATTAGTACTATATATATATATATAAACACATATAAAGGATAAAAAAAAAACATAAAAGAATTGGAGCGAAGAGGGACACTTTTGTTTAGCTAGACGTTAAGAAGGGTACGGGTGTAGTGTATGGTGCATTGTAGTACAGGGTTTGCATGAAAAAAAAAAGTTTATTTTATCGGGTTCGGTTATGTTCCCAGTTAGGATAAATAATTTAATATCTTAAAAACGTTTATATAAATTGGAATGTAAAATCTTCCAGAACATCAGAATCTCACAGAAACAAACATTTAATCAAATAAAAAAAATAAAGAGGGGCAATTTTATCGGTATAGAACGAAGGAGGAATAAATCAGATCAAATGGGAGATCTGACGTAATCTTGTCGGAAAATACAGAAGTGAGATTAGCTATAAACTTTGAATTTTATATTTGATTTAAAGTGAATAAAAATAGGAATATTTTATTTACACTAAGTTTTCTTGTTCTAAACTGAAAAAATAAAATTTCTGTCGCAATATAGCTGGAATGTACTGTTCTGAACTTGGGCAAATAAGAACTGTATTCTTATCTGTTAGATTAGAGATTTAAAAGAGGAAAATTTAATTATAGAAAGAAGAAGCGGATTTGACAAGAGAAAGAAATACGTATAAAAGTTGTAAATGAGATTTAAATTATAGATTCAATTCATTTGTGAAAAATCAGAATTAGAGGTAGTTGAGGAAAGATAGATTTCTGAAAAGAAAAATGTCAAGATTCATTTTCAAAAGCGACGGACAAGATGGAGAGAAAAACCCGTGCAACGCGCACACTAAAATTTTCCGATTCTAAGATATGAGCAAATGCTAGATATAAGCAAGATGATTGTATACTATTTGTTTTGACTATATATGTGATTGATATTAATCATGTTAGATTAAGAATTTAGAGAAAATGTTCGTAATCATTTCAAAGAGACCGGATTGACAATCCACTTTGATTTGATTATACGCCGCGCATCAGAGATTTTAAAACAGAAGACGATGGTATGCAAGAAGTTTATCTTCTGTCTATTCAGTCCCAGAACAAACCTAAATGGACGAGTGTCTGACAACGTATATCAGTCAGATTATACACATCGAATTTACGTAAGTATATTACGTGGGTGGCGGAGAAATTCGTTTCTCTTAGCTTTAGTGCCCGTGATATATTTGGGAAATCGTGTGAGTATTTCTGACGGGTAGGACGATGTGGCTTCCAAAGGAAATGAACCAGAGATGATGAAAAAACGAGTCTAGCCTCAAGCCTCACACCTAGGAAATGACAAAAATCGGGCAGGCAACACGGCTATGTGGGTCGCTCCCATTAGGGTGTAGTATCACCTATCTAGAGAAATTCCTTTTGTTTCTTGATCTATCGATTCTGCCCAAATGCGGGGATGGTTGCCGTACACAACCATCGGTGATATACACTCGATACACTCAAGAGAAATGAGTTGTCAGTCATGTGAGGGCCGGATTGCAAGAAGTTCTTGTTGAACCCAGATGTATTTGCCTCTAGAGATACATCAGCGGAATGTGGTCCCATACCTTGTCAAGGTTGGAAATCCAATTTCCCTAAGTGCCAAGCGGTTTTTATTTGTATACTATATAGGAGAATGTGAGATGCAAGCATTCTTCTAGATTCTAAATTATTTGTGGAAAACCTATATGATAATATCTGATTTGAAGTATACAAAGTGTTTTCGATCTCATAAGGTAAAAACCCGTTCCGTATTCACGGCATGGTCTTATGAGACATTTTTGATTTCTTTAAAACTGTTTACTCATAACAGTCCCCTGACTGACAAAGAGTTTATTTTTCTGTGTTTTCCCTTAAACTCTTGGGTATTCATAACGCTTGTTATGAATACACAAGTGAATCAGGATCTGGATAAACTTGTGAAGCTGGAATGAAGATATTGCTGTGTGCTGGTCCATCCACCTACTGTTTAATTGAGTCTGTCAGTCGATCATATATGTACTGATGTACTATGAATGGGTTGTATCACTAGTTCAGTATATCCTGATGTAATATTTTCCGCTGTGTAATAATATGAAGTATTGTTTTTGTGAAAAAATTCGCTGTGAGATTCTGATGTTTCTGTGTTTTATCCTCTTTCTATTCTTATATCTTATTAATGGCACAACTTGAGATGTGTTCGAAAGTTGGGTCGTTACACAAAGCATGGAAGTTAAAACAAGGAAACAAAATAGTGAAGAGTCAAAGAAGAAAAATCATGGTGTGATGGGGATTCTCGTTTGTGCGTGAAGTCCTGAGATGGTAGCAGATGAGGACATTTGCGTGATTTCCTCAGCAGGTAAAAACAAAAGTGATAATCACCAAAGTGAATAAGTCTGAAATGAAAGCAGTGCATCACGACCTGCACTCATAAATTCACTTACCCTAATCAGTTTAATTTCTACATAATTATAAGGTAATTGAGGACAAAACTAATAAATTACTATTAAATATAGGTGGGAACAATGCAGTTCTTTTGGGAAGTGGGATTGGGTTGTTCGAATATAGTATCGAATGGAGCTGAATACGTGAGAAGAAGGAAAGGCTTCACATTGGCCAAAATTCTTACAGTGGAGGGTGTAAAACGTGAGCAATCAAAAGCTGTACGTGACCCGGAAATGGAGAAATCATTGTGTTCGAATATTTGCAGAAGGGAAATGTTGGCTTTGGTCACCAATAATAAACATTGTGCAGCATTGAATTGGAGAATGGTTTACTGGGTTGAAAACATATGGGAACAAACGAAGAGCAGCAGTTTCAGGGAATAGTAAATCAGTCGTTAACGCACCCACTAAGTGAAACAAAACGTAATTGGTGTTTTTAATCCTTAATTAAGAAACTAGTTAATAATTCAATTAAACACCGTCACCTTTTAATAGTTTAACTTATGCAGAACAACTGAGGAGATGGACGCTCATCGGTCTGCTGATGGTAAATTAAAGTAATTAGTTATGATAATTTGTAAATAAAAGAAATAAATTGTTAAAATAAATCGTAGAAACTGTAAACTTATATCATTTATGATTTATGTCTGTGATATCAGAATTGGATCAAAGAAGCTATGCCGGTACCGTTACAATGAACATTACATTCTGGATCCAGTCTGGACGGTCCTGGAATTATCCGAGAATTTTAACTAAATTAAACATTAGTTTAATTTAATTAAACAAATCGCTCAACGACAAGTAAATCAGATGAGTTAAACTCACTCAGTTTTTCCCATTTATATTTTATATAAATTGGGTTTTATTTTGTGTGCTCTGTTTGCTGATGGTTGACTGTTTTCTAATTATACATTTATTTGTTAATTTAATTGATGAAATTAAACCATCGTTTAATTTTGATGAAAAACCAAATCGTTATTTTAGCGATAGGATCCAATAAAAGGTAATTTACCTTGTTGGTCACGTTTATAAAATAATTGTGTTTAATAGTTTGAATTGTTCGATCTGATCAAATTGGTTGGAAAATTGGTTGATGTGAAATTGTTGTTATTTACTGTTAGATATCAGATAAATGGAATTAACAGATTTGTTTGGAGATAACTGTTTGAATACAGGGAAGAATAGGTTGGAGGGATCCAATGGGATTCCTCAAATATATTATTTACTTTCATATTATCATATGAACTGTCATGTTTGGGTGATTTATTTGAGTATTGATCATTGACTAAAAAGACAACCTGTGTTGTGTTTTAACCAATGGGCTATATTGGTTGAGTGATCGGCAGTAAATGGCCTGAAAATAAATTGTTTCATTTATATCGATTTACCATCAAGTAAATCGATAGAACTGAAATTATATAATTTATTTTATATTTAAAGATAGATTTTGAAATATATTATTTTTTATAAAACTTTATTAAGAGGAAATAAATACTTATGTTTATACTTTATTATAAATTGATTTAACCAAGTAAATTCTGAGATTTTATCAGATTTATAAATATGGGAATAGAAATTAACCTTAACGGTTAAAATTTGGAAAATTGGTTGTAAATAATTAATTAAATGGAATTATTTGAATTAATTATATTATTAATTTAAAGAGAGAACGAATTGGAATGGGTTAACGAGATAAACCGTGCCTTGAATTGACTAAGTCAACCATTGTAATTGGAATTGATTTTAAATTAGTTTGATTTGAATTAATATAATAGAATAGTTTAGTGAATATTGTTTTAATTTTAATAATATCTTTAAAAAAAGAATTAATATTTATTTTAGCAAATAAAGGAATTTACTACGGTAGTAGTTAATAATTAAAGTGAATTATTATTTTAATTAATAATAATTTAGGGGATTACTTTTTAATTGGAATTCATTTAAAAAGTAATCGAGTTGGGAAAATTTTAATTGGTTGGTGAAAGGAGTTTACGAATAGGTTTTGTTTAAAACCAGAGCTTTCATAACAAAGTTATATAAGGAATTTTTAAGCGAATATTATAGCTTAAAATAAATGTTAATTAATTGAATTAAGAAATAAAAGGAAATTTAGAAAAAGGGTTTAATAATAAACTAAAGTTATATAAAAGAAGTTTGAGGGGCTATATCGTTAAATCTAAATTAACGTTACTTAGAAACGTGATTAATCGAAAATGGGAAATTGAAATAAGAGTTGCAAAGCGGGGAAAGGTTGAATGTTTTGGAAAGGGATTGGTAGAAGTGAACTGGGGTAAAGAAGTGGATCATAGGATTTGATAAACAAATCTGAATTTATGGAATAAGATTGTTTAAAAAGGTAAAGGTTAAAAAGTGGTGTTTTATAAAATTACATAATTATTAAATTAGGAAAGAATGGTTATATCTGAGAAAGATATTTTCAAAATGATAAGAAGGTTTATGAAACCATATTTTGAATAAAATAGTTAAATGGAATTTGATTTGAGATTGGAAATGGAATATAGGTTTTTGGATTACAACTTATAATTATCTTTAGATGCGAACGTTGTTGATCAAGGTCTGAGAGGTAATTAAAATACCCCAGCTTGAACGACTTCAGGATTATCTGAAGGTGGTATCAGTTGTAATGGCAAAGTAGGATAGTCATGATTTATTATTTCATTAGAGAAATAACAACGCGACATTTTTGATGAAAATTGGGAAGATATATATATATATATATATATATATATATATAATGAGGTTCCAAAGTGAAAAGGGAAATAAAAAGAGTTACATGAAATTATAACTATGTTTTCAAGTTAGGAAGAAAACGTAAAGTTGAGTTTTATTTTATAAGAATAAGAGTTGGTTATTGTTTTCAATTAATAGATAGAAGATATTTCGTAACGTATTTTACGAGTAATAAGTTGGAATGATTTCCAAATATTGGATAATAGCGTGGCTAATGTTTTGAAAGTGAAAATTGACAACAAAATATGATATAGGATTTTCCTAGGTATAAAAGGAGAATTTGTTTAAGAATAATCCTATGTATAATCAGAAGCGAAACTATATTTATAATATCGAACGATTTAAGAGTTTGAATTTACGTTTGTTTTAAATAAAAAGGCCAAGTGAGACCGAATACTGAACTAGTGAACTCACTGGATTGTGATGATTGAAACACTGTTTATTTTGATAGTTAAATCACCGACTATCAAATCCGTCCAATACAAGTGTTAGTAAGGAAAGACCGGGATCGAAATTATATTCGAAAACCATTCCGACCAACAAATACGTGAAGATATTAGAAGATGATCGGGATGGAGCATTGAAGACCGTACATTTTCTTATGCGGAAGAACTGCTAATAATCTCTAGTCTGCAGCTAGAGATGTACTGTGGTTCTGTCGTGGTTGGAATCTACGGGTTGCAAGGACTTCTCGCTACTGATCCATGGGGTGATTCCTTTATTGGATGCAGTAGTAGAGTACCTTTGTATGAACGAATGTCTGACAGAGTATTTCCCGAAACCACGTACGTTGATTTTTACAAATATACCGAGTGGTGGCAAAGAAGGGCACTTCTTTAAAACCCATAATATATTTGTGGACGTCAATTAGTGATTTGACGGATCTGACGATGTGGCATTCAAAGTGAATGGTGGCAAAATGTTTCCAAAAAGTTAATCTAGACCTCACACCTCATCAACCGGGAATTGACAGAAATCAGCCAGGCAGCATGGCTATGTGGGTCGCTCCCATTAGGGTGTATAACCACCTATCTAGAGAAAATCCATTTTCTTCTTTAATCTATTTCGATGCTGTCCCTTTTCGAGAAATGATGGCTAGCTACCACCGTTGGTGATATACATTCGATACACTCAAGCGAAACGAGTGGTCGGTCATGTGAGGGCTGGGTTGCAAGACATTCTTGTTGAACCCAGTGTATTCGTCTCTAAAGATACACTATCGGTAGGTGATCCCATACCTTGTCATAGTCGGAATCCAATCTCCACTAAGCGCCCGCGGTTTTTGATTGTATACTATATATGTGGAGCATGAGATGCAAGCGTTCTACTAGATTCTATTTACTTGTATTTAGGCATTATTATAATATCAGACAGGATATTGGTTTCAAAAATGTTTTTGGGTTATCGTAAGGTAAAAACCGTCCGTGTTTATGTGTGGATTTGGTCTTACGATTATCCTTTTCATTCGAAAAGATTTTAACTTTAAAATCCGGTTGAGTGATATCCTAAATACTGTGCGAGTTTTTCTCACTCTGGTTCACCAGACTGGCCCGGTGTTTTGTAAATGCTCGGGTTAGCCCGGGGTTTACAGGTTCAGGTTATTGAAGGCTGTGCAGAGACGAGCTAGAAGAGTCCAGGCGTATGATATTATATATCTACTATTCCGTTGTGTGCTGTATATGGGGAAGATAGTTCTAACTGTCCACATATGATGATATACACTGATATTTTAAGTATTATTTAAAGCTCTCAATAAAGTTATTTATGTATTATATTTTGTTCTGCTGCGATGTGAGATTCTGTGTTATGTTGATTCTTCTTCTTCTATTCTAATATTTCTTTCTATCTTACCTCACCCTCCAAATTCTTTCTCCTAGTAATCCATTTTCTGTACAATTTGGGTCGGACTGGTGTGGTTTGGTCAGCTCAAAAGGTACCGAAAATTTGGGTCGCTACAGTTGGTATCAGAGCTATTGGTTTAGTGATAACCTTGGCTCTGTGGCGTAACTCGATAGAGATGGGGTTAGTAATACCCTAGATTGACTTTGTTATATATATGAGGGCGCGTATTTGTAATTTGATATTAAAATTATTTTTAAATTATTTTTGCCTAATTTATTTTATAATAAAAGTAATGATTTTCTTAATTTATTATAATATGGAAAATCGATTGATTTGTTAATGTTGATTTGCATGATATGTTTGGATTGTGTTGTTAATTTCTTGGATATAAATCTGAAAATGATAGACGTGGTTTAAAACCAATATGAAATAAATATGCTGGATAAATAATCCAGATTAATAAACCTGAATGGATAATTAAAGAAATAAATGAAGTGATTATAAATAATTATAATCTCATGTGGACTGGATTGTGTGTAGAACTGGTTGGATCGTAAGATATGGATATTTGAAACTAATTGATGTTGTTTTGGGGACTAATGAAATGTATTTGAGTTGAGAACAGGTGCAGAAGTGCCAATTCAGCTTTAAAATCCATCCAAGAGAAAATTCTGGAGTTAATTTAATCTAGTTTGAATAGAGCTGCATAATAACTAAGCAAGCTCGAATATAAAATATTGCTTACCGCATAATAACGCTCGCAAAAAGGTATGCCTATGCAGAATATGAAATTTTGGTTTTTATTTGGGTTTTGAGTTTGGTTTTTGAATTATCCCGACCCTGGTTGTCGATGGATATATATTTCTTGTACCAGCGATATTGAAGATATCCTCCGTACAGGAGAGACTCTACCAAACTTTTTCCAAAATTTTAGGTGTTAGAAAATTTTTGAAGATTTTTGGAAAATTCTTATTTGGAATAAATTGGTTATAAAACCAATTAGATTAGTTTGGAAAATAAAATTGAGTTTTGACTAAATATTTTGGGTTTGTCACGTTCTTTCTTTCCTTAGCAATTTCGAGGACGAAATTATTTTAAGGGGGGAAGAATGTAACGACCCATATTTAGGCCGTCAAATATTTAATTTATTATTTTAAATATTATATTTGGGGTATTTATGGATTTTAATATTTAAATCGTTATTTAAAACGAAGTTGAACATTATATATTTATATAAATATAAAACGAGCTCGAAATCGCGCAGCAGTTCGTTATATGGAGTTTTGAACTTCAACTGAGAATAAAGTATTCGATACAAGTCGGATTTTTGTGAAACGAGAAACGTTGGAACCGTATTGATTGTAATTTTCGTATGAAAGAGAAAAATTCAGATTTCGTGTTATAGTTTGTTAGTTATGGCCAAATTAAATTTTAAAATAGTTGCTATGGAATTCGTTATTAAAATATAGGCCATTAAAATAGTTGTTTTGCAAACGGACTAAAATTTCGATGAAATCAGTTTCATTAGAACCGTAACGTTAAATTATCGTATGGTGTTGAATTGCGTGGCAAACCAATGTTGTATGTGACCATGACAGCCATAAACGCTCATTCAATTTCTATAGTGCATAATTATTTAATAAAGGGTTATTTGGTTATAACTTGAATAGACGATCGAATTAGGCCACGAAACCAATTCCGTTGAGTTCGTATCATCTATTAGAGTCAGGATAGGTATATAGTTTGTTATTTTTGGAGACCGGCTAAATAGGTGTCCAAAATGACATTGTGGTGCGCGTAAAAATAGCCTACCGGGAAAACAGCCTCAGAATGTGACGAAACTAGTGCCATTGGGTTCGTATTAAAGAATTATTATAGGATTTCAAAGTTTCAAGTTGATTAGATTTATCTGGTGATCGTGAAAAATTTAAATGCGTGTTTATTTTTGGTTTTATAAAGGAAATTTTTTCATACGACTTCGGATTTCGACGAAACTCGTCCCATTAGGTCCGGAATACTTTTTTACACTAAGATTAGCTTTTTTATCAGTAAACAGAAATCGTTTGTGGTATTTTTTATTAATTACTTCAACATGAAGTTTTGTTTAATATTAATATATTATATACCCCTTACTATAGATATATATCCCTTTCACTCTTTTACCCTAAAATTTTCATCAAAACATATTATGTGGTCAACAAAACCTGGCCGTCATCCTTGCTAAATAAATGGCCAAAATGCTCTTTCATTTTTCCCATTTTTTCTACTCAACTCGTTCGAGTATACCCACACCTCCCTACAGTAAAACAGTTTGTCTTGGTGGGATCCGTACTCTGATCGGTGATGATCACCTGACCTTCTTTCCGGCGATCGGAATTTCTGTTGAAAGGTGTGGGTTTTGTCGTGACTTTTGGTGAGATAGGGTGAACCGAGGGCCATGGGGTTTGAGGAGTTGGTAAAGGGAGATTGGGCGGTCGTGGTGAGGGGCTTTAATCGGTGTTCGATGAACTGGAGCAGTGAGCGGCAGGAGATTTGGGGTTCGATGCTGTGTATTAGCGTGAAGAACAGGACTTGAAGCCAGAAACCCAAGTGAACAACGAAGCAAAGCACGGAAGTTAAAAAAAGGAAAAAAAAAGTAAAGAGTCAAAGAAGAAAAATCATGGTGCGATGGGGGTTCTTGTTTGTGCGTGAAGTCCTGAGATGGTAGCAGATGAGGACATTTGCATGATTTCCTCAGCAGGTAAAAACAAAAGTGATAATCACCAAAGTGAATAAGCCTGAAACGAAAGCAGTGCATCACGGCCTGTACTTATAAATTCATTTACCCTAATCAGTTTAATTTCTACATAATTATAAGGTAATTGATGACAAAACTAATAAATTACTATTATATATAGGTGGGAACGATGCAGTTCTTTTGCAAGTGGTATTGGATTGTTCGAACATAGTATCGAATGGAGCTGAATACATGAGAAGAAGGAAAGGCTTCACATCAGCCAAAATTCTTACAGTGGAGGGTGTAAAACGTGAGCAATCAAAAGTTGTACGTGACCGGGAAAAGGAGAAATCATTGTGTTCGAATATTTGCAGAAGGGAAATGTTGGCTTTGGTCACCAGTAACGAACGTTGTGCAGCATTGAATTGGAGAATGGTTTACTGGGTTGAAAACATACGGGAACAAAAGAAGAGCAGCAGTTTCAGGGAATAGTAAGTCAGTTGTTAATGCACCCACTCAGTAAAACAAAACGTAATTCGTGTTTTTAATCCTTAATTAAGAAACTAGTTAATAATTCAATTAATACCATCACCTTTTAATAGTTTAACTTGTGCAGAACAACTGCGGAGATGGACGCTTATCGGTCTGCTGATGGTAAATTAAAGTAATTAGTTATGATAATTTGTGAATAAGAGAAATAAATTGTTTAAATAAATCGTAGAAACCATAAACTTATATCATTTATAATTTATGTCTGTGATATCAGAATTGGATCAATGAAGCTATGCCGGTACCGTTACGATGAACATTACATTCTGGATCCAGTCTGGACAGTCCTGGAATTATCCGAAAATTTTAATTAAATTAAACATTAGTTTAATTAATTAAACTAATCGCTTAGCGACAAGAATATCAGGTGAGTTAAACTCACTCAGTTTTTCCCATTTATATTTTATATGAATTCGGTTTTATTTTGTGTGCTCTGTTTGCTGATGGTTGAATGTTTTCTAATTATACATTTATTTGTTAATTTAATTGATGAAATTAAACTGACGTTTAATTTCGATGAAAAAACAAATCGTTATTTTAGCGATTGGGTCAAATAAAAGTTAATTTAACTTGTTGGTCATGTTTATAAAATCATTGTGTTTAATAGTTTGAAATGTTTAATCTGATCAAATTGGTTGGAAAATTGGTTGATGTGAAATTGTTGTTATTTACTGTTAGATATCAGTTAAATTGAATTAACTGATTTGTTTGGAGATAACCATTTGAATACAGGGAAGAACAGGTTGGAGGGATCTAACGGGATTCCTCAAATATATTATTTACTTCCATATTATCATATGAGCTGTTATGTTTGGGTGATTTATTTGAGTATTGATCATTGACTGAAAAGACAACCTGTGTTGTGTTTTAACCAATGGGCTATATTGGTTGAGTGATCGGCAGTAAATGGCCTGAAAATAAATTGTTTCATTTATATCGATTTACCGTCAGGTAAATCGATAGAACTGAAATTATAAAATTTATTTTATAATTAAAGATAGATTTTGAAATATATTATTTTGTATAAAACTTTATTAAAAGGAAATAAATATTTATGTTTATAATTTATTATAAATTGATTTGACCAAGTAAATTCTGAGATTTTATCAGATTTATAAATATGTGAATAGAAATTAACCTTAACGGTTAAAATTTGGAAAATTGGTTGTAAAGAATTAATTAAATGGAATTATTTGAATTAATTATATTATTAATTAATTTAAAGAGAGAACGAATTGGAATGGGTTAACGAGATAAGCCGTGCCTTGAATTGACTAAGTCAACCATTGTAATTGGAATTGATTTTAAATTAGTTTGAATTGAATTAATATAATAGAATGGTTTAGTGAATATTGTTCTAATTTTAATAAGATCTTTAAAAAAAATTAATATTTATTTTAGTAAATAAAGCAATTTACTACGGTAGTACTTAATAATTAAAGTGAATTATTAATAATAATTTAGGGGATTACTTTTTAATTGGAATTCATTTAAAAAGTAATCGAGTTGGAAAAAATCTAATTGGTTGGTGGAAGGAGTTTATGAATAGGTTTTGTTTAAAACCTGAGATTTCATAACAAAGTTATAAAAGGAATTTTTAAGCGAATATTATAACTTAAAATAAACATTACTTAATTAATTGAATTAAGAAATAAAAGGAAATTTAGAAAAAGTGTTTTATAATAAACCAAAGTTATATAAAAGATGTTTGAGGGGCTATATCGTTAATTCTAAATTAACGTTACATAGAAATGTGATTAAGCGAGAATGGGAAATTGAAATAAGAGTTGCAAAGCGGGGAAAGGTTGAATGTTTTGGAAAGGGATTGGTAGTGAACTAAGGGAAAGAAGTGGATCATAGGATTTGATAAACAAATCCGAATTTATGGAATAAGATTGTTTAAAAAGGTAAAGGTTAAAAAGTGGTGTTTTATAAAATTACTTAATTATTAAATTAAGAAAGAATGGTTATATCCGAGAAAGAAATTTTCAAAACGATAAGAAGGTTTATGAATCCGTATTTTGAATAAAATAGTTAAATGGAATTTGATTTGAGATTGGAAATGGAATATAGGTTTTTGGATTACAACTTATAATTATTTTTAGGTATGAACGTTGTTGATCAAGGTCTAAGAGGTAATTAAAATACCCCAACTTGAACGACTTCAGGATTATTTGAAGGTGGTATCAGTTGTAATGGAAAAGTAGGATAGTCATGATTTATTTTTCATTAGAGAAATAATAACGCGACCTTTTTGATGAAAATTGGAAAGATATATATATATATATATATATATATATATATATATAATGAGGTTCCAAAGTGAAAAGGGAAATAAAAAGAGTTACATGAAATTATAATGATATTTTCAAGTTAGGAAGGAAACATAAAGTTGAGTTTTATTTTATAAGAATAAGCGTTGGTTATTTTGTAATGTATTTTACGAGTAATAAGTTGGAAAGATTTCCAAATATTGGATAATAGCGTGGCTAATGTTTTGAAAGTGAAAATCGACAACAAAATATGATATAGGATTTTCCTAGTTATAAAAGGAGAATTTGTTTAAGAATAAACTTATGTATAATCAGAAGCGAAACTATATTTATAATATCGAAAGATTTAAGAGTTTGAATTTACATTTGTTTTAAATAAAAAGGCCAAGTGAGACCGAATACTGAACCAGTGAACTCACTGGATTGTGATGATTGAAACATTGTTTGTTTTGATAGTTAAATCACCGACTATCAAATATGTCCAGTACGAGTGTTGGTATGGAAAGACCGGGATCGAATTTATATTCGAAAACCATTCCGACCAACAAATACGTGAAGATATTAGAAGATGATCGAGATGGAGCATTGAAGACCATAGATTTTCGTAAACGGAAGAACTGCTAATAATCCCTGGTCTACAGCCAGTGATGTACTGTGGTTCTGTCGTGGTTGGAATCTACGGGTTGCAAGGACTTCTGGCTACTGATCCATGGGGTGATTCCTTTATTGGATGCAGTAGGAGAGTACCTTCGGTTAATCCTGTTCCTGGATGACTTATAAGGACGAATGTCTGACAGAGTATTTCCTGAAACCACGTACGTTGATTTTTACAAATATACCGAGTGGTGGCAAAGAGGGGCACTTCTTTAAAACCCATAATATATTTGTGGTTGTCAACTAGTGATTTGATAGATCTGACGATGTGGCATTCAAAGTGAATGGTGGCAAAATGTTTCCAAAAAGTTAATCTAAACCTCAAGCCTCATCAACCGGGAACTGACAGAAATCGGGCAGGCAACATGGCTATGTGGGTCGCACCCATTAGGGTGTATAATTACTGATCTAGAGAAAATCCATTTGCTTCTTTAATCTAATTCGATGTTGTCCCTTTTTGGGAAACGGTGGCTAGCTACCACCGTTGGTGATATACATTCGATACACTCAAGCGGTATGAGTGGTTGGTCATATGAGGGCCGGGTTGCAAGACGTTCTTGTTGAACCCAGTGTATTCGCCTCTAGAGGTACACTATCGGAAGGTGGTCCCATACCTTGTCATTGTAATGACCCGCATTTGCATAGGTGTTATAATTAATTTATTTAATTATATAAATAGTGACATAGTGAATTAAATGTTGGTTTAATTAAATAATGGTGAATATTTAATTTAAAATAATAAATTAAATAATATATTTAATTCTAAAATAATCAGAATTGGCTGAAATGGCGATATGGTCTGAACTGGATCATCTATGATATTAAATTCAGTTTAAAATTGAATTATAATAACGAATATATTATTTGAATGACAGTTTGAACATATAGTTATATTATAATTAAAATCGAGCTTGAAATGGCGTGGCAGTTCTTTATTTGGCGATTTGAACTTCAACTGAATGTACAGGATTCGTTTTAAGCCGGATTTCTATGAAACAAGAAACGTGTGGAGCTGATGGAGTATATCTCTCTAGTGGAAGAGAAAAATCTGGATTTCGTTGAGTAGATTTTGATTTACGTCCAAATCAAATTTTAGAAAAGTCGTTGTGGAATTCCTTTATATTTTAGAAAGGATTTAAATATAAATCGAATATCGATTTAATCGGGATTTGAAGTATCAAGTTATAAATCCCAGTAGAGCTGTATGGTACTCCATTGTGAGTATATACGATAATATTTATTTATAAATATTTAATTTAATTATATTTAAATATATTTATATATTTAAATGGGTAATCCGGAGATTTAAAAATAACCACTTTTGCAAACGAAGTCGGAATTCGCTGAAACTAATTTTGTTGGATCCGCGATGTCAAATGGTTGCTAGATGTCAGTTTCCGTGATTTTTAGAGTCACTGTGTGGCCGTACGGATTTTTAGAGCAGAAAACAGTTAGTATTTTGATAGTTAAAAATACGTTGTGTGAGCAAACGGAGTCGGAATTCGACGAAACCAGTTTCGCTGCGACCGTAATGTCAAACTCTAGTTGTATGTCCATTTTCATGATTTTTGATTATCATATGTGATGGTACAGATTTTTAGATGACCAATGCAAATAATGAAAGAATATTCCAAAACCTTACTATAAAATATCACTAACTCCTAAACCCTTATTCTTTCATTTCATCAGTCAAAGAAGCATCCGTTGCTTCTATCCTCATTTTTCCTTAGCAGAAAAAGAAAAAAAATAAAAGAAATTAAAAACAAATCCTATAAAATTTTAAACATGTATATATGGAATCACGAGAGCGTCAGCTACAACTTGATTGGTATTTTGCGCAACTCGCACCGCTTCCAGGAGTTCGGAGAGATAGCAGCGTCTTCTAGGGTTTAGCTTGTTTGAATTCGTGAGCTTGTAATGATGGAGTGGGTGATGTAGTTGAGTTCGTAGGTGGATCTGCATCAGTACGCAGATTTTTGGGGTATTGCATGTGAAATGGGATCGCACCCTATTTCGATGGTGCTGTGAAATACTGAGCGATGCAACTTGTTTTCTGGGTTCGAGATGTTTGATTTTGGTACAGGTTTATAGAGGAAGTGAAGAGGAGTTTACCGGAATTTTCTGTTTGAATTTTCATGGTATATAGAAGGAGAAAATTCATTCGATACCTTACTGTGAAAATGTGAGGTTGAGCTGCTGAAGTTGGATCGTTCAAATCAGTGCGAGTTGAATATAATTGGGATGAAGAAGAAGGGTGTTGGAAGAGTAAGTGATTTGTAAAGGGTCTCTCGTGATTTTGATGAAGAAAAGAGGAGTTTATTGATGGAGTCAACAGCCATAGTAAACGAGATTAGTAGGAGGATTTTCATCAGGGAAGAAGCAAATCTAAGGAAGGCCAAACGGGTTGTTGGGATGGGTTTGGGCCGAGTGCTTTTGGTAAGGCCCAGATTCAAATAAGAACTTTAGTTTAATTAATATTTGAATGATATACAATCTTGTAAACTCAACATCTCATTCGTATATAGTCAGAATTTCGGATGGTCAGATCCGTTGGGATCGTATGGACGGTGGCTACGCACTGGGACTGACTGGAAGTGGATCGGTGCTCGTTTGAAATTATGGCGAAATAAACTGTTTGATTCAGATCAAACAACAGTTTATCGTTCTTTAATGATGAACTGCAAATGTGAGTAAGTCTCATCAACTCTGAACAGTTTATAATTTCATGTTGTATTTTTAGAACTGTTAAATATTGGCTGACTGACTGTGTGTTGACTATTTGATTGAACTGCTAGTCAGTTAGTGGAAATTATATATATATTTATATAAACCGTTAAATCTATATATATTGATTCTGTTAACAGGATATTTCACATTAAACTGAAAGTGATGTTGATTATATTGTGTAACATCTGTGGATGCAGGGAAATAGGTTGGAGGAACCCAACTGGGTTCCTAAATATATATATATATATACTATTTTGTTTTATATATTGTGTTATACGATGTGATATGAAATCTGTTGATGATTTTATATGTGTGAATGATACTGATCATTGTTGTATGGTATGTTAAATACCATAACATACCGGAATGTTGATAAGGGAATTTTCAAAGTGATATTTGAAAATAAATTATTTATAAAATCAAAGGGATTTTATAAAAGGAAATTATTTATAAAATCAAGGAAGATTTGATAAATAGGAATATTTATAAATAGGGAATATTTATAAAAAGGATATTTATAAGTGGAAGACTTATAAAGTGAATTATTTATTTAAGATAAATAAATAAGAAATTAAATGGATTATTTATTTGGTGAATAATTTAGATATTATAAAGGGATTATTTACTTTGGAAGATAAACAGGATTAAATCAAAGGAGAATTTAATTAGAAAATAAATAGGATTAAAATGGAATATTTATTTAGAAAATAAATAGAAGTATAAGAGAATTATTTATTTAGAAAATAAATAGACAAATATAAGAAGAGAAATATTTGTAAACCATTTACAAATAAAATAGAGATAAAAATGAAATATTTGTAGAACATTTACAAATAGATTAAATGGGATTATATATTTATTTAGGGAATAAATAAAAGTAAAAGGATTTATTTATTTATGGAATAAATAAAAGTAAATGAAGTTTATTTATTGATAGACAATAAATAAAAGGAAAAGGAATATTTATTTGTTAAATAAATAGAATAAGATAAAAGGAGATATTTATTTGTTAAATAAATAGAACTTTATAAAGGAAATATTTATATGAAATAAATATAAACAAATAGGAAAGGAATAAATAAAAGGAGTTAGTTCAAAAGGGATAAATCAAAAGGGGTAAATTCGAAAGAGTTAATCTGAATGAGTTAATCGAAATGGAGATAATCGAATATTAGTTATTCGATTAGAGTTATTCGAAAGGAGTTAATCGGTTAGGGTGAACCTGTAAGAGTAAAACCCTTTATGGTTAATCAGTTAGGTTAAACTGTAGAGTTAAACCAGTTAGAGTTAAGCAGTTAGAGTTAATCGATAGAGTTAAATCGAACTAGAATTATTCAGATGAGTTAATCGAATTTAGTTATTCGAAGTGAGATAATCGAATCAGAGATATTCGAAGTGAGATAATCGTATCAGAAACATTCGATGTGAGTTTATCGAATCTAGTTATTCGACAGGAGTAAAAAGAGTAAATCGATTAGGGTTAAATAAATAGAGTTAATCGAATTTAGTTATTCGAAGAAAGGTTATTCGAATTTAGTTATTCATAAGAGAGTTTATCAAATATAGGTATTCGAAGGGAGGAGTTATCGAATAGAGATTTATTCGAACGAGGGTTCGTAAGGAAGTGCTAAAGGGTTAAAAGATGAACTTACCTTATTTTGAGATTTGAAATGTTGTTCAGTTAAGGTTTGAGAGGTAGCTATACCCCAACTTGATTGACTTCGTTTTTAATTTAGAAATGGTTGAGGTTGGAGAGTGAAAGTGGTTAAGTGATTTTAGTAAATAGGTATAGTGGGTTGAGTTGTCGTCGCAATGTTGATTTAAACATCTGTTTAAATCAAAGTAAAGAAGATTTGGAAATGTTTTCCAAATAGAATCAGAAACGAAATCAATTATTGAAACAGGAAATATGAGTGTATATATATATATATATTGATGATTGATTGATAGAATTTCCATCTAGAAATAATATCGTTGTTTGCACAAGTGTTTTTCTTCGATAGTTAAATCACCGACTATCGAAGTTTTTGACCATTTTAACGATGTTAATATGGGGAGACCGGTTGGATTATTATCCAAAGAACCACTATGTATTGGCATAAGCGTTGCGAATCATATATGCCAAAGATAATTGAAGACAGAGTAAAGTGCAAGGGCTATTATATAAGTCTTAGATAACAGTGCCTAAGATGGATGTACTGAATTGTGCCTTTGGTTCATCCTGTTCCGGAATGACTTGTATGGATGAATGTCTGACAGAGTATTTCCAGAAAGGTCACGTACATTGATTTCTTCAACCATACCAAGAGTGGAAGCGGAGAAGGAAACTTCTTTAGCTAACATGTAATGTACTGTTGTAGACGTCAATTAGTGATTTTCGATGAATCTGAAAATGTGGCATTTGAAGTGAATCTGATGTGATGATAAAGCGTAACCTCAAGCCTCATCAACCGGTAAATGATAGAAAATCGGCCAGGCAGCATGGCTAAGTCGGTCGCTCCGAAGTAGGGTGTATAATTACCTATCTAGAGAATATTCATTTGCTTCTTAAATCTATCAATGTTGTCCCATATATATATATATATATATATATATATATATATATATATATATATATATACGGGAAATGGTTGCTGATCCCAACCGATTCGTGATATACATTCGATACACTCAAGCAAAATGAGTGGTCGGTCGTGTGTGGCTGAGTTGCAAGATGTTCTTGTTGAACTCCAGTGTATCGTTCCAAGAGTACACTGATCGGAAGGTGGTTCCATACCTTCTCATAGTTGGAAATCCATTACCCAATATGTGCTTGCGGTTTTGACTGTATACTATATATGTAGAAACGTGAGATGAAAGCATTTCTGCTAGATGATTATTATTATTGTGGTTGATAGACATTATTATTATAATATAAAAAGGTTTTTGATGTAAAGATGTTTCGGATTCTCATAAGGGAAAAACCCGTTCCGTTATATGGCGTGGTCTTATGAGATATCGATTACTTGTTCAAACTGTTTAAACTGTTTTACTCATACCAGTCCCATGACTGACTCAGAGTTTATTTTGTTTTGTTTTCCCTAAACTCTGGGGTGCCCAATTTTGTACGGGCAGTCAAGTAGTCGGGATTTACAGATACTTGAAGAGCTGTAGCAGGAGGCTTCAGGATCATATAGCTATAGTTATTATTCGGCTGAGTTGAAAGTGTTGTATTTGAAAAATGATTTGTATATGCAAGTAAATCTTTTATTTCAAGTTATGTTATATATTATATGTTATTCGTTCCGCTGTGAGGTTCGTGTTATCTGATGTTGTGTTCTTCTTCTTCTATTCTAACTTTCTATCTTGTCTTTCCTCACCCTCTATCTTCTTTCTATTAGTTTCTTGAATTTCCAGTGCAATTTGGGGTTGGACTTGTGTTATTTGGTCAGCTCAAATTTGACCGGATTTTCAGGTCACTACAGTTGGTATCAGAGCTTAAGTTAAGAATTACCTTGGCTCTGTGGCGTGACTCGGTAGAGATGGGGTTAGTAATACCCTAGATTGAGTTTCGGTGTATATATACGAGTGCGTATTTGTTATTGATATAAAAATTTGTTTTATATTGTGGAGATTCATTGGTTGATTTATTTATGCGTTCTGGTCGATCAGTTTGATCCACTGTATAGTTAGGAGTTTATAAACAGTCGAATACGATGAGTCGACACGATATGTTTTGAAAAGAGGGTAAATTAAAATAAGTTTACCCAAGGTATATCTTGATATAGAGAAGATGTATATAACAAAATTATAATATATTGGATATATTGGTTGTTATTATAATCGAGTAAGATTATAAAGTGAAATGGTTATGTAAATAACCAATCAGAATTCATATAAGTGAAATACGTGAAATCAGATGAGTTAAATCTGAAATTTAAACCAGAAATTGAATTAAAATTCAGGAAAATTGGATAAGTGTTTGTAAATGGATTTGGATTAAAAATAAGGAAAATTTAAGATCCTAGGGTGAATTATATTTTGAAATGAATTTCAAAGTGGAAATGTTTAGAAATGGTTTTATAGTATTGAACTCACTTCGATCGCTGGAAAATAGATTCTGATGATGACAGCTGCATCATCAGTATTCATTTTCGAGTCGTAAGTGACAAATTATTACCAGAGATACTGATTTGAATTTGTTTTGGGAACGACAAGTTGTGTTGAATTTCAAAAAGGAAAATTTGGTTTTTGAAAAGAGTAAACTGTTTAAAAACTCCCAGGGAAAGACTGTTTGAATTAAAAACAAATTTAACAGAAATTTGTGAAAGCAAATTTGAATTAAAGTAAAGCCGGTAACATGGTAACTGAGATTGAATTAGAATGATATCAAGACAAATTGGATTGTGATATTCGAATTTGAAGTGTAATGTGATAATCAAGTTAAGAGTTGGGAATCGAGAAGAAGCTCGAGTTGAAATGATATTTGGCTCGGCTATAAGCGAATTTAGTTATTTGAAGAAAGGTTAATCGAATCTAGTTATTCGTAAGAGAGTTTATCAAATATAGTTATCGAAGGGAAGAGTTATCGAATAGAGATTTATTCGAACGAGGGTTCATAAGGAAGTGTTAAAGGGTTAAAAGATGAACTTACCCTATTTCGAGATTTGAAATGTTGTTCAGTTAAGGTCTGAGAGGTAGTTATACCCCAACTTGATTGACTTCGTTTTTAATTTAGAAATGGTTAAGGTTCGAGAGTGAAAGTGGTTAAGTGATTTTAGCAAATAGGTATAGTGGGTTGAGTTGTCGTCGCGATGTTGATTTAAACATCTGTTTAAATCCAAGTAAAGAAGATTTGGAAATGTTTTCCAAATAGAATCAGAAATGAAATCAAATATTGAAATAGGAAATATGAGTGTATATATATATATATATATATATATGTATGTATGTATGATTGATGACTGATTGATAGAATTTCCATCTGGAAATAATATCGTTGTTTGCACACGTGTTTTTCTTCGATATTTAACTCACCGACTATCGAAGTTTTTGACCATTTTAATGATGTTAATAGGGGGAGACCATTTGGATTATTATCCAAAGAACCACTCTGTATTGGCATAAGCTTGTGAATCATATATGCCAAAGATAATTGAAGACGGAGTAAAGTGCAAGGGCTATTGTATAAGACTTAGATAACAGTGCCTAAGATGGATGTATTGAATAGTGCCTTCGGTTCATCCTGTTCCGGGATGACATGTATGGATGAATGACTGACAGAGTATTTCCAGAAAGGTCACGTACATTGATTTCTTCAACCGTAACAAGAGTTGAAGCGGAGAAGGAAACTTCTTTAGCTAACAAGTAATGTACTGTTGTAGACGTCAATTAGTGATTTTCGATGGATCTGAAAATGTGGCATTCGAAGTGAATATTATGTGATGATAAAGCGTAACCTTAAGCCTCATCAACCGGTAAATGACAGAAAATTGGGCAGGAAGCATGGCTAAGTCGGTCGCTCCGAAGTAGGGTGTATAATCACCTATCTAGAGAATATTCATTTGCTTCTTAAATCTATCAATGATGTCCCATATATATATATACGGGAAACGGTTGCTGATCCCAACCGATTGGTGATATACATTCGATACACTCAAGCGAAATTAGTGGTCCGTCATGTGTGGCTGAGTTGCAAAATGTTCTTGTTGAACTCCAGTGTATCGATACTAGAGGACACTGATCGGAAGGTGGTTCCATACCTTGTCATAGTTGGAAATCCATTGCCCAATATGTGCTTGCGGTTTTGACTGTATACTATATATATAGAAACGTGAGATGAAAGCGTTTCTGCTAGATGATTATTATTATTGTGGTTGATAGACATTACTATAATATCAAAAGGTTTTTGATATAAAGATGTTTTGGTTTCTCATAAGGGAAAACCAGTTCCGTTATATGGCGTGGTCTTATGAGATATCGTTTACTTGTTCAAACTGTTTAAACTGTTTTACTCATACCAATCCCATGACTGACCCGGAGTTTATTTTGTTTTGTTTTCCCTAAACTCTTGGGTTCCCAATTTTGTACGGGTAGTCATGTAGTCGGGATTTACAGGTACTTGAAGAGCTGGAGCAGGAGGCTTCAGGATCATATAGCTATAGTTACTATTCCACCGAGTTGTAAGTGTTGTACTTGAAAAATGATTTGTATATGCAAGTAAATCTTTTATTTCAAGTTATGATATATATTATATGTTATTCGTTCTGCTGTGAGGTTCGTGTTACTCTGATGTTGTGTTCTTCTTCTTCTTCTATTCTAACTTTCTATCTTACCTTTCCTCAACCTCTGTCTTCTTTCTATTAGTTTCTTGAATTTCCAGTGCAATTTGGGGTTGGACTTGGGTTATTTGGTCAGCTCAAATTGGACCGGATTTTCAGGCCACTACAGTCATGGTCGGAATCCAATCTCCAATAAGTGCCCGCAGATTTTGATTGTATACTATATATGTGAAGCATGAGATGCAAGCGTTCTACTAGATTCTATTTACTTGTATTTATACATTATTATAACATCAGATATGATATTGGTTTCAAAAATGTTTTTGGGTTATCATAAGGTAAAAACCGTCTGTGTTTATGTGTGGATTTGGTCTTACGATTATCCATTTCTTTCGAAAAGATTTTAACTTTAATATCAGGTTGAGTGATATCCTAAATACTGTGCGAGTTTTTCCCACTCTGGTTCACCAGACTGACCCGGTGTTCTGTAAATGCTCGGGTTAGCCCAGGGTTTACATGTTCAGGTTATCGAAGGCTATGTAGAGACGAGCTGGAAGACTCCAGATGTGTGATATTATATAGCTACTATTCTGCTGTGTGTTGTACATAGGGCAGATTGTTATAACTGTCCAGAGATGATGATGTACTCTGATATTGTAAGTATTATTTAAAGCCCTCAATAAAGTTATTTATGAATTATATTTTGTTCCGCTGCGATGTGAGATTCTATGTTTTGTTGATTCTTCTTCTTCTATTCTAATATTTCCTTCTTACCTTACCTTCTAAATTCTTTCTCCTAGTAATCCATTTTCTGTACAATTTGGGGTCAGACTGGTGTGGTTTGGTCAGCTCAAAAGGTACCGAAAATTTGGGTCGCTACAGATTATTATTAAATAAATAATAATCAATTCAATATAATCTCATTTACTTTGTTCTTAAACACAATGAATCTCGGTTATTAATTGTTACGTTATTTTTTACTCACTTGCTTATCAATCTTATTAATTTAAGAATTTTCTTTATAAAATCATTTAATAATTACTTACAAACTTAAATAATGATTAAAAAATATTTATTTTCTTTTTAAAAACTTTCATTCAAAATAATATATTACAAATTCTATCTTCGGTTATAAAATAAATTTCATAACTTCGGTCTATCGATGCATATTTAGGCCATCAACTATTAATTCATCAACCAATACTACTGATTGGTTAATATTCAAACAAACGTTGAATGTGGGATCAACAATCCATAATCAATCAATAATCCAATCAGATTGGTTTAATGGTTCATATAATGATGATATGAAAATAAACAATAAATTTGATGAATCCAGTTGGATCGCTCCAACCTGTTTTTCCCTGCATCCAAATATGTTACCTCAAATAAAACAATCCATTCAATACGATAATTTAGAATAAACGTGAATAATTAATTTAACTGATAATGGTCGCTAATAATAATAATTAAAGCATCTAATTAAATTTAATGCGTTTATATTATTATAAATGTACTAACCAAGTAAGTTACCTCGATTGGAAATAATCGTCAAAAATAACGATTTCGTTTCATTTAATTTAAACAATATATATAAAACATTCAATAAACAACCAAACAAGCATCGATCATTCAATAATTAGCAAACATAACACACAAATATTAAACCCAACGTATAATAATTATAAGTGTGATAACTAAGTGAGTTAAACTCACCTTGGATTAATTCGTTAATTAAAACGAGTCATTTTAATATAATTAAACAGTCGTCTAATTTTATCAAAAATTTTGATAGCTTCAAGTGGTGACCAGACCAATTTTTCCCGTTGTACTCATCAATACGGTTCCAGCGTATCTCGTTTGGTTCGATTCTGATAATACAGTAGAAAGTTATTAATATTTTAGTATATGTTCTTACTTAAATAAACTAACATTTAATTAATTATAAATTAGTTGCCTAAATAAATTATTAAAACCGTTATTAACTTTATTATTAAAACAAGTCGCTGCTTAAACTCCTCAAATCCCTATCCATGTCATACTTCATATTATAACCCAGACAATTAAAACCCAATCCTTCATAGTTTTCACGATCCCCTATTCTGAAATACACGGAAGCCTACCCAAAACCTTGTATAGACCCATCCACATCATCCCATTTGTTCAAGCCCGATGTGCCAAAATTGAACAAGCCCTCTTCCATTCAAAAGAAACCCAATCCCTATCTTTATACCCAACATGAACTGCTGCCCTCGTTTGAAACCCACGCCGCCGACACCTGATACCACCGGATTTCGCAACCCTGACACCATACGAACCGCCGATGACCAACCTTGACCCTCCTACTAGCCTTGCCTCGAACAAACACCTGTAGTGCCTCCACGAAAAAACCATATATCTTCGTTCAAACAGAACTGCTCCGCCATCCCATCGTCGTTGACCGTCGTACCAGTTGATCCACCTCGTCCCTACGACCATCTTCGCTTCAGGCCACCAAGGTTAATTCAGCCTCAAATATTTTATAAAAATAAAAAAACAATGCTACTCGAAAAATCACAAACTGGATATGAGATCCCCTACCACCACCGCCACACGCAACCGTGCCTCACCAGATTTTGGTCGTGGGCCCCCTATCTATCCTCTACACTTCTCTAGTTGGAGCGTTTGCCTAAAACTGAACGGATTTGGTGTTATAATTTTTTCACTGCAGATGGGTTAAGTTTTTGAAAAATGGAAAAATAAATTAACGGGGAAGGAGATAATTTATAGAAGATGATATCATGTCAGTGAAGTTTGCGTGGAGATGAAGTATATAAGGGAAGGAGGGAAACGATAGTGTGGGTTGCAAAGCAAGAAAATGAATTGTTAATTGATTTCTTTTTAATTAAATAATATATGAATTATTATATATGGCGTTGCATATTTAATAGATGCACTGCCACACACTATCTCCAAACGCGATGAAAATGGACATACCGGTACGTCTTGATGTTATGGACCCAATGAAATTTGTTTCGTTAAAAACTGATTTTGTTTGCTAAACGATGTTATTTTAATTTCAATATATTTATCGGTTCACAATTTAAATACCACATGCTCACAAAACAACTCTGATTGACTCCAAATTGGAAAATTAGCAATAACAAGATGTACGTTGTAACAACCCGGAAAATTTGAACCAATTTAAATTTTTTATTTTAGCTATTTTAATGAATTATGGATATTTAAAATGATTTAATTTAAATAATAACAACTAAAAATTTATTTAAACAAAGTTAGACTTATAAATTTATAAAATTTATATTACGAGCCTGAAATGGCGCGGTAGTTTTAAAATTCGATTTTAAACTTTGAATGATTATACAGAATTCAGTATAAGTCAGAATTGGACGAAACTGAAAACGTTAGAATCTGTTTAACTATATCTTTCTAACGAATGTAAGAAACTAAGATTTCACTTTAAAAATTAAAAGTTATATCCAGTTTAAAATTTAAATTAGTCGCTATTGAATTTATATATATTATATATATTTATAAGGATCCGTTTGGCACACATCCATGTAAAGTTTCAAAACTAAGCTCACATCCGGTCCAACTTTTCATGTAAATTAGGTCCCTATTTTTCGAAAATAGGTAAAAAATGTAAAAAAAATAAAAAAAATCATGAAAAATCATTATTAAATAAAACACATACACGCCAAAAAATTCATGCGTTAAAACAATCAAAAACCACGTCAAAACCCAAAATATTACAAAATCAGCGAAACAACAGGTTTTTGCATCAAAAGATACACATATTCGTACATAGTTGCATACATTCATGCTGATATTTCTGTGTTGCGCCAAACTGCAGTATAAATGCATACATGTATGCAGCTAAATAGCATTATACGCATCCTTTTATGCATATTTTCAAATTTGACGTGTTTTATCAAGGATTTAGCGTTTTCAGACATTGTTGCACACATTTATGCTCCTGTACAGAATACATGCATACATTCATGCGCATATTCAGAATCCTTCACCCCCTTTGATTTTGTTGCACACATGCATGCATATATACAGAATATGTGCATTCATGTATGCAACATTTCGTAACACGTGAATCTCAGTTCAACATTGTATGCATACATGTATGCAGTTATTTGCTAATAGTTACATACATGTATGCGTATATTGGTCCAGATTTTCAACAGAAATACACTATATGAATATACGCATGCATGTATGCTACTATTGGCAAAAGTTGCACAAAAGTATGCAACTTTTTTTTTGTTTTTTGGAGAATGCTTCTAGGAATATTTCCTATTTTTTGGATTTTTTTTAGTATGTGGCGCATTTTTTTTGGTCAGAAAGGTGAAAAGGTGGAAGTGGTTGGAGCAGGAAGCGGATGGGATCAAGAAGGAGCGGCATCTCAATTCTAGGGACTGGGTTTGCATAAAACCTTGGGGTGGATGTGGCGTATATTTTGAAATGTTTTAGGGATGTGAGCCTAATTTCCACTATTTATAATATATATATAGGCCTTAAAAATAGCCATTTTGCAAATGACCTCCGTTTTCGACGAAACCACTTTAGTTGGATAAGGAATGTCAAATCATTGCTAGATTCCAAAATTCATAATTTTTGGAACTAATAGGTGAGCGTGGCAAAAGAAAACCTGTTTTGTCAAATTCAGTCAATTTGGATCGACTGAAAAATGACTATTTTTCAAAAGATCTCCAAATATAACAAAATTAGTTTTGTTAGGACCGTATCATCAAAACGTAGCTAGATTTATTTTTCTGGAATTTTTGGAGTCCGTATGTGCTCCCGGTAAATTAAAATGTGCGTTGAAATCAATTTTGAATGTTATATTAATTTATATTTTAAATTTGAAGAAAACTGGGCGTAACAGGCGAACTGGCTTGCGAGACATATTCCATTATGTTCGTAAAGAGGGTAATTAACTAACAATGACAGTCGGTGGGTTCGATTTGGAGTTCGAATTAAAAAATTACTTTTTGGAATTAAATAAAATTAAAAATATATAATTATATAACTCCGTCAACCCTCCTTTATCTCCCCCTTACCCCTCTCGTTCAATTCACGATAAGAGAAACAAAAATCACGCGAGCCTATACGCCAGACCTCCTCCGCTCCTTCGTGAGCACCCACCGCCGCCGCGCCTCAGGCGCCACCCGCCGCTGCTTCGGCCTCTCCAGCGCCACCCCCCAGTTCCTCACCTCCATTCTAACGCGCCACAGTCCCAAAACCCCCAAATCGCGAAGCCCTAGCCGCCGTCACCTGGATCCGCTCTCACCAGCCCACTCCACCCCGCGAGCACGCCTTAACCGCCACGTACCCCCCACCTGACCGCGACTGAGCCACCACAGCACCACCGCGCAACATCTCAACCCATCCTCCCTTCTCTAATCGAATATTGTAAGTATTTCGATTTTAATTCATGGATAAAAATTAGATTTTTATGTATGATAAAGTTTAGGTTTTTAATAACATAAAGTTTAGATTTTTAATGGCATAAAGATTATATTTTTAATTTAGTAAAGATACGATTTTAAGTATATAAAAATATGATTTTTATGAAATAAAAATACGATTTTTAGTAAGTTAAAAGATACGATTTTTATACGTATGGTTTTGACATAAAAATGTGATCTTTTCTATATATATATATATATATATATATATATATATAGCGATATAAAAATGTGATCTTTTCTATATTTATAGCGATATAAAAATATGATCTTTATATATATAGTAGCAACATAAAAATATGATCTTTATATATATAGTAGCAACATAAAAATGTGATCTTTATATATATAGTAGCAACATAAAAATGTAACTTTTATATATGTAGTAACGAGATAAATATATAATTTTTAGCGGTATAGAAATAAGATTTTTATCGTATAAAAGAAATATTTTTAATAAGTTAAAAATATGATTTTTAATTGGTATATGACATGGGAATATTTTTAGAAAGACAAAAATATGATTTTTAGATTATATATGAGACATATAAAATGGTCATATCAAGAAAATATTTTTAGTTAAATAAACATATGATTTTTAACTTATGTATGTTATTTATAAAATAGACATACTGGATTCTGGATAAAATAAAGGTGAAGAACACTACGCACGGTAATAAAGCTAAATCGTTAAATTAAAGAATGGTGGAGTGGAACCCAAAGGTGAGAACTTCTCAATCTAATTTATATTACAGTTAAAATATATATTAGTATGCAGACGGTGCTTATTACCACCCGACACCTTTGATTGAAACCACGGTTGTTTGATTTTATTAGTTTGGATTTGATTTGGAATGGAATTTTTTTGAATTTGGTTTGTATATGGCGCGAGCCATTATTAGGCCAGGGATATGGATAAACTCTATTCTGGTTCTAGTATCGTGCCGTTATGCTGCCGAAATTTTCTAAAAAGTGTTAGAAAAATTTATTTAGCTGAAATATTAATTTTAGCTTATAACCACAATAAATAAAATAATGTATGGATAGTTAAAAAAAAGTAATACACAACCATTTACAAGTCGGACGACTTGTTTATGCTCGTCTATTTTTATGATATCGATTGGGATGATATATTTTACACATCGCCCAACTGCACAAATGATAATCAGTATTTATTGTTTGAAAACCCAACACGGGTATTGGGATGGTATTTGTCATACACTAACCCCAATAATTAATTATATGTCAATCGATAGATCAACAGACTGTGATAAGCGTTAATTATTTATTTTAATGCTTATGCAGTGTAGAATACACTCTGGATGATGGATTGTTGTTTTTCATTGTTGTTATACACATGTGTTGTGTGAAATCCATATAAATAACATTATATGGTAATTGACTGTGTCTGATTCCAATTCAGAAAGAACGGACATTTTAAAGTAAAAAATATTTTAAAATAATATTCTGTAAAGGATTAAAATATGATTTTGATGTCCGATTTGGGATGGACACGAAAATATTGAAATACGTGAAGTGTGTTGATTAGATTTGCGTCATTTTAACCCAAACGATATTTATATTGATTTTATTCATTATTATAATGAATATCAAAAAGGAAAAGATTTAAAAATCTGAAATTTTGAAAATACTATCATTGAAATATTATAAAGATAAAGATTATTCAATTTTGATTTAAAATTGAAGTGAAAGTGGGAATCATTTAAAATGAACTTATAAAATACGTTTTGAATGAAATATATTATATATATATTATATATATTAATGGCTTGAATAGAAAGCGCCGCGCAACGACCATTCACGAATTTCGACCATTGACTTCGAATCGACATTACGGTAATTAATTTTTAGATTTGAACGTGAAATGGTAATTAATTAATGTTTACCGATAACACTGTGGTGTTAGATATGTAGTATCACCAGTTTTGCTCCATGGGATGAATAGGTTGGGATTGGGAAATAAAACAAAAGATTACTTCGGTAAGGTGCATTAATCCCGACTAGTTTGGATAAACCTTAATTTGGTTTTGCATTGATATCTAAAGGAAGATTAAAGAATAAATTTAAAGAATTTATCTTTGATAAAATTAATGGGAACCTATCCCTAGCAATGTGAATATTTGCGTAAAAGATTATTCTGAATCGGAATGAGGCGTATGTTGTGTTTGTGTAGCACTTGTTTATCATATACGCAGGTTATTTGGAAAGGCCAGGTTTATACCCATTCTGAATAACTGATTCGACAAAAAGTCGACAAAGAAGATGGTGGTTGAAGACTGGAGATCTTCACATCGTTTGGATGATTACTAATGTCTTGATTGGGCTGTACACCCAAGACAAGGTAATAAGTGGTGATCGTCCATACGTACCTGGAGATCGACCGGACATGCGAGGACCTCTCTCCTGTATTGAACATATGGGACGAGGAATGTAACAATCCGGAAAATCTGAACTAATTTACAATTTTTATTTTAGCTATTTTAATGAATTTTGAATATTTAAAATGAATATTTTAAATAATAATGACTAAAAATTTATTTTAATCGAGGTTATAACGAATAAATTTATTTTAATTATATAACGACCCTGAAATAGCGTGGCAGTTCGAAAATTCAATTTCTAGTTTCAAACGAATATACAGAATTCAATATAAGTCAGAATTGAACGAAACAAGAAATATTTGAATTTGATTAACTATATCTTTCTAACGAATGTAAGAAACTGAGATTTCACTCAAGAAATAAAAAGTTATATCCAGTTTAAAATTCGTAATAGTCGCTATGGAATTTATATATATTATTTATATTTATAATATATAAGGCCCTTTCCAACTAACGAATAACGACCTCCGTTTTCGACGAAACCACTTTTGTTGGATCCAGCATGTCAAATTATTGCTAGATTCCAAAATTCATAATTTTTGGGATTAATATGTGAGCGCGGCGAAGGAAAACGTGTTTGGCAATTTCAGTTTGAATTTAATCGACTGAAAAATGACCGTTTTTAACCGGTCTCCAAATTCAATGAAACTAGTTTTGTTAGGACTGTATCGTCTAAACATAGCCAGATTTATTTTTCTGGAATTTTTGGAGTCCGTATGCGGGTCCGGTAAATTAAAAGGTACGTTAAAGTCAATTTTGACTATTATATTAATTTATGTTTTAAATTTAACGAAAACTAATCGTAACGGTCGAATTGGCTTACGTGACATATGTCATTGTGTCCGGAATGGGGGTAATTAGTTATAGACGACAGTCGCTGGGTCTCGTTTGGAGGTCGAAATAAAAATTACCTTTATGGATAATTAAATAAATATATAATAAATTAGGTCCAAACGCTTTTCTTCCCCAAACCCAGTAAAAGCCCACCCCCCCAGGGTTCAAAATCGTTTCAGATCGAATATAAAAAAATGAGGCTGCCAGTTCATTGTCGCTTCCCCCACCTCGCCTCGCTGTCGCCCACCCATGACTGCGCCGCGCAGCCAGACCCCTCTCCTTCCACTCGAAAGTCGGAGCCCCCTTTGCTCCCATTGAACCCAAACCCCCCCCCAAAGGCGCCACCAAAGGCCCAACTCCGGCTACCCTAGCCTGCCTCGACCTTCCAGGCCGCACGCCACCTACCCCCGCCGCCGAAAGGCCTGGCGCCGCCTCCCCTAACCCCCAAAACCGAATGTATGTCCCTTCTCTTTTTATTATTTGTTTTTGCTACTTTCTCTTAAGTAATTTGATTTTTTTTTGAAACAAAAATGTCTGATCTTCTGAAAAGAAGAGAGCACACACACACACACACACACACACACACACACACATATATATATATAATGCAATGGTACAAAGTCTGACTATAGAGCATAAGAATACAACAGTAGAACCTAATAATGTTCTAGGAATGTAAAGGTCGTAGATAGATGAGCTCCGGATAAACCGCCGCCCATCTATTCCAATATCGAATTTCGGCAAGGCCACCACCCGATATTGAAATATATCTACTCCAATACAATAACTCATACACTCCATATAATAGTAAAAAATAACGGGAAACAACACAAATAAATTCTCTAATAGTAAAAACGAATCATCAATCCAATCAGCAATCCTCAGAATGTACTCAACTGCTACCACTCCATCCAGCTATCCACTACACCCCTCTTCTAAATCAATCTCCTGAAACTGCAAAAATCTCAACATACTGTTAGTAAAGTATTACACATATACCCATGGAAATAAATGAGTCTAAATGTATATATCTAAATGTAATTTGATTTTATTGGCAAGAAAAAACTGATTTTTGTGTAAATAAAAAATTAAAATTTTCATTATAGAAAAGATTGGATTTTTCTTTGTGTGAATGAAGCGTATAAGGATATGGTTTTTAAGCGAATAAAAATATGATTTTGTTCATATGAAAGTTTAGATTTTAATCGCCAAAAAGTTTATATTTTTAATCGTTATAAATATGAAAAGGTATCATTTTTAATTATAAAATGATTTGATTTTTAAAGAAATATAAAGATTAGATTTTTAAATAGGAAACGACACGATTTTGATTATAGATAAGATTAGAGTTTTTATATAGAATTCGTATGGATAAAAATATGATTTTTATTTTTATGAAGTGGCGCTAAAAATACGATCTTCAATATATAGGTAACGATATAAAAATATGATTTTTATATGTATGAAAGCGAGATAAAAATATGATTTTTATACATATGGCTTTGAAATAAAAATATGATTTTTATTATATGAAAAGCGATATAAAAATGTGATTTTTATATATATAATAGCCGAAAGAAAATGTGACTTTTATTTATAAAGAAGCGATGTTAAAAATAGGATTTTTGACATATACCGCGTGAAACAGATCTCGTTGGAAACGCGGCGAAGATTTTCTATATATGAAGAGTGGTGCGTTTGGTTTAGCTTCTAGGTGAGAACTTCTCAATAAAATTAATTTTATACAGTTATTTGTTTTATAACTGCATATATGAACTGTTTCCCCGTCGTCTGCAGACCATGGACGACATGTGTGTTTGTTTGGTTATATTGTGTTGTAGTTAGTGGTTGATTGGTTTGTTTGGATTGATTTGGGAATGGTTAATGGATTGTATTAGATTGGTATGTGTATGGCGCGGGCCATTGTGAGACTGGGATAAGGCTGGACCTTATCCCGTTTCTAGTATCGCGCCGTTATGCTGCCGAAATTTTCTAAAAAGTGTTAGAAAAATTTAGTTAAGTAAATATATTATTTGTAGCTTATAATGGTGATAAATAAAATAGTTATTTGATAGTTAAAAATAAGTAAACACATCCATATACAAGTCGAACGACTTGTTTATGCTCGTCTATTTTCATGATATCGATTGGGATGATATATTTTACACATCGACTAACTGCACAAATAATAATCTGTGTTTGTTGTTTGAAAACCCCACATAGGTATTGGGATGATATTTGGCATACACGAATCCCAATAGTTAATTATATGTCAATCGATAGATCGACAGACTGTGATAAGCAATAATTATTTATTTTTAATGCTTATACAGTGTAGAAAGCACTTTGGATGATGGTTGTATGGTTGTCATATACATGTGTTGTATGAAATCTATATAACTAACATTATATGGTAATTCACTTTGTCTGATTCCAATTCAGAAAAACTAATATTTTAAAATAAAAATATTTTAAAATAATATTCTTTAAAGGATTAAAATAAGATTTTAATGTCCTATTTGGGATGGACAAGAAGATATGGAAATATATGAAGCGTGTTGATTAGATTTACACCATTTTAACGTGAACGATATTTATATTGATTTTATTCATTTTTAGAATGATTATCGAAAAGGAAAAGATTTCAGAATCTGATATTTTGAAAATATTATCATTTAAGTATTATAATGATAAAAATTATTCAATTTTGATTTAAAATTGAAGTTAAAGTGGGAATCGTTTTAAAACAAAATTATAAATACATTTACATTGAAATATATATACTATATTATATATATATATATAAATGGTTTGAATAGAACGCACCGCGCAGCGACCGTTCGCGAAGTTCGACCTTGGACTTCGAATTGGCATTACGAGAGATTCGACCGTCTGATTCTCCTAAAACCAGAACCGTTGGGTTCGTATCAAAAAGAGCTTTCCAATGAATATAAGAGATTTGAAATCCAATGGTTTGATTTGGAATTAAGTCCAAATCAAAATTGGAAAAGGTTGCTATGGCCGCAATTCAATGGCCGTTATTCGAAACCGAATAAAATAGCGATAATAAAATTATTAAAAATATTAATAATTTGAGTAAAATCATAATAAATGATTTGGAAAGAAATGTGATGAAAATTCCATATTTGGAAAGATAAAAATATATTTTTATCAAATTGAACTAGTTATTAAATAGAATTATAATCTAGTTATTTTTAAATAAAATAAATGGGATTGAGAATGGGTTTTAATATAACCAGAAATTTCCAACGAATAAATTGGAATGGAATGGAATTCGATTTGGTAATGATCGAAGTGAACTTCTGTGGATGAAGACTATTAATATATATGGAACTTAAAAGGCTTTGTTGTTATTCCATTTATATTATTAGTCGGATACATAAATTGATATCAATTATTTATTGATCTGTTTTCCATGAAGTTTCCATGGGTAATGGAATGTGGCTTTGGGTTTATCGTGAACTGTGTTTTAAGTGACACTAGTTCTTTAACCCAGTTAAAGATAGGATTAATTTCTTAACTTTGAAAAATCAGTAAGTAATGATTTTTGCGATTAAAACTAAATAAGAGTTTTTATGAATCTTTAATTAGATTGAAATGGAATGTAATTACGGGTTTATCGTGACTGGTGTCTTAAATAACACTGTTCTTGAACCCAATCGACAAAATTAGAAACTAACTGGAGACTATTTGAGTTGAATGGTTTCCTGGGCATTGATCTGATGTTGGTTTCGGCCCTCGGGATTAATACAAAGGGAATTGTTCTCTTACTAATTTACGGTTAGAGAATGATCGAGAATGGAGTACCACCAGTTTTGCTCCAAGTGATAGTTAAATCTTTAATTAGATTTGAACGTGAAATGGTAAATAATTTTACCGATAACACTTTGGTGTTAGATATGGAGTATTACCAGTTTTGCTCCATGGGATGAATAGGTTGGGATTGGGAAATTTAATAAATGATTACTTCGGTAAGGTGCGCTAATCCCGACTAGTTTGGAAAACCATAATATGGTTTGAAATGATGTCCAAAGGAAGATTAAAGAATAAATTCTGAAGAATTTATCTTTGATAAAATTAATGGGAACCTATCCCTAAAGAATAAAAATATTTGAATAAAAGAATATTCTGGATTGGAATGAGGCGTATGTCGTGTTTTTGTAGCACTTGTTTATTATATACGCGAGTTATTCGGAAAGGCCGGGTTTATCCCATTCTGAATAACTGAATCGACGATAAGTCGACGATGAAGATGGTGGTTGAAGATCGGAGGTCTTCACATTGATTGGATAATTACTGATAATCTTAATTGGGTTGTACACCTAAGAGGAGGGAATCAGTTGGTGATCGTCCAGACATACTTGGAGATCGATGGATATGTAAGGAATAAGGTTCCTCCGGTTTTGTTTAGACCCAGAACGAACTTGTAAATAGACCGTGTGTCTGACATTGGATTTTATTATGTTTGATTGATTTCTATTAAATATATATCTGTTTGGTGGCGGAGAATTTATTCTCTTGCTTAATGCCCTTCTCTGAGACGTACGAGCTTAGAGGTTATATATCGATGGATATCAATCGCATGGCATGAATTGCCTATGTGGCATGCTGAGATGCATGGATCAAGGGTTTTGTTGAAAAGCAAAGTCTTGTGGTTAATGATCAAAGCACGGCCTGTGTGGCGTAGCTTTGTGTATAGCATTAATTCGCAAGCCTCACACCTCGGTATGAGTCAAAAACAGGATAAGGGAACCCAAGGAGAACATGACGTTTCTTTCTAGCTATAGGTGGTGTCAGGGTTTTTACACGGCCTGACATTTATATATTTTCACCTTTGTGGTTGTTGGATCGCGAGGCGCCTCAGATATATCGGTTTCAGCCGATACATAGGTCCTATAGGACCGGGGAACGTGTGTTTAAGAATTGCTAATCCACTAACCGTATGTGTGGGCCAGCCTTGGAGGAACCAGGGGTTACCCAGAGTGTGTAGTCCTGAGGCACTTGCTAGATTGTCTCGAAGCGGGAGAGAAGTACATCCCTTGCCTAGACTCATGACGGAAATCCAATTTCCAATACGTGACGTTTCGGTTTTAGTTCTAGGACTAGTATGGCAACATGATAGATGGTACCCATGCCGCCTATGATTGATACATTTATATTTGAAAGTGATTTTAACACTATACACTTATAATAGTATCAAATTATTTGTTTTAAATGTATCAAGCATGCTTTGGCTATTATAAGGTAAAACCCTATCCTCCGGCTTGCGTTGCATTGTGTGATGGGACCTGGGTCTTATAATAGCTTCATTGTTCTTCATTTTAGCATTGTGCTATCTGTTTTATGCACCGGTATTCTTAGGAGGAAGCCCATTCCGTGTTTTACGGCGTGGTCTTTTGATTTACCATACTTTAAAAGTAAGTTTTAAATACCTTTTTTATTTCTCACACTAGTCACATGACTGACCTGGAATTTATTGTTTTAACCTAAATTCTGGGTGCCTTATTTTCCGCACGGGCAGCTAGTAGTTTTGGTTTGCAGGTTCTTTATTTTTCCAGGATCCTGACTTACAGATGGAACTCTATTCGGGAAGCTCTGCACCCGTATACCGATCACATTTGTGTTATTAATTATTTTCCGCTACTATGTATTTTAAATCTCTGATATTTTTTTATGTATAATATTTATTCATACTCTGTATATTCTTGTAATCAGATGTAAATTGTTGTAATAAGCAATGAAATATTCTTCTGTTTGTGTTCTGATTGGTCTTGTCCTTAAACAATTCGTTCTTTCTCTTCTTTTCAGAGACCGGGGAAGTTCGGGTCGTTATAAGGAAAAACGTGCCTCCGGTTTCGTTCAGACCCAGAACGGACTTGCAAATGGATGGTAGTCTGACATAGGATTCCTCTATACTGTATTCATTAATCTCTGCTAAATATATATATGTTTGATGGCGGAGAATTTATTCTCTTGCTTAACACCCTTCTCTGAGACGTACGAGCTTAGAGGTTATATATCGGCAGAAATCAGTGGTACTGTATGGATTGCCTATGTGGCATGCTGAGTGGCATAGATCAAGGCTTCTGCTGAAAAGCAGAGTCTTGTGGTTGGTGATCAAAACACGGCCATAAAGGGCATAGCTTTGTGCATAGCGTTAACTCGCGAACCTCACACCTGGGTATGAGTCAAAATCGGGATCGGATCATTGGGAGAACATGCGTTTCTTTCTAGCTATAGGTGGTGTCAAGGTTTTACAAGCCCTAACATTTTTATATTTTGCCTATGTGGTTGTTGCATTGCGAGGCACCTCGGTCATATCGGTTAATACGGAACTGATGCATAGGTCCTATAGGACCGGGAAACACTTGTTTCAGGCATAACTAATCCTCCAACATAAGAGAGGACCGGCCCAACCGATCCAAGGGTTTCCCATGTTAGCAGTCCTGAGACATTTGCTAGAGTGTCTCGAAGAGGAGAGGAGCCATCCCTGGCCTCGACTCATAGATGGAATCCAATTTCCAATACATGACCTTTTGGTTTTAAATTGTAGAACTAATATGGCGATATAGTGGGATGGGGCGCTCATGCCGTCTATGATTGATACATTTATATTTGAAGTTGATTTCTTCACTTATAGTAATAATAAAATATGAAATTTCACGTACCAAGAATTTTTGGCTATTATAAGGTAAAAACTCTATCCTCCGTCTTGCGTTGCATTGTATGATGGGACTTGTGTCTTATAATAGCTTCATTGTTCTTTATTTGGCATTGTGCTGTTTGTTTTATGCACTAGAATTCTTGGGGGTAAACCTGTTCCGTGTTATACGGCTTGGTCCCTTGATTTACCTAACTTCAAAATCAAACTAAATTACTGTTTTAGTTCCTACACCAATCACATGAATGGCCTGGAGTTTATTGTTTTAACTTAAACTCTGGGTGCCACTATTTTCCATACGGGCAGCTAGTAGTTTTGGTTTTGCAGATTTCTACTTTATAGGATCTTGGTTTACAGTTGGAACTATACTTGGAAAGCTCTGTATCTGTGTATTTCTTTCTATTGTGTTATGTATTATTTTCCGCTGCTAATGTAATTTTTAATCTCTGATATTTATCTAATGTATATATTTATTCATATTTTGTTATATTCTTGTACTATGATGAAATTGTTGTAATAAGCAATGAAATGTTCTTCTGCTTGCGTTCTAATTTGTCATGTTCTCAACTCAATCAAGGCTTTCCTTTAGGGCTAAGTTTGGGTCGTTATAGCGTGGTATCAGAGCTTTGGTTTACAGATCTCGTGAACAAGACACATTAGAATCAAACGAAAGAATTCATCAAAAATTGGATGAGTAATATCGAATAAGAATGACTCGTTAGAAATGGGTCAGTAGTATCCTAGAATGAGTTAGAAGAGTTTTATTTATTAAAAACAAATTTAGTTTTGAAAATTTAAACTTATTATATGTATTTGAGTATTTTAATTTATTTGATTTTGGATAATCAAGTATATTGAAGGTTTTGCATATACGTCTAGCGAACGTATATTCGAAGCCTCAAATATACTGGATAGATATAGAATCACACTCTAGTCGCTCAGAGATAATTCTGATGATTGATATATCATCATCAGAATTTATGTTCGAGTCTCGAAAGTGGGATATCTATATATTTCCAATAGACTGGTGTGAGAACCAAAACTAGATAGGGCTATTGTTTGTGATTTGGCACCAAAAATGTGATTTTTGACTATATTAAAGTTATAAATTTGAAAAGCTAATTCACTAATTGATTACTGGTTGTGTTGTTTGATTATTAGTTTAACTAATAAGATTATTGAAATCAATATGACAATGGAAGGTAAATTAGCCAAATTGAATCAAATATTGAACTGAATTGAAAATTGTTTGAAATTTCATATATGTACATGCATATACATTGAACAGGTCATAGCAAGGAAGCTAAGAAGAGGAATAAAATTGTATGCCCGACATATAGGTACATGTTTACTAATTTAGTTGGTTTTGATGAATTTATGAGCCGCTTTGCTTTTTCTTTTTCTTTTGGATTGGTGAGGGCCTGCGTGGCAAGTTGCGGTTTTAAATGTCTCCCCGTACAAAGGAGGTTATGGCGAAAATTTTCAAAAATTTAGGGTGTTAGTCAAATTTTGAAAAGTTCTTAGAAACTGAAAAGTTGAAGAACTTAAGCCATAATAATGAAAATAATGAAAGCTGAGTTGGTTAGTTAAACAAGTTTCAGCACCGTTCCTTTTAGAGGACGAAAAGATTTTATGTAGGGGAGAATGTAACAACCCGGAAAATTAGAACCAATTTAAAATTTTTATTTTAGCTATTTTAATGAACTTTGGATATTTAAAATGATTTATTTTAAATAATAACGACTAAAAATTTATTTAAACAAAGTTAGAACTTATATATTTATAAAATTTATATTACGAGCTTGAAATGGCGCGGTAGTTTTAAATTTGATTTTAAACTTTGAATGATTATACAGAATTCAATTTAAGTCAGAATTGGACAAAACTAAAATCATTATAATCTGTTTAACTATATCTTTCTAACGAATGTCAGAAACTGATATTTCACTTTAGAAATTAGAAGTTATGTCCAGTTTAAAATTTAAAATAGTCGCTATGGAATTTATATATATTATATATATTTATAATATATAGAAACCCTTAAAAATAGCCATTTTGCAAACGACCTCTATTTTCAATGAAACGACTTTTGTTGCAAAATTCATAATTTTTGGAATTAATAGGTGAGCGTGGCAAAAGAAAGCATGTTTTGTCAAATTCAGTCAATTTGGATCGACTGAAAAATGATTGTTTTTCAAACGGTCTCCAAATTCGATGAAATTAGTTTTGTTAGGACCATATCGTCAAAACATAGCTAGATTTATTTTTCTGGAATTTTTGGAGTCAGTATGTTGCCCTGGTAAATTAAAATGTGCGTTGAAATCAATTTTGAATGTTATATTAATTTATATTTTAAATTTGAAGAAAACTAAGCATAACCGGCGAACTAGCTTGCGGGACATATTTCATTGTGCCCAGAAAGAGGGTAATTAGCTAAGGACGACAGTCGGTGGGTTCGATTTGGAGTTTGAATTAAAAAGTAACTTTTTGGAATTAAATACAATTAAAAATATATAATTATATAACTCGTTCAACCCTCCTTTATCTCTCCCTTACCCCTCTCGTTCAAATCTTGATAAGAGAAAAAAATCGCACGAGCCTACACGCAAGACCTCCGCCGCTCTGTCGCGAGCAGCCGCCGCCGCGCCTCTGGCGCCACCCTCCGCTGCTCCAGCCTCTCTATAACAACCCGAATTTTAACAACGTGTTAAAATCATAAATCAAGGCAGAATTAAATTTTAAAATCAGAATCAAGGGAAACGGGTTGCGCCATTGCGTTTGAGACGACCCGATTTCCCGTTCTCACGGAAACAAGGTTATCTTTTGGAATATAACACAGAAACATAAAATAGCAGAACAGAATTAAATAAATACACCAGAATGAACAACAAAATATACTGGATAAAAGTAATCATCAGAGTTACACAGTATACAGGATCTTACTTAGTACAAATACAGTTCAGCTATACATAATTGTCTACAGCGGAAATAAACAAAATATGTACAATAGGAGCTGAACAGCATAAAAAGAAATAAATGATAGAATCCATCTTCAGCTCCAGCTATCCAGAAAGAACCAGCTAAACCTGAATACAAGGCTGCCCGTGTAGAAAAAGGGGCACCCGAGTTTGAGAGTGAAACAAACTACGAGTCAGTCATGGGACTGGTATGAGAAATCTACTCAACACATATATAATATGGCTAATCACAGGACCACGCCACTTTCGTGGAACGGGTTTACTCCATTGGATTGCCAGTGCTTTAAAACAAATCTTTATTTTAAACATCGCTATGCTTTTTATAAAAATGAAGCCAATATAAGACTCAGTTCCCATCACACAATGCAACGCAAACCGGAGGATAGAGTTTTACCTTATAATGGCTAAAATATGATTGATACGAATAAAACAAGGGCATTTGATATTATTGCTAGTGTTTATATGTTTTGAAAACTATTTCAAATCATAACTATCAATCATAGACGGCATGGGTACCATATATCATGTCGCCATATATATATACAATCAAAACCGCACGATGTCGTATTTGGAAATTGGATTTCCGTCATGAACCAAGGCAAAAGATAGTCCTTACCGAATTCGTGACTCTCTAGCCCGAGCCACAGGCAAGTACTCAGTCAAGCCTTCGGAGCGACAGGGCCGGTCCACCGATGTGGATTAAAATGCCTGAACACTACGTTTCCCCACCCTTTGGGGCGTAAACGAGCCAACGAATGACTCCATCGGACCCGGATCGTCCGATCAAACCGAGGCGCCTCGCAACAGCAACAACCACATAGGTGAAAAGTATATAAATGTCAGGGCTGGTAGGTCACTGACACCACCCTAGCTAGAAAGAAACGCATGCCCTCCCTGAGGTCCTTCCTCCCGTTTTAGGTTCCTACCGGGGTGTGAGGCTCGCGAATTCACGTTACACACAAAGCTACGCCACACAGGCGGTGCTTTGATCATCACCACAAGACTTTGCTTTTCAACAGAAGCCCTGATCACTGCATCTTAGCATGCCACACAGAATAAATCCTATGTCAGACACACAGTCCATTTACAAGTCCGTTCTGGGTCTGAACGAAACCGGAGGCACTAAATACCTCGCAAACCCATCGATCAACACGTACGTCTGAACGATCACCACTCATTATCCATATTTCGGGATGCCTCCCAATCAGGACCTCGGTTACCATCCAAACGAGGTGAAGATCTCCGGTCTTCGACCATCGTCTTCATCTTCGAATTTCAATCGTCGGTCGATTATTCGAAATGAGAATTAACTCGGCCTTTTCAAATAATTCACGTATATTTAGAATTTCAAATCGATTTATTTCAATGGTTAAATTATTCGACAACACCAATTGTGTTCTTTATATAGTTTTCACACCAAACACATTCAACCATCAAACATCACATAAATCAAGCAAATTCAGTTTATTTCCATTCCATATCGCTTACGATATTTTATAACTATTTATCGCTATTTTTATTTATTTTAAAATAGCCATTCTATTCAAAACGACGCTTCGGGCCATAACGTGGCCGTGGCGCTGTTTTTCTTCAGATTTGATTTACACATATCTGAAAATCTAACCGTTGGATCTTTACAAAATTTACATCATTAGAAAGGTCTTTTCAAAACGAATCCAACGGTTCCAGTTTCGGGAAAATCCGACGGTCGGATCTCCCGGTACAATCGTTTGAATTTTCGATTTCAAAATACGAACTGCAGCGTCGTTATTCGATTTAATATATAATTATATTTATATATATATAAATATAATCGCTTCTGGCGCTGTTTTTCTTCAGATTTGAATTAAACATTCCAGACAATCCAACCGTTGGATTTTTACAAGGTTGGTGCCGTTGGAAAGATTATTCCAAGGCGAACCCGACGGTTGAGATTTCGGGAAAATCCAATGGTCGGATTTCCCGTACTAGTCGTTTGAAATCACGGTTTCAAAATACGAACTGCACGGCTTCGTTTCGTTTTAATTTTATTTATATTTATATAGTTATATAAATATAGTTCATTCAATGATTTCTATATCGTTTTCACTTCAAAAATTTTTCTAACACCTTAAATTTTGGAAAAATTTCGCCATAACCTCCCCTGCACCGGGAGCGTCGGGAAATCGCAAATAGCGTCCCGGTCCTTCTAATCTCAAAAAGAAAAAGAAAAAGCCAAGCGGCTAGCCAATCAGGCTCAAAATCATCACCCAAACAAATCAGTAAATGTGTACCTATTTGTCGGGCACAAAATTTTATTCCTCTTCTCTAGCCCCTTTGCTATAACCTGTTCAATGAATATGCATGTACATATATATACAGTTCATATCATTTTTCATTTTCTATTCAACTTCATATTTGATTTCTATTTGGTTTAAAAACTCCATTCATTCTAATGTTACATGAATAGGTGCAAATCATTTCATTAGCTAATTAATGAATATTTCAACTCATATATGTTTATTTTGAACAAGTGGCTATTTTAACACTTCACATTTCAACGATTTATACATACAATAAAAATGTGATTTTTATTGTAAAATAATTTATTTCAAAACACTATTTTTCTATATAGTTCATATAGTCTATAAAAGGTGCTTTTTTATTATCAAACAATTTATTTCAAAATATGAATACCATTCAACACATGAATTTCTAAACAACGAATGAATATCAATTCAACACATGAATGTTTCTATAGTTTTTATATATCGATAAAAAATGTGATTTTTATTATCGAACTATTTATTTCAAAATAAGAATACCATTCAACACATGAATTTCTAAACAACGAATGAATATCAATTCAACACATGAATGTTTCTATAGTTTTTATATATCGATAAAAATGTGATTTTTATTATCGAACTATTTATTTCAAAATATGAATTCCATTCAACACATGAATTGCTAAACAACGAATGAATATCAATTCAACACATGAATGTTTTCTATAGTTTTTATATATCGATAAAAAATGTGATTTTTATTATCGAACTATTTATTTCAAAATAAGAATACCATTCAACACATGAATTTCTAAACAACGAATGAATATCAATTCAACACATGAATGTTTTCTATATAAGGAATAAATATAGTTTAAGCATATGAAAATAATTCAAACACACAAATATTATTCAAAATTTCGGCAGCATAACGGCAGGGTAGTTACACCGGCACCGTCCCTAGTACGGCTCCTCGCTCTACCTTAAAACCTCGCGGTTTTTGACAATGGGAAACATGCATCTAGTTCGCACGCAGGCGGCATGTATATATTTTTATTCATTTCCACAAACTAATCCTAAGTGGTTTCAACCAAATATTTCACAACCACAAACGGGTATTTTTCAACCACAATCAACCAATATCCATCACAAACAATCCCAAACAATCATTCAATTTTCACCACAATTTCAACCAATAAATATCGTCCATGGTTTGTGGACGAGGGGGCGTATATATATATATATATATAAATATATAGCAATTTATATATAGCTATTCACATTCAATTTCAACACATATATATATAATTTTTAAATCAGAAATCTCACCTAAAGCTATCCAACTGCACGACTCTTCTTAATAGAAATCTTCGCCTATTTGTCGCTTTCACCCGTATTCTCTGTATATGTAAAAATAGAATTTTTACTATGCTATTCAATATATAAAAATCGAATTTTGACTTCGCTATTCAATATATAAAAACATGATTTTTACTTTCGCTTTCAACATATAAAAATATGATTTTTACTTTTGCTTTCAACATATAAAAATATGGTTTTTACTTTTGCTTTCAATATAAAAATATGATTTTTACTTTTGCTTTCAACATATAAAAATATGGTTTTTACTTTTGCTTTCAATATAAAAATATGATTTTTACTTTTGCTTTTAAAATCAGTTTTTCCTTATTTTTTTCTTTCTTTAAAAACAAAATCAGATTTTATTTTAAAAACAAAAATCAGTTTTTATACTTTATAAAATTCAGTTTTATTTCTTTATATTTTAAAACAGTTTCAGTTTTAAACTTTAGTTAAATTTCTGTTTTAACTTTAACAAAATGGGTTTTTAAATTTTAAACAAATCGGTTTTTAACTTTTAAAAACATAAAACAGTTTTTAACTTTCTAAAATAAAAATCAGTTTTAAATTTTTAAAACCTAAATCAGTTTTTACTGGCTTTTAAAATCAGTTTTTATGCTTTCTTTACAAAAATCCAGTTTTAAAAATTCTTTTATAAAAATCTGTTTTATACTTTCCTTTTTAAAAAAAAAGAACAGTTTTATAATGTTTTTCAAATCAGTTTTTAAATCTTCTTAAAATCAGTTTTTTTATAGTTTTATAAAACAGTTTTTAAAATCTTTAAAATAATCAGTTTTAAAATTCAAACATAAAACAGTTTTAATCTTTTTAAATTCTGTTTTACTCTTTTTAAATTCTGTTTTATATTTTTTTTTTTTTTTAAAACAAATCAGTTTTATCCTAAAAAGAAAATCAGAATTAGAATAAAATAGACAAATAAGATAAAACTTACAGGGGGGCTCGATTGGATTCGACGGGGGAGGGGTGTTCGAGATGTCGGCGGCAGCTTCGAAGTGGCTCGGGGTTCGAACGGGGAGGCGTTCGGCGGCTTCGGCTTCGACGGAGAAAAGGCGGCGGCGACTTCGGGGGTTGCTCGATGTCAGGGTCTTCAATCGAGGGAGGGAGCGTCGGCGATGATGGGCTCGTCGGCGTCAGGTCTTTAGGGGGGGGCGACGGCTTCGATTGTTCTAGGGTTTTTTTTTTCTTTTTCTGTTTAACTGGATTGTGAATCGGGGGGGGGGGGGCAAGAAGGAGGGAAAGTATTATATTTTTTTTTATTTTTTTTTTATTATTATTTAATTATTCAAAAAGTTGACTTTTACTTACGACCTCGAAACGAGGCCCACCGCCTGTCGTCCATAGCGTTTTACCCCCATTCCGAACACAATGGGATATGTATCGCAAGCTGGTTTGATCGTTACAATCAGTTTCCTTTTGAATTTACATTTAAATCACTATATTGAATTTTAAACGTACATTTCAAATTACCGGGGTCACATACTAACTAGAAAAATTCCAGAAAAATATTTTCTAGCTTCGTATTGACGATACGGTCCTAACAAAACTAGTTTCGTCAAATTCTGAGACCGTTTGAAAAATGGCCAATTTCCATTCGATTAAAATCGACAAAAACTGGTCAAACGCGTTTTCTTTTGCCACGCTCACATATTGATTCGAAAAATTATGAAATTTGAAACCTAGCAATAACTTGACACTGCGGACCCAACAAAAGTGGTTTCGTCGAAATCCGAGGTCATCTGCAAAATTGCTATTTTTAAGGGCCTGAATTCAATAGCGACTATTCAGAATTTTCAACTGGACATACCTTTTGATTCCCGCTATCAAATTTCGATTGGTTAGATTCGTTAGAAAGATATTACCAATAAGATCCTAATGTTTTTGGTTTCACCAAAATCTGGATTGTTTTGCACCCGGTATATTCAATCGAAGTTTGTAATCGAATTATCGAACTACCGCGCCATTTTCAATTCTATATATAATTATAATTAATTATATTCGTTTTCAAATGTCGATTCAAACTTAGTTTTCATCGCCATTACTCAAAATATTTATTTTAAATATTTAAAATCCATTATTTTAGCCAATTTAAAAAATTTTAAATTGGTTCAGATTTTCTGGGTCGTTACAGCGTTCATCTCGGAATTCTGCATGAAACCGAGTCTGAGTTTTCGAAAATCGGAGTCCGTATGACCAAGTTATGGCTCCCCAAAGTTTCAGAAATTTTCAGAGTTCAAAACAGTTCGAATTCAAGTTCAAATTCGAATTTCAAAACCCAGACAGACTGGGCGGGAAATTTCCCGCCCAGCACCCCAGGTCGACTGGGGAGTCGACTGGGCAGTCGACGCCTCCAGGACCAGGTCGACTGCACAGTCGACTTGGGTGTCGACCTGGTCCCCGAATCTGCTTTTGGGCCTGGGTGAATTCTGATGTACCTGGTCTCATTTTCTGCCTAGGTTCGTCCGCCTAACCCTATATAAACCCCCCTAATGCCTAAACCCGAATTCACTATAACACGTCTAGCCACCGTTATGCTGGAATAATGAAACCAAAGAATATAGTCTCCAACTAAAATCAAATTGGGATTAATCTACAAAGCAAAGCCAAAGAAAGAGGGGGTTCTAACAAATCAAAGCAAGGATTGTGCAAATGGACGAATTGACAACAACGACGCCTAGACCATATTGAATCAAATCAGAAGATTAATCAAGTTAGACGTCTCAACGCGACAACGAATTGATTTGTCCTCTCTTAGCCAATCAATGTAAGTTCTAGTTGCTTTCCTATTTAAATATCTAATTATAATATGGCCATGAAATAAAGTGGAATTGGATCTAAGTATGTTTGTCGATTCAGATTTATTTCTGTTGAATCTTGAGTTTTGAGACTTGTTCATCTTTATTCTCATGTCTAGTTCATGGTCTATTCAGCCTGTTGTAATCTTAATATGCCTGTAATAATGTTTTTCTCTCCGATCTTATTTTGATACAAGATTCTACCTTTCCCCTATTTATTTTCTTTTGATGAACCTTGGTCAATTTCGGACCTTGGCCTAAAATCGCGACTTGCGTACAATATGTATACTGGGGAATTATGGGATTATTGCCTATATGAATATGATGGAATTATTGGCAACATGAAATTGGATATTATCATTATATTTGCAAGTTTGGGCTTGATACGTAAATTTGGTATCATCTTGTTATGAGGAAATTTGCATAAATATTATATGCATGGAATTTGGCATAAATTTGGATCTATGTAATGTAACATGTAAATCGAATCAAAAGATTGGACAACTGGCATGTATAGTAATAAAAAGGTCATGGTTTGGGGTAACTACGTCATGAATCACGATTTGGGTTTATCGGATATGAAACTTAATACATGTAATGTTGGCTAGATCTTGATATATGTAAAAAGGCATGAAACTTGATATATATATATATGTATATATGTATATATATATATAGATCGACATGAGTTGAACACATATGTAAATCGGCATGAAAAATTAGAACTTGGGCATATATATTAATATGTAAAGTTGGGAATTTGAAACATGCAAATGACTTTGTATTGGATAATTTACTTGAACATTATTATAGGTTAAATATGAACGCGCCTAAGTTGGGTTTTGGGTAGTTGGCATGTATTGTAAATAATAAAAAAAAAGCTATAACTTGGCATAACTTTATGGCGAATTATGGTAATACTTTGGGAACACGTTTTGGGGCAAAAACGTGAGTTATGAACTTGGTAATTGGCATATAACTGGAAATATGAATGTGGTTGAAACATGAATTGGTTTTGAACTTGAAACTTGTACGTTGTTATAACTTGAACCTGGATATAGACACGAACTTGACATCGACTTAACATGAAACTTGAACGTGGACATGACATTAGAATGAACTTGAAAATGGCCAACTCGAGGTTGGGTTGAGTTTGCAGTGTAAATCTGCCCGGAACCGCCCGGCGAATCCAGTGACTGCAAACAATAGGATCCAATGTGGGTAGTTGGTCATATCGCGCTCAAGACCCGAGTTAGACTAGGTTGTGGTGTAAATCTGCCCAGAACCGCCCGGCGAATCCAGTAACCACAACAACTAGTCTAATGTGAGAGGTTGGGGTGCATTAATGAATTAATGCCACATAATAGGGTTAAGTCATGAACCGCTTGAACATACTTAACCAATTTGACACGATGAGTTGATAGGGTTAAGTCATGAACCGCTTGAATATACTTAATCAATTTGACACGATGACTTGATAGGGTTAAGTCATGAACCGCTTGAATATACTTAACCAATTTGACATGATGACTTGATGGGGTTAAGTCATGAACCACTTGAATATACTTAACCAATTTGACATGATGACTTGATAGGGTTAAGTCAAGAACCGCTTGAATATACTTAACCAATTTGACATGATGACTTGATAGGGTTAAGTCATGAACCACTAGAATATACTTAACCAATTTGACACGATGGTTTGGTAGGGTTAAGTCACGAACCGCTTGAACATACTTAACCAACTTGACACATGATTCGTAGGGCTAAGTCATGAACTTGAACGACAACACTTAGCCAATTTGACATGACACGTAGACGGGTTAAGTCACGAACTTGAATGACCACACTTAACCAACTTGACATGCTGGACTGATGGGGTTAAGTCTCGAATTTAAATGACAACACTTAACCTACTGGACGGAAACCCTAGTTACGCGGTACTTTTCAGCAGTGACCCACTAGATGTATCATGGTACCCTGGAACTAGGCAGGGTGGGGCACGATTACTGGGCTGATTGTAAGTGACCAGAACGATGGCTGAGTTGGTGCGCCATTGTAGGTTCAGGCGGACTATGGTCGTGCACGTAGTCCGGAGTTGAAAAAGCAGGCATTGGGCACCAGTTGGTTTACACTGTGCGTGCTTGATTCGTGGCGGTGTTTGGCACCGTAGGGCTTGATACACGGAATGGAGGACCTAGCATAGGTGACTACATTCGTGATAGGGCCGTATGACACGGACATATGAATGAGATAGGACTTGTAGGGAGCCGATCGACTAATAGATCGTTACGTGGGACCAAGTAATGGGTCATTTAATGACATTGGGCAAGGGATCATTTTATAGTCAACCCATGACACGGGTTTGGATACTAGTACGGGTGGTGCAGAGCAAATAGATATCATAGAAATATTTTAATGGTAAAGCAGAGAAATCTTGCGATGCTTGATAGAAATCTTGCGAAATTATACTTAGTTTATCTTGAATGGAAACCTGGCGATGTTATACTTGACAAAAACCATATGAGATTATTCTTAGTTATCTTTCCTGTAGCTTATCTTGTCATCATGCTTATGTTTACTTTCAGTTTATTCATGCCATGTTATCTTTACCTATTTTTATGCTGAAAGTCACTAGGACTTACTCAGTCTTTATGACTGACCCGTTTTGTTTCGCCTCTTTTTCTTCTGTTTCCCCCCCCCCCACCAAGGTTCGTAGGGTGGGAATACAGCTTAGTTCGGATCTTACCAAGCTCCAAAGCTCTTTCATGTATGGCTTGGATTTCTCTTGGCTATGGCTTGCTTTGCTTTATTGGGGAATAGTTTATAACTATGGTTTTATGCTTCTTTACTATTGCAAGACAGATTTTGATGTAATTGACTTAATAGCATTTTGATGTAAAAGGCTTTAGACCTTTCTAGATTTTAAAGCAATGAAATTTGGTTTTCCTTCCGCTGTTTTATTTATGTTCTGTCTTGTAATATTTCTGTGTATGTTTACCTAGATAATATTCCACCAAAGCTAGTGCATTCCCTTTGTGAGTGACCCTAGCGGAGGTGGAATGTTACACTCTCCAGCGCCACCCCCTCCCCCAGTTCCTCACCTCCAATCGATCGCACCACAGCCCCAAAATCCCCAAATCGCGAAGCCCTAGCCGCCGCCACCAGGATCCTCTCTCGCTATACCACTCAACCGCGTGAGCACGCCTGAACCGCCACGCACCCTCACCTGACCACGACTGAGCCACCACAGCACCACCACGCAACACCTCAGCCCCTTCTCCCTTCTTCGATCGAATATTGTAAGTATTTCGATTTTAATTCATGGATAAAAATTAGTTTTTTATGTACGATAAAGTTTAGGTTTTTAATAACATAAAGTTCAGATTTTTATTTGCAAGGCTAACGGGGTTAAGTGGACCCCTACCACTTTTATTGAGGTACCGGAGGAAAAAAAAGAAGTTACAACAAAAACAAGAGTACGCAGGAACACGGTACATCAGAAAAGAAGAAAAGAAAAGCAACAACAGCAAAAACAATGAAAACCTACATATCACATCAAAGCATTGATAATTCCAGGATCATAAGTGAAGTTCAAAAATTTGATGCCTTCCCTGATTTGCATCCTGATCCCTTTCCTGACTTTGTCCAGGCTCTTGTCATAGTTTGCTTGAAATATCCATGCATTCCTTTCTTGCCATATTACATATAAAAACTTCTTTAGCACATAATTCAGCACCCTTCCTCTCGGCCTCCTTCTGCTAGTCCATTTCAACATTTTCGACCATTCTGCATCACTATCAGCTCTACTATTTTGATAGCCAATATTCGCCATTACTTCCTTCCAGATAAGAAAGATTTCCGTGCATTCAAAGAATAGGTGTTTCAATGTTTTAGTTTGAATAGTGCAAAAGACACAAGCCAGATCAATTTGCATACCTCTCTGATGAAGCCTCCCTTTAGTGAAGATAGCTTTGTTTAATACTTTCCACATTAAAAGATTCTTTCTTGCACAATTATCCTTCATCCACACTTTCCTATACCATCTGCAGTTAACCATCTCATCCACACCACTTAGGCAATTGTACATGATCTTGATCCTGTAGCTCTTCTCATTTCTTCCCCACACGACTTTGGTTGTACCACCACTATCAATATAGATATCGCAAGCCAGCCTCCAAAGGTTATTGACGGCTGCACAAGGTGAATGCGGAAAGTGTATGGCATCATTCCTGATAAATTCACTTACTTTGCTTGTGCTGCGGACTCCGGAATTCAGAAATTCAAGATTTGTAAGAGCATTTCTTAAGATCAGACCACGCTGCAACCAAGGATCATCCCACACCAAAACATTGGACGAGGCACTAACTCTAACACGTAGAAAAGGGAGGATTTGCTGTCGTAGTTTGTAAATTCCTCTCCATATCCAGCTTGTCTTCTACGGTTGTCTCATGGTCCACAAGTTATTATGTTTCACCACATTATTTTTCGACCAAGCCACCCATAAGCTGTCTTTGTCGATCGAAAAGTCATTTATATGCTTAACGAAGGCCGCTCTATTCCAATTCTTCAAATTGACTAGACCAAGCCCACCTTTGCTTAGAGGTTTTTCAATGTTTGCGTATGCTGTTGGAGAAATGAACCGCCCTTCTCCTTTACCATTCCATAAAAACCGCATGAAGGCCGTCTGAATCATAGATATTAACTTGGTAGGGAGAATAAAGGTCCTAGACCAGTACACTTGCATGGAGAAAGCTACTGCCTTAAATAGTGTTAACCTTCCTGCCTGGCTCAAAAGCTTAGAAGTCTAGTAGTTTAATCTAGAAGTGATTTGTCTGAAAAGAGGCAGACATTGCGACACGGTAACCCTTGCGGACGTTAGAGGTAGGCCAAGATAGTTGGTAGAATTAGTGTTGTTGATCAATCCAGTTTTACTTTGCACTTCATGTATTTGTTCACTTGACAGCCCAGCTAGTTTCATGTCGGATTTGAGCATGTTCACTTTTAGACAAGTCATAGCGTAGAATGCATCCAAAGTTTCAAAAATTGTATCAACCGTTCGAGATTCCGGGTTACAAAAAATAACAAGATCATCCGCAAACATGAGCGAGGAGAGTCTCGGAGATTGGCACATGGGATGTAGTTGAAACAAATTACTGTCAATTTTACGATTAAGCAATTGCATCAGGACCTCCATGACAGCGATGAATAGATACGCGGATATCGTATCGCCTTGTCTAATGCATTGTTTACTCCCGAAGAATCCAACCGCAACACCATTAAGTATAATAGAGAAGTGAGCAGAGGAGATGCAAGAATAAATCCAAGTGATGAAATGAGTAGGAAAATTCATATAACCCAATATTCTGACAACTGCATCCCATTATAACGTGTCGAACGCTTTCATGATGTCCAATTTGAACATAGCTCTCGGAGTAGCATTTTTACTTGCGTAGCCGTTCAGTAATTCATGTGACACAAGAACGATGTCAAGGATGTCTCTCCCTGGTAAGAAAGCAGCTTGATTCGGTGATATAATGGTAGGGAGGACCTTCTTGAGCCTAGCAGCTATAATCTTACAAATGCATTGTAGATAGTATTGCAACATGCGATTGGTCTGAAGTCAGAAACTTTGGATGCATTTTTCACTTTAGGAATTAAGGCTATATTAGTGGTGTTGTATGACTGGAACATATTAGCCTTTAAGAAGAAAAACCTCACTGCTTTGCAAACATCAGCTTGTATAAAGTTCCAGCAAGTGTAGTAAAATTGACCATTAAGTCCATCCAGTCCCCTTGCCGAATTTCTGTTTAATGCAAACATTTCTTACTTTACCTCTTCATCAGTAACTTCAAGACAGAGAAAATCATAGTCCGAGCTAGATATTTTTGGAAAGATATATGGATTAAATAAGTCAATATTAGGGATAAAGTTTTCTTTGTTACCAAACAACTCCGAGAAGTGTAACAGGAATGCATTTTCAGCATCAGACTGATTGTTCGTAGTGTTGCCATTCCTATCTATTATTTTGACCATATTGCTCCTGCATTGTCTGTCCTTGAGAGTAGCATGAAAAAACGCACTATTGCAATCACCTTCAATTCTCCATTTCACCCTAGCCTTTTGTTTAATCATTGAAGCTTCAATTTCCAATGCATCTTGATATTGCTTACAAATATATGTTTCTGTATTAGAACGAGTAGCATTAGTTGGGTCTCCTATCATGATAATTTGAATTTCTTGCAATTTCCTCTTCCAGTAATTGCTTTGTTTGGTACCACATCTGAACTTATCTTTAGCCCATTCTTTAAGCTTCATCTTGATGCTCTTCAACTTTGCCTGCAAAATAACCATTGGATTACTGAAAATAGGTCTCTCCCATACTCCTTTAACAAAGTCAAAGAAGTCTGGTTCATCAACCCACTTATTAAAAAAATTAAAACTTGGAAATCCTCTCATATCAAGCTGTCTAAGGTGTAGGATAATAGGGGAGTGATCGGACATGAGAGGTGGGGGTTGGTTGCAAAAAAGATCAGGACAGAGGTTGAGGGAATTGGCGTTGCAAAAGGCGTGGTCTATAAGTGAAAAAGTTCTCGTGCCATGCCTTTTGTTATTGCTCCAGGAAAAGGGAAGTCCAGCGCATTGGATATTGATAAGGTCAGAGTCTTCAATAGAATCTTTAAAAGGTCTGATTTCATTCAAAGATAAAGGATTACCTCCAGTCCTTTGAGATACATCGTAGAAGCAATTAAAGTCGCCCATAATGAACCAAGGGTAGGTGGATTGCCTTAGGGAAATGATGGTTTGGAACATAGCCAGCCTGCGGTTTGCAGAGTTAGAAGCATAGATAAAGGTGAGGTAGAAGGAAGTGTTGTCAGACTGGTTTATAGCGTGGCAATGAATTATCTGGTCAGAGGAATGAAGAGGCTTGAGCAGGATGACTTGGGGGTTAAAAAGAATCATAATGCAACCATAAGGAGCTTCAACCAAATTATGCAATAGGCTCCAACTTGAATTTATATATCTAGTAGCTCTATTCATCGGTTACAGATTCAGTTTGGTTTCCACAATAGCTAACACATTTAGTTTATTTTCAGAAATAAGATTTTTGCATTGATCTAGTTTTGGGTCGTGGTGGCACCCGCGGATATTCCACACACCAATTGTCTTCACCATAAATTAAACTGTAGGGGGTAGAGCTCCTTTGCATTGCTTGCTCCTTATTAGATACTCTTTAGTGACTGCAGAGGGAGTGTTGAAATCCTTGTCCGAGATAGAGATACTCTGAGATACTGGAGAAAAAGAGTCATCAGGTGGTTTTAAATATGCAGAGGGAGGGAGGATGTGATCGTATTTGTTAGTCATGGCAGGTGTTGGAGAGGATTTGTCGTTGTCAATTTCTTTCCTGATGAGTTGTATTGAGCGTTTATAAGCTGCAGTTGAATGTTGGGCTCAAGTATTACCGGTGGTTTTGGTGGATTGTGCATGCATCTAGCACTTGCTGTCAAAAATAAATTGTGTGCATGCACAATGTGTGAGTCCGCATTTGCCGATGTAGTTACTGTGTCACTTGCACCTATTTCTTTGGTATGTTCTACATCCTTTTGAACATCTGTTGCTTCACTTATTCCCATAAACTTGACTGAATCTGTTATTTCTTGGGCAGTGCATTCATTTTTATTTCCCCGTATGACAGCATTTTTAACAAGGGAGTATAGTCTTCCTTCTTCAGGATCCTCTATACTTTGATCTTTATTCGCATGTTCTATTTGCTCTTCTAAATTTATGACATTAATTGGTTCGGGTAACAGCAGTTCCTCAACAGTGGGTATTGGAATGCTAGCTATATCAGACAGATCCGTATCCTCAAATGCGTGACTTGTTTCATTGTCTTCATTAGCAGTTTGCACTTGAACTACATCATTTCCTTTATTAGCATTCTCTTGTTGATCTATCTCTCCCTCTTCTAAACTTTCGAAGCTATTTCTCTTCTCTATTTCTTGTATAGCTTCTTTACCTTTAGACACCCAAGTTCCTTGCGTAGACTGCCGTCCTTTACTGCCATTCAAGTTTGCATAGTTTCTTCTTCTCCTAGTCTCGACAAACTTCCAGCTTTGATTACTTGAAACATCGTTGACATGGTTCCTGTATCTGACTTGCTCATGTAAACCTGCTTGATTCCTTTGCATCTCTTTATTTCTATTATCAATCACTGCTTCCTGTCTAAAGACACCTACAACACTGCGGTTTTGTTCTCTCTGTAATTCTTTGTTTCTGTCACTCTCCTTGTCGCAGAATTTACTTACATGTCCGAAGGAGTTGCAAATACCACATATGTCTGGTTTCCACAGGTACTCTACGTAGATTCTTTGAACACCACCTTCAACCGTTTCTATTAAAAAATCATTAACTAACTCCTTGTCAGACCTCACTTCTATCAAACACTTGGCGTGTTGAATTCTTTGCCTGCTTTCAGTCATAGCATCTAAACACAAGAGTTTTCCCAGCATACTACTAATCCAGTTTATGCCGTAATTCGACCAAGCAAAGATCAGGATGTTATAAAGTTAGACCCAAACAGGCACTGATCTAACATTACCACAAACGTTGCTGATATAGGGATCGTACTGCTTAATGATGAAGAGTTTGTTGTTCATGATAATGGGGTCTTCTTGAAGAATTCTGATTCTATCTTCCTCACATGAGAAATCAAACATAAAGAGCACACCATCAGATCTAACCCTAACAGAGCCTTTGAGCTTCCATATGGAGTTCAGTTTGGCCACAACAACAGTATATGACAGAGCTCTGTACTTCCCCGCATTAATGGGTTTGTGCTTGAAAAAAAGGGAAGTCCATGGTTGTTGACAGGATGAAGCTATCGAATTCAAAACAGGGTGGAGGATGGAAGGGGATCAGGGTTTGGCGTTGGATCAGGAGGTAATGGAGGGGGGTCGGGAGGAGGAGGGGCCGATGGAAGAAGGCTGGACAAGGGGTTGGATGTGTTAGGTGAGGCGATTGGATTGGGCGGGAAAGGACGAAGTGGGAGAGGGAGTGGGAGATGGAGTGGGTGAGGGAGTGGGAGTTCAGATTTTTAATGGCATAAAGATTAGATTTTTAATTTAGTAAAGATACGATAATTAAATATATAAAAATTTGATTATTTTGAAATAAAAATACAATTTTTAGTAAGTTAAAAGATACGATTTTTATACATATGGTTTTGACATGAAAATGTGATATTTTCTATATATATATAGCGATATAAAAATGTGATCTTTTTTTTTTTTTTGAAAATTGGTATAATTTTATTAGAGGCATATTTCAGCCCAAGAATTGATGCATGCCACATACCAGCCGACAGCGCATCACTATATACAAACGACAAACGTGGGAATATTAACAGACAACGTGAATAAATAAAAGAAAACAAAACTACTTCTTCTCAAAATTAGGCATGGCGAACGATAATTTCAGCTTCATCTTCAACGAGTCATTCATGGCGGCCGCTGGTTTTGAGCTTCTAGCTGTGATTCCCGCCAACCCCCTAGATCCATTCCTCCAGTACGAGATCGTCTTGCTTCCTCTGATGTAGTGAGTCCTTTTCCTCTGGTTCGAAGGATTAAGTTAATTTCCACTTCTATCAGATTGTTAATCTCACTCACTGATCTTGTTTTGCTTTGAAATACACGTCTATTTCTCTCCTTCCAAATCCACCAACATGCAGTAATCAAGCTAATGCCGTATATTTTAACTTTAGCATCTTCGTTCGTCCAATTCATAGCCAGGTACGCAATAATTTCATGAAAGCTTGTATCTTGCGTATCAAAATTTAGTCTTTGCTGAATTTGCTTAAGAATTTCTCTAGAAAAGCTGCAATTGAAGAATAAATGTTGGTGCGATTCAATGTTATTGTCACACAAGGTGCATGTGTTATCTGCGACAATACCCCAATTGTGTAATCTATCTTTGGTTGGTAAACGAAGTAGTATAGCTTTGTAAGCCGTATGTGCCACTTTGGGGGGAATTATTTTATCCCAAATTACTCTGTGCCAAACCACTTTGGGTTCATTGTCTCTGCATGCCATCCATGCGTCTTTTAAATTGAACTCATTGCTTGAATTCCACTTCCACATGTCAAATTCTCTGGCAATAAATAATGGCATGAACTCAATGTCTTTTTTCATCTCAATGCTGCAAGGGATTCTGTCACAATTCCATCTGCCTTCATTAATTATGTGATTAACAGTCTGATTAGGACATCCATAAGCTGAGAATGTGTCCCAACCCAAAGTGCTAATTAGGGATTTTCCTTTTATCCATGGATCCCTCCATAAGTCAGTCTCATTGCCATTAGCAAATACACGTTCACAGTTTGCTGCTAGTTTTCTTCTTACTCTTAATATTGCTTTCCACGTTGTCGATGCATTGTTATCAATTTCCATGGTCCAGAAATTGTTTTTAATGCATCTTTTCCCCATACATCGAGCACATAACCCTTGTCCATTTATTATTTTCCAAGCTTGTTTCAATGTGAAAGCTTCCCTCATGTCTCGAATTCTCCTCAGTCCAACTCCTCCTTCTTCTTTTGGCCTACAAAGATCATCATATTTAATCTTATGTAGTCCACCTTTCCAGATAAAGTCCGCACACACTTTTTCAATTTTACTTATTGATGAATCTGGGATTTGAAATGTTTGCAACCAAAAATTGATTTTTGCTTGAATAACTATGTGTACTAATTCTATTCTTCCTGCAAAAGATAACAGTCTTGAATTCCAACTTGTAACTTTTCCCTTATCTTAGTGATGAGTTCAGCACACTCACTATCAGTGATTTTGTTTGATGAGAGAGGAACACCTAAGTATTTAACCGGTAGTTCACCTTCCTTCACCCCCAAAATGTCAAGCACGTGCCTCTTGTTCACACAAAATTTGTTAAAGTAACATTTAGATTTTTGTTCATTCATCTTAAGACCAACATACTTCCCCCAATAATCAAAAAGATAAGTGATTTTACTCGTAGATTTAACATTTGACTTGGCACAAATTATCAGGTCATCGGCATACAACAGATGGCTTATCGATGGTTGGAAATTATGTATCGGTTGAATCTCTTTAGCATATGCTGCTAACTCCATCTGCAGTGAGAAATATTCCATTGCGATTGCGTACAAATAAGGGGATAGAGGATCCCCTTGTCGAATACCTCTGCTACTGGTAATGAAGCCTTTTGGTACTCCATTAATAAGAATAGAGAAAGTAGGGGTTTGAATACATTCTGAAATCAGTCTAGTAATCTTCTCTGGAAATCCCATGGCCTTAAGCATATGAATAATAAAATGACGATTTATTTTGTCATAAGCCTTTTGCAAATCGACTTTCAAGCAGAATTTATCAGCACCTTGCTTGTTGAAATTTCTAACTAATTCATGTGCCAATAATGAGTTTTCTGAAATACTTCTACCTTTAATAAAAGCACTTTGACACTCAGCTATCATGTCCGGCAGAACCACTTTTATTCTATTGCATAGAACTTTACTCAAAATTTTATACAAAACATTGCAGCATGCAATTGGTCTATAATCAGCAATTTTGGAAGGTTTATCATTTTTAGGGATTAAGCATAGAAATGTGTGATTGATTTCTCTGATAATTCTACCTGAATTCATAGCTTCTTGTATTGCTGACAGTAGATTGCTTTTCAGGTCGCACCAATGATTGTGGAAGAAAGCGGACCCGAACCCATCGGGCCCTGGAGCGGAGTCCGCGCTGATGGACCAAACATCTTTCTTCAACTCCTCCTCGGAAACTCTCCTGCACAGCATTCGACGACCTCTGGAGTTCAGCAGTCGTCGGGGATTAACACGGGGTAAGTCAGTTGCACATTCACCATTATATAGCTCATTGAAATAAGATATTGCTTCCTCTTCAAATTTCTTCATATCTGTTAGTGCATTGCCATCCTGGTCAAGAAGTTGAAAATTAAAGTTAGTATTACGTCTCACTGACATTTTAGTATAGAAATATTTTGTGCATTCATCTCCGTCAGTCATCCATTTCTCCTTCGCTTTTTGTTTTAATTCAATCGCCTTGATTTTCAGTGCCTCAGTAAGTTCTGTTCTGCATTGTTGATATTGCCCCCATGTTTCATCGCTAACATCACCACCATCTAGTAATTGTAACAACTCTGCATTTCTGTCTTCAAGTATTTTAATAGAGTTGTCTTCTTTCACACATGTTTTGTTCCATTCCTTGATTTTTGCTTTTGAATTTTTGAGGAATTTAAGGAATTGAAACATGTGATTAGACGAAGATAGGGTAATATTTTGGCTGTCTACCACTTCATAATACCCAATGATCATCTTCCAATGATTTGCATAACGAAAAGGCTTTCCTTTAGCATCATTATTTCTCTCACTTAAACTGACATGTAATGGACAGTGGTCGCTTGTCGATGATGGCAAGACATTAACCTTCAAATCAGTGAATTTATTCATGCACACCGAGTTAATGAGTACTCTGTCAAGTTTACATGAGATCTTCTTACTCTCACCACTTCTCCATGTATAATGTAGGCCACAGTGGACTGGTTCAACCAATCCTGATGCAACAATGCAGCAATTGAACTCCGATAATTGGGAAACTCTAACGGTAGCTCCACCTTGTTTTTCACTGGGTTTTAAAATAGCATTAAAATCACCCATGTCTATCCAAGCCTCCTGCATGTTTTGCGCCAATAACTTGAGTTTATCCCAAAGTTTAATCCTTTCTCCTACATTATTACTGGCATAGACTACAGTGACGCATACAATTAGTCCTCCAGAGTTGTTAAGAGACACAGTTATTTGTTGTTCATCTTTATCAATTAACATGCAACTCCAAATTGCCTTGCACCAAGCCACTAGAATCCTGCCTTTATCCGATAAATCATTTTTATTAATTTGGTCTCAATCGCTACCTGATTGATTACAAAAGAAACTTAGATTGTCAGCATTGAGTTTATTTTCCAAGAAACCCATGAAAGAAGGAAGGAGATTCCTTCTATGATTGTGGAGGTCTAAAAGTCGGGTATCATTGTTTAGACCTCTCACGTTCCAACTTATTATCGACATTTAGAGTTTTGGGATTTACTCCTTAAATCCCAAGGAGGGAAGCCTCGCCCACTATTTGTAGCTTCATTGATCCTCTGCTGATTATTGAATTGTTGTGTAAATTCAGGATTCGGCTTTGTATATGTCTCTTTTTTGTTACTGCCTTCATCTTCTATGTCATTTGCATTGTCTTCTAAAGATACGTCTAACCCCTGCAAATCTTCTACAGTTTCAAGCATATCCTTCATCTGAGAATGTTCAGGAGGTAGATGAACTGTTTCTGCTTGTGCAACAGATGCATCAGATTGCCCCACCAGATCAGGTGTGGCCACCTCCACCTGAGTGACTTCTTTATCACCACCGCTACTTGTACAGTTTAGGGTAGTGCTGACTCCAGCTGTTTTGCCACTGAGAACTTCAGTGTTTTTGTGCTGCTGAATATCCTCTGCTGAATGCTGATCATCCTCCACAGCTTTTTTGTTTGGCTCTTTTGCAACCCAAACCTCTTGGGTAGGTTTAACCACTGTACTACATTGGTCATAAGTATGACCAAAACATTTGCAGCTAGTGCATGTAGGAGGCATATTTTCATATCTCACTTCTTGTATATATATGTTGCCATGCTTATCTTTGCCTCTGATTTGTGATGGTTTTCCTTTGTTGGCTTTCATGTCTACAAGAACTCTCGCATAGTTTAAATGTTTTACATTTTTAGTTAGATCATCCATAGCTAGCGGGGTACCAATAAGACTATCTATCTTACAAATTCCTCTAGCATTCCACAAAGATAGATCAAGATTCAATAGCCTAATCCAGACAGGATGAGATTCTAGCATATCTCTCTCTAGTCTCAAATTAGGTTCCCATCGCCTATCAGTTTACTGTCCATGAACCAAGGTCATTCATCAAGTACCTTATTACAATCATCAACTAATTCAAATTTAATTAGATAAAAACCATTTTCTCTTGCAAAAACATCCCATCTACCTTTAGGCTTCCATTCTCGTCTGATGTACGCATTCAAATGAACATAGTACGACCTTCTGCCAACTAAGTATATATATATATATATAGAATTTCTCCATATATTTTTTGCTTCATCAGAAATTAGGTCATCTAAATCAGCGTACTCCCCTTCCTCGTCCAAAGAGTTTTCAAAATTCATCACATCACCATTTATTTTTGTATTGCCCGCAACAGCGGCAGCCCATGATCTCGATCCAGCTTTGAAAACAAGATTCGATCCCTTCTTTTGTTGATTCATTCGATGGGTACCTGATCCATCCTGTTTGGCCACCTGTACAAATGTTTTGTGTCTCGTACGAACCTCCTGCCAGCCTTCATCGGATTCTTTTAGTTCGTCGTCATGCTTGGCCTCTTCCGATGTGCTCTGGGATCCAGCGATGCAATCACTGGGATTAGGGTTAGACGCAGCCATCAAATGTGATCTTTTCTATATATATAGAGATATAAAAATGTGATCTTTTCTATATATATAGCGATATAAAAATGTGATCTTTTCTATATATAGTAGCAACATAAAAATATGATTTTTATATATATAATAGCAACATAAAAATGTGATCTTTATATATATAGTGGCAACATAAAATTGTAATTTTTATAAATGTAGTAGCGAGATAAAAATATGATTTTTGCCAGTATAAAAATAAGATTTTTATAGTATAAAAGAAACATTTTTAGTAAGTTAAAAATATGATTTTAATTGGTATATGACATGGAAATATTTTTAGAAAGATATAGATATGATTTTTAGATTATATGTGAGACATATAAAATGGTCATACAAAGAAAATATTTTTAGTAAAATAAAAATATGATTTTTAACTTATGTATGTTATTTGTAAAATAGACTTGCTGGATTCTGGATAAAATAAAGGTGAAGAACACTACGCACGGGAATAAAGCTAAATCGTTAAATTAAAGAATGGCGTAGTGGAACCCAAAGGTGAGAACTTCTCACTCTAATTTATGTTAAAGTTAAAATATATATTATGATGCAAACGGTGCTTAGGAGCACCCAACACCTTTGATTGAACCACGTTTGCTTGATTTATTTGTTTGGATTTGATTTGGAATGGAATTTGTTTGAATTTGGTTTGTATATGGCGCGAGCCATTATTAGGCAAGGGGTAGGGCTAGACCCTATTCCGGTTCTAGTATCGTGCCGTTATACTGCCGAAATTTTCTAAAAAGTGTTTAAAAAAATAATTTAGCTAAAATATTATTTTAATCTTATAACCACAATAAATAAAATAATATATGGATAGTTAAAAATAGGAATACACATCCATTTACAAGTCGGACGACTTGTTTATGCTCGTCTATTTTTATGATATCGATTGGGACGATACATTTTACACATCGCCCAATAGCACAAATAATAATCAGTATTTGTTGTTTGAAAACCCCACACAGGTATTGGGATGATATTTGTCATACACTAATCCCAATACTTAATTATATGTCAATCGATAGATCGACAGACTATGATAAGCATTAATTATTTATTTTAATGCTTATGCACTGTAGAATGCACTTTGGATGATGGATTTTTGTTTTTCATTGTTGTCATACACATGTGTTGTGTGAAATCCATATAATAACATTATATGGTAATTGACTGTGTCTGATTCCAATTCAGAAAGAACGAATATTTTAAAATAACAATTATTTTAAAATAATATTCTGTAAAGGATTAAAATATGATTTTGATGTCCGATTTGGGATGGACATGAAAATATTGAAATACGTGAAGCTTGTAGATTAGATTTGCGACATTTTAACGCGAATGATATTTATATCGATTTTATTCATTATTATAATGAATATCGAAAAGGAAAGATTTCAAAATCTGATATTTTGAAAATATTATCATTTAAATATTATAATGATAAAGATTATTCAATTTTGATTTAAAATTCAAGTGAAAGTGGCAATCGTTTTAAAACGAACTTATAAATACGTTTTGAGCGAAACATATTATATATATATATATATATATATATATATATATATATACATTAATGGCTTGAATAGAATGCGCCGCGCAGCGACCGTTCGCGAATTTCGACCATTGACTTCGAATCGACATTGCGGGAGATACGACCGTAGGATTCTCCCATTGGGTTCGTATCGAAAAGAGCTTTCCAAAGAATACAAGAGATTTGAAATTTAACGGCTGGATTTGGAATTATGTCCAAATCAAAATTGGAAAAGGTCGCTATGGCCGCAATTCGGTGGCCGTTATTGGGAACCAAATGAAATAGCGATAATAAAATTGTTAAAAATATTAATAATTTGTATAAAATCATAATAAATGATTTTGAAAGAATAGGGATGCAAAATTCCACGTTTGTAAAGATAAAAATATATTTTTATCAAAATGAACTAGTTATTAACTAGATTTGAAATCCAATAATTTTTAAATAAATAAATTGGATTTGTGAATGGTTTTATAATAATCAGAAATTTTCAAATAAATAAATTGGAAAGGATTTGAATTGAAATTATCTTCGGAATATTTCGATATAGAATTCCGTGATTATACGGATATTGTTATGGAAATTTGAACGATATATTTATATCGTTATTTCCAATACAATATTTGTTGGTTTCAGAATTTGATATTGAATATAAGCCGATATAATTTCTATTCAGAGCCTTATATTTAATATCGAATTGAATTATTGGTTTGTCGTGAGCGGTGTCTTAAATAAGACTGTTCTTGAACCTGGTTGAGAATAAGAATAAATCTTTTAATTAAGATTATTTGAGTTTCCAGTTAATTGACATTTAATTGGAATAAAATGGAATGTAAATTAGGTTTATTGTGAACTGTGTTTTAAACGACATTCGTTCTTTAGCCTGATTGATAGTGAAAGATGATTTGGAATTTATAAATCTTTTTATTAAGATTAAATGGAAATTTTCCAAAGTAAAGAATTCCAATTTAATATATTGGAATTGAATGGAATTCGATTTGGTAATAATCGAAGTGAACTTCTGTGGAGGAAGCCTGTTAATATTTATGGAATTTAAAAGGTTTTGCCGTTATTCCATTTATATTATTAGTCGGATACGGAAATTGATATCGATTACATATATTGATTTTTTTTCCGTGAAGATTCCATAATTAATGGAATTTTATTTTGGGTTTATCGTGAACTTTGTTTTAAATGACATTAGTTCTTTAACCCAATTAAAGACAAGATTTATTTCCTAGATTTGAGTAATCATTAATATTGATTTTTGGGAAGATTAAAACTAAGTGGAGTTTTAATGAATCTTTAATAAGATCAAAATATGCATGTGATAATTTAAATAATCAAATTCAAGAAATGATCGAGAATGGAGTACCACCAGTTTCACTCCTGGCGATAGTTAAATCTTTAATTATATTCGAACGTGAAATGGTAATTAATTTTTACCGATAACACTGTGGTGTTAGATATGGGGTATCACCAGTTTTGCTCCATGGGATGAATAGGTTGGGATTGGGAAATAAAACAAAAGATTACTTTGGTAAAGTGTGCTAATCTCGGCTAGTTAGGATAAACCTTAATTTGGTTTTGCATTGATATCCAAAGGAAGATTAAAGAATAAATTTAAAGAATTTATCTTTGATAAAATTAATTGGAACCTATATCTAGCAATGTGAATATTTGGTAAAAGAATATTCTGAATTGGAATGAGGCGTATGTTGTGTTTGTGTAACACTTGTTTATCATATACGCAAGTTATTCGAAAAGGCCGAGTTTATACCTATTCTGAATAACTGATTCGACGAAAATTCGACGATGAAGATGGTGATTGATGACCGGAGATCTTCACATCGTTTGGATGATTATTGTTGTCTTGATTGGGCTGTACACCCAAGATATGGTAATAAGTGGTGATCATCCAAACGTACTTGGAGATCGACCGTACATACGAGTACCTCTCTCCTTTATTGGACATATGGGACGAGGAATAAGGTGCCTCCGGTTTCGTTCAGACCCAGAATGGACTTGCAAATGGATGGTATGTATAACATAGGATTCCTCTATACTATATTCATTGATCTCTGCTAAATATATATATTTATATATATTTGGTGGCGGAGAATTTATTCTCTTGCTTAACACCCTTCTCTGAGATGTACGAGCTTAGAGGTTATATATCTGTAGAAATCAGTGGTACGGTATGGATTGCCTATGTGGCATGCTGAGTGGCATAGATCAAGGCTTCTGTTGAAAAGCAGAGTCTTGTGGTTGATGATCGAATCACGGCCTTAAAGGGCATAGCTTTGTGCATAACGTTAATTCGTGAACCTCATACCTCGGTATGAGTCAAAAATGGGATTGGACCATTAGGAGAACATGCGTTTCTTTCTAGCTATGGGTGGTGTCAAACTTTTACGAGCCCTGACATTTTTATATCTTTACCTATGTGGTTGTTGCATTGCGAGGTGCCTCGGTCATATCGGTTAATACAAAACCGATGCAAAGGTCCTATAGGACCAGGAAACACATGTTTAAGGCATAATTAATCCTCAACATAAGGGGGGACCGGCCCAACCGATCCAAGGGTAGCCCATGTTAGCAGTCTTGAGACATTTGCTAGAGTGTCTCGGAGCGGAGAGGAGCCATCCCTGGCCTCGACTCATAGATGGAATCCAATTTCCAATACGTAACCTTTTGGTTTTAAATTGTAGAACTAGTATGGCGACATAGTGGGATGGGGCGCTCATGCCGTCTATGATTGATACATTTATATTTGAAGTTGATTTCTTCACTTATAGTAATAATAAAATATGAAATTTCACGTACCAAGCATTTTTGGATATTATAAGGTAAAAACTCTATCATGCGGCTTGCGTTGCATTGTATTATGGGACTTGAGTCTTATAATAGCTTCATTATTCTTTATATAGCATTACCATGTTTGTTCTATGCACTGGTATTCTTGGGGTAAACTCGTTCCGTGTTATACGGCGTGGTCGCTTGATTTACCTAAATTCAAAATTAAATTAAATAACTGTTTTAGTTATCACACCAGTCACATGACTGACCAGGAGTTTATTGTTTTAACCTGAACTTTGGGTACCCCTATTTTCCGTACAGGCAGCTAGTAGTTTTGGTTTTGCAGATTTCTACTTTACAGGATCTTGGTTTACAGCTGGAACTATACTCGGAAAGCTCTGTATCCGTGTATTTCTTTTGGCTGTGTTATGTATTATTTTCCGCTGCTAATGTAATTTTAAATCTCTGATATTTATCAAATGTATATATTTATTCATACTCTGTTATATTCTTGTACTCTGATGAAATTGTTGTAATAAGCAATGAAATGTTCTACAATTTGCGTTCTAATTTGTCATGTTCTCAACTCAATCCGGGCTTTCTTTTACGGGGAAGTTTGGGTCATTATATACGTGTTCCAATAAAATTAGTTTGGTCAAATAAGGAGGTCGTTTGAAAAATAGCTATATCTAAAACTTATATAATATTGATAAAATATAACTAATTCCAAAACAATTAAATTAAATAATAATAAATTATAATTTTCGTATATATCCAAATAAAATAATCATCACTTTAAATTCAACCCAAATGGAATTATAAATCAACATTAATATTTTGGAGTTAAATGATATCCAAACATATAAAAATTCCTTTAAAAAAAATTGAACAAACACTATAATTTATAAACAATTTCCATAACAACTATTTTAAAATTTGATTTGGACATAAGTTACAATATTTAAGCTGAAATCTCGAATTTTCTCTTCCATTATACAATTATCACCAGTTTGATTCAAACGTTTCTTGTTTCATAGAATTCCGACTTAAAACGAATTCTGTATATTCTGAAATTCAAAACAAAATTTTATGAACTATCGCGACGTTACGAGTTCATTTTAAATTAAATATAAATATAAACGTTCAATCGTCGTTTAATTAAAGAATTCAATATTAAAATCCATTAATATTCCAAATATAATAATTAAAGCACATTTAAATATTTGAACTTAAAAGGGTGAAAAATCCGGGTTGTTGCATTCTTCTCCCCTTAATAAAATTCCGTCCACGGAATTACAAGGTTAAGAAGAATGCTCCAAACCCAATTATTTTCAAAACAATCATTTTCAAATCATAAATATATAATTTTAGGTTTAATAGTTATTATCAAAAATAATCTAGGCTTTAAAAAAAATTACGAAAAATTTGCCAGCACCTCCTTTTTACGGCTCGATCTGAACAACTACAATTGCCACTCTAGGCCTCTCACATCGGCCAAAAGAAAACAAAGCCAAGCAACAACCCAACTCAGGAGTGTAAATCAATCATCCAAATCAATATAATTAAGGTTTACCTATTTTGAGAAACCAATACTCTAATCACGAAGCAAAGCGACTAATAACTCTTCGTCTTCCAACCTGTACTAACTCGATATAATGAAAATAACCAATACATGGTTAAATAATATAGTTTCATTCCATATGTGATTCTTTTCAAATTCAATATATTGGAATTTATTCTCTTAGTTTCCAATTTATTTTTGTCGAAGAATTTTATTATTTAACCAACCTATTATCCAATAAACGATCAACATAACCCAATCATTCCATATTTAACTTATTTTCAGTTAAATTTTGGTTTACGTATTCGTGGTTATATTAAATCATTCAAATTTATAATTTAATTTGAATTTCATTCAAATCAATCAACAAACCAATATTCTAATAATTTAATAAAATTATTTCCTTTTTGTACAAAAATATAATTTGGGTAAAATTATTTCATTTACCCACTTTACAAAACAATATTGTATCAATTTCCAGTTCAGCTTGAACCGATCAAACAACACAATACAATTTTTTTATAAAATTTACAAATACGCTCTATACTCAAACTGAATCTGGGGAATTACTAACCCCATCTCTATCGATTTACAGCGCAGAGCCAAGGTTATTACCAAACGATTGCTCAGACACGTACTGTAGCGTCCTAGGAATTTCCGATGCTTGAATCTTGACACTAATACATCTCGTGTCCAAAACTCAAGTGCCGAAGACACCAGAAGGCTAAAAGAAAGAGATAAGAAATAAAGTTAGAACAGAACAATAAGAAGAAGAACCAACACATCACAGAGTCTCACACCACATCGGAATAAAATATAATATATAAATAACTTTTATTGAGAGATTGAAATAAAACTTACAATCATCAGAGTACATCAATACATCTAGACAGTTATAATAATTGGTCCTCGTAAAACTCATATATTCGCAGTGTCTGATAACCCAAACCTGTAAAACTTGGTCTGACCCGGGCATTGCAAAAGCCAGGATCAATCTGGTGAACCAGCATGAAAAAACTCACTAAGTTTAAGGTATCATCCAACTTGATTTTTAAGTCAAAATCTTTTCGAAAGAAAAAGATAATCGTAAGACCAAATCAACACATAAATAGGGACGGTTTTTACCTTATGATAACCCAAAACAATTTTGAATTCGTATCATTTTTGATATTATAATAATGTCTACCTACAATTTAATAACAATCTAGCAAAACGCTTGCATCTCATGCTCTACATACGTAGTATACAATCAAAACCGCGGACTCTTATTGGAGAATGGATTTCCAACTATGGCAAGGTATGGGACTACCTTCCGACGATGTACCTCCGGAGATGAATACATTGGGGTTCAACAAGAACATCTTGCAACCCGACTAAACATGACTATCCACTCTCTTCGCTTGAGTGTTCCGAATATATCATCACCACGGTTGGGGGCCAGCCAACCGCTGAAAGTATACAAAAATAAAAGGGACAACCGAAGGCATTCGATTTCTCCAGATCCGATAATGATATACCCTAATGGGTGCGATCCACTTAGCTATGTGACCTACCCGATTTTATACCATTTCCCAGTTTATGAGGCTTGAGGTTAAATACTCTTTTGGAACATCTGACCCTCATTCACTGAATGCCACATTGTCAGATCCACTAGAAAATCACTAATTGTCTTCCACAAAAATACCCTGTGAGTTAAGTGAAAGAAGTGAAAGTTTCTATCTTATCTATTCTCACCCTCTAATTTCTTTCATGGACTATCTGGAATTTTTTGACGCTTGGAGTGTCGACATTAAGTATATGTCGGTAACCAAGGTCGACAAAATCCCCGGGTCGTTACATCATCCTTGCTAAATAAATGGCCAAAACGGTCTTTCATTTTTCCCATTTTTTCTGCTCAACTCGTTCGAGTATACCCACACCTCCCTACAGTAAAATAATTTGTCTTGGTAGGATGTGTACTCTGATCGGTGATGATCACCTGACCTTCTTTCTGGCGATCGAAATTTCTGTTGAAAGGTGCGGTTTTTGTCATGACTTTTGGGGAGATAGGGTGAACCGAGGGCCATGGGGTTTGAGGAGTTGGTAAAGGGAGATTGGGCGGTTGCGGTGAGGGGCTTTGATCAGTGTTCGACGGACTGGAGCTGTGAGAGGCAAGAGATTTGGGGTTCGATGCTGTGTATTAGTGTGAAGAACAGGACTTGAAGCCAGAAACCCAAGTGAACAACTAAGCAAAGCACAGAAGTTAAAACAAGGAAACAAAACAGTGAAGAGTCAAAGAAGAAAAATCATGGTGCGATGGGGGTTCTCGTTTGTGCGTGAAGTCCTGAGATGATAGCAGATGAGAACATTTGCATGATTTCCTCAGTAGGTAAAAACAAAAGTGATAATCACCAAAGTGAATATGTCTGAAACGAAAGCAGTGCATCACGGCCTGTACTCATAAATTCATTTACCCTAATCAGCTTAATTTCTACATAATTGTAAGGTAATTGAGGACAAAACTAATAAATTACTTTTAAATATAGGTGGGAACAATGCAGTTCTTTTGGGAAGTGGGATTGGGTTGTTCGAACATAGTATCGAATGGAGCTGAATACGTGAGAAGAAGGAAAGGCTTCACATCGGCCAAAATTCTTACAGTGGAGGGTGTAAAACGTGAGCAATCAAAAGATGTACATGACCAGGAAAAGGAGAAATCATTGTGTATGAATATTTGCAGAAGGGAAATGTTGGCTTTGGTCACCAATAATGAACGTTGTGTAGCATTGAATTGGAGAATGGTTTACTGGGTTGAAAACATACGGGAACAAACGAAGAGCAGCAGTTTCAGGTAATAGTAAATCAGCCGTTAACGCACCCACTCAGTAAAACAAAATGTAATTAGTGTTTTTATTCCTTAATTAAGAAACTAGTTAATAATTCAATTAAACACCGTCACCTTTTAATAGTTTAACTTGTGCAGAACAACTGAGGAGATGGATGCTTATCGGTCTGCTGATGGTAAATTAAAGTAATTAGTTATGATGATTTGTAAATAAAAGAAATAAATTGTTTAAATAAATCGTAGAAACCGTAAACTTATATCATTTATGATTTATGTCTGTGATATTAGAATTGGATCAAAGAAACTATGCTGGTATCGTTACAATGAACATTACATTCTGGATCCAGTCAGGACGGTCCTGGAATTATCCGAAAATTTTAACTAAATTAAACATTAGTTTAATTTAATTAAACAAATCGCTCAAGGACAAGTAAATCAGGTGAGTTAAACTCACTCAGTTTTTCCCATTTATATTTTATATAATTTGGGTTTTATTTAGTGTGCTCTGTTTGCTGATGGTTGACTGTTTTCTAATTGTACATTTATTTGTTAATTTAATTGATGAAATTAAACCGTCGTTTAATTTCAATGAAAAACCAAATCGTTATTTTAGTGATTGGATTCAATAAAAGGTAATTTACCTTGTTGGTCACGTTTATAAAATAATTGTGTTTAATAGTTTGAATTGTTTGATCTTATCAAATTGGTTGGAAAATTGGCTGATGTGAAATTGTTGTTATTTACTGTTAGATATCAGATAAATGGAATTAGCTGATTTGTTTGGCGATAACCGTTTGAATACAGGGAAGAACAGGTTGGAGGGATCCAACGGGATTCCTCAAATATATTATTTACATTCATATTATTATATGAACTGTCATGTTCGGGTGATTTATTTGAGTATTGATCATTGACTGAAAAGACAACCTATGTTGTGTCTTAACCAATGGGCTATATTGGTTGAGTGATCGGCAGTAAATGGCCTAAAAATAAATTGTTTCATTTATATCGATTTACCGTCAAGTAAATCGATAGAACTGAAATTATAAAATTTATTTTATAATTAAAGATAGATTTTGAAATATATTATTTTGTATAAAACTATATTAAAAGGAAATAAATATTTATGTTTATAATTTATTATAAATTGATTTGACCAAGTAAATTCTGAGATTTTATCATATTTATAAATATGGGAATAGAAATTAACCTTAACGGTTAAAATTTGGAAAATTGGTTGTAAAGAATTAATTAAATGGAATTATTTGAATTAATTATATTATTAATTAATTTAAAGAGGGAACGAATTGGAATGGGTTAACGAGATAAACCGTGCCTTGAATTGACTAAGTCAACCATTGTAATTGGAATTGATTTTAATTTAGTTTGATTTGAATTAATATAATATAATAGTTTAGTGAATATTGTTTTAATTTTAATAAGATCTTTAAAAAAAGAATTATTATTTATTTTAGCAAATAAAGGAATTTACTACGGTAGTAGTTAATAATTAAAGTGAATTATTATTTTAATTAATAATAATTTAGGGGATTACTTTTTAATTGGAATTCATTTAAAAAGTAATCGAGTTGGGAAAAATTTAATTGGTTGGTGAACGGAGTTTACGAACAGGTTTTGTTTAAAACTAGAGCTTTCATAACAAAGTTATAAAAGGAATTTTTAAGCGAATATTATAACTTAAAATAAATGTTAATTAATTGAATTAAGAAATAAAAGGACATTTAGAAAAATGGTTTTATAATAAACAAAGTTATATAAAAGAAGTTTGAGGGGCTATATCGTTAATTCTAAATTAACTTTACTTAGAAATTTGATTAATCAAAAAATGGGAAATTGAAATAAGAGTTGCAAAGTGGGGAAAGGTTGAATGTTTTGGAAAGGGATTGGTAGAAGTGAACTGGGGTAAAGAAGTGGATCATAGGATTTGATAAACAAAACTGAATTTATGGAATAAGATTGTTTAAAAAGGTAATGGTTAAAAAGTGGTATTTATAAAATTACTTAATTATTAAATTAAGAAAGAATGGTTATATCCGAGAAAGAGATTTTCAAATTGATAAGAAGGTTTATGAAACCGTATTTTGAATAAAATAGTTAAATGGAATTTGATTTGAGATTGGAAATGGAATATAGGTTTTTGGATTACAACTTATAATTATCTTTAGATATGAAAGTAGGTTATCAAGGTCTGAGAGGTAATTAAAATACCCCAGCTTGAACGACTTCAGGATTATCTGAAGGTGGTATCAGTTGTAATGGAAAAGGAGGATAGTCATGATCTATTATTTCATTAGAGAAATAATAATGCGACATTTTTGATGAAAATTAGCAAGATATATATAAATATATAATGTGGTTCCAAAGTGAAATAAAAAGAGTTACATGAAATTATAACGATATTTTTAAGTTAGGAAGGAAATGTAAAGTTGAGTTTTATTTTATAAGAATAGCGTTGGTTATTGTTTTCAAGTAATAGATAGAAGATATTTCATACGTATTTTGCGAGTAATAAGTTGGAATGATTTCCAAATATTGGATAATAGCATGGCTAATGTTTTGAAAGTGAAAATCGACAACAAAATATGATATAGGATTTTCCTAAGTATAAAAGGAGAATTTGTTTAAGAATAATCTTATGTATAATCAGAAGCGAAACTATATTTATAATATCGAAAGATTTAAGAGTTTGAATTTACATTTGTTTTAAATAAAAAGGCCAAGTGAGACCGAATACTGAACCAGTGAACTCACTGGATTGTGATGATTGAAACACTGTTTATTTTGATAGTTAAATCACTACTATCAAATATGTCCAATACAAGTGTTAGTACGGAAAGTCCGGGATTGAAATTAAATTCGAAAACCATTCCGACCAACAAATACGTGAAGATATTAGAAGATGATCGAGATGGAGCATTGAAGACCGTAGATTTTCGTAAGCGGAAGAACTACTAATAATCTATGGTCTGCAGCCAGAGATGTAATGTGGTTCTACCGTGGCCGGAATCTATGGGTTGCAAGGACTTCTCGCTACTGATCCATGGGGTGATTCCTTTATTGGATGCAGTAGGAGAGTACCTTTGTATGGACGAATGTTTGACAGAGTATTTCCTGAAACCACGTATGTTGATTTTTAAAAATATACCGAGTGGTGGCAAAGAGGGGAACTTCTTTAAAACCCAGAATATATTTGTGGACGTCAATTAGTGATTTGACGGATCTGATGATGTGGGATTCAAAGTGAATGGTGGCAAAATGTTTCCAAAAAGTTAATCTAAACCTCAAGCCTTATCAACCGGGAATTGACAGAAATCAGCCATGCTGCATGGCTATGTAGGTCGCTCCCATTAGGGTGTATAATCACCTATCCAGAGAAAATCCATTTGCTTCTTTAATCTATTTCGATGTTGTCCCTTTTTGAGAAACGATGGCTAGCGACCACCGTTGGTGATATACATTTGATACACTCAAGCGAAATGAGTGGTCGGTCATGTGAGGGCTGGGTTGCAAGACATTCTTGTTGAACCCAGTGTATTCGCCTCTAGAGATACACTATCGGCAGGTGGTCCCAAAGCTTGTCATAGTCGGAATCCAATCTCCAATAAGCGCCCACGGTTTTTGATTGTATACAATATATGTGGAGCGTGAGATGCAAGTGTTCTACTAGATTCTATTTACTTGTATTTAGACATTATTATAATATCAAACAGGATATTGGTTTCATAAATGTTTTTGGTTTATCGTAAGGTAAAAACCGTCCGTATTTATGTGTGGATTTGGTCTTACGATTATCCTTTTCTTTCAAAAAGATTTTAACTTTAAAATCAGGTTGAGTGATATCCTAAATTCTGTGCAGTTTTTCTCACTCTGGTTCACCAGACTGACCCGGTGTTTTGTAAATGCTCGGGTTAGCCCGGGGTTTACATGTTCAGGTTATCGAAGGCTGTGCAGAGACGAGCTAGAAGAGTCCAGACGTATGATATTATGAGACGACCCCAAACCCCGTACTGACGGCGACAAGGGTAATCCGTGGAATATAACACAGAATCAGATAATAGCAGAATAGGAATAAATAAATACACCAGATAATGAACAATACAATATACTGGATAAAAGTAATCATCAGAGTTACACAGTACAGGATCATACTTAGTAAAAATACAGTTCAGCTGTACATAAATGTCTACAGCGGAAAACAAACATAATATGTACAATAGGAGTTGAACAGCATAAAAAGAGGTAAATGATAGAATCCATCTTCAGCTCCAGCTATCCAGAAAGAACCAGCTAAACCTGAATACAAGGCTGCCCATGTAGAAAAAGGGGCACCCGAGTTTGAAAGTGAAACAAACTACGAGTCGGTCATGGGACTGGTATGAGAAATCTACTCAACGCATATATAATTTGGCTAATTACAGGACCACGCCACTTTCGTGGAACGGGTTTACTCCATCGGATTGCCAGTGCTTTAAAACAAATCTTTCTTTTAAACAACGCAATGCATTTTATAAAAATGAAGCCGTTATACGACTCAGTTCCCATCACACAATGCAACGCAAACCGGAGGATAGAGTTTTACCTTATAATGGCCAAAATATGCTTGATACGAATAAAACGAAGGCAATTGATATTACTGCTAGTGTTTATATGTTTTGAAAACAATTTCAAATCATAACTATCAATCATAGACGGCATGGGTACCATATATCATGTCGCTATATATATATACAATCAAAACCGCACGATGTCGTATTTGGGAATTGGATTTCCATCATGAACCAAGGCAAAATATAGTCCTTACCGAATTCGTGACTCTCTAGCCCGAGCCTCCGGAACAGCCGCAATTGCCCCTTGGATCGTCAGGGCCGGTCCACACGGAGTGGATTATAGTGCCTGAGCAATACGTTTCCCCGCCCTTTGGGGCATAAATGAGCCAACGAATGACTCCATCGGACCCGGATCGTCCGATCAAACCGAGGCGCCTCGCAACAGCAACAACCACATAGGTGAAAAGTATATAAATGTCAAGGCTGGTAGGTCACTGACACCACCCTAGCTAGAAAGAAACACATGCCCTCCCTCAGGTCCTTCTCCCGTTTCTGGTTCATACCGGGGTGTGAGGCTCGCGAATTCACGTTATACACAAAGCTACGCCACACAGGCGGTGCTTTGATCATCACCACAAGGCTTTGCTTTTCAACAGAAGCCCTGATCACTGCATCTTAGCATGCCACACAGGCAATTCATGCCATGCGACTGATGTCCATCGATATACAACCTCTGAGCTCGTGCGTTTCAGAGAAGGGCGTTAAGCGAAAGAATAAATTCTCCGCCGCCAAACAGATGTATATTTAACAGAGATCAATCAACACAGAATAAATTCCAATGTCAGACACACAGTCCATTTACAAGTCCGTTCTGGGTCTGAACGAAACGGAGGCACTAAATACCTCGCAAACCCATCGATCACCACGTACGTTTGGACGATCACCACTCATTGTCCATATTTCGGGATGCCTCCCAATCAGGACCTCGGTTACCATCCAAACGAGGTGAAGATCTCCGGTCTTCGACCACCATCTTTATCTTCAATTTCTTATCGTCGATTCGGTTATTCAGAATGGGATAATCCTGGTCTTTCTGAACAACTCGCGTATATAATAAACAAGTGCAACACTAAACTACAAACGCATCATTTCAATTCATTAGTCACTAACCGTCAATCAGTAAGAGAACGATTTCCCATATATTAACCACGAAGGCCGAAACCAACATCGGATCAATACCCAAAAAACCATTCGACATAGCCAACCTTTAGTTAATTTCTAAATTTACAGCCATATTGTTTATAATATTTTATAACAATTTATCGCTATTTTTATTTATTTTAAAATAGCCAATATATTCAAAACGACGCTTCGGGCCATAACGCGACCGTGGCGCTGTTTTTTCTTCAGATTTGATTTACACATATCTGAGAATCTAACCATTGGATCTTCACAAAGTTTACATCATTGGAAAGGTCTTTTCGAAACGAATCCAACGGTTCCAGTTTCGGGAAAATCCAACGGTCGGATCTTCCGGTACAATCGTTTGAAGTTTCGATTTCAAAATACGAACTGCAGCGTCGTTATTCGATTAAATATAAATATATATATATATATATATATAATCGTTTCTGGCGCCGTTTTTCTTCAGATTTGAATTAAACATTCCAGACAATCCAACCGTTGGATTTTTACAAAGTTGGTACCGTTGGAAAGATATTTCCAAGGCGAACCCAACGGTTGCGGTTTCGGGAAAACCCAATGGTCGGATTTCCCGCACTAGTTGTTTGAAAACACGGTTTCAAAACATGAACTATACGGCCAAGTTTCGTTTTAATTTTATTTATATTTATATATTTATATAAATATAGTTCATTCAACAATTTTCAATATCGTTTTCACTTCAATTATTTCACTAACGCCTTTAAATTTTGGAAAATTTCGCCATAACCTTCTTTGTACGGGAGGGGCTGGGAAAATTCCCAAATAGCCACACGGGCATCTCATGTCGAAAAGAAAAAGAAAAAGCCAAGGGGCTAGCCAACAGACTCATAAAATCATCACCCAAACAAAACGGTAAATGTGTACCTATTTGTCGGGCACAAAATTTTATTCCTCTTCTCTAGCCCCTTTGCTATAACCTGTTCAATAAATATGCATGTACATATATATAGTTCTTATCACTTATTATTTTATATTCAACTTCATATTTGATTCCATTTGGTTTAAAAACACCATTCATTCTAATGTTGCATGTTTAGGCAAGAATCATATCATTAGCTAATTAATGAATATTTCAACTCATGCATATTTATTTGAATGAGTTGCTATTTTTAACACTTCACATTTCAACGATTCATGTATATAATAAAAATGTGATTTTTATTGTAAAACAATTCATTTCAAAACACTATTGTTTTATATAGTTTATATAGGTGATCAAAATAGGATTTTTCTTACAAAACAATTTCTTTTAAAAACGAGATTATTTTTCATATTCCATATAGTTGATAAAAGGTGATTTTTGTTATGAAATAATTTATTTCAAAATATGAATACCATTCAACACATGAATTTCTAATCAACGAATGAATATCGATTCAACACATGAAGGTTTTCTATAGTTTCTATATATAGATAAAAATGTGATTTTTATATTTAAAACGCGAATACCATTCAACACATGAATTTCTAATCAACGAATGAATATCGATTCAACACATGAAGGTTTTCTATAGTTTCTATATATAGATAAAAATGTGATTTTTATATTTAAAACGCGAATACCATTCAACACATGAATTTCTAATCAACGAATGAAAATCATTCGACACATGAAGGTTTTCTATTCAATGAATAAATATAGTTTCAGCAAATGAAAATAATTCAAACACATGAATATTATTCAAAATTTCGGCAGCATAACGGCAGGGTAGTTAAAACTGGGACCGTCCCTAGTACGGCTCCTCGCTCTACCTTAAAACCTCGCGGTTTTTGACAATGGGGATCATGCATCTAGTTCGCACGCAGGCGACATGTATATATTTATTTCATTTCCACAAACTAATCCTATGTGGTTTCAACCAAATATTTATCAACCACAAACGGGTATTTTTCAACCACAATCAATCAATATCAACCACAAACAATCCCAAACAACCATTCGCTATCAATCAATTTTCTCACCAATCACAACCAATAAATATCGTCCATGGTTTGTGGACGAGGAGCGTATATATATATATATATATATATATATATATATATATATATAGCAATTCACTTCTATTTCAACACATATATAATTTTTACAACGCATATACAAATTATACATCGAACGTACAACTTATACAACGCTTATACATGAGGTGTACAACGCTTATATAACTCATACATCGACTATATAATTTATACATCGTCGTTTTCCATATCGTTTATAAATTAGAAATCTCACATTGGGTTCCACTCCACCAAAAATAGCAGAAGGCTCAGAAAAATACGCGGTCTCTTCTAAAATGCAGAAGACGTCCAAACGGTCACGATGTTTCCTGTTTCATCGAATTTCGTTAACACCGCAAAAAGATATGATTTTTCAAAGTTTGCAATGGTTTTAAACTGTCGAAATCAGTTAAATAATTAACAACCGTACCTCCACTGTTTTGTTCGAAACTAGGTTTCGATCTCTCGCGAAATCCTTGAAGCTAGAGGACGATCGGCCTTCGCAGCGGCGAAGAGCTTGGAGAGGCGCTCAGGACGAGGGTGGTGGCACTCAACTCGGCACGGCGGTGGAAGTGCGATATGGCTCAAAACGGCGGATCTTCCCAGCGTCGAAACTCTCCAAACACTGCACGAAAAAATCCCAACTATATATGGATTTGAAGATCTCTCCGAGCTCTACAAAATCTTCAACTGGAGCTCTTGATATTAGTGAGTGGATTGATCAGAAAATGGACGGGAAGCTTAGGAAGGTTTTCCGCCGTCGCTCGATATCATACGGGGAGAGAGAAAGAAAATGGGCCAATAGGATTTTTTATTTTATTTTATAATTTCTAAAATCTCTAAAATACCCTTTGTCACCGACGAACGCCATTTCAAACCCAACGACTGTCGTCCCTAGCGTTTTACCCCCATTCCGAACACAATGGGATATGTTTTGAAGGCCCATTTGACTGTTTCAGCCAGTTTCCATTCAAATTAAAATATAAAATATTCAATATTTAATTTAAACGAACATTTCAATTTGCCAGGGTCACAAACTGATTCGAAAAATTCCAGAAAAATAAATCTATCTATGTTTTGACGATACGGTCCCAACAAAACTAGTTTCGTCGAATTCTAAGACCGTTTGCAAAAAGGCCCATTTCTGGTCGATCCAATTTAACTATAATTGACCAAAACACGTTTTCCTCTGCCACGCTCACATATTAGCTTCAAAAATTATGAAATTTGAAACCTAACGATAACTTCACATCCCAGATCCAACAAAAGTGGTTTCGTCGAATTCCGAGGTCGTATGCAAAATGGCCAATTTCACGGGCTATATAAATTCCATAGCGACCTTTCTGAAAATACATTCGGCCATAACTTTTGCTTTCCGCTATGAAAATTCGATTTTTCAGATTCGTTAGAAAGGTATTCCCTAACATATTTAAATATTTTTGGTTTCACTAAAATCCGTTTAGTTTTGCACCCGGTACAGTCCGACAAAATTTGAATTCAAATTTTGAAACTACAACGCCATTTCAGGCCTTGTTTATAATTATAATTAATTATATTCGTTTTCAATTGTCGATTCATACTCACTTTTCATTTCCATTATTTAAAATATTTATTTTAAATATTTAAAATCCATTATTTTAGCCAATTTAAAAATTTTAAATTGGTTCAGATTTTCTGGGTCGTTACAATCTCCCCCACTTAAAACTTTTCGTCCCCGAAAAGGAACAAAGTCGAAAGTGGTTTAATAAATCTACAATCACACAACACAACAACAAATTTGTTTTTAACTTTTCAAAAATATACCTTACCAATTAATTCTTATTCTTTCTTCCTTTCTTCAAGGGTCCACAGTTTATCGACGAATGCCCTTTCTGATGTTAGTTATTGCATACGGTGGTCGTTACCGGTTCTTTTCCTGGTCTGGCCCTTTTCCGATTGACTTTGGGCTCCTTACCGACCTTACACATGGTACTGGCCTCAGGACGATCAGTTTCTGATTCAACCTTATCGCTAGAACTGACTTCCTCTTCGTACTGTAACATACCTTTCTTGTCTAGATCTTCGTACTGGTAAGCCATGTATATCATTTCAGAGAAGGGGAGCTTCACATTCCTCATTACACTGTTCTGATATTTTCTTTGAAGGCCGTTGATAAATCTCATATTCTTCCTCTTCGGATCTTGAATCAGATGAGGAGAAAAGTGCGCAAGTTCGTTGAATTTCTTATGATATTCTGGGATGGTCATATCACCTTTTATCAAATAAGAAAATTCATCACATAATATCTCGGCTGCTTCGGGAGGAGTAAATCTATCTGAGAAAATCACTTTGAATCTGTCCCAGGTGATATCACCTTCTGGATTATCTTTAATAACTGAATCCCACCAAAACAAAGCTTCTTCTTTGAGTTCCCAAGACGCCTGCAATCTTTTCTGATCGTCTCTCAGCTTTTAACCCTCAAAGATTTTCTCTGCAGAACGAATCCAAGCTTGTGTTTCCATAATGGACTCCTTGCCTAAGAATGGCGATCCACCCAGATTTCGAAACCTCTTGAATAGAACTTCTATATCGGATTCTGGCTATGGGAGCACAACTTGCTCATTAACTGGTCGAGCCATACGATTATTTCTTCTGTTCCTGTCACTCATTTTCTAGTACGTCAGCAATTAGCAGACAAAGTGTCAGGTCAACAGAAAAGATATTTCAAAATATAGAGACAAATACTTCAATGTAAATGTGTCTACTGGGGTGTATTCCATTCTTCTTTACCTATACTAGGATATTACTGATCCTATCTGTATAGAGTTACCCGTCCTAGAACACTACTGGTTCTATTTCTGACGAGTTCGTTCAAATGTTATATTCCAGGACTAAGCTTAACCAAAGCTCTGATACCAAAATGAGACGACCCCAAACCCCGTACTGATGGCGGCAAGGGTAATCCCTGGAATATAACACAGAATCAGATAATAGAAGAACAGGAATAAATAAATACACCATATAATGAACAATAGAATATACTGGATAAAAGTAATCATCAGAGTTACACAGTACAGGATCATACTTAGTAAAAATACAGTTCAGCTATACATAAATGTCTACAGCGGAAAACAAACATAATATGTACAATAGGAGCTGAACAGCATAAAAAGAGATAAATGATAGAATCCATCTGTAGTGACCCGTAAATCCAGTCCAATTTGAGCTGACTAAATAACACAAGTCCAAACCCAAATTGCACTGGAAATTCAAGAAACTAATAGAAAGAAAATAGAGGGTGAGAATAGATAAGGTAGAACTATTAGAATAGAAGAAGAAGAAGAACATCATCATCAGAGTAACACGAATCTCGCAGCGGAACGAATAAAATATAACATAACTTTTGAAATACAAACAGTATATGTATACAATAACATTTCAGAGTACAACACTTACAACAACAGCGGAAATAATAATGGCTATAGAATCTTGAAGCCTCCTGCTCCAAGCTCTCCAAGTGTATCTGTAAAATCCCGACTACTTGACTTCCCGTACAAATTAGGCACCCAAGAGTTTAGGGAAAACAAACAAATAAACTCCGGGTCAGTTATGGGACTGGTATGAGTAAAACAGTTTTAAACAGTTCGAACAAGTCAACGATATCTCATAAGACCACGCCGTATAACGGAACGGGTTTTTCCCTTATGAGAATCCAAAATATCTTTATATCAAAACCTTTTGATATTATAATAATGTCTATCAACTACACTATAATAATCATCTAGCAGAAACGCTTTCATCTCACGTTCTACAAATATAGTATATAATCAAAACCGCAAGCACGTATTGGGTAATGGATTTCCAACAATGACAAGGTATGGAACCACCTTCCGATCAGTGTACTCTAGGAACGATACACTGGAGTTCAACAAGAACATCTTGCAACTCAGCCACACATGACCGACCACTCATTTCTCTTGAGTGTATCGAATGTACATCACCAACGGTTGGGATCAGCAACCGTTCCCGTATATATATGGGACAGCATTGATAGATTAAAGAAGCAAATGAATATTCTCTAGATAGGTGATTATACACCCTACTTCGGTGCGACCGACTTAGCCATGTTGCCTGCCCGATTTTTGTCATTTACTAGATGTGAGGCAAGAAGCTAGGCTTACTTTCCATTCATTGATAACACGATCACTTTGAATGCCACATTATCAGATCCGTTAATCATTAGTTGGATCTGCACAAATAGATTCTGGATATTATGCGAAGGGAATAAATCCGTTGGCCACTATATATATTTGTACAGTCCAACTCTTTCGATCATTGGAACTATTCTGTCAGACATTAGTCCATATACGTTCGTTCTAGGACTGAACGAAACCGAAGGCACTATTCTGTAAACAGGACAGTCCTTGCACTTTACTCCGTCTTCAATTATCATCATCTTATTTTATCACAACGCTTATGTCGATACGGAGTGGTTCTTCGGATAATAATCCAACCGGTCTCTCCATATTTACAACGTAAAATGGTCAAAAGTTCGATAGTCTGTGATTTAACTATCAAATGAAAACATGTCGGTGTACAAACAACGATCTTAATTCCAAATGGAATTATCGATCCAATCATCAATCATATATATATATATATATATTCATATTTCCTTATTTTCTAAAACTAGAAAATATACGTTTTTATCATCGGAAAACATTTCCAACCCTCATTCATTCATCACTACCATTCCACAACTATCAGTCCCTAACTGTAAACTAGTAAGAGAACAATTCTCTAAGTATAAACCCCGAAGGCCGAAACCAACATCAGATCAACACTCAGAAAAATATTCAACTTACCAATCTCTAGTCAGTTTCTAATTTTTGTTTAACTTCACTTCTTAATTTCTATATTCGATTAACCCCTTTTTATAAACTACGTTTTCCGTTACAACTATTTCCTTTTTATAACGTTTACTTACTGTTACAACTATTCCCTTTTTTATAACTTCTAATTACCATTACAAATATTTCCTATTTATAACTTCTAATTACCGTTACAAATATTTCCTATTTATAACTTCTATTTACCGTTACAAATATTTCCTATTTATAACTTCTATTTACCGTTACAAATATTTCCTATTTATAACTTCTATTTACCATTACAAATATTTCCTATTTACAACTTCTATTTATCGTTACAAATATTTCTTATTTACAACTTCTACTTATCGTTACAAATATTTCCTATTTATAACTTCTATTTACTATCTAAATAAATATTCTCCTTTTCAATTCTATTTATTTTCTAAATAAATATCCCTTTTATAAAACTCTATTTGTTTTAAAAATACTATCCTTTTATAAAACCGCGTTCGTTTTATAAAAATTTCCTTTTGTAAAATCCTGTGATTTTATAAATACTTTATTTTCAAATTGTTTCCTTTTATAAAATCGGTTGATTTTATAAAACTCCTTTATTTCGATATACATTGAAATATTCCATTTTACAACTCAGGGTTTCTTATGATATTCAAAATATCAAATAACGATGATCAATATCGTTCTAACATCCATAATCAATAACAGAATATAAATCACACATATATCACAACATATGAAAACAGTAAAATAATTGTTGAGGAACCCAGTCGGATTCCTCCAACCTGTCTCCCTGCATCCACAGATGTTACACAGTATAATATATATCATATTTCATTTTGAAATGAAATATCCTGCTGTACAGAACCATATTTGATTAACAGTACATAGATGAACTATAACTACGTTTTCAGTCAAATCTATTTAACAGTCCAGTTTAACAATCAATATATAGCAGTCAATAAATAAAGTACAATTTATATTAAAATATAAATTGAGGAGAGTTAGTGAGTTTTACTCACTTTGGACGATCATCGTTAATAACGATAATTGTCGCTTGATTCTGACGGACGTTCTATTTCACCATAAATCCCGACAAGCTCAGAATCATTTCCAACCAGTTCCATCGTCTAGTGTACGTTCATACGATTCCGGTGCAAGTCTTGTTTGGTTCCACTTTTGGTTAGCAAGATCACTGCCGACTTGCTTTCAACGCCCACTGCTCTTTCACTCCTTTACCACGCCAACATACCATTATAGAATTTTTTAACACTTCTGTGCTCAGGCCACAAAAGAAACGTCCGTCCTTCCCGTTCTTTTCATTTCTCCACGTTCTTCATTCAAATGCACATTGTCTACTTTGATTCGTTACAGACCCTTCATGTTGACTTCACTGTTTTCGTTTTGTTTATGAAATAACCAACTTCATTTTTCAGTTTAAACTGGGCTAACTATTTAATCAAGGCCCCTCACCATTTCTAACTTACAGGCCCTCACGTTTACCTTTCTTCCACTTCCGAACACTTCATGCTTTTCCTTCCTCACCACTTGTGTATTTCCATAACCCACTTCCAGTGTTTACCCGTCTAACTCACAAACATACAACTCGCACCAGTATACCAGAATCCAACATGAACTGGCCCACCTCCCCTACACATCCGATGCATGCTCCACAGATTTTCATCTTCTATAAATAATTACACTTCAGTTCATACCCGTACTCGTTTCAACAAACAAACGCCAAACAACTCACAATATCACCCATGAACTCAATAAATACAAACAACAGATCCTCCTCCTTACCTTGATACTTCCCTGACCTGCTATATGTCCAAACATACTGCCCAACCCCCCCTTCAAAATGTTTCTCCCCCAACATCAATGGAGTCGGATCCCTCTCCTGCAACACGTCGTTGCTTCCTCTGCAGTAGCTCACGCTACTTCATTGACTCCCGTGTATTTTCATTCCTCCTTCTCCATTCCTCTTGCTGTCTATACCCTTAGTGTAGAGCTCGACGCCTTACAGTGAATTTCGACTCCATCCCCTTCTCGTATGACACAGCAAACTTGCGATATCTAGTGTCATGGAATTCCACAAAAACAAACCCCATAAGCTGCTAAACCACTTCATGAACTCCAAACCAAAATCGAACTCGAGTATTGAAGCTCCAATGTCGGAAAAATCCCAACCCTAGCTGACGTCGAAGTCGAACCAGCAATCGTATACACCATCGAACCATACAAGAACCATACGAGGATGAAGAGCAAGATTACAGGAGTTGGAATATATGTTTATTTCGATTTGTAGATTTTACTTTGATTTTTGGTGGAATTAAGAAGTTGCGTTTATTTTTTTATTTTATTTTTGAGGATGAAGAACAGAAGTAGCGGCGCATATTTTTTTCCCGTTGACTAGTGAATGAATAGATTAGGTTTATGAGGATTTAGAAGGTATTACATAGGATTCATATATTCATATTTTAGTTCTCAACCTTGTAGTATTCTTCTTGGCCATACATCAGTCGGGTGGTAAGTGTTTGGCCACGCAACTATTCAATATAGGAGAAAGGAGTTATAATTATATTATTACGTCTAGTGAATTTTGTTAAGTAAAATCACTTCATGTCTGAGCTGGTATGGACTGAAATAAGGATACAGTCGTGTCCAGTGATGAATCACGATTCCAAAAATATAATAATACCGGTAGATGAACTCATATTGTGAAACCCCGAAATGTTGATTACAGGGTGCAAAATTCTTCAAATAAAAAGTTGTTTATTTAATTAATTAAAAATTACAGTAAAATTATAAAAATTAAATTATCACTACTTCCCAAAAGAACCTTGTCTAAATTCAAACCCGATCTCTAGTTATATCGAAAAATCCGTTACGGTCGATAAACGATTCTATAGCGACTATTTTAAAATTTGATTTGGACATATCTCAAAATCTACACGATGAAATCCTGATTTTTCTCTTCCACTAGAAATATATACTCCACCAGCTCCACACGTTTCTTGTTTCACAGAAATCCGATTTAAAACGAATCTTGTACATTCAATTGAAGTTCGAATCGCCAATTTACGAACTGCAGCGCCATTTCAAGCTCGATTTTAATTAAAATATAATTATACGCACTAACGTCATCGATTAAATAATATATTCATTATTTAAATAATTAAATAAGTTAATTATTACACCGTCAAATACCCGGGTCATTACATTCTTCCCCACTTAAAATAATTTCGTCCTCGAAATTGCTAAGGTAGTGGACGACCCTATCTACTGGGTAAATATTTATCGGTTTACCTCTTAACCCTGGTTCCGCTGAACCACTTAAATTCCGATTAAAATATTAATTCATTCTGACTAACACAAATTTTCAAAAAATTTGAAAATTTTCTAACACTTTAAATTTTCGGAAAATTTCGCCATAACCTCCTTTGTACAGCTATATCGGTAAAACTCCAACTCGCCTCTCTAGGCTATCTCCACCCCAAAAGAAAATCAAATAGCCAAGCGGCTTTCCAATTCAGCTCATAAATTCCAAACTCATATCAAATAAAAACTTGTACCTTTTTGTCGGGCATAACACTATATCCCTTTCATCTGTGAACAACTTAGTATATACCATTGTCATCTCAATCAAACTCCAATCGATTCTTGATTCCAAACTTTGAATTTATCAATTCAATTCTATTTCAGATCATCACTAATCCAATCCAAATTTAATTTAACTTAGTTCAAGTTAAAATTTCAATTTGTTTATTTACCTTTTCCATCTCAACTCATTTAACTTCATTAGTTAAATTTAAATTCTAGAATTTTAAATCCCTGGGTTCATTTCAAATCAAATTTTGAAATAATAACACCAATTCAAAACCTTTGAATTTCAAAACAACTTGTTTTATCAAAACAATTCAAAACAAAATCTTGGGTAGTAATCCATCACTTTGAAACTCGAAAATCACACTGATGATGTGTACACCATCATCAGAATTATTTCCCAGCGATCGAAGTGAGTTCAATACTATATTTCTCTTTCAAATTTGAAAACAAATTTCAAACTCTCCCAGGAACTTAAAATTTCCTTATTATAAATCCAAATCTGATTTAAATTCAGATTTACTTCATCTTATTTGACATACTTTACTTATATGAATTCTGATTAGTTATTTATAACTATTTCACCTTTTTATAATCTCATTCGATTATACTAACAACCAACACATCCAATATACCATAATGATTCAAATCTTAACCATTCTTTTATATCAAAATATAATTCGGGTAAAATCACTTCATCCACCCTCTTTCAGAACATACCGTGTCGACCCATCGTATTCGAGCGTTTAGAAACCCTTATCGATATTGTGGTGCCCCACCATCGACCAGAATTTATAAGCCACTCAACCAATAAAGCTCCACAATATAGAACAAATTTTTATATCAAATAACAAATACGTTCACTCGTATATATATACACTCAACTCATTCTAAGGTACTACTGACCCTATCTCTAATGAGCACAACTCCACAAAGCCTAGGTGTTCGCTCAACCTAAGCTCTGATACCAACTGTAGTGACCCGTAAATCCAGTCCAATTTGAGCTGACTAAATAACACAAGTCCAACCCCAAATTGCACTGGAAATTCAAGAAACTAATAGAAAGAAGATAGAGGGTGAGAATAGATAAGGTAGAACTATTAGAATAGAAGAAGAAGAAGAACATCATCATCAGAGTAACACGAATCTCGCAGCGGAACGAATAAAATATAACATAACTTTTGAAATACAAACAGTATATGTATACAATAACATTTCAGAGTACAACACTTACAACAACAGCGGAAATAATAATGGCTATAGAATCTTGAAGCCTCCTGCTCCAAGCTCTCCAAGTGTATCTGTAAAATCCCGACTACTTGACAGCCCGTACAAATTAGGCACCCAAGAGTTTAGGGAAAACAAACAAATAAACTCCAGGTCAGTCATGGGACTGGTATGAGTAAAACAGTTTTAAACAGTTCAAACAAGTCAACGATATCTCATAAGACCACGCCGTATAACGGAACGGGTTTTTCCCTTATGAGAATCCAAAATATCTTTATATCAAAACCTTTTGATATTATAATAATGTCTATCAACTACACTATAATAATCATCTAGCATAAACGCTTTCATCTCACGTTCTACAAATATAGTATACAATCAAAACCACAAGCACGTATTGGGTAATTGATTTCCAACTATGACAAGGTATGGAACCACTTTCCGATCAGTGTACTCTAGGAACGATACACTGGAGTTCAACAAGAACATCTTGCAAGTCAGCCCCAAATGACCGACCACTCATTTCGCTTGAGTGTATCGAATGTACATCACCAACGATTGGGATCAGCAACCGTTCCCGTATATATATGGGACAGCATTGATAGATTAAAGAAGCAAATGAATATTCTCTAGATAGGTGATTATACACCCTACTTCGGTGAGACCGACTTAGCCATGTTGCCTGCCCGATTTTTGTCATTTACCAGATGTGAGGCTAGAAGCTACGCTACTTTCCATTCATTGATAACACGATCACTTTGAATGCCACATTATCAGATCCGTTAATCATTAGTTGGATCCGCAAAAATAGATTCTGGATATTATGCGAAGGGAATAAATCCGTTGGCCACCATATATATATTTGTACAGTCCAACTCTATCGATCATTGGAACTATTCTGTCAGACATTCGTCCATATACGTTCGTTCTGGGACTGAACGAAACCGAAGGCACTATTCTGTAAACAGGACAGTCCTTGCACTTTACTCCGTCTTCAATTACCTTCATCTTATTTGATCACAACGCTTATGTCGATACGGAGTGGTTCTTCGGATAATAATCCAACCGGTCTCTCCATATTTACAACGTAAAATGGTCAAAACTTCGATAGTCTGTGATTTAACTATCAAATGAAAACATGTCGGTGTACAAACAACGATCTTAATTCCAAATGGAATTATCGATCCAATCATCAATCATATATATATATATATATATATTCATATTTCCTTATTTTCTAAAACTAGAAAATATACGTTTTTATCATTGGAAAACATTTCCAACCCTCATTCATGCATCACTACCATTCCACAACTATCAGTCCCTAACTGTAAACTAGTAAGAGAACAATTCTCTAAGTATAAACCCCGAAGGCCGAAACCAACATCAGATCAACACTCAGAAAAATATTCAACTTACCAATCTCTAGTCAGTTTCTAATTTTTGTTTAACTTCACTTCTTAATTTCTATATTCGATTAACCCCTTTTTATAAACTACGTTTTCCGTTACAACTATTTCCTTTTTACAACGTTTACTTACCATTACAACTATTCCCTTTTTTATAACTTCTAATTACCGTTACAAATATTTCCTATTTATAACTTCTAATTACCGTTACAAATATTTCCTATTTATAACTTCTATTTACCGTTACAAATATTTCCTATTTATAACTTCTATTTACCGTTACAAATATTTCCTATTTATAACTTCTATTTATCGTTACAAATATTTCCTATTTACAACTTCTATTTATCGTTACAAATATTTCCTATTTACAACTTCTACTTATCGTTACAAATATTTCCTATTTATAACTTCTATTTATTATCTAAATAAATATTCTCCTTTTCAATTCTATTTATTTTCTAAATAAATATCCCTTTTATAAAACTCTATTTGTTTTAAAAATACTATCCTTTTATAAAACCGCGTTCGTTTTATAAAAATTTCCTTTTGTAAAATCCTGTGATTTTATAAATACTTTATTTTCAAATTGTTTCCTTTTATAAAATCGGTTGATTTTATAAAACTCCTTTATTTCGATATACATTGAAATATTCCATTTTACAACTCAGGGTTTCTTATGATATTCAAAATATCAAACAACGATGATCAATATCGTTCTAACATCCATAATCAATAACAGAATATAAATCACACATATATCACAATATATGAAAACAGTAAAATAATTGTTGAGGAACCCAGTCGGATTCCTCCAACCTGTCTCCCTGCATCCACAGATGTTACACAGTATAATATATATCATATTTCATTTTGAAATGAAATATCCTGCTGTACAGAACCATATTTGATTAACAGTACATAGATGAACTATAACTACGTTTTCAGTCAAATCTATTTAACAGTCCAGTTTAACAATCAATATACAGCAGTCAATAAATAAAGTACAATTTATATTAAAATATAAATTGAGGAGAGCTAGTGAGTTTTACTCACTTTGGACGATCATCGTTAATAACGATAATTGTCGCTTGATTCTGACGGACGTTCTATTTCACCGTAAATCCCGACAAGCTCAGAATCATTTCCAACCAGTTCCATCGTCTAGTGTACGTTCATACGATTCCGGTGCAAGTCTTGTTTGGTTCCACTTTTGGTTAGCAAGATCACTGCCGACTTGCTTTCAACGCCCACTTCTCTTTCACTCCTTTACCACGCCAACATACCATTGTACAATTTTTTAACACTTCTGTTCTCAGGCCACAAAAGAAACGTCCGTCCTTCCCGTTCTTTTCATTTCTCCACGTTCTTCATTCAAATGCACATTGTCTACTTTGATTCGTTACAGACCCTTCATGTTGACTTCACTGTTTTTGTTTTGTTTATGAAATAACCAACTTCATTTTTCAGTTTAAACTGGGCTAACTATTTAATCAAGGCCCCTCACCATTTCTAACTTACAGGCCCTCACGTTTACCTTTCTTCCACTTCCGAACACTTCATGCTTTTCCTTCCTCACCACTTGTGTATTTCCAAAACCCACTTCCAGTGTTTACCCATCTAACTCACAAACATACAGCTCGCACCAGTATACCAGAATCCAACATGAACTGGCCCACCTCCCCTACACATCCGATGCATGCTCTACAGATTTTCATCTTCTATAAATAATTACACTTCAGTTCATACCCGTACTCGTTTCAACAAACAAACGCCAAACAACTCACAATATCACCCATGAACACAACAAATACAAACAACAGATCCTCCTCCTTACCTTGATACTTCCCTGACCTGCTATACGTCCAAACATACTGCCCAACCCCCCTTCAAAATGTTTCTCCCCCAACATCAATGGAGTCGGATCCCTCTCCTGCAACACGTCGTTGCTTCCTCTGCAGTAGCTCACGCTACTTCATTGACTCCCATGTATTTTCATTCCTCCTTCTCCATTCCTCTTGCTCTCTATACCCTTAGTGTAGAGCTCGACGCCTTATAGTGAATTTCGACTCCATACCCTTCTCGTATGACACAGCAAACTTGCGATATCTAGTGTCATGGAATTCCACAAAAACAAACCCCATAAGCTGCTAAACCACTTCATGAACTCCAAACCAAAATCGAACTCGAGTATTGAAGCTCCAATGTCGGAAAAATCCCAACCCTAGCTGACGTCGAAGTCGAACCAGCAATCGTATACAACATCGAACCATACAAGAACCATACGAGGATGAAGAGCAAGATTACAGGAGTAGGAATATATGTTTATTTCAATTTGTAGATTTTACTTTGATTTTTGGTGGAATTAAGAAGTTGCGTTTATTTTTTTATTTTTATTTTGAGGATGAAGAACAGAAGTAGCGGCGCATATTTTTTTCCCGTTGACTAGTGAATGAATAGATTAGGTTTAGGAGGATTTAGAAGGTATTATATAGGATTCATATATTCGTATTTTAGTTCTCAGCCTTGTAGTATTCTTCTTGGCCATACATCAGTCGGGTGGTAAGAGTTTGGCCACGCAACTATTCAATATAGGAGAAAGGAGTTATAATTATATTATTACGTCTAGTGAATTTTGTTAAGTAAAATCACTTCATGTCTGAGCTGGTACGGACTGAAATAAGGATACAGTCGTGTCCAGTGATGAATCACGATTCCAAAAATATAATAATACCGGTAGATGAACTCATATTGTGAAACCCCGAAATGTTGATTACAGGGTGCAAAATTCTTCAAATAAAAAGTTGTTTATTTAATTAATTAAAAATTACAGTAAAATTATAAAAATTAAATTATCACTACTTCCCAAAAGAACCTTGTCTAAATTCAAACCCGATCTCTAGTTATATCGAAAAATCCGTTACGGTCGATAAACGATTCTATAGCGACTATTTTAAAATTTGATTTGGACATATCTCAAAATCTACCAGATGAAATCCTGATTTTTCTCTTCCACTAGAAAGATATACTCCACCAGCTCCACACGTTTCTTGTTTCATAGAAATCCGATTTAAAACAAATCCTGTACATTCAGTTGAAGTTCGAATCGCCAATTTACGAACTGCAGCGCCATTTCAAGCTCGATTTTAATTAAAATATAATTATATGATCTAACGTCATCGATTTAATAATATATTCATTATTTAAATAATTAAATAAGTTAATTATTACACCGTTAAATACCCGGGTCATTACACCATCTTCAGCTCCAGCTATCCAGAAAGAACCAGCTAAACCTGAATACAAGGCTGCCCGTGTAGAAAAAGGGGCAACCGAGTTCGAAAGTGAAACAAACTATGAGTCAGTCATGGGATCGGTATGAGAAATCTACTCAACACATATATAATTTGGCTAATCACAGGACCATGCCACTTTCGTGGAACGGGTTTACTCCATCGGATTGCCAGTGCTTTAAAACAAATCTTTCTTTTAAACAACGCAATGCGTTTTATATAAATGAAGCCGTTATAAGACTCAGTTCCCATCACACAATGCAACGCCAACCGGAGGATAGAGTTTTACCTTATAATGGCCAAAATATGCTTGATACGAATAAAATGAAGGCAATTGATATTACTGCTAGTGTTTATATGTTTTGAAAACAATTTCAAATCATAACTATCAATCATAGACGGCATGGGTACCATATATCATGTCGCCATATATATATATATACAATCAAAACCGCACGATGTCGTATTGGGGAATTGGATTTCCATCATGAACCAAGGCAAAAGATAGTCCTTACCGAATTCGTGACTCTCTAGCCCGAGCCTCCGGAACAGCCGCAACTGCCCCTTGGATCGTCAGGGCATGTCCACACGGAGTGGATTATAGTGCCTGAGCAATACGTTTCCCCGCCCTTTGGGGCGTAAATGAGCCAACGAATGACTCCATCGGACCCGGATCGTCCGATCAAACCGAGGCGCCTCGCAACAGCAACAACCACATAGGTGAAAAGTATATAAATGTCAGGGCTGGTAGGTCACTGACACCACCCTAGCTAGAAAGAAACGCATGCCCTCCCTGAGGTCCTTCTCCCGTTTCTGGTTCATACCGGGGTGTGAGGCTCGTGAATTCACGTTATACACAAAGCTACGCCACACAGGCGGTGCTTTGATCATCACCACAAGGCTTTGCTTTTCAACAGAAGCCCTGATCACTGCATCTTAGCATGCTACACAGGCAATTCATGCCATGCGACTGATGTCCATCGATATACAACCTCTGAGCTCGTGCGTTTCAGAGAAGGGCGTTAAGCAAAAGAATAAATTCTCTACCGCCAAACAGATGTATATGTAACAGAGATCAATCAACACAGAATAAAATCCAATGTCAGACACACAGTCCATTTACAAGTCCGTTCTGGGTCTGAACGAAACGGAGGCACTAAATACCTCGCAAACCCATCGATCACCACGTACGTCTGGACGATCACCACTCATTATCCATATTTCGGGATGCCTCCCAATCAGGACCTCGGTTACCGTCCAAACGGGGTGAAGATCTCCGGTCTTCGACCACCATCTTTATCTTCGATTTCTTATCGTCGATTCAGTTATTCAGAATGGGATAAACCCGGTCTTTCTGAACAACTCGCTTATATAATAAACAAGTGCAACACTAAACTACACACGCATCATTTCAATTCATTAGTCACTAACCGTCAATCCGTAAGGGAACGATTTCCCAAATATTAAACCCGAAGGCCGAAACCAACATCAGATCAATACCCAAGAAACCATTCGACTTAGCCAACCTTCAGTTAATTTCTAAATTCACATCCATATTGTTTATAATATTTTATAACAATTTATCACTATTTTTATTTATTTTAAAATAGCCAATATATAAAAAACGACGCTTCGGGCTATAACGCGATCGTGGCACTGTTTTTCTTCAGATTTGATTTACACATATCTGAGAATCTAACCGTTGGATCTTCACAAAGTTTATGTCATTAGAAAGGTCTTTTCGAAGCAAATCCAACGGTTCCAGTTTCGGAAAAATCCGACGGTCGGATCTCCCGGTACAGTCGTTTGAAGTTTCAATTTCAAAATACGAAGTGCAGCGTCGTTATTCGACTAATTATAATTATATATATATATATATATATATATATATAATCGTTTCTGGCGCTGTTTTTCTTCAGATTTGAATTAAACATTTCAGACAATCCAACAGTTGGATTTTTACAAAGTTGGTACCGTTGGAAAGATATTTCCAAGGCGAACCCAACGGTTGCTGTTTCGGGAAAACCCAATGGTCGGATTTCCCGAACTAGTTGTATGAAAACACGGTTTCAAAACACGAACGGCACGGCCACATTTCGTTTTAATTTTATTTATATTTATATATTTATATAAATATAGTTCATTCAACAATTTTCAATATCGTTTTCACTTCAATTATTTCACTAACGCCTTTAAATTTTGGAAAATTTCGCCATAACCTCCTTTGTACGGGAGGGGCTGGGAAAATTCCCAAATAGCCACACGGGCATCTCATGTCGAAAATAAAAAGAAAAAGCCAAGCGGCTAGCCAACAGGCTCATAAAATCATCACCCAAACAAAACAGTAAATGTGTACCTATTTGTCGGGCACAAAATTTTATTCCTCTTTTCTAGCCCCTTTGCTATAACCTGTTCAATAAATATGCATGTACATATATATAGTTCTTATCACTTATCATTTTATATTCAACTTCATATTTGATTCCATTTGGTTTAAAAACACCATTCATTATAATGTTGCATGTTTAGGCAAAAATCATATCATTAGCTAATTAATGAATATTTCAACTCATGCATATTTATTTGAACGAGTTGCTATTTTTAACACTTCACATTTCAACAATTCATGTATATAATAAAAATGTGATTTTTATTGTAAAACAATTCATTTCAAAACACTATTGTTTTATATAGTTTATATAGGTGATCAAAATAGGATTTTTCTTACAAAACAATTTCTTTTAAAAACGAGATTATTTTTCATATTCCATTCAACACATGAATTTCTAATCAACGAATGAATATCGATTCTACACATGAAGCTTTTCTATAGTTTCTATATATAGATAAAAATGTGATTTTTATATTTAAAACGCGAATACCATTCAACACATGAATTTCTAATCAACGAATGAATATCGATTGAACACATGAAGGTTTTCTATAGTTTCTATATATAGATAAAAATGTGATTTTTATATTTAAAACGCGAATACCATTCAACACATGAATTTCTAATCAACGAATGAATATCGATTCAACACATGAAGGTTTTTTATTCAATGAATAAATATAGTTTCAGCAAATGAAAATAATTCAAACACATGAATATTATTCAAAATTTCGGCAGCATAACGGCAGGGAAGTTAAAACCGGGACCGTCCCTGATACGGCTCCTCGCTCTACCTTAAAACCTCACGGTTTTTGACAATGGGGATCATGCATCTAGTTCGCACGCAGGTGGCATGTATATATTTATTTCATTTCCACAAACTAATCCTATGTGGTTTTAACCAAATATTTATCAACCACAAACGGGTATTTTTCAAACACAATCAATCAATATCAACCACAAACAATCCCAAACAACCATTCGCTATCAATCAATTTTCACACCAATTACAACCAATAAATATCGTCCATGGTTTGTGGACGAGGGGCGTGTATATATATATATGTTTATATATATATATAGCAATTCACTTCTATTTCAACACATATATAATTTTTACAACGCATATATAACTTATACATTGAACGTACAACTTTTAAATCGCTTATACATGAGGTGTACAACGCTTATATAACTCATACATCGACTATATAATTTATACATCGTCGTTTTCCATATCGTTTATAAATTAGAAATCTCACATTGGGTTCCACTCCACCAAAAATAGCAGAAGGCTCAGAAAAATACGCAGTCTCTTCTAAAATGCAGAAGACGTCCACACGGTCACGATGTTTCCTGTTTCATCGAATTTCGTTAAGACCGCAAAAAGATATGATTTTTCAAAGTTTGCAACGGTTTTAAACTGTCGAAATCAGTTAAATAATTAACAGCCGTACCTCCACTGTTTTGTTCGAAACTAGGTTTCGAAGTCTCGCGAAATCCGTGAAGCTAGAGGACGATCGGCATTCGCAGCGGCGAAGAGCTTGGAGAGGCGCTCAGGACGAGGGTGGTGGCGCTCAACTCGGCGTGGCGGTGGAGGCTCGATCTGGCTCGAAACGGCGGATCTTCCCAGCGTCGAAACTCTCCAAACGCTGCACGAAAAAATCCAAACTATATGTGGATTTGAAGATCTCTCCGAGCTCTACAAAATCTTCAACTGGAGATCTTGATATTATTAAGTGGATTGATCAGAAAATGGACGGGAAGCTTAGGAAGGTTTTCCGCCATCGCTCGATATCATACGGGGGGAGAGAAAGATAATGGGCCAATAGGATTTTTTTATTTTATTTTATAATTTCTAAAATCTCTATAATACCCCTTGTCACCGACGAACGCCAATTCAAACCCAACGACTGTCGTCCCTAGCGTTTTACCCCCATTACGAACACAATGGGATATGTTTCGAAGGCCCATTCGACTGTTTCAGTCAGTTTCCATTCAAATTAAAATATAAAATATAAAATATTTAATTTGAACGAACATTTCAATTTGCCAGGGTCACAAACTGATTTGAAAAATTCCAGAAAAATAAATCTAGCTATGTTTTGACGATACGGTCCCAACAAAACTAGTTTCGTCGAATTCTGAGACCGTTTGCAAAAAGGCCCATTTCTGGTCGATCCAATTTAACTATAATTGACCAAAACACGTTTTCCTCTGCCACGCTCACATATTAGCTTCAAAAATTATGAAATTTGAAACCTAGCGATAACTTCACATCCCGGATCCAACAAAAGTGGTTTCGTCGAATTCCGAGGTCGTATGCAAAATGGCCAATTTCACGGGCTATATAAATTCCATAGCGACCTTTCTGAAAATTCATTCGGCCATAACTTTTGCTTTCCGCTATGAAAATTCGATTTTTCAGATTCGTTAGAAAGGTATTCACTAACATATTTAAATATTTTTGGTTTCACTAAAATCCGTTTTGTTTTGCACCCGGTACAGTCCGACAAAATTTGAATTCAAATTTTGAAACTACAGCGCCTTTTCAGGCCTTGTTTATAATTATAATTAATTATATTCGTTTTCAATTGTCGATTCATACTCACTTTTCATTGCCATTATTTAAAATATTTATTTTAAATATTTAAATTCCATTATTTTAGCCAATTTAAAAATTTTAAATTGGTTCAGATTTTCTGGGTCGTTACATATTATATAGCTACTCTTCCGCTGTGTGTTGTATATGGGGCTGATTGTTATAACTGTTCAGAGGTGACGATGTACTCTGATATTTTAAGTACTATTTAAAGCTCTCAATAAAGTTATTTATGTATTATATTTTGTTTCGCTGCGATGTGAGATTCTATGTTGTGTTGATTCTTCTTCTTCTATTCTAATATTTCTTTCTTACCTCACCCTCTAAATTCTTTCTCATAGTAATCCATTTTCTGTACAATTTGGGTCGGACTGGTGTGGTTTGGTCAGCTCAAAAGGTACCGAAAATTTGGGTTGCTACAGTTGGTATCAGAGCTATTGGTTTAGAGATAACCTTGGCTCTGTGGCATAACTCGATAGAGATGGGGTTAGTAATACCCTAGATTGAGTTTTTTATATACATGAGGGCGCGTATTTGTAATTTGATATTAAAATTATTTTTTCCTAATTTATTTTATAATAAAAGTAATGATTTTCTCAATTTATTATAATATGGGAAATCGATTGATTTGTTAATGTTGATTTGAATGACATGTTTGGATTGTGTTGTTGATTTCTTGGATATAAATCTGAAAATGATAGACTTGGTTTAAAACCAATATGAAATAAATAAGTTGGATAAATAATCCAGATTAATAAACATGAATGGATAATTAAAGAAATAAATGAAGTGATTATAAATAATTATAATCTCATGTGGACTGGATTGTGTGTAGAACTGGTTGGATCGTATGATATGGATATTTGAAACTAATTGATGTTGTTTTGGGGACTAATGAAATTTATTTGAGTTAAGAACAGGTGCAGAAGTGCCAATTCAGCTTTAAAATCCATCCAAGAGAAAATTCTGGAGTTAATTGAATCCAGTTTGAATAGAGCTGCATAATAACTAAGCATGCTCGAATATAAAATATTGCTTACCGCATAATAACGCTCGCAAAAAGTTATGCCTATGCAGAATATGAAATTTTGGTTTTTATTTGGGTTTTGAGTTTGGTTTTTGAATTATCCCGACCCTGGTTATCGATGGATATATATTTCTTGTACCAGCGATATTGAAGATGTCCTCCGTACAGGAGAGACTCTACCAATTTTTTTCCAAAATTTAAGGTGTTAGAAAATTTTTGAAGATTTTTGGAAAATTCTTATTTGGAATAAATTGGTTATAAAACCAATTAGATTAGTTTGGAAAATAAAAATGAGTTTTGACTAAATATTTTGGGTTTGTAATGTTCTTTCTGTCCTTAGCAATTTCGAGGACGAAATTATTTTAAGGGGGGAAGAATGTAACGACCCGTATTTTGGCCGTCAAATATATAATTTAATTTATTATTTTAAATATTATATTTGGGGTATTTATGGAGTTTAATATTTAAATCGTTATTTAAAATGAAGTTGAACATTATATATTTATATAAATATAAAACGAGCTCGAAATCGCGCGGTAGTTCGTTATATGGAGTTTTGAACTTCAACTGAGAATACAGGATTCGATACAAGTCGGATTTCTGCGAAACGAGAAACGTTGGAACCGTATTGATTGTAATTTTCATATAAAAGAGAAAAAAATCAGATTTCGTGTCATAGTTTGTTAGTTATGGCCAAATTAATTTTAAAATAGTTGCTATGGAAATCGTTATTAAAATATAGGCCGTTAAAATAGTCGTTTTGCAAATGGACTCAGATTTCGATGAAATCAGTTTCATTAGAACCAAAACATTAAATTATTGTACGGTGTTGAATTGCATGGCAAACCAATGTCGTATGTGACCACGACAGCCATAAACGCTCGTTCAATTTCTATAATGCATAATTAATTTAATGAAGGGTTATTTGGGTATAACTTGAACAGACGATCGAATTAGGCTACGAAACCAATTCCGTTGAGTTCGTATCATCGATTAGAGTCAGGATAGGTATATAGTTTGTTATTTTTGGGGACCGGCTAAATAGGTGTCCAAAATGGCATTGCGGTGCACGTAAAAATAGCCTACCGGGAAAACAGTCTCAGAATGTGACAAAACTAATGCCGTTGGGTTCGTGTTGAAGAATTATTATAGGATTTCAAATTTTCAAGTTGATTAGATTTATCTGGTGATTGTGAAAAATTTAAACGCATGTTTATTTCTAGTTTTATAAAGGAATTTTTTTCATACGACCTCGGATTTCGACGAAACTTGTCCCCTTAGGTCTGGAATACTTTTTACACTAAGATTAGCTTTTTTATCAGTAAACAGAAATCGTTTGTGGTAATTTTTTTATTAATTACTTCAACATGAAGTTTCGTTTAATATTAATATATTATATACCCCATACTATAGATATATATAACCCTTTCACTCTTTTACCCTAAAATTTTCGTCAAAACATATTCTGTGTCAACAAAACCGGACTGTCATCCTTGCTAAATAACTGGCCAAAACGCTCTTTCATTTTTCCCATTTTTTCCTCTCAACTCGTTCGAGTATACCCACACCTCCCTACAGTAAAACATTTTGTCTTGGTGGGATCTGTACTCTGATCGGTGATGACCACCTGACCTTCTTTCTGGCGATCGAAATTTCTGTTGAAAGGTGCGGGTTTTGTCGTGACTTTTGGGGAGATAGGGTGAACCGAGGGCCATGGGGTTTGAGGAGTTGGTAAAGCGAGATTGGGCAGTCGCATTGAGGGGCTTTGATCGGTGCTCGATGGACTGGAGCAGTGAGCGGCAGGAGATTTGGGGTATGATGCTGTGTATTAGCGTGAAGAACAGGACTTGAAGCCAGAACCCAAGTGAAAAACGAAGCAAAGCACGGAAGTTAAAACAAGGAAATAAAACAGTAAAGTGTCAAAGAAGAAAAATCATGATGCGATGAGGGTTCTCGTGTGTGCATGAAGTCCTGAGATGGTAGCAGATGAGGACATTTGCGTGATTTCCTCAGCAGGTAAAAACAAAAGTGATAATCACCAAAGTGAATAAGCCTGAAACGAAAGCAGTGCATCACGGCCTGTACTCATAAATTCATTTACCCTAATCGGCTTAATTTCTACATAATTATAAGGTAATTGAGGACAAAACTAATAAATTACTATTAAATACAGGTGGGAAAGATGCAGTTCTTTTGGAAGTGGGATTGGATTGTTCGAACACAGTATCGAATGGAGCTGAATACGTGAGAAGAAGGAAAGGCTTCACATCAGCCAAAATTCTTACAGTGTAGGGTGTAAAACGTGAGCAATCAAAAGCTGTACGTGACTCGGAAAAGGAGAAATCGTTGTGTTCGAATATTTGCAGAAGGTAAATGTTGGCTTTGGTCACCAGTAACGAACGTTGTGTAGCATTGAATTGGAGAATGGTTTACTGGGTTGAAAACATACGGGAACAAACGAAGAGCAGCAGTTTCAGGGAATAGTAAATCAGCCGTTAACGCACCCACTCAGTAAAACAAAACGTAATTCTTGTTTTTAATCCTTAACTAAGAAACTAGTTAATAATTCAATTAAACACCGTCACCTTTTAATAGTTTAACTAGTGCAGAACAACTGCGGGGATGGACGCTTATCGGTCTGCTGATGGTAAATTGAAGTAATTAGTTATGATAATTTGTAAATAAAAGAAATAAATTGTTTAAATAAATTGTAGAAACCGTAAACTTATATCATTTATGATTTATGTCTGTGATATCAGAATTGGATCAATAAAGTTATGCCGGTACCGTTAAGATGAACATTACATTCTGGATCCAGTCTGGACAGTCCTGGAATTATCTGAAAATTTTAATTAAATTAAATATTAGTTTAATTTAATTAAACTAATTGCTCAACGACAAGTAAATCTGGTGAGTTAAACTCACTCAGTTTTTCCCATTTATATTTTATATGAATTCGGTTTTATTTTGTGTGCTCTGTTCGCTGATGGTTGAATGTTTTCTAATTATACATTTATTTGTTAATTTAATTGATGAAATTAAACCGACGTTTAATTTTGATGAAAAAACAAATCGTTATTTTAGCGATTGGATCCAATAAAAGTTAATTTACCTTATTGGTCATGTTTATAAAATAATTGTGTTTAATAGTTTGAATTGTTTGATTTGATCAAATTGGTTGGAAAATTGGTTGATGTGAAATTATTGTTATTTACTGTTAGATATCAAATGAATGGAATTAGCTGATTTGTTTGGAGATAACCATTTGAATACAGGGAAGAATAGGTTGGAGGGATCCAACGGGATTCCTCAAATATATTATTTACTTTCATATTATCATATGAACTGTCATGTTTGGGTGATTTATTTGAGTATTAATCATTGACTGAAAAGACAACCTGTGTTGTGTTTTAACCAATGGGCTATATTAGTTGAGTGATCGGCAGTAAATGGCCTAAAAATAAATTGTTTCATTTATATCGATTTACTGTCAGGTAAATCGATAGAACTGAAATTATAAAATTTATTTTATAATTAAAGATAGATTTTGAAATATATTATTTTGTATAAAACTTTATTAGAAGGAAATAAATATTTATGTTTATAATTTATTATAAATTGATTTAACCAAGTAAATTCTGAGATTTTATCAGATTTATAAATATGGGAATAGAAATTAACCTTAACGGTTAAAATTTGGAAAATTGGTTGTAAAGATTTAATTAAACGGAATTATTTGAATTAATTATATTATTAATTAATTTAAAGAGAGAACAAAATGGAATGGGTTAACGAGATAAACCGTGCCTTGAATTGACTAAGTCAACCATTGTAATTGGAATTGATTTTGAATTAGTTTGAATTGAATTAATATAATAGAATGGTTTAGTGAATATTGTTTAATTTTAATAAGATCTTTAAAAAAAGAATTAATATTTAGTGTAGTAAATAAAGCAATTTACTACGGTAGTAGTTAATAATTAAAGTGAATTATTAATAATAATTTAGGGGATTACTTTTTAATTGGAATTCATTTAAAAAGTAATCGAGTTGGGAAAAATCTAATAGGTTGGTGAAAGGAGTTTATGAACAGGTTTTGTTTAAAACTTGAGCTTTCATAACAAAGTTATAAAAGGAATTTTTAAGCGAATATTATAACTTTAAATAAATGTTACTTAATTAATTGAATTAAGAAATAAAAGGAAATTTAGAAAAAGCATTTTATAATAAACCAAAGTTATATAAAAGAAGATTGAGGGGCTATATCGTTAATTCTAAATTAATGTTACTTAGAAATTTGATTAAGCGAAAATGGGAAATTGAAATAAGTGTTGCAAAGCGGGGAAAGGTTGAATGTTTTGGAAAGGGATTGTTAGTGAACTGGGGGAAAGAAGTGGATCATAGGATTTGATAAACAAATCCGAATTTATGGAATAAGATTTATTAAAAAGGTAAAGGTTAAAAAGTGGTGTTTTATAAAATTACTTAATTATTAAATTAAGAAAGAATGGTTATATCCGAGAAAGAGATTTTCAAAATGATAAGAAGGTTTATGAATCCGTATTTGGAATAAAATAGTTAAATTGAATTTGATTTGATATTGGAAATGAAATATAGGTTTTTGGATTACAACTTATAATTATTTTTAGATATGAACGTTATTGATCAAGGTCTGAGAGGTAATTAAAATACCCCAACTTGAACGATTTCAGGATTATTTGAAGGTGGTATCAGTTGTAATGGAAAAGGAGGATAGTCATGATTTATTATTTCATTAGAGAAATAATAACGTGACCTTTTTGATGAAAATTGGGAATATATATATAATGAGGTTCCAAAGTGAAAAGGGAAACTAAAAGAGTTACATGAAATTATAACGATATTTTCAAGTTAGGAAGGAAACATAAAGTTGAGTTTTATTTTATAAGAATAAGCGTTAGTTATTGTTTTCAAGTAATAGATAGAAGATATTTCTTAATGTTTTTTACGAGTAATAAGTTGGAATGATTTCCAAATATTGCATAATAGCGTGGCTAATGTTTTGAAAGTGAAAATCGACAACAAAATATGATATAGGATTTTCCTAGGTATAAAAGGAGTATTTGTTTAAGAATAATCTTATGTATAATCAGAAGCGAAACTATATTTATAATATCGAAAGATTTAAGAGTTTGAATTTACATTTGTTTTAAATAAAAAGGCCAAGTGAGACCGAATACTGAACCAGTGATCTCACTGGATTGTGATGACTGAAACACTATTTATTTTGATAGTTAAATCACCGACTATCAAATCTGTCCAATATGAGTGTTGGTACGGAAACACCGGGATCGAATTTATATTCGAAAACCATTCCGACGAACAAATACTTGAAGATATTAGAAGATGATCGAGATGGGGCATTGAAGACCGTATATTTTCGCAAACGGAAGAACTGCTAATAATCTCTGGTCTGCAGCCAGTGATGTACTGTGGTTCTGTCGTGGTTGGAATCTACGGGTTGCAAGAACTTCTCGCTACTGATCCATGGGTTGATTCCTTTATTGGATGCAGTATGAGAGTACCTTTGGTTCATCCTGTTCCTATATGACTTGTATGGACGAATGTCTGACAGAGTATTTCCTGAAACCACGTACGTTGATTTTTACAAATATACCGAGTGGTGGCAAAGAGGGGCACTTCTTTAAAACCCATAATATATTTGTGGTTGTCAACTAGTGATTTGACAGATCTGACGATGTGGCATTCAAAGTGAACGGTGGCAGAATGTTTCCAAAAAGTTAATCTAAACCTCAAACCTCATCAACCGGGAATTGACAGAAATCGGGCAGGCAGCATGACTATGTGGGTCGCTCCCATTAGGGTGTATAATCACCGATCTTGAGAAAATCCATTGGCTTCTTTAATCTATTTTGATGCTGTCCCTTTTCGGGAAACGGTGGCTAGCTACCACTGTTGGTGATATACATTCGATACACTCAAGCGATATGAGTGGTCGGTCATATGAGGGCCGGGTTGCAAGACGTTCTTGTTGAACCCAGTGTATTCGCCTCTAGAGGTACACTATCGGCAGGTGGTCCCATACCTTGTCATTGTAATGACCCGCATTTGCATAGGTGTTATAATTAATTTATTTAATTATATAAATAGTGACATGGTGAATTAAATGGTGGTTTAATTAAATAATGGTGAATATTTAATTTAAAATAATAAATTAAATAATATATTTAATTCTGAAATAATCAGAATTGGCTAAAATGGCGATATGGTGTGAACTAGATCATCTGTGATATTTAATTCAGTTTAAAATTGAATTAGAATAACAAATATATTATTTGAACGACAGTTTGAATGTATAATTATATTATAATTAAAATCGAGCTTGAAATGGCGCGGCAGTTCGCTATTTGGCGATTTGAACTTCAACTGAATGTAGAGGATTCGTTTTAAGCCGGATTTCTGGGAAACAAGAAACGTGTGGAGCTGGCGGAGTATATCTCTCTAGTGGTAGAGAAAAATATAGATTTCGTTGGGTAGATTTTGAATTACGTCCAAATCAAATTTTAGAAAAGTCGTTGTGGAATTCCTTTATAATTTATAAAGGAATTATTTATATTTTAAAAAGGATTTAAATATAAATCGAATATCGATTTAATCGGGATTTGAAATATCAAGTTATAAATCCCAGTAGAGCTGTATGGAATTCCACTGTGAGTATATACGATAATATTTATTTATAAATATTTAATTTAATTATATTCAAATATATTTATATATTTAAATTTGTCATCCAGAGCTTTAAAAATAGCCACTTTTGCAAACGAAGTCGGAATTCGACGAAACTAATTTTGTTGGATCCCCAATGTCAAATAGTTGCTAGAAGTCTGTTTCCATGATTTTTAGAGTCACCGTGTGATCATACGGATTTTAAGAGTGGAAAACAGTCAGTATTTTGACAGTTAAAAATACGCTGTGTGAGAAAACGGAGTCGAAATTCGACGAAACCAGTTTCGTTGGGACCGTAATGTCAAACTCTAGTTGTATGTCCATTTTCATGATTTTTGAGTATCATATGTGATGGTGTAGATTTTTGGATGACCAATGCAAATAACGAAAGAATATTCTTGGAATATTCCAAAACCTTACTATAAAATATCACTAATTCCTAAACCCTTATTCTTTCATTTCATCAGTCAACGAAGTATCTGCCGCTTCTATTCTCGTTTTTCCTCAGTAGAAAAAGAAAACAAAATCAAACAAATTAAAAACAAATCCTATAAAATTTTAAACATGTATATATGGAATCATGAGAGCATCAGCTACAAATTGATGAGTATTTTGTGCAACTCGCACTGCTTCCAGGAGTTCGGAGAGACAGCAGCGTCTTCTAAGGTTTAGCTTGTTTGAATTCGTGAGCTTCGAATGATGGAATGGGTGATGCAGTTGAGTTCGTAGGTGGATTTGCATCAGTACGCAGATTTTTGGGGTATTGCGTGTGAAAAGGGATCGCACCCTGTTTCGATGGTGCTGTGAAATACTGAGCGACGCAACTTGTTTTCTGGGTTTGAGATGTTTGATTTTGGTATAGGTTTATAGAGGAAGTGAAGAGGAGTTTACCGGAATTTTCTGTTTGAATTTTCATGATATATAGAAGGAGAAAATTCGTTCGATACCTTACTGTGAAAAAGTGAGGTTGAGCTGCTGAAGTTGGATCGTTCAAATCAGTGCAAGTTGAATATAATTGTGATGAAGAAGAAGGGTATTGGAAGAGTAAGTGATTTGTAAAGGGTCTCTCGTGATTTTGATGAAGAAAAGAGAAGTTTATTGATGGAGTCAACGGCCATAGTAAACGAGATTAGCAGGAGGATTTTCATCAGGGAAGAAGCAAATCTAAGGAAGGCCAAACGGTTTGTTGGGATGGGTTTTGGGCCGAGTGCTTTTGGTAAGGCCCAGATTCAAATAAGAACTTTAGTTAAATTAATGTTTGAATGATATACAATCTTGTAAATTCAACATCTAGTTCGTATATGGTCATAATTTCGAACGGTCAGATCCGTTGGGATCGTATGGACGGTGGCTACGCAATGGGACTGACTGGAAGTGGATCGGTACTCGTTTGAAATTATGGAGAAATAAACTGTTTTATTCAGATCAAACAACAGTTTAACGTTCTTTAACGATGAACTGCAAATGTGAGTAAATCTCACCAACTCTGAACAATTTATAATTTCATGTTGTATTTTTAGAACTGTTAAATATTGTCTAATTGACTATGTGTTGACTGTTTGATTGAACTGCTAGTCAGTTAGTGGAAATTAGATATACATATAAACCGTTAAATCTATATATATTGATTCTGTTAACAGAATATTTCACATTAAACTGAAAGTGATGTTGATTATATTGTGTAACATCTGTGGATGCAGGGAAACAGGTTGGAGGGTCCCAACTGGGTTCCCCAGTATATAAATACTGTTTTGTTTTATATATTGTGTTATACGATGTGATATGAAATCTGTTGATGATTTTATATGTGTCAATGATACTGATTATTATTGTATGGTTTGTTAAATACCATAACATACCGGAATGTTGATAAGGGAATTTTCAAAGTGATATTTGAAAATAAATTATTTATAAAATCAAAGGGGTTTTATAAAAGGAAATTATTTATAAAATCAAGGAAGATTTTATAAACAGGAATATTTATAAATAGGGAATATTTTTAAAAAGGATATTTATAAGTGGAAGACTTATAAAGTGAATTATTTATTTAAGATAAATAAATAAGAAATTAAATGGATTATTTATTTGGTGAATAAATTAGATACTATAAAGGGATTATTTACTTTGGAAGATAAACAGTATTAAATCAAAGGAGAATTTAATTAGAAAATAAATAGGATTTAAATGGAATATTTATTTAGAAAATAAATAGAAGTATAAAAGAATTATTTATTTAGAAAATAAATAGACAAATATAAGAAGAGAAATATTTGTAAACCATTTACAAATAAAATAGAGATAAAAAGGAAATATTTGTAGAACATTTACAAATAGATTAAATGGGATTATTTATTTATTTAGCTAATAAATAAAATTAAAAGGATTTATTTATTTAGGGAATAAATAAAAGTAAATGGAGTATATTTATTGATAGACAATAAATAAAAGAAAAAGGAATATTTATTTGTTAAATAAATAGAATAAGATAAAAGGAGATATTTATTTGTTAAATAAATAGAACTTTATAAAGGAAATATTTATATAAAATAAATATAAACAAATAGGAAAGGAATAAATAAAAGGAGTTAGTTCAAAAGGGATAAATCAAAAGGGGTTAATTCGAAAGAGTTAATCTAAATGAGTTAATCAAAATGGAGATAATCGAATATTAGTTATTCTATTAGAGTTATTCGAAAGGAGTTAATCAGTTAACCCTTTAGGGTTAATCAGTTAGGTTAAACCATAAAGTTAAACCAGTTAGAGTTAAGCAGTTAGAGTTAATCGATAGAGTGAAATCGAATTAGAGTTATTCAAATGAATTAATTGAATTTATTTATTCGAAGTGAGATAATTGAATCAGAGATATTCGAAGTGGGATAATCGTATCAGAAACATTCGAAGTGAGTTGATCGAATCTAGTTATTCGGCAGGAGTTAAATAGAATAAGATTTATTCGAAGAAAGAGATTATCGAATATAAGTATTCGAAAGTAAGCAAATCAAATATAAGTTATTCGAATCAGTTATTCGAATAGAGTTAAATAAATAAGGGTTATTCGAATTAGTTATTCGAGTAGAGTTAAGCACATAAGAGTTATTGAATGAGTTAATCGAAAGGAGTTATCGATTATAGTTTAATCAAAGGGAGTTATCGAATTAGTTATTTGAAAGGAGTTAAGTAAAAAGAGTTAATCGATTAGGGTTAAATAAATAGAGTTAATCGAATTTAGTTATTCGAAGAATGGTTAATCGAATCTAGTTATTCGTAAGAGAGTTTATCAAATATAGTTATTCGAAGGGAGGAGTTATCAAATAGAGATTTATTCGAACGAGGGTTCGTAAGGAAGTGTTAAAGGGTTAAAAGATGAACTTACCCTATTTCAGATTTGAAATGTTGTTCAGTTAAGGTCTGAGAGGTAGTTATACCCCAACTTGATTGACTTCGTTCTTAATTTAGAAATGGTTAAGGTTCGAGAGTGAAAGTGGTTAAGTGATTTTAGTAAATAGGTATAGTGGGTTGAGTTGTCGTCGCGATGTTGATTTAAACATCTGTTTAAATCAAAGTAAAGAAGATTTGGAAATGTTTTCCAAATAGAATCATAAACAAAATCAAATATTGAAATAGGAAATATGAGTATGTATATATATATATATATATTTATATATATGTATGTATGTATGTATGATTGATGATTGATTGATAGAATTTCCATTTGGAAATAATATCGTTGTTTGCACACGTGTTTTTCTTCGATAGTTAACTCACCGACTATCGAAGTTTTTGACCATTTTAATGAAGTTAACATGGGGAGACCATTTGGATTATTATCCAAAGAACCACTCTGTATTGGCATAAGCGTTGCAAATCATATATGCCAAAGATAATTGAAGACGGAGTAAAGTGCAAGGGCTATTGTATAAGTCTTCGGTTCATCCTGTTCCGTGATGACTTGTATGGATGAATGTCTGACAGAGTATTCCCAGAAAGGTCACGTATGTTGATTTCTTCAACCATACCAAGAGTGGAAGCAGAGAAGGAAACTTCTTTAGCTAACAAGTAATGTACTGTTGTAGACGTCAATTAGTGATTTTCGATGGATTTGAAAATGTGGCATTCGAAGTGAATCTGATGTGATGATAAAGCGTAACCTTAAGCCTCATCAACCGGTAAATGACAGAAAATCGAGCAGGCAGCATGGCTAAGTCGGTCGCTCCGAAGTAGGGAGTTATATCACCTATCAAGAGAATATTCATTTGCTTCTTAAATCTATTAATGATGTCCCATATACATATATACGGAAACGGTTGCTGATCCCAACCGATTTGTGATATACATTCGATACACTCAAGCGAAATGAGTGGTCGGTCATGTGTGGCTGAGTTGCAAAACGTTCTTGTTGAACTCCAGTGTATCGTTCCTAGAGTACACTGATCGGGAGGTGGTTCCATACCTTGTCATAGTTGGAAATCCATTACCCAATACGTGCTTGCGATTTTGGTTGTATACTATATATGTAGAAACGTGAGATGAAAGCGTTTCTGCTAGATGATTATTATTATTGTGGTTGATAGACATTACTATAATATCAAAAGGTTTTTGATATAAAGATGTTTTGGATTCTCATAAGGGAAAAACCCGTTCCATTATACGGTGTGGTCTTATGAGATATCGTTTACATGTTCAAACTGTTTAAACTGTTTTACTCATACCAGTCCCATGACTGACCCGGAGTTTATTTTGTTTTGTTTTTCCTAAACTCTTGGGTGCCCAATTTTGTACGGGCAGTCAAGTAGTCGGGATTTACAGATACTTGAAGAGCTGGAGCAGGAGGCTTCAGGATGATATAGCTATAGTTACTATTCCGCTGAGTTGTAAATGATGTACTTGAAAAATGATTTGTATATGCAAGTAAATCTTTTATTTCAAGTTATGTTATATATTATATGTTATTCGTTCCGCTGTGAGGTTCGTGTTACTCTGATGTTGTGTTCTTCTTCTATTCTAACTTTCTATCTTATCTTTCCTCACCCTCGGTCTTCTTTCTATTAGTTTCTTGAATTTCCAGTGCAATTTGGGGTTGGACTTGTATTATTTGGTCAGCTCAAATTGGACTGGATTTTCGGGTCACTACAGTCATGGTCGGAATCCAATCTCCAATAAGCACCCGCAGATTTTGATTGTATACGATATATGTGAAGCGTGAGATGCAAGCGTTCTACTAGATTCTATTTACTTGTATTTAGACATTATTATAATATCACATAAGATGTTGGTTTCAAAAATGTTTTTGGGTTGTCGTAAGGTAAAAATCGTCTGTGTTTATGTGTGGATTTGGTCTTACGATTATCCATTTCTTTCGAAAAGATTTTAACTTTAAAATCAGGTTGAGTGATATCCTAAATACTGTGTGAGTTTTTCTCACTCTGGTTCACCAGACTGACCCGGTGTTTTTTAAATGCTTAGGTTAGCCCGGGCTTTACAGGTTCAGGTTATCGAAGGCTGTGTAGAGATGAGCTGGAAGAGTCCAGACATGTGATATTATATAGCTACTATTCTGCTGTGTGTTGTATATAGGGCAGATTGTTATAACTGTCCAGAGATGATGATGTACTCTAATATTGTAAGTATTATTTAAAGCTCTCAATAAAGTTATTTATGAATTATATTTTGTTTCCCTGCGATGTGAGATTCTGTGTTGTGTTGATTCTTCTTCTTCTATTTTAATATTTCTTTCTTTCTTGCCTCACCTTCTAAATTCTTTCTCCTAGTAATCCATTTTCTGTACAATTTGGGTCGGACTGGTGTGGATTGGTCAGCTCAAAAGGTACCGAAAATTTGGGTCGCTATAGATTATTATTAAATAAATAATAATCAATTCAATATAATCTTATTTACTTTGTTCTTAAAAACAATGCATCTCGGTTATTAATTGTTACGTTATTTAATACTCACTTGCTTATCAATCTTATTAATATAAGAATTAGCTTTATAAAATCATTTAATAATTACTTACAAACTTAAATAATGATTAATAAATATTTATTTTCTTTTTAAAAACATTCATTCAAAATAATATATTACAAATTCTATCTTCGGTTATAAAATAAATTTCGTAACCTCAGTCTATCGATGCATATTTCGTCCATCAACTAGTAATTCATCAACCAATACTACTGATTGGTTAATATTCAAACAAACGTTGAATGTGGGATCAACAATCCATAATCAATCAATAATCCAATCAGATTGGTTTAATGGTTCATATAATGATGATATGAAAATAAACAATAAATTTAAGGAATCGAGTTGGATCCCTCCAACCTGTTTTCCCTTGCTTCCAAATATGTTACCTCAAATAAAACAATCCATTCAATACGATAATTTAGAATAAAAGTGAATAATTAATTTAACTGATAATGATCGCTAATAATAATAATTAAAGCATCTAATTAAATTTAATGCGTTTATATTATTATAAATGTATTAACCAAGTAAGTTACCTCGATTGGAAATAATCATCAAAAATAACGATTTCGTTTCATTTAATTTAAACAATATATATATAAAACATTCAATAAACAACCAAACAAGCATCTATCATTCAATAATTAGCAAACATAACACACAAATATTAAACCCGACTTATAATAATTATAAGAGTGATAACTAAGTGAGTCAAACTCAACTTGGATTAATTCGTTAATTAAAACTAGTCGTTTTAATAAAGTTAAACAATCGTCTAATTTTATCAAAAATTTTGATAGCTTCAAGTGGTGACCAGACCAATTTTTCCTGTTGTAGTCATCAATACGGTTGCAGCGTATCCCGTTTGGTTCGATTTTGATAATACAATAGAAAGTTATTAATATTTCAGTATATGTTCTTACTTAAATAAACTAACATTTAATTAATTATAAAATAGTTGCCTAAATAAATTATTAAAACCGTTATTAACTTTATTATTAAAACAAGCCGCTGCTTAAACTCCTCAAATCCCTATCCATGTCATACTTCATATTATAACCCAGGCAATTAAAACCCAATCCTTCATAGTTTTCACGATCCCCTATTCTGAAATACACGGAAGCTTACCCAAAACCTCGTATAGACCCATCCACATCATCCCATTTGTTCAAGCCCGATGTGCCAAAATTGAACAGACCCTCTTCCATTCAAAAGAAACTCGATCCCCATCTTTATACCCAACATGAACTGCTGCCATCGTTTAAAACCCACGCCGCCGACACCTGATACCACTGGATCTCGCAACCCTGACACCATACGAACCGCCGACGACCAACCTTTCCCCTCCTACTAGCCTTGCCTCAAACAAACACCTGTAGTGCCTCCATGACCCAAAAAAAACCCATATATCTTCGTTCAAACCGAACTGCTCCGCCATCCCATCGTCGTTGACCGCCGTACCAATTGATCCACCTCGTCCCTACGACCATCTTTGCTTCAGGCCACCAAGGTTAATTCAGCCTCAAATATTTTATAAAAATAAAAAAAACAATGCTACTCGAAAAATCACAAACTGGATATGAGATCCCCTACCACCACCGCCACACGCAACCGTGCCTCACCAGATTTTGGCCGTGGGTCCCTCTATCTGTCCTCTACAATTCTCTAGTTGAAGCTTTTGCCTAAAATTGAACGGATTTGGTGTTATAATTTTTTGACTGTAGATGGGTTAAGTTTTTGCAAATTGGAAAAATAAATTAACGGTGAAGGAGATAACTTATAGAACACGATATCATGCCAGTGAAGTTTGTGTGGAGATGAAGTATACAAGGGGAGGAGGGAAACGATAGTGTGGGTTGCAACGCAAGATAATGAATTGTTAATTTATTTCTTTTTAATTAAATAATATATGAATTGTTATATATGGCGTTGCATATTTAATAGACGCACTACCACACACTATCTCCAAACGCGATGAAAATGGACATACCGGTACATCTTGATGTTATGGACCAATGAAATTTGTTTCGTTAAAAACCGATTCTGTTTGCTAAACGACGTTATTTTAATTTCAATACATTTATCGATTCACAATTTAAATACCACATGCTCACAAAACAACTCTGATTGACTCCAAATTGGAAAATTAGCAATAACTAGATGTACGTTGTAACAACCCGGAAAATTTGAACCAATTTAAAATTTTTATTTTAGCTATTTTAATGAATTTTGGATATTTAAAATGATTTATTTAAATAATAACGACTAAAAATTTATTTAAACAAAGTTCGACTTATAAATTTATAAAATTTATATTACGAGCCTGAAATGGCGCGATAGTTTTAAATTCGATTTTAAACTTTGAATGATTATACAGAATTCAATATAAGTCAGAACTGGACGAAACTAAAAACGTTAGAATCTGTTCAACTATATCTTTCTAACGAATGTAAGAAACTAAGATTTCACTTTAGAAATTAAACGTTATGTCCAGTTTAAAATTTAAATTAGTCACTATGGAATATATATATATATATATATATATATATATATATATATATATATATATAAGGATCCGTTTGGCACACATCCATGTAAAGTTTCAAAATTAAGCACACATCTGGTCCAACTTTTCATGTAAATTAGGTCCCTATTTTTTGAAAATAGGTAAAAAAAATAAAAAAATCATGAAAAATCATTATTAAATAAAACACATACACGCCAAAAAATTCATGCGTTAAAACAATCAAAAAACACGTCAAAACCCAAAATAATACAAAATCGGCGAAACAGCAGGTTTTTGCATCAAAAGATGCAAATATTTGTACATAGTTGCATACATTCATGCTTATATTTCAGTGTTGCACCAAACTGCAGTATAAATGCATACATGTATGCAGCTAAACTGCATTATACGCATCCTTTTATGCATATTTTCAAATTTTACGTGTTGTTTCAAGGATATAGTGTTTTCAGGCATTGTTGCACACATTTATGCTCCTGTATAGAATACATGCATACATTCATGCGCATATTCAGAAGCTTTCACCCCCTTTGAATTTGTTGCACACATGCATGCATATATACAGAATAGGTGCATTCATGTATGCAACTTTTCATAACACGTGAATCTCAATTCAACATTGTATGCATACATGTATGCAGTTATTTGCAAATAGTTGCATACATGTATGCGTATATTGGTCAAGATTTTCAACAGAAATACACTATATGAATATATGCATATTGGCAAAAGTTGCACAGAAGTATGCAACTTTTTTTTGTTTTTTGGCGAATGCTTCTGGGAATATTTCCTATTTTTTGGAATTTTTTTATTGTGTGGCGCATTTTTTTCTGGTCAGAAAGGTGAAAAGGCAGAAGTGGTTGGAGCAGGAAGCGGATGGGATCAAAAAGAAGGAGCGGCATCTCAATTCTAGGGATCGGGTTTGCATAAAACTTTGGGGTGGATGTGGCATATATTTTGAAATGTTTTAGGGATGTGACCCTAATTTCCACTATTTATAATATATATAAAGGCCTTAAAAATAGCCATTTTGCAAATGACCTCCGTTTTCGACGAAACCTCTTTTGTTGGATCCGGAATGTCAAATCATTGCTAGATTCCAAAATTCATAATTTTTGGAATTAATAGGTGAGCGTGGCAAAAGAAAACCTGTTTTTTCAAATTCAGTCAATTTGGATCGACTGAAAAATGACTATTTTTCAAACGATCTCCAAATGCGACAAAATTAGTTTTGTTAGGACCGTATCGTCAAAACGTAGCGAGATTTATTTTTCTGGAATTTTTGGTGTCTGTATGTGCTCCCGATAAATTAAAATGTGCGTTGAAATCAATTTTGAACGTTATATTAATTTATATTTTGAATTTGAAGAAAACTGAGCGTAACAGGCAAATTGGCTTGCTAGACATATTCCATTATGTCCGTAAAGAGGGTAATTAGCTAAGAACGACAGTCGGTGGGTTCGATTTGGAGTTCGAATTAAAAAGTTACTTTTTGGAATTAAATAAAATTAAATATATATAATTATATAACTCGGTCAACCCTCCTTTATCTCCCCCTTACCCCTCTCGTTCAAATCACGATAAGAGAAACAAAAATCGCATGAGCCTATACGCCAGGCCTCCGCCGCTCCGTCGTGAGAACCCACCGCCGTCGTGCCTCAAGCGCCACCCACCGCTGCTTCGGCCTCTCCATCGCCAACCCCCCCCCCCCCCCAGTTCCTCACCTCCAATCGATCGCGCCACAGTCCCAAAACCCCTAAATCGCGAAGCCCTAGCCGCCGCCACCTGGATCCGCTCTCACCAGTCCACTCCAACCCGCGAGCATGCCTGAACCGCCACGTACCCCCACCTGGCTGCGACTGAGCCACCACCGCACCACCGCGCAACATCTCAACCCATCCTCCCTTCTCTGATCGAATATTGTAAGTATTTCGATTTTAATTCATGGATAAAAATTATATTTTTATGTATGATAAATTTTAGGTTTTTAATAACATAAAGTTTACATTTTTAATGGCATAAAGATTAGATTTTTAATTTAGTAAAGATACGATCTTTAAGTATATAAAAATATGATTTTTATGAAATAAAAATATGATTTTTATGAAATAAAAATATGATTTTTAGTAAGTTAAAAGACATGATTTTTATACATATGGTTTTGACATAAAAATGTGATCTTTTCTATATATATATATATATATATATATATATAGCGATATAAAAATGTGATCTTTTCTATATATATATATAGTGATATAAAAATGTGATCTTTTCTATATATAGTAGCTACATAAAAATATGATCTTCATATATATATAGTAGCAACATAAAAATATGATCTTTATATATATAGTAGCAACATAAAAATGTGATCTTTATATATATAGTAGCAACATAAAAATGTAACTTTTATATATGTAGTAGCAAGATAAATATATATTTTTTAGCGGTATAGAAATAAGATTTTTATCGTATAAAAGAAATATTTTTAGTAAGTTAAAAATATGATTTTTAACTGGTATATGACATGGGAATATTTTTAGAAAGACAAAAAATATGATTTTTAGATTATATATGAGACATAAAAAATGGTCATACAAAGAAAATATTTTTAGTTAAATAAAAATATGATTTTTAACTTATGTATGTTATTTATAAAATAGACATACTGGATTCTGGATAAAATAAAGGTGAAGAACACTACGCACGGGAATAAAGCTAAATCGTAATATTAAAGAATGGTGGAGTGGAACCCAAAGGTGGGAACTTCTCAATCTAATTTATATTACAGTTAAAATATATATTAGAATGCAGACGGTGCTTAGTACCACCCGACACCTTTGATTGAAACCACGGTTGTTTGATTTTATTAGTTTGGATTTGACTTGGAATGGAATTTGTTTGAATTTTGTTTGTATATGGCGTGAGCCATTATTAGGCGAGGGATATGACTAGACTCTATTCTGGTTCTGGTATCGTGCCATTATGCTGCCGAAATTTTCTAAAAAGTGTTAGAAAAATTTATTTAGCTGAAATATTATTTTTAGCTTATAACCACAATAAATAAAATAATATATGGATAGTTAAAAAAGGAATACACAAGCATTTACAAGTCGGACGACTTGTTTATGCTCGCTCGTCTATTTTTATGATATTGATTGGGATGATATGTTTTACACATCGCCCAACTGCACAAATAATAACCAATATTTGTTGTTTGGAAACTGTAACGACCCGGATTTTTGGCCGTTGAATTCTGAATATTTAAATTTGTTTTAAGAATTTTAATTGAATTATATATAGGAATTTGTTAATTAAAAACGAAGTTTAAACGTTAGTTTATAATATTATTATAAAACGAGCTCGAAATCACGCGGCAGTTCGTAATATAGAGTTTTGAACTTCAACTGAGAATACAGAATTCGTTATAAGTCGGATTTCTGTGAAACAAGACACGTTGGAACCGTATTGATTATAATTTTCATATAGAAGAGAAAAATTCAGATTTCGTGTTATAATTTGTTAGTTATGGTCAAATCAAATTTTCAAATAGTCGCTATGGAAATCGCTATTTAAATATAGGCCTTTAAAATAGCCGTTTTGCAAACGGACTCAGATTTCGACGAAATCAGTTTCATTGGGACCGTATCGTTAAATTATTGTACGGTGTTGGATTGCGTGGCAAACCGATGTCGTATGTAACCACGGTAGCCATAAACGCTCGTTCAGTGCAATTAAATTAATTCAACTGAATAAAGGGATATTAGAGTGTAACTTGAACAGACGATCGAATCAGGCCACGAAACCAGTTCCGGTGAGTTCGTAGCGTCGGATATAGTCAGGGTAGGTATATAGTTTGTTATTTTTAGAGATCGGCAAATTTGGTGTTCAGAAGGGCAGTGCGGTACGCGCCAAAAACAGTCTACCGGGACAACAGTCTCAGAATGCGACTAAACTAGTGCCGTTGGGTTCGTATCGAAAAGTTATTATCGATGTTCGCAGTTTCAAGTTGTTTTGATTTATCTGGTGATCATGAAAAATTTAAACGCGTGTTGATTTCTGGTTTTATAAAGGAATTTTTTTCAAATGATGTCAGAATGCGCCGAAACTTGTCACATTGGGTTCAGAATACCTTTTTACACCAAGAATAGCTTTTTCATCAGTAAACAGAAGTCGACTGTGGTTAGTTTTGCTGGATACTTCACAGCTAAGTTTCGTATAATATAAAAAGATAAAATAAAATGCCACTCTATATTTAAAACGTACAGACCAAACATTTGCTGTCCTACGGACTGTGAGATGACACTACAAGCCAACCTATCCACGGCCATTATCTAATTCCTTTGTCGCCCAGATTTAGAGCCGTGGAGACAAAGTAACCGTGGCCTCCAAGTTGTTTCAGTTCCGTGCTCCACACGGTCCTTCCCCTTTAAATACCATATATATATTTTCTTCCCTCAAACTGAATACACTACTGCTAATAACGAATGCAAATAAAAAAAAAAAAAAAAAAAGAAGAAGAAGAAGAAATGATGTCAGGAGAAGTACGGGCGACGTGATGACCAAATGTTAAAGGAAGTTGATGCTTGTTTTGGGATTTCCAATGGGAAGTGCGGTTTGCAGTGAGGGCCTGAGGGTTGACCGGAGTTGGGAGGAAGGGCTTGAGGATGTTGTAAGGATGATGGAGGGGTCTGGCTCTTCACATTGGTGGGATTTTCGTTGGGTATGGTATAAATGGAGGTGCGGATTGGTTGTTTCATGGTGGGAGGAGGGACGTTATCAGAAGAGTTGAGGGAAAGGATAAGAAAATAGGTTCATGCAAGGACGTTGCCTGTAGGGGGGCGGTGTAAGCTTGGTGACAGACGTGATTAGCAAAGCCATTAAGGTAACAAGGATAACTATTTTAATATATGGAGTGTGCGTGGACTAGTTTTAACGGATTGACCTCACTTTCAACGATAAAACCTATTCAAGTTCCCTATTTCCTCTTGATAGCTTGTACCGTGCACTCACACTAAGATGCGGTTAAAGGATTATAAATGATAATTGGTGTAGTAATTAATTAATTATTAATTAATATTTAATTTAATTTGAATTAATATTATAATATGCATAATTTATTCAATACGATATCAGAATCAAACCAAACAATTGCCGATGGACACAGCGAAGAAATCTACATTGTAAAACCAGTGTGATCAAGAACAGAGCTATTGAAATTTCGCAGTAAAATCAAAAGCTCGTTTGATTTTAAATGGAACAAACAAGGACAGATCGTCAACTGCGAACCGAGGTGAGTAAACTCACTAACTCCCTCTCGTTTATATTTTTATATATAAACGAGTTTTAAATATTTTTATAATGTGAAATGGTTGCTTGGTTGAATAGTTGTTAAATTGGTTGATATAATCACATCGTTGATTGATTTTTTCATTAATGCGATATTTTTAATGTTACTAACATCTGTGGATGAAGGGAAACAGGTTGGAGGGATCCAACTGGATCTCTCAACATTTTATTTACTGTTTTATTTGATGGTGATATATGTTATGCTACATTATCCATGGTTGAATTTGTGTGTTTGGTTTACCCTGGCCTTAGGAACCTGGTATTTTAGATACTGTAAAATATCATCGAATGTGAAAAAGGGAAATTAGAATTTAAAAGCAGAGTTTATTTCCAAATTAGAAATAATTTCTTTTTCATTGAGTTGCAAATGGAAATCTATTCCATTGGGTAAACCAAGAAAAATGTTATAAATAAAGATATAAATTAAGTGGATCATTAACCATTGGATAAATTACAAGGTGAGTTCAAATATGAATGTATATTTGAAAGTGAGTATCGGTTTTGAAACCAATATTTGGAAATGGATCCGAATTTAGCAAATTACAGAGGAAAGTTTAAAGAAAGATTTTCAAATGCTTAAAATAAAAGAATAGTAGTTTAAAACAAGGAAATATTTTGCAAATAAAAATGTATATAAAAAGGGGATTTATAGAAATCGAATTAAGTGGTTAGAAAAATGTATAGTTTATAAATATATTTAAAGGAGAACTTGAATTGTTTAAAATAAACAGAGTTTATAAATGAACAACGGAACCGTGTGCGTCGCACACGGTATTTTATTCAAAACAGCAATCATAACGCTGTTGTTATAAGAAATGCTTTTATAATTCTAAACAGCGATTTTAACGCTGTCTTTGTAAGAAATGCTTTTATAAAACTAAACAGCAATTTTAGCGCTGTTGTTATAATAGATGTTGTAAATCTATACAGCAATTTTAGACGCTGTTGTTATAATAAATGTCTTGGTAAATCTAAATAGCAATTGTAACGCTGCCGTTATAATAATTGTTTTAATAGCAATCTTAATGCTATGGTTATGATAAGTGTTCTATAATGCCAGACAGCGGTTTTAACGCTGTTGTTGGAAGGAATGTTTTATAAACCAAACATTTGAAGACAGTGATTATAACGCTACTGTTATAATCGATATTTTTATAAAGAAGGTGTGTTCGTAGATTAAATCCGAGAGTTTCGTAAGCAATGTTTGGTTTAAAGTTGTGGCTCTGACTATTTCAAAGTTAAGGATGTCGTCCAGTTAAGGTCTGAGAGGTAATTCTACCCCAACTTGACTGACTGCCTTATTGATGGAGAAATGGTTAAGGCTCGATAGCAAGGGTTGGTTAGTGATATCGTTAGTTAACGAATGATTTATGATTTGAGTTATAACAACGATGTTTATAACATCAGTTAATTCAAAGGATTTAGAAATGTTTTCTAGCTGGAGTAAAAGATATTTTCTCAATAAAGGAATTATATATATTGGAAATGTTTTCCAATAATCGTGAGAGAAAATAGAACTTTTAAAGAACACGAAAGGTGGAAAATGGGAATTGGAAATGATAATGAAATAAAAAAACTAATATAAAAAGGCCCCAGTGTTGTTTGATGCTTGATTGATAGAATTTCCATTTGGAAATAGGATCGTTGATTGGATGGATGTTTCTTTGATAGTTAAATCACCGACTATCAAAGTTTTATTTTATATACCTCCGTTGTCAATATGGAGAGACCGGGATCAGATTTGATATCTGAAAACCACTCCGTATTGGCGTAAGCGTTATGAAGCAACTTATGCTGAAGAAAATTGAAGAAGGAGTTATGCAAAGGGCTATCCTATTTATAGAATAGTGCCTTCGGTTTGTCCAGACCCAGGACAACTTGTATGGACGAGTGTCTGACGGAGTATTTCCAAAGGGGGTTACGTACGTTGATTCCTTCAAACGTACGAAGTTGGTGGCATAGAAGGGAAACTTCTTTAGCCTAACAATCTGAGTATTTTTGTGGGAATCAATTAGTGATTTCCGATGGATCTGACGATGTGGCATTCAAAGTGAATGATGGCCAGATGTGCTGGAAGATAATGAAAACCTCAAGCCTCACAACCCGGAAGTGGACAAAAATCGGGCAGGCAGCATGGCTATGTGGGTCGCACCCATTAGGATGTATGATCACCTATCTAGAGAAATTCCTTTTGTTCTTAAATCTATCAATGCTGTCCCTTATCGGGAGACGGTTGCTGATCCCAACCGTCGGTGGTATACATTCGATACACTCAAGCGAAATGAGTGGTCGGTCATGTGTGGGCCGGGTTGCAAGATGTTCTTGTTGAACCCAGTGTATTTGCCTCTAGAGATACACGTTCGGAAGGTGGTCCCATACCTTGTCAAGTTGGAATCCAATCTCCAATAAGTGCCTGCGAGTTTGATTGTATATTATATAGGTAGAGCGTGAGATGCAAGCGCTCTACTAGATTTTAATTACTTGTGATTAGACATTATTATAATATCAGATAATATATGATTTCCAAAGTGTTTTGGGTTATCGTAAGGTAAAAACCATCCGTGTTTATGTGTGGATTGGTCTTACGATTATCTTTTCTTTTGAAAAAGATTTTGAAATTTAAACAAATGGTTGGAGTTTACTCACACCAGTCCCATGACTGACCCAGAGTTTATTTTGTTTGTTTTCCCTAAACTCTTGGGTGCCCAAATTTGTACGGGCAGTCAAGTAGTCGGGATTTTTCAGATTCACTTGGAGGAGTTTGAAGCAGGAGGTTTCACCAGTTAGCTGTAGACTACCATATTTTCCGCTGTGTACTATGTTGTATCTGGAAACAGGTGTTTATAACTATTCCAAAAGTAACTGCTGTGCTCTGATAATGGTATGTATACAAAGTTAATGATTTGTATTTCAAAGTTTATGTTATCTAATATATTTTATTCGTTCCGCTGTGAGTTTGTGATCTTCGTTTTTCTTCTATTCTAATATTTCTTTCTTTCTATTCCTCACCCTCTAACTTCTTTCTAATAATGGTTCGTATTTCTGTGCAATTTGAGTTGTACGTGTGGTGTTTTTAGTCGACTCAAAGGGTACAGATTTGCGGGTCGTTTCATTTGGTATCAGAGCTGAAGGTTAAGTGATTACCTTGGCTCTGTGGCGTAACTCAATAGAGATGGGGTTAGTAACACCCTAGATGGAGTTTGAGTGTATATATATGAGTGCGTATTTGTAGATTTGATATAAAATTTGTTTTATATTGTGTTGACTGGTTTGTTGAGTGGTTTATGAATTCTGGTCGATACAGGAAGTACAACCGTATCGATAGGTGTTTCTAAACTCTCGAACAGAACAAATCGACTCAGTATTGTTTTAAAGTGGGTAAGTGATATAATTTGCCCAAAAGTTATTTTGATATAAAGGGATAATTTTCTGAAATTATCGAATGTGTTGATTGTTATTACAATCAAAGGAAATTATAAAATATTGAAATGGTTGTATAAAACCAAATTGAATTTGTATAAGAATAGGATATACAAATAAGCTGAACTGAAATTTAATTCAAACCATAATTGGAATTTAAATCCCGGATATTTTGAAAATATTCCTTGAAGTATTTTAAAGGTGATATAGCATTGGTTTGAAGAGATTTTTGAATTAGAATGTTTTAAATGGATTTTAAAAGCGATTAAGCATTGAAATCACTTCAGTGGCGAGAAAATAATTCGGATAATGGGTCGCGACATTATCGGTATTCATTTTCAAGTTTCTGAGTGATGGATTGCTACCATAAGTAATTTGGGAATAAAAATTGTTTGGAAAGGACAAGATGATTTAGAAATTCAATTTTTAATTGAGATATATATATGATTTCAAATTAATTTGAAATAAAATCCGGAATTTGAATTCTGGAATTAAAATTTAACTTGTGTAAGTTGAATAGAATGAATTGGTAAAGATGTACCAAAAGAACTAAAATTTAACTTAAGTCGAGTTAAATTAAAAGTGGATTAGATTAGAAATTATTTCGAATGAAGTAAATAAAGAAATGTTGAGATTCGGATTATAAATATTCGACTAATGTGTGAACAAGTTGAATATATAGGGGATGATGGGATTGGAATTAAACTGCGGTGGAATTGGATTCAAGTATAATAGGTGGGTTGGCTTAAAAGAGAATCAGACTTGGATTGATAAAGTGGAAGTTGAATTGACTTGGGGAAACTATTGGAAATATATGCGTACTGAGCAGATATTGAATGAAAGCAAGTGCAAGAGATAGAATTATGCCCGACAAAAAGGTACATGTTTACGATATTGTTTGGGTTGATGATTTTATGAGCCTATGAGGCAAGCCACTTGGCTTTTTGATTTTCTTTTGGATTGGAGAAGGCCTAGAAAGGCGAGTTGTGATTGTACCGATTGGGCCGTGCAGTGGAGATGCTGCCGAAATTTTTCAGAATTTAAAGTGTTAGAAAATTTTCAGAATTCTTGAAAATGTTCGTTAGTAAGAATAAATAAATATTTTTAATTGAAATAAATTGGCCCAGTTAAACTAAAGTTAAGAAGTGAACAAAAGGGATTTGTGGATCGAGTTAATAGGGTATGTGGTGTCTTTTCCTACCTTAGCAATTTCGAGGACGAAATTATTTTAAGGGGGAAGGAATGTAACGACCCGGATTTTTGGCCGTTGAATTCTGAATATTTAAATTTGTTTTAAGAATTTTAATTGAATTATATATAGGAATTTGTTAATTAAAAACGAAGTTTAAACGTTAGTTTATAATATTATTATAAAACGAGCTCGAAATCACGCGGCAGTTCGTAATATAGAGTTTTGAACTTCAACTGAGAATACAGAATTTGTTATAAGTCGGATTTCTGTGAAACAAGACACGTTGGAACCGTATTGATTATAATTTTCATATAGAAGAGAAAAATTCAGATTTCGTGTTATAATTTGTTAGTTATGGTCAAATCAAATTTTCAAATAGTCGCTATGGAAATCGCTATTTAAATATAGGCCTTTAAAATAGCCGTTTTGCAAACGGACTCAGATTTCGACGAAATCAGTTTCATTGGGACCGTATCGTTAAATTATTGTACGGTGTTGGATTGCGTGGCAAGCCGATGTCGTATGTAACCACGGTAGCCATAAACGCTCGTTCAGTGCAATTAAATTAATTCAACTGAATAAAGGGATATTAGAGTGTAACTTGAACAGACGATCGAATCAGGCCACGAAACCAGTTCCGGTGAGTTCGTAGCGTCGGATATAGTCAGGGTAGGTATATAGTTTGTTATTTTTAGAGATCGGCAAATTTGGTGTTCAGAAGGGCAGTGCGGTACGCGCCAAAAACAGTCTACCGGGACAACAGTCTCAGAATGCGACGAAACTAGTGCCGTTGGGTTCGTATCGAAAAGTTATTATCGATGTTCGCAGTTTCAAGTTGTTTTGATTTATCTGGTGATCATGAAAAATTTAAACGCGTGTTGATTTCTTGTTTTATAAAGGAAATTTTTTCAAATGATGTCAGAATGCGCCGAAACTTGTCACATTGGGTTCAGAATACCTTTTTACACCAAGAATAGCTTTTTCATCAGTAAACAGAAGTCGACTGTGGTTAGTTTTGCTGGATACTTCACAGCTAAGTTTCGTATAATATAAAAAGATAAAATAAAATGCCACTCTATATTTAAAACGTACAGACCAAACATTTGCTGTCCTACGGACTGTGAGATGACACTACAAGCCAACCTATCCACGGCCATTATCTAATTCCTTTGTCGCCCAGATTTAGAGCCGTGGAGACAAAGTAACCGTGGCCTCCAAGTTGTTTCAGTTCCGTGCTCCACACGGTCCTTCCCCTTTAAATACCATATATATATTTTCTTCCCTCAAACTGAATACACTACTGCTAATAACGAATGCAAATAAAAAAAAAAAAGAAGAAGAAGAAGAAGAAATGATGTCAGGAGAAGTACGGGCGACGTGATGACCAAATGTTAAAGGAAGTTGATGCTTGTTTTGGGATTTCCAATGGGAAGTGCGGTTTGCAGTGAGGGCCTGAGGGTTGACCGGAGTTGGGAGGAAGGGCTTGAGGATGTTGTAAGGATGATGGAGGGGTCTGGCTCTTCACATTGGTGGGATTTTCGTTGGGTACGGTATAAATGGAGGTGCGGATTGGTTGTTTCATGGTGGGAGGAGGGACGTTATCAGAAGAGTTGAGGGAAAGGATAAGAAAATAGGTTCATGCAAGGACGTTGCCTGTAGGGGGGCGGTGTAAGCTTGGTGACAGGCGTGATTAGCAAAGCCATTAAGGTAACAAGGATAACTATTTTAATATATGGAGTGTGCGTGGACTAGTTTTAACGGATTGACCTCACTTTCAACGATAAAACCTATTCAAGTTCCCTATTTCCTCTTGATAGCTTGTACCGTGCACTCACACTAAGATGCGGTTAAAGGATTATAAATGATAATTGGTGTAGTAATTAATTAATTATTAATTAATATTTAATTTAATTTGAATTAATATTATAATATGCATAATTTATTCAATACGATATCAGAATCAAACCAAACAATTGCCGATGGACACAGCGAAGAAATCTACATTGTAAAACCAGTGTGATCAAGAACAGAGCTATTGAAATTTCGCAGTAAAATCAAAAGCTCGTTTGATTTTAAATGGAACAAACAAGGACAGATCGTCAACTGCGAACCGAGGTGAGTAAACTCACTAACTCCCTCTCGTTTATATTTTTATATATAAACGAGTTTTAAATATTTTTATAATGTGAAATGGTTGCTTGGTTGAATAGTTGATAAATTGGTTGATATAATCACATCGTTGATTGATTTTTTCATTAATGCGATATTTTTAATGTTACTAACATCTGTGGATGAAGGGAAACAGGTTGGAGGGATCCAACTGGATCTCTCAACATTTTATTTACTGTTTTATTTGATGGTGATATATGTTATGCTACATTATCCATGGTTGAATTTGTGTGTTTGGTTTACCCTGGCCTTAGGAACCTGGTATTTTAGATACTGTAAAATATCATCGAATGTGAAAAAGGGAAATTAGAATTTAAAAGCAGAGTTTATTTCCAAATTAGAAATAATTTCTTTTTCATTGAGTTGCAAATGGAAATCTATTCCATTGGGTAAACCAAGAAAAATGTTATAAATAAAGATATAAATTAAGTGGATCATTAACCATTGGATAAATTACAAGGTGAGTTCAAATATGAATGTATATTTGAAAGTGAGTATCGGTTTTGAAACCAATATTTGGAAATGGATCCGAATTTAGCAAATTACAGAGGAAAGTTTAAAGAAAGATTTTCAAATGCTTAAAATAAAAGAATAGTAGTTTAAAACAAGGAAATATTTTGCAAATAAAAATGTATATAAAAAGGGGATTTATAGAAATCGAATTAAGTGGTTAGAAAAATGTATAGTTTATAAATATATTTAAAGGAGAACTTGAATTGTTAAAAATAAACAGAGTTTATAAATGAACAACGGAACCGTGTGCGTCGCACACGGTATTTTATTCAAAACAGCAATCATAACGCTGTTGTTATAAGAAATGCTTTTATAATTCTAAACAGCGATTTTAACGCTGTCTTTGTAAGAAATGCTTTTATAAAACTAAACAGCAATTTTAGCGCTGTTGTTATAATAGATGTTGTAAATCTATACAGCAATTTTAGACGCTGTTGTTATAATAAATGTCTTGGTAAATCTAAATAGCAATTGTAACGCTGCCGTTATAATAATTGTTTTAATAGCAATCTTAATGCTATGGTTATGATAAGTGTTCTATAATGCCAGACAGCGGTTTTAACGCTGTTGTTGGAAGGAATGTTTTATAAACCAAACATTTGAAGACAGTGATTATAACGCTACTGTTATAATCGATATTTTTATAAAGAAGGTGTGTTCGTAGATTAAATCCGAGAGTTTCGTAAGCAATGTTTGGTTTAAAGTTGTGGCTCTGACTATTTCAAAGTTAAGGATGTCGTCCAGTTAAGGTCTGAGAGGTAATTCTACCCCAACTTGACTGACTGCATTATTGACGGAGAAATGGTTAAGGCTCGATAGCAAGGGTTGGTTAGTGATATCGTTAGTTAACGAATGATTTATGATTTGAGTTATAACAACGATGTTTATAACATCAGTTAATTCAAAGGATTTAGAAATGTTTTCTAGCTGGAGTAAAAGATATTTTCTCAATAAAGGAATTATATATATTGGAAATGTTTTCCAATAATCGTGAGAGAAAATAGAACTTTTAAAGAACAAGAAAGGTGGAAAATGGGAATTGGAAATGATAATGAAATAAAAAAACTAATATAAAAAGGCCCCAGTGTTGTTTGATGCTTGATTGATAGAATTTCCATTTGGAAATAGGATCGTTGATTGTATGGATGTTTCTTTGATAGTTAAATCACCGACTATCAAAGTTTTATTTTATATACCTCCGTTGTCAATATGGAGAGACCGGGATCAGATTTGATATCTGAAAACCACTCCGTATTGGCGTAAGCGTTATGAAGCAACTTATGCTGAAGAAAATTGAAGACGGAGTTATGCAAAGGGCTATCCTATTTATAGAATAGTGCCTTCGGTTTGTCCAGACCCAGGACAACTTGTATGGACGAGTGTCTGACGGAGTATTTCCAAAGGGGGTTACGTACGTTGATTCCTTCAAACGTACGAAGTTGGTGGCATAGAAGGGAAACTTCTTTAGCCTAACAATCTGAGTATTTTTGTGGGAATCAATTAGTGATTTCCGATGGATCTGACGATGTGGCATTCAAAGTGAATGATGGCCAGATGTGCTGGAAGATAATGAAAACCTCAAGCCTCACAACCCGGAAGTGGACAAAAATCGGGCAGGCAGCATGGCTATGTGGGTCGCACCCATTAGGATGTATGATCACCTATCTAGAGAAATTCCTTTTGTTCTTAAATCTATCAATGCTGTCCCTTATCGGGAGACGGTTGCTGATCCCAACCGTCGGTGGTATACATTCGATACACTCAAGCGAAATGAGTGGTCGGTCATGTGTGGGCCGGGTTGCAAGATGTTCTTGTTGAACCCAGTGTATTTGCCTCTAGAGATACACGTTCGGAAGGTGGTCCCATACCTTGTCAAGTTGGAATCCAATCTCCAATAAGTGCCTGCGAGTTTGATTGTATATTATATAGGTAGAGCGTGAGATGCAAGCGCTCTACTAGATTTTAATTACTTGTGATTAGACATTATTATAATATCAGATAATATATGATTTCCAAAGTGTTTTGGGTTATCGTAAGGTAAAAACCATCCGTGTTTATGTGTGGATTGGTCTTACGATTATCTTTTCTTTTGAAAAAGATTTTGAAATTTAAACAAATGGTTGGAGTTTACTCACACCAGTCCCATGACTGACCCAGAGTTTATTTTGTTTGTTTTCCCTAAACTCTTGGGTGCCCAAATTTGTACGGGCAGTCAAGTAGTCGGGATTTTTCAGATTCACTTGGAGGAGTTTGAAGCAGGAGGTTTCACCAGTTAGCTGTAGACTACCATATTTTCCGCTGTGTACTATGTTGTATCTGGAAACAGGTGTTTATAACTGTTCCAAAAGTAACTGCTGTGCTCTGATAATGGTATGTATACAAAGTTAATGATTTGTATTTCAAAGTTTATGTTATCTAATATATTTTATTCGTTCCGCTGTGAGTTTGTGATCTTCGTTTTTCTTCTATTCTAATATTTCTTTCTTTCTATTCCTCACCCTCTAACTTCTTTCTAATAATGGTTCGTATTTCTGTGCAATTTGAGTTGTACGTGTGGTGTTATTAGTCGACTCAAAGGGTACAGATTTGCGGGTCGTTTCAGAAACCCCACACGGGTATTGGGATGGTATTTGTCATACACTAATCCTAATACTTAATTATATGTCAATCGATAGATCGACAGACTATGATAAGCATTAATTATTTATTTTAATGCTTATCAGTGTAGAATACACTCTGGATGATGGATTGTTGTTTTTCATTGCTGTTATACACATGTGTTGTGTGAAATCCATATAAATAACATTATATGGTAATTGACTGTGTCTGATTCCAATTCAGAAAGAACGGACATTTTAAAATAACAAATATTTTAAAATAATATTCTGTAAAGGATTAAAATATGATTTTGATGTCCGATTTGGGATGGACACGAAAATATTGAAATATGTCAAGTGTGTTGATTAGATTTGTGTCATTTTAACGCAAACGATATTTATATTGATTTTATTCATTATTGTAATGAATATCGAAAAGGAAAAGATTTAAAAATCTGATATTTTGAAAATATTATCATTTAAATATTATAATGATAAAGATTATTCAATTTTGATTTTAAATTGAAGTGAAGTGGGAATCATTTTAAAATGAACTTATAAAATATGTTTTGAATGAAATATATTTTATATATATTATATATTAAAGGCTACAATAGAAAGTGCCGTGCAACGACCGTTCGCGAATTTCGACCATTGACTTCGAATCGACATTACGGTAATTAATTTTTAGATTTGAACGTGAAATGGTAATTAATGTTTACCGATAACACTGTGGTGTTAGATATGGAGTATCACCAGTTTTGCTCCATGGGATGAATAGGTTGGGATTGGGAAATAAAACAAAAGATTACTTCGGTAAGGTGTGCTAATCCCGACTAGTTTGGATAAACCTTAATTTGGTTTTGCATTGATATCCAAAGGAAGATTAACGATAAATTTAAAGAATTTATCATTGATAAAATTAATGGGAACCTATCCCTAGCAATGTGAATATTTGTATAAAAGATTATTTTGAATTGGAATGAGGCGTATGTTATGTTTGTGTAGCACTTGTTTATCATATACGCAGGTTATTTGGAAAGGCCGGGTTAAAACCCATTCTGAATAACTGATTCGACGAAAAGTCGACGATGAAGACGGTGGTTGAAGACCGGAGATCTTCACATCGTTTGAATGATTACTGATGTATTGATTGGGCTATACACCCAAGACAAGGTAATAAGTGGTGATCGTCCATACATACCTGGAGATCGACCAGACATGCGAGGACCTCTCTCCTGTTTTGGACATATGGGACGAGGAATGTTACAATCCGGAAAATCTGAACTAATTTTGTAACAACCTGAAAATCTGGGCCAGTTTAAAAATTTTATTTTGGCAATTTTAGCGAATTTTGAACATTTAAAATGGATTAATTTAAATAATATCGACGAGAAATTTATTTTGAATAGAATTCGACGTATATATTTATATACGTCGTCGTTAGAATATAAATAATTATATATAATTATAAATAAAATTGAAAATGGCGCGATAGTTCGATAATTCGATTTCAAACTTCAATTGAATGTACCGGGTGCAAAACAAACCGGATTTTAGTGAAACCAAAAATATTGGAATCTATTTGAGAATTTCTTTCCAACAAGTCCAAAAAATTGAGATTTCATAGCGGGAATAAAAAGATATGTCCAGTTGAAAATTCTGAATAGTCGCTATGGAATTCAGGCCCTTAAAAATGGGAATTTTGCAAACGACCTCGGATTTCAGCGAAACCACTTTTGTTGGATCCGCAGTGTCAAATTATTGTTAGATTCCAAATTTCATAATTTTTCGAATCAATATGTGAGCGTGGCAAAAGAAAACGCATTTGACCAGTTTCAGTAGATTTTAATCGACTAGAAAATGGCCATTTTTTCAACGGTCTCAGAGTTCGACGAAACTAGTTTTGTTAGGACCGTATCGTCAATACGAAGCTAGAAAATATTTTTCTTGAATTTTTAAAGTTCGTATGTGACCCCGGTAAATTGAAATGCGCGTTCAAAATCAATATATAGAGTTATATGTTGATTTTGACGAATACTGATCGAAACGATCGAATCAACTTACAATACATATCCCATTGTGTTCGGAATGGGGGTAATACGCTATGGATGATAGGCGGTGGGCCTCGTTTAGAGGTCGTATGTAAAAGTCAACATTTTGAAATTAAATTAATAAAAAATTAAAAGAAAACCTTTCCTCTTTCCTCTCCCTATTACCTCGTTGCCCCCCCCCCCGTTTCTTCAAATCAGAAAACAAAATAGAAAAAAAAAGAAGGCGCAGCCGCAGCCCCCCTCGACGGCGGTCGATGCCGCACCGCGCCCCCCCCCCCCCCCCCCGTTCTGACCTCCCCGCGCCTGCTCCTCTTCCCTGTCCATCTTCCCCCTTTCCACTTCGATAACCCCCCCCCCCCTCCCCCCCCCCGCCACTCCCTCCGCCGCCCTCCTCGAATCGCGCGCCACCCCCTTCTCCTTTCCCTCGACCACCCTCCGCGCAGCTCCACTGGCCGACGCCCTCCGATGAACCACAAACCCCCTCTTCCGATCAGAAATGTGAGTTTTATTTATTAACATTTATTTTTAGTTTTATTTTATAATAGTTTCTTTAAAAATATGAAATTTTATATTGTAGGAGGATAAAAATATAATCTTTTATATTGTAGAGAGTTAAAAATATAATTTTTATCATATGTAAAGGTAGAAAATATAATTTTCATATGATATAGATGATAAAAATGTGATGTTTATATGGTAGGATATAAAAACACGATATTTTTATGTAGTAAAAGATTAGATTTTTAAAATAGAAAAGATTAGATTTTTAAAATAGAAAAGATTAGATTTTTAAAATAGAAAAGATTAGATTTTTGAAATGGAAAAAGGTGAAATCTTTATGTAAAGAATAGTGTGTAAAAAAAATGGAAATTTTTATCTATATAGTAGTGATGTAAAAATAGAATTTTTATATATATAGTAGCGATGTAAAAATAGAATTTTTATCTATATAATAGCGATGTAAAAATAGAATTTTTATCTATATAATAGCGGTGTAAAAATAGGATTTTTATATATTGAATAGCAAAGTGAAAATTTGTTTTTTATATATTGAATAGCAAAGTAAAAATTCGATTTTTATATATTGAATAGCGAAGTAAAAATTCGATTTTTATATATTGAATAGCGAAGTAAAAATTCGATTTTTATATATTGAATGGCGAAGTAAAAATTCGATTTTTATATATTGAATAGCAAAGTAAAAATTCGATTTTTAAATATGTAGTGGCTACGGGCAACGAAAGTGATAAGAGACGAGAACAGTGAAGATTTCCTATATTAGAAGTGTCTTGGAGTTGGAATAGCTATCGGTGAGAACTTCTCACTCTAAATTTCTTTTTCTAGTTATATATGTATACTAGGATGCAGACGTTGCTTAGTAGCACCTGAAACCCGTCTTCCACAGACCATGGATGGCTTGTATGCTTGTTTGATGTATTGTGAAATTTGTTTGTGTTGTTGATGTGAAATCGATAATATAAATTAATGTGGTGAAAGGAAATAAAATATTTATACAGTTAAAAATATTTTATCGTTAAAAATATAAATTTTAACGTGAATGTGAATAAATAAATATTTATAAACGAATTGGCCGATTTGTTTATATACACTGATTTGACTGATATTGATTGGGTCGATAAATTTTACACATCGCCCAACTGCACAAATAAAAATCTGTGTTTGTTGATTTGAAACCCCACACGGGTGTTTGGATGAAATTTGGCGTACACTAATCCCGATTATTTAATTGTATGTCGATCGATTGGTCGACAGGCTGTGTAAGCGTTAATTATTTATATTTGATGCTTATGCATTTGTGTGGTGCACTTTGGATGATGGTTGATTGTTTGTCATTGCTATTATATGCATGTGTTGTGTGGAATCCATATAATTAACATTATATGGTGATTGATTGGGCCTCATTCCAATCGGGAAAATAATGAATATTATAAAAGAAAATTTATGTGTTGAATACAAAAATAGTCATGTGTTGACGATGTTCATGAGTTGAAACTATTGATGTGTTGAGTGAAATATTTTAAATAATATAAATTACGTCTTTATCATATTTACAATTAGAATCTACTTCACGGTGGAGTCTAATTAAAATCAAACGATAGATACCACAGTTTTATAAAATATTTTACATAACAAAAATAGTGATGTGTTGACAGTACTCATGTGTTGAGATTAGTCGCGTGTTGAAAGAAATATAGATTCATGTGTTGAATAGAATAAATATTCATTTGTTGAATAGAATAACGAATTATTGAAATATATAAAGCCGTGTTGATTAGAGTTGCGCTATTTTGACGTGAACGATATTTATATCGATTTTATTCGTTTTACAATGAATATTGAAAAGTGATTTCAAAATTTAATATTTTGTAATGAAATTCAAACTGAATTTGAATTCAAAGTGAATAGAAAGTGAATTTGAATTCAAATTGAATATAAATGAATTCAAATTGAATTAAATTGAAATTGAATTAAAAACGAATTGAAATCGTTTTGAATTGAATTTAAAACGAACTGAAATTGAATTGAAATCAATTTGAAATGAATTCAAATTAAATTAAATAGAAGGTAAATTCAAATTGAATTGAATTGAAACGAATTTGAATTCGAATTAAATAAAAATTGAAATGAATTCGAATTGAATTGAAATCAAATCGATTTGAAATTGAAGATGAAGTTGAAATTGTTTTTGAAACGAATTTAAAACGCTTTATAAAATACGTTTTAAAAAGGAAATCGACGAAATATATATAATATATATATTATATATATAATGGCCTGAATAGAACGCGCCGTGCCGCGGTAGTTCGTGAATTTCGACCATTAACTTCGAATTGACGTTGCGGGAGATCCGTCCGTAGGATTCTCCTAAAACCGGAACCATTAGGTTCGTATCGAAAAGAGCTTTCCAATGAATATTAGAAATTTGAAATCTAACGGTTGGATTTGGAATCATGTCCAAATCAAATTTGAAAAAAGTCGCTGTAAGTGCAGTTCGATGGCCGTTGATGGAAATCGACTGTACGGGCCTTGATAAAATTATTAAAAATATCAATATTTTGTGTAAAATCATAATATATGAGTTGGAAAGAACTGGGATGAAAAATTCCACATTTGAAAGGATAAAAATAGATTTTTATCGAAATGAACTAGTTTTGAACTAGAAGTAAAATCAATTTACTTTTGAAATAAATAAATTGAATTTGAAAGTGATTTTAAAAATAATCAATATTCCCAACGTGTGAATTGGACTGGAGTTGAATCGAAATCATCTTCGGAATATTTCGATATTGGATTTCGTGACTATACAGATATTGTTATGGGAATTTGAAAGATATATTTTATATCATTATTTCCAATACGATATTTGTTGGTTCCAGAATTTGATATTGAATATAAGCCGATATATTTTCTATTTAGAGCCTTGTATTTAATATCAAATGTGATTTGGGTTTATCGTGAATCGTGTTTTAGATGACATTGGTTCTTTAACCCAGTTAAAGGCAGGATGTTGACTTTTGAAAAGATTAAAACTAAATGGAGATTTAAATGAATCTTTAATTAGATTAAAATGTGAATTGATAATTTAAATTATCAAATCTGAAAGGTGATCGAGAATGGAGTACCAACAGTTTTTCTCCAATGTGATAGTTAAATCTTTAATTAGATTTGAACATGAAATGGTAATTAATTTTAACGATGACACCGTGGCGTTAGATATGGAGTATAACCAGTTTTTCTCCATGGGATATAGGTTGGGATTGGGAAATAAAATAAATAATTACTTCGGTGTGGTTCGTTAATCCCGACTAGTTAGAAATGATATCCAAAGGAAGATTATAGGATAAATTTAGAAGAATTTATCTCGGATAAAATTAATGGGAACCTTTCCCTCAGAATGTGATTTTGTGAATAAAAGAATCTTCTGAATTGGAATGAGGTGTTTGTTGTGTTTGTGTAACATTTGTTTATTATATACGTGGGTTATTCAGAAAGGTCGGGTTATACCCATTCTGAATAACCGATTCGACGAGATGTCGAAGATGAAGGCGGTGGTAGAAGGCCGGAAGTCTTCACATCGTTTGGGTGATTACTGATGATCTTGATTGGGCTGTACACCCAAGATGAGGGAATCAGTTGGTGATCATCCAGCTGTACTTGGAGATGGATGGATATGCGAAGAAAGTGCCTCCGGTTTCGTTCAGACCCAAAACGAACTTGTAAATGGATTGTGTGTCTGACATTGGATTTTATTCTGTGTTGATTGATCTCTATTAAATATACATCTGTTTGGCAGCGGAGAATTTATTCTTTTGCTTAACGCCCTTCTCTGAGACGTACGAGCTCAGAGGTTGTATATCGATAGACATCAGTCGCACGGAGTGAAATTGCCAGTGTGGCACGCATAAGTGGCAATTGATCAGGGCTTCTGTTGAAAAGCAAAGTCTTGTGGTTGATGATCAAAGCACGGCCTGTGTGGCATAGCTTTGTGTATAACGTGAATTCGCGAGCCTCAAACCTCGGTATGAGTCAAAAACGGGATAGTGACTGCAAGGAGAACACGACGTTTCTTTCTAGCTAAGGTGGTGTCAGTGACCTACCAGCCTTGACATTTATATACTTTTCACCTGTGTGGTTGTTGGATACGAGGCGCCTCGGATATAGGTCTGTAAGGACCGGGAAACGTGTGTTCAGGAATTGCCAATCCTCAAAAGTAAGAGATGACCGGCCCTGAAGATCCAAGGATCATAGTGGGGTCCTAAGACATTTGCTAGAGTGTCTCGAACGCGGAGAGGAGCTTGCCCCTTGCCTCGACTCATGATGGAATCCAATTTCCAATACGTGTGTTTCGGTTTTATTTGTAGAACCTAGTATGGCGACATAGTGGTATGGGTCATTCATGCCTCCTATGATTGATATTTATGATTGAAATTGTTTTGACACTACACCCTTATAATAGTATCAAATAATGTGTTTTAAACGTATCAAGCATGCTTTGCTGTTATAAGATAAAAACCCTATCCTCCGGCTTGCGTTGCATTGTGTGATGGGACCTGGGTCTTATAACAGCTTCATTTTTCTTTATTTAGCATTGCGTTGTTTGATCTATGCACTGATATTCTTGGGAGGAAACCCGTTCCGTGTCATACGGCGTGGTCCCTTGATTTACCGAACTTTAAAATAAAGATCAATAACTGTTTTAGTTCTCACACCAGTCACATGACTGACCTGGAGTTTATTGTTTTAACTTAAACTCTGGGTGCCCCTATTTTCCACACGGGCAGCTTGTAGTTTTGGTTTTGCAGATTTATATTCGCAGGGTCCTGATTTACAGCTGGAACGATGCTCGGAAAGCTCTGTATCCATGTATCACTTTCAGTTGTGTTTTGTATATTTTTCCGCTGCTATGTAATTTATTGTAATCTCTGATATTTGTTGAATGTAATTTATTCATTTATACTCTGTATATTCTTGTATCTGATGGAATTGTTGTAATAACAATGAAATGTTCTTCTGTCTGCGTTCTATTTTGTCTTGTCCTCAATTCTATCCGTTCTTTCCTTCACCGGGGAAGTTCGGTCGTCTCGGTTTGGTGTCAGAGCTTTGGTTTACAAAGCTCGAGAACAAGACACATTAGAACCGAACGAAAGAATTCATCAAATATTGGATTAGTAATATCCAATTAGAATGACTCGTTAGAGATAGGGTCAGTAGTATCCTAGAACGAGTGTGAAGAATATATTTTTCAAATGAAAACAATTTTGTTTTGAAAATTTAAATCGCTTTAAACGTATTTGATTATTTATTTATTTTGAATATGGACAATCGAGTATATAAAGATTTCGCGTATACGCGTCATGAACGTATATTCAAAGTTTTAATATACTGGATAGATATAGAATCACATTCTAGACACCCGGGGATAATTCTGATGATGTGGCCACATCACCAGTATTTATGTTCGTATTTCGAAGGTGTGATTTCTATATATTTCCATAAAACTGGTGCGAGAACCAAAACTAATATAGCTAGAATACATTGTTGTGAATTGGCATCAAAAACATGATTTTCTGTATATATATCAAAATTATGAATTTGAAACTCTAATTCACTAATTGATTGATGTTTGTGTGTTTGTTTATTTGTTGGATAATTTTGAACCATTTAGCCTAATAGTATCAAATATTGAATTGTATTGAAAATGGGTCACATTTGCTTGCATGTACAAGTACTTACATTGAACAGGTCATAGCAAGAAGGCTAGAGCAGAGAATAAAATTTGTTTGCCAGACAAATAGGTACATGTTTACTATAATTTACTGTTTTGTTTGGGTAATGATGATTTTATGAGCCTATTGGCTAGCCGCTTGGCTTTTTCTTTTTCTTTTTGAGATCAGAAGGCCTATATGGCAATTTCGGGATTTTCCCATGGCTCCCGGTGTAGGGGAGGTTATAACGAAATTTTTCGAAAATTTAGGGTGTTAGCCAAATTTTTGAAGAATTTGAAAATTCTCAGAAACTGAAAAGTTGGAGAATGGAAGACAGATCAAATGTACAGTTGATTGATCAAACCACTTTCGACTTTGTACCTTTTCGGGGACGAAAAGTTTTAAGTGGGGGAGATTGCAACAACCCGAAAATCTGGGCTAGTTTAAAATTTTTATTTTGGCAATTTTATCGAATTTTGAACATTTAAAATGGATTATTTTAAATAATATCGACGAGAAATTTATTTTGAATCGAATTCGACGTATATATTTATATACGTCATCGTTAGAATATAAATAATTATATATAATTATAAATAGAATTGAAAATGGCGCGGTAGTTCGATAATTCGATTTCAAACTTCAATTGAACGTACCAGGTGCAAAACAAACCGGATTTTAGTGAAACCAAAAATATTGGAATCTATTTGAGAATTTCTTTCCAAGGAATCCGAAAAATTGTGATTTCATAGCGGGAATCAAAAGATATGTCCAGTTGAAAATTCTGAATAGTCGCTATGGAATTCAGGCCCTTAAAAATGGGAATTTTGCAAATGACCTCGGATTTCGACGAACCACTTTTGTTGGATCCACAGTGTCAAATTATTATTAGATTCCAAATTTCATAATTTTTCGAATCAATATGTGAGCGTGGCAAAGGAAAACGCGTTTGACCAGTTTTAGTTGATTTTAATCGACTGGAAAATTGCCATTTTTCTAACGGTCTCAGAATTCGACGAAACTAGTTTTGTTAGGATCGTATCGTCAATACGATGCTAGAAAATATTTTTCTGGAATTTTTAAAGTTCGTATGTGACCCCGGTTAATTGAAATGCGCGTTCAAAATCAATATATAGAGTTATATGTTGATTTTGACGAAAACTGATCGAAACGATCGAATCAGCTTACGGTACATATCCCATTGGGTTCGGAATGGGGGTAATACGCTATGGACGACAGGCGGTGGGCCTCGTTTAGAGGTCGTATGTAAAAGTCAACATTTTGAAATTAAAATAATAAAAAAATAAAAGAAAACCTTTCCTCTTTCCTCTCCTTATTACCTCGTTGCCCCCCCCTCGTTTCTTCAAATCAGAAAACAAAATAGAAAAAAAAAGAAGAAGAAGGCGCAGCCGCAACCCCCCCTCGACGGCGGTCGATGCCGCACCCCCCCCCCCCCCGTTCTGACCTCCCCGCGCCTGCTCCTCCTCCCTCTCCATCTTCCCCCTTTCCACTTCGATAACCGCGAGGCCCCCCCCCCCCCCCCCGGCCTGCCACTCCCTCCATCGCCCTCCTTGAATCGCGTGCCACCCCCCTCCTTTCCCCGACCACCCTCCGCGCAGCTCCACTGGCCGACGCCCTCCAACGAACCACAAACCCCCTCTTCCGATCAGAAATGTTAGTTTTATTTATTAACATTTATTTTCAGTTTTATTTTATAATAGTTTCTTTAAAAATCTGAAATTTTATATTGTAGGAGGATAAAAATATAATCTTTTATATTATAGAGAGTTCAGAATATAATTTTATCGTATGTAAAGGTAGAAAATATAATTTTCATATGATATAGATGATAAAAATGTGATCTTTATATGGTAGGATATAAAAAGACGATATTTTTATGTAGTAAAAGATTAGATTTTTAAAATAGAAAAGATTATATTTTTAAAATAGAAAAGATTAGATTTTTAAAATAGAAAAGATTAGATTTTTAAAATAGAAAAGATTAGATTTTTGAAATGGAAAAAGGTGAAATCTTTATGTAGAGAATAGTGTGTAAAAAAAAATGGAAATTTTTATCTATATAGTAGCGATGTAAAAATAGAATTTTTATCTATATAGTAGCGATGTAAAAATAGAATTTTTATCAATATAATAGCGATGTAAAAATAGAATTTTTATCTATATAATAGCGGTGTAAAAATAGGAATTTTATGTATTGAATAGCAAAGTGAAAATTCGATTTTTATATATTGAATAGCAAAGTAAAAATTCGATTTTTATATATTGAATAGCGAAGTAAAAATTCGATTTTTATATATTGAATAGCGAAGTAAAAATTTGATTTTTATATATTGAATAGCGAAGTAAAAATTCGATTTTTATATATTGAATGGCGAAGTAAAAATTCGATTTTTATATATTGAAAAGCGAAGTAAAAATTCAATTTTTATATATGTAGTGGCTATGGGCAACGAAAGTGATAAGAGACGAGAACAGTGAAGATTTCCTACATTAGAAGTGTCATGGAGTTGGAATAGCTATCAGTGAGAACTTCTCACTCTAAATTTCTTTTTCTAGTTATATATGTATACTAGGATGCAGACGGTGCTTAGTAGCACCCGACACCCGTCATCCACAGACCATGGATGGCTTGTATGATTGTTTGATGTGTTGTGAAATTTGTTTGTGTTGTAGATGTGAAATCAATAATATAAATTAAGGTGGTGAAAGGAAATAAAATATTTATATAGTTAAAAATATTTTATTGTTAAAAATATATATTTTAACGTGAATGTGAATAAATAAATATTTATAAAAGAATCGGCCGATTTGTTTATATACACTGATTTGACTGATATTGATTGGGTTGATAAATTTTACACATCGCCCAACTGCACAAATAAAAATCTGTGATTGTTGATTTGAAACCCCACACGTGTGTTGGGATGAAATTGGGCGTACACTAATCCCGATTATTTAATTGTATGTCGATCGATTGGTCGACAGGCTGTGTAAGCGTTAATTATTTATATTTGATGCTTATGCAGTTGTGTTGGATGATGGTTGATTGTTTGTCATTGCTATTATATACATGTGTTGTGTGGAATCCATATAATTAACTTTATATGGTGATTGATTGGGCCTCATTCCAATCGGGAAAATAATGAATATTATAAAAGAAATTTTATGTGTTGAATAAAAAAATAGTCATGTATTGACGATGTTCATGAGTTGAAACTATTGATGTGTTGAGTGAAATAATTTAAATAATATAAATTACATCTTTATCATATTTACAATTAGAATCTACTTCACGGTGGAGTCTAATTAAAATCAAACGATGGATACCATAGTTTTATAAAATATTCTACTTAACAAAAATAGTGATGTGTTGACAGTACTCATGTGTTGAGATTAGTCGTGTGTTGAAAGAAATATAGATTCATGTGTTGAATAGAATAAATATTCATTTGTTGAATAGAATAACGAATTATTGAAATATATAAAGCCGTGTTGATTAGAGTTGTGCAATTTTGACGTGAACGATATTTATATCAATTTTATTCGTTTTACAATGAATATTGAAAAGTGATTTCAAAATTTAATATTTTGAAATGAAATTCAAATTGAATTTGAATTCAAAGTGAATAGAAAGTGAATTTGAATTCAAATTGAATAGAAATGAATTCAAATTGAATTAAATTGAAATTGAATTAAAAACGAATTGAAATCGTTTTGAATTGAATTTAAAACCAACTGAAATTGAATTAAAATCAATTTGAAATGAATTCAAATTAAATCAAATAGAAGGTAAATTCAAAATGAATCGAATTGAAACGAATTTGAATTCGAATTAAATAAAAATTGAAATGAATTCGAATTGAAATCAAATCGATTTGAAATGGAAGATGAAGTTGAAATTGTTTTTGAAACGAATTTAAAACGATTTATAAAATACATTTTAAAAAGGAAGTCGACGAAATATATATAATATAATATTTATTACATATATAATGGCCTGAATAGAACGCGCCGCGCCGCGGTAGTTCGTGAATTTCGACCGTGAACTTCGAATTGACGTTGCGGGAGATCCGACCGTGGGATTCTCCTAAAACCGGAACCATCGGGTTTGTATCCAAAAGAGCTTTCCAATGAATATTAGAAATTTGAAATCTAACGGTTGGATTTGGAATCATGTCCAAATCAAATTTGAAAAAGGTCGCTGTAAGTGCAGTTCGATGGCCGTTGATGGAAATCGACTGTACGGGCCTTGATAAAATTATTTAAAATATCAGTAATTTGTGTTAAATCATAATATATGAGTTGGAAAGAACTGGGATGAAAAATTCCACATTTGAAAGGATAAAAATAGTTTTTTATCGAAATGAACTAGTTTTGAACTAGAATTAAAATCAATTTACTTTTGAAATAAAAAATTGAATTTGAAAGTGATTTTAAAAATAATCAATATTCCTAACACGTGAATTGGACTGGAGTTGAATCGAAATCATCTTCGGAATATTTCGACATTGAATTTCGTGACTATACAGATATTGTTATGGGAATTTGAAAGATATATTTTATATCGTTATTTCCAATACGATATTTGTTGGTTCCAGAATTTGATATTGAATATAAGCCGATATATTTTCTATTCAGAGCCTTGTATTTAATATCAAATGTGATTTGGGTTTATCGTGAATCGTGTTTTAGATGACATTGGTTCTTTAACCCAGTTAAAGGCAGGATGTTGACTTTTGAAAAGATTAAAACTAAGTGGAGTTTTAAATGAATCTTTAATTAAATTAAAATGTGAATTGATAATTTAAATTATCAAATCTGAAAGGTGATCGAGAATGGAGTACCACCAGTTTTTCTCCAATGAGATAGTTAAATCTTTAATTAGATTTGAACGTGAAATAGTAATTAATTTTACCGATGACACCGTGGTGTTAGATATGGAGTATAACCAGTTTTGCTCCATGGGATATAGGTTGGGATTGGGAAATAAAATAAATAATTACTTCGGTGTGATTCGCTAATCCCGACTAGTTAGAAATGATATCCAAAGGAAGATTATAGGATAAATTTAGAAGAATTTATCTTGGATAAAATTAATGGGAACCTTTCCCTAAGAATGTGATTTTGTGAATAAAAGAATATTCTGAATTGGAATGAGGCGTTTGTTGCGTTTGTGTAACATTTGTTTATTATATACGTGGGTTATTCAGAAAGGCCGGGTTATACCCATTTTGAATAACCGATTCGACGAGATGTCGAAGATGAAGGCGGTGGTAGAAGATCAGAAGTCTTCACATCGTTCTGGTGATTACTGATAATCTTGATTGGGCTGTACACCCAAGATGAGGGAATCAGTTGGTGATCTTCTAATCGTACTTGGAGATGGATGGATATGCGAAGAAAGTGCCTCCGGTTTCGCTCAAACCCAGAACGAACTTGTAAATGGATTGTGTGTCTGACATTGGATTTTATTCTGTGTTGATTGATCTCTATTAAATATACATCTGTTTGGCGGCGGAGAATTTATTCTCTTGCTTAACGCCCTTCTCTGAGACGTACGAGCTCAGAGGTTGTATATCGATAGACATCAGTCGCACGGAGTGAATTGCCAGTGTGGCACGCATAAGTGTCAATTGATTAGGGCTTCTGTTGAAAAGCAAAGTCTTGTGGTTGATGATCAAAGCACAGCCTGTGTGGCATAGCTTTGTGTATAACGTGAATTCGTGAGCCTCACACCTCGGTATGAGTCAAAAACAGGATATTGACTGCAGGGAGAGCACGGCGTTTCTTTCTAGCTAAGGTGGTGTCAGTGACCTACCAGCCCTGACATTTATATACTTTTCACCTGTGTGGTTGTTGGATACGAGGCGCCTCGGATATAGGTCTGTAAGGACAGGTAAACGTGTGTTCAGGAATTGCCAATCCTCAAAAGTAAGAGAGGACCGGCCCTGAAGATCCAAGGATCATAGTGGGGTCCTGAGACATTTGCTAGAGTGTGTCGAACGCAGAGAGGAGCTTGCCCCTTGCCTCGACTCATGATGGAATCCAATTTCCAATACGTGTGTTTCGGTTTTATTTGTAGAACCTAGTATGGCGACATAGTGGTATGGGTCATTCATGCCGCCTATGATTGATATTTATGATTGAAATTGTTTTGACACTATACCCTTATAATAGTATCAAATAATGTGTTTTAAATGTATCAAGCATGCTTTGGCTGTTATAAGGTAAAAACCCTATCCTCCGGCTTGCGTTGCATTGTTTGATGGGACCTGTGTCTTATAACAGCTTCATTTTTCTTTATTTAGCATTGCGTTGTTTGTTCTATGCACTGGTATTCTTGGGAGGAAACCCGTTCCGTGTCATACAGCGTGGTCCCTTGATTTACCGAGCTTTAAAATAAAGATCAATAACTGTTTTAGTTATCACACCAGTCACTTGACTGACCTGGAGTTCATTGTTTTAACCTAAACTCTGGGTGCCCCTATTTTCCACACGGGCAGCTTGTAGTTTTGGTTTTGTAGATTTATATTCACAGGGTCCTGATTTACAGCTGGAACGATTCTCGGAAAGCTCTGTATCCGTGTATCACTTTCAGTTGTGTTTTGTATATTTTTCCGCTGCTATGTAATTTATTGTAATCTCTGATATTTGTTGAATGTAATTTATTCATTTATACTTTGTATATTCTTGTATCTGATGGAATTGTTGTAATAACAATGAAATGTTCTTCCGTCTGTGTTCTATTTTGTCTTGTCCTCAATTCTATCCGTGCTTTCCTTCACCGGGGAAGTTCGGGTCGTCTCAAATTTACAATTTTTATTTTAATGAATTTTGAATATTTAAAATGAATATTTTAATTAATAATGACTAAAAATTTATTTTAATCGAGGTTAGAACGAATAAATTTATTTTAATTATATAACGACCCTGAAGTGGCGCGGCAATTCGAAAATTCAATTTCTAATTTCAAACGAATATACAGAATTCAATATAAGTCGAAATTGAACGAAACAAGAAATATTTGAATCTGATTAACTATATCTTTCTAACGAATGTAAGAAACTGAGATTTCACTCAAGAAATAAAAAGTTATGTCTAGTTTAAAATTCGTAATAGTCGTTATGGAATATATATATATTATTTATATTTATAATATATAAGGCCCTTAAAAATGGCCATTTTGCAAACGACCTCCGTTTTCGACGAAACCACTTTTGTTGGATCCGGGATGTCAAATTATTGCTAGTTTCCAAAATTCAAATTTTTTGGGATTAATATGTGAGCGTGGCGAAGGAAAACGTGTTTGGCAATTTCAGTTTGAATTTAATCGATTGAAAAATTACCATTTTTTAACGGTCTACAAATTCAACGAAACTTGTTTTGTTAGGACCGTATCGTCTAAACATAGCCAGATTTATTTTTCTGGAATTTTTGGAGTCCGTATGTGGGTCCGGTAAATTAAAAGGTACGTTAAAGTCAAGTTAGACTATTATATTAATTTATATTTTAAATTTAACTAAAACTAATCGTAATGGTCGAATTTTCTTACGTGACATATCTCATTGTGTCCGGAATGGGGGTAATTAGTTATAGACGACAGTCGTTGGGTCTCGTTTGGAGGTCGAAATAAAAATTACCTTTATGGATAATTAAATAAATATATAATAGATTGGGCCCAAACGCTTTTCTTCCCCAAACCCAGTCAAAGCCCCCCCCCCCTAGGATTCAAAATCATTTCAGATCGAATATAAAAAATGAGGCCACCAGTTCATTGTCGCTCCCCCCACCTCGCGTCGCCGTCGCCCACCCATGACCGCGCCGCGCAGCCAGAACCCCCTCCTCCTACTCGAACACCGGAGCCCCCTTTGCTCCCATTGAACCCGAAACCCCCCCCCCCCCACCGAAAGGCGCCACCAAATGCCCAACTCCGGCTACCCTAGGCTGCCTCGACCTTCCACGCCGCACGCCACCTACCCCCGCCGCCGAAAGGCATGGCTCCACCTCCCCTAACCCCCAAAACCGAATGTAAGTCCCTTATCTTTTTATTATTTGTTTTTGCTACTTTCTCTTAAGTAATTTGATTTTATTGGCAAGAAAAACCTGATTTTTGTGTAAATAAAAAATTAAAATTTTCATTCTAGAAAAGGTTGGATTTTTCTTTGTGTGAATGAAGCGTATAAGGATATGATTTTTAAGCGAATAAAAATATGATTTTGTTCATATGAAAGTTTAGATTTTAATCACCATAAAGTTTATATTTTTAATCGTTATAAATATGAAAAGTTATCATTTTTAATTATAAAATGATTTGATTTTTAAAGAAATATAAAGATTAGATTTTTAAATAGGAAAAGACACAATTTTGATTACAGATAAGATTAGAGTTTTTATATAGAATTCATATGGATAAAAATTTGATTTTTATTTTTATGAAGTGGCGGTAAAAATACGATCTTCAATATATAGGTAACGATATAAAAATACGATTTTTATATGTATGAAAGCGAGATAAAAATACGATTTTTACACATATGGCTTTGAAATAAAAATATGATTTTTATTATATGAAAAGCAATATAAAAATGTGATTTATATATATAATAGCCAAAAGAAAATGTGACTTTTATTTATAAAGAAGCGATGTTTAAAATATGATTTTTAACATATACCGCGTGAAACAGATCTCGTTGGAAACACGACGAAGATTTTCTACATATGACGAGTCGCGCGTTTGGTTTAGCTTCTAGGTGAGAACTTCTCACTAAAATTAATTTTATACAGTTGTTTGTTTTATAACTACATATATGAACTGTTTCCCCGTCGTCCACAGACCATGGACGACATGTGTGTTTGTTTGGTAATATTGTGTTGTGGTTAGTGGTTGATTGGTTTGTTTGTTTCGATTGGTTTGGGAATTGTTAATGGAACGGATTAGATTGGTATGTGTATGGCACGGGCCATTGTGAGACTGGGGATAAGGCTGGACCTTATCCAGTTTCTAGCATCGCGCCGTTTTGCTGCCGAAATTTTCTAAAAAGTGATAGAAAAATTTAGTTAAGTAAATATATTATTTTTAGCTTATAGCGGTGATAAATAAAATAGTTATTGGATAGTTAAAAATAAGTAAACACATCCATATACAAGTCGAACGACTTTTTTATGCTCGTCTATTTTCATTATATCGATTGGGACGATATATTTTACACATCGCCTAACTGCACAAATAATAATCTGTGTTTGTTGTTTGAAAACCCCATACGGGTATTGGGATGATATTTGGCATACACGAATCCCAATAGTTAATTATATGTCAATCGATAGATCGATAGACTGTGATAAGCATTAATTATTTATTTTTAATATTTATACAGTGTAGAAAGCACTTTGGACGATGGTTGTATGGTTGTTATATACATGTGCTGTATGAAATCCATATAACTAACATTATATGGTAATTCACTTTGTCTGATTCCAATTCAGAAAAACTAATATTTTAAAATAACAAATATTTTAAAATAATATTTTGTAAAGGATTAAAATAAGATTTTAATGTCCGATTTGGGATGGACAAGAAGATATGGAAATATATGAAGCGTGTTGATTAGATTTACGCCATTTTAACGTGAACGATATTTATATTGATTTTATTCATTTTTAGAATGAATATCGAAAAGGAAAAGATTTCAGAATCTGATATTTTGAAAATATTATCATTTAAGTTTTATAATGTTAAAGATTTTTCAATTTTGATTTAAAATTGAAGTTAAAGTGGGAATCGTTTTAAAACGAAATTATAAATACGTTTGGAATGAAATATATATATAGTATATTATATATGTATATATATATATAAATATATATATATATACATATATATATATATGGTTGGAATAGAACGCGCCGCGCAGCGACCATTCGCGAATTTCGACCATTGACTTCGAATTGGCGTTACGAGAGATCCGACCGACTGATTCTCCTAAAACCGGAACCGTTGGGTTCGTATCAAAAAGAGCTTTCCAATGAATATTAGAGATTTGAAATCTAATGGTTTGATTTGGAATTAAGTCCAAATCAAAATTGGAAAAGGTCGCTATGGCCGCAATTCGATGGTCGTTATTCGAAACCGACTAAAATAGCGATAATAAAATTATTAAAAATATTAATAATTTGAGTAAAATCATAATAAATGATTTGGAAAGAAATGTGATGAAAATTCCATATTTGGAAAGATAAAAATATATTTTTATCAAATTGAACTAGTTATTAACTAGAATTATAATCTAGTTATTTTTAAATAAAATAAATGGGATTGAGAAAGGGTTTTAATATAACCAGAAATTTCCAATGAATAAATTGGAATGGAATGGAATTCGATTTGGTAATGATCGAAGTGAACTTCTGTGGAGGAAGACTGTTAATATATATGGAATTTAAAAGGCTTTTTCGTTACTCCATTTATATTATTAGTCGGATACGGAAATTTATATCAATTATTTATTGATCTGTTTTCCATGAAGTTTCCATGGTTAATGGAATGTGGCTTTGGGTTTATCATGAACTGTGTTTTAAGTGACACTAGTTCTTTAACCCAGTTAAAGATAGGATTAATTTCTTAACTTTGAAAAATCATTAAGTAATGATTTTTGTGATTAAAACTGAATAAGGGTTTTAATGAATCTTTAATAAGATTGAAATTGAATGTAATTCTGGGTTTATCGTGACTTGTGTCTTAAATAACATTGTTCTTGAACCCAGTCGATAAAATTAGAAAATAACTGGAGACTAGCTGAGTTGAATGGTTTCCGGGGCATTGATCTAATGTTGGTTTCGGCCTTCGGGATTAATACAAAGGGAATTGTTCTCTACTAATTTACGATTAGAAAATGATCGAGAATGGAGTACCACCAGTTTTGCTCCAAGCGATAGTTAAATCTTTAATTAGATTTGAACGTGAAATGGTAAATAATTTTACCGATAACACTTTGGTGTTAGATATGGAGTATTACCAGTTTTGCTCCATGGGATGAATAGGTTGGGATTGGGAAATTTAATAAATGATTACTTCGGTAAGGTGCGCTAATCCCGACTAGTTTGGAAAACCGTAATATGGTTTGAAATGATGTCCAAAGGAAGATTAAAGAATAAATTTTAAAGAATTTATCTTTGATAAAATTAATGGGAAACTATCCCTAAAGAATAAAAATATTTGAAAAAAAAGAATATTCTGGATTGGAATGAGGCGTACGTTGTGTTTTTGTAGCACTTGTTTATTATATACGCGAGTTATTCGGAAAGGCCGGGTTTATCCCATTCTGAATAACTGAATCGACAATAAGTCGACAATGAAGATGGTGGTTGAAGATCGGAGGTCTTCACATTTTTTGGATAATTACTGATAATCTTTATTGGGCAGTACACCTAAGAGGAGGGAATCAGTTGGTGATCGTCCAGACGTACTTGGAGATCGATGGATACACAAGGAATAAGGTTCCTTCGGTTTCGTTTAGACCCAGAACGAATTTGTAAATAGACTGTGTGTCAGACATTGGATTTTATTCTGTGTGATTGATTTCTATTAAATATATATCTGTTTAGTGGCGAAGAATTTATTCTCTTGCTTAACGCCCTTCTCTGAGACGTACGAGGTTAGAAGTTATATATTGATGGATATCAATCGCATGACATGAATTGCCTATGTGGCATGCTGAGATGCCTGGATCAAGGGTTTTGTTGAAAAGCAAAGTCTTGTGGTTGATGATCAAAGCACGGCCTGTGTGGCGTAGCTTTGTGTATAGCGTTAATTCGCAAGCCTCACACCTCGGTATGAGTCAAAAACAGGATAAGGGAACCTAAGGAGAACATGACGTTTCTTTCTAGCTATAAGTGGTGTCAAGGTTTTTACATGGCCTGACATTTATATATTTTCACCTTTGTGGTTGTTGGATTGCGAGGCGCCTCAGATATATCGGTTTCAGCCGATGCATAGGTCCTATAGGACCGGGAAACGTGTGTTTGGGAATTGCCAATCCACTAAACATATGTGTGGACCGGCCTTGGAGGATCCAGGGGTTACCCAGAGTGTGTAGTCCTGAGGCACTTGCTAGATTATTTCAAAGCGGGAGAGGAGTACATCCCTTGCCTAGACTCATGACGGAAATCCAATTTCCAATACGGGACATTTCGGTTTTAGTTGTAGAACTAGTATGGCGACATGATAGATGGTACCCATGCCGCCTATGACTGATACATTTATATTTGAAAGTGATTTTGACACTATACACTTATAATAGTATCAAATTATTTGTTTTAAACGTACCAAGCATGCTTCGGCGATTATAAGGTAAAACCCTATCCTCCGGCTTGCGTTGCATTATGTGATGGGACCTGGGCCTTATAATAGCATCATCGTTCTTCATTTAGCATTGCGCTATTTGTTTTATGCACTGGTATTCTTAGGAGGAAACCCGTTCTGTGTTTTACGGCGTGGTCCTTTGATTTACCATACTTTAAAAGTAAGTTTTAAATAACTGTTTTAGTTCTCACACCAGTCACATGACTGACCTGGAATTTATTGTTTTAACCTAAATTCTGGGTGCCCTTATTTTCCGCACGGGCAGCTAGTAGTTTTGGTTTGTAGGTTCTTTATTTTTCCAGGATCCTGACTTATAGATGGAACTCTATTTGGGAAGCTCTGCATCCGTATACCGATCCCATTTGTGTTATTAATTATTTTCCGCTACTGTGTATTTTAAATCTCTGATATTTTTCTGATGTATAATATTTATTCATACTCTGTATATTCTTGTACTCTGATGTAAATTTTTGTAATAAGCAATGAAATATACTTCTGTTTGTGTTCTAATTGGTCATGTCCTTAAACAATTCATTCTTTCTCTTCTTTTCGGAGACCGGGGAAGTTCGGGTCGTTATAAGGAATAAGGTGCCTCCGGTTTCATTCAGTTCCAGAACGGACTTGCAAATGGATGGTATGTCTGACATAGGATTCCTCTATACTGTATTTATTAATCTCTGCTAAATATATATATGTTTAGTGGCGGAGAATTTATTCTCTTTCTTAACACCCTTCTCTGAGGCATACGAGCTTAGAGGTAATACATCAGCAGAAATCAGTGGTACTGTATGGGTTGCCTATGTGGCATGTTGAGTGGCATAGATCAATGCTTCTGTTGAAAAGCAGAGTCATGTGGTTGGTGATAAAAGCACGGCCTTAAAGGGCATAGCTTTGTGCATAGCGTTAATTCGCGAACCTCACACCTGGGTATGAGTCAAAAATGGGATCGGATCGTTGGGAGAACATGCATTTCTTTCTAGCTATGGGTGGTGTCAGGGTTTTACAAGCCCTAACATTTTTATATTTTTACCTATGTGGTTGTTGCATTGCGAGGCACCTCGGTCATATCGGTTACTAAGGAACAGATGCATAGGTCCTATAGGACCGGGAAACACTTGTTTCAGGCATAACTAATCCACCAACATAAGAGAGGACCGGCCCAACCGATCCAAGGGTTTCCCATGTTAGCAATCCTGAGACATTTGCTAGAGTGTCTCGAAGCGGAGAGGAGCCATCCCGTGGCTCGACTCATAGATGGAATCCAATTTCCAATACGTGACCTTTCGGTTTTAAATTGTAGAACTAGTTTGGCGACATAGTGGGATGGGGTGCTCATGCCGTCTATGATAGATACATTTATATTTGAAGTTGATTTCTTCACTTATAGTAATAATAAAATATGAACTTTCACGTACCAAGCATTTTTGGCTATTATAAGGTAAGGACTCCATCCTCCGGCTTGCGTTGCATTGTATGATGGGACTTGTGTCTTATAATAGCTTCATTGTTTTTTTTTTGGCATTGCGCTGTTTGTTTTATGCAATGGAATTCTTGGGGGTAAACCTATTCCGTGTTATACGGCTTGGTCCCTTGATTTACCTAACTTCAAAATCGTATTAAATAACTGTTTTAGTTTTTACACCAATCACATGACTGGCCTGGAGTTTATTGTTTTAACCTAAACCCTGGGTGCCCCTATTTTCCGTACGGGCAGCTAGTAGTTTTGGTTTTGCAGATTTCAACTTTACAGGATCTTGGTTTACAGTTGGAACTATACTTGGAAGGCTCTGTATCCGCGTATTTCTTTCAGTTGTGTTATGTATTATTTTCCACTGCTAATGTAATTTTAAATCTCTGATATTTATCAATTGTATATAATTATTCATATTCTGTTATATTCTTGTACTCTGATGAAGTTGTTGTAATAAGTAATGAAATGTTCTTCTGTTTGCGTTCTAATTTGTCATGTTCTCAACTCAATCCAGGCTTTCCTTTACGGGTAAGTTTGGGTCGTTATAGCGTGGTATCAGAGCTTTGGTTTACAGATCTCGATAACAAGACACATTAGAATCAAACGAAAGAATTCTTCAGAGATTGGATGAGTAATATCCAATAAGAATGACTCGTTAGAAATGGGATCAGTAGTACCCTAGAATGAGTTAGAAGAGTATTATTGAGACGACCCGAAATCCCGTTCAGACGGAAACAAGGGTTATCTTTGGAATATAACATAGAAACAGATAATAGTAGAACAAAATTAAATAAATATACCAGATAATGAACAACAAAATATACTGGATAAAAGTAATCATCAGAGTTACACAGTATACAGGATCTTACTTAGTACAAATACAGTTCAGCTATACATAAATGTCTACAGTGGAAAACAAACATAATATGTACAATAGGAGCTGAACAGCATAAAAAGAAATAAATAATAGAATCCATCTTCAGCTCCAGCAATCCAGAAAGAACCAGCTAAACCTGAATACAAGGCTGCCCGTGTAGAAAAAGGGGCACCCGAGTTTGAGAGTGAAACAAACTATGAGTCAGTCATGGGACTGGTATGAGAAATTCATTCAACACGTATATAATATGGCTAATCACAGGACCACGCCACTTTCGTGGAACGGGTTTACTCCATTGGATTGCCAGTGCTTTCAAAAAAATATTTCTTTTAAACATCGCTATGCTTTTTATAAAAATGAAGCCGTTATAAGACTCAGTTCCCATCACACAATGCAACGCAAACCGGAGGATAGAGTTTTACCTTATAATGGCCAAAATATGCTTGATACGAATAAAACAAAGGCATTTGATATTATTGCTAGTGTTTATATGTTTTGAAAACAATTTCAAATCATAACTATCAATCATAGACGGCATGGGTACCATATATCATGTCGCCATATATATATATATATATATATATATATATATATACAATCAAAACCGCACGATGTCGTATTTGGAAATTGGATTTCCGTCATGAACCCAGGGCAAAAGATAGTCCTCACCGAATTCGAGACAATCTAGCCCATGTCTCAGGAACAGCCGCAACTGCCCCTTGGATCGTCAGGGCCGGTCCACCGATGTAGATTATTATGCCTGAACACTACGTCTCCACGCGCTTTGGGGCGTAAACGAGCCAACGAATGACTCCATCGGACCCGGATCGTCCGACCAAACCGAGGCGCCTCGCAACAACAACAACCACACAGGTGAAAAGTATATAAATGTCAGGGCTGGTAGGTCACTGACACTACCCTAGCTAGAAAGAGACGCAGGCCCTCCCTGGTGTCCTCTCCCGTTTCTGGTTCATACCGGGGTGTGAGGCTCGCGAATTCACGTTATACACAAAGCTACGCCACACAGGCGGGGCTTTGATCATCTACACAAGACTTTGCTTTTCAACAGAAGCCCTGATCACTGCATCTTAGCTTGCCACACAGGCAATTCATGCTATGCGACTGATGTCCATCGATATACAACCTCTGAGCTCGTGCGTCTCAGAGAAGGGCGTTAAGAAAAAGAATAAATTCTCCGCCGCCAAACAGATGTATATTTAATAGAGATCAATCAACACAGAATAAAACACAATGTCAGACACACAGTCCATTTACAAGTCCGTTCTGGGTCTGAACGAAACCAGAGGCACTAAATACCTCGCAAACCCATCGATCACCACGTACGTCTGGACGATCACCACTCATTATCCATATTTCAGGATGCCTCCCAATCAGGACCTCGGTTACCATCCAAACGAGGTGAAGATCTCCGGTCTTCGACCACCGTCTTCATCTTCGAATTTCAATCGTCGGTCAATTATTCGAAATGAGAATTAACTCGGCCCTTTCAAATAATTCACGTATATTTACAATTTCAAATCAATTTATTTTAATGGTTAAATTATTCGACAACACCAATATTGTTCTTTAATGTAATTTTCACACCAAACACATTCAACCATCAAATACAACATAAATCGAGCAAATTCAGTCTATTTCCATTCCATAATGTTTATGGTACTTTATAATAATTTATCGCTATTTCTATTTATTTTAAAATAGCCCATTTATTCAAAACGACGCTTCGGGCCATAAAGCGGCCGTGGCGCTGTTTTTCTTCAGATTTGATTTACACATATCTGAAAATCTAACCGTTGGATCTTCACAAAATTTACATCACTAGAAAGGTCTTTTTAAAACGAATCCAACGGTTCCAGTTTCGGGAAAATCCGACGGTCGGATCTCCCGGTACAATCGTTTGAAATTTCGATTTCAAAATACGAACTACAGCGTCGTTATTCGATTAAATATATAATTATATTTATATATATATATAAATATAATCGCTTCTGGCTCTGTTTTTCTTCATATTTGAATTAAACATTCCAGACAATCCAACCGTTGGATTTTTTACAAGGTTGGTGCCGTTGGGAAGATATTTCCAATGCGAACCCGACGGTTGAGATTTCGGGGAAATCCAATGGTCGGATTTCTCGCACTAGTTGTTTGAAATCACAGTTTCAAAATACGAACTGCACGGCCTCGTTTCGTTTTAATTTTTATTTTTTTTATATATTTATATAAATATGGTTCATTCAATGATTTCAATATCGTTTTCACTTCAAATATTTCACTAACGCCTTAAAATTTTGGAAAAATTTCGCCATAACCTCCCCTGCACCGGGAGCATCAGGAAATCGCAAATAGCTTTCCCGGTCCCTCTAATCTCAAAAAGAAAAAGAAAAAGCCAAGCGGCTAGCCAATAGGCTCATAAAATCATCATCCAAACAAAACAGTAAATGTGTACCTATTTGTCGGGCACAAAATTTTATTCCTCTTCTCTAGCCCCTTTGCTATAACCTGTTCAATGAATATGCATGTACATATATATACAGTTCTTATCATTTATCATTTTCTATTCGACTTCATATTTGATTTCTATTTGGTTTAAAAACACAATTCATTCTAATGTTACATACATAGGTGCAAATCATTTCATTAGCTAATTAATGAATATTTTGAACAAGTGGCTATTTTTAACACTTCACATTTCAACGATTCATGCATACAATAAAAATGTGATTTTTATTGTAAAACAATTCAGTTCAAAACACTATTTTTCTATATAGTTCATATAGGTGACAAAAATAGGATTTTTATCATAAAACAATTTCTTTCAAAATGAGATTATTTTACACAGTTCATATAGTCGATAAAAGGTGATTTTTATTATCAAACAATTTATTTCAAAATATGAATACCATTCAATACATGAATTTCAAGTCAACGAATGAATATCAATTCAACACATGAAGGTTTTCTATAGTTTATATATATAGACAGAAATGTGATTTTTATATTTAAAACGCGAATACCATTCAACACATGAATTTTTAACCAACGAATGAATATCAATTCAATACATGAAGGTTTTCTATTCAATGAATAAATATAGTTTAAGCAAATGAAAATAATTCAAACACACGAATATTATTCAAAATTTCGGCAGCATAACGGCAGGGTAGTTAAAACCGGGACCGTCCCTAGTACGGCTCCTCACTCTACCTTAAAACCTCGCGGTTTTTGATAATGGGGATCATGCATCTAGTTCGCACGCAGGCGGCATGTATATATTTATTTCATTTCCACAAACTAATCCTATGTGGTTTCAACCAAATATTTTACAACCACAAATGGGTATTTTTCCAATCACAATCAATCAATATCAACCACAAACAATCCCAAAAAATCATTCGCTATCAATCAATTTTCACAACAATTTCAACCAATAAATATCGTCCATGGTTTGTGGACGAGGGGCGTGTGTATATATATATATATATATATATATATATATATATATATATATATAGCAATTCACTTTTATTTCAACACATATATAATTTCTACAATGCATATATAACTTATACATCGATCATACAACTTATACAATGCTTATACATGAGGTGTACAACGTTTATATAACTCATACATCGACTATATAATTTATACATCGTCGTTTTCCATATTGTTTATAAATTAGAAATCTCACATTGGGTTCCACTCCACCAAAAATAGCAGAAGGCTCAGAAAAATACGCGGTCTCTTCTAAAATGTAGAAGGCGTCCACACGGTCACGATGTTTCCTGTTTCATCGAATTTCGTTAACGAACGAAAAAGATATGATTTTTTAAAGTTTGCAACGGTTTTGAACTGTTAAAATCAATTTTTAATTAAACAGCCGACACCTGCTTGAAATCTTCGAAACTAGGTTTCGATTTTTCCTTCGATCCGTGCAACTTGGAGATGATCGGAGTATACCACCTTGTAGTGCTTGGAACGGCGCTCAGGCGGAGGTAGGTGGGGCCCACTTCGACGCAGGGAGGAGGACGCGACGGCGGTTCAAAGTGCCGAACTTTGTGACGTCGGTTCTCCCAATCCACACAATGAAAAAATCCAAACTATATATGGATTTGAAGATCTTCTCGTGCTCTTCAAAATCTTCAACAGGAGGAAGGCGTAATTTTGCTTGTAGGAGGAGAAACGGAGGAGAGAAGGCATGGGGTGGTTTTCGCCGTATATCGCGATCGGGGAGAGAGAAAACTTAAAGAATTTTCTTTTTTTTTTATAAAAATTTTGATTGGCCTATGGGTTTTCTTAGATGAACTCGAAATCAAACCCAACGACTGTCGCCCCTAATGCTTTACCCCCATTTCGAACACAATGGGATATGTTTCGTAGGCCCATTTGACTGTTTCAGTCAGTTTCCATTCAATCAAAATATAAAACATTCAGTATTTAATTTGAACGTGCATTTCAATTTGCCAGGGCCACAAATTAATTCAAAAAAATTCCAGAAAAATAAATCTGGCTATGTTTTGTCGATACGGTCCCAACAAAACTAGTTTCATCGAATTCTGAGACCGTTTTCAAAAAGGCCCATTTTTGGTCGATCCAATTTAACTGTAATTGACCAAAACGCATTTTCTTTTGCCACGCTCACATATTAACTTCAAAAATTATGAAATTTGAAACCTAGCAATAACTTCTCATCCCGGATCCAACAAAAGTGGTTTCGTCGAATTCCGAGGTCGTATGCAAAATGGCCATTTTCACGGGCTATATAAATTCCATAGCGACCGTCCTAAAAATTCATTCGGCCACCACTTTTGCTTTCCGCTATGAAAATTCGATTTTTCAGATTCGTTAGAAAGGTATTCACTAACAGATTTAAATATTTTTGGTTTCACTAAAATCCGGATTATTTTGCACCCGGTACAGTCCGACAAAGTTTGAATTCAATTTTTGAAACTACAGCGCCCTTTCAGGCCTTATTTATAATTATAATTAATTATATTCGTTTTCAATTGTCGATTCAAACTCAGTTTTCATCGTCATTATTTAAAATATTTATTTTAAATATTTAAAATCCATTATTTTAGCCAATTTAAAATTTTTTAATTGGTTCAGATTTTCTGGGTCGTTACAATCTCCCCCACTTAAAACTTTTCGTCCCTGAAAAGGAACAAAGTCGAAAGTGGTTTGATAACTCTACAATCACACAACACAACAACCAATCCAATTGTTTTTAACCTTCAAAATTGTACTAATCAAATCCTATCCCCTTTAAAAATCATTCAGACTATATAATTAAAAGTGCATATCTATGAAAAGAAAATAACAATAGAGTAGAGAATTGAATGGTAGTGCAAAGCAGGTTAAATGTACCTCGCACCAGAGTCAATCAGAGATATCTACTCGGCATCTAGGATAAGCCTTAATAATTCTCTCCTAAGTTTCCCAAGTACAATCTCGCGGATCTCCACTCTATTGCACTTTGACTAAGCGAACTTTCTTGTTCCTCAGCTCTTTTGTTTCTTTGCCGATAATCTTTAGTGGCTCACGTCTCACAGCTAATTCTGGGGTAATTTCAATGTCATGTTGAGCTGCTTCTTCCACGATCAAGTCTGGATCATGAACGTGCTTTCGAAGTTGAGATATGTGAAATACATCATGAATTTCAGGCAACCAATTAGGCAGTTTGACCCTGTAAGCGAGAGTTCCGATCCGTTCCAGAATAGGAAACGGACCAATGAATTTGGGCGCTAACTTTCCAGTTTTACCGAACCGGATAACTCCTCTCATCGGCGATACTTTCAAATATACATAGTCACCAACTTCAAAGGATATATCTCTTCTTCTTCTATCGGCATAGCTCTTTTGTCGGCTTTGAGCGGCGAGTAATCGCTTCTTAATAAAATCGACTTTGTCGGCAGCTTCTAGAATCATATCGGGACCCAACACAAGTCTGTTTCCAGGCTCGACCCAACAAGCAGGAGATCGGCAAGGTCTACCATACAATGCTTCGAATGGAGACATTGTCAGACTCGCCTGGTAGCTGTTGTTATAAGAGAATTCAGCCAAATGCAGATGGTCTTCCCATGATCCACCGAAATCTAGAACACAAGCCCGCAATAGATCTTCTAAAATGTGATTCACCCTCTCAGTCTGACCGTCTGTCTGAGGATGATAAGCGGTGCTCAAGTTTAACTTTGTTCCCAGCTCGACTTGAAATGCTTCCCAGAATTTGCTAGTGAATATTGTATCTCTATCACTTACTATGCTGAGCGGCACTACATGTAGTCTAACTATTTCCCTAAAGTATATCTGCGCCAGACTCTGAGCAGTTCTGTTTGATCTGACAGGTATGAAATGGGCGGTCTTCGTGAAGCGATCTACGATCACCCAAATACTGTCATTTCCTTTTCTGGTCCTGGGAAGACCATCGATGAAATCCATAGAAATATGTTCCCACTTCCAGCCAGGAACTTCCAGCGGTTGTAATAATCCAGCCAATTTCTGTTGGTCACTTTTGACTAGCTGGCAAGTAGGGCATCGGCTAACATATAAGGTAATGTCCCTTTTCATCGACTTCCACCAAAAAGTGCGTTTGATTTCATTATACATTTTGCTTACTCCCGAATGGATACTGAGTTTTGACTTGTGGCATTCATCCAGTACTTCCTTTCGCAGCTCAGGAATGTTAGGAACACAGATTCGACCTTTGAGCCTTAGAATCCCATCATTATCAACTTGAAAACTCGAGGGTTCGCCTTGTTGAATTATCCCTCTGATCTTCTGAATGAAGTGATCATCCTCCTGAAGAGCAGATATCTTATCTAGCAATGAAGTCGTGATAATAAAACTGGCGATCATTTCATTCTTTCTGCTTAACGCATCAGCGACATTGGCTTTTCCTGGAGTATATATAATTTCAAAGTCATATGCTGCAAGGAACTCCAGCCAACGTTGCTGCCTCAAATTCAAGTCCTTCTGAGTGAACAGATACTTTAACGACTGGTGATCTGTAAACAGTTCAAATCTCTCGCCCAGAAGATAGTGTATCCAGATTTTCAAAGAGAATATGATAGCCAATAACTCAAGATCATGAGTTACATAGTTTTTCTCGTGCGGCTTCGGTTGACGGCTAGCATAAGCAATCACTTGACCCCTTTGCATTAACACTGCCCCAAGGCCTTCTCTAGAAGCATCAGTCCAGACTTTCAAATCTTGGTTGCCATCGATGATGGTTAACACTGGAGCTATCGTTAATCTTAACTTTAGCTCTTCGAAAGCCTCCTCACTTTCTGGAGTCCATTTAAATTTAGAGTGTTTCTTTGTAAGCTTTGTTAAATGGCCAGATATCTTCGAAAAGTTTTTAACGAACTTCCGGTAATAGCTAGCCAATCCGAGAAAACTGCGGACTTCAGTAAGGGTACTGGGCTGTTTCCAATTCTGAATGGCTGTGATTTTACTTGGATCCACAGCGATTCCTTCTTTTGATACGACGTGGCCCAGAAATTTTACTTCATCTTGCCAGAAGATACATTTGGAAAACTTGGCTTTTAATACATTCCGTCTCAGAATTTCTAGATCCTGTTCCAGATGCTTTTCATGTTCGGCCTTTGATTTAGAGAAGATTAGAATATCGTCAATGAAAACCAGAACAAATTTATTCAATACTCCTCTGAATACTCTGTTCATCAGATCGACGAAGTAAGTTGGAGCGTTACATAAGCCGAACGGCATTACTAACCACTCGTAGAATAAGTCGGGGCCTCTGAACGCTGTCATTGGAACACACTCTTCGGCAATTCGAAGTTGATGGAAGCCTGTAGCTAGGTCCATTCTTGAGAATACTTGTGATCCATTTAATCGATCCAACAAATCATCAATCCACGATAATGGATATTTGTTCTTTATTGTCTGCTTGTTCAAATCACGATAATCCACACATAGCCGTAGAGTACCATCCGATTTTTGGACAAACACCAGTGCTGCACCCCAATCAGAGAAACTAGGCCTGATTAGGCCCTTCCATACTAGCTGTCGGGTTTGATTGTCTAATTCTTCCTTCTCTTTCAAGGACATTCTTCGAATAGCATGAACTACTGGCCTTGCATTGGGAATTAAAGCAATTTTGAAATCTATTTCTCTCTGCGGAGGTAAGCGAACAACTTCCTCGAACACATCCGCATAGTTTTTGACGATAGGAATATCTTTTACTAGGTCGGGAATACTCTCAGTAACTTCAGGGATATTCTCCATTTGAGCTGGAGAAACATTCAAAGCTGCCCAGAAGTCCTTTCTATTAGCATTCTGACCTTCACACGGTATGGTTATATAACTCCCTGATTTAATCTTAGCTCTAACAACTCTCTCGGCGCATCTAACCTCTGCTGCATATTTGGTTAGCCAATCCAATCCCAGAATAAGATCGAATTCATTAAAATTCATGACGATAGAGGTAATAGGGAATTTATAGCAAGAAAAAGAGACAGGTACTGCACAAATCCAACTAAGATTGATGGAACCTCCAACTGGATTTTGGACAGTCATTGGCTCTTTGAGCTTTTTCAAATTCAGATCTAATTTCTTAGCGACACTCTTGGCAATAAAGCTTCGGGACGCGCCTGTGTCAAACAGTACTTTGACTGGAATGTTTTTGACAATAAGCGTTCCTTTGAAGTCCGTGAATAAATCTCAGATTTTTCCTCTTCGGATTTTGAATTAGATGAGGAGTAAAGTGAGAAAGTTCATTGAATTTCTAATGATATTCGGGAATGGTCATATCTCCTTGTATCAAATAAGAAAATTCATCACAAAGGCGCTCAGTCGCTTCGGGAGGGGTAAATCTTTCTAGGAAAATCTCTTTGAATCTATCCCAGGTGATATCACCTTCTGGATTATCTTTAATAACTGAATCCCACCAGAACAAAGCTTCATCTTTGAGTGCCCAGGAGGCCAGTAATCTTTTCTGGTCATCCCTCAGCTTTAATGCTTCGAAGATTTTCTAAGCTGAACGAATCCAAGCTCGTGTCTTCATAATAGATTCTTCACCCGTAAAGGGTTTTCCACCCAGATTTCTATATTTCATGAATAGAGCTTCTGTATCGGGGTCAGTATTACTTCTTCTGTTTCTGGCACTCATTTTCTAGTTCCTCTGCAAATAGCAGATCAAGTATCAGGTCACAGAAAAGGCATTTTAAAATATAGAAACACATACTTCAAATGTAAATGTGTCTATCAAGGTGTAATTTCATTCTGCTTTACTCATACTAGGATATTGCTGATCCTATCTGTATAGAGTTACCCGTCCTAGAACACTACTAGTTCTATTTCTGACGAGTTCGTTCAAATGTTATATTCCAGAACTAAGCTTAACCAAAGCTCTGATACCACGTTGAGACGACCCGAAATCCCGTTCAGACGGAAACAAGGGTTATCTTTGGAATATAACACAGAAACAGATAATAGCAGAACAAAATTAAATAAATATACCAGATAATGAACAACAAAATATACTGGATAAAAGTAATCATCAGAGCTACACATTATACAGGATCTTACTTAGTACAAATACAGTTCAGCTATACATAAATGTCTATAGCGGAAAACAAACATAATATGTACAATAGGAGCTGAACAGCATAAAAAGAAATAAATGATAGAATCCATCTTCAGCTCCAGCTATCCAGAAAGAACCAGCTAAACCTGAATACAAGGCTGCCCGTGTAGAAAAAGGGGCACCCGAGTTTGAGAGTGAAACAAACTACGAGTCAGTCATGGGACTGGTATGAGAAATCCATTCAACACATATATAATATGGCTAATCACAGGACCACGCCACTTTCGTGGAACGGGTTTACTCCATTGGATTGCCAGTGCTTTCAAACAAATATTTCTTTTAAACATCGCTATGCTTTTTATAAAAATGAAGCCATTATAAGACTCAGTTCCCATCACACAATGCAACGCAAACCGGAGGATAGAGTTTTACCTTATAATAGCCAAAATATGCTTGATACGAATAAAACAAAGGCATTTGATATTATTGCTAGTGGTTATATGTTTTGAAAACAATTTCAAATCATAACTATCAATCATAGACGGCATGGGTACCATATATCATGTCGCCATATCTATATACAATCAAAACTGCACGATGTCGTATTTGGAAATTGGATTTCTGTCATGAACCCTGGGCAAAAGATAGTCCTCACCGAATTCGAGACAATCTAGTCCATGTCTCAGAAACAGCCGCAACTGCCCCTTGGATCGTCAGGGCCGGTCCACCGATGTGGATTATTATGCCTGAACACTACGTCTCCCCGCCCTTTGGGGCGTAAACGAGCCAACGAATGACTCCGTCGGACCCGGATCGTCCGACCAAACCGAGGCGCCTCGCAACAGCAACAACCACACAGGTGAAAAGTATATAAATGTCAGGGCTGGTAGGTCACTAACACCACCCTAGCTAGAAAGAGACGCAGGCCCTCCCTGATGTCCTCTCCCGTTTCTGGTTCATACCGGGGTGTGAGGCTCGCGAATTCACGTTATACACAAAGCTACGCCACACAGGCGGGGCTTTGATCATCTACACAAGACTTTGCTTTTCAACAGAAGCCCTGATCACTGCATCTTAGCATGCCACATAGGCAATTCATGCTATGCGACTGATGTCCATCGATATACAACCTCTGAGCTCGTGCGTCTCAGAGAAGGGCGTTAAGCAAAAGAATAAATTCTCCGCCGCCAAACAGATGTATATTTAATAGAGATCAATCAACACAGAATAAAATCCAATGTCAGACACACAGTCCATTTACAAGTCCGTTCTGGGTCTGAACGAAACCGGAGGCACTAAATACCTCGCAAACCCATCGATCACCACGTACGTCTGGACGATCACCACTCATTATCCATATTTCGGGATGCCTCCCAGTCAGGACCTCGGTTACCATCCAAACGAGGTGAAGATATCCGGTCTTCGACCACCGTCTTCATCTTCGAATTTCAATCGTCAGTCAATTATTCGAAATGAGAATTAACTCGGCCCTTTCAAATAATTCACGTATATTTACAATTTCAAATCAATTTATTTTAATGATTAAATTATTCGACAACACCAATATTGTTCTTTAATGTAATTTTCACACCAAACAAATTCAACCATCAAATATAACATAAATCGAGCAAATTCAGTTTATTTCCATTCCATAATGTTTATGGTACTTTATAATAATTTATCACTATTTTTATTTATTTTAAAATAGCCCATTTATTCAAAACGACGCTTCGGGCCATAAAGCGGCCGTGGCGCTTTTTTTCTTCAGATTTGATTTACACATAAAATCTAACCGTTGGATCTTCACAAAATTTACATCACTAGAAAGGGCTTTTTAAAACGAATCCAACGGTTCCAGTTTCGGGAAAATCCGACGGTCGGATCTCCCGGTACAATCGTTTGAAATTTCGATTTCAAAATACGAACTGCAGAGTCGTTATTCGATTAAATATATAATTATATTTATATATATATAAATATAATCGCTTCTGGCGCTGTTTTTCTTCATATTTGAATTAAACATTCCAGACAATCCAACCGTTGGATTTTTTACAAGGTTGGTATCGTTGGGAAGATATTTCCAATGCGAACCCGACGGTTGAGATTTCGGGGAAATCCAATGGTCGGATTTCTCGCACTAGTTGTTTGAAATAACAGTTTCAAAATACGAACTGCACGGCCTCGTTTCGTTTTAATTTTTATTTTTATTTATATATTTACATAAATATGGTTCATTCAATGATTTCAATATCGTTTTCACTTCAAATATTTCACTAACGCCTTAAAATTTTGGAAAAATTTCGCCATAACCTCCCCTGCACCGGGAGCATCGGGAAATCGCAAATAGCTTTCCCGGTCCCTCTAATCTCAAAAAGAAAAAGAAAAAGCCAAGCGGCTAGCCAACAGGCTCATAACATCATCATCCAAACAAAACAGTAAATGTGTACCTATTTGTCGGGCACAAAATTTTATTCCTCTTCTCTAGCCCCTTTGCTATAACCTGTTCAATGAATATGCATGTACATATATATACAGTTCTTATCATTTATCATTTTCTATTCGACTTCATATTTGATTTCTATTTGGTTTAAAAACACCATTCATTCTAATGTTACATACATAGGTGCAAATCATTTCATTAGCTAATTAATGAATATTTTGAACAAGTGGCTATTTTTAACACTTCACATTTCAACGATTCATGCATACAATAAAAATGTTATTTTTATTGTAAAACAATTCATTTCAAAACACTATTTTTCTATATAGTTCATATAGGTGACAAAAATAGGATTTTTATCATAAAACAATTTCTTTCAAAACGAGATTATTTTACACAGTTCATATAGTCGATAAAAGGTGATTTTTATTATCAAACAATTTATTTCAAAATATGAATACCATTCAACACATGAATTTCAAGTCAACGAATGAATATCAATTCAACACATGAAGGTTTTTTATATTTTCTATATATAGACAGAAATGTGATTTTTATATTTAAAACGCGAATACCATTCAACACATGAATTTTTAATCAACGAATGAATATCAATTCAACACATGAAGGTTTTCTATTCAATGAATAAATATAGTTTAAGCAAATGAAAATAATTCAAACACATGAATATTATTAAAAATTTCGGCAGCATAACGGCAGGGTAGTTAAAACCGGGACCGTCCCTAGTACGGCTCCTCGCCCTACCTTAAAACCTCGCGGTTTTTGACAATGGGGATCATGCATCTAGTTCGCACGCAGGCGGCATGTATATATTTATTTCATTTCCACAAACTAATCCTATGTGGTTTCAACCAAATATTTTACAACCACAAATGGGTATTTTTCCAACCACAATCAATCAATATCAACCACAAACAATCCCAAACAATCATTCGCTATCAATCAATTTTCACAACAATTTCAACCAATAAATATCGTCCATGGTTTGTGGACGAGGGGCGTATATATATATATATATATATATATATATTCATAGAAATTCACTTTTATTTCAACACATATACAATTTCTACAACGCATATATAACTTATACATCGATCATACAACTTATACAACGCTTATACATGAGGTGTACAACGTTTATATAACTCATACATCGACTATATAATTTATACATCATCGTTTTCCATATTGTTTATAAATTAGAAATCTCACATTGGGTTCCACTCCACCAAAAATAGCAGAAGGCTCAGAAAAATACGCGGTCTCTTCTAAAATGTAGAAGGCGTCCACACGGTCACGATGTTTCCTGTTTCATCGAATTTCGTTAACGAATGAAAAAGATATGATTTTTCAAAGTTTGCAACGGTTTTAAACTGTTAAAATCAATTTTTAATTAAACAGCCGATACCTGCTTGAAATCTTCGAAACTAGGATTCGATTTTTCCTTCGATCCGTGCAACTTGGAGACGATCGGAGTATACCACCTTGTAGTGCTTGGAACGTCGCTCAGGCGGAGGTAGGTGGGGCCCACTTCGACGTAGGGAGGAGGACGCGGCGGCGGTTCAAAGTGCCGAACTTTGTGACGTCGGTTCTCCCAATCCACACAATGAAAAAATCCAAACTATATATGGATTTGAAGATCTTCTCGGGCTCTTCAAAATCTTCAACAGGAGGAAGGCGTAATTTTGCTTGTAGGAGGAGAAACGGAGGAGAGAAGGCACGGGGTGGTTTCCGCCGTATATCGCGATCGGGGAGAGAGAAAACTTAAAGAATTTTCTTTTTTTTTATAAAAATTTTGATTGGCCGATGGGTTTTATAAGGGGTTTTCTTAGATGAACTCGAAATCAAACCCAACGACTGTCGTCCCTAGCGTTTTACCCCCATTCCGAACACAATGGGATATGTTTCGTAGGCCCATTTGACTGTTTCAGTCAGTTTCCATTCAATCAAAATATAAAACATTCAGTATTTAATTTGAACGTGCATTTCAATTTGCCAGGGCCACAAATTAATTCAAAAAAATTCCAAAAAAATAAATATGGCTATGTTTTGTCGATACGGTCCCAACACAACTAGTTTCGTCGAATTCTGAGACCGTTTGCAAAAAGGCCCATTTTTGGTCGATTCAATTTAACTATAATTGACCAAAACGCATTTTCTTTTGCCACGCTCACATATTAACTTCAAAAATTATGAAATTTGAAACCTAGCAATAACTTCTCATCCCGGATCCAACAAAAGTGGTTTCGTCGAATTCCGAGGTCGTATGCAAAATGGCCATTTTCACGGGCTATATAAATTCCATAGCGACCGTCCTGAAAATTCATTCGGCCACAACTTTTGCTTTCCGCTATGAAAATTCGATTTTTCAAATTCGTTAGAAAGGTATTCACTAACAGATTTAAATATTTTTGGTTTCACTAATATCCGGATTATTTTGCACCCGGTACAGTCCGACAAAGTTTGAATTCAATTTTTGAAACTACAGCGCCCTTTCAGGCCTTATTTATATTTATAATTAATTATATTCGTTTTCAATTGTCGATTCAAACTCAGTTTTCATCGTCATTATTTAAAATATTTATTTTAAATATTTAAAATCCATTATTTTAACCAATTTAAAAATTTTAAATTGGTTCAGATTTTCTGGGTCGTTACAATTATTTATTAAAAACGAATTTAGTTTTGAAAATTTAAATTTATTATACGTATTTGAGTATTTTAATTTATTTGATTTTGGATAATCAAGTATATGGAGGTTTTGCATATACGTCTCGCGAACGTATATTCGAAGTCTCAAATATACTGGATAGATATAGAATCACACTCTAGTCGCTCAAAGATAATTCTGATGATTGATATATCATCATCAGAATTTATGTTCTAGTCTCGAAAGTGGGATATCTATATATTTCCAATAGACTGGTGTGAGAACCAAAATTAGATAGGGCTATTGTTTGTGATTTGGCACCAAAAATGTGATTTTTGACTATATTAAAGTTATAAATTTAAAAGCTAATTCACTAATTGATTGGTGGTTTTGTTGTTTGATTATTAGTTTAACTAATAAGATTATTGAAACCAATATGACAATGGAAGGTAAATTAGCCAAATTGAATCAAATATTGATATGAATTGAAAATTGTTTGAAATTGCATATATGTACATGCATATACATTGAACAGGTCATGGCAAGGAAGCTAAGAAGAGGAATAAAATTGTATGCCCAAAATTTAGGTACATGTTTACTAATTTAGTGGGTTTTGATGATTTTATGAGTCGCTTGGCTTTTTCTTTTTCTTTTGGATTGGTGAGGGCCTGAGTGGCAAGTTGTTGTTTTAAATGTCTCCCCGTACAAAGGAGGTTACGGCGAAATTTTTTAGAAATTTAGGGTGTTAGTCAAATTTTTAAAAATTTTGAAAAGTTCTTTGAAACTGAAAAGTTGAAGAACTTAAGCCGTAATAACGAAAATAATGAAAGCTGAGTTGGTTAGTTAAACAAGTTTCAGCACCATTCCTTTTAGAGGATGAAAAGATTTTATGTAGGGGAGAATGTAACAACCCGGAAAATTAGAACCAATTTATAAATTTTGAAAAGTTTTTAGAAACTGAAAAGTTGAAAAACTTAAGCCATAATAATGAAAATAATGAGAGCTGAGTTGGTTAGTTAAACAAGTTTTAGCACCGTTCCTTTTAGAGGACAAAAAGATTTTATGTAGAGGAGAATGTAACAACCCGGAAAATTAGAACCAATTTAAAATTTTTATTTTAGTTATTTTAATGAAATTTAATATTTAAAATGATTTATTTTAAATAATAACGACCAAAAATTTATTTAAACAAAGTTAGAACTTATAAATTTATATTACGAGCCTGAAATGGCGCGGTAGTTTTAAAATTCGATTTTAAACTGAATGATTATACAGAATTCAATATATGTCAGAATTGGACGAAACTGAAAACATTAGAATCTGTTTAACTATATCTTTCTAACGATTGTAAGAAACTGATATTTCACTTTAGAAATTAAAAATTAAGTCCAGTTTAAAATTTAAAATAGTTGCTATGGAATTTATATATATTATATATATTTATAATATATATAAACCCATAAAAATAGCCATTTTGCAAAAGACCTCTGTTTTCAATGAAACCCCTTTTGTTGCAAAATTCATAATTTTTGGAATTAGTAGGTGAGCGTGGCAAAAGAAAGCGTGTTTTGTCAAATTCAGTCAATTTGGATCGATTGAAAAATGACTGTTTTTCAAATGGTCTCCAAATTCGACGAAATTAGTTTTGTTAGGACCATATCGTCAAAACATAGCTAGATTTATTTGTCTGGAATTTTTGGAGTCCGTATGTGGCCCTGGTAAATTAAAATGTGCGTTGAAATCAATTTTGAACGTTATATTAATTTATATTTTAAATTTGAAGAAAACTGAGCATAACCGGCGAACTGGCTTGCGGGACATATTCCATCGTGTCCAGAAAGAGGGTAATTTAGTAAGGCTGACAGTCGGTGGGTTCAATTTGGAGTTCGAATTAAAAAGTTACTTTTTGGAATTAAATAAAATTAAAAATATATAATTATATAACTCGGTCAACCCTCCTTTATCTCTCCCTTACCCCTCTCGTTCAAGTCATGATAAGAGAAAAAAATCACACGAGCCTACACGCCAGACCTCCGCCACTCCGTCGCGAGCAGCCGCCGCCACCCACCGCGCCTCTGGCGCCACCCGTCGTAGCTCCAGCCTCTCCAGCACCACCCCTTCCCCCAGTTCCTCACCTCTAATCGATTGCATCATAGTCCCAAAATCCCCAAATAGCGAAGCGCTAGCCTCCGCCGCCACCTGGATCCTCTCTCGCTATCCCACTCCACCTCGTGAGCACGCCTGAACCGCCATGCACCCCCACCTGACCGCGACTGAGCCACCATAGCACCACCGCGCAGCACCTCAGCCCCTCCTCCCTTCTCCGATTGAATATTGTAAGTATTTCGATTTTAATTCATGGATAAAAATTAGATTCTTATGTATGATAAAGTTTAGGTTTTTAATAACATAAAGTTCAGATTTTTAATGGCATAAAGATTAGATTTTTAATTTAGTAAAGATACAATAATTAAGTATATAAAAATTTGATTATTTTGAAATAAAAATACGATTTTTAGTAAGTTAAAAGATATGATTTTTATACATATGGTTTTGACATGAAAACGTGATCTTTTCTATATATATAGCGAAATAAAAATGTGATCTTTTCTATATATAGAGAGATATAAAAATGTGATCTTTTCTATATATATAGCGATATAAAAATGTGGTCTTTTCTATATATAGTAGCAACATAAAAATATGTTCTTTATATATATAATAGCAACATAAAAATGTGAGCTTTATAAATATATTAGCAACATAAAAATGTAATTTTTATATATGTAGCAGCGAGATAAAAATATGATTTTTCACGGTATAAAAATAAGATTTTTATCGTATAAAAGAAATATTTTTAGTAAGTTAAAAATATGATTTTTAACTAGTATATGAGATGGAAATATTTTTAGAAAGAGAAAAATATGATTTTTAGATTATACATGAGACATATAAAATGGTCATACAAAAAAAATATTTTTAGTTAAATAAAAATATGATTTTTAACTTATGTATGTTATTTATAAAATAGACATGCTGGATTCTTGATAAAATAAAGGTGAAGAACACTACGCACGGGAATAAAGATAAATCGTTAAATTAAAGAACGGAAGAGTGGAACCCAAAGGTGAGAACTTCTCACTCTAATTTATGTTAAAGTTAAAATATATATTAGGATGCAAACGGTGCTTAGTAGCACCCAGCACCTTTTATTGAAACCACGGTTGATTGATTTATTTGTTTGGATTTGATTTGGAATGGAATTTGTTTGAATTTGGATTGTACATGGCGCGAGCCATTATTAGGCGAGGGATAGGGCTAGACCCTATTCCGGTTCTAGTATCGTGCCGTTATGGTGCCGAAATTTTCTAATAAGTGTTAAAAAAAAATTTAGCTAAAATATTATTTTTAGCTTATAACCACAATAAATAAAATAATATATGGATAGTTAAAAATAGGAATACACATCCATTTACAAGTCGGAAGACTTGTTTAAGCTCATCTATTTTTATGATATCGATTGGGACAATACATTTTACACATCGCCCAACAGCACAAATAATAATCAGTATTTGTTGTTTGAAAACCCCACACATGTATTGGGATGATATTTGTGATACACTAATCCCAATACTTAATTATATGTCAATCGACAGATCGATAGACTATGATAAGCGTGAATTATTTATTTTAATGCTTATGCACTGTAGATTGCACTCTGGATGATGGATTGTTGTTTTTCATTGTTGTCATACACATGTGTTGTGTGAAATCCATATAATAACATTATATGGTAATTGACTGTGTCTGATTCCAATTCAGAAAGATTGAATATTTTAAAATAACAAATATTTTAAAATAATATTCAGTAAAGGATTAAAATATGATTTGGATGTCCGATTTGGGATGGACACGAAAATATTGAAATACGTGAAGCTTGTAGATTAGATTTGCGACATTTTAACGTGAACAATATTTATATCGATTTTATTCATTATTATAATGAATATCGAAAAGGAAAAGATTTCAAAATCTAATATTTTGAAAATATTATCATTTAAATATTATAATGATAAAGATTATTCAATTTTGATTTAAAATTCAAGTGAAAGTGGCAATCGTTTTAAAACGAACTTATAAAATACGTTTTGAACGAAACATATACATTATATATATATATATTATATACATATAATATATATATACATTAATGGCTTGAATAGAACGCGCCGCGCAGCAACCGTTCACAAATTTCGACCATTGACTTCGAATCGACATTACGGGAGATCCGACCGTCGGATTCTCCCGTTGGGTTCGTATCGAAAAGAGCTTTCCAAAGAATACAAGAGATTTGAAATCTAACGGCTGGATTTGGAATTTTGTCCAAATCAAAATGGGAAAAGGTTGCTATGGCCGTAGTTCGGTGGCCGTTATTGGGAACCGACTGAAATAGCGATAATAAAATTGTTAAAAATATCAATAATTTGTCTAAAATCATAATAAATTATTTTGAAAGAATTAGGATGAAAAATTCCACGTTTGTAAAGATAAAAAAATATTTTTATCTAAATGAACTAGTTATTAACTAGATTTGAAATCCAATAATTTTTAAATTAATAAATTGGATTTGTGAATGGTTTTATAATAACCAGAATTTTTCCAATAAATGAATTGGAAAGGATTTGAATCGAAATTATCTTCGGAATATTTCGATATAGAATTCCGTGATTATACGGATATTTTTATGGAAATTTGAAAGATATATTTATATCGTTATTGCCAATATGATATTTGTTGGTTTCAGAATTTGATATCGAATATAAGCCGATATAATTTCTATTCAAAGCCTTATATTTAATATCGAATTGAATTATGGGTTTGTCGTGAGCGGTGTCTTAAATAAGACTGTTCTTGAACCCGGTTGAGAAAAAGAATAAATGTTTTAATTCAGATTATTTGAGTTTCCAGTTAATTGACATTTAATTGGAATAAAATGGAATGTAAATTGGGTTTATTGTGAACTGTGTTTTAAATGACATTCGTTCTTTAGCCTGATTAACAGTGAAAGATGAGTTGGAATTTATAAATCTTTTTATTAAGATTAAATGAAAATTTTCCAAAGTAAAGAATTCCAATTTAATATATTGGAATTGAATGGAATTCGATTTGGTAATAATCGAAGTGAACTTCTGTGGAGGAATCCTGTTAGTATTTATGGAATTTAAAAGGTTTTGCCGTTATTCCATTTATACTATTAGTCGGATACAGAAATTGATATCGATTACATATATTGATTTTTTTTCCATGAAGATTCCATAATAAATGGAATTTGATCTTGGGTTTATAGTGAACTGTATTTTAAATGACATTAGTTCTTTAACCCAATTAAAGACAGGATTTATTTCCTAGATTTGAGTAATCATTAATATTGATTTTAGGAAGATTAAAACTAAGTGGAGTTTTAATGAATCTTTAATAAGATCAAAATGTTCATATGATAATTTAAATTATCAAATTCAAGAAATGATCGAGAATGGAGTACCACCAGTTTTACTCCTGGCGATAGTTAAATCTTTAATTAGATTTGAACGTGAAATGGTAATTAATTTTTACCGATAACACCGTGGTGTTAGATATGGAGTATCACCAGTTTTGCTCCATGGGATGAATAGGTTGGGATTGGGAAATAAAACAAAAGATTACTTTGGTAAGGTGTGCTAATCCCGACTAGTTTGGATAAACCTTATTTTGGTTTTGCATTGATATCCAAAGGAAGATTAAAGAATAAATTTAAAGAATTTATCTTTGATAAAATTAATGGGAACCTATATCTAGAAATGTGAATATTTGGATAAAAGAATATTCTGAATTGGAATAAGGGGTATGTTGTGTTTGTGTAGCACTTGTTTATCATATACGCAAGTTATTCGAAAAGGCCGAGTTTATACCATTCTGAATAACTGATTCGACGTAAAGTCGACGATGAAGATGGTGATTGAAGACCGGAGATCTTCACATCATTTGGATTATTACTGTTGTCTTGATTAGGCTGTACAGCCAAGATATGGTAATAAGTAGTGATCATCCAAACGTACTTGGAGATCGACCAGACATACGAGCACCTCTCTCCTGTATTGGACATATGGGACGAGGAATAAGGTGCCTCCGGTTTCGTTCAGACCCAGAACGGACTTGCAAATGGATGGTATGTATGACATAGGATTCCTGTATACTATATTCATTGATCTCTGCTAAATATATATATATATATATATATATATATATATATGTTTGGTGGCGGAGAATTTATTCTCTTGCTTAACACCCTTCTCTGAGACGTACGAGCTTAGAGGTTATATATCTGTAGAAATCAGTGGTACGGTATGGATCGCCTATGTGGCATGCTGAGTGGCATAGATCAAGGCTTCTGTTGAAAAGCAGAGTCTTGTGGTTGATGATCAAATCAATGCCTTAAAGGGCATAGCTTTGTGCATAGCGTTAATTCGCGAACCTCATACCTCGGTATGAGTCAAAAATGGGATCGGACCGTTGGGAGAACATGCGTTTCTTTCTAGCTATGGGAGGTGTCAGACTTTTACGAGCCCTAACATTTTTATATTTTCACCTATGCGGTTGTTGCATTGCGAGGCGCCTCGGTCATATCGGTTACTACGAAACCGATGCACAGGTCCTAAAGGACCGGGAAACACATGTTTCAGGCATAACTAATCCTCCAACATAAGGGAGGACCGGCCCAACCGATCTAAGGGTTGCCCATGTTAGCAGTCTTGAGACATTTGCTAGAGTGTCTCGAAGCGGAGAGGAGCCATCCTTGGCCTCGACTCATAGATGGAATCTAATTTCCAATACGTAACCTTTTGGTTTTAAATTGTAGAACTAGTATGGCGACATAATGGGATGGGGCGCTCAAGCCATCTATGATTGATACATTTATATTTGAAGTTGATTTCTTCACTTATAGTAATAATAAAATATGAAATTTCACGTACCAAGCATTTTTGGCTATTATAAGGTAAAAAAATTATCCTTTAGCTTGCGTTGCATTGTATAATGGGACTTGAGTCTTATAATAGCTTCATTGTTCTTTATTTAGCATTGCGCTGTTTGTTTTATGCACTGGTATTCTTGGGGGTAAACTCGTTCCGTGTTATACGGCATGGTCCCTTGATTTACCTAAATTCAAAATCAAATTAAATAACTGTTTTAGTTCTCACATCAGTCACATGACTGACCTCGAGTTTATTGTTTAACCTAAACTCTAGGTGCCCCTATTTTCCATACGGGCAGCTAGTAGTTTTGGTTTACAGATTTCTACTTTACAGGATCTTGGTTTAGGGCTGGAGCTATACTCGGAAAGCTCTGTATCTGTGTATTTCTTTCGGTTGTGTTATGTATTATTTTCCGCTGCTGATGTAATTTTAAATCTCTGATATTTATCAAATGTATATATTTATTCATACTCTGTTATATTCTTGTACTCTGATGAAATTGTTGTAATAAGCAATGAAATGTTCTTCTGTTTGCGTTCTAATTTGTCGTGTTCTCAACTCAATCCGGGCTTTCCTTTACGGGGATGTTTGGGTCATTATATACGTATTCCAATAAAATAAGTTTGGTCAAATAAAGAGGTCGTTTGAAAAATAGCTATATCTAACGCTTATATAATATTGATAAAATATAATTAAATTCCAAAATAATTAAATTAAATAATAATAAATTATAATTTTCGTATATATCCAAATAAAATAATCATCACTTTAAATTCAACCCAAATGGAATTATAAATCAACATTAATATTTTGGAGTTAAATGATATCCAAACATATAAAAATTCCTTTAAAAAAAATTGAATAAACGTTATAATTTATAAACAATTTCCATAACAACTATTTTAAAATTTGATTTGGACATAAGTTACAATATTTAAGCTGAAATCTCGAATTTTCTCTTCCATTATACAATTATCACCAGTTTGATTCAAACGTTTTTTTTTAGAATTCCGACTTAAAACGGATTATGTATATTTAATTGAAATTCAAAACTAAATTTTAAGAACTATCGCGACGTTACGAGTTCATTTTAAATTAAATATAAATATAAACGTTCAATCGTCGTTTAATTAAAGAATTCAATATTAAAATCCATTAATGTTCCAAATATAATATTTAAAGCACATTAAAATTTTTGAACTTAAATGGGTGAAAAATCTGGGTTGTTGCATTCTTCCCCCCTGAATAAAATTCCGTCCATGGAATTACAAGGTTAAGAACAATGCTCCAAACCCAATTATTTCCAAAATAATCATTGTCAAATCATAAGTATATAATTTTAGGTTTAATAGTTATTATCAAAAATAATCTAGGCTTTATTGAGAGATTGAAATATAATATATAAATATCTTTATTGAGAGATTGAAATAAAACTTACAATCATCAGAGTACATCAATACATCTAGACAGTTATAACAATTTGTCCTCGTATACAACACACAACGGAATAATAAATATATAATATCACACATCTGAACTCTTCTAGCTCGTCTATTCACAGCGTCTGATAACCCGAACATGTAAAACTCAGTCTGACCCGGGCATTGCAAACGCCAGGATCATTCTGGTGAACCAGCATGAAAAAACACACTAAGTTTAAGGTATCATCCAACTTGATTTTTAAGTCAAAATCTTTTCGAAAGGAAAAGATAATCATAAGACCAAATCAACACATAAATATGGACGGTTTTTACCTTATGATAACCAAAATCATTTTTAAATTCGTATCTTTTTTAATATTATAATAATGTCTACCTATAATTTAATAACAATCAAGCAAATCATGTCATGCTCTACATACGTAGTATAAAATCTAAACCGTGGACTCTTATTGGAGAATGGATTTCCAACTATGGCAAGGCATGGGACTACCTTCCGACGATGTACCTCCGGAGATGAATACATTGGGGTTCAACAAGAACATCTTGAAACCCAGCTAAACATGACTAGCCACTCACTTCGCTTGAATGTTCCGAATATCTCATCACCACGGTTGGGGGCCAGCCAACCGTTGAAAGTATACAAAAATAAAAAGGACAACCGAAGGCATTTGATTTCTCCAGATCCGATAATGATATACCCTAATGGGTGCAACCCACTTAGCCATGCAACCTACCCGATTTTATAGCATTTCCCGGTTTATGAGGCTTGAGGTTAAATACTCTTTTGGAACATCTGACCCTCATTCACTTGAATGCCACATTGTCAGATCCACTAGAAAATCACTAACTGGCTTCCACAAAAATACCATGTGTGTTAAGTGAAAGAAGTTTTCTTCTTTGCCACCATACTTGGTACGTTTGAAGAATCAGCGTACGTAATCCTTTTGGAAATACTCTGTCAGACATCCTTCCATACAAGTTGTCCTGGGACTGGACAAACCGAAGGCACCCTCCTACCACATCTTAGGAATCACCATATTGATTAGTAGCGAGTAATCCTTGCAATCCGCATATTTCAACCACGACAGAATCATAGTATATCTCTAGGGATCGGCTAAAGATTTTAAGTAATCCTACTGTTTTATGAAGATCACGGTCTTCACTTGCTCCATCTCGATCAGCATCTTCCACGATAACATATTTGCTGGTTTGAAATGGTTTTCGAATATAAATTCGATCTCGGTCTTTCCGTACCAACAACGAATTAGGTATGATTTTGAAAGTTGGTTATTCAACTATCAAAATAAAAAATCATAAAAAAATAAATCCATTTGTTTATTTCACAATGTCGTTTGGCCTTTTTAAATTTCCATTCGTTAATCAAAATCTTTAAATCTCCAAATATTTGGAAATACCGCTTTTTACTTCTTATTTAAAAAATAATATTATACTCAAACCTTTTATATTCAACTTATACAACTTTTTGAATTATAGTTTATAATCCCATACTTTCTCTTTGGAAACCTTATTTACATCTTATATACGTTTACTAAATAATTAGTAAAATATTTTGTAAAACTTTTTAAATGAACCTTAACCATCTTTTAAAAGATATATATACAAGCCTTGATTCTATTACAAATAGAATCCTTTATAAAACATCTGATCAGCTTACTTTAAAACCTATTTTAGTTATATATGGATAAAACTTCATTTCTTATTTAATATAGTGGTTTCAGAACGCATCTTTATAAACTTTCTCGTCTAACCGCTTTAATTCAAATTCGGTTTTCTATTTCCATTTCCATTTCATACCTACATCAGTCTCTAACCGTAAATAAGCAAGAAAATAATTCCCTAAATATCAACCCCGAAGGCCAAAACCAACTTCAGATCAATACCCAAAAAATCATTTAACTCAATAGATCTCCAGTTAGGTTCCAATGCTTCAATTTCATATCTCCATCTTTTATTCCATTCATATGCCATTTCTAATAACTCATCCTAATAATGTATTCAATAAAACTTTGGTTTTATAACGCCGTCCAACTCTTGGATTTTATGAAATTCAAATAAACAGAGTTTCAAATAAGAATCCACTTTAAAACTATAATTTAAACTTAACTTATATTATTATTAACATCAAATCGCTTAATATTTCACTAAAATATAAACAGGCTTTACAACTTCATAAATCTCTATTAATAACTTTAAATTCTAAGATTACCGTTTTTGATTATTATTAAATAAATAATAACTATCTTTCAACCCTTTTATAAAAATAAAAATGATTTACTTCATCATCCACCTCCATTAAATTAATAAACTAATTTAATAATCAATTTCAGTTAACACAGTTGATTTGTTCAACTTTAAACATGATTAACTTGTTAATTAATTCCAATCAGTCTCTTAAATTTAAGTTAATTAATAATATAATTAATTTAAATAATCTCATTTACTCTAATTATTATTAAATAATAATCAATTCAATATAATCCCATCTACATTTTTCTTAAAAACAACCAATCTTGGTTATTAATCATTACGTTATTTTCTATTCGCTTGCTTATCTATCTTATTAATATAAGAATTAGCTTTATAAAATCATTTAATAATTATTTATACACTTAAATAATAAATATTTATTTCCTTTTTAAAAACTTTCATTCAAAATAATATATTTCAAATTCTATCTTTAGTAATAAAATAAATCTCATAACTTCATTCTATCGATGCATATTTAGGCCATCGGCTATTAATTCCTCAACCAATACTACCGTTTGGTTAATATCCAAAAAATGTTGAATTTCGGTTCAACAATCCATAATCAATCAATAATTCTGTCAGATTGGTCTAACGGTTCATATAATGATGATATGAAAATAAACAATAAATTTGAGGAATCTAGTTGGATCCCTCTAACCTGTTTTTCCCTACACCCAAGTATGTTACCTCAAATAAAACAATCCATTCAATACGATAATTTAGAATAAACAAAAATAATTGATTTAACTGATAATGATTGACTAATAATAATAATTCAAGCATCTAACTAAATTTAATGCGCTTAAATTATTATAAACGTAACCAATAAGGTTAGTTATCTTGATTGGAAATAATCGCTAAAAATAACGATTTCATTCCACTTAAATTAAACAAATGTTTAATTTAAACAATATATATAAAATATTCAACAAAAAACCAAATAATCATCAATCATTCAAAAATTAGCAAACGTAACACACAAATATTAAACCCGACTTATAATAATTATAAGTAGGAAAACTGAGTGAGATAAACTCACCTTGGATTAATTCGTTATTTAAAACGAGTCATTTTAATACAATTAAACAGTCATTTAATTTTATCAAAAAATCCGATAGCTTCCGGTGTTGACCAGACCACTCTGTCACGTTGTACTCATCAATACAGTTCCAGCGTATCTCATTTGGTTTGATTCTGATAATACAATAGAAAGTTATTAATATTTAGGTATATGTTCTTACTTAAATAAACTAACATTTAATTAATTATAAACTAGTTACCTAAACTAATGATTAAAACCGTTATTACCTTGATTATTAAAACAAGTCGTTGCCATAAACTCCTCAAATCCCTATCCATGTCATACTTCATACATAACCCATGCAATTAAACCCGATCCTTCATTGTTTTCACGATCCCCTATTTTGAAATACACGGATACCTGCCCAAAACCTAGAACAAAACCGTCCACATCATCCCATTTGTTTAAGCCCGATGAGCCAAAATCGAACAGACCCGCTTCCATTCAAAAGAAACCCGATCTCCTTCTTTATACCCAACAAGAATTGCTGCCCTCATTTAAAACCAACGTCGCCAATACCTGCTACCACTGGACCTCGCCACCCTGACACCATACGAACCGTCGTCGACCAACCTTTCCCCTCCGACCAGGCCTGCCTCGAAAAAACACCGGTAGCACCTCTACGACCCAAAAATACGAAACCCACATATCTTCGTTCAAATAGAACTGTGCCGCCATCCCATCGTCGTTGACCGCCATGCCAACGCCAGTTGATCCGCCTCGTCCCCACGCCCATTTTTGCTTCAGGACATCAAGGCGAATTCGGGCTCAAATATTTTATAAAAATCAAAAACCAACGCTACTCGAAAAATCACAAACCAGATCTAAGATCCCCTACCACCACCGCCACACACAACCATGCCTCACCAGATTTTGGCCGTGGGTCCCTCTATCCGTCCTCTACACTTCTCTATTTGAGGCTTTTGCCTAAAACTAAGTGGATTGGGTGTTATAATTTTTTGACTGGCGATGGGTTAAGTTTTTGCAAAATGGAAAAATAAATGAACGGAAAAGGAGATAATTTATATAAGATGATACTGTGCCGTGAAGTTTAGTTGGAGATGAAGTATACTTGGGAATGAGGGAAACGATAGTGAATATTTCAAGGCAAGAAAATTTATTGTTTATTGATTTTTTTAATGAAATAATTTATGAATCATTGTATCAAACGTTACACATTTAATAGACACACCGCCACACACGATCTCCAAACGCAACGAAAATAGATGTGCTTCTACGTCTTGATGTTACAGACCCAATGAAATTTGTTTCGTTAAAAACCAATTCTGTTTGATAAATGACGTTATTTTAATTTCAATATATTCATCGGTTCACAATTTAAATACCGCATGCTCACAAGACAACTCTGATCGGCTCCAAACTGAAAATTTAGCAATAACTAGCTATATGTATTCCAACAAAATTCGTTTCGTCGATAAAGAAGGTCTCTTTATAAATAGTTATATCTAACGCTTATATAATATTGATAAAATATAATTAAATTACAAAACAATTAAATTAAATAATAAAAAATTATTATTGTCGTATATATCAAAAATAAAATAATCATCACTTCAAATTCAACCAATATGGAATTATATCTCAACATTAATATTTTGGAGTTAAGCAATTCCAAATATATAAAAATTCCTTTTAAAAAGATTAAATAAACGTTATAATTTATAAACGATTTTCATAGCGACTATTTTAAAATTAGAGTTGGACATAACTTACAATGTATAAGCTGAATTCTCGATTTTTCTCTTCCATTAGAAAATTATCTCCAATTAGATTCAAATGTTTCTTGTTTGACAGAATTCCGACTTAAAATGGATTTTGTGTATTCAATTAAAGTTCAAAACTAGATTTTACAAACTACCGCGACGTTACGAGTTCGTTTTAAATTAAATATAAATATAAATGTTCAACCGTTGTTTAATTAACAAATTCAATATTAAAATCAATTAATTTTCCAAATATAATATTTAAAACATATTTAAATATTCGAATTCAAACAGCTGAAAAATCTGGGTCGTTACACATTGGATCCGTGTTATAAAGTTATTATTGGATTTCGATTTCCGTATCGATCGGACTTACCGTTTGAACGTGCGAATAGTAAACACATAAGATTTTATTTAATCATTTTATCGATTTAATATAGAACTTAATAATAACCAATTTCCAAATGATATCAGTTTTCAACGAAACTTATTTTATTAAATTCGTAGTAATTAATTTTTGTAGAATTTCAAGTTTTATGTCAATTGGATTAATTTTGTGATCGTGCACAATTTAAACTCGTATCAATTCACGTTGTGAATTCGAAAAGGAATTCATACAAACGATCTCAGAATCCGACAAAACAAGTTTCATCGTGTCCATAATATTTAATTATGCTAAGATTCCAGTTTTTATTTCAATCGAAGGTCGTATGAGGTAGTATTTGCATGAAACTTAGGGCATAATTTTTGTATAATATTAAAACAATCATTCATTCCACTATAAATACCAAACCCAAACCCTAAATTCATGTCAACCAATCTCTGTGTGGCCAACTCTTTCAGGGCCGCCTCCACAACATTCGAACGGCTGGAACGTTCTAATCTTCCTCCTCGATTATCATGAAATCTTAACAGCGTAATTAATATATAATTAATTATAATTAAGGGATTATTATTTAAATTAAATCGTGAATACTTGCAATACTTATAATTCATGCATATGTGAATAGAATTGAATGAAACAAGCTACCTTGGGACCGTATCGAAGTACACAACATTCTGGAACTGATTTGTATAGAGCTAGAGACAGCTGGAATTTGTAGTTAAATTTGACGCTCATCTAATTTAACTGAAACCTGAATCGTTATAACGACAAATGGAATCAAGTGAGTATAACTCACTCAGTTTGACCCACTTGTATTTCATATAAGTTGGGTTTTTATTTGTATCTATGCTTGATAATTGTTTGATACATGCTTAATATTTATATGAATTGATTAAATTAAATGTTCGTTTAATTTAATTGAAATCAAATCGTTGTTTCAACGATTATTACCAAACAAGGTAACTTACCTTGTTGGTTACATTTATAATATAAACGTGTTAAATTAAAAGATGGATGCTTGTATTATTGTTATTGGTTTATTATTGAAAATAATATCTGTATATTGAGACAAATGATTTTATTTGGAAAACGTGTTTGTGATGCAGGGAAAAACTGGTTAGAGGGATCCAACTGGATTCCTCACCAGTAGTTTTTAAATTTCATATATGTTATGATTTATGTTGAAATATTGAAATTGTGGTGCAAGAAAAGACGGGTTAGAGGTATCCAACATGATTCCTCACTGATATTGATAACGTTTATCTTATGTGATGAATATATTTGGTTCGGTGTGAAATTGGATGAAATAAACCCTTGTTTCACAGTTTGATATTTTAGCGGTCATTTAGCCATTTAATACCACCGATATAATAAGAAATTATTGGAATAGATTTTAAATCAATTCTGAAATATTTTCAGATTTATACCTTTTCGAAACGTTAATTGTCGTCAGGCGAATTAACGAAGTTTTATGTTATAAATTTTATTTTTATAACTCGAGCAAGATTTTCAATTATATTTCATAAGTTATTTAAAAATAAAAGTTCTATAAATATTCATAATCATATTTTATAAAGTAATTGTCCCCGGGTGCGGTGCAGTGGAAAGGAGGCCTAACTTCCTGGTAAAAGGTCGCAGGTTTGATTCCTACCATGCCCTTCCCCATCCTACATACATTTACCCGGGGGTATGGGGGCTTGGATTAGCGGACGACTTTACTGTACCCTCCTCAGGAGTTTACCGACCCGCCGGGTTTTCCTGGGTTTTAAAAAAAAAAATATAAAGTAATTATAAACTATTTTATGTCGCAACTTCTTGTGTTTAAGCATGTTTTATCAGCTAGTAGTCAGAGATTAACCTAAGTGTTAATTGTTTGAGATAATCGTTTTTATGAAACAATTAAGTATTATATTATTAAATTAATCAAGTATTAATTATTCTAAGTAGAATGATTTAATGGAAATCAGTAACAAGTTAACTGATCTCTAGTTGACTAAGTAAACTGTTAAATTTGAAATTATCATTAGACTAATTTTTTTCAATTTAAATATAGTTTTTAACAAACAGATATTTAAACTTAAGAAGATTTCTTAAAAAATTATTTATTTATTATTAACGTTATTTAAAGGTGATTATCGAGTTGTTTATTATTAATAAAGTTAATTATTATTTTAATAACCTTTTAAATAAATTAGCTAATCTATTTTTAGTTAATAAAGAAGTTAACTACTTTTACGGTAGTTAATGATGAAGTGAATTATTATTTTAATTAATAGTAATTGAAGTGATTACATTTTAATTGGAGTTCAATTAAGAAGTAATCGAGTGTGTAATTTAATATGGTAAAGTATTGGTAAATGGTTTGTAAATAAACCCGAATTGTGTAGATAAGGTTTATAAAAGGGGTTAGGATAAAAACAATGATTTCAACAATGTTTACTTAATAATTCAGTTAAGTAAAGAGATTGTAACTGAAAGAAACTTTCGACTGCAAAAGGGTTTGGAAATTGGATTCTTGTAATAAATCCAGGATTGTAAGTGATTTGTATTATAAAAAGGAGATTTAAGATTAATAAGACGATAATGTTAAACAAGCAATTACTTAATATTTGATTAATTAAAATGAAGTATTGAAAGGAATTTCCAAAGATAAAAAGGAAAGATGCTGAATGGTTTTTGGTTAAGAATCTGGAAAATGGATCTATTGTAAATAATCCAAGATTGGCTTTATAATATAAAGTGAATAGATTGGTTTAAGATTCAGTAAAGAGATCTTGGAATGAAATCCAAGTTATAAATAAAGTTATAGGAATAGATTAAAAGCTAAGAGGTACATTTTAGTTATAATTTACCTAATAAATGAATTGAGTAATAATAAATATGTAACACCGCGCCTCCGCTAGGGTCACTCACAAAGGAATGCACTAGCTTTAGAGGGGCATTATTGGTAAACATGCACAGAAATATCACAAGACAGAACATATAAAATAGCGGAAGTAAAATCGAACTTTCATAAACATTTATAATTAAGGTCTAAAGCCTTTTACATCAGAGTACATCAAAACCTGTCTTGCAACAGTAAAGAAGCATAAAGACTTTTTCATAAATAATTCCCCAAATAAAGACAGTAAAGTAGCCATAGCCAAGAAAAGTACAAGCCATCCATGATGACCTTCAAGCAGAAGAAGTCCAAACTAAACAGCAGTATTTCCTCCCTGTAACCTGGGGGGGGGGAAACGGAAGAAAAGAGGCGAAACAAAACGGGTCAGTCAAAAAGACTGAGTAAGCCCTATCTACTATTAGTATAAAAACTAGTAAAGTTAACTGACATGAGAAGCTGAGATGAACATAAGCATGACAACAAGATAGATAAGCTAAATCAAAATAACAGGATGAACTACTGAACTCAGGTGAACTAAGGTGTCATGATAAATTACGATGTCAAGATAAAACAAGGTATCACATCGTCAGGTTTCTATCAAGTATAATATCGCAAGATATCTATCACGTATAACGTCCCATGGTATCTATCCTGTACATCTGCTCTGCACCTACCGTACTAGTATCCCAACTGTATCACGTGTTATCCGTGAATGACCCTTACTCAAAAGTCGTGTAGTGGTCCATGTCAACCTAATATATTGCATATATATAGGTTACTCAACTCGTATGTTTTATTCCATGTAAATGTTCAGTCCCTTGCCGTAGGCCATACGGGCTTTCCCATGAGATTCTATATTACTTTACATAGTTCCATGATCCTTAAGATCGGTTTGGACTGTTACCCTAAACCTAGCTAGGGTCTTCCAACATGAATTAGCATCTGTACAACTAGGACTTATGCTACCTAGGGCTACTAGGGATTACGCTTACCTATTGCACGTTTTCGTATCTCGGTTTGGGTTCAACTACCTAGGGCCACTAGGGATTACGCTAACCGCCAACCGCGCCCTTTTTCCCACGCATTCATCGTGAATCGTTTTTCCATGACTGTATGCACATGTATCACATCGTGCCATCCGAGTCCTGTCACAGGGCAGACCAGGAAATACAGGACTCGGTCGGGAGCTTACGATTTATCTGCCGATGCAGATGCTAAGGTCTGTTTTTTCTATACGTGGCTATGGTCCCACGCGACCCCTCCCTCAACTAGCGAAAGACAAGACAGGATAAATCCTGTACGAGAACACACTACTGGCCAACCCCCAATCTGAGCCTTACCGCACCCATAATTAGATAGCAATTATGGTCTATTGGGTGTTCTCTGCCTTTCCGTACGTACACGCTTGACAAAAGATGGAAGGTAGCCTGACGAAAAACGCTATCTAGGGTACGACCGTGTTTCGTCGACTATACCCTATCCATCCCCGTCTTTAGGTCGCTCGTATAGCAACCAAGGCATACTCTTGGTTCTTCTAACGCAGACCTTAACCTCTCATGAGCCTAGTATAATTACCTGGCAGCCCACAGAGGGATCCCAAGAATATCCTCACGTTCCCCAAAGCCGCTGCTTCGTTACCCAGTTCGCTGGAGCCTTTATCTAAATTAGATACTTGCTCATACTCGTATACTTAAACGATGACCTACCATATCAGGTTACTCATCTATCTATGAACTGGTCTAAATTTCCTTGACTAAGAATCATTACTTAGTTATCCTTCAACCAAGGTTTACGACTTAGCCTTATTCCCGTTATCCTCGTTAATTACGTTTACCTACCTAATTCTCCGAATTAGGGTTTACATAATAGATTAAGTGTCACTTAAGTTCATGACTTAATCCCGTCTACAAATCATGTCAAAATTGGCTAAGTATCCATGTTCAAGGCTTAACCCGTCTACAAATCATGTCAAAATTGGCTAAGTATCCAAGTCCAAGACTTAACCCTACAAACCATGCTCAAGTCGGTTAAGTATATATTAACTTGACCCTATGAAATTACTTAGTCAAACCGGTCAAGTGTATTCAAGCGATTCATGACTTAGCCTTATCATGTTTTCACGTTATATTGGTTAAGTACGGGTTAACTTAACCTCAATAAATTCACGAGTTAGATTGGTTAAGCATAGATCACTTAACCACATAAAATTAACGAGTTAGATTGGTTAAGTTTAGGTCACTTAACCTCTTCAAATTAACGGGTGAGATTGGTTAAGTATAGGTCACTTAACCACTTCAAATCATCGTGTTAGATTAGTTAAGTATTTAACTTAACCCCATTAAACTACCAAGTGGGATTAATTAAGTCTAGGCTAACTTAACCCCATCCGATTATCATGTTTAGACTAGTCGAGTCTAATCTTAACCCCATCCATTAACTGTATCTTTTGGTTAAGTGTCATTAAGAAAACTTACTTAACCTTACCAAATTATCGTGTTGGATTGATTAAGTGTTGGTTAACTTAATCCCCGTCCACTAGTCGTATAAAAATGGTTAAGTGTCATTAGGCAAATCAAGTTACTTAACCTACCCAACCTTGTCATGTTTTGTTAAGTATCATTAGCCTAATCCAATTACTTAACCCATTTGTCCATGTCATATTTGGTTAAGAGTCATTAATCAAATTAACTTAACCCTATCATGTGGCATTAATTTCTTAATGCACCCCAACCTCTCACATTAGACTTTGTTGTGGTTACTAGTTAAGCCGGTCGGTTCCGGGTAGCTTTACACCACAACTTGGTCTAACCTCGGGTTCAAGCACAACATGACCAACTTCTCACATTGGGTCCTATTGTTTGCAACTACTAGTTAGGCCGGTCGGCTCCGGGTAGCTTTATGTTGCAAACTCAACCCAACCTCGAGTTGGCCACTTTCATGTTTAGTCTAGTGTCATGTTCATATTCAAGTTTTCAAGCAATTGGGTAGACCTAACTTAATAGGTAAATTCCCAATGGGTAGACCTAACTTAATAGGTAAATTCCCAAGCTTATGTTTTTATGCATACTTACATGTCACTTCCATGTTATATTTCAAGTCATGTTTTCAAGTATAAACACATGTCATATTTAACATTACACGTTGTCATGTTTATACCCATTTACCCAAATCATGTTCATATCATTATGTTTTCCCATAATGTGACCCCAACGCTTTTTAAACTCGCATATACGTTCGCAACAACGTAATGGATTAAAAGAAGAGATTTGGCAAAGGCATGACAAAAATGGATATTAAGCCACAAGTTAATCATGGTGGAAAATGAGGCACAAATGTGTTCATTAGCTTGCATGTTACATTCTTAAGCCTAAAAAACATGCATAAACCCAAACTTGGCACATAAGCGAATCATGGTGACAAAAGACATCGAATGATGACTAGAAACTCGCATATATCATCATATAAGGGTTATGACTTCATATGCAAGTTGACAAAAAAAAGGTATGAAGGTTCTCATGTTGCATAATGCAACATTTCAACATAAAGGTTGTAGCTTTTAGCTCATAAGATCAAGATAATGACTTCATAAACTTGCATGACATGATAGCATGTATCATTCTCAATGATCAAACCCAAACTTGCAACATGAACATTTAACTTCATAGTTAATATCTAAGAGTAGGAAAATGGCTTACATTGCTTTGAAGGCCTAAATCGATTAAACTAAAGCTTGTGAGGAAGCCTATGCATGCCATCACCCAAAAACCCAAAGATGGATGCCCCAAATCAACAAAAACACCATCTTTATGAACAAAGATCAAAGCTTTTGCCTTGAAATCAACTTGAGAGGCTCTCATACTAACATAGGGACTCTCTAACACTCTCATGATCATGAAACCTTTCATAGAAATGAAGTGGAGGCTAGGATAGTTGAGTGGAGGCCATGAGAGTAGAAATTTTGCCATTGTTTAGTTGCATGAATGAATAATGAGGATTTAGGATAGGTTAGGGTCTTATTTATAGATTAGGCAAGTGTTTTAGGCCATAGGATTAAACCTAGATTCAGTCCAAGCCATCAAAGCATGTCTTGGGGAAGAAGTCAAGTGTAGGAACCATCTAGGGCCTTTAGATTAAAGATGAACCATGAGAACCATCCAAATGCAAAATCTGCATTTGAGCGAATCGGCCCACGGGTTGACAGCCAAACACCCTGGATTAACCCCTAGTCGACCCAGCGGGCTTGGGTCGACCTCAAAAATCGGCCGGTTCGGTTATTCCCCTCTCCCAATTCGCTTTTTTGAACATTTTTGCATATTTATTTATTTAATTTTCAATTATATATATATATCAATATATATATATTTCTCTGCGCAACCCATTTCACTTAATTAAGTATACTTTAATTTGGGAATTTTTCGTGAAACTTCGCGAGGCCATATCTTGGTCATACGGACTCCGATTTTTGAAAACTCGGACTCTATTTCGCGTATTTTTCCGAGATGAACGCAATGGCATAGCCCGTTTCACTTGATTCAGAATTTAAAATTAAATTCTGCCTTGATTCTCGTCTTTAATCATGTTATCGAAATACGGGTTGTTACATTCTCCCCACCTTTTAGGATTTCGTCCCCGAAATCTCCAAGTTAGGAAGAACATATCCTACCATCCATCATCCATCTACTCAAAACATCATCCACGAGCAACCATTGTCCTTAGATGATTTCTAATGCTGTATGAATATATGCAAGACGTGTGTGTACATGTTCCTTAGCTAATGGTAATGATCAGGCCTGAATAATCTTTCTAATGCAAAATATGTATAGTGCCATGAATCCAACATGTATGCAAATAGTCCTAGTCATATAGATACTATATGCGTGCACAATCATTCATTCATATGCAACAACCGCATGATAATACATTCGATTTCATCCATAAACAAGTATAAATACTCGTGCATATGCAATATGAAATGTGACCGAGTCGAGCTAGTATCTAATGTGTATTCGCGCATCCACGAGCAACCACTTGCAACCACTTGCAACCATATCAATCATAACATGTTTCAAATACATGTTTACATCCATAGGGTTCTACCTAGAATTCCCTGAAACAAGGTCGAGAAGATAAACAGGACAAACTCCATACAGGGTTTGTAACGGAGAATAGGACCGAGAGGATGTCCACAAAAGATAGCCTACAAGTAAGCTCTACAGAAAACAGGGATCAAGGATATACTCCCAAAAAGAGATATCATGCGCGTATCTAGTCTTTGACCATCAAAGTCGTATTTCCTTGAGCTTAATTCCATTGTGCCTTGACCGTCCTTTAACTTCGCGATTTCGTAGCTTCTTATTTCCTGTTTCCATAACATGAGCTGAAACTCATTTCTTCGTCGCCTCTCGTTCCACTTGCACTTATCCTTTTCCTAAAATACTTGACGCAAACATGACTGCGTACTCATGATCTCATGCAAGCTTTCCAAAATTCACTAATGAATCTCGGACCTCGTACCACAAGGTATTCCACATAGAAGAACTTTCTCTTGAAAGTAAACAGATGCCAACCAGGTTATCAAGCGCACTTACTAAGGTGATTTCTATAACCCATGCATAAGTGAAATAAACCATCCGTCTTATCGGCGAACACCACTCGATTGGGCTTCCAATTTCCCATAAAGGCATCAAGGGATTCTAAGTAACTAACCATGACCGAACCCAAAAGGTTACACGAGACTTCGAGGGTATTACCAAGGCTAGTCAAGAGTCTAACTACCCTCCTATCAAAACCGAGAGTGGCACCCCTTACTGGATAACCACTTCATCCCTAGAATCCATCCATAGCTTAAAAACATAAGCATTATTTCCAAACTCAACACTTGGCATAGACATTCCCAAATCCAAACAAGTCATGTATAAATGGACTGATTCGCCAATAGGACTTTGAGACAAAAATGGGATTCTCTATTACGCTAGTACTTAAGGTGCAGAGACTCAACTATCGAAGCAGACTTAAATGATACGATGATCAAAACAAAGTCCTAATGGGATGATAGAGAAGAAAAGCTAAACATTTAACAAGATCGTCACCCTCCTTCCGAGGTACCCTAGAAATGAGAGCATACTGCTGCCATCCCGATGATCTTGTCCTTTTCCCATAATACTTAACTATCCGTCCCGTTTTACCATGCCAAAGGTACTCTCTCGTCATGGGTTTCATTGTTCATCCTTCTCTCTCGTCCTGGGCTGAGCCATACCAACAAGTTGCTCATCCTTAAGCAGTATCCTTTATCCTCTTCCTCACTATCCTTTCTTATAACGCGGCCACTGGTCTCTCGAGAACCACCTCCATCGTAAGGAAAACACTTTCGTAGATAGAAAAGACTAGTCGCAGTTAAAACCACTGTGACTACAGATGGAGGAAAGAAAGGAAAAGAGATTCAATTAAGGAAACAAGGATAGTGCTAATGGCCTTTGGGGAATAGCCTTGTTCTTTTAAAAGAAAATTTTCTTGAAAAAATGCTTCTTTATAAACGATTTTCAAATAGTTTTCAGAAGGTCTTTAAAAACTTTTGCCCAGTCTGGTAACCTTCTGCTCTGATACCACGTGTAACACCCCACCTCCGCTAGGGTCACTCACAAAGGAATGCACTAGCTTTAGAGGGGCATTATTGGTAAACATGCACAGAAATATCACAAGACAGAACATATAAAATAGCGGAAGTAAAATCGAACTTTCATAAACATTTATAATTAAGGTCTAAAGCCTTTTACATCAGAGTACATCAAAACCTGTCTTGCAATAGTAAAGAAGCATAAAGACTTTTTCATAAATTATTCCCCAAATAAAGACAGTAAAGTAGCCATAGCCAAGAAAAGTCCAAGCCATCCATGATGACCTTCAAGCAGAAGAAGTCCAAACTAAACAGCAGTATTTCCTCCTTGTAACCTGGGGGGGGGGAAACGGAAGAAAAGAGGCGAAACAAAACGGGTCAGTCAAAAAGACTGAGTAAGCCCTATCTACTATTAGTATAAAAACTAGTAAAGTTAACTAACATGAGAAGCTGAGATGAACATAAGCATGACAACAAGATAGATAAGCTAAATCAAAATAACAGGATGAACTACTGAACTCAGGTGAACTAAGGTGTCATGATAAATTACGATGTCAAGATAAAACAAGGTATCACATCGTCAGGTTTCTATCAAGTATAATATTCCAAGATATCTATCATGTATAACGTCCCATAGTATCTATCCTGTACATCTGCTCTGCACCTACCGTACTAGTATCCCAACTGTATCACGTGTTATCCGTGAATGACCCTTACTCAAAAGTCATGTAGTGGTCCATGTCAACCTAATATATCGCATATATATAGGTTACTCAACTCGTATGTTTTATTCCATGTAAATGTTCAGTCCCTTGCCGTAGGCCATACGGGCTTTCCCATGAGATTATATATTACTTTACATAGTTCCATGATCCTTAAGATCGGTTTGGACTGTTACCCTAAACCTAGCTAGGGTCTTCCAACATGAATTAGCGTCTGTACAACTAGGACTTATGCTACCTAGGGCTACTAGGGATTACGCTTACCTATTGCACGTTTTCGTATCTCGGTTTGGGTTCAACCACCTAGGGCCACTAGGGATTACGCTAACCGCCAACCGCGCCCTTTTTCCCACGCATTCATCGTGAATCGTTTTTCCATGACAGTATGCACATGTATCACATCGTGCCATCCGAGTCCTGTCACAGGGCAGACCAGGAAATACAGGACTCGGTCGGGAGCTTACGATTTATCTGCCGATGCAGATGCTAAGGTCTGTTTTTTCTATACGTGGCTATGGTCCCACGCGACCCCTCCCTCAACTAGCGAAAGACAAGACAGGATAAATCCTGTACGAGAACACACTACTGGCCAACCCCCAATCCGAGCCTTACCGCACCCATAATTAGATAGCAATTATGGTCTATTGGGTGTTCTCTGCCTTTCCGTACGTACATGCTTGACCAAAGATGGAAGGTAGCCTGACGAAAAATGCTATCTAGGGTACGACCGTGTTTCGTCGACTATACCCTATCCATCCCCGTCTTTAGGTCGCTCGTATAGCAACCAAGGCATACTCTTGGTTCTTCTAACGCAGACCTTATCCTCTCATGAGCCTAGTATAATTACCTGGCAGCCCACAGTGGGATCCCAAGAATATCCTCACGTTCCCCGAAGCCGCTGCTTCGTTACCCAGTTCGCTGGAGCCTTTATCTAAATTAGATACTTGCTCCTACTCGTATACTTAAACGATGACCTACCGTATCAGGTTACTCATCTATCTATGAACTGGTCTAAATTTCCTTGACTAAGAATCATTACTTAGTTATCCTTCAACCAAGGTTTACGACTTAGCCTTATTCCCGTTATCCTTGTTAATTACGGTTACCCACCTAATTCTCCGAATTAGGGTTTACATAATAGATTAAGTGTCACTTAAGTTCATGACTTAATCCCGTCTACAAATCATGTCAAAATTGGCTAAATATCCAAGTTCAAGGCTTAACCCGTCTACAAATCATGTCAAAATTGGCTAAGTATCCAAGTCCAAGACTTAACCCTACAAACCATGCTCAAGTTGGTTAAGTATATATTAACTTTACCCTATGAAATTACTTAGTCAAACCGGTCAAGTGTATTCAAGCGATTCATGACTTAGCCTTATCATGTTTTCACGTTATATTGGTTAAGTATGGGTTAACTTAACCTCAATAAATTCACGAGTTAGATTGGTTAAGCATAGATCACTTAACCACGTCAAATTAATGAGTTAGATTGGTTAAGTTTAGGTCACTTAACCTCTTCAAATTAACGGGTGAGATTGGTTAAGTATAGGTCACTTAACCACTTCAAATCATCGTGTTAGATTAGTTAAGTATTTAACTTAACCCCATTAAACTACCAAGTGGGATTAATTAAGTCTAGGCTAACTTAACCCCATCCGATTATCATGTTTAGACTAGTTGAGTCTAATCTTAACCCCATCCATTAACTGTATCTTTTTGTTAAGTGTCATTAAGAAAACTTACTTAACCTTACCAAATTATCGTGTTGGATTAATTAAGTGTTGGTTAACTTAATCCCCGTCCACTAGTCGTATAAAAATGGTTAAGTGTCATTAGGCAAATCAAGTTACTTAACCTACCCAACCTTGTCATGTTTTGTTAAGTATCATTAGCCTAATCCAATTACTTAACCTATTTGTCCATGTCATATTTGGTTAAGAGTCATTAATCAAATTAACTTAACCCTATCATGTGGCATTAATTTCTTAATGCACCCCAACCTCTCACATTAGACTTTGTTGTGGTTACTAGTTAAGCCGGTCGGTTCCGGGTAGCTTTACACCACAACTTGGTCTAACCTCGGGTTCAAGCACAATATGACCAACTTCTCACATTGGGTCCTATTGTTTGCAACTACTAGTTAGGCCGGTCGGTTCCGGGTAGCTTCATGTTGCAAACTCAACCCAACCTCGAGTTGGCCACTTTCATGTTTAGTCTAGTGTCATGTTCATATTCAAGTTTTCAAGCAATTGGGTAGACCTAACTTAATAGGTAAATTCCCAATGGGTAGACCAAACTTAATAGGTAAATTCCCAAGCTTATGTTTTTATGCATACTTACATGTCACTTCCATGTTATATTTCAAGTCATGTTTTCAAGTATAAACACATGTCATATTTAACGTTACACGTTGTCATGTTTATACCCATTTACCCAAATCATGTTCATATCATTATGTTTTCCCATAATGTGACCCCAACGCTTTTTAAACTCGCATATACGTTCGCAACAATGTAATGGATTAAAAGAAGAGACTTGGCAAAGGCATGACAAAAATGGATATTAAGCCACAAGTTAATCATGGTGGCAAATGAGGCACAAATGTGTTCATTAGCTTGCATGTTACATTCTTAAGCCTCAAAAACATGCATAAACCCAAACTTGGCACATAAGCGAATCATGGTGACAAAAGACATGGAATGATGACTAGAAACTCGCATATATCATCATATAAGGGTTATGACTTCATATGCAAGTTGACAAAAAAAAGGTATGAAGGTTCTCATGTTGCATAATGCAACATTTCAACATAAAGGTTGAAGCTTTTAGCTCATAAGATCAAGATAATGACTTCATAAACTTGCATGACATGATAGCATGTATCATTCTCAATGATCAAACCCAAACTTGCAACATGAACATTTAACTTCATAGTTAATATCTAAGAGTAGGAAAAGGGCTTACATTGCTTTGAAGGCCTAAATCGATTAAACTAAAGCTTATGTGGAAGCCTATGCATGCCATCACCCAAAAACCCAAAGATGGATGCCCCAAATCAACAAAAACACCATCTTTATGAACAAAGATCAAAGCTTTTGCCTTGAAATCAACTTGAGAGGCTCTCATACTAACATAGGGACTCTCTAACACTCTCATGTTCATGAAACCTTTCATAGAAATGAAGTGGAGGCTAGGATAGTTGAGTGGAGGCCATGAGAGTAGAAATTTTGCCATAGTTTAGTTGCATGAATGAATAATGAGGATTTAGGATAGGTTAGGGTCTTATTTATAGATTAGGCAAGTGTTTTAGGCCATAGGATTAAACCTAGATTCAATCCAAGCCATCAAAGCATGTCTTGGGGAAGAAGTCAAGTGTAGGAACCATCTAGGGCCTTTAGATTAAAGATGAACCATGAGAACCATCCAAATGCAAAATCTGCATTTGAGCGAATCGGCCCACGGGTTGATAGCCAAACACCCTGGATTAACCCCTAGTCGACCCAGCGGGCTTGGGTCGACCTCAAAAATCGGCCGGTTTGGTTATTCCCCTCTCCCAATTCGCTTTTTTGAACATTTTTGCATATTTATTTATTTAATTTTCAATTATATATATATATATATATTTCATTATATATATATTTCTCTGTGCAACCCATTTCACTTAATTAAGTATACTTTAATTTGGGAATTTTTCGTGAAACTTCGCGAGGCCATATCTTGGTCATACGGACTCCGATTTTCGAAAACTCGGACTCTATTTCGCGTATTTTTCCGAGACGAACGCAATGGCGTAGCCCGTTTCACTTGATTCATAATTTAAAATTAAATTCTGCCTTGATTCTCGTCTTTAATCATGTTATCGAAATACGGGTTGTTACAAAATATGTTTCAAAAATTGAGAATTCCCGAATATAAGTCATTGTTTATAAAACCATAATTTAGATAAAGTAGTTAAATGGGATTTGTTTTGATATTAGAATGTGTAATGACCCGCATTTTCAGCGATATATTAGTTAATTAATTTAATTCTTTAAATAGTGATTTAGAGAATTAAACGGTCGTTTAATTAAATAATATTGAATATTTAATTAATATTTTAATTAAATAATATATATGAAATTCTGAAATAATCAGAATTAGCTGAATTGACAATATAATGTGAACTGGACAAATTCAAAATATATAATTTAGTTTAGAGTTGAATTTCAATAACAAATATATTTAAATAACGACAGTTTGAACGTATAATTATATTATAATTATAATCGAGCTCGAAATGGCACTGCAGTTCGCTATTTGTAACAACCCGAAAATCTGGGCCAGTTTAAAAATTTTATTTTGGCAATTTTAGCGAATTTAGATTATTTAAAATAGATTATTTTAAATAATATCGACGAGAAATTTAATTTGAATATTATTCAAGCGTATATATTATACGCGTCGTCGTTAGAATATAAATATTTATATATAATTATAAATAGAATTGAAAATGGCGCGGTAGTTCGATAATTCGATTTCAAACTTCAATTGAACATACCGGTGCAAAACAATCCGGATTTTAGTGAAACCAAAAACATTAGGATCTAATTGATAATATCTTTCCAACGAATCCGAAAAATCAAGTTTTCATAGCGGGAATCAAAAGATAGGTCCAGTTGAAAATTCTGAATTGTCGCTATGGAATTCAGGCCCTTAAAAATGGACATTTTGCAAACGACCTCGGATTTCGACGAAACCAGTTTTGTTGGGTCCGGGATGTGAAGTTATTGCTAGGTTTCAAATTTCATAATTTTTCGAATCAATATGTGAGCGTGGCAAAGGAAAACGCATTTGACCAGTTTCAGTTGATTTTAATCGACTGGAAAATGGCCATTTTTCCAACGGTCTCAGAATTCGACGAAACTAGTTTTGTTAGGACCGTATCGTCAATACGAAGCTAGAAAATATTTTTCAGGAATTTTTCTAGTTAGTATGTGACCCCGGTAATTTGAAATGTACGTTTAAAATTCAATATAGTGATTTAAATGTAAATTTAATGGAAACTGATTGTAACAGCCGAATCATCCTACGATACATATCCCATTGTGTTCGGAATGGGGGTATAATGTTAGGGACGACAGGCGGTGAGCCTCGTTTTGAAGTCGAAAATAAAAGTTGCTTTTTGTGGAAAATTAAATAATAAAATAAAATAAAAAACCTTTTCTCCCCCGTTAACCCGCTCTGGCCCCCACCTCTCTCCTTTTAATCGAAACAGAAATCGGAAAAAAAAAAAACAATCGAAGCCCGAATCGATCGACGTGCGCCTATCACCCCACCGTCGACCTCCGTCCAGCGCTTCCCCCCCCCAACGGCGGGGCCTCCCTCCCCTTACCTCGCCCCTCTCGATTCCACCTTCCCTCTCCGCTGAAGACAGCACGTTCGCGGCGGTCCTCCGGCCACCAGGGACGCTCGAGTTCGTCGTCCTCCCAGGTGATGGCAGCAGGCGTTCCAGCGGTTCAGGCGGCGACCCCTGATAGCTCTCCGATCAACTGTGGCGGCGGCAAATCCATGCCCTAGGGGGCGAGCGCAGTTCAGCGGCTTCCAAAGAGATGGATGCAGTGTAAATTTCTCTTTTAACTAGTGTATTAGTTCATTAATAAAGTTTAAATCTGAAATTTTCTTTTTGTATAAAAAAACATAGTATAGATCTGAATTTTTATATATTATAACAAATAAAAATATGATCTTTATATTTTTAGAGTATTAAAAATATGATTTTTATATTTTTAAAAGTATTAAAAATATAATCTTTACTATATAGAAGATGTAAAAATATGATTTTGTTTATGTAGAGAATTAAAAATATAATTTTTACATGATAGAAATATTAAAAATACCATTTTTATATGTGTAGAAGAATAAAAATGTGATCTTTATAATGATATATTCGAAAAGGAGAAATCTTTATAGTTGAAAAGGCGAGATCTTTATATATAGAATAACGATGTAAAAATAGAATTTTTATCTATATAGTAGCGGTGTAAAAATAACATTTTATCCATATAGCGTGAAAGTAAAAATATGATTTTTATATATTGAACTTCGAAATAAAAATATGATTTTTATATATTGAACTTCGAAATAAAAATATGATTTTTATATATTGAACTTCGAAATAAAAATATGATTTTTATATATTGAATAGAAAAGTAAAAATTCGATTTTTATATATGGAATAGAGAAATAAAAATGTGATTTTTATATATATAGTGACTACAGGCAACGAAGATGGCGAAGATGCGATAACGATGAAGATTTCTATCAAGGAAGAGTCAAGATGATTGGATAGCTATCTGTGAGAATTTCTCACCTTTCAATTTCATTTTCTAGTTATATATATATACTAGGATGCAGACGGTGCTTAGTAGCACCCGACACAATCGTCCACAGACCATGGACTTGTTTGTTTGATTGCAAAAATTAGTTAGATTATTTGATTGGTTTGAATTGTTTGGTGATTTTGATTGATGTGTGAATGGCGTGGGCCTTCACTAGACCGGGGATAAGGCTAGGCCTCGTCCCGTTTCTAGTATCGTGCCGTTATGCCGCCGAAATTTTCTAAAATAAGTTAGAAAAAATAAAAATATCATTTTATTTAAAGAATGAACTGAATAGAAATTCATATGTTGGAATAAAATGTTTTGTCGTTAAAAATATAATTTTTAACGTGAATGTGAATAAATAAATATTCATTTACAAACCAGACGGTTTGTTTATGTACACCTATTTGAAGGACATTGATTGGGTCGATAAATTTTACACATCGCCCAACTGCACAAATAAAATATGCGTTTGATTGTTTGAAACCCCACACGGGTGTTGGGATGAAATTTGAAGTTCACTCATCCTGATTGATTAAATATGTCGATCGATTGATTGACAGGCTGTTATAAGCGTTAGATATCTATATTTGATGCTTATACAGTGTAGTGCACTTTGGTTGATGGTTGATTATTTTTCAATGCTATTATATACATGTGTTGTATGGAATCCATATAATTAACTTTATATGGTAATTGATTGGGCCTCATCCCAATTTGAAAAATAAAGAACAATATAAAATAAAGGTTCAAGTGTTGATAGTACTCATCCATTGAGATTGGTCATGTGTTGAACGAAATATTTTAGTAATAAAATTTACATCTTTATCGATATAAAATAAAGGTTCATGTGTTGACAGTAGTCATCCATCGAGATTGGTCATGTGTTGAACGAAATATTTTAGTAATAAAATTTACATCTTTATCGATATAAAATAAAGGTTCATGTGTTGACAGTACTCATCCATTGAGATTGGTCATGTGTTGAACGAAATAATTTGATAATAACAACTATTTTGAAAAAGAAATATTTGAAATAGAATATTTGAAAATAGAAATTTATGAAGCCGTGTTGATTAGATTGACGCCATTTTGACGTAAACGATATTTATATCGATTTTTTTCATTTCGAAATGAATTGAATTAAAAACGATTTCGAAATGAATTGAATATAAAACGATTTCGAAATGAATTGAATATAAAACGATTTCGAAATGAATTGAATTGAAAACGATTTCGAAATGAATTGAATATAAAACGATTTCGAAATGAATTGAATATAAAACGATTTCGAAATGAATTGAATATAAAACGATTTCGAAATGAATTGAATATAAAACGATTTCGAAATGAATCGAATCGAAAACGATTTCGAAATGAATTGAATTGAAAACGATTTCGAAATGAATTGAATTGAAAACAATTTCGAAAATTGAAAACGATTTCGAAATGAATTGAATTAAAAACGATTTCGAAATGAATTGAATATAAAACGATTTCGAAATGAATTGAATTGAAAACGATTTCAAAATGAATTGAATTGAAAACGATTTCGAAATGAATTGAATTAAAAACGATTTCGAAATGAATTGAATTCAAAACGATTTCGAAATGAATTGAATTGAAAACGATTTCGAAATGAATTGAATTAAAACGATTTCGAAATGAATTGAATTGAAAACGAATTCAAATTGAATTGAAAGCGAATTGAAATGAATTCAAATTGAATTGAAATTTGAACTGAATAGAAATGAATTTTAAACGAATTTATAAAGAAGAATTCAATTTTGATTTGAATTGAAAAGGAAGTTGAAATTGCTTTTGAAACGAATTTAAAACTATTCATATAATTCGTTTTAAATAGAAATCGACGAAATATATATTATATATATTATATATATAATATAATGGCCTGAATAGAACGCGCCGCGCCGCGGCAGTTCGCGAATTTCGACCATTTATTTCAAACGGACATTACGGGAGATCCGACCGTCGGATGCTCCTAAAACCCGAACCGTTGGGTTCGTATCGAAAAGAGCTTTCTAACGAATATTAGAAATTAGAAATCTAACGGTTGGATTTGGAATTATGTCCAAATCAAATTTGAAAAAGGTCGCTATAAGTGCAGTTCGATGGCCATTGATGGAAATCGACTGTACGGGCCTTGATAAAATTATTAAAAATAGTAATAATTTGTGTACAATCATAAGAAATGATTTAGAAAGAATTGGGATGAAAAACTCCAGATTTGAAAAGATAAAAATAGATTTTTATCGAAATGAACTAGTTTTGAACTAGAATTATAATTCTATTTATTTTTAAATAAATAAATTGAATTTTAAAAGGGTTTTAAAAATAACCAGAATTTCCAATGATTGCATTGGAGTGTATTTGAATCGAAATTGTCTTCGGAATATTTCGATGTTGGAATTCGGGATTATACAGACGTTGTTATGAAAATTTGAAAGATGTAGATATTTATATCGTTATTTCCAATACGACATTTGTTAATCGTAGAATTTGATATTGAATATAAGCCGATATATTTTCTATTCAGAGCCTTGTATTGAATATCAAATGTGATTTGGGTTTGTCGTGAATGGTGTCTTCACTAACACTGTTCTTGAACCCAGTTGAGAAAAGATTAAATCTTTTTATTTAGATTTAATGAAGTGTACCAATTAAATAATATTTAATTGGAATTGAATTGATATTGATTTTTGGGTTTATCGTGAACAGTGTTTTAAATAACACTTGTTCTTTAACCCGATAATTAATGGAATGATTTTTGGGTTTATCGTGAACAGTGTTTTAAATAACCCTTGTTCTTTAACCCGATAATTAATGGAATGTGATTTTGGGTTTATCGTGAACCGTGTTTTAAATGACACTGATTCTTTAACCCAGTCGAAGATTAAGACTAAGTGGAGTTTTAATGAATCTTTAATTAGATTGAAATGATCGAAAATGGAGTATCACCAGTTTTGCTCCAGGCGATAGTTAAATCTTTAATTAGATTCGAACGTGAAATGGTAATTGAATTTACCGATAACACTGTGGTGTTAGATATGAAGTATTACCAGTTTTACTTCATGGGATGAATAGGTTGGGATGGGGAAATTAAAATAAATAATTACTTCGGTAAGGTTCGCTAATCCCGACTAGTTTGAATTGAGATTCAAAAATAGAATAAAGAATAAATTCAAGGAATTTATCTTGGATAAAATTAATGGGAACCTTTCCCTATGAATGTGAAATTTAGAAACTAACTGTCGGTTAGCCAAGCAGAACGGTTTTCTGAATATTGATCTGATGTTGGTTTCGGCCTTCGGGGTTAATATTTGGGGAATTATTCTCTTGATTAATTTACGGTTAGTGACTAATGAATTGGAATGAGGCGTATGTTGTGTTTGTGTAACACTTATTTAAAATATACGCGAGTTATTCGGAAAGACCGGGTTTATCCCATTCTGAATAACTGATACGACGATAAGTCGAAGATGAAGACGGTGGTCGAAGACCAGAAGTCTTCACGTCGTTTGGGTAATTACTGATGATCTTGATTGGGCTGTACACCCAAGAAGATGGAAACAGTTAGTGATCGTCCAGACGTACTTGGAGATCGATGGATATGCGAGGTACTAGGTGCCTCCGGTTTCGTTCAGACCCAGAACGGACTTGTAAATGGACTGTGTGTCTGACATTGGATTTTAGTCCGTGTGATTGATCTCTATTAAATATATATCTGTTTGGCGGCAGAGAATTTATTCTCTTGCTTAACGCCCTTCTCTGAGACGTACAAGCTCAGGGGTTATATATTGATGGATATCAATCGCATGGAGTGAATTGCCTGTGTGGCATGCTAAGATGCAAATGATCAAGGCTTCTGTTGAAAAGCAAAGTCTTGTGGTTGATGATCGAAGCACGGCCTTTGTGGCGTAGCTTTGTGTAACGTTGATTCGCGAGTTTCACAGCCGGTATGAGCCAAAAACGGGAGACGGACCTCAGGGAGGGCCTATGTTTCCTCCTAGCTAAAAGTGGCGTCAGTGGTTTTACACGCCCTGACGAGTTTGACTTATGTGGTTGTTGCTGTTGCGAGGCGCCTCGGATTGATCGGTCGTTCTCGAACCGATGGAGTCATTTAGTTGGCTCGCTTACGCCCCAAAGGGCGGCGAAACGTAGTGCTCAGGTATAATAATCCACATCGGTGGACCGGCCCTGTCGCTCCAAGGCTTGCCTGCGCGCTTGCCTGAGACTCGAGCTAGGCAGTCTCGAATCAGTGAGGATCTTGCCCCTAGCCTCGGTTCATACCATAAATGATAACCCAACTTCCAATACGACGTATTGCGGTTTTGATTGTAAACATTATATATGGCGACATAGTGTTATGGGGCATTCATGCCGCCTATGATTGATACTTATGATTTGAAGTTGTTTTATACACTATGCACTTATAATAGTATCAAACGATTTGTTTTAACCGTATCAAGCATTATTTGGCTGTTATAAGGGAAAACCCTATCCTCGGCTGCGTTGCATTGTGTGATGGGACCTGGGTCTTATAACATCTTCATTTTTCTTTATTTAGCATTGCGTTGTTGGTTTTATGCACTGGTATTCTTGGGAGGAAACCCGTTCCGTGTTATACGGCGTGGTCCCTTGATTTACCTAACTTTAAAATAAAGATTAACTGTTTTAGTTCTCACACCAGTCACATTACTGACCTGGAGTTTATTGTTTTAACCTAAACTCTGGGTGCCCTTATTTTGACATGGGCAGCTAGTAGTTTTGGTTTTGCAGATTTATATTCACAGGATCCTGGATTACAGCTGGAACGATATCCGGAAAGCTTTGTATCCGTATATCTCATTCTAGTTGTGTATTGTATTATTTTTCCGCTGCTATGTATTTAAATGTAATTTAAATCTCTGATATTTCTGTGTAATATTCATTTATACTCTGTATATTCTTGTAATCTGATGCATTGTTGTAATATACAATGAAACGTTCTATCGTATGCATTCTGTTGTGGCTTGTTCTCGAACTATCCGACACTTTCCTTTACGGGGAAGTTACGGGTTTTCACAGTTGGTATCAGAGCTTTGGTTTACAAAGCTCAGAGAACAAGACACATTAGAAACATACGAAAGAATTCATCAGATATTGGATTAGTAATATCCAATATAATGACTCGTTAGAGATGGGATCAGTTGTATCCTAGAACGAGTGTGAAGAGTAAATTTTTAAAATAAAAGTGAAAACAAATCTTGTTTTGAAATATAAATCAATTATTCGTATTTGGTTATTTATTTATATTGATGTGGACAATCCAGTATATATAGATTTTGCGTATACGTCTGATCCGCGTGTATTCGAAATTTTAATATACTGGATAGATATAGAATTACACTCTAATCGCCCGGAGATAATTTTGATGATGGAGCTCCATCATTAGAATTTATGTTCGAGTGACGAAAGTGGGCTTTCTATATATTTCCTATTGACTGGTGTGAGAACCAAAATTAGATAGGACCTATTGTTGTGGTTTGGCACGAAAACATGATTTTTGTATATGTATCAAAATTATGAATTTGAAACGTTAATCCACTAATTGATTGATGTTTGTGTTGTATGTTTATTTGTTTGATAATTTTTAGCCATTTAGCCTAATTAAACCAAATATTGAATTATATTGAAAATTGGTTGCGTTTGCTCGCATATACTTGTACTTACCTTGAACAGGTCATAGCAAGGAGGCTAGAGCAGAGAATAAAATTTGTTTGCCCGACAAATAGGTACATGTTTACTACATAATTTACTGTTTTGTTTGAGTGATGATGATTTTATGAGCCTATTGGCTAGCCGCTTGGCTTTTTCTTTTTCTTTTTGAGATCTGAAGGACCGGGGAAGCTATTTGAAATTCCCCGATGCTCCCGGTGCAGGGGAGGTTATGGCGAAATTTTTCGAAAATTTAGGGTGTTAGCCAAATTTTTGAAATTTTAGAAAATTCTCAGAAACTGAAAAGTTGGAGAATGGAAGCCAGATCGAATGTAGAGTTGATTAGTCAAACCACTTTCGACTTTGTTCCTTTTCGGGGACGAAAAGTTTTAAGTGGGGGAGATTGTAACAACCCGAAAATCTGGGCCAGTTTAAAATTTTTATTTTGGCAATTTTAGCGAATTTAGATTATTTAAAATAGATTATTTTAAATAATATCGACGAGAAATTTAATTTGAATATTACTCGAGCGTATATATTATACGCGTTGTCGTTAGAATATAAATATTTATATATAATTATAAATAGAATTGAAAATGGCGCGGTAGTTCGATAATTCGATTTCAAACTTCAATTGAACATACCGGGTGCAAAACAATCCGGATTTTAGTGAAACCAAAAACATTAGGATCTAACTGATAATATCTTTCCAACGAATCCGAAAAATCAAGTTTTCATAGCGGGAATCAAAAGATAGGTTCAGTTGAAAATTCTGAATAGTCGCTATGGAATTCAGGCCCTTAAAAATGGACATTTTGCAAACGACCTCGGATTTTGACGAAACCAGTTTTGTTGGGTCCGGGATGTGAAGTTATTGCTAGGTTTCAAATTTCATAATTTTTTGAATCAATATGTGAGCGTGGCAAAGGAAAACGCATTTGACCAGTTTCAGTTGATTTTAATCGACTGGAAAATGGCCATTTTTCCAACGGTCTCAGAATTCGACAAAACTAGTTTTGTTAGGACCGTATCGTCAATACGAAGCTAGAAAATATTTTTTAGGAATTTTTCTAGTTAGTATGTGACCCCGGTAATTTGAAATGTACGTTTAAAATTCAATATAGTGATTTAAATGTAAATTTAATGGAAACTGATTGTAACAGCCGAATCATCCTACGATACATATCCCATTGTGTTCGAAATGGGGGTATAACGTTAGGGACGACAGGCGGTGAGCCTCGTTTTGAAGTCGAAAATAAAAGTTGCTTTTTGTGGAAAATTAAATAATAAAATAAAAAAATAAAAAAATATTTTCTCCCCCGTTATCCCGCTCTGCCCCCCCCTCTCTCCTTTTGATCGAAACAGAAATCGGAAAAAAAAAAAACAATCGAAGCCCGAATCGATCGACGTGCGCCTATCACCCCACCGCCGACCTCCGTCCAGCGCTCCCCCCCCCCCCCCAACGGCGGCGCCTCCCTCCCCTTACCTCGCCCCTCTCGATTCCACCTTCCCTCTCCGCTGAAGACAGCACGTTCGCGGCGGTCCTCTAGCCACCAGGGACGCTCGAGTTCGTCGTCCTCCCAGGTGATGGCAGCAGGCGTTCCAACGGTTCAGGCGGCGACCCCTGATAGCTCTCCGATCAACTGTGGCGGCGGCAAATCCATGCCCTAGGGGGCGAGCGCAGTTCAGCGGCTTCCAAAGAGATGGATGCAGTGTAAATTTCTCTTTTAACTAGAGTATTAGTTCATTAATAAAGTTTAAATCTGAAATTTTCTTTTTGTATAAAAAACATAGTTTAGATCTGAATTTTTATATATTGTAACAAATAAAAATATGATCTTTATATTTTTAGATTATTAAAAATACGATTTTTATATTTTTAAATGTATTAAAAATATAATCTTTACTATATAGAAGATGTAAAAATATGATTTTGTTTATGTAGAGAATTAAAAATATAATTTTTACATGATAGAAATATTAAAAATACCATTTTTATATGTGTAGAAGAATAAAAATGTGATCTTTATAATGATATATTCGAAAAGGAGAAATCTTTATAGTTGAAAAGGCGAGATCTTTATATATAGAATAACGATGTAAAAATAGAATTTTTATCTATATAGTAGCGGTGTAAAAATAACATTTTATCCATATAGCGTGAAAGTAAAAATATGATTTTTATATATTGAACTTCGAAATAAAAATATGATTTTTATATATTGAACTTCGAAATAAAAATATGATTTTTATATATTGAACTTCGAAATAAAAATATGATTTTTATATATTGAATAGAAAAGTAAAAATTCGATTTTTATATATGGAATAGAGAAATAAAAATGTGATTTTTATATATATAGTGACTACAGGCAACGAAGATGGCGAAGATGCGATAACGATGAAGATTTCTATCAAGGAAGAGTCAAGATGATTGGATAGCTATCTGTGAGAATTTCTCACCTTTCAATTTCATTTTCTAGTTATATATATATACTAGGATGCAGACGGTGCTTAGTAGCACCCGACACAATCGTCCACAGACCATGGACTTGTTTGTTTGATTGCAAAAATTAGTTAGATTATTTGATTGGTTTGAATTGTTTGGTGATTTTGATTGATGTGTGAATGGCGTGGGCCTTCACTAGACCGGGGATAAGGCTAGGCCTCGTCCCGTTTCTAGTATCGTGCCGTTATGCCGCCGAAATTTTCTAAAATAAGTTAGAAAAATAAAAATATCATTTTATTTAAAGAATGAACTGAATAGAAATTCATATGTTGGAATAAAATGTTTTGTCGTTAAAAATATAATTTTTAACGTGAATGTGAATAAATAAATATTCATTTACAAACCAGACGGTTTGTTTATGTACACCTATTTGAAGGACATTGATTGGGTCGATAAATTTTACACATCGCCCAACTGCACAAATAAAATATGCGTTTGATTGTTTGAAACCCCACACGGGTGTTGGGATGAAATTTGAAGTTCACTCATCCTGATTGATTAAATATGTCGATCGATTGATTGACAGACTGTTATAAGCGTTAGATATCTATATTTGATGCTTATACAGTGTAGTGCACTTTGGTTGATGGTTGATTATTTTTCAATGCTATTATATACATGTGTTGTATGGAATCCATATAATTAACTTTATATGGTAATTGATTGGGCCTCATCCCAATTTGAAAAATAAAGAACAATATAAAATAAAGGTTCATGTGTTGACAGTACTCATCCATTGAGATTGGTCATGTGTTGAACGAAATATTTTAGTAATAAAATTTACATCTTTATCGATATAAAATAAAGGTTCATGTGTTGACAGTACTCATCCATTGAGATTGGTCATGTGTTGAATGAAATATTTTAGTAATAAAATTTACATCTTTATCGATATAAAATAAAGGTTCATGTGTTGACAGTACTCATCCATTGAGATTGGTCATGTGTTGAAAGAAATATTTTGATAATAACAACTATTTTGAAAAAGAAATATTTGAAATAGAATATTTGAAAATAGAAATTTATGAAGCCGTGTTGATTAGATTGACGCCATTTTGACGTAAACGATATTTATATCGATTTTATTCATTTCGAAATGAATTGAATTAAAAACATTTCGAAATGAATTGAATATAAAACGATTTCGAAATGAATTGAATATAAAACGATTTCGAAATGAATTGAATTGAAAACGATTTCGAAATGAATTGAATTGAAAACGATTTCGAAATGAATTGAATATAAAACGATTTCGAAATGAATTGAATATAAAACGATTTCGAAATGAATTGAATATAAAACGATTTCGAAATGAATTGAATCGAAAATGATTTCGAAATGAATTGAATTGAAAACGATTTCGAAATGAATTGAATTGAAAACGATTTCGAAATGAATTGAATTGAAAACGATTTCGAAATGAATTGAATTAAAAACGATTTCGAAATGAATTGAATATAAAACGATTTCGAAATGAATTGAATCGAAAACGATTTCGAAATGAATTGAATTGAAAACGATTTCGAAATGAATTGAATTGAAAACGATTTCGAAATGAATTGAATTGAAAACGATTTCGAAATGAATTGAATTGAAAACGATTTCGAAATGAATTGAATTGAAAACGAATTCAAATTGAATTGAAAGCGAATTGAAATGAATTCAAATTGAATTGAAATTTGAATTGAATAGAAATGAATTTTAAAACGAATTTATAAAGAAGAATTCAATTTTGATTTGAATTGAAAAGGAAGTTGAAATTGCTTTTGAAACGAATTTAAAACTATTCATATAATTCGTTTTAAATAGAAATCGACGAAATATATATTATATATATTATATATACAATATAATGGCCTGAATAGAACGCGCCGCGCCGCGGCAGTTCGCGAATTTCGACCATTTATTTCAAACGGACATTACGGGAGATCCGACCGTCGGATGCTCCTAAAACCGGAACCGTTGGGTTCGTATCGAAAAGAGCTTTCTAACGAATATTAGAAATTAGAAATCTAATGGTTGGATTTGGAATTATGTCGAAATCAAATTTGAAAAAGGTCGCTATAAGTGCAGTTCGATGGCCATTGATGGAAATCGACTGTACGGGCCTTGATAAAATTATTAAAAATAGTAATAATTTGTGTAAAATCATAAGAAATGATTTAGAAAGAATTAGGATGAAAAACTCCAGATTTGAAAAGATAAAAATAGATTTTTATCGAAATGAACTAGTTTTGAACTAGAATTATAATTCTATTTATTTTTAAATAAATAAATTGAATTTGAAAAGGGTTTTAAAAATAACCAGAATTTCCAATGATTGAATTGGAGTGGATTTGAATCGAAATTATCTTCGGAATATTTCGATGTTGGAATTCGGGATTATACAGATGTTGTTATGAAAATTTGAAAGATGTAGATATTTATATCGCTATTTCCAATACGACATTTGTTAATCGTAGAATTTGATATTGAATATAAGCCGATATATTTTCTATTTAGAGCCTTGTATTGAATATCAAATGTGATTTGGGTTTGTCATGAATGGTGTCTTCACTAACACTGTTCTTGAACCCAGTTGAGAAAAGATTAAATCTTTTTATTTAGATTTAATGAAGTGTACCAATTAAATAATATTTAATTGGAATTGAATTGATATTGATTTTTGGGTTTATCGTGAACAGTGTTTTAAATAACACTTGTTCTTTAACCCGATAATTAATGGAATGATTTTTGGGTTTATCGTGAATAGTGTTTTAAATAACACTTGTTCTTTAACCCGATAATTAATGGAATGTGATTTTGGGTTTATCGTGAACCGTGTTTTAAATGACACTGATTCTTTAACCCAGTCGAAGATTAAGACTAAGTGGAGTTTTAATGAATCTTTAATTAGATTGAAATGATCGAAAATGGAGTATCACCAGTTTTGCTCCAGGCGATAGTTAAATCTTTAATTAGATTCGAACGTGAAATGGTAATTGAATTTACCAATAACACTGTGGTGTTAGATATGAAGTATTACCAGTTTTTCTTCATGGGATGAATAGGTTGGGATGGGGAAATTAAAATAAATAATTACTTCGGTAAGGTTCGCTAATCCCGACTAGTTTGAATTGAGATTCAAAAATAGAATAAAGAATAAATTCAAGGAATTTATCTTGGATAAAATTAATGGGAACCTTTCCCTATGAATGTGAAATTTAGAAACTAACTGTCGGTTAGCCAAGCAGAATGGTTTTCTGAATATTGATCTGATGTTGGTTTCGGCCTTCGGGGTTAATATTTGGGGAATTATTCTCTTGATTAATTTACGGTTAGTGACTAATGAATTGGAATGAGGCGTATGTTGTGTTTGTGTAACACTTATTTAAAATATACGCGAGTTATTCGGAAAGACCGGGTTTATCCCATTCTGAATAACTGATACGACGATAAGTCGAAGATGAAGACGGTGGTCGAAGACCAGAAGTCTTCACGTCGTTTGGGTAATTACTGATGATCTTGATTGGGCTGTACACCCAAGAAGATGGAAACAGTTAGTGATCGTCCAGACGTACTTGGAGATCGATGGATATGTGGGGTACTAGGTGCCTCCGGTTTCGTTCAGACCCAGAACGGACTTGTAAATGGACTGTGTGTCTGACATTGGATTTTAGTCCGTGTGATTGATCTCTATTAAATATATATCTGTTTGGCGACGGAGAATTTATTCTCTTGCTTAACACCCTTCTCTGAGACGTACGAGCTCAGGGGTTATATATTGATGGATATCCATCGCATGGAGTGAATTGCCTGTGTGGCATGCTAAGATGCAAATGATCAAGGCTTCTGTTGAAAAGCAAAGTCTTGTGGTTGATGATAGAAGCACGGCCTTTGGGGCGTAGCTTTGTGTAACGTTGATTCGCGAGTTTCACACCCGGTATGAACCAAAAACGGGAGACGGACCTCAGGGAGGGCCTACGTTTCCTCCTAGCTAAAAGTGGCGTCAGTGGTTTTACACGCCCTGACGAGTTTGACTTATGTGGTTGTTGCTGTTGCGAGGCGCCTCGGATTGATCGGTCGTTCTCGAACCGATGGAGTCATTTAGTTGGCTCGCTTACGCCCCAAAGGGCGGCGAAACGTAGTGCTCAGGTATAATAATCCACATCGGTGGACCGGCCCTATCGCTCCAAGGCTTGCCTGCGCGCTTGCCTGAGACTCGGGCTAGGCAGTCTCGAATCAGTGAGGATCTTGCCCCTAGCCTCGGTTCATACCATAAATGATAACCCAACTTCCAATACGACGTCTTGCGGTTTTGATTGTAAACATTATATATGGCGACATAGTGTTATGGGGCATTCATGCCGCCTATGATTGATACTTATGATTTGAAGTTGTTTTATACACTATGCACTTATAATAGTATCAAACGATTTGTTTTAACCGTATCAAGCATTCTTTGGCTGTTATAAGGGAAAACCCTATCCTCGGCTGCGTTGCATTGTGTGATGGGACCTGGGTCTTATAACAGCTTCATTTTTCTTTATTTAGCATTGCGCTGTTGGTTTTATGCACTGGTATTCTTGGGAGGAAACCCGTTCCGTGTTATACGGCGTGGTCCCTTGATTTACCTAACTTTAAAATAAAGATTAACTGTTTTAGTTCTCACACCAGTCACATGACTGACCTGGAGTTTATTGTTTTAACCTAAACTCTGGGTGCCCTTATTTTGACATGGGCAGCTAGTAGTTTTGGTTTTGCAGATTTATATTCACAGGATCCTGGATTGCAGCTGGAACAATATCCGGAAAGCTTTGTATCCGTATATCTCATTCTAGTTGTGTATTGTATTATTTTTCCGCTGCTATGTATTTAAATGTAATTTAAATCTCTGATATTTCTGTGTAATATTCATTTATACTTTGTATATTCTTGTAATCTGATGCATTGTTGTAATATACAATGAAACGTTCTATCGTATGCGTTCTGTTGTGGCTTGTTCTCGAACTATCCGACACTTTCCTTTACGGGGAAGTTACGGGTTTTCACACTATTTGGCGATTTGAACTTCAATTGAATATACAGGGTCCGTTTTAAATCGGATTTCGGTGAAACAAGAAACGTTAGGAGCTGGCGAAGTATATTTTTCTAGTGGGAGAGAAAAATCAAGATTTCGTCGTGTAGATTTTGATTTATGTCCAAATCAAATTTTAGAAAATTCGCTGTGGAATTCCTTTATAATTTATAATGATTTATATAAGGAATTTCATTTTAAATCGAATATCGATTTAATCGGGATTTGAAATATCGGGTTAGAAATTCATATAGGAATATTCTGAAGCTGTGTGATATCGTATGTGAATATATATGATAATATTTATTTTTAAATATTTAATTTAATCATTTTTAAATATATTTATATATTTAAATGGATTATTTAGAGCTTTAAAAATATCCAGTTTTTCAAACGACCTCCAAATTCGACGAAACTAATTTTGTTGGATTCGTAATGTAAAATTATTGTTAGATTTCAATTTTCGTGATTTTTGAAGTTCGTATGTGGCCGTGGGCGATTTTAATGTGAGAAACAGTCGATGAATTGACCTTTAAAAATATGATGTGTGAGCAAACGAAGTCGGAATTCGACGAAACCAGTTTCGTTGGGACTGTAATGTCAAACTCTAGCAGTATGTCCAGTTTGGTGATTTTTGGGTATCATAAGTGATCGCAGTAATTTTTAAAGACTCATATGACAATATAAAGTAAATAAAAATAAAATATCCTAACTAATGAGTGAACTAAACAAGGCCACGCATCATGGATTCTCAGCCACAACCGCAACTTTAAAATCAAATTCCAAGCCGCCATCAAGCCTTTATCAGCAAAAACTTAAGAAAAAAATTAAATCAGTAGAAAATCATATAAAATCCGTAAATTGCTAAAACCAAGATCGATGCTTTTCTCTTGGCATCTGCTTCAAGCGCACAGGGGTTTCCAGCAGTTCGAATTGAAATGGCGGTTGTCGAGTTGCTGCAGGAAGTCCTAGGGTTCAAGAATTCGTGAAATCTAGGCATTTATATCAAAAGTGGGGTTCGGTTTCGGATTTTGAGTGCGAAGCAGCACTTGCATAAGATTTTTGGGGTCTGTTTGTTGAGAAAAGTGTCGATCGAACTAGCAGCACTGGTTGAGGTCAGTTCTTTGTGGTGAGAGCGAGTTCATTACAGGAAGGATGTGGGCGTAGCTCTCGTGATGGGGAGGCGATTGGGGTTGGGTTGGTAGCATTTCGTGGACTATAGGAGGAGGGAAGGGGATGTAGGAATTCGGTGATGGATGTGAAAATACTAGAGCTCGTTTTCTTGGTTGGGGGAGAAAGGTCTTTACGCAGGCCAGTACGTGTTTGGGCCAAGGAATTAAAGGGTGAGCCCATTTAAGAAACAATGTTTGGTTAATTTGAATTTAAAATTTGTATTAACTTGGAACGTCAATATCTAATTCATACGTAAACAAAATTGGACAAAATAGGGTCTGTTACAATCGTATGGACGGACACTACCCAATGGAACTGATTGGGAGTGATCTGGAGCTTGTCCCAATTTATGGCAAAATAAATTGTTTGATTCAAATCAAACAAACAGTATTTTTTTCTTTAACGATGAACTGCAAAAGTGAGTAAATCTCACCAACTCTGAATAGTTATATTTTTATGACGTATTCTTAGAACTTATAATTATCTGTTGATTGCTGTGTGTTAACAGTTTGGTTGAATTGCTTATGTATTTGTTGAAATTATAGATAATGATATATAAATGTATAAATCGTTAATCAAATATTGATTCTGTTTAGCAGAATATTTCATATTGAAATGAATTCGATGTTAATTATATTATTTAACATCTGTGATGCAGGGAAACAGGTTGGAGGAATCCAACTAGATTCCTCAACATTTATTTTACTGTTTTGTTTCATATATTGTGAAATATGATGTGATATATAATCTGTTCTTGATTATGTGTGTTGAATGACCTCGATCATTGTTATTTGGTATTTTAAATACCGTAAGAAATGCTGGGATGTAGAAAAGGAGATTTTCAAAGTATAATTTGAAAATAAATTATTTATATAAAATCAATGGATTTTATATATAAAAGGAAAAGGGTTTAAAAAAAAGGAAATTTAATTATAAATTCAAAGGATTTTATAAAAAGGGAATTAATTATAAAATCAAAAGATTTCATAAAAAGGGAATTAGTTATAAAATCAAGGTATTTTATAAAGAGTAATATTTATTGGGATAATAAATAAAATCAAATAAGAAATATTTATTTAGAAAATAAATAGATGTATGAAATGAATCATTTATTTAGAAAATAAATAGAAGTATAAAGGGATTATTTATTTGGGAAATAAATAAGATATTATGAAGGGAATATTTATAAAATAAATAGAGTTTTACGAAGGGAATATTTATAAAACATATAGAATTTTATAAAGGGATGATTTGTAAAACAAATATAAAGGAAAATATTTGTAAAACAAATATAAAGAAAAATATTTGTAAAACAATGGGAAAGGAATAATTATTTATAAATAGAATATTATGAATAAAGGAATATTTAATTAGGAAGTAAATAAAATTTATAAAAAAAGAAACTATTTATAAAATCAAGGGATTTTATAAAGGAAATATTCGGAAAGCCAAATAAGAATTGAAAAGAAATATTTGTAAAACATTTACAAATAGAATTGAAAAGAATATTTATTTGTTAAATAAATAGAGTAGAATGGAAATATTTATTTGTTAAATAAATAAAATAATTAAAGGAATACTTAATAAGAAAATGGAATTATAAAAGGGATATTTATTTAGGAAATAAATAGAATAATTATAAAAGGAAATATTTATAAAATAAATATAAGGATTAAAAGGAAATATGAGTTAGGGATTTAAAGTGGAGTGTAAACAGAAATCTGTTTTACAGATAGATGGAGATGATTAATTTATAAATAATATTTATAAATTAAGTTAAATATTTATCAATGGATAAATGAAATATATAAGTCCGAACTTATATAAGGAAGTAAGAGTCGATTTTAACATCGATATTTGAAACTGAATATGGATGTAGGGTTAACAAGACTTATTAATGGAATTATTAAGTGTTGAATATAAAATAAGATTTTATATGAAAAATGAATTAAATAAATGTTTGAAAATAAAAACATTTATAAAGAAGATAGGGTTTGAAATAGGAATTCAAATCAAGGAGTTAATCGAACTTAGTATTCGAAGGAGTTAATCGAATTTAGTATTCAAAGGAGTTAATCGAATTTAGTATTCGAAGGAATTAGTTGAATTTAGTATTCGAAGGGTTAATCAAATTTAGTTATTCGAAAAGGGTTAATCGAATTTAGTATTCGAAGGGTGTTAATCGAATTTAGTTATTCGAAGGAGTTAGTCGAATTTAGTTATTCGAAGAAAGTTAATCAAATATAAGTTAATCGAATACGGTATTCGAAAGTTAGTTAATCGAATATAGTTAATCGAGTCGAGTTAATTGAATATGGTCAGTCGAACCAAGTTAGTCGAGTTAGTCGAATATGGTCAGTCGAACCACGTCGAGTCGAGTTAGTCGAGTATAGTTAATCGATTCGAGCTAGTCGAGTATAGTTAATTGAACCAAGTAAGTCAAATATGGTCAGTTGAACCAAGCTAGTCGAGTTAATCCAATAAGATTTAATCGAAATTTGTAAATCAAATAGAGTTAATCGATTAGAGTTAAACAGACCTAGTTATTCAAGATGAGTTGCTATTTAGCACGACTGCTAGCGAAATTCGCAGGGCTGCAGATAGCCTATGGCGGTCGGATGTTTCCTGAGGGAATCAGGCGCAACCATTGTGATCGCTGCGATCTAGAGTCGATAAAGTAGAAGTTGTTAAAGATTTAAAGGATAAACTTTGACTATTCCAAAGTTAAAGCGTTGTTCAATTAAGGTCGGAGAGGTAATTATACCCCAACTTGATTGAGTTCCTTCTTAACTAAGGAATGGTAAGCTTTGATAGTGAAGGTAGGTTAAGTGAAATTAGTAATGAGCGTAATGTGTTTAAATTAGCAGAGCGATGTTTTATTCAAACATCAGTTTAAAACCCAATGAAGGAGTTTGGAAATGTTTTCCAAATAAGATCAGAAATATTTTCTAATAATAGAAAATAAGAAATGGAAAAAACTATGGAAACGTTTTCCAAAGTTAATAACGTATATTTTCAAGATTTAGAAAATAAGAAATTTTAAATATATGGAAACGGGAAATAAGGAAATGAATAAATTAAACGATAAATGAATTTAAAGAGATAAATGTTCAATGATGATTGATCGATATAATTTCCATCTGGAAATAATATCGTTGTTTGCACACGTGTTTTCCTTTGATAGTTAAATCACCGACTATTATAGTTTTGACCATTTTAACGTTATTAATATGGAGAGACCAGTTGGATTATTATCCGAAGAACCACTCCGTATTGGCATAAGCGTTGCGAATCATATATGCCAAAGATAATTGAAGACGGAGTAAAGCGCAAGGGCTGTTGTATAAATCTTAGGTAAAGATTGCCTAAGATGGATGTACTGAATAGTGCCTTCGGTTTGTCCAGTCCCAGGACAACTTGAATGGACGAGTGTCTGACAGAGTATATCTGGTAGATCGCGTAAGTTGATCGTTTCAAATGTATTTACGTTGGTGGCGGAGGAATTCGTTTCTCTTAGCTTATACCTGTGGTATTTTGGGGGAAATCAATTTGTGATTTGACGGGTATGACGATGTGGCATTCAAAGTGAGTGAGTAATCTGTTGAAAGATACGTTATGACCTCCATCCTCATCAACTGGGAAATGACAGAAATCGGGCAGACAGCATGGCTAAGTGGGTCGCACCCAAGTAGGGTATATTGTCACCATCTAAATAATATTCATATTTGTACTTCATTCAATTCCGTATCTCCCGGGAATGGTTATATTGGTTTACCAATAGTTAGGGGACAATATATTCGATACAATCAAGAGAAATGAGTGGTCGGTCATGTGTGGCCGAGTTAACAAGATGTTCTTGTTGAACTCCAGTGTATCGCTTCTAGAGTACACTGATCGGAAGGTGGACCCATATCTTGTCAGAGCTGGAAATCCATTACTCAATAAGCGCCTGCGGTGTTTGATTGTATTATATATATGGAACGTGAGATGAAAGCGTTCTACTAGATTGATATTACTTGTGTTAGATATTATTATAATATCAGAATATTATTGTTTTAACAATGATTATTCTTTCTTTTGAAAGGATTTGTAAAGTTAAACAAATTATTTGAGTTTACTCACAACGGTCACATGACTGACCCGGAGTTTATTTTGTTTTGTTTTCCCTAAACTCTTGGGTGCCCAATTTTGTACGGGCAGTCAAGTAGTCGGGATTTACAGATACTTGAAGAGCTAGAGCAGGGGGCTTCAGAATTATATAGCTATGGTTATTTCCGATGTGTTGTAAGTGTTGTACCTTGAAAATGATATGTATATTCAAGTACAGATTTATATTTCAAAGATATGTTGTACATTATATGTTATTCATTCCGCTGTGAGGTTCATGTTACTCTGATGTTGTGTTATTCTTCTTCTTCTATTCTAAGCTTCTATCTTATCTATTCTCACCCTCTATTTTCTTTCATTAGCAACCCGTTATTTTCGATCCTTGGAAGTTCGATATGTGTTGTATATCGGATAACCAAGATCTATAAATTTCCGGGTCATTACAGAATAAATATTGATTTTTTGAGTTACAATAAGATAAGAACATTGTCGACCAAGGTTTGAGAGGTAAATAAAATACCCAACTTGAATGACTTCAAGGTTATATAAGGTAATATTAGTTTCTAATGGTAAAGATGTTAGAAATAATTCATTATTTCCATAAGAGAAATAATAATGCAACGTTATTTGCAAGGTTTTGGAATATAATAAAAACTATTAATTCTATGTTAAATAATGTATTATTTGACATTGTTCGGCCCAGATTTGAAGTATAATCATATCTATACCATTAGGTTACTATATAACGCTGTATTTCCAAACTAAAGGAAATGAAAGGGTTTGCAAAGTAAAGGAAATAAAATGAGACTTTGTGAAAATATAACGATATTTTCGAGGAAAAAGTAAGTAAAGAGATGAGTTTTGGAATAGATTTATTCTAAACGGATAAATGTTGGTTATTGTTTTCATGTAATGAAATAAAAGAGATTTCGAAACGTTATTTTATGAATAATAAGTTGAACTGATTTCCCAGTTATAAATAATGTGTAATGATGTAGCAAATGTTTTGCAAAGGATAGTTAAATGGAAAATTGGATATAGTTATATAGTATTTTTTCCAAGTATTAAAATGAAATGGTTTTGAGAATACTCTTATATTTAAAATAAGAAGTGAAATGTTGTTTTCCAAATATTGGAATATTTAGTTAACCATCCATTAATTGGTTTTAATAAAACGGGGCTAAGTGATGCCATGTACCGAACTAGTGAATTCATTTTATTTTTACGGTTGCATGCTTGTTTATTTGATAGCTAAATAAACAACTATCAAATCTGGTCTATTATCGATTGTTGGTACTGAAATATCGGGATCGAAATTATACTCAAAAATTATTCCGTCTAGAAAATACATAAATGTAGAAGATATCAGATGAATGTCGAGATGGAGTATTTGAAGACCCGTAGATCTTCATAAAACGAATGGATTACTTATAATCTCTAGGTCGCTCCCAGAAATACACTATGATTCTATCCTGGTTGAAATCTATGGTTTTGCAAGGACTTCTCGCTACTGATCCTTGGGGTGATTCCTATATATGATGCGGTAGGAGGGTGCCTTCGGTTCATCATGTTCCATAAGGACTTGTATGGACGAATGTCTGACAGAGTATTTCCTAAGAGTCACATATGTTGGTCTTTACAAATATACCAAGATTACAGGCGAAGAAGGTAGCTTCATCTAGATAAACACTCAGAGTATATTTGTGGATGTCAATTAGTGATTTGATAGATATGACGATATGGCATTCAAATTTTGATGTGTTGTTCTAAAAAGGTAATCGTGACCTCAAGTCTCATTAACCGGGAAATGATAGAAATCGGGCAGGTAGCAAGATTATATGGGTCATTCCCATTAGGGTGTATCATCACCATCTAGAGAAAATTCGTTTGTTCCTTCTTCTGTCACTTTTGCATGCTTACGGGAAACGGTTGGACGGCCGGCAACCGTGGTGATGATATATTCGGTACACTCAAGTTGAATGAGTGGTTGGTCATGTATGGCCGGGTTGCAATATGTTCTTTTGAACTCTAGTGTGTTGCCCTTTAGAGGTATACTATCGGAAGGTGGTCCCATACATTGTCATAGTTGGAATCCATTCTCTAATGAGTGCCATGTCGTTTTTGATTCTATACTAAGTATGTGGAGTGTGAGATGCAAGCATTATGCTAGATGGTTATTTATTTGATGTAGATACTATTATATTATCACCGAATTTGATATCAAAAATGTTTTGGGTTATTGTAAAGTAAAACGGTCCGTGTTTATGTGTGGACTAATATTACGATTATCCTTTTCTTTCAAAAGGGCTTTCAACTTTAAATCAGTTGGATGATACCTATAAACTTAGTGATTTTTCTCACGCTGGTTCACCAGACTATTCCGTGGCATTTCCTGAAACACCCCACCTCCGTTAGGATCACTCTCAAAGGGAATGCCCAAATTTTGGTGGAGGTTTATAAGTATAAGTCACAGATATACAAGACAGAAATAAGAACACATATTTTTGAACAGCAGAAAACAACAAAAACTTTTATTTCAACAAAATATGTGTTACGCAAACCATGTCATAATTTGTCTTACAATACTTCCGAAATCATAACATCTTCATAACTATCTTGATTACATTATTTAAAGAAGCATAAAGAAAACATAAACAAACTGCATAAGTCCCATAATTGTTGTCCAAAGCCATAGTCCAAAACGAAAAAGATCCAAGCAATACATTCTTTCTCTTCAAGCTGGATGTGAAAACTGATCAAGCTGCGGTATTACCTCCCTGTGGACCTGGGGCGGGGGGGGGGGGGGAAACGAAAGAAAAGTAGAGTCAGACATAAAGCCTGAGTAAGTCTAGGACTATTCAGTCTATGAAAACTGGGTATGATAAGTATAAACGGGAAATGGGAAAGTACCATAAACTAGGTTAACTTGTCTAGAGTCGAATATACTATCGTACCCCATATTAATCTCTGTACCCATGTAAACTAGTTCCCAACAGGCACCCCATAATCAGGGTGAAGCGATCCATTTCTGATGATCGGCTCCTACTCGCATAGTTACATGTGTCTTACGGCCCCCATTGTTGTAGTTACCTATGCTGGTCTCACCATGGGGTGTATCAAGTCCCATGGTGGCGGCCCGACACAATCCTAGGATGCACAGGTATGCTACTGGTGCCTAGTGCCTTATTTTTCTGTGCCGGAGTGTGTGCACGCCCGCACCCCGTTAGAACCTACACTGCTGCACCACCGCCGTCGATTTGACCTCTTACAGTCAGCCCAGTAATCGTGCCCCACCCTGCCTAGTTCAGGGTATCCTAAGACACCTTGTAGGGTTACTGCTCAAAAGGGTCCCCCGCAACTAGGTTTTTTATTTCTAGCCAACATGCTAAGTTGGTTTTGTAAACCAAACCCCCAATCAGTCTGTATAGTTTAGCATGTTCCATTTTGATTAATTATTAATTCAATTTACTTAATCCTATCAATCCTGACTCAGCCTTAATTGTCTTATTAAAGCCTAGACCTCTCACATTAGACATGTATTGTTGTGGCTGCCTGTTGCCGGTTGGGTCCGGGCAGTCTTACGCCACAACTCAGTCTAACATCGGGTCTTTATTAGGCTCCGTGTTTAACCACTCACATTGGATAGGTATTGTTGTGACTACTGGACAGCCGGGCGGTTCCGGGCAGGTTTAAATCACAACTCAATCCAACCTCGGGTTAAACACATCGTATTTTCTAAATTTACATATTTTGTCTCTTTTCATTTTATATGTAAATATTTGCGGCCCATTATTCAAATTCATCTTTATTAGGTAGAATTTATTTATGCCACTTAATTGTTTTTCATGGTTGTTGGCATGCGTCAGACATGCCATACATATGTTCTATGTTTTAACCCCATCGTCATTACCCCCGTTTTATATGTTCACTAAAATATAACATATGTTGGGTTTAACATTTAAACCCAACTTAGCCACATGAAAAAGGTGAGACTTATAACTTGGCGTTTATATATTCTAAGTGACATAAATAGGGGAGTGTGAACGCATGAACTTGCAACATAACAATCTAATTAACATGAATTAGGCATATGTAAACTTGCATGGTAACATCATATAATCATGGCATAAACATACTTAAACATGAATCATAGCATAAACATACCTAAACATGAATCATGGTTTTTAATATATTCATGTAAACTTGCAATTGGAATGTAAATCTAACTTAATTTATGTGTTACATATATCACCATAAGATTTTTATAACAACATAGGCCTAAACATGGTTTCAACTAGGCATGACCCCAAACATAGTTTAGTCATGTTCATAAAAATGCTTACTTTTGTTTCTAATACAAAAGTATGATTTGCCAATTCCAACATAGATTCATATAAACCATAGTACTTAGTCGAGTCCAATTACACATTAAAAGTGATCATAAAAGTATGTACATCATATTGGCATAATAGTGAATCATATACTTGCATGAATCCTAAATAAAATACCACAACATATGGTTGTTAACATGAATCATATACTTGTATGAATCCCAAATAAAATACCACAACATATGGTTGTTAACATGAATCATATACTTGCAAATATCCAATCGTATACCATAACATTTCCAAATCGTTTAGCATCAAAGAAACATACAAATATAGATTATTATCGCCACGATTCCATTTCTCACTTTACACAAATCAAAATACAATTATTTATTCACATCGGAATAGCACTCTACTTACAACGTATGACGAATCTTCAATTTAGGAATCTGAATTCTGAATTTGGAGATGCTATCCTTTGTTGTAGGCATTGTTTTGATTTAATTGACGTTGCTTAAAGCTTTCGAATTATCTCCTAATTGTCTCTCAATTTCTGACGGCTATTCCTAGTCTCTCCTCAGCAGCATGACGGTCTCATCTCCATTTTTGTTTGTGTGAATTAGGGTGGGTTTTAGGTCCTTTTTATTGAGTTTGTGAGTTGATTCGGACCGTCGATGGAGCTTGGTTTAATAATAGCCGTTCGTTTGAAGGAGAGACCAACCAGGAGCTGACACCTAGCCCTAGTGAAAAGGCAAGGCTCAGAAAATCGACCAAACACAGACCAGGCCAGCCAGGGGGGGCTGGGTTAGACCTGGCTCAGGGGCCAGGTCGACACGCCAGTCGACACCGTGTCGACTTGGCAGTCGACACGGGTGACCCAGGTCGACTACCCAGTCGACCTGGGCAGCCCCAGGTCGACTACCCAGTCGACCTGGGTAGCCCCAGGTCGACTACCCAGTTGACCTGGGTGCCTTGGGCGGGAAAATTCCCGCCCTGGCCAATTCGGCCCGATTTTGAATTTTGAATTGGTTTTTCTGAGCTGTTTTGGTCTGTTTGAATTTTAAACTGAATTCTGAAACTTCCGGAGGCCATATCTTCTTCATACAGAGTCCGTTTTGCGCAAACTCGGACTCTATCTCAAGCATAATTCCGAGACGAACGCAATGGCATATCCCGTTTCCCTTAATTCTTTAATTTGAAATTAGTTATACTTTAATTTGTGAATTTCCCTGTTATAGAATACACGGGGTGTAACATTCTCCCCCACTTAAAAGGATTTCGTCCCCGAAATCTTCAAGTTTAGGAAGAATGTACATCCTAACATCCAAACATCCATCTACTCATTCATCAAACACGAGCATCTATTGTCCTTAAAAGGCTTCTAATGCTTCATGATCATATACAAAGTGTGTGTACATGTACTTATCTAATGCAAAATCAGTCGGTCTACTGATTCAGTTGACCTCCTTAATGCAAGGTATGTAATTGTCATGAACCCATTATGTATGCGAGTTTTCCTATTCATGATTCTACATGAGTGCACAATCATTCATACAAATGCAACATCCATATGACAACACATTAAACTTCAACCATATATGATTGCAAACATATATATATATATATGCAATATGAAGCGACTGAGCCGATCTAAAACCTAAATCGTGTGTGTATATGCAACCACGAGCAACCACTAGCAATCACTTGCAACCATCATCCATAACATGTTTCAATTACATGTTTTCATCCAAAGAGTTTCTACCTAAAAGATAAGGTCGAGGAGATATACAAAGATAGATAAAAGCACGACTTAAGGAAAAAGAAATATCAAAGATGTACCCTCGAAAAGAAAAGGGTAGGTTGCACGTATTCTAGCTTCAGTTTCCCAAGTTGCGTCTCCCTCGGCGTCGCTCCACTGAACTTTGACGAGCTTGACTTCGCGGTTGCGTAGCTTCTTCACTTCCGTTCCTAATATGCGGATTGGAACTTTCCTCACGGTTGCTTCGCGTTCCACTTCAGCTTCTTCTAGAATATTTGGCTCTACCACTTCAGCAGATTCATGTAGACATTTTCGGAGGTGCGAAACATGGAAAACGTTGTGAACTCCGGCCAATTTTTCGGGTAGCTCTAATCTATAGGCCATTTTCCCAATTTTCTCGATGATGGGAAATGGCTCTATGAACCTTGGTGCTAGCTTTCCTGTGGTTCCAAAACGAACAACGTTCCTTAGCGGAGATACCTTAAGAAAAACTCTGTCCCCAACCTCAAATTCAAGGTCGGTCCTCCTCTTGTCGACGGAGGATTTTTGCCTGTCTTGGGCTGTCTTCATCCTTCTCCGTATTAAGTCTACTTTTTCTGAAGTCTCTCGGATCATATCTGGTCCAAGTATGAGCTTGTCAGTAGACTCCCACCAACAAGTGGGCGATCGGCACGGTCTTCCATATAAGGCTTCGAAGGGCGCCATTCCGATGGTTGCTTGGTAGCTGTTGTTGTAGGCAAATTCCACCAAAGGAAGATGGTCTTCCCACGTCCCTCCGAATTCAAGGACGCACAGTCTTAAAAGGTCCTCCAAAACTATGTTCACTCTTTCTGTCTGGCCGTCGGTTTGAGGATGATGGGTTGTGCTTAAGCATAACTGTGTGCCTACCGCTTCTTGCACACTCCGCCAAAACTCACTTGTGAAGATAGGGTCCCGGTCACTAACAATGCTGGATGGTATTCCATGGAGCCGAACAATTTCCTTGAGGTAAAGAGATGCAAGGGATGAGGCAGTTCTTTTACTCTTGACAGGTAAAAAGTGGGCGCTTTTAGTAAGCCTATCCACTATTACCCAAATGCTAGTGTTGCCTCTTCTAGACCTAGGCAGCCCATCAATGAAGTCCATTGATATACTATCCCACTTCCACTGCGGAACCTCTAGAGGATGGAGCAGACCGCCAGGCTTCTTCTGCTCTGCCTTAACCTGTTGGCAAATCATACACTTAGAAACGAAATCTGCCACGTCCTTCTTTATGCCGCTCCAAAAGAAAGTTCTCTTTATGTCCTTGTACATTTTATCCCCGCCCGGATGTATCGTCATCTTGGAGTGGTGTGCTTCCTCGAGAACCTTCTTTACTAAATCCATTGTCTGTGGGACGCATAGTCTTCTGTCTCGCCTTAGCCAACCCTTATCGTCGATGGAGTATCTATTGAGGTGACTTGAAGTCTCACCCCTAATTAGCCTATCAATCGTCTCCACAAGCTGAGGGTCTTCGTGTTGTGCTGTCCCTATTGAGTCCACTAAAGTCGGGCGTACTTCGAGAGATGCTAGCAAGGCCGATACAAAATCGGAGGAGGGCCTAAAGTCAAAGCTAGCTATAAACTCTAGGCTTTGTCTTTCAACAAACAACGGGCTTAGGGTTAGTTTCTTTCGGCTCAACGCATCTGCCACTACGTTGCCTTTGCCCGGAGTGTAGGAGATCTCGAAATTGTACGAGGCAAGAAACTCCATCCATCTCTGTTGCCTCAAGTTAAGATCTTTCTGCGAGAAAAGATATTTCAAAGATTTATGGTCAGTGTAAAGTTCGAACTTCTCACTTAGGAGATAGTGTCGCCAAGACTTAAGTGCAAAAACGATGGCGGCTAGCTCAAGATCGTGGGTCGGGTAGTTCTTTTCGTGCACTTTCAACTGTCTCCCGCCATAAGCTACTACCCTCCCTTCTTGCATTAAGACAGCACCTAGCCCTGTCCCACATGCATCTGTATAGACTGTGAACATCTTGCTTCCATCTGGCAACGTCAAAACTGGGGCTGTTGTAAGAGCCCTTTCCAGTCGTTGGAAAGCAAACTCGCAATCCAAGTCCCAATTGAACACTAGATTCTTCTTGGTCAGCCATGTGAGCGGAGCTGATATCTTTGCAAAGTCTCTGATGAATTTCCGATAGAAGCCTCCTAGCCCGAGAAAGCTTTGGACTTCTGTTGCGTTCTTTGGTGTCTTCCAGTCCTGCACCGCTACTACCTTAGCCGGGTCTACAGCTAACCCTTCTTTGGATACTATGTGCCCAAGAAATCTTACTTCCTCTCTCCAAAAGTGGCATTTGGAGAATTTGGCTTTTAGTTGATGGACTCGCAGAGTTTCCATGATTGCCCTTAGGTGCTGAGCATGTTCTTCCTCATTCTTCGAGAAGATCAAGATATCGTCTACACAGACCACTACGAACTTATTGAGGAATTCTCTGAACACCCTACTCATCAGGTCCACAAAGTAAGCGGGTGTGTTTTTCAAGCCGAAAGGCATGGCAAGCCATTCAAAGAAGCCGTCTGGGGTTCTGAATGTTGTCTTATCGATGCTATCTTCAGCCACTCTTAGCTGATGAAATACGATCGCTAAATCGAGTTGGGAGAAAACAGACGCTCCTACAAGATGATCAAACAGATCGTCAATTCTGGAGAGAGGGTGCCTATTCTTTTTCGTTAGCTTGTTGAGCTCCCTATAGTCAACACATAGACGGAGTGAACCATCCGCCTTTGTAGCGAATACCACTAGAGCACCCCATTCTGAAATGCTCCGTCTAATGAACCCCTTCTCTAATAGTTCTTTAATCTGTTTACTGAGCTCCTTCCTTTCCTGTGGAGCCATGTGTCTAACGAGCAACGCAACGGGCTTTGCATTATCTACAAGATATACGCGGAAGTCTATCTCCCGCTTCGGAGGCAAGCCCTTCACCTCTTCGAAGACATCCGGATATTCCCGGACCACTCTAACAGATTGCAAATTGTTGACAGAGGCATCTAGCGATTCAAGATAACTAAGCATAACCGCATATGAGGGATTACAAGTAATTTATAGGGTGTTACCGAGTTGGGTCAGAAGCCTAACCACCCTTCTCTCACAATCAAGGACGACACCATTACTGGATAGCCAGTCCATGCCCAAAATCAAACCATATCCCGAGAAGCCCAAAACAAAAGCACTACATCTAAATTCTACGCTTAGAATAGAAATTTTCAATCCTACACAGATCATAGACAAATGAGCCGGGCCCCCGATTGGATTTGAAACAATTAAGGGGTCCTCTACCATACTAGTTTCTAGGTGCAGAGATTCTACTATAGCAGATGAGATAAAGGAGTGTGATGCGCCAGAATCAAATAAAGTGCGAACTGGGTGATTATAAAGATAAACTACACTTTCTACAGAAGTATTTATACCTCGCTGTTGTAGAGGTAGCGCTTCTAGCACATGAACCTGTGCCCCCGAGGTGGATCCAGCCCTCTGCCCCTGTCCTCGTTTCTTCGGGCAATCCTTAGCCATGTGGCCTCTCATCGCAAGAAAAGCACCCACCATTCATCTTGGCCTTCTTTTTCCGGCAATCTTTCATTAAGTGCCCCACTTTGCCACAGAAATTACACTTCCTCTTCTCTTTGTTGTCTTTCCCGCCCTTCTTAAAGTCTGTCTTCTTAGGTTGCAAACCCTCTTTCTTCCCTTGAGAGTTTTCTTCCTTTGTCTCCTTCTTTCCCTTATCCTCTTCGTTCAGCAATGCCATCTGTACCAACCTTTCATACGTAGCTCCCATGGGTCTATGGGTCATGGCCAAACTGTGTAATGGCTCATTCAACCCTTTGACAAAACAGAGAGCCTTCTTGTGCGGGGTGTTGACTAGGTCCAGTCCGAACCTAGCCAGCTCATAGAACTGATTAACATACTCTTTGACTGTCATATTCCCTTGCTTAAGAAATAAGAATTTTTCCAACTACAGACTCCTTTCAGCGTCTGAGAGAAATTTAGCCTCAAACCTTGCTCTAAAGTCCTCCCAAGTTTCCACTGGTCATTCTGCATTGGTGACTTCCCACCAGTAGGAAGCCGCGCCTTTAAGTAGCCATACTGCCAGTTGTAACTTCTGCCTATCTTCTACCTCAAAGATGATGAATAAGTCCTCGGTTTCCATTAGCGAATTCCTAGCTGTCACGAAGGACTCAGTTCCATGGAATTCCTTCCCCCCCATAGCTTTGAAATCTTTACATATCTTAGCAAAAGTATTACCCCGCGGAAGAGGTGGAGGAAGAGGTGCTGCGGTAGCTGGATGATTTCCTACAACTGGGGGAGGAGGAATAGTGGGACCTGGCTGGTTGGCCCTTGCTTCTAAGAATCGTCTAAACCAACCAGGTATTGGTTTACCCTCTGGCAAGTTAAGTTCTTCGGACATGCTGAAACAAAAAGGATAGATTAAAAATGAAGGATAAAATATAGTACTTATGGCTTTGGGGGACTATGTCTTTTTAAAATAAAATATTATTTTATCTTTAAAAATGCTTCTTTAAATTTCCTTTTGAAAATGGATTTTCGAAACTTTTTATATTATCTGGTAAACCTATGCTCTGATACCAAGTGAAACACCCCACCTCCGTTAGGGTCACTCTCAAAGGGAATGCCCTAATTTTGGTGGAGGTTTATAAGTATAAGTCATAGATATACAAGACAGATATAAGAACACATATTTTTGAACAGCGGAAAACAACAACAACTTTTATTTCAACAAAATACGTGTTACACAAACCATGTCATAATTTGTCTTACAATACTTCCAAAATCATAACATCTTCATAACTGTCTTGATTACATTATTTAAAGAAGCATAAAGAAAACAAAAATAAACTACATAAGTCCCATAATTGCTGTCCAAAGCCATAGTCCAAAACGAAAAAGATCCAAGCAATACATTCTTTCTCTTCAAGCTGGATGTGAAAAATGGTCAAGCTGCGGTATTCCCTCCCTGTGGACCTGGGGGGGGGGGGACGAAAGGAAAGAAGACGAAAGAAAAGAAGACGAAAGAAAAGTAGAGTCAGACATAAAGCCTGAGTAAGTCTAGGACTATTCAGTCTATGAATAAAGAACTAGGTATGATAAGTATAAACGGGAAATGGGAACGTACCATAAACTAGGTTAAGTTGTCTAGAGTTGAATATACTATCGTACCCCATATTAATCTCTGTACTCATATAAACTAGTTCCCAACAGGCACCCCATAATCAGGGTGAAGTGATCCATTTCTGATGATCGGCACCTACTCGCATAGTTACATGTGTCTTACGGCCCCCGTTGTTGTAGTTACCTATGCTGGTCCCATAATGGGGTGTATCAAGTCCCATGGTGGCGGCCCGACATAATCCTAGGATGCACAGGTATGCTATTGGTGCCCAGTGCCTTATTTTTCTACGCCGGAGTGTGTGCACGCCCGCACCTCGTTAGAACCTACACTGCTGCACCACCACCATCGATTTGACCTCTTACAGTCAGCCCAGTAATCGTGCCCCACCCTGCCTAGTTCAGGGTATCCTGATACACCTTGTAGGGTTACTGCTGAAAAGGGTCCCCCGCTACTAGGTTTTCTATTTCTAGCCAACATGCTAAGTTGGTTTTGTAAACCTAACCCCCAATCAGTCTATATATTTAAGCATGTTACATTTTGATTAAGTATTAATTCAATTTACTTAATCCTATCAATCCTGACTCAGCCTTAATTGTCTTATTAAAGCCTTGACCTCTCACATTAGACAGGTATTGTTGTGGCTGCCTGTTGCCGGTTGGGTCCAGGCAGTCTTACGCCATAACTCAGTCTAACCTCGGGTCGTTATTGGGCTCCGTGTTTAACCACCCACACTGGATAGGTATTATTGTGACTACTGGACAGCCGGGCGGTTCCGGGCAGGTTTACATCACAACTCAATCCAACTCGGGTTAAACACATCGTATTTTCTAAATTTACATATTTTGTCTCTTTTCTTTTTGTATGTAAATATTTGCGGCCCATTATTCAAATTCATCTTTATTAGGTAGAATTTATTTATGCCACTTAATTGTTTTTCATGGTTGTTGGCATGCGTCAGACATGCCACACATATGTTCTATGTTTTAAGCCCATCGTCATTACCCCCGTTTTATACGTTCACTAAAATATAACATATGTTGGGTTTAACATTTAAACCCAACTTAGCCACATGAAAAAGGGGAGGCTTATAACATGGCGTTTATATATACTAAGTGACATAAATAGGGGAGTGTGAACGCATGAACTTGCAACATAACGATCTAATTAACATGAATTAGGCATATGTGAACTTGCATGGTAACAGCATATAATCATGGCATAAACATACTTAAACATGAATCATTCTATTCATATGGTCATAGCATAAACATACCTAAACATGAATCATGGTTTTTAATCTATTCATGTAAACTTGCAATTGGAATGTAAATCTAACTTAATTTATGTGTTACATATATCACCATAAGATTTTTATAACAACATAGGCCTAAACATGGTTTCAACTAGGCATAACCCCAAACATAGTTTAGTCATGTTCATAAAAATGCTTACTTTTGTTTCTAATACAAAAGTATGATTTGCCAATTCCAACATAGATTCATATAAACCATAGTACTTAGTCGAGTCCAATTACACACTAAAAGCGATCATAAAAGTATGTACATCATATTGTCATAATAGTGAATCATATACTTGCATGAATCCTAAATAAAATACCACAACATATGGTTGTTAACATGAATCATATACTTGTATGAATCCCAAATAAAATACCACAACATATGGTTGTTAACATGAATCATATACTTGCAAATATCCAATCGTATACCATAACATTTCCAAATCGTTTAGCATCAAAGCAACTTACAAATATAGATTATTATCGCCACAATTACATTTCTCACTTTACACAAATCAAAACCCAATTATTTATTCGCATCGGAATAGCATTCTACTTACAACGTATGACGAATCTTCAATTCAGGAATCTGAATTCTGAATTTGGAGATGCTATCCTTTGTTGTAGGCGTTGTTTTGATTTAATTGACGTTGCTTTAAGCTTTCGAATTATCTCCTAATTGTTTCTCAATTTCTGACGGCTATTCCTAGTCTCTCCTCAGCAGCATGACGGTCTCATCTCCATTTTTGTTTGTGTGAATTAGGGTGAGTCTTAGGTCCTTTTTATAGAGTTTGTGAGTTGATTTGGACCGTCGATGGAGCTTGGTTTAATAATAGCCGTTCGTTTGAAGGAGAGACCAACCAGGAGCTGACACCTAGCCCTAGTGGTAAGGCAAGGCTCAGAAAATCGATCAAACAAAGACCAGGCCATCCAGGGGGGGCTGGGTTCGACCTAGCTCAAGGGCCAGGTCGACACGCCAGTCGACACCGTGTTGACTTAGCAGTCGACACGGGTGCCCCAGGTCGACTACCCAGTCGACCGGGTTAGCCCAAGGTCGACTACCCAGTCGACCTGGGTGCCTTGGGCGGGAAAATTCCCGTCTTGGCCAATCCGGCCCGATTTTGAATTTTGAATTGGTTTTTCTGAGCTGTTTTGGTCTGTTTGAATTTTAAACTGAATTCTGAAACTTCCGGAGGTCATATCTTCTTCATACGGAGTCCATTTTACGCAAACTCAGACTCTATCTCAAGCAGAATTCCGAGACGAACGCAATGGCGTATCCCGTTTCCCTTAATTCTTTAATTTGAAATTAGTTAAACTTTAATTTGTGAATTACCCTGTTATAGAATACACGGGGTGTTACATTTGCATTGCTCGGGTCAGACCGAGTTTTACAGGTTCGGGTTAGGATGCTTCGAATTTCATAAGACATGTTGGAGTAGTTCATACATATTAGTATTTATTTCCACTGTGTATTTTTATGAGGAAAGGCTGTTATAACTATCCAGGTTGTCTGTTGTGCTTTGATGAATGTAAGTATTTATACAAGTTCTTTATAAAGATTTATTTCAATATTATATTTTATTCCGCTACGATGTGAGACTCTATGTTGTGTTGATCCTCCTTCTTTTCCTTCTATTATAAAATTTCTTTCGTTCTTTCTCACCCTCTAATTTCTTTCTATCAACTATCAGGTGTTTTTGATACTTGGGTTTTGGAAAGTCATACGGAAGTAAGTATTATTGTTGAAATTGAGCATCGAAGTTCTTATCGAGTCATTACAGTAGATTCATGATTCTCTTATTGCTTGGATGCAGGAATGAATTTTCACTGTGGTGTGGTTTGAACTTAAAGGGTGCGAAAATTTACTGCAGCTTCCACCAAAAGCTACAGGTTGAGATATATGCCATGGTGTCGAGCGTTGGGTGTTGGTGTTTGTTGAGTAGGGTATGCTTCGTGTAGCGCATAAGGACTGACGGAATTGGTTTTCATTGAGTATTGCACTTTTGGGTAGGAGCGAGGTTCAGTGTTTTGTTAGTTCATGGTGCAGGCGGTTCATCGTTTATTCATGGAAGAAGACAAGTTAAGCATGGGTAATTAGCTTATTAAATTAAGTAATAAAGCGTTTAAATTATAAATGAAATGTTATCTTTTAAATTCAATTTCTAACTCATGCAAGGTCAAAATTATGTGTGGTCAATTACGTTGCAATTGTAGGAGAATTGTCTGCATTTTGAAATTGGATTGCTTGTTGTTTGAGCTTGTTGGAATTTATGCCAAAATCAAACGTCTCTTGATTTAGTTTAAATAAAATCACATTGGCGATAACCACAATCAATGTAAGTTTACTCTCACACTTTCTGGGATACTATTTTCATATCGTATAATATACATATCTATTGTTGAATCAATATTTATTTGTGTGATATGTTTGCATATTTGTTTGATTGGTTGATTTATTGATTTGTTGGTTATTATTGATATATATTCCCGTCTATGAACGGACGACCTTTGACATTACCTACTTTTAAGTGGAAGATTGATTTTAAGTGAATTACATTTTACTATATGTTCTATATGCATAAATAACCATTTTATTGCAGGGGACTGTAAAAGGGAAAGCGAAGTATACTTAGTGAATTAGGTCGCGACGGAACACTCAGAAATCTACACATCTATATGCGCTTATTACGGGATTAATAAACTCCTTTGATTATTTATATTTATTCACACTCATCCATTCATCTATGTTTATATTTATATATTGTTTGCATTCGTTTGTTTACACTAATTTATCACCTTTATTTGTTTATGAGTATTCCCGTATTATTTATGTTGTCGGTAACTGAAATAAATTAAACATTCCGTTTAATTTAAGCTTGTGTTTTCGTAGAATCGATATTTGAATAAAATTATCATTTTAATTAATGATATTTACATATTTGCTTATCATCCGAGTTAATAATAATAAAATTCAATTATCTATTTCAACAAATGATAATTGAGTCTGGTTTTGCACATAAGTAATAATTTGAAACTTGATTATTTATTCTAATCAGTGACATTGGAATTGAGTTAATTGTTATAGTTATTGAAACTTTATTTTAATTAATTAGTTTGATTAATGGTTAATTTAAATTTAATAATTGTTACTGAATGATACTTTGGTTCCAATATCTCATGTTAACTAATGAGATTTGATTTAAATGGTTTGTTTTACTAAGTTTCTTTTAAAATGAAGTTGAATTTATTTAACTAAATGAATAAAAACTACTTCAATTTATATAATATAAAGGATTTAAGAATAGTTAATTAATTTATAAAAAGGTTTTAAAACTTAATGAATCAATTTGATAAAGGTTTGAAAATAGACGCTTTATTGGATATTAAAGAACATAAATGTGATTAACTATCTTTCGGGATAAGTAATGTTGTATTAAAAAATTGCAAACAAAATTTATATCTAGCTTGTTTCCTTTTGAGATTATTAAAAAGTTTTTAATGTAAAACGAAAGAGTGCAATAAATTTCCTTCAGTATAATAAATATCTTCTTTAAGAAAATTAAAATATTTAAATTTAATTTATTATCCTTTTAGGTAAACAATACCGTTTAGTTCTTATAAATGATAGTCTTAAATGAGAATATTCATTTAAATGGATATAGTTTGAAATTTAATCCAAGTGTAAAGCGTGTTGGGTTTCATCAAAATCGATGTTTTGATTTAACTTTGGTTTCGACTTTTCTTTTAAAATACACTTAGAATTATAATACCTCTTTAAAACTAATACTTTAAAGAATATTGTTAATAATCTTTTCGTTCAAATATTTGAAATGTGAAAACCAAGCATAAGCTCGAGTTTTGAAGTTTAAAGGTTTTCTGTACGAATATGGAAAGAAATTTTCATAAATGATTTCGCTTATATGAAAAATATTTAGTTATACTTTAATCATTAGTTGTTGAAGTATAAAAACTTTCCCCTGTCTAGAAGTTTAAAGACATTGTCCACATGATGCCTAGGCGTAACAGTACCTCAACTTGTTCAACTTTATTTTTAACTAAGAGTTAGTATAAGTTTATAATCAATAAATAGTGATAAGGGAATGTGATTTAATTTCCATATACGAACATTTTTGAATAATCCTGATAATTTATTTAACAACTATTGGCTCAGCTTTCTTGAGTTGTATCATCTAATAAAAATGATTTGATGCTCTTTGAGCACTGTTATCCTTTGCTTAAATGGATGAACCAAAAGAGCGAGTGGAAGTCAAGCTATGCGAGGTTGCTCCCATTAGGGTATTATCATGTTTACTCTAGAATGGATTCTGTTATGCTCGCACGTAGATGTGAAATACTCGGATTCTCGGATTTCGTACATGGTCCATCTTGTATGTTTCCCAGAGCCATCGGATTTCTCAGTATATTCTAGAGGTACACTTTGGGTCAGGGGAGCGCACTCTCCTATTCATTATTTGTTTGGAAAATTTCTCATTCGATTCTTAAATTACAAGTTTTCCTATTTTTAATTTGCATCAGGAAGGTATAGATCCTTCACGATTTTTAATCAATTTAATCCGTGGTGAGATTGGATGTTATTGTGACTGGCCTAATGCGTGGTTAACGGTGCGGTCCCATTTCTTTGGAAAATTTACTTTTTCCTTGTTCGATCCATATTTTGGATCTGTTTATTGGTTTTCCATCGAGAAGTGTCGTGAACTCTTCTCAATGGGGTGTTGTATTATTATTACCTATATGTTAACAAAATTATACTTATGACATCTATCCTTTATTGTTTCGATAATTTTATTTTGGTGTTGATGCTTACATATATGTTGTTCTTGTGAGGTAAAAACCCGTTCCACGACCAGCGGCGTGGTCTCACAAAATTATTTTATGTTTCCTTTTACTTGAGTTTTCTTATATTGGTATTCAAGTGTGATTCATGTATTTTTATTCAGACAAATTTTCAAAATAAGCTTGTTTTTAAAACTAATAGCAAATTTAGGCTAGTTTTGAAACTATTTGCAGAAGTAGGCTTGTTTTTGGCTATAGTTGTTCAAAATCAAGCCTATTTCTGCAAACAGTTTCAAAACTAGCCTAAATCTGCTATTAGTTTTAAAAACAGGCCTATTGTGAAAATTTGTCCCTTATATTTTTATAAGGGTTGCACTTCACAAGTGTGCCCACGTATACTTTTTTTAAACAACTAGCCACCTCAGCGCTGAGGTGGACAAAACAAGCCTATTAATGCAAATAGTTTCAAAACTAGCCTAAATTCGCTATTGGTTTTAAAAACAAGGCTATTTTGAAAATTTGTCCTTTTTATTCTAATGCTCGGGTAAGACCAAACTTATTTCCAGATTGCCTACTGTTGGATGTGGAGCTCATGGAGTAAAGTTGGAAGTTTGCTTGCCGCATTATTTTATTTCCGCTGCATTTTATTTTACCTATCAGCATTTGTAAGGTCATAATTTTATAACTATCTAGCTGATAGGATTATATTTAACTCTGATATACATTGTACCTCGGAGTGACAATTTATATGTCAATATTGTTATTTTATGTTGACCTTTCCGCTTAGATTCTGCGTTTCTTCTGTTCTTTCCTTTTTCTTTTTACCCTTACTATCTGTATTTTTGATAATTGAAAGTTCGACATTGAAATATAGTGGTCGTGTCTGGTGTCGACATTCCATGCTCGGAAAGGCAGGTCATTACACTACCAAACAATAAAATCATTTCAATGGTTTCAGTCAAAGTCCAATTTACACTTCAGTGGGCACGACACACTTGTGTTGTTACCATTCTCCTTCAACTCCTTCACAGGCATGGAAGTCCATATTCAATTTATTAGGAAAGGGGTAACCCTTCCATCTTCAAATAATAAACATCAATCAATGTTTGTTGTCAAATAAATGGGGGTAGGTAATAGAGGCAACAAATTTATTCCCTTTTAGAAATTATTTAATAAAAGTTCTCCTTTTCATCATTACCGACGCAGATAGCCAAAGAGGAGAAGCGTTAAACATTTGGTTTTAGGAAAAAAATCCTTACCGACCCTATCTACGTCGAAGGAAGTAATCTATCGAAAAATGTTTTCGAGGGCATGCTGTCATAAGCAATGGCTTTAATGTTTTCAGAAGCATAAGCTTCAGTTTAGAAAACATTGCTCAAACATATTTCCCATTGATGGATCCCCCCATCAAAGACCGAAGGAATGGAAGCGGCAACCTCAAAATATAATTTAAAGAAAACCCTTCCCCTTTCGATTCCACTAAAATATGTGAAGGCAAAGGCCTCTACTCCTTCCAAAGTTATAGTTCATAAATCCCTCTTTATAAAATAATACTTTTATGGAAAAACATCCCTTCGAGCATGCCGAAGAAGCCAAGGTGAAAGCCTCTTGTGGAGAAGCTATCTTCAATAAAACAAAATATTTGTTAGTAATCCAAAATCAAAAGGATAGAAGCGGAAGCACGAATGCTTCATATACTAAAATTATGAAATTTCAAGCATTCAGCATTACCGAAGGGTGGTTCTGACTTTGTCGGAAGGGTGCTTCCGAATTCGGAAATGGCACTGATAGTAATTTTTGGAAAAAAATCGATTTATTTCTTTATAAGCATATCTTATTATTAACTACTCCACTATATTTTTGGGAATTCGGTTGGTTTACAAAAAGTATTCTTACCAAAATATAAACACTTTCCAGTACTTTGTACTATACAATATACAAAATATTTATGCATGTTAATATAAATATTAATACCATGGTTGACGTATAAACTTTCCTAAAGAAATACACCCTTAGGAAATTAATAAAAAATTCATAAAATCCCAGAAAATTATAAAATCAAAACCTATCTCCATAATTCTATAACATGCATCATATCTAAGTTTCACATCATTCGAAGATTTCTAACTATGGATTTTGATTTAAAACTTATTCATTTTCACGCATGATAAACATATATCACGGAACAACCTAGGTATGACGAAAATGTAGCATCAAGAACAACTTGGAAACAACCATAAACAACTACAAGCAATCGTACACAACTACACGTATTTCGGGTATATATAAATAACTAAAACAACAATGGTAAATAGTATTATTCACCTTGATTGGAATGAGGTTATGAAGTTTGTTGATGAAAATATCCAAGCTCTAAATTTCCTAGCCTTTTTCTTTCTTCTTCTCCTAAGCGTTAATGATTGGACTCTTGTTTAGTTTCTTTTAGGATTTTAGAAAATGTTGGACTATTCTTTAGTTTCTTTTAAGTTTTTTTAGAAAATAATTGAAATGATAATAGTGTAGGAGAATATGATGCTTATATATGTGAAAAAAGTTCCAACTTTTCCCTCTTCGTATTTCCTTCCTTATGCACATTTTACTTAGTTTGTTTGTTTCTAAGGCCAACCATCTAATTAGTTTATTAAGCACAAATCTCGTTCCCTCATCCGTCACATTATTCCTATTTAACCACCTTTAATTAAATTCTAGAATAATGTTTCATGAAAATTAGGGATGTTATATCCTCCCTCCGTAAAGAATTTCGTCCTTGAAATTTAGACAAGGACTAAACAACTATAGCAATACACAATCATGCAAATAATGCTATGTATACCAGCGTATCATATTGGTATCTAATTTATAAAGAAATATAGATTATACCACAAGTAAATCAGGATAAGCCCCTTTAATCATATCTTTGATTTCCAAGGTGCAGTCTCTACCGTTAGCACTCCACTGGACTTTCACCGATTTAACTGTCTTGGTTCTAAATTTTATTTCAACTCAATTTACAACTCTCACTGGTTTCCTCGCGATAGTTGAATCAGGTTCCACCACCAATTCTACCAAAGCCTTCGGACCCATGGTAGTATCGGGGTCATGCATATACTTTTGTAAATGTGATACATGAAACATGTTATGGACTTCCACAAAGTTATCTAGTAGCTCTACCTTATAGGCAAGCTTTCCAATCCTTTTCAATATAAGGAAAGGTCCAACAAACCCTAGTGCAACATTTTGGGACTTTCAAAACGAAACAGGCCCTTTATCGGTGACACCTTGATGAAGATTCTATCTTTAACAGAAAAATCCAAATCCTTACACCTTATATTCGCTTAACTCTTCTGCCTAGACTGATCTTTCTTCATTTGCTTTAGGATGATCTCATATTCTTTGTGGCTTCTCTTACTAGTTTGGGACCAAGAACTAACCTGTGGTCGGTCTCCAACCAACACGATGGAAATTTACAAGGTCTTCCGTATAAACCTTCGAAATGCATCGTTCCTATACTAGCCTGAAAGCTATTATTATAGGAAATTCCATTAATTGTAAATGGTTCTCCCATGAATCACCAAAGTCCAAGAGACAAGCTCTCAAAAAAATTTCTAATACCTTATTCATCCTTTCGGTCTTCCATTCGTCTGTGGATGATATGCAGTACTCATCTTATGCTTCATTCCCAATGCCTTCTGCAAACTCATCTGGAACTCACTGGTAAATAACAGATCTCTATCGCTTATGACACTGCTAGGAATTCTATGAAGTCTTACTATATTCCTTTTGAATAATCCAGTCAATACCGGTGTTGTCCTAGTAGACCTTACGAGGACAAAATGGATGATTTTGTTTAGTCTATCTATGACAACCCATATGATTTTATTCCCTCTTCTCGTTCTCGACAAACTATCTATAATGTCCATGGATATTGGATCCCACTTCCAAATTGGATTATCTAATGGTTGAAGCAAACCTCTAGGGTTCTAATATCTGGCTTTCACTTGTTGGAAGTTCCGACACTACTTTACCAATAAGCTTACATCCTTCTTCATGTCTTCCTAATAAAGGCTTCTCTTCATATCTTGGTACTACCATTGTGTATCATAAACTTATAATGATGACATTCCTTAAGAACTTATTTCCTTAGATCACCAACACCCACAATGCATAACCTTCCTTTCTTCTTTAACCACTCGTTCCTGTCAAGAGTAAATCCTTCATGGTTATCGCCTTCCGCTGCAACTATGAGCTTTCTGAACCTTCCAGCAAACGAAGGTTCTTCTTCCTGCCTAAAGGTGATCTTCTCAATCAAAATTGGTCGAACATCCTAAATATGACACCCTAAGTGTACTTCCACTAAAACATGTTGTCGGTCTATCCCTTACATTACATATAATTAAAGCTTCTTAGTCCTTCCATTTGTTCAACATAGCCAATACCATCACTTTATACTTTCTACTTAGGGCATCGACAACCTTATTCCTTTTTTCATAGCAAAGACTACAGCAGCTAAATAAGATCATGAGTTAGGTACCACACTTCATGTGAACTAAGCTACCAAGAAGCATAAACAATAGCTTTCCCTTCTGCATAAGAACAACACATTAGCCTGTTCCTCAAGCGTTAATAAAAACAACTAAATCTTGATTTCCATTTGACACCACTAACACAGGAGCGTTGGTCAACAAGTGCTTCAAATTCTGAAATGCTTCCTCACACTTATCTGACTATATAAACTTAACATCCTTCCAAATTATCCTAGTAAGCGGAATCGCAATCCTCGAGAAATCTTTGATAAAACTCGATAGTACACAGCCAATTCAAGAATGCTTTGGACTTCCATAACACTTTAAGGCCTCTTCCTACTTACAATGACATCAACCTTTGTTGGATCTGCCGGCAGTCCTTCTCCTAAGACCACATGACCAAGAAATTTCACTTTTTTTCCTAAGACCGATACTTAGAAAATTTAGCCTTTAAGCTGTGCTTCTGTAAAGTCTCAAGAAAAATATAAAGGTGGCTCTTGTGGTCCTTTGCATCTTTCGAATAGACCAACATGTCGTCTATAAAGACTAACAAAAATCTATCCAAGCGTTCATCAGATCTACAAAGAAAGCAAGCGTACTCGTCAATCCAAATGGCATAATAGTCCATTTATACGATCCATATCTCGTACGAAACATTGTCAATGGAATTCTCCCTTCTACTATCATCAGTTGTTGAAAACTAGTAGCCAAATCCAACTAGAAAATACTTTCAATCTGTTAAGCGGATCAAATAGATCTTCAGTACGAGGCAGAGGATACTTATTCTTTACCATCTTTTCATTGAGATTCTAATAGTCAATAAACATTCTCAATGTTCCATCGAACTTCTTCACAAATACAACCATTAAGCCCCCAAGGCAAACTACTTAGAAAAATAAAGCTTCGTCCTACCAAATCAACAAGTTGTTCCTTCATTTCATCTCTGAAGGGGTCATTCATCTAGGTGGTCAATTCACTGGCTCTGCTCTCGGCACTAAATCAATATGGAACTCAATAGCTCTCTTTAGCGGCAAGCCAATTACTGGTTCAAAGACACCAGCAAATTCCTTTGCTATAGGAACACTACTTACCTTTCCTCCAATTACAAAACACTCAGAAATGAAGATATCCACAAAACTGATATTTCATTCAAAAAAAGAATCAAATCATTGCTATCGGTATGTCTCAATGAAATTTCGTGACTTCGACAAAATATCGAAGCATCATAACGACTTAACCAAATCATTCCCAAAATAATGTCGAAACCATCAAAATAAAAAACATACAAAATACAAACGAAAGTGTAGCCTAGCAACTGAAATAATAGGTTATCACTTCTCATCCCAAGAGTCACATAGACTCCTACCGGATTAGCTACTCTAAAGAAAGTAATAAGGTATTATGGTTCCAAAGACAAAATATCTACTACACATTTATAGATAAATGAATGTGATGCACCAGTGTCAAATAGAACTTTAACAGGTATGCTACAAAACAAAAGCATACCTTCCAACACTATTTTCCATTTCTCTACAGCAGTGGATCCAGAAGACGTAGGCTCCAGTACGAGTAGTTTGCCCTTCGCTGCTCCCGGACACTTATTTTTATAATGCCCAAGTTGATGGCAATTATAGCATCGGATATTCTGCTTCTGAATAGTGAACTGCGGTATGGTTTCTTTGAACTCGGTCGAATAATGGCCCTTTTGATGGCACTTAAAGCAAACCATTTTCACTTTGTTCTTCTATAGATTTCCTCCTTCCTTGGCTTTCTTTCCTTTAAAGAATTTCCTCTTCCTTTCTTGGAAGTTCTGGCTTTCATATGGTCTCTCAACCACCTTAAGCATTTTTTTATTATGAATAGCCATCTTAACGACAACATCGCTGGCGTCATGCAGACGAAGTATAGTTGCTTTCATTATCTCAAACCCAAGCCCCTTTATAAACTTCTCATTCCATAAGATGACAATATTTATTGTCCAACAACCATAATGTGAAAGTTCAGCAAACTAAACTGCATACTCTACCATCGACATCTCTTCCTGCTTTAACTAATCAGACTTTCTCATCATCAAGGACTGAGCGGCTTCTAAAAAAAATCTTGCCCAAAGCATCCTCCAAAAGTCTTCCCAAGTGTTTCCTTCCTCTGGAGTCCTTACTGTAACTCCATTCCACCAATGCAGTGCATTTCCCTACAGTTGTCTTGATGTCAACCTCCTTCCCTTCTCATCATTCAAGCCTAAGTCTCCAAAGATTCTTTCACAATGTAGCAACCAAGTATCAATAGCAACAGTATATTCAGTTCCAAGGAATGGTTTTCCTCCCAAGCTAGTATAGTCCTTGCTCAAGTTCGCATAGTTGTTTCCAACTTATACTTCGAGAGTAACTCCTTCGAGACCAACAACAGATTCGGCTTACAACATTTGAATAAATGTCTAAAACAAGTTCCCAATATATACTGGTGGAGTAGCGGCATCTTGGTTCTTATTAGCCCTTCGATCCTGGCCTCCGCTAGCATCAAGATGATCATTTGTCTTGGTTTTGGTACTTTCTCCACCAATATTTAGCCTTGCGCACCTCCTCCTCATATCTTACTTCCTTTCTATAGACAAACTTTAGTAAGATACTGAATGGTGACCCTAAGCCTATAAGGAATATAATTACGTATATAATACAAATAGAAATATGTCATAGTTCCATCATCCCAACCCTTAGTATATTCCTCTTAACTTTGGTTTTGGTTAGAAAAATCCTATTGAGAAAAGGTTATTTAAATTTACATAAACATACACTCTGATACCAAATTATAACACCTCGTCCTCTAAAGCCGAAAAGTAAACGCTACAGATGCTGCAGGCATATGTAATGTCAACTTTCGATTATAGAAAGTCGAATGTTAATCAACCAGAACATCAAAATACAAAGGAGTATGAAAATTTTCATTAAGCATTCTTTGATACAATATTTCTTTCATACAACCCTTCACATAACCCATTTAGGGAAAATATAAGTTATTACAAAATAAATTATGAGAGAAACATATGACAGTGCCCTTCCGGTTGATCAGTCTAAATATGGTAGTTACAAACTTGCCATTACATACATCCAAAACGCAAAAAACTTAAAACATAAAACAACGAGACTCGTAAATAGTTATAGCTTCCTGCTCACCTCCAGAAGCTTATTCGAAGAGGATACCTAAATGACTTTAACCCTCAGCCTACTTAATTGAGTACCCGAGAGTTCAAGGGGAAAAAACTATGGGTCAGTCAAAAGGATTGGTGCGAATAATAATCTTTCTACCCAGAACTATTGACATCTAACAAGACCACACGTAGAGCGGAACTAGTTTCCCTCTCGCTAGAATCATGCTATGAATCAAGTCTAACCCTGTCCTCATGCACTACAAAAGTTAGTACAATTATAACAATAGCACATATAACAAAAACAACATTAAGCATGAAGCACAAAGTGGACTCCGATCCCCCGTTATACTCTCGTACTATGCTTTGCAAAGAACTACATTGCAAGGCAATGGAGTTGAAACCTCGTTCTATCTTTGTTTCCCATTCAGTGCTTCACGGGGTCATATCCCATTAACATGGAACCAACTTTCTTTTTCGGTTCTCTTTCTGTGCTCGCCGAGTACCTCCTCGCTAACACAATACCTAAAGCTCATTCCTAAATCCCTATTTTTAAGCGAAGCAACGATCTTGGATACCATTATCTATAATTTAATTTAATTTAATTGGTGTTTCCCAATTTTACACCCACTGGACACTCCCAATTTTACACCCATTGGACACTCTCAATGTTTTACAAATGCAATGTCTTAAACAATTGCCAAATACCAACAACATAAGAATTCAATAGTTTCAATCAAAGTCTAATTTACACTTCAGTGAGCACAACATCTGTGTCGCACTCATTCACCTTTGACTCCTTCATAGGTATTGAAGTCTATATTCAGTTCATTTACCCTTCTGGCTTTACACAACAAACAACAATCAATGTATCACCAGACAATAGTGGCAAAGCCTCCATTCCCTTTTAGAAAATTTTAGTAAAAGTTCTCCTTGTCATCATTACCGATTGCCAAAGAATCAAAGCCTCAAAACATTTGGTTTTAGAAATGTTGCTTATCGACCTCATTTGCTTCGAAGAAAGTAGTTTATGGAAAAAGATTTATGAAGACATGTCATCATAGGCAATGGCTTCTATGTTTTCAGAAGCATAGACTTCGGTTTAGAATGCATAGTTCAAACGTATTTACTATTGAGGGGTCCCTTTGTCAAAGACTGAAGGAATGGAGGCAGCAACATCAAAACGTAATTTAAGAAAAATAAGCCCTCCTTATCCACCAAATGATGCGGAGGCAAAGGCCTTTATTCTTTACAAAGTTATAGTTTAGAAATCCATCTTTAAAAAATAATTCTTTTATGGAAAATTACCCCTTCGACCATGTTGAAATAGTTCAAGAGAAAGCCTTTTGTGGAGCGGCTATCTTTAAAAAAACAAAATATTTGTAAGTATCAGGACCAATATGAAACCGAAAGGAAAGAGGCGGAAATTTGAATGCTTCATATATGATACTTGTTATATTTTAAGCATGTGGAGCTACTAAAGGTTAGTTTTGACTTTGTCGGAAATGTGCTTCGAGATCTGGATATGGTATTAATATCAATTTTAGGTAAAAATGATTTGTTTCTTTATAAAGAATATCATTTTACTAACTCCACTATATTTTTCGAAATCATATTGGTTTATAAAAAGTATTATAACCAAAATATAACATCTTCCGGTACGTTGTACTGTACAACATAAAAAATACATATACACATTAATATAAATGTTAAACCATGGTTATGTATAAACTTTCCAAAAGCAATACACCCTTAAGAAATTCAAAACAAATTCATACAACCATAGATAATTATAAAACTCAAAAACCATCTCCACAATCATATAACATACAACATGTAACACCCCGCATTTTTAATGAGATTAAAAATGTGCATATATGTATGAATATATGCTTGAACATGGATTCATACATTAAATGAAAAAGATTGGTTGCATGCAACATAACTATGTTGCATGCGCTAATTATGCACTGATAACAAATAGACGTAGTTTGTGAGTGTGCGAATTAATGTGACACGTAAATTAAAGAAAATGGTTAATTTGCATGCAAGCATTAAAATAGAATATATATATATATATATATACGTATGTATATATAAATTTAGAGGAAGTTAAAAATAGTTAAAAGAGGGTTACTGCATTAAGAATGAAGTTGTTTGCAATAAATGTATGCAATCAAGGTAGAGAGAGCAATTAAATAATTGCAACCATAAATTAATGCATATTGGCACATGGATAGCAACAGAAAAATGGAACGCTATAAATTGAGTGCATAAAGATTGAATGCATTAATGGTAAATTGCAATGAACTAATAAATTAAAGGTAGAAGGTTGAATTCATTCAAATATATATATATATATATATATAGGTATAAAGGGAAATTGCACAAAAGAAATAACGACATTCATGGCAGAGCAATTAATAACGAAAGCGGTTAAGTGTGAAAATAGTTTAATTAGAAGGATTAAATGTGAAAAGGGTTTAATTAGAAGCAGTTTAATGAGAGTTTAATTAGGAGAATGTTCCAAAAGAGGGAAAATATATATATATAGAGAGATATATATAAAAATTAAATAAATATTCAAAAGACAAAGCGGGAAGCCAAAACGCCGAACCGACCCTTTTGGGGTGTCGCCCCGAGAGCCGCTGGGTCGACACCAGGGTCGACTCAGGAAGTATGGTTGACCTATCGGTCGACCCCTAGGTCCAATTGGCTGAATGTTTCTAGACGTACGCAGTGTCCAGATTCAAGGTGCAGCGGCTATATAAAGGACTCTAAACCTAGGTTTTATTCATTGGAAAAATAATGGTGGCTAGGCTCTGCTGGATTCTCAACTAAACTAGGGTCTCTCATCTTCTTCTATCAAGTAGAGAAAATCAAATTCAGAATTCAAGATCCGTTCTTTCTCTCTGTTCTCTAAACCTAATGCTGTGAGTTTCTAGATTACTTTTTGGTTTAGTTAAATGAAAGTATGCTTTGATAGACAATGAATTGGATAAGTTGTAAAGTATGATTTTGTGTTAATATGAATCTCTATCCTATGTCATGACAGATCTAATTTACTAGATCTAATATAATTATGATGATTCGATTATGATGTTTATATGGATCTTGGATTGTAACCATGATATGATGGAAGTACATCTATTAATTTGGATAATTGTGACATTACTTGGATCTAGACCTTTATGTTAATCACCTTTCACATGTCATACATGTTGTAAACTTGACATGTGAATCTACCTTTGGAACAAAACATGTTGCTATGTCACCCTAACTATGCTAGATCTAGGTAATTGGACACCTAATGTTAAATCTAGATCTCATCATGCTTGCTTGAACATCATAGTGATTTCCACAAGTTACTAGTTTGATGTCCACTTTATTATGATTTCAATCACATGTCCATTCACTTTGTTACTATGTCAGTTTATGTTTATATGTCCACCCTATCACATGCTAAATTATGTCATGCCAAGTTATTTTGAAACTATTACCCTTGTCATATTCCTTTTTTCATTGTTATGACTAGGCTATTTTATAACCCAAATGCCGCCAAAATACATGCGATTACGCTAACTAGGAAAAGGGGGATAAAAGGATTAAAATTGGTACAATTTATATAATGTTTATATAAATTGGACATATAATTCAAATGGGGAATAATATAAATAATTACCTATAATGACATAGGCAGATTTGGATTAAAATGACATAATTTGAATATGAACATTTTTGGACATGTAATTCAAATTATTGGGTAAAATAGGTATTGACACCTATAAAAGGAATAGTTTAATTAATTGATTAATTAATTAATAATGGAATGTTTAGTAATTACAATTAGGAATTGCAATTGTACTTATGACATGAGGTTAGGTCACATTAGTGGTGGAAGCCTGCCCGGACCCAACCGGCATAACCAGCAGCCACTAATGTTGAACCTAATGTGAGAGGTCTAAGTGCTCAAATACGAATTGGGCTAAGACACGAGGTTCGACCCAACTATGGAATAAGACTGCCTGGACCCGACTGACATATCCAGCATCCACACGTTGTAGGTCTAATGTGGGAGGTCTAGCCCATTAATGCCATAATTGGACATGGTAAAGAAATGGATTACTTAACCTAATTTAATCCATAAGGGTTGTATGATTATGAACTTAAGTTAGGGTTAAGTAACATGGAATGAATCAGTGGGAGGGTTAAGTAAATCTTGGGTAGGTGGGTAATATTAGCATATATAGGCCCATAAAATTAACCGCTAAATAAACATACTTGAATCAGTGGAGGATTAAGTCCCAAGGTGGGTAATATTATTATATTTATATGCCCACAAACTTACTATTAAATAAACATGCTTGAATCAGTGAGAGGGTTAAGTACATATTGGGTTGGTGGGTAATATTTGTATATATAGGACCACAAACTTAACCTGTTGGGGTTATGTAATTAAAGACACCGTTAGGTAAACATAACCAATGGAAAACCTAGTAGTGGGGATACAAGACACAGGGGAGAGCCTGCATCATCTTGTGTGGGACCCATTTCAGTCAGTAGCCCTTAAATAGGTATCAAATGGGTACTCCGAACTAGGTCGGAGTGGGGCACGCTTATAGAGCTGAATATTAGAGATCCAAACGTGGAGGCGGTGTTGGCGGTGCGTTCCAGCGAGGTTATGTGTGTGCATGACTCTGTATGCTCGGGAAGATAAGACGCGGCGACACCATTAGATATGATTGTGCATCTTGGTAATTGAATGGTTGCCACTTTAGGGAATGATACACCCTACTGTGGGGCCATCATAGGGTATCTACGGAGTAGGGAGCCGATCGACTAGGGTAGTAAATAGGGTACATCTAGTCTTGTCTGTTTCTGTGGCGTACCTGTGTTTCTGTTGGGGGGTAACACCCGTTATTCCTGTTTATGTACCAGCTAATTCTGTTTGGGTTAAAACCCGTTACTAGAGTACACCTAGAACTACCATTATATTTATGTTGGGATCATCCTGTTTTTGTTAAGCCATTACGGAGTATGTAATCCTGTTACGTACTTGTTAAACTAGTATTGGTGTAGAGAATAAACAGAGTAATCATTAGAAAGTGTAGACATCTTATCTTGCTTACCTTGTCACACCTGCCATTTATGTAGTGATCTCTCTCTCATCCACTTTATATGCCTATCATGTTACTTTTATTTATATACTGGATAAAAGTAACTAGACTCGCCAGACTTTATGTCTAACCCCTTTGTTTCTCCTTCTTTCTTTCATCCACCCCACCCCCCCACCCCCCAGGTACTCAGGAAGGAAACACTCAGGCTTAGTCAGGACTCAGATATCATCTTGCTAGGAGCTACTTCTGAAGTATGGCTCAAGTTCTTGTCTCTACTATGGCTTGACTCTTTTGTTTAGGGAATTGTGCTTTTTATTTACTATGTACTCTGATGAAACAAGACAGAAAGTTTGGTATTTTGTGTAATGGCTTTAATTTAATTTCAGACATGTGCACTTTTGACTACGATGCTTTATACTAATTAAAGTTTGTTTTAAATTCCGTTGTGTTCTTATTATCTGTCTTGTAATATTTATGTTCTGTTTACCTATAGCGCTTCACGAAACTTAATGCATTTCCTTAGTGAGTGACATTAACGGACGTGGGGTGTCACACAACATATCTATGTTTCACATCATTTGGAGATTTTTGAACTTTGGGTTTTGATCTACAACTTATTCATTTTCATACATGGTAAACATATATCATGAAATCAACGTGGGTATGACATATTAAACATGTAGCATCAAGAACAATTTGGAAACAAAAACAAACAACTACAAATAATCATATAGAACTATATATATTTCGGGCATACCTAAATAACCAAACCATGATGAATAGAGTATATTATTCACTTTGATCGGGTTGAGCTTGTGAGATTTGTTGATGAAAATATCCAAGTTCTAAGTTTCCTAGCCTTTTTCTTTTTTCTTCTTCTAAGCTTTAATGGCTGGTCCCTTCTTTAGTTTCTTTTAGGTTTTTAGTAAATGAATGCAATGATGATAACGCAGGAGAACATTATTCCTATATATGGACCGAAAGTTCCAAATTTGCCTAACTCATATTTAACTTCCTTCTGTACATTTTACTTGGTTAATTTGTTTCTTAGGTAAGTTTGGCTCATGTCCCTAATATGTTTCAAAATGCAAAAAAACTCCCTATTTAAAAACTTTATAAATTATGTCTATGTTTTCGAAAATTATCAAAAAATCAGCAACAAAAAAAGAAAAAAATTATGAAAATTCAAAATTAAATTCAATACATAATTATCATCGAATTTGTGCATTAAAATCACAAATAATGAATGAAAAACAAAAAATTCTGCACATTCCAGTAAATTGCAGCAAATAACATAACTATTTGTAATAGTTGCTTATATTGCTGCAACTTTTCCAAATATTTGCATTAACTGCAAAAAAATTGCTGACATCAACAATTTATAGTAATAATTGCAGAATTTGCTATAGTTATTCATCTGCCTTTTATTATTTCAGTTTTACATCAAGTATAAAATACTTGTTCATATATCAGCAATTATATTCAATACTTGCTGATATATTAGCAAGTATTCGTTAGCCTTCCATCATCTTTAACATAGTTGCTGATATATCAACAATTATATACAATAATTTCTGATATATCAGCAATAATTCATAAGCCCTATGAGAAATTCAAGTATTATAGATCAGCAATTATTCATCTGATTTTCAACTAAAACTTCGGGTGAATAATAGCTGATATATCAGCAATTATTCACTATAATAACTGATTTTGCGGTTTTTTTTTTCGCAGAATACTTCTGTGAATATTTGCAATTTTTTATATACACCAGCACCAGAAAATGTTGAAAAACACGTTGCCTACAAAAAACATGGACCCGCTTTAAATCAAACTTTAAGGAGTGAGTCGTTTTACATCAAACCTGGAAATAAGGATGCCACACGAATTTCCACTTGTTTCTTTGGCCAACATTCTAATAAGGTTTCTACTTTATTACCTTAAGTGCTTTTCTTAAGCTTAATTTAATCTAATTATATTATTAACAAAAGCATATGTAATTTAATTATATATCCATGTACATGTATAATCTAGTGTACACAACGTGTCTTACAACTTTCGTATGATTAAAAACTGTAAATCAGAAATCCAATTTACAGTCACATTTTCGGTTATTCTTAGAACTAATTATTCTTCTAGAAGAAAATTGAAACAACATCATCATCATCATTAGTTATTCTTAAAAAGAGGTTTATTTGAATTATAAAATCCATTATTTAAATATTTAAAAATACTTTAAATGTTAAGATAATAGTTGATTAATTCACAGATCGTTACAAGTACGTTTTATTTAGATATGATTTATTTGAGTTATTATCATTCGTACGACTTTGTTTATTTATGAGGTATGGATCTATTACTCTGATGCTTATGATTCATTATCAGTTATTTATTGTCTTGCATGTTTTATATTAATTATACGTTACTATTACATTTTGATCAATGCTCTGTGAAATATACGATAGGTTTTGGGTTGTTTTCTTCTACTTAACCCTGATGATTGCATTACATTTACTAGGCACCACTACAACACACTATTTAGATATCGTATGTGTATAGTGGTCATCACAAGTACTTTATAAGATACCATTAAATAAAAATCAAATTCCACTCAGTAATGGAATTTGCATAAGCAGGTAAATATGTAAATAATCAATAATTAGCAATTAAAAGCTATTATCACATTCATCACTATTATTATTGGCAATCCCAAATTAATATAATAGCATAAGGGGATGTGTTCCGTTAAATAAATGTCATTACAAATAAATTTATTCATTTAGGAGAGTTTGGTTATTTAGCCAAATAGACCACACAAATCATATATTTAAACTAACTACGTCATAACTGAATAATGGAATCAAACTAAACCATTATTATTTATCACCTCAATTATTATCAATTTCACTACTAATAATTCAATTATCGAGCAACCATCAATTTCATTAATTAAGAAGATAAAAAAACTAATCAATTAGCAATTTCAACAATTTAGTAGATTATAAATAATTTAGTATACTTTATACAACACCGATTAATAAAAAAGGTGAATTTAGCTCTCCATAATTCCAATTTTCAATTTCATATTTCAGTTCACCTCAACTTCGAACAAAGTTCAAAATTGATCAAAATTCCAGTAAGACACAATCACATTCAATTTAGTTTCAAATTAAAGGCAAAACCAACATAAATTTAACATGACTAACCGCACCTGCTTTGAAACTAGTATGAATAATATATTACATTTACTATTTTGAATTAATTAAAATATAATTATTTAACCTAACTACATCATTAGGTTACCAATTACCATCATTAACGTACAAATCTCTCCCGTACTCTTCTCTTTCTTATACAGACTAGTGCGAACCCGTATTACGCACACGGGTAATGCTATAAAAGTTTGGAATTGTGAAATTAAGTAACATTTTATACAACGAACACTGGTAATTTGTTATGTCGAAAAAATAATCAGATAAGGACAATGAAGAAAATCTATGTTTTTTTGTTGTTAAAAGAAATTAATATTATATTCCACTTTTATAGAAATAAGAAAGAACATTTTAATAATTAGAAATTCAAATTTGTGGTTTTGAAATGTTAAAGAGAATTCACAGATACTAAAGATCAATCAGACTAACTTATGAACTGATTAAATATTAAATTTTGTTATTGATATTCTGAAACTCTTAAATGAAAATTGATACAAATTTTAGATTTAGATTTTAATAATTGTTTTTTATAACTTTAATCTTATAGTTTTTAATCTACTAAACTGGGAATTCAAAGATTTCCATTTTTCATTAAAGATTTCCCTTTTCTTTCAAACTATACTTAGAGAAATGTCATAAGCTTATTTTTTTTCAATAATTATTCGATGAAAATTGTAACAAACTTAGAATCTTTTCACTTAATAAAAATAAGGCAAATTCTATTCATACATCTGTAATTTCTTAACATACACCACTGTTTTAATATGAAAAATTATGACTATGATATCCTTGTCTTTAATTACATTTTCAGTCATTTGCTTATAATGCATCTAACTGAAACTTTGAAATCAAAAATATTTGATCAAACCTATAAATTTAATAAACCTAAAATATCAATTAAGACAACTTTTACAATTAAATATTTTAATTTCAGTACGTTCAATCATCTAGAGCTCATTTTTAAAATAAAAACAATTGAATAATTTATGATATTAGTGTACAAAATGAAAGTTTTTTTTTTTGAATTTTGTGTAAATATATTGCAAAGAATTCCCAATTATGTGTAACTTAGTTTTAAGGTTAAAGAGGGAAGATGATGAAAATATAAAAGCACAATTTTCGGAAAAACATGGTATATGAAAAGAAATATCTGGTTTATGCTATTTTATTTCAAATCACGATGTCTGTTAGAAAATTATGAGTGTACGAATAGAATTAGCCTAAAAAGAATTCCATATTTTAAATCATCCTTCTAATAAAATGCCTCTTCGTTGATTATCTTCCACATTTAACAAATTATATATGGCGAATAGTGAGAAATGCTAGTATAAACATTAGTTTATGCCCAATATGAATTAATTTTTTTATATCATAAGAACTATTTAATGTGAATTTATTGAGATAATTTAGTTTGCGTGGAATTTATTTCAAGTAAAGTATACCACATTTAGTTACATGCATACTTCCTCCTATGATTTCTTTGTCTTTTCATTAATTGTGCGATGAAATATAACTGAAATTGGATAGCATTTATTTTGGTAGGCAAGTTATTAGAATTTGTGATACAATATCTCCATTTGCAGAAGATTGGAATATATTATTAATTATGTTGATAGAATATTTCCAATTAGAGAAGATTTGGAAGACATCAGAAATTTATTGCTCTTTTATTTGTAAAAGGGATAGGCAATAAATTACCTACATAAGTGGAAGGATTTGAAGAAGGTTTCTTTTTGGGATAGTGAAGTAAGGAATTAATTCCCTAATTGGTGGGTTAAATAAGGAAGCCTATCAAGAGAATTGTAGAATTAATTAGGCATTGATTTATATCATAATTGATCATTAATAAATTACTTCAACCCCAAGCATTAATCCTTATATAAGGATAGGGATTACGTGAATGTATCATCATCTCAAAAATGTGAGGTGGCATCTCAAAAGTTGTATTTTCTTCTTCTTCCTCTCCATTATCAGTCTTGTAAATTTTATTTCGTAGAAAAGGAATAAAATCTCCTCTTCCTTAGTGGACGTACACTAACAAGACGTTAGTGGAACCACTATAAACCTCTTGTGTTATTTCTTTTATTGTTAGATCTGTGATTGTTTTGTTGGTGTTATCTGTTGTTTGTTTTGCCTCACCATCAATCCGTTCCTATTTTTTTCCGTAACAATTGGTGTCGGAGCACGAGGTTGATTGAGAAAGGGTGTTAGGCATTATGGGAGGAGATAAGGAGAATTCAGCAATTGTATCAAGGTCATATGTCAAAGGGACATATATGGAAGCAGGATCTCAGCTAGCAATAGAAAGATGGAATGGGGAAAAAGACTTCGAGAAGTGGCAATGGAGGATGAAAGCTGTTTTGATGAGGAATAATGTTCATCCTGTGGTATTTGATCCTGAGGAGTTGACGGATGATATTTCAGCCGTGGAAAGGAAGGAGATGGAACGATGGGCATTTACTACTTTACAATTAGCATAGGGAGAAAATGTCATTTTAGAGATTAGCGGTGAGACAACCGCTAAGGACATTTGGACCAAGCTGGAAAAACTCTATCTAAAGAAGTCACTAACCAACCGTCTGATTTTGTTGAAGATTTTTTTCACCATGCGGATGAGGGAGGGTACTTTAGTGAAGGCACATCTTGATGTGAAGGTGGGTCTTCTATCTGAGGACTTGAAGGATCAGATGAAGGGGTTGAGTGAAGGTAGAGGAGGAAGTAGTACGGAAGCCTTATTAGCTGGTATGGAGAGAGGGGAGAAGAAGAAGAAGAAAATAAAGTCAAGAGATCGAAAGCACTGTACTTGGAGGGTCAAGGGTTGGAGCCTATAGTTCTCGTGGAAAGATGTCAATGCTAGGCATAACAGAAGGGACTTTGAGTTTCTGCATAGGCAGAATATGACTAAAGGGGAAAGCTTCAACAAGGTAGGATTTTTCCAAGAGGATGTGCTTGATAAGCGGAAGAAGGGATCGTCTGAAGTTGGTCAGAGATCAAAGGAGAAAGCAGTGGATATGCATAAGTCTTTGCAGACTGCAAAGTTCGAACGTTGCTCGAACTGGATTCGCTTATCGAAATGCTAGGTGCCACATGGTGGCACGGTGTGGGGAGAGAGTTGAGATGGTTCATGGAGACATTTGTTTTCATGGTGAAGATTGATAGGTCTTACTTAAAGGGGTTACTTTGTACACTTTGTTGGCAGACGGTGGCGTTGCCGGAGTTTGTTGACAAAGTGCAATGGGTGATGGCCATGCCGAAGCTCATTGTGGGAAAGTATCCATGGTGTCTTGTCCAAGAAGATGCTTAGAGTAAGAGGATGTAGGTGGAGTTGGTATGCTTTCAAGGAAATATAGTATCAAGGTGGAGATTGTTAGAATTTATGATACAATATTTCCATTTGTAGAAGATTGGAATATATTATTAATTATGGTGATAGAATATTTCCAGTTAGAGAAGATTTGGAAGATATCAGAAATTTATTGCTCTTTTATTTGTAAAAGGGATAGGCAATAAATTACCTACATAAGTGGAAGGAATTGAAGAAGGTTTCTTTTTTGTGATAGTGAAGTAAGGAATTAATTCCCTAATTGGTGGGTTAAATAAGGAAGCCTATCAGGAGAATTGGAGAATTAATTAGGCATTAATTTATATCATAATTGATCATAAATCAATTACTTCAACCCCAAGCATTAATCCTTATATAAGGATAGGGATTAGGTGAATGTATCATCATCTCAAAAATGTGAGGTGGCATCTCAAAAGTTGTATTTTCTTCTTCTTTCTCTCCATTATCAGTCTTGTAAATTTTCTTTTGTAGAAAAGGAATAAAATCTCCTCTTCCCAAGTGGACGTACACTAACAAGACGTTAGTGGAACCACTATAAACCTCTTGTGTTATTTCTTTTATTATAAGATATGTGATTGTTTTGTTGGTGTTATCTGTTGTTTGTTTTGCCTCACCATCAATCCGTTCCTTTTTTTCCGCAACACAAGTCATAAAACAAATAGAAAGTAAGTTGATATATATCTCATTATACATAAGAAAAATTCGCTATCTATCACCCTAAGACACTAACTGTTACACAAGAATACTTGCTCTTAAACAGGTAGCACTAAAGTTGGTGAAATAATGAACATAAACTATCATTCAGAAAGGCAGAGCAATATAAGGTTGAAATCAAATAACATATCCATATCATCCAATAACAATGTACATTTATCCACTATGTCACCTACAATAAAATTGCATTCAGCATAGTTAATTTGTATTCCTATGCGTATAGCAGTGGCAAAGCATTATTTGTGGCCTTACTTAATTGAACCACTATCACCTTCAAAACACAATGCATACCACTTCTCTTGCGATTAAGCAATGCAAATGTTTTGATCAGTCGGCAACATTGACCAAGGTTATAACATTCCTTAGCCTAACCTTTAGCCATCATTACCACATAATCATAGTAGACATTGTACCCATTTTTATCAGCTGTAGGTGTCGTTCTTCCAAATGAAAGCATGAAGGCATAAGTTGATGCTTCATAGGCCCTACATGCACTTACAAACAAAGCCGCTTCATCAAGCTAATGTGGATCTTCTATGCATTTTGGGTGAGAAGTCTATCAGGGTCTACTCTCATGGTTTTGGATACAAAGATGTCTTGCATGGGGTTTTTAGAGAAGCATATGAGAAGTTTTTGAGCAAAGAAGCTGTTACTATGTAAATAATGTTGTATTAACTCAATTAATTATCACCGAGTAATAATATTTCTTACCGTAATATAAATTGAAAAATAAATCCAAATTGATCCCTTAAATTATTTCCAACTGTACTTTTAGTCTGACTCTTAAAATAGCCAGTATTTTATGATCATGAATTTGCCCCACTTAAGGTTGGACCGCAAAGATAACTTGTAAGATATAGTTGTACTCCTACAATATCACTTCTTGCTACAATAAACTTAATCCTATTAAATTAGCAAAAACACATGTAATAACTAACAATTGTTACTGTCTCAGACTTCTATAAGTGTTTAAACAGAGGTAAATGCAAAAGATGAACAAATAGTAAAAGAATACAAACTACGATAGCAGCTGCACACATTTGTAACCAAATAATTATTAAGACATGTATTCCTCAAATGAAATTTATTTTGGCAGAAGCAAAAGCAGAGAAACGTGAAACCAGTGGAATCACAATGATTTCATTCCTTTAGTAGTACAATTGGGACCGAGGAAAACTAAAATGCCATTTTACTTCAAAGTTAAACCAAACCAGCGAGCAAGCAAAAAACATGTTCCTGACATATACTGAAATATAATGTAATAAATTTGTATTTCATACTTTCAAAGGATATTTGGACGTGCTTAACAATTTCATGTTTAATGGTATAATAATTTATATTACGAACGATGGTTTTATCAGCAAATTTAACAATTTTAGGAGAATAGGTTCTTATAAGTGTAATAATTGTGCCAAATTATTTTATGAAATGATACACTTGCATTTTAAAAAACTTAAAATGTTTGCATTTAAAATATATGTCGTAGACATTGATATTTGGCATTTACAATTTATTACAAAGATCATTGACATAGTACTTGTCATTTACAGTTTTCTATAGTCATTTATTAACAATAATATTAAACATATATAATTTACCAGAATATTCATAGATAATATAATTTAACCAAAATGAAAATTAAATGTCGACAGTGGAATGAATCCAATTTTGGAGTACATAAATACTTCCAAAGACTTCTGGAAAAGTGAAAATAAATCATGCAAAGAGTGAAAACTTTCAGCAAATGGAACTGAAGGCTTATCTGCATAGCCATTTTCAGCACAACTAATAACATATTATGGATGAAATGTTATACTTGTTTCTAATCTAGATGTATATTTTTTTTGGAGACAGTTGCATACTCCAGATAGTAAACTACAAATTCCTATGTTACCTAACCTTACAGATGATAATGAGTAAAAAGATATCTCATTCCTCGATACGTCTTTAGCAATAAATAGGTAATTAAATGTAATGAAAGACATTATTAACATCCATGCTTCAAAAGTCATAGATTTCACTTAATACTGATTCAATATTCCGACCTTCACCATGACAGTTATCTTAAAAGTTTTCAAAATATAATAAATAAGACGACCGTAGTTTTAATTTTCAGAAGTATTTATCGATTACACCGAGACACTCCGAATGAATTAAATATAAAACAAAAATCAAGATTCCTATTGAATAGTACCTTGGACTAAAAAAAAGAACAAAGGCTAACCTGTTCCGAGTACCAAGCTTTTGTGCAAGATTGCCAGGATTTTGCTACATTGCACAAATCCAATAAACGTGTTTGCAGAAACTTAGAGGCTGCTAGGTTTTTGTATGCCATATGAACTGTTATCCATTTATTAAGTCAAAAAAATTGGTTGCTTCACAGGCACTTATGTTTTGTTAAAGAATAAGATAAATTCATGATATAAACATATATAGTTGTCATCATATACAAAGTGAAAAGTGCATTATTTTCCAATGCAAAAACATGTGCTTCTTTTACAATTTTTTTTTAATTTCCAACCAAGCATTTGAGAACTTCAAAATGTGTCTAAACTATTTCTTACTTGACAAATTACCAGGTTCTCTTTGCTCACCATGTACATAGAAAGCAGTATTTGTGTCTCTCTTGAAATAAGTTTCTTCAAAGCTTCATCTTCAACTTCATTGTACAGATGACAACGCCATAACCTATAACAATAATAATAATAATACAAAAAATTTCTTCTATAGCCGCAAACTCTGCTTTTGATGCTTACAGATGAGACATTGTTGAATGGTGCTTCAAAGTTGTTGCACATCGAGAAATACTGAACTAAGATCCTGGATATAAACTAAGATGTTCCTCATCACATAACCAATTGGTTTTGTGATATTAAGGGGATTTAAAAAAAATCTAACATGGTATCGGAGCTAGGTTGATGAGAGAGGATAGAGAGATCTCTAGGAAGCCCAAAAAAGGAAGATTAAGAGAAAGAAGAAGACTGAAAAGAAGATTGAAGATGAAGAAGACTGAGAAGAAGATCGAAGATGATATTGTAGAAGATGTTGATGCACCAAAAGAAGAGAAAGAGAACATGGCACAAGTGGCCGTGGAAGAATTTTAGAATTGTTGGTGAGAAAGTGCACCATGGAGCGAAAGTGCTCCATTTTTTTTTTTTTTTTTTTTTGAAGGTGATGAGAGAGTGCATCACAAATTGAAGAGAAAGTGCTTCGATGTAATAACCCGAAAATCTGGGCCAGTTTAAAATTTTTATTTTGGCAATTTTAGCGAATTTTGATTATTTAAAATGAATTATTCTAAATAACATCGACGAGAAATTTATTTTGAATGGAATTCGAACGTATATATTATACGCGTCGTCGTTATAATATAAATAATTATATATAATTATAACGGGAATTGAAAATGGCGCGGTAGTTCGATAATTCGATTTCAAACTTCAATTGGATGTACCGGGTGCAAAACAATCCAAATTTTAGCGAAACCAAAAATAATAGGATCTAATTGTGAATATCTTTCCAACGAATCTGAAAAATCAAAATTTCATAGCGGGAATCAAAAGATATGCTCAGTTGAAAATTCTGAATAGTCGCTATGGAATTCAGGCCCTTAAAAATGGGAATTTTGCAAACGACCTCGGATTTCGACGAAACCACTTTTGTTGGGTCCGTGATGTAAAGTTATTGCTAGATTCCAAATTTCATAATTTTTCGAGTTAATATGTGAGCGTGGCAAAGGAAAACGCGTTTGACCAGTTTCAGTTGATTTCAATCGACTGGAAATTGGCCATTTTTCAAACGGTCTCAGAATTCGACGAAATTAGTTTTGTTAGGACCGTATTATCAATTCGAAGCTAGAAATAATTTTTCTGTAATTTTTAGAGTTCGTATGTGACCCCAGTAAATTAAAATTGAATATAATGATTTATATTTTGAATTTAACGAAAATTGATCGAAACTGACGAATTGACTTACGAGGCATATCCCATTGTGTTCGGAATGGGGGTAATTAGCTAGGAGCGACAGTCGGTGGGTCTCGTTTGGAGTTCGTATTAAAAGGTTACTTTTTGTGGAAAATAAAATAATTAAATAATAATATAAAAGAATGGCCCACCCTTTATCCCCTTTCCCCGTTGGTCAAACCCCCCTTTTATTTTTCACTTTCAGTCGACGATGAAAAAAAAAAGAAAAAAGAAAAAAACCCGCGGAAGCCGTCGCTCCCCTCCACCGCACCACCGCGGCCTGCCGCCTTCACCTCCTCACCACCGGCCATCCCCAGGCCGCGCCCCCACTCGCCAGTCAACCTCCGACCCGTCCCTCCGCTGTAAGCACCATGGCCATCCCCATTTTCCCCAAATCGAAGCCATTTCCACCGGAAACCCTAGCCGCCGTGCCCACCACCGCCTCCGGCCTGCTGACGCGCCACCAACACTCCCCTCCGCCTCCTCTGATCGCCAACAGCCACTGATCCCCCCCATTCCTTAAAACGGTGTAAGTTTTCATATTTATTATTTAATGTTCTTTTCAGTTTTTTTATAGGTTATTATAGTAGAAAAGGTTAGGTTTTTATAAAGAAAAAGGTGTGATTTTTAATAACCGAAAAGGGTTGATTTTTAGATAATAGAAGATATGATTTTTTTTTAAAAAACTATAAAGATATGATTTTTCTATGTATGAAAAATAGGGTTTTTAATATATAAAGATTATATTTGAAAGGAGAAAATATTATATTTTTAAAATAGAGAAGTTAGGATTTTTAGAATATGAAAAGAACGAGATAAAAATATGATCTTTTAATATATAAGCATCATGTTAAAAATATAATTTTTATAAAGATAAAGATATGATTTTTATTGTATGTTTGAAATATTTTTATGAAGATAAAAACGTGATTTTTATATTGAAAGTAGCGATGTAAAAATATGATTTTTATATTATAGGAAGAGCAAAAATATGTTTTTTTATATTATAGAAAGAGTAAAAATATGATTTTTTATATTATAGGAAGAGTAAAAATATGATTTTTATATTATAGAAAGAATAAAAATATGATCTTTATATAATGGAGAATACAAAAATGTGATTTTTATATATGTAGTGAATGCGGGCGACGAAGGTGACAAAAGAAGAAACGACGAAGATTTCTACCTAAGAAGAGTCGTGGCGTTTGGTTTAGCATCTCTGTGAGAACTTCTCACTCTAAATTTCTTTTTCTATATATATATATATATATATATATATATATATATATATATATATATATATATATACTAGGATGCAGACGGTGTTTAGTAGCACCCGACACCCGTCATCCTAAGACCATGGATGGCTTGTTCGTTTAATTGTTTGGTTGTGTAGTTGGTTAGATTATTTGGTTTGAATTGAATTGTTTGGTGAAATGAAATTGATTTGATTGATGTGTGAATGGCGTGGGCCTTCACTAGACCGGGGATAAGGCTTGGTCTTGTCCTGTTTCTAGTATCGTGCCGTTATGCCGCTGTAACACCCCACCTCCGTTAAGGTCACTCACAAAGGGAATGCCTTAACTTTGGTGGAGCATTTTAGTAAACAGAACAGAAACTTACAATACAGATAAAACAGTACTTGAAAAATTTTAACTTTATTACAGCGGAAACAGAAAATTAATATGGTTACATCCTTTCAATTTCAGAATTCAAGTACAAAATATCAGTCTTGTACAAAAGCCTTCAAAATGCATAGTTTAAAATCATAATCCCCATGGAACGGAAGCTATACAGAGCCAAGCCATACTTTAAGCACTTCAAGCAAAGAGAAATCCGGATCAAGCTAAAGTATTTCCCTCCTTGGATAACCTGGGGGGGAAACGAAAGAAAGGAGGCGAAACAACAAGGGTCAGACAAAAAGTCTGGCAAGTCCAGTGACTTTCAGCATATGAACAGATAATAATAATATGATATGAACATAAAACTGGATGTGAGATAACTATAACAGGTGTAGCAGATATAACAGAAAAACAGAATGATATAAACTATTGTTTTACACTTCTCTGCACTAATACTAGTATAGCAGAATTAGGTGTCACCCTAATGTCTAAATTGAAGCAGGAACGGGTACAGAATACTTTAACAGAAACAGAATGCTAATAATGGGCCTTTACTACCCGATCAGAAACAGACAGAAGAAGAAACAGATTTATCCCTATGGAGACAGAATGTGGAATTAGGTGTACACTAGTAATGGGCCTTTACCACCCGAACAGACGGTACCACACAGAAACAGACAGGTGTTACCACCCAACAGAAACAGACGGTACCAACAGAAACAGACAGAACTAAGCGTACCCTAAAACCCTACCCCAAGCGATCGGCTCCCTAATACATAAATATCCTGTGTCGGCCCCACAGTAGGGTGTATCACTCCCTAAAGTGACAACCAATTGGCACAGACCTATTTACAGATGTCACGGCGTCTTACATCCTCAGAGGCAGACCGGGATCCATGCACGCACATGACCCGGTTGGAACGCACCATCAACACCCCTCGCCATTATCAGAATGAACCACTTATAATTAGTTCAGTAAGCGTGCCCGGACCCTACCTACTGTTGGGTCAAAGTTTTGATACCAGAAAGGGTTACTGACTAATATGGGTCCCAAACAACAGATGACACAAGTTATTCCCCTCCTAACCTTGTGTCCCCAGACTAACAGATTTCAGATTAACTTGTTTACAAGTTCAGACATACAGAATTCAGGTTTACTAATTCACAAATTAAGTTAACAAGTCTTCAGACTAACAGGTCAGATGTACAGATTTTTCAGATTTGTCTAACTTTGTATTGGGCCTACAGATTCATGGACGGGTTTTACTACATCTATTAATCCCTTTTGTTTAACCCTATTTTCCCCAATACGTTTTAGACGTCATTCTTATCTTAGATTTGCATTAATTAATTATTAATGCACAGACCTCTCACATTAGGTCGGTAGCTTGTGGCCGCTAGATATGCCGGGCGGTTCCGGGCAGACTTCTGCCACAAGCCAGACCTAACCTCGTGTCTTACGCATGTTATGACTAACTTCTCACATTAGAACCTATTGTTTGCGGCCACTGGATGTGCCGGGCGGTTCCGGGCAGATTTACGCCGCAAACTCATTCTAACCTCGAGTTAGCCATGTTTATCTTTGCGGCCAATTAATTAATAATTTACCGTTTATGCGCACGCCCAATATATATGCCAATTCAGATTATATCAATAACAGGATGATTATATCAACATAACAGATAACAGATTTTATATGACTTAACGGATTTAACAGATTTAGCAACTTAGCAGATTTTGGCATATAACAGGTTAGGCATTTCAACCGACAAATTTAACAGATTAGGCATTTCAATCTAATTAGCAGTCTAGGCAATATAACAAAACTAGCAGTTTAGGCAACTTGGCAAATTAGCAGATTTAGCAAATTTAATATTTCTAAAGGTTCTATTTACATGCCTTGCCTAACCATAAATTAGGCCTAAGTTCATATGCCTAAATAATGTCATGATTCACAATATGATCATATACTTCCATGTTTGCATACATTTACATAGCGCAGAATATGGACATAATTTACTCTATAACATATGTTCCAATTTTTGTTAAACTAGCATTTTACAGCAGATTCACATATAAATTATACCAAATATAACCATTAATTCCAACGCATGCCATATATCCAAAAATCCCTATTTAGGTGTAATCACAATAATAGATATCCTAATTAATGCAAATCTTTTACACCTAAGCTTCCATATCTTCTTCTTTTTAAGTCATGAATCATTATGCAAACTATACCCAACAATCTAAATCTTTAAATCATATCTTCTAAAAATCAAATCTTGACTTTTATATGCATTTTGTTCAAAGTCTCAAATCATATGTAATCTTACAGTGTTTCCTCTTCTTCTTTTATCACAGAATATGCATAGGTCTAAAACTAGTTTATAACATATGCTTATTTTTCTAATTAATTACAGATCTAAATTACAACATAACTATGCATACAACATGCATAAATTACATGTTCATGTCAAATTTATGCATCCAATCCCAAGTCACATGTCCAATATATTTTATGCCTCAGACCTAAAGTCATACATTCAATTTAGTCTTGTCAAATTTCGCATCATTCATTAATTGTCCCAAATTTCGCGTTCATACGTTAATCTCTTTATGAGATTGGGCACAGGCTCGTGGTAGCCTGGCTATAGAAACAGAAAAGAAGAAAGGAATACAGAACAGTCACAGAAAACAGATCCAACAGAAGAGAATATATATACAACCTCAAACTCAGTTTTAAATGCATATCAAAATTATAATTAACGTTTATAGCGGAGAATAACTGTACTTGCCTTGATTGGATTAAAGAAAGAACTTTAACTTGTTGTAGAATCTTTGCAGAAACTTTAATCTCTAGTTTGAATTGAGTTGCTTAGGCTGATGTTGATTATCTTCTAGTTTTAATTCCAGCAGAGCAGAGACGCCATTTTTATTTTTAATTAGAAGAAGAGAGCAATGGAGGCTAGAGAATTGTGTAAGAAACCTAGGTAGAGTCTAGGGTCATTTTATAGAGTTTATGAACTGATTAGGACCATCGATGTTGCTTGGATTGATCGTAGCCATTCATTCGCAAGAGGGACCAATTAGAGCCTGCCACCTAGCCCTAATGACAAAGCAGACCACAGAAAATCGACCAACATAGAATAGGCCAGCCAGGGTGGACTGGGTTCGACCTGGGTCTGGACCAGGTCGACAGCCCTGTCGACCTGAGCCCAGTCGACCTGGGTGCCTTAGGCGGGAATTTTCCCGCCCTGGCCAATTGGGCCCGATTTTTAATTTTAAACTTGTTTTCTGAGCTGTTCGAATTTTAAACTTAATTCAGAAACTTCCGGAGGCTATATCTTCTTCATACGGACACCGTTTTTCGAAAACTCGGACTCTATTTCGCGTATTTTTCCGAGACGAACGCAATGGTGTATCCCGTTTCCCTTAGTTCTTTGATTTCAAATTAATTATACTTTAATTTGTTAATTCCACAGTTATAGAATACACGGGGTGTTACATTCTCCCCCACTTAAAAGGATTTCGTCCCCGAAATCTTCAAGTTAAGAAGAATGCGTCCTACCATCCAATCACCCGTCTACTCAACCATCATCCACAAGCATCCATTGTCCTTAGAAAACTTCTAATGTTGTATGAACATATGCTAAAGTGTGTGTATATGTTCCTTATCTAATGCAAAATCAGGCGGTCTACTGATTCAGTTGACCTCCTTAATGCGAATTATGTCAGTGCCATGAGTCCAACATGTATGCAATAGAATTCTGATGATATATATTATTTCTATATGAGTGCATAACCATTCACTCAAATGCAACATCCATGTGCTGAACCAACCATTTTGCATCCACAAGAATTGAAAATGCTCACACATCCATATGCAGTATGAGAGTGTTTTCGAGCCGATCTAGTGCCTAGTGTGTGTATATGCGTCCACGAGCAACCACTAGCAACCACTTGCATCCACTTGCAACCATCAAACATAACATGTCTCAAACACATGTTTACACCCATTAGGATTCCTATCTATAAGTTGAACACTCAATCGATAGGATAGAGTCTAGTGATGGAAGCGAGTACAGATAGAATGAAGACTTGGTTCCCATTAGACATTGGTTGAGAAAATAATTCCCCTAAGTATCAACCCCAAATACCGAAATCAATATCAGATTGACACTCAGAGGATTACCTTCTTTAGACAATGTCAAAACTGGAAATCATAATTATTCAGATATTTACAGACTACTGATACAGATCAGGTTCCCTAATGATTCTTAGGAAGCTAAGCATGATAAAATCATATCCCACAAAAACTCAGAATATATGCGTCATATTTGACGCCTAACACAGATATCCCTCAAACCTTAATCTCAAACAGATGGGCCATAACCCTTATGGGTCAGAGCCTACAGCGGAATTCAGAAATAATACTAGTATTAAAGTGCAGAGTATCGATTACAAAATCAAAATACCAGAATCAGAAAAAGTCTTAACTCCATAATCAGATAAAGAAATTAAACCTACTATAGAAATTTTCCTATTTCTATCCTAGCCACTAGCCTCAAGAGTGTTCGCCTGCCCTCCTTGTCCTCGTCTCTTCGGACAGTCCCTAGTGAAGTGTCCCATCTCCCCACAGTTGAAGCAAGCGCCCTTCCTTTTTCTGCAATCCTTGTTCAGATGAGTTGAGCTCCCACAAGTAAAGCACTTTTTCCCCTTCTTATCTTCAGACTTCTCATCCTTCTTTTGTGTTTCCTTTTTGGGCCCCGCTTTCTTATTCTGTGGTTCTTCCTTCTTTGTCTCTTTCGGGCCCTTGTCTTCCTCGTGCAGTAGTGCCATATCCACCAATTTCTCGTAAGTTGCTCCCATGGGTACATGGGTCATGGCTAGGCTGTGCAGTGGCTCATTCAATCCTTTAACAAAGCGGAGAGCCTTTTTATGCTGAGTGTTGACTAAATCCAATCCGAATCTTGCTAGTTGGTTGAACTGGTTGACGTATTCCTTGACCGTCATACTTCCTTGCTTAAGAGACAAGAACTTCTCCAATTGTAAACTTCGTTCAGCTTGCGAGAGGAATTTTGTCTCAAACCTTGTTCTGAAATCCATCCATGTCTCAACCGGCCTCTTGGCGTTAGTGACTTCCCACCAGTAGGAAGCTTCGTCTTTGAGCAGCCATACTGCCAACTGTACCTTCTGCCTATCGTCCACCTCGAAGATAACGAACAGATCCTCAGTTTCTTTGAGCCAATTCCTTGCTTCTTCGAATGATTCAGTTCCTTTGAAATCCTTCCCACCCATGGCCCTAAAATCTCTACAGATCTTTGAGAAAACAATTGCACGAGTAGGGGGTGGAGGAGGGGGATCATTTGCTGGACCTGCAGCGGCGGTCCTAGCCTCAAGATATTGACGAAACCAACCGGGTACATGAACACCCTCTGGTATCTCAGATGCTTCAGACATGCTGGAACGAAAAAGAAAAGATTCAATACAAAAAGGATTGAAAGAAAGATATATGGCTCTTGGGGATCATGTTTTGTTTTTCAAAATAAGCTTTACTTTTGAAAATACTTCCTTTTTAAATCCTTTTTGAAAATAGTTTTCAAAACTTTTTATCAAATCTGGTAACCTTCAGCTCTGATGCCAAGTGTAACACCCCACCTCCGTTAAGGTCACTCACAAAGGGAATGCCTTAACTTTGGTGGAGCTTTTTTGTAAACAGAACAGAAACTTACAAGATAGATAAAACAGTACTTGAAAAATTTTAAGTTTATTACAGCGGAAACAGAAAATTAATATGGTTACATCCTTTCAATTTCAGAATTCAAGTACAAAATATCAGTCTTGTACAAAAGCCTTCAAAATGCATAGTTTAAAATCATAATCCCCATGGAACGGAAGCTGTACAGAGCCAAGCCATACTTTAAGCACTTCAAGCAAAGAGAAATCCGGATCAAGCTAAAGTATTTCCCTCCTTGGATAACCTGGGGGGGAAACGGAAGAAAGGAGGCGAAACAACAAGGGTCAGATAAAAAGTCTGGCAAGTCCAGTGACTTTCAGCATATGAACAGATAATAATAATATGATATGAACATAAAACTGGATTTGAGATAACTATAACAGGTGTAGCAGATATAACAGAAAAACAGAATGATATAAACTATTGTTTTACACTTCTCTGCACTAATACTAGTATAGCAGAATTAGGTGTCACCCTAATGTCTAAATTGAAGCAGGAACGGGTACAGAATACTTTAACAGAAACAGAATGCTAATAATGGGCCTTTACTACCCGATCAGAAACAGACAGAAGAAGAAACAGATTTATCCCTATGGAGACAGAATGTGGAATTAGGTGTACACTAGTAATGAGCCTTTAACACCCGAACAGACGGTACCACACAGAAACAGACAGGTGTTACCACCCAACAGAAACAGACGGTACCAACAGAAACAGACAGAACTAAGCGTACCCTAAAACCCTACCCCAAGCGATCGGCTCCCTAATACATAAATATCCTGTGTCGGCCCCACAGTAGGGTGTATCACTCCCTAAAGTGACAACCAATTGGCACAGACCTATTTACAGATGTCACGGCGTCTTACATCCTCAGAGGCAGACCGGGATCCATGCACGCACATGACCCGGTTGGAACGCACCATCAACACCCCTCGCCATTATCAGAATGAACCACTTATAATTAGTTCAGTAAGCGTGCCCGGACCCTACCTACTGTTGGGTCAAAGTTTTGATACCAGAAAGGGTTACTGACTAATATGGGTCCCAAACAACAGATGACACAAGTAATTCCCCTCCTAACCTTGTGTTCCCAGACTAACAGATTTCAGATTAACTTGTTTACAAGTTCAGACATACAAAATTCAGGTTTACTAATTCACAAATTAAGTTAACAAGTCTTCAGACTAACATGTAAGATGTACAGATTTTTCAGATTTGTCTAACTTTGTATTGGGCCTACAGATTCATGGACGGGTTTTACTACATCTATTAATCCCTTTTGTTTAACCCTATTTTCCCCAATACGTTTTAGACGTCATTCTTACCTTAGATTTGCATTAATTAATTATTAATGCACAGACCTCTCACATTAGGTAGGTAGCTTGTGGCCGCTGGATATGCCGGGCGGTTCCGGGCAGACTTCTGCCACAAGCCAGACCTAACCTCGTGTCTTACGCATGTTATGACTAACTTCTCACATTAGAACCTATTGTTTGGGGCCACTGGATGTGCCGGGCGGTTCCGGGCAGATTTACGCCGCAAACTCATTCTAACCTCGAGTTAGCCATGTTTATCTTTGCGGCCAATTAATTAATAATTTACCGTTTATGCGCACGCCCAATATATATGCCAATTCAGATTATATCAATAACAGGATGATTATATCAACATAACAGATAACAGATTTTATATGACTTAACGGATTTAACAGATTTAGCAACTTAGCAGATTTTGGCATATAACAGGTTAGGCATTTCAACCGACAAATTTAACAGATTAGGCATTTCAATCTAATTAGCAGTCTAGGCAATATAACAAAACTAGCAGTTTAGGCAACTTGGCAAATTAGCAGATTTAGCAAATTTAATATTTCTAAAGGTTCTATTTACATGCCTTGCCTAACCATAAATTAGGCCTAAGTTCATATGCCTACATAATGTCATGATTCACAATATGATCATATACTTCCATGTTTGCATACATTTACATAGCGCAGAATATGGACATAATTTACCCTATAACATATGTTCCAATTTTTGTTAAACTAGCATTTTACAGCCGATTCACATATAAATTATACCAAATATAACCATTAATTCCAATGCATGCCATATATCCAAAAATCCCTATTTAGGTGTAATCACAATAATAGATATCCTAATTAATGCAAATCTTTTACACCTAAGCTTCCATATCTTCTTCTTTTTAAGTCATGAATCATTATGCAAACTATACCCAACAATCTAAATCTTTAAATCATATCTTCTAAAAATCAAATCTTGACTTTTATATGCATTTTGTTCAAAGTCTCAAATCATATGTAATCTTACAGTGGTTCCTCTTCTTCTTTTATCACAGAATATGCATAGGTCTAAAACTAGTTTATAACATATGCTTATTTTTCTAATTAATTACAGATCTAAATTACAACATAACTATGCATACAACATGCATAAATTACATGTTCATAGTCAAATTTATGCATCCAATCCGAAGTCACATGTCCAATATGTTTTATGCCTCAGACCTAAAGTCATACATTCAATTTAGTCTTGTCAAATTTCGCATCATTCATTAATTGTCCCAAATTTCGCGTTCATACGTTAATCTCTTTATGAGATTGGGCACAGGCTCGTGGTAGCCTGGCTATAGAAACAGAAAAGAAGAAAGGAATACAGAACAGTCACAGAAAACAGATCCAACAGAAGAGAATATATATACAACCTCAAACTCAGTTTTAAATGCATATCAAAATTATAATTAACGTTTATAGCGGAGAATAACTGTACTTGCCTTGATTGGATTAAAGAAAGAACTTTAACTTGTTGTAGAATCTTTGCAGAAACTTTAATCTCTAGTTTGAATTGAGTTGCTTAGGCTGATGTTGATTATCTTCTAGTTTTAATTCCAGCAGAGCAGAGACGCCATTTTTATTTTTAATTAGAAGAAGAGAGCAATGGAGGCTAGAGAATTGTGTAAGAAACCTAGGTAGAGTCTAGGGTCATTTTATAGAGTTTATGAACTGATTAGGACCATCGATGTTGCTTGGATTGATCGTAGCCATTCATTCGCAAGAGGGACCAATTAGAGCCTGCCACCTAGCCCTAATGACAAAGCAGACCACAGAAAATCGACCAACATAGAATAGGCCAGCCAGGATGGACTGGGTTCGACCTGGGTCTGGACCAGGTCGACAGCCCTGTCGACAGCCCTGTCGACCTGGCTAGACCAGGTCGACAGCCCAGTCGACCTGGGTGCCTTAGGCGGGAATTTTCCTGCCCTGGCCAATTGGGCCCGATTTTTAATTTTAAACTTGTTTTCTGAGCTGTTCGAATTTTAAACTTAATTCAGAAACTTCCGGAGGCTATATCTTCTTCATACGGACTCCGTTTTTCGAAAACTCGGACTCTATTTCGCGTATTTTTCCGAGACGAACGCAATGGCGTATCCCGTTTCTCTTAGTTCTTTGACTTCAAATTAATTATACTTTAATTTGTTAATTCCACAGTTCTAGAATACACGGGGAGTTACAGCCGCCGAAATTTTCTAAAAATAAGTTAGAAAAATAAAGGTAACATTTTATTTAATAAATGAACCGAATAGAATATTCATAGGTTGAATAAAATAGTTTTATCGTTAAAAAAAATAATTTTTAACGTGAATGTGAATAAATAAATATTCATTTACAAACCGGACGGTTTGTTTATGTACACCTATTTGAAGGACATTGATTGGGACGATTAATTTTACACATCGCCCAACTGCACAAATAAAATCTGTGTTTGGTTGTTTGAAACCCCACACGGGTATTGGGATGATATTTGACGTACACTAATCCCGATTGTTTAGTTGTATGTCGATCGATCGATTGACAGACTGTTATAAGCGTTGAATATTTATATTTGATGCTTATACAGTGTAGAATGCACTTTGGACGATGGTTGATTATTCATCGTTGTTGATATGTACATGTGTTGTAGAAAATCCATATAATTAACATCATATGGTAATTGATTCGGCCTCATTCCAGTTTCGAAAAAGAAATATTTGAAATAAAAACCTTTGAAATGGAAATATTTGAAAATAGAATATTTGAAAAAGGAAATATTTGAAAAGAAATATGTAAGAAAGAAATATTCGAAATAGAATATTTGAAAGTAGAAACATATGAAGTCGTGTTGGTTAGATTGACGCCATTTTGACGTGAACGAAATTTGTATCGATGTTATTCATTTTATAATGAATATCGAAAGTGACTTCAAAATCTGATTAATTGAGTATAAATAAATTCGAATTGAAATTGAATACAAATGAATTCGAATTGAAATTGAATTGAATTAGAACTGAAATTGAATTAGAAATCAATTTAAATTAAAATCGATTTGAAATGAATTTAAAACGAAGTTATAAAGGAATATTCAATTTTGATTTGAAATTGAACATGAAGATGAAACTGTTTTGAAAATGAATTTAAAACGATTTATAAAGCACGTTTTAAAAGGAAATCGACGAAGCATATATTATATATATTATATATATAATATAATGGCCTGAATAGAACGCGCCGCGCCGCGGCAGTTCGCGAATTTCGACCATTGACTTCGAATGGATATTGCGGGAGATCCGACCGTCGGATTCTCCTAAAACCGGAACTGTTGGGTTCTTATCGAAAAGAGCTTTCTAACGAATGTTAGAAATTTGAAATCTAACGGTTGGATTTGGAATTATGTCCAAATCAAATTTGGAAAAGGTCGCTGTAAGTGCAGTTCGATGGCCATTGATGGAAATCGACTGTACGGGCCTTGATAAAATTATTAAAAATAGTAATAATTTATGTATAATCATAAGAAAAGATATGGGAAAAATTGGGATGAAAAACTCCATATTTGAAAAGATAAAAATAGATTTTTATCGAAATGAACTAGTTTTGAACTAGAATTATAATCCTATTTATTTTTAAAATAAATAAATCGAATTTGAAATGGTTTTGAAAATAACCAGAATTTCCAATGATTGCATTGGAATGGATTTGAATCGAAATTGTCTTCGGAATATTTCGATGTTGGGTTTCGTGATTATACAGATGTTGTTATGGAAATTTGAAAGATATAGGTATATATATCGTTATTTCCAATACGATATTTGTAAATCGTAGAATTTGATATTGAATATAAGCTGATATATTTTCTATTCAGAGCCTTGTATTTTATATCAAATGGGATTTGGGTTTGTCGTGAATGGTGTCTTGACTAACACTGTTCTTGAACCTAGTTGAGAAAAGATTAAATCTTTTTATTTAGATTTAATGACGTATACCAATTAAATAATATTTAATTGGAATTGAATTGATATTGATTTTTGGGTTTATCGTGAACAGTGTTTTAAATAACACTCGTTCTTTAACCCGATAATTAATGGAATGTGACTTTGGGTTTATCGTGAACCGTGTTTTAAATGACACGGATTCTTTAACCCAGTTAACAATTAAAACTAAGTGGAGTTTTAATGAATCTTTAATTAGATTGAAATGATCGAGAATGGAGTATCACCAGTTTTGCTCTAGGCGATAGTTAAATCTTTAATTAGATTTGAACGTGAAATGGTAATTGAATTTACCGATAACACCGTGGTGTTAGATATGAAGTACTACCAGTTTTACTTCATGGGATGAATAGGTTGGGATTGGGAAATTAAAACAAATGATTACTTCGGTAAGGTTCGTTAATCCCGACTAGTTGAATCAAAATTCAAAAGAAGATTAAAGAATAAATTCAAAGAATTTATCTTTGATAAAATTAATGGGAACCTCTCCCTATGAATGTGAAATTTAGAAACTAACTGTTGGTTAGCCAAGCAGAATGGTTTTCTGGATATTGATCTGATGTTGGTTTCGGCCTTCGGGGTTAATATTTGGGGAATTATTCTCTTGATTAATTTACGGTTAGTTACTGATGAATTGGAATGAGGCGTATGATGTGTTTGTGTAACACTTATTTAAAATATACGCGAGTTATTCGGGAAGGCCGGGTATATCCCATTCTGAATAACGGATACGACGATAGTTCGAAGATGAAGACGGTGGTCGAAGACCGGAAGTCTTCACGTCGTTTGGATAATTACTGATGATCTTTATTGGGATGTACACCCAAGAAGATGGAAACAGTTAGTGATCGTCCAGACGTACTTGGAGATTGATGGATATGCGGGGTACTAGGTGCCTCCGGTTTCGTTCAGACCTAGAACGGACTTGTAAATGGACTGTGTGTCTGACATTGGATTTTAGTCCGTGTGATTGATCTCTATTAAATATATATATCTGTTTGGCGGTGGAGAATTTATTCTCTTACTTAACGCACTTCCCTGATACGTACGAGCTCAGGGGTTATATATCGATCGATATCAAACGCATGGATTGAATTGCCTATGTGGCATGCCTAAGTGGCAAATGATCAAGGCTTCTGTTGAAAAGCAAAGTCTTGTGGTGGATGATCGAAGCACGGTGTGATGATCCCAAAACCCCGTGACACGGTGTTAAGGATAATCATTGGAATATAACACAATAATCATCAATAGCAGATCACAGATAATAGCAAAAACAGAAAATAGAATAATTTACACTCATATGACAGCGGAATCATATAGATATCATCACATCAGAGATGCACAGTACAGGATACAACTTAGTGCATAATGATACATAATCAGTCACCATCGCCTGAGGCGGAATCATACATAAAGAGTACACAAAAGGAATATCAGTTTACATCGCCAATGGCGGAATCATAATATAGATACAATAATGGCGGAGAAAATCCAAGTCAGCACGGTGTAGTCAAGCCTCGCCATGAGCAAAAAGGTGCGTCAGAAACCTGTAACTAGGCTGCCCGTGTGAAATGAGGGCACCCGAGTTTGCAAGGTGAAACAAACTACGAGTCAGTCATGGGACTGGTATGAGAAATCTATTCAACTTATTAACAACAATAATAAGGCAAATCAAAGGACCACGCCACTTTCGCGGAACGGGTTTACTCCAATGAGTGCTAGTGCATGAAATAAAGCAAATGATTAAATCAATGCAATGCTTTTTATAAAATGAAGCCATTATAAGACTCAGGTCCCATCACACAATGCAACGCACGCCGGAGGATAGAGTTTTTACCTTATAATGGCCAAAGATGATTCATACGAATAAAACAAAGGTGTTCGATATTATTACTAGTGCATATATGTTTCAAAAGCAATTCAATCATAAATATCAACCCTAGGCGGCATAGCTACCATCTACTATGTCGCCATACTAGTAATACAATCACATTCGCATGTTTCGTATTGGAAATTGGATTCCTTCATGAGTCGAGGCAAGGGGCAAGCTCCTCTCCGATTCGAGACACTCTAGCAAATGTCCCAGGACCCCACTATGATCCTTGGATCTTCAGGGCCGGTCCTCTCTTACTTTTGAGGATTGGCAATTTCTGAACACAGGTTTCCCGGTCCTTACAGACCTATATCGAGGCGCCTCGCATTCCAACAACCACACAGGTGAAAAGTATATATAATGTCAGGGCTGGTAGGTCATTGACACCACCTTAGCTAGAAAGAAACGTCATGCTCTCCCTGCAGTCACTCTCCCGTTTTTGACTCATACCGAGGTGTGAGGCTCGCGAATTCACGTTATACACAAAGCTACGTCACACAGACCATGCTTTGATCATCAACCACAAGACTTTGCTTTGCAACAGAAGCCTTGATCATATGCCACTTAGGCGTGCCACACAGGCAATCCACTCCATGCGACTGATTTCTGTCAATACATAACCTCTGAGCTCGTACATCTCAGAGAAGGGTGTTAAGCAAGAGAATAAATTCTCCGCCGCCAAACAGATATATATTTAACAGAGATCAATCAACACAGAACAAAATCCAATGTCAGACACACAGTCCATTTACAAGTCCGTTCTGGGTCTGAACGAAACCGGAGGCACCAATTCCTCGCATATCCGTACAATCAACAGTATGTTTGGACGGCTACTACTTCAATTCCTTCATGGTAGCTACTCCAATCACGAGCATCAGTAGCGCCCATCCATCCAATGTGGAGATCTTCGGTCTTCAGTCGTCTTCGACTCTTCGACTTCTCAACGTCGATCGATTATTTGAAATGAGTTAAACTCGGCCTATTCAAATAACCCACGTATACTTAGATTTTCAAATCAATTAATCACGTGGTTGGACTATTCAACATTCACATTTCAGTTATTTAGTTATAATTTTCATGTCAAATACATTCAACCATCACATATCAAGCAAACACAACAAAATTGGTTTATTTTCACTCTATATCGTCTATAGTACTTTATAACGATATATCGCCATTTTTATTTAATTTAAAACGGCCATATTTAATTAAACGACGTTTCCGGTCGTGTCGATGCACTGGCGTTGTTTTTCATTAATTTTGTTTTACACATATATGAAAATCTAACCGTTGGATCTTCACAAATTTTACATCATTAGGAAGGTCTTTTCAAAACGAATCCAACGGTTTCAGTTTTGGGAAAATCCGACGGTCGGATCTTCCACACTAACCATTTGAAGTTACGATTTCAATTTACGAACTGCAGCGTCGTTATTCGATTTAATTTAATTATATATATATATATATATAATCGTTTCTGGCGCTGTTTTTCTTCAGTTTTGAATCAAACATTCCAGACAATCCAAACGTCGGATCTTCACAAAGTTGGTGCCGTTGGAAAGATATTTCCAAGGCGAACACAACGGTTGAGGTTTCTGGAAAATCCAATGGTTGGATCTTCCGCACTAGTCGTTTGAAATCACAGTTTCAAAACATGAACTGCACGGCCACGTTTCGTTTTAATTCTATTTATATTTATATATTTATATAAATATAGTTCATTTAAAAATTCCTGTATCGTTTCCACTTCAATTATTTCACTAACGCCTTTAAATTTTGGAAAATTTCGCCATAACCTCCTTTGTACGGGAGGGTCTGGGAAAATTCCCAAATAGCCACACGGGCGTCTCATATCAAAAAGAAAAAGAAAAAGCCAAGCGGCTAGCCAACAGGCTCATAAAATCATCACCCAAACAAAGCGGTAAATGTGTACCTATTTGTCGGGCACAAAATTCTATTTCTCTTCTCTAGCCCTTTTTGCTTTAACCTGTTCAACAGATATGCATGTACATATATACAATTTCTAACATTTATCATTTTCCATTCAATTTCATATTTGATTTGCTTTGGTTTAAAAACACCATTCATTCTAATGTTGCATGCATAGGCTAAAATCATATCATTAGCTAGTTAATGTATATTTCAACTCATGCACGTTTATTTGAACAAGTGGCTATTTTTAACGCTTCACATTTCAAAGATGATAATTTTGGCAAACTAAAATAGATTTCAACACATGACTATTTTATTTAGTTCCTATGCATGTTAAAAATAATATTTCTTTCACAAATATTTATTTCAACGTCCGCATATCTTTAGCATATCACACATAAGATAAAAATGATATTTTTATCATTTAAAATATTTATTCGACAAATAGATGTTTCAGCACTTCATAGTTTCAATAAAAATGTAATTTTTATCGTTCGATCTTTTTTATTCAACACATGAACTTTTCCACTACACACACTTCTCAACGAATGAGCATCTCCACACATGGACATTTTATTTATGTTGTTTATATTAGAAAGATGGGATTTTCATTGTTGAAATTATTTATACAAGGAGAATATTTTTCATACTTCATATATATAAAAAAATGTGATTTTTATTGTTTAAACACTTCATTCATTCACAAATGAATTTAATTTTCACACAACACTTTTCAACACATGAATATTTCCACACATGGATATAGTTTCAATATATGACTATTTCAACGCAAGAAATAATTTCAACATATGAAAATAATTCTAACACACAAAGATTATTCAAAATTTCGGCAGCATAACGGCAGGGTAGTTAAAACCGGCACCGTCCCTAGTACGGCTCCTCGCTCTACCTTAAAACCTCGCGGTTTTTGACAATGGGATTCATGCATCTAATTCGCACGCAGGCGGCATGTTTATTTTTATTTCCACAAATATTTCGAATTCATTTCAATCACCAATGGGTATTTTTCAACCACAACCAAACAATATCAACCACAAACAATTATTCAACCATTCGTATTTTCCATCCAATATTTCACACCAATTCACCACAATAAATATCGTCCATGGTTTATGGACGAGGGGAGTATATATATATATAATTGCTATATTTCACTTGCATTTCAACACATATATCACTTATTCTATGCATGTAAAAATTCATACTTCGCTTATATAGCTTACACTACACATGTACATGAGGTATACAACACGTATGTAATTTATATTTCGCTTATATAAATTATACACGACATTTTCCATTCAATTTCACGTTAATTTAGATTTCTCACCTTGGTTTTCTGAGCGCTAAAAATCGATACGATGTCAGAAAAATCCGCGGCTTCTTCTATTGGGTAGAGAGCTTCCTTACGGTCCCGATGTTTCCTGTTTCATCGAATTTCGTCAACACACCAAAAAGATATGATTTTTCAAAGCGTAAAGATCAAAGAAAAAATCACTTTCACGAAGCTTCAAAACTAGGTTTACAGTTTTCGAGAAATCAGTGGCACGTGGGGACGATCGGGGAGTTGGACGTGGAAGAAGGAAGGGAGGGCTTTAAATCGGTGGTGGTTTGGTGGCGTTCGGTGGTCGGTGGCGTTCAGGGCGGCGGTGGGAAGTGTTCGACTTTGTGTCGATGGTTCTGGCGAAGGAGGAGGCGATAGGTGTCGGGGTAAAGTCAGATTTGAAGAGGAGGAGGAGGCGCGTCGAGGTAGGGGGTGGCGCAGGTGGAAATCGCCTGTGGCGGCGGCGATTTGGGGGAGAAGCGGCGGACGATTTAAGTCGTCGATCGGGAGAGAGAAACGAGGATTTCTGGTTTTTTTTATTTTTTAAAAAAATGAATGGAAATTTTTGATTGGCCCATAATTTCAATAAATTTTTAAATAGTGTTTTCTCCAACGAACTCCTTTTTAAACCCAACGACTGTCGCCCCTAGCTAAATACCCTCATTCCGGACACAATGGGATATGTTTCGTAGGCCAATTCGACTGTTACAGTCAGTTATTTTTCAAATTAAAGTATAAAACATTTAATTTTTAACTCTGAACGCACATTTCAATTTGTCAGGGCCACAAACTGATTCGAAAAATTCCAGAAAAATAAATCTAGCTATGTTTTGACGCTACGGTCACAACAAAACTAGTTTCGACGAATTCTGAGGTCGTTTGAAAAATGGCCATTTTGTGGTCGATCCTATTTAACAGAAATCGACCAAACACATTTTCTTTTGCCACGCTCACATACTAGCTTCAAAAATTATGAAATTTGAAACCTAGCAATAGTTTGACATCCCTGACCCAACAAAAGTGGTTTCGTCGAATTCCGAGGTCGTATGCAAAATATCAATTTTCCAGGGCTATATATTTTATATACCGACCCTTCTGAAAATTCATTCGGCCATAACTTTTGATTCCCGTTATGAAACTTTGATTTTTCAGATTCGTTAGAAAGGTATTGACTAACAGATTTAAATATTTTTGGTTTCGCTAAAACCCGTTATATTTTCCACCGTGCATAGTCGGTCAAAGTTTGAATTCAAATTTTCAAACTAACTCACTATTTCTAATTCACTATTTTATTGAAATATTCTATTTCAATTGTTCAAATTCCTTTGAAATCACCATTTTAAAAATTTTTAATTGGCTCGTATTTTCCGGGTTATTACAATCTCCCCCACTTAAAACTTTTCGTCCTCGAAAAGGAAACAACAGTAAAGTAGGAAATAAAATGTAAATGCAAAGTATTGTAAAGGTACGTTGCACCGGAGTTAGTCAGAGATATCCACTCTGCATTTGGGGTAAGCTTGCTTAATGCTTTCCTCAGTTTCCCAAGTACAGTCTCTAGGATCCCTGCTCCACTGCACTTTAACTAAATGAACCTTTTTGCTTCTAAGTTCTCTAGTTTCTTTGCCAACAATCTTTAATGGCTCTCTTCTGAGTGCTAATTTTGGAGTTATCTCCACATCCCGTTGCGCTGCTTCTTCTACAACAAGATCCGGATCATGCATATGTCTCCTAAGTTGAGATACGTGAAAAACATTGTGCACTCCAGGCAACCAATCTGGCAATTGAACCCTATAAGCAAGAGTTCCAATTCGCTCAAGTATAGGTAAGGGACCAATAAATCTCGGTGCCAACTTCCCAGTCTTTCCAAATCTGATTACTCCTCTCATCGGAGAAACCTTTAAATAAACATGATCACCAACAGCAAATGTCAAATCTCTCCTTCTAGAGTCTGCATAACTTTTCTGTCGGCTTTGGGCGGTTTTCAATCGCTTCTTGATGAGGTCCACTTTATCAGATGCTTCTCTAATCATATCAGGTCCTAGTACAAGTCTGTTGCCAGGTTCTACCCAACATGCTGGAGATCTGCAGGGTCTGCCATATAATGCTTCAAATGGTGACATTCTCAAACTTGCTTGATAGCTATTGTTATATGAGAACTCTGCCAAATGCAAATGATCTTCCCATGACCCACCAAAATCGATTATACAAGCCCGCAATAAATCTTCTTGAATTCTATTCACCCGCTCAGTTTGGCCATCTGTTTGTGGGTGATAAGCGATGCTCATATTCAGTTTTGTTCCTAATTCTGTCTGGAAAGCCTCCCAGAATTTGCTAGTAAATAGGGGATCTCTATCACTGACAATGCTGATGGGAATTCCATGCAGCTTAACAATTTCTTTGAAGTATATTTGCGCTAGACTTTGAGCGGTTCTATTGGATCTGACAGATATAAAATGGGCAGTCTTCGTGAAGCAATCTACGATTACCCAAGTGCTGTCATTACCTTTCTTGGTTCGCGGCAAACCATCTATGAAATCCATGGAAATCTGTTCCCATTTCCAACCTGGGACTTCCAATGGTTGCAACAGTCCAGCTAGCTTCTGTTGGTCACTCTTGACCAATTGACAAGTAGGACATCTACTAACATACAAAGAAATATCTCTTTTCATTGCCTTCCACCAGAAAGTGCGTTTGATATCGTTGTACATTTTACTCACCCCAGGATGGATGCAAAATTTGGATTTATGGAACTCGTTCAGCACTTCTCTTCGAAGGCCTGGAATATTTGGAATGCAAATCCTATTATTTAACCTGAGAACCCCCCTATTGTCAACACGAAAACTCGTGGTTTCACCTTCCTTGACTCTCTGACTAATTCTCTGAATGAATTCATCGTCTTTCTGTAGGGCTAAAATCCTATCAATCAATCCGGGTGTAATTATAAGATGGGCAACGATTGCGGTCTTTCTACTAAGCGCATCCGCTACTACGTTAGCTTTCCCCGGCGTATACAGGATATCAAGATCATACGCCGCAAGAAATTCTAGCCAACGCTGCTGTCTCAGATTCAGATCTTTCTGGGTATATAAATACTTCAATGATTGATGATCTGTGTACAATATAAATTTCTCACCCAATAAATAATTCCTCCAGATTTTCAATGCAAAATCAATGGCTAGCAGCTCAAGATCATGAGTCACATAATTCTTCTCATGCGGTTTCAGTTGGCGGCTTGCATAAGCGACTACTTGGCCTCTCTGCATTAACACTGCACCAAGACCTCTAATAGAAGCATCTGTCCAAACCGTTAAATCCTGATTGCCATCAATAATAGTTAACACTGGAGCGGTGGTCAATTTCGATTTCAATTCCTGGAAAGCTTCTTCATAGTCGGAAGTCCACTTAAACTTCTCGTGTTTCTTTGTGAGCTTCGTTAACGGACCGGATATCTTCGAAAAATCCTTAACAAACTTTCGATAATAACTAGCCAACCCCATAAAACTTCTAACTTCTGTGGGAGTAGTGGGTTGTTTCCAGTCTTGAATCACTGTTATTTTGCTTGGGTCAACAGAAATTCCTTTCTCTGACACGACATGGCCAAGAAATTTAACTTCTTCTTGCCAGAAGACACATTTAGAGAATTTGGCTTTGAAGACGTTCTTCCTTAGAATCTCCAATACTTGTTCTAAGTGTTTTTCATGCTCGGGTTTTGATTTGGAGTAGATTAAAATATCATCGATAAATACGAGGACAAATTTATTCAGAACTCCCATGAACACTCTATTCATTAGATCGACAAAGTATGCTGGAGCGTTGCATAGGCCAAACGGCATTACTAACCATTCATAAAATATGTCTGGACCTCTGAAAGCGGTCAAAGGAACACACTCTTCTGCTATTCTCAATTGATGAAAACCTGTAGCTAGGTCCATTCGGGAAAATACTTTCGCCCCATTCAATTGGTCTAGCAAATCATCAATGCGGGGTAATGGATATTTGTTTTTGAGCATCTGTTTGTTGAGGTCTCGGTAGTCAACGCATAATCGAAGAGTACCATCTGACTTTGGGACAAACACAACAGCTGCACCCCAATTAGAAAAACTCGGTCTGATTAGACCCTTCCACAACAGTTGACGAGTTTGATCGCCTAATTCTTCCTTTTCTTTCGGAGTCATTCTACGAATTGGATGCACCACTGGTTTGGCATTGGGAATTAGATCGATTCGGAATTCTATTTCTCTTTGCGGAGGTAAGTTTTCAACTTCTTCAAACACATCCGCATAGTTTCTAACAATCGGAATCTTTTCCATGGAAGTGGGGATAAGTTCTAATGCTGACCAAAATTCTTCTCTATTCGGATTCGAACCATGACAGGGAACCGTAATATATCCAAGCTTCGTTCGAATTTTAACGATTCTTTCCGCATAATTCACTTCGGCTTCATATTTCGTTAACCAATCCAGCCCGAGAATAATATCGAATTCGGGAAAATCCATAACGATTAAATCAAAAGGAAATTTGTAGGAAGAATAAGAGACTGGCACTCTACAATATGAACCGAGAGTAATAGGACCCCCTATCGGGTTATGAACTTCAACCGATTCTTTGAGCTTTCGCTGTTTTAACTTTAATTTGTGCACTGTGTTTCTAGCAATAAAACTACGCGATGCACCTGTGTCAAATAATACAGAAACAGGAATATTTTTAATTGTAAGGGTACCTCACAAAACATCGGGTTTACCTGCTCCATCGGAAGCAGCTGGCGGGCTAGACCCGTCATAGACGTGAGCTACTGTAGCTTTCTTCAGCAAAGGACAGTCTTTGACCAGATGATCGGTCTTGCGACAGTTGAAGCACGAGCGAGGGTTCTGAGAGCCTTGGCTCGAGCCTTGAGAATTTGTCTTCTGTCTCTTCGGAGCTGTGCAGACGTTTGAGTAGTGCCCCGGCTTACCACAGTTAAAGCAATTTCCTCTTGGCGGCTTGCCACTCTGAGGCTTTGAAGATGCTGCTTGGCTTGACTTGCCTTGATTTACAGCAGGCTTGCGCTTGTTTCCGGCTTGGCTTCTAGCGCGATCCTGATCCAGATGCCTTTGATCAAGGTCTTCATAGTTGCATGTCATTTCCACCAGCTCGTTGAATTCCAGCTTGACATGGGCCATGGCTCTATCATGATATTGTCGTGTTAGCCCAAGGATAAACCTCTTATTTTTGGATTTCGCGGTGGCGAAGAGCTCTGGAGCATAGGGCGACAACATTGTAAATTTGTTCAGATAATCTTGCACGGAAAGATCCCTTTGCTGGAGATTGGTGAAGTCATCGTGCATTCTTTCTAGAGCTTGTTCTAGGACATATTTCTCCTTGAAGAGTTCTTTGAATCCATCCCATGTTCTTCCAGCTTCTCTATTCCCGGCGATAAGAGATTCCCACCATAATTCGGCTTGTTCCTGCAAAAGCCAGGCGCCCATAATAGCTTTGTCTTCGTCTCCTAGCCTTAGGCCTTCAAGAATTTTCTCGCATGTTTTGAGCCATGCAAGGGCCTCTATTACGGTGCCAGTTCCCGAGAAGGTCTTGCCTCCTAAGTTCTTATATTTCTTAGCTACACGGTCAAGCTCGAAGTATTGAGCTACCGGAGGTTGTATCAAAGGTCCTTCTTGAGCTGGGATTTCTCCCCTTCCTCGGCCTCGGCCGGCACGGCCTCCTCTAGCGGCGGCTGCTCTGGTAGCCATTTGTCAAATTCTGTATAAGCAACGAAAAAGTCAGCTAACAGAAATGATAATCTATTGCATAATTAAGCAGAAAATTTCCACGGAAAGTTATCGATGGACTGATCAATTGTTTTTGCTATTCTGCTCGGCTCATTCTACGACTTTACTAGTCCTATCTCTAATGAGCGACTCGCCTTAGAATACTACTGATTCTATTTTGACGAAGTGTTTAATGTGTTAGACTCCAGAACTAAGGTTAACCAAAGCTCTGATACCAGGTGTGACGATCCCAAAACCCCGTGACACGGTGTTAAGGATAATCATTGGAATATAACACAATAATCATCAATAGCAGATCACAGAAAATAGAATAATTTACACTCATATGACAGCGGAATCATATAGATATCATCACATCAGAGAAGCACAGTACAGGATACAACTTAGTGCATAATGATACATAATCAGTCACCATCGCCTGAGGCGGAATCATACATAAAGAGTACACAAAAGGAATATCAGTCTACATCGCCAATGGCGGAATCATAATATAGATACTATAATGGCGGAGAAAATCTAAGTCAGCAGGTGTAGTCAAGCCTCGCCATGAGCAAAAAGGTGCGTCAGAAACCTGTAACTAGGCTGCCCGTGTGAAATGAGGGCACCCGAGTTTGCAAGGTGAAACAAACTACGAGTCAGTCATGGGACTGGTATGAGAAATCTATTCAACTTATTAACAACAATAATAAGGAAAATCAAAGGACCATGCCACTTTCGCGGAATGGGTTTACTCCAATGAGTGCTAGTGCATGAAATAAAGCAAATGATTAAATCAACGCAATGCTTTTTATAAAATGAAGCCATTATAAGACTCAGGTCCCATCACACAATGCAACGCAAGCCGGAGGATAGAGTTTTTACCTTATAATGGCCAAAGATGATTCATACGAATAAAACAAAGGTGTTCAATATTATTACTAGTGCATATATGTTTCAAAAGCAATTCAATCATAAATATCAATCCTAGGCGGCATAGCTACCATCTACTATGTCGCCATACTAGTAATACAATCACATTCGCATGTTTCGTATTGGAAATTGGATTCCTTCATGAGTCGAGGCAAGGGGCAAGCCCCTCTCCGATTCGAGACACTCTAGCAAATGTCCCAGGACCCCACTATGATCCTTGGATCTTCAGGGCCGGTCCTCTCTTACTTTTGAGGATTGGCAATTCCTGAACACACGTTTCCTGGTCCTTACAGACCTATATCGAGGCGCCTCGCATTCCAACAACCACACAGGTGAAAAGTATATATAATGTCAGGGCTGGTAGGTCACTGACACCACCTTAGCTAGAAAGAAACGTCATGCTCTCCCTACAGTCACTCTCCCGTTTTTGACTCATACCGAGGTGTGAGGCTCGCGAATTCACGTTATACACAAAGCTATGTCACACAGACCATGCTTTGATCATCAACCACAAGACTTTGCTTTGCAACAGAAGCCTTGATCATATGCCACTTAGGCGTGCCACACAGGCAATCCACTCCATGCGACTGATTTCTGTCAATACATAACCTCTGAGCTCGTACGTCTCAGAGAAGGGCGTTAAGCAAGAGAATAAATTCTCTGCCGCCAAACAGATATATATTTAACAGAGATCAATCAACACAGAACAAAATCCAATTTCAGACACACAGTCCATTTACAAGTCCGTTCTGCGTCTGAACGAAACCGGAGGCACCAATTCCTCGCATATCCGTACAATCAACAGTATGTTTGGACGGCTACTACTTCAATTCCTTTATGGTAGCTACTCCAATCACGAGCATCAGTAGCGCCCATCCATCCAATGTGGAGATCTTCGGTCTTCAGTCGTCTTCGAATCTTCGACTTCTCAACGTCGATCGATTATTTGAAATGAGTTAAACTCGGCCTTTTCAAATAACCCACGTATACTTAGATTTTCAAATCAATTAATCACGTGGTTGGACTATTCAACATTCACATTTCAGTTATTTAGTTATAATTTTCATGTCAAATACATTCAACCATCACATATCAAGCAAACACAACAAAATTGGTTTATTTTCACTCTATATCGTCTATAGTACTTTATAACGATATATCGCCATTTTTATTTAATTTAAAACGGCCATATTTAATTAAACGACGTTTCCGGTCGTGTCGATGCACTGGTGCTGTTTTTCATTAATTTTGTTTTACACATATATGAAAATCTAACCGTTGGATCTTCACAAATTTTACATCATTAGGAAGGTATTTTCAAAACGAATCCAACGGTTTCAGTTTTGGGAAAATCCGACGGTCGGATCTTCCACACTAACCATTTGAAGTTACGATTTCAATTTACGAACTGCAGCGTCGTTATTTGATTTAATTTAATTATATATATATATATATATATATATATATATATATATATATATATAAATATAATCGCTTCTGGCGCTGTTTTTGTTCAGTTTTGAATCAAACATTCCAGACAATCCAACCGTCGGATCTTCACAAAGTTGGTGCCGTTGGAAAGATATTTCCAAGGCGAACCCAACGGTTGAGGTTTCGGGAAAATCCAATGGTTGGATCTTCCGCACTAGTCGTTTGAAATCACGGTTTCAAAACATGAACTGCACGGCCACGTTTCGTTTTAATTCTATTTATATTTATATATTTATATAAACATAGTTCATTTAAAAATTCCTATATCGTTTCCACTTCAATTATTTCACTAACGCCTTTAAATTTTGGAAAATTTCTCCATAACCTCCTTTGTACGGGAGGGTCTGGGAAAATTCCCAAATAGCCACACGGGTGTCCCATATCAAAAAGAAAAAGAAAAAGCCAAGCGGCTAGCCAACAGGCTCATAAAATCATCACCCAAACAAAGCGGTAAATGTTTACCTATTTGTCGGGCACAAAATTCTATTTCTCTTCTCTAGCCCCTTTTGCTTTAACCTGTTCAATAGATATGCATGTACATATATACAATTTCTAACATTTATCATTTTCCATTCAATTTCATATTTGATTTGCTTTGGTTTAAAAACACCATTCATTCTAATGTTGCATGCATAGGCTAAAATCATATCATTAGCTAGTTAATGTATATTTCAACTCATGCACGTTTATTTGAACAAGTGGCTATTTTTAACGCTTCACATTTCAAAGATGATAATTTTGGCAAACTAAAATAGATTTCAACACATGACTATTTTATTTAGTTCCTATGCATGTTAAAAATAATATTTCTTTCACAAATATTTATTTCAACGTCCGCATATCTTTAGCATATCACACATAAGACAAAAATGATATTTTTATCATTTAAAATATTTATTCGACAAATAGATGTTTCAGCACTTCATAGTTTCAATAAAAATGTAATTTTTATCGTTCGATCTTTTTTATTCAACACATGAACTTTTCCACTACACATACTTCTCAACGAATGAGCATCTCCACACATGGACATTTTATTTATGTTGTTTATATTAGAAAGATGGGATTTTCATTGTTGAAATTATTTATACAAGGCGAATATTTTTCGTACTTCATATATAAAACAAAATGTGATTTTTATTGTTTAAACACTTCATTCATTCACAAATGAATTTAATTTTCACACAACACTTTTCAACACATGAATATTTCCACACATGGATATAGTTTCAATAAATGACTATTTCAACGCAAGAAATAATTTCAACATATGAAAATAATTCTAACACACAAAGATTATTCAAAATTTCGGCAGCATAATGGCAGGGTAGTTAAAACCGGCACCGTCCCTAGTACGGCTCCTCGCTCTACCTTAAAACCTCACGGTTTTTGACAATGGGGATTCATGCATCTAATTCGCACGCAGGCGGCATGTTTATTTTTATTTCCACAAATATTTCGAATTCATTTCAATCACCAATGGGTATTTGTCAACCACAACCAAACAATATCAACCACAAACAATTATTCAACCATTCGTATTTTCCATCCAATATTTCACACCAATTCACCACAATAAATATCGTCCATGGTTTGTGGACGAGGGGAGTGTGTATATATATATATATATATATATATATATATAATTGCTTTATTTCACTTGCATTTCAACACATATATCACTTATTCTATGCATGTAAAAATTCATACTTCGCTTATATAGCTTACACTACGCATGTACATGAGGTATACAACACGTATGTAATTTATATTTCACTTATATAAATTATACACGACATTTTCCATTCAATTTCACGTTAATTTAGATTTCTCACCTTGGTTTTCTGAGCGCTAAAAATCGATACGATGTCAGAAAAATCCGCGGCTTCTTCTATTGGGTAGAGAGCTTCCTTGCGGTCCCGATGTTTCCTGTTTCATCGAATTTCGTCAACACACAAAAAAGATATGATTTTTCAAAGCGTAAAGATCAAAGAAAAACTCACTTTCACGAAGCTTCAAAACTAGGTTTACAGTTTTCGCGAAATCAGTGGCACGTAGGGACGATCGGGGAGTTGGACGTGGAAGAGGGAAGAGAGGGCTTTAAATTGGTGGTGGTTTGGTGGAGTTCGGTGGTCGGTGGCGTTTAGGGCAGCGGCGGGAAGTGTTCGACTTTGGGTCGATGGTTCTGGCGAAGGAGGAGGCGATAGGTGTCGGGGTAAAGTCGGATTTGAAGAGGAGGAGGAGGCGCGTCGAGGTAGGGGGGTGGCACAGGCAGAAATCGCCTGTGGCAGCAGCGATTTGGGGGAGAAGCGGCGGACGATTTTAGTCGTCGATCGGGAGAGAGAAACGAGGGTTTCTGGTTTTTTTTATTTTTCAAAATAATGAATGGAAATTTTTGATTGGCCCATAATTTCAATAAATTTTTAAATAGTGTTTTCTCAAACGAACTCCTTTTTAAACCGAACGACTGTCGCCCCTAGCTAAATAGCCCCATTCCGGACACAATGGGATATGTTTCGTAGGCCAATTCGACTGTTACAGTAAGTTATTTTTCAAATTAAAGTATAAAACATTTAATTTTTAACTCTGAACGCACATTTCAATTTGTCAGGGCCACAAACTGATTCGAAAAATTCCAGAAAAATAAATCTAGCTATGTTTTGACGCTACGGTCACAACAAAACTAGTTTCGTCGAATTCTGAGGTCGTTTGAAAAATGGCCATTTTCTGGTCGATCCTATTTAACAGAAATCGACCAAACACATTTTCTTTTTCCACGCTCACATACTAGCTTCAAAAATTATGAAATTTGAAATCTAGCAATAGTTTGACATCCCGGACCCAACAAAAGTAGTTTCGTCGAATTCCGAGGTCGTATGCAAAATATCAATTTTCCAAGGCTATATATTCTATATACCGACCCTTCTGAAAATTCATTCGGCCGTAACTTTTGATTCCCGTTATGAAACTTCGATTTTTCAGATTCGTTAGAAAGTTATTGACTAACAGATTTAAATATTTTTGGTTTCGCTAAAATCCGTTATATTTTCCACCCTGCATAGTCGGTCAAAGTTTGAATTCAAATTTTCAAACTGACTCACTATTTCTAATTCACTATTTTATTGAAATATTCTATTTCAATTGTTCAAATTCCTTTGAAATCACCATTTTAAAAATTTTAAATTGGCTCGTATTTTTCGGGTTATTACACACGGCCTTTGTGGCGTAGCTTTGTGTAACGTTTACTTCGCGAGTTTCACACCCGGTATGAACCAAAAACGGGAGACGGACCTCAGGGAGGGCATGCGTTTCTTTCTAGCTAGAAGTGGCGTCAGTGGTTTTACACGCCCTGACGAGTTTGACTTATGTGGTTGTTGTTGTTGCAAGGCGCCTCAGTTTGATCGGACGATCCGGGTCCGATGGAGTCCTTTTTTTGGCTCATTGACGCCCCAAAGGGCGGGGAGACGTATTGTTCAGGCATAATAATCCAAATCGATGGACCGGCCCTAACGATCCAAGGGGCAGTTGCGGCTGTTCCTGAGACACGGGCTAGAGCGTCTCGAATCGGTTGAGGACTATCTTTTGCCTCGGTTCATAGACGGAAATCCAATTTCCAAATACGTGACATTTGCGGTTTTAATTATAGAACTAGTATGGCGACATGATATATGGTACCCATGCCGCCTATGATTGATACTTATGATTTGAAGTTGTTTTATACACTATGCACTTATAACAGTATCAAATGATTTGTTTTAAACGTATCAAGCATTCTTTGGCTGTTATAAGGGAAAACCCTATCCCCCGGCTTGCGTTGCATTGTGTGATAGGACCTGGGTCTTATAACAGCTTCATTTTTCTTTATTTAGCATTGCACTGTTGTTTTATGCACTGGTATTCTTGGGAGGAAACCCGTTCCGTGTTATACGGCGTGGTCCCTTGATTTACCGAACATTAAAAATAAAGATTAACTGTTTTAGTTCTCACACCAGTCACATGACTGACCTGGAGTTTATTGTTTTGACCTAAACTCTGAGTGCCCTTATTTTGACACGGGCAGCTAGTAGTTTTGATTTTGCAGATTTATATTCACAGGATCCTGGTTTACAGCTGGAATGATATCCGGAAAGCTTTGTATCCGTATATCTCTTCTAGTTGTGTACTGTACTATTTTCCTCTGCGATGTATTTAAATGTAATCTCTGATATTTTCTGTGTAATATTCATTTATACTCTGTATATTCTTGTAATCTGATGCATTATTGTAATATACTATGAAATGTTCTTCCGTCTACGTTCTGTTTTGTCGTGTTCTCAAAACGATCAGGCGTTTCGAACGGTCTGGGTCGGTTTAGCGACTGGTTCGGACCGAGCGAAATTCTTTTTCGTCACAGTTGGTATCGGAGCTTTGGTTACAAAGCTCAGAGAACAGGACACATTAGAACCATACGAAAGAATTCATCAGATATTGGATTAGTAATATCCAATGAGAATGACTCGTTAGAGATGGGATCAGTAGTATCCTAGAACGAGTGTGAAGAGTATATTTTTAAAATGAAAACAAATTTTGTTTTGAAAATTTAAATCAATTATTCGTATTTGATTATTTATTTGTATTGATTTGGATAGTCCAGTATATAATGATTTTGCATATACGCCTTGCAAACATGTATTTGAAGTTTTAATATACTGGATAGATATAGAATTACACTCGAATCGCCCGGAGATGGTTTTGATGATGGAGCTCCATCATTAGAATTTATATTCGAGTGATGAACTTGTAATATCTATATATTTCCTATTGACTGGTGTGAGAACCAAAAATTAGATAGGGCCTATTGTAGTGATTTGGCATCAAAAACATGATTTTTGTATATGTATCAAAATTATGAATTTGAAACTCTAATTCACTAATTGATTGATGTTTGTGTTGGTTGTTTATTTGTTTGCTAATTTTTAGCCATTTAGCCTAATTGAATCACATATTGAATTATATTGAAAATTGGTTGCATTTGCTTGCATATACATATACTTACATTGAACAGGTCATAGCAAGGAGGCTAGAGCAGAGAATAAAATTTGTTTGCCCGACAAATAGGTACATGTTTACTACATAATTTACTGTTTTGTTTGGGTGATGATGATTTTGTGAGCCTATTGGCTAGCCGCTTGGCTTTTTCTTTTTCTTTTTGAGATCAGAAGGCCTATATGGCAATTTTGGGATTTTCCCGTGGCTCCCGGTGCAGGGGAGGTTATGGCGAAATTTTTCGAAAATTTAGGGTGTTAGCCAAATTTTTGAAAATTTGAAAATTCTCAGAAATTGAAAAGTTGGAGAATGAAAGCTAGATCGAACGTAGAGTTGATTAATCAAACAACTTTCGACTTTGTTCCTTTTCGGGGACGAAAAGTTTTAAGTGGGGGAGATTGTAATAACCCGAAAATCTGGGCCAGTTTAAAATTTTTATTTTGGCAATTTTAGCGAATTTTGATTATTTAAAATGAATTATTCTAAACAATATCGACGAGAAATTTATTTTGAATGGAATTCGAACGTATATATTATACGCGTCGTCGTTAGAATATAAATAATTATATATAATTATAACGGGAATTGAAAATGGCGCGGTAGTTCGATAATTCGATTTCAAACTTCAATTGGATGTACCGGGTGCAAAACAATCCGGATTTTAGCGAAACCAAAAATAATAGGATCTAATTGTGAATATCTTTCCAACGAATCCGAAAAATCAAAATTTCATAGTGGGAATCAAAAGATATGCTCAGTTGAAAATTCTGAATAGTCGCTACGGAATTCAGGCCCTTAAAAATGGGAATTTTGCAAACGACCTCGGATTTCCACGAAACCACTTTTGTTGGGTCCGTGATGTAAAGTTATTGCTAGATTCCAAATTTCATAATTTTTCGAGTCAATATGTGAGCGTGGCAAAGGAAAATGCGTTTGACCAGTTTCAGTTGATTTCAATCGACTGGAAATTGGCCATTTTTCAAACGGTCTCAGAATTCGACGAAATTAGTTTTGTTAGGACCGTATCGTCAATTCGAAGCTAGAAATAAATTTTCTGTAATTTTTAGAGTTCGTATGTGACCCCAGTAAATTAAAATTGAATATAATGATTTATATTTTGAATTTAACGAAAATTGATCGAAACGGACGAATTGACTTACGATGCATATCCCATTGTGTTCGGAATGGCGGTAATTAGCTAGGAGCGACAGTCGGTGGGTCTCGTTTGGAGTTCGTATTAAAAGGTTACCTTTTGTGGAAAATAAAATAATTAAATAGTAATATAAAAGAATGGCCCACCCATTATCTCCTTTCCCCGTTGGTCAAACCCCCCTTTTATTTTTCACTTTCAGTCGACGATGGAAAAAAAAAGAAAAAAGAAAAAAACTCGTGGAAGCCGTCGCTCCCCTCCACCGCACCACCGCGGCATGCCGCCTTCACCTCCTCACCACCGGCCATCACCAGGCCGCGCCCCCACTCGCCAGTCAACCTCCGACCCGTCCCTCCGCTGTAAGCGTCGCGGCCATCCCCATTTTCCCCAAATCGAAGCCAAATCCACAGGAAACCCTAGCCGCCGTGCCCACCACCGCCTCCGGCCTACTGACGCGCCACCAGCACTCCCCTCCGCCTCCTCTGATCGCCAACAACCACTGATCCCCCCCCATTCCTTAAAACGATGTAAGTTTTCATATTTATTATTTAATGTTCTTTTCAGTTTTTTTATAGGTTATTATAGTAGAAAAGGTTAGGTTTTTATAAAGAAAAAGGTGTGATTTTTAATAACTGAAAAGGGTTGATTTTTAGATAATATAAGATATGATTTTTTTAAAAAAACTATAAAGATATGATTTTTCTATATATGAAAAATAGGGTTTTTAATATATAAAGATTATATTTGAAAGGAGAAAATATTATATTTTTAAAATAGAGAAGTTAGGATTTTTAGAATATGAAAAGAACGAGATAAAAATATGATCTTTTAATATATAAGCATCATGTTAAAAAATATAATTTTTATAAAGATAAAGATATGATTTTTATTGTATGTTCGAAATATTTTTATGAAGATAAAAACGTGATTTTTATATTGAAAGTAGCGTTGTAAAAATATGATTTTTATATTATAGGAAGAGTAAAAATATGATTTTTAATATTATAGAAAGAGTAAAAATATGATTTTTTATATTATAGGAAGAGTAAAAATATGATTTTTATATTATAGAAAGAATAAAAATATGATCTTTATATAATGGAGAATATAAAAATGTGATTTTTATATATGTAGTGAATGCGGGCGACGAAGGTGACAAAAGAAGAAACGACGAAGATTTCTACCTAAGAAGAGTCGTGGCGTTTGGTTTAGCATCTCTGTGGGAACTCCTCACTCTAAATTTCTTTTTCTAGTTATATATATATATATATATATATATATATATATATATATTAGGATGCAGACGATGTTTAGTAGCACCCGACACCCGTCATCCACAGACCATGGATGGCTTGTTTGTTTAATTGTTTGGTTGTGTATTTGGTTAGATTATTTGGTTTGAATTGAATTATTTGGTGAAATGAAATTGATTTGATTGATGTGTGAATGGCATGGGCCTTCACTAGACCGCGGATAAGGCTAGGTCTTGTCCTGTTTCTAGTATCGTGCCGTTATGCCACCGAAATTTTCTAAAAATAAGTTAGAAAAATAAAGGTAACATTTTATTTAATAAATGAACCGAATAGAATATTCATAGGTTGAATAAAATAGTTTGATCGTTAAAAATAATAAATTTTAACGTGAATAAATAAATATTCATTTACAAACCGGACGGTTTGTTTATGTACACCTATTTGAAGGACATTGATTAGGACGATAAATTTTACACATCGCCCAACTACACAAATAAAATCTGTGTTTGTTTGTTTGAAACCCCACACGGGTATTGGGATGATATTTGACGTACACTAATCCCGATTGTTTAGTTGTATGTCGATCGATTGATTGACAGACTGTTATAAGCGTTGAATATTTATATTTGATGCTTATACAGTGTATAATGCACTTTGGACGATGGTTGATTATTCATCGTTGTTGATACGTACATGTGTTGTAGAAAATCCATATAATTAACATTATATGGTAATTGATTGGGCCTCATTCCAGTTTCGAAAAAGAAATATTTGAAATAAAAACCTTTGAAATAGAAATATTTGAAAATAGAATATTTGAAAAAGGAAATATTTGAAAAGAAATATGTAAGAAAGAAATATTCAAAATAGAATATTTGAAAGTAGAAACATATGAAGCCGTGTTGGTTAGATTGACGCCATTTTGACGTGAACGATATTTGTATCGATGTTATTCATTTTATAATGAATATCGAAAGTGACTTCAAAATCTGATTAATTGAATATAAATGAATTCGAATTGAAATTGAATACAAATGAATTCGAATTGAAATTGAATTGAATTAGAACTGAAATTGAATTAGAAATCAATTTAAATTAAAATCGATTTGAAATGAATTTAAAACGAATTTATATTGGAATATTCAATTTTGATTTGAAATTGAACATGAAGTTGAAACCGTTTTGAAAATGAATTTAAAACGATTTATAAAGCACGTTTTAAAAGGAAATCGATGAAGTATATATTATATATATAATATAATGGCCTGAATAGAACGCGCCGCGCCGTGGTAGTTCGCGAATTTCGACCATTGACTTCGAATGGATATTGCGGGAGATCCGACCGTCGGATTCTCCTAAAACCGGAACCTTGGGTTCATATCGAAAATAGCTTTCTAACGAATGTTAGAAATTTGAAATCTAACGGTTGGATTTGGAATTATGTCCAAATCAAATTTGGAAAAGGTCGCTGTAAGTGCAGTTTGATGGCCATTGATGGAAATCGACTGTACGGGCCTTGATAAAATTATTAAAAATAGTAATAATTTATGTAAAATCACAAGAAATGATTTGTGAAAAATTGGGATGAAAAACTCCATATTTGAAAAGATAAAAATAGATTTTTATCGAAATGAACTAGTTTTGAACTAGAATTATAATCCTATTTATTTTTAAAATAAATAAATCGAATTTGAAATGGTTTTGAAAATAACCAGAATTTTCAATGATTGCATTGGAATGGATTTGAATCGAAATTGTCTTCGGAATATTTCGATGTTGGGTTTCGTGATTATACAGATGTTGTTATGGAAATTTGAAAGATATAGGTATATATATCGTTATTTCCAATACGATATTTGTAAATCGTAGAATTTGATATTGAATATAAGCTGATATATTTTCTATTCAGAGCCTTGTATTTAATATCAAATGGGATTTGGGTTTGTCGTGAATGGTGTCTTGACTAACACTGTTCTTGAACCTAGTTGAGAAAAGATTAAATCTTTTTATTTAGATTTAATGAAGTATACCAATTAAATAATATTTAATTGGAATTGAATTGATATTGATTTTTGGGTTTATCGTGAACAGTGTTTTAAATAACACTCGTTCTTTAACCCGATAATTAATGGAATGTGACTTTGGGTTTATCGTGAACCGTGTTTTAAATGACACGGATTCTTTAACCCAGTTAACGATTAAAACTAAGTGGAGTTTTAATGAATCTTTAATTAGATTGAAATGATCGAGAATGGAGTATCACCAGTTTTGCTCCAGGCGATAGTTAAATCTTTAATTAGATTTGAATGTGAAATGGTAATTGAATTTACCGATAACACCGTGGTGTTAGATATGAAGTACTACCAGTTTTACTTCATGGGATGAATAGGTTGGGATTGGGAAATTAAAACAAATGATTACTTCGGTAAGGTTCGTTAATCCTGACTAGTTGAATCAAAATTCAAAAGAAGATTAAAGAATAAATTCAAAGAATTTATCTTTGATAAAATTAATGGGAACCTCTCCCTACGAATGTGAAATTTAGAAACTAACTGTCGGTTAGCCAAGCAGAATGGTTTTCTGGATATTGATCTCATGTTGGTTTCGGCCTTCGGGGTTAATATTTAGGGAATTATTCTCTTGATTAATTTACGGTTAGTGACTGATGAATTGGAATGAGGCGTATGTTGTGTTTGTGTATCACTTATTTAAAATATACGCGAGTTATTCGGGAAGACCAGGTTTATCCCATTCTGAATAACGGATACGACGATAAGTCGAAGATGAAGACGGTGGCCGAAGACCGGAAGTCTTCACGTCATTTGGATAATTACTGGTGATCTTGATTGGGATGTACACCCAAGAAGATGGAAACAGTTAGTGATCGTCCAGACGTACTTGGAGATTGATGGATATGCGGGGTACTAGGTGCCTCCGGTTTCGTTCAGACCCAGAACGGACTTGTAAATGGACTGTGTGTCCGACATTGGATTTTAGTCCGTGTGATTGATCTCTATTAAATATATATATGTTTGGCGGCGGAGAATTTATTCTCTTGCTTAACGCCCTTCTCTGAGACGTACGAGCTCAGGGGTTATATATTGATGGATATCAAACGCATGGAGTGAATTGTCTATGTGGCATGCCTAAGTGGCAAATGATCAAGGCTTCTGTTGAAAAGCAAAGTCTTGTGGTGGATGATCGAGACACGGCCTTTGTGGCGTAGCTTTGTGTAACATTTACTTCGCGAGTTTCACACCCGGTATGAACCAAAAACGGGAGACGGACCTCAGGGAGGGCATGCGTTTCTTTCTAGCTTGAAGTGGCGTCAGTGGTTTTACACGCCCTGACGAGTTTGACTTATTTGGTTGTTGCTGTTGTGAGGCGGCTTGGTTTGATCGGACGATCCGGGTCCGATGGAGTCATTTTTTTGGCTCATTGACGCCCCAAAGGGCGGGGAGACGTATTGTTCAGGCATAATAATCCACATCGATGGACCGGCCCTGACGATCCAAGGGGCAGTTGCGGTTGTTCCTGAGACACGGGCTAGAGCGTCTCGAATCGGTTGAGGACTATCTTTTGCCTCGGTTCATAGATGGAAATCCAATTTCCAAATACATGACATTTGCGGTTTTAATTGTAGAACTAGTATGGCGACATGACATATGGTACCCATGCCGCCTATGATTGATACTTATGATTTGAAGTTGTTTTATACACTATGCACTTATAATAGTTGTTAGCCTACTTTGTGAACTAGGCAACACAAAGTCAAGAAATCAGACATTGAAGAGCATTTTTTCATTAGAAGACTTCGGTTCGGATTGGAGAAGACACTACAACCTAGATTGGACAACAGCGATTGTTCGGGTCGGGTCAGAGCAACATATCGGTTCGGGTCGGATAGAATCTTCTGTTCGGATCGGTGATCTGCTGTTGAGGAAATTGGTAAGGCATATCTAATCGGATCGGAGGGCAACATAATCTCAATTGGATAGGAAAGCCACCTATTTGCCACGAAAATCGATCGGAGCGGAGCAGATTAGAGAAGAAGAGAGCGTTGCATCCAAGCCAATCCGGGTCGGATCGGGTATCCCGATCCGAACCCCTTGTCTGTGTATCTCCGACCCGAGCCCATGTTCCATATTATTCTCCTGCAAAAGCGCCTGGATATCCGGACCGGTTGTGACCAGTTCCTACCCATAACGTTCGTTACTTTGATGCGTTGTCAACACAATAATTCATCTGAACCCAAAGCTAATGGGATGGAAGACACGTGGCCCCGACCCAGATCACGTTTTGAGCAAATTCACACCTATAAATACCCCGTCTGGAGACAAAGAAAAGGATCTTTTTTAGGCACTTTGAGAATACAACCACCCCTGTAATCCGAACTCAATTTCTCCCGGAGAATCCAAATCTTCTTTCATTACTTGTTTTAGTCTATTGAGTGAATATAAGTGAGTTGTGAGTGGAATTGAGTGAAGCTTACATTGTATTTGCAACTGAATCATTGAATATAGTGAAAGATAAGTGGACGTAGGCATTTCTTCGCCGAACCACTATAAATCCTGTGTGTTCATTTTTATTTTTATCTCATTTGATTTTGCTTTTAATCAATTTGGGTGTTAGAACCACTTTTGGGTCTAACATTTTGGTGCTTTCACTGAGAATCCTCATCTAAATTCTTTATTTTCCGGGATCTCTTTCTACTTTTTGGACCGTTGATTTCAAAGAAGTGAATCCTTAAGTTTCTCCGCTTTTTTATATTTGTTGAAGTGATTGTCAAAGACTCATGGCCAAAGGAAAAGGCAAGGAAGTTCAGTCTATTCGAGGAAATGGAGCTGGCGAAGATCAGCAAAATGCTGTCGTAACAAGGTCTCGGGGGCAGAGTTCAGCAGCAGGAAGAACCAATGCAGGAAATCCGAGCCGCCAACAGGGGGAGAGCTCCGATCCGATCCGGGTAGGAGATTTTGAAGCAGTACATTCCCCCAATCTGAACCGACCCGAGCTGCTTGCCACGTACCGATCCGACCAGGCTCCCCAACTCCGAACCGACCCGACCTCCTACCTCCGATCCGACCCGATGCTTGGTGAAGCTGGAACCTCTACTCGAGTCCCTACGAATGCTCCAATTCTAGTCGCCAGGGTTGGTGATCAGGTCAATCCATCTGCGCCCATCACTCAAGGAGATTTCTCGCGCTTGCTTGACATGCTTGAGAGCACAAGGGAGGCTATGAAAGTTCACGAGCGCACTAATCTCATGATGCAGGAAAATATGAGGCTCATGAGTCGGGAGATTAGTGAACTCCATCGACAGAGAACTCCATCACCGGTTCGTCACACACCAAGGGATCAATCTTCATCTTCCGAGGAAGAGCGGCCCCGTGAACGAAGGCCACTCGAACGACCTCTGAACGTGGAGCAGCTGACATTTGGATCTTTGGGATCTCGTGAGGATATCGCACGAGCATTAGGAAACAATGACCCCACTCGGGGGCAAAGACTCCAGTCCCCTCATCCCGAGATCGACCGGGAACGCAGGGAACGGAATCGAGCAGAGGCAGCTCGAAGAAGAAGGGCATCTCCTGAACAAGAGCCCAGAAGGAACTTGGATACTGGGGCCAGGGAACCTGAGCGGCCTCTAATTAATGCGGATGTACAGGCAATGGTTCGCCAGATCATGTCCGAGAGCCGGAATTATACAAATGAAGATTATGGCATTGAGCGAAGCCATACTCCCTTCACCGACGATATCCTCGACTTCCAATTTCCCCGACGCTTTAACTTGCCACAGATGGACAAGTACAACGGAAGGACTGATCCGGGACAACACTTGATGCGATACTCGTGGCTCATGAATGCTGCTGCTGCCCCTGATGAAGTGAAGTGCAAAGCATTCCCAATCTACTTAGAAGATGTGGCGCTGTTCTGGTTTACCCGACTTCCTCCTCGTTCGATTTCAAATTACAAGGAACTAAGCGAGCGTTTCATGAACCAGTTCCGACTCAATGCCCGAAAGTCCAAAAGTGTTATTGAATTATCGAGAATCAAGTAGGCACTAGGAGAGTCTTTGAGGGCATATCTTGACCGTTTTAACCAAGCTGTAACTGAGGTCAGTGACCCGCATGAGCCCACTATTCTGATGGCATTGAAGGAAGGAGTAGATCCTGAATCTGAGTTTGGAGATTACCTTTATAGGAAAACACCCTCCACAAGGGAGATATTCTACGAAAAAGCCGATATTTATCTAAGGCGAGAGGAGGCCAGGGAAAACCGAAAGAGAAAGTCTGAGATGGCTTCAAAGGAGAATGTGCAGAGTAATATCGCCGTGAAGCAGTCTGGGGAAAGTTCTGGCAAGGTTGAAGTAAATTTAGGAAACAAGGGTGGAAACAGCAATGTTGGAAGCGGGGGTAACAACAACAATAACCGTAATCCGAACGGTAACAGAAGAAACAGAAATAGGGGAAGTGATCCTAACAAAAGACCCCGATTCCAGAACTACGAGAATTATACACCATTGAACGACACCCTGGAAAATATTTATTTGGATACGTACAATGTGTTACAGTACAAAAGACCGCCACCTCGTGATTCGACCGAGAAAGAAATGGCGACAGGGAAATTTTGTTTGTTTCATGGAACTCATGGGCATTCAACCAATGAATGTCGGCATTTGAGGGATGTGATTGAGAAGCTGCTGCGTGAAGGGAAGTTGGATGAGTACAAGGTTGCCCCGAGGGACAGGGGGCAAGGAGAGCAGGCTCCAAAACAGATTCTACCTGCTCCCAAGCCTACAGCGTAGCAGAAAGGTAAAGGAATTGTTATCAACTCCATAGTAGGCGGACCTCACCCAGCAATTCGAAGTTTCAGATCAATGGATCAATATGTGAATGCTGCCAAGCATCTAGACGTGAATGAAGGTGATGATTTGGAAGATGTCACCCCCATTAAACAACAGAAGACCATGTTTGATGACGTGGTATTTCGCAGCCGAGACAATACTGGGATACAATCACCCACCAATGATCCGTTGGTTATTACTACCACCATTGGGCCGGCCTTGGTCCATAAGGTGTTAGTAGACAACGGAAGTTCCGTTAATATTTTGTTCAAGAAGTCATTTGATCAGATGAAGCTTGAATCTGAAGATCTGAAACCATGTGAAGGATGGATCAGAGGCTTCAACGGGGCGTCGACAACTCCCATGGGATACATAGAGTTGCCCGTGACCCTGGGGCAAGGAGAACGTAGAAGAGTGCGGATGCTTCAGTTCGTAGTATTGGACGTATATTCGCCTTATAATGCATTTTTGGGGAGGCCTGCCCTCGCTGAATTCAGAGTTTGTATCGCCCCTTGGTGCTTGTTACTTAAGTTCCCAACCGAAGCCGGAACTGGAGTAATGAGAGGGGATCAAGTTTCCGGACGGGCCTGCTATGTGGCCGAACTAAAGATGTTGATGAAAGGACTTAACGTTGAGAGTAAGGATGCCTCGTCTCCCTCAAAGGGGGGCTCGGCATAGCAATTAGAGAGATTGACCCCAAAGGAGTTGCCCAAAGGAACACCTGAAGACCTGGATCCCAGAAAAGACGAGGAACCAGAGGCTAGGAATGCAACTCCTAATGAAGCGACAGTGGAAATTCCCATTGATGAAGCTGATCCGACAAAAGTCTTGAAAATTGGTTCTCAATTGGATCCACGTCGAGCTAAAGAACTAACGGACTTTTTGAAGGCAAACTTAGACGTGTTTGCCTGGACCCATGCTGACATGTGTGGGATATCGCCATCTATTATAAGTCACAAATTGAATGTAAATCCGAAACATCCTCCTGTGAAGCAAAAGAGACGTATGCTGGGCCCAGAGAGGTCGGCTGCTCTCAAAGAGGAAGTAGAGAAGTTGAAGCAGAATGGATTTATTAGAGATTCGACATATCCCGACTGGATATCGAATCCCGTCTTGGTAAAGAAGCCAAATGGAAAGTGGCGGACTTGCATTGACTTTTCAGATTTAAACAAGGCTTACCCAAAAGATAGTTTCCCACTTCCCAGGATTGACCAGCTTGTAGACTCGACAGCAGGTCATGAACTTCTCTCTTTCATGGACGCATATTCTGGGTACAATCAAATTCCTATGCACGTACCAGACCAAGAACATACGAGCTTCATTACGAATTTGGGATTATATTGTTATGTTGTAATGCCATTCGGATTGAAAAACGCTGGAGCTACTTATCACCGCTTGGTGAACAGAATGTTTTATAATCAAATAGGAAAAACTATGGAAGTTTATGTGGATGATATGCTTGTCAAATCGAAACAGTCCTCCAGCCATACGCAAGATTTGGCAGAAATGTTTGGTATCCTGCGAAAGTATCGGATGAAATTGAATCCTCTGAAATGCTCATTTGGAGTGGCATCGGGAAAGTTCCTTGGCTTCATTGTGAGTTCCCGAGGAATTGAAATCAACCCTAGCCAGATAGCAGCGATTAGAAATATCGAAGAACCGAGGAGAATTAAAGACGTCCAAAGTCTTGCAGGGAAAGTAGCGGCGCTGAGTAGATTCATCTCCAAAGCCACAGATAAATGTGTTCCGTTTTTTGATTTGATTAAAAGGGGAAAGAAGAACTTTGAGTGGACTCCGGATTGTGTTGAGGCCTTTCAAAATCTGTTGGAACTACTAGAGAAACCGCCGATTTTATCAAAGCCCGTAGATCACGAAGAATTATTTGTTTATTAGGCGGTCTCGGCTCACGCTGTCAGCACAGCCCTGGTTCGAGAAGAAGACAAAGTACAAAGGCCGGTGTATTATGTAAGTAAGAAATTAGCAGCGGCAGAGCGCAACTACCCAAAAATTGAGAAGCTCGCTTACAGCCTCCTGATCGCATCCCGAAAACTTCGTCACTATTTCCAAGCCCATCCAATAACCATATACACCGACCAGCGCTTGAGGCAGGTGTTGCAGAGACCCGAAGCATCGGGAAGGTTGATCAAGTGGAACATAGAACTAAGTCAGTTTGATTTGAATTTTCAACCACGAAGGTCGATCAGGGGGCAAGCTCTAGCAGACTTTATTGCGGAGTTCACCGTCCCAGAGGAGGAAGTAATCAATGACAGAGTGGTTAAGTCCGAGGAAGAGTTAAAGATAGATCCGTGGAAACTATATACAGATGGAGCCAAGAACGACCGAAGGTCCGGAGCTGGAATTGTCTTAGTCATTCCCGAAGGACGGTCGTTATATTACGCCCTGCGATTAGAATTTTCGGCGACTAACAATGACTCTGAATATGAAGCCCTGATTGCCGGGCTGAAGCTTGCAAAAGACCTCGGAGTAAAAATGTTAGACATATTCTGTGACTCTAAAATTGTTGTTTGCCAAGTGCGAGGGGAATTTGTGGCTCGAGGACCTCGACTTATCGCCTACCTCAAGAAAGTGAAAGAGCTACTGAATAGCTTAGAGCAGTACAACATCACACATATTCCCAGAGTTGAAAACCAGAAAGCGGATAGACTGGAAATGCTAGCTAGTTCCGACAACCCAGAAGAGACTGAAATAATTCCAATTGAAACGTTGGAATCGCCAAGCTTTGAGTCAATGAAAATTGAATTCGCTTTTGAAGCGGAACCAGAGAAGGAGTCGTGGATGACTCCAATTAAGAATTTCCTTAAGAATGGGACACTCCCATCGAAGAAGAGTGAGAAAAGATCTGTAGTTCGCAAAGCTACCAAATATGTCATACAAGATGATACTCTCTATAGGCAAGGATTTTCTATGCCCCTGTTACGATGTATAGCACACGACGACATCAAGCATGTACTAAGAGAAGTACACGAAGGTGAGTGTGGAGATCATACAGGAGGTCAAACTTTAGCAAAGAAGATATTGCGGTACGGATACTTCTGGCCTACGATCAATAAAGATGCAGCTGATTATTCACGACGCTGCGATAAGTGCCAGAGATTCGCTAAAATCCCCAGGGCACCGTCGACCCAACTTAAATCAATGGTGAGTCCTTGGCCATTTGCCACATGGGGGATTGATATCATTGGAGTTCTACCAATTGCTAAAGGAGGAGCTAAGTATGCAATAGTAGCCGTGGACTATTTTACGAAGTGGGTGGAAGCTGAGCCCTTGACCAAGATCACAACAAGAAAGGTGATAAGTTTTGTGGTTAGAAATATTATATGCCGATTTGGGATCCCAAGGACGATTATAACTGACAATGGGGCCCAATTTGATAGTACTGAATTCAGAAATTTCTGCCAGAAGTATAAGATAGACAAACGATATACTGCAGTCGCCTATCCGCAATCGAATGGGCAAGTAGAGGCAATAAACAAAGTAATAAAATCCATTCTCAAGAAGCGATTAGAGCGTGCAAAGGCAAAGTGGGTTGATGAATTGCCCCTAGCTTTGTGGGCATATCGAACAACATTTAAAACGGCCACCGGTCATACCCCTTTCTCTCTCTCCTTTGGCTCAGAAGCTGTAATTCCAGTTGAACTAGAAGTTCCTTCCCACAGGGTGACATATTATGACCCGATGACAAATTGGGCATTTTTACTTGAGTCTCTTGATGAAGTCGAAGAGAAAAGGGACGAAGCAGATTTGCGTGCAGCAAGGCATCGGCGTCAGATGGCACGCTATTACGACAAAAAAGTTCGCCTCAGGACTTTTGAACCAGGATATTTGGTGCTAAAGAGAGTCTTTCCATCCCTTCCTCACCTTGGTCCAAAATGGGAAGGACCCTTTGTCATTCAACGGAAACTTGAAAAAGGAACCTTCAAGTTAACGACCGTGGATGGCGAAGAAGTCCCCAGAGCATGGAATGCCCAACACTTAATGCGATATTTGGATTAAAAACACTGTACTTTGTGTTATTTTTCTTATGAACTCTGTAATAAGGCACGACTTGCCTTAGGAAAATCTGGCGATATGAATAAAGGACTATAAAGTGGATGTAGGCTACGACTTAGCTGAACCACTATAAAAATATTGTGTGTCATTTACTTTTATGCATTATGTATATATACATTTGTTAATTATTCTGTTGTAGGTATGAAATACAAGGTGACTCACAGCCTAAAAAGGTTGAAAACAGTTTAGACATAAAAAGAAGCACAACGACCATTTGTGCGACAAGACATAAAAGAATGAGAAAACGACATTCTTAACTCTAACTCTCCAGAGAGAGAGAGAGAGTATAAAAGAGTCTCCGACTGAGCGCTGAAAAAGAGATTCTCCTCCTAACTCTAACTCTCCAGAGAGAGAGAGAGAGAGTATAAAAGCGTCTCCGACTGAGCGCTGAGAAAGAAATCATTCCCCGTTGAAAGACCGGGGAATAAACAGATGACTGAACTCGAATTCTAACTCTCAAGAGAAAGAGAGAGAGTATAAAAGAAATGCCAGAAAAAACGACAGGTACTGACGGCATAGGAAGTGCTATCCCGTCAGAAAATCGGGAACATTCGGATTGCTTGGTTAAGCATTAAATAACTTGTGGAAATTGACTGGGGACACTTATGTACACGCATATTTCCCCCCTCCACAACTTCGTTTCACAACTGTAGACATGCATAAGTGCAGAACTACTAACAAACAAACATTGCAAAAAGTGAATTATTTTTATTTACAAATGAATGAATTTGTACAGGGAAATAGCTAAAAAAGAAAGTGCAGGAGCTGCTTTTGTAGCAGCAATTATTGATTCACCAAAAATGCTAAAAAGATATAGGGCAATCCACTATTTGGATTTGGAATGAGCCTTGGATTTCTTGGCGGCTTTCTCCGCACCCTTTGCTTCTTTCTCGGCTTCGGTCAAGATTCGTTTTGATTTCTTTTTCCCTGAAGATGCGGTACTGGAGCCAGTAGACTTCTTCTCGGAGGGCGGGGCACTAGAATCAAGAGAGGATTTTTTAGCAAGTTCTTCTGTAATAGATCTAGTTGAGAGCTTAACAACTAACCTTGAACCCGCATCCACAACTGCGAGGGGCTTGAGGACCTCAGGTTCTAGTTCTTCGGCCTTTAATTGCAAGCGCTTGTCTTGATCAGCCTTCATTGCAGCCAAGGTAACGTCATCAGCACTTTTTGACTCCCCGGTTATTGCAACTTCTGGTTCCTCTTCATGCCCCCCGTCTCCGCCATCGTCCTTTAAAGCTGCTATCATTTCTTCATGGGGAGTGCAGACCTTAGTTGGCTCACTACCTTCTCCCAAGTCTATAGTAGCAGCCTTGTCTCCCCCTTTTTTGGCCCCATCTGCGGGCTTTGTCCCAGCGGCAGCTCCTTGAGCTACATCTGTCTTTTCGGACGATTCGACACCTACAGAATGAGAAGCAACAATTATCAACTCAGGCGAAAACAATGGGTCTCTCATCGAATGTTCAATCACGTGGCGAAAGGTAGTAATAGCTTTGGCAAGTTGAGGAGAAAAGATAGGGATACCTTCCGAAGAATTCTCAGCGGGGGTGACTACTACCTCTGGGGCTATTTCAGGAATAGGGGATAGCAGAGTTGTTCGGGGAATTCCCGGATTTTCGGGATCATACCCTTCTACTTCGGGAGTTGCAGGGGCAGAGGAAGAGGAACCAGCTTCGAGAATGGTTTTTTGTTTAGACTTCCGTCTCTCTTCTTCCATGGCCTCAGCAATAAGGCGGCGCCGTTCAGCTAGGCGCTCCGGTTCATCATCTCTCAAGTATTTCTCCATCAGTTTATCTTCATCGAGGGAATCGACCTTAAGTTCCTCTTTTTCCCACTCAACGATTTGATTCCATACATGAACTAGAGTGGATGGATAGTCCTCGATCCAAGAAATGTTTCGACGACGAATAATATGTGCGAAGAATTCAATCATTAGCTCGCCGAAACCCTGAATATCAGCCTCCGCCTCTGATAGGTGCTTGCGGGCTTCCTCCACAGATTTAATAGCACACTCTACATTGCCCTCGGCCAGGGCAGCCCTATTCTCTGCCTCCAACAGCTTTGAAGCCAAGTCGGCATTTTTCTTTTCTAATTCAGCATTCCTCTTTGCTAACTCGGCGTTTTTCCGTTCAAGCTCAGCATAAGCAAAGCGTGTCTTAGCAGCTTCTGACTTGGCCCCGTCAGCTTGCTTTTTTAATTTAGAACGCTCCTGAGTATGAGATTCAAGCAAATCGTGATAACGCTTTTGCATGTCCTCGAATTGTTGTTTGAAATTAGAAGCGTCCCTTTGAGCGACCGCTAGCTGAGCTTGAGTGTCTTCCAAATCTTTTCCTAGAGCTTTTAAAGCCTTAGCATCCTCCTCCGCGGTCTTTTGCATTGAATTAGTATTTGTGATTAGAGTGTGGATGATTCTAGAAAGATTGCGTGAATATTTGAACATCTCAGTATATTGTTTTTCCACCAAATCAATCTTTGCCTTGGCTTCATGTGCCCAATTAGAAGAAATAGGTTCAAGAGTAGGTAAAAAGGTTAAAGTCTCGAAGCAGTGCTCGGGAAATTGCTCCTCTAAATATGCCAGCTTTACTGCAGTTCCCGCATCTAGTTGGGGAGGAGCGGGAATTGATAATTCGGTGTCCCTATGTGAAGAGGATTCAGTAGTCTCTTTGTCTGTCCTAGGTCGTTTAGTGGCAGGGACCTTGTGCTTACTTCAAGACCCAGTTTCTTTTTGAGTGGTTCTCTCTCTGCTGCGCTTTTCATGGGAAGAAGTGGAATCTTTAGATGGTGGTCTGTCCTCTTCCCTGCGGCTTTGATAGCCCTTATATTTCTCTTGTTCCGGTCGAACTGGTGAGCGGGAACGTGAGGGTCGAGAACGATAGGGATCATAAGGTCTTCTCTCCTCCCTACCATGATCATCCCGGCGATCATACTCGACATCCTGAGGAGGATTGGACATGCTGCGACGAAGCTTTCTTATATCGTAGTAGGATCGAGACATTGTACCTGCACGATAAAACGAACGAAATTTAGAATTAATGGATTCACGAGGAAAGAGGTGCAATGAAGGCTAATGCCGTTATATAAAGTGCATCCTAAGTGGTGTGTTTCCCCCCAACCAACCCGAGTCTGAAGCTAGACTAGTACGGGCAGGCTCTTTGGCCTTAGCGGGAGTGGTCTCTTCAGAAGAGGTGAAGACTAAAGGATCCTTTCTAAAATCCTCTGAAGTGTATATAGTCTCAGGTAAGGGGAGATCCCCCAAACCCTGAAATATTTGATCATCAGTGCTAGGGGCATCCCCCTCAGAAGCGTGAAGCAGTGACTCTTGGGAGGATTTTGACTTTTCTAGAGAAGTAGTTTCCTCAGGGGCAATATATCCTTCACGATGCTTTTCGGCCAGATTAGCCAATTCATCATCTTGCGTAGAAGATGGAGAAGGTGAAGTGTGAAAAGGCGCTGTAGGAATTTCTGACCCTTCTCCTGTCTCTGGGACTACCTCCACTGGAGGAATGTATGCATATGGAACCGTCCCATGACCAATGCTACGAAAAACAGACAACAGCCCATGAAAGTGAAGGTATTCGTCCTTAAGGGTTTCGTCGATAGTCAAGAATTTCTGACCGCCATTGAGGAGTCGGTGCATCCGGTCGAAGAACACCTGGTCTGATATCTGTTTGGGATTGTCAACTGCAAACACAAAGGAAAAACAAGTCAAGGTGATGATTCAAATGTATAGAGCCCGGATTTAGAAAATCAGTGCTTTACTTGATTTTGTCCACCTCCTGGCGCATCCAGGCTGTCGCTTCACGTAGAACCATTCAGATCTAGAGTCTCCAGCTTTACTGCTAAATGGTGCGGAGATTATCTTCCTTTTTGGAACTGATTCAAAGTAGCAGAAAGATGGAGTTTCTCGAGTCCGATGCTTGAAATTATAGAAAAAGTGAACGTCATCGAACGTGAGCTCTATGCCTAAGATTTCACGATATGCTATGTACAAGGTGTGCAGATAGGCATATGAATTGGGGTGCAATTGCATGGGGGCAATCCGCATCTGTCTTAAAAAATCAACAATGAAGGGAGAGAATGGAGGAATGGCACCGACCATGCACATCAATCGAGTGACCGTCATATATCCTTCTGGAGGGTTGTGGGGACGGTCAGAGCGTGAAGGCATTAGGGTGTCCCTTTTCATTATTCCATACTTTAAGCAAATTCGGACAAGTCGATCATTGTCAATCGTTGATTCAACGGAATCTGGAGGTGATTCCAATATAACGGCTGATTCAAATTCATCAGGGGCTCGATCGTCACGGATCCCTCCTTCCTCCTCAAAACCCAGAGAAACCTCGTTCTCTGAAGACGCCTCGTTGCTTTCTCGATTTCCAAACCCATAGTCTGGACCTTCACTGTCCCATTCTGGATCCGAAGAAGAAGATATATCCTCAAGAATGATTTTGTTAGAAGTTTCCAGGGCTTCTTTCCTCTCAGCTAGTCGGGAAGAGCGTCTGGGCCTCATTGTCATAGAATTATTGAAGAAGCAATAGCACGGATTAGAGTAAATTAGCCCGTACCCCCCTGTGTATGTGTGTGAACTAAAATGTGTGCAGTAAATGTGAGAAATGCAAAGTAAAAGCGCAACAATGTAAGACGAAACTTTGAAGAGAAAGTGATAGTCAGGGTAGATCTTAATGTTCATTTATGTCCGCAAGGCACTATCCTAACTGTTCATGAAGTTGGAAATAATATCTTTTAAATGGCTGGACGAAAGTTTGTGTTTTAGATTGAGTAGTGTTCGGTTCGGATGCAGACACCAGGTTCGGATCGGATAAGCAAAGGCCCATGCTTAGAGAGATATATTCGGATCGGTTCGGAGATTGACACCCGGAGCGGGTCGGATTAACCTGGATAACCAGACTCCCATTCTCTCTTTTGTTTCACAACCAGGTCCGATCCGAGCGTATAAGTCTTGACCTGCGTTGTATTCGTAGATCCGACCCGACCCGATCAAGCAAGTTAAGACTCATTTCTTGACCCTATTGCTCCGACCCGATCCGGCTCAGTGAATTTCTCTCTTTTTTCCTATTTCTCCTACTGTTCCCCTACCCGAACAAATCTTCTTCAGTTTCCTTCCTCTTCCTCCTCTTAAGTAGCGAACCCAACTCAAAATCGCAAGCCTTAATTATAGCCGAGAGATTAAGCACTCAAGTTTTCAATAACGAGCTTCAATACTTTCCTCCAACACTTCGAAATGGCGTCGATGCCATTGGCGACGAAGGCGGAGGATGGAAGAAGACGTAGTGATGGAATTATTCAATTACTTTGCTAAAATCGTTCAAACTAACCGCGGATGTAAATTAAAAGCGATTATGACAACAAGATTCAAGATTACAAGACTACCTATGTATTTGATTCGAAGATGGAAGCGAAATTTTTTGAAGTTTCTTGGAAAGGCTAGGGCTTCGATATGGAATCGGTTCGGATAAACGAAAACAGCGAATGAAAGAAAAGAAGAAAGAAGAAGTGAATTTATATAAACAACAAGCTGACTATTCGTATTCCCGATCGGACCGGCTCGAAAAGCCCAGTAACACAGCTTGGCCCACTGGTTCATCGCAGAGTACAGGAGGAAGGAGATTTGTTCGGGTCGGAACCCAAGCCAGAAATCCGTTCGGGTCGGAATCCGAACCGAACAGGATGAAGTACGACAACTTAGCGTGTGAATTCAAAAGGAAGGATGAAGCTTTTGCGCTATGGCAGTCAAAGCATGCTCCATTTCCAATAGAAGCATCCTTTGAGGGGGCAATGTGTTAGCCTACTTTGTGAACTAGGCAACACAAAGTCAAGAAATCAGACATTGAAGAGCATTTTTTCATTAGAAGACTTCGGTTCGGATTGGAGAAGAAACTACAACATAGATTGGACAGCAGCGATTGTTCAGGTCGGGTCAGAGCAACATATCGGTTCGGGTCAGATAGAATCTTCTGTTCGGATCGGTGATCTGCTGCTGAGGAAATTGGTAAGGCATATCTAATCGGATCGGAGGGCAACATAATCTCAATTGGATCGGAAAGCCACCTATTTGCCACGGAAATCGATCGGAGCGGAGCAGATTAGAGAAGAAGAGAGCGTTGCATCCAAGCCAATCCGGGTCGGATCGGGTATCCCGATCCGAACCCCTTGTCTGTGTATCTCCGACCCGAGCCCATGTTCCGTATTATTCTCCTGCAAAAGCGCCTGGATATCCGGACCGGCTGTGACCAGTTCCTACCCATAACGTTCGTTACTTTGATGCGTTGTCAACACAATAATTCATCCGAACCCGAAGCTAATGGGATGGACGACACGTGGCCCCGACCCGGATCACGTTTTGAGCAAATTCACACCTATAAATACCCCGTCTGGAGACAAAGAAAAGGATCTTTTTTAGGCACTTTGAGAATTTAACCACCCCTGTAATCCAAACTCAATTACTCCCGGAGAATCCAAATCTTCTTTCATTACTTGTTTTAGTCTATTGAGTGAATATAAGTGAGTTGTGAGTGGAATTGAGTGAAGCTTACATTGTATTTGCAACTGAATCATTGAATATAGTGAAAGATAAGTGGACGTAGGCATTTCTTCGCCGAACCACTATAAATCCTGTGTGTTCATTTTTATTTTTATCTCATTTGATTTTGCTTTTAATCAATTTGGGTGTTAGAACCACTTTTGGGTCTAACAATAGTATCAAATTATTTGTTTTAAACGTATCAAGCATTCTTTGGCTGTTATAAGGGAAAACCCTATCCCCCGGCTTGCGTTGCATTGTGTGATAGGACCTGGGTCTTATAACAGCTTCATTTTTCTTTATTTAGCATTGCGCTATTGTTTTATGCACTGGTATTCTTGGGAGGAAACCCTTTCCGTGTTATACGGCGTGGTCCCTTGATTTACCGAACATTAAAAATAAAGATTAACTGTTTTAGTTCTCACACCAGTCACATGACTGACCTGGAGTTTATTGTTTTGACCTAAACTCTGGGTACCCTTATTTTGACACGGGCAGCTAGTAGTTTTGGTTTTGCAGGTTTATATTCACAGGATCCTGGTTTACAGCTGGAATGATATCCGGAAAGCTTTGTATCCGTATATCTCTTCTAGTTGTGTATTGTACTATTTTCCGCTGCGATGTATTTAAATGTAATCTCTGATATTTTCTGTGTAATATTCATTTATACTCTATATATTCTTGTAATCTGATGCATTGTTGTAATATACTATGAAATGTTCTTCCGTCTGCGTTCTGTTTTGTCGTGTTCTCAAAACGATTAGGCGTTTCGAACGGTCTAGGTCGGTTTAGCGACTTGTTCGGACCGAGCGAAATTCTTTTTCGTCACATTCGATCTCAACTACTTTGAAGCAAGGGGATGTGTTGAATGGTTCTTCAAAGTTGTCCCACATCGGGAAATACTGAACTAAGATCCTGGATATAAACTAAGATATTCTCTATCACATTGCCAATTGGTTTTGTGATAATAAGGGGAATTAAAAAAAAACTAACATGGTATCAGAGCTCGGGATTTCAGTAGAGTTGAAGAGAAAGTGCTTCAACAATTGAAGGTGATGAGAAATTGCATCACAAATCGAAGAGAAAGTGATTCGATCTCAACAACTTTGAAGCAAGGGGGTGTGTTGAATGGTGCTTCAAAGTTGTCTTACATCGGGAAATACTGAACTAAGATCCTAGATATAAACTAAGATGTTCCTCATCACCTAGCCAATTGGTTTTATGATAATAAGGGGATTAAAAAAATCTAACAGACATCTAATTTTTCTATTGTATCATGCCAGTATAGATGATACAACTGCACAAAATTGGAAAAGCTTTCCAATGGAACTAATAAATTTGTATCAAGTCTAAAAAGTGAAGCCAAATCTATATAGGTTCCATTTACTGAAAACTGAACAGCCATCAACAGTTGCCATATGATTGTAGTATACAATTTCATTTCCTCCTTACTACTTCCTCAACAACTTAACTTACAAAGCTAGCATTTATCCTAATTTTATGTACTAACTATTAGTCTATTACTAGTAGAGAAATTCCAGAAATATCATCGTATGTACAACAACATTACATTTTTTACATATGTCAGCCATGAGTATAAAGTATATTTATTCAGTGTATATTTATAGAATAAACTATTTATTATGAGTGCACGCGCAACACGTAATGATCACAGGTATAGTTTTATATACAAAGGCAGACTAAGAAAAGAAAAGAAATTATGTACCTGTTGTCCGCACATAACAGGCAACCAATGGGAAGAAATTATGTAAATTTAACTTTACGGGCGAAGATGTTCAAATGTTTGAAAAGTAGAAGGAAAAAATATTTAATATTAAAAAATATAATGTTGAATGTAATAGTCTTATTTGCTTCCAATTTTTTATCACTTGCTAGGTGTTTTAAAATATGCTCAAAAATGCATAATCGCTTTGACCAAACTGGAAACCAACTATGTACCATTGTTGGCTGACTACTACTGTTAAAAGGAGTGACGAATGGTGGTGATTATTTGTGAACTATATTACTTAATGCTTGCAAATTTAATGCAAAATCAAAGGGAAGCGCTGTGTGAAAAAAGATAATTGCTTGTTAATTTCACATAATAGGCAACTAATGTGAGGGAAATATATAAATTTAAGTTAGCTGTCAAAGATGATCAAATGCTGGAAGAGGTAAAAGCCAAAAAGAATTAATATTGAAAAAGAAAATTTTGTGACTAATAGTCTTATTTGTTACCAATGCATGACCACCTGCTAGGTGTTAAAGTCATACGCATTCAGAATGCATAATCGCTGTGACCAAACTGAAAATCAACTGTATACTATAGTTGACTGACTGCTAATGTTAGTATGAGTGACAAACAGTGGTAAATAAGTGTTAGCTATATTACGTAATACTTGTAGATTTAAAGGAAAATCATAGGGGAGCATTATGCTGTTTGTGTGCATTTAATCACCTTTTTTCTTCCCATATTAGGCAACTAATGTAAGGAAAATATGTAAATTTAAGTTTACTATCAAAGATGATTTAATGTTTGAAGAAGCAAAAGCTAGGAAAAAATAACTTTAAAAATTAAAATAGTGCATTTAATAGTCTTAATGCGTATCAATTGTTGACCACATGTTCGGTTTTCATGTATATTGTATTTCTAGTAGTGCTAAGTAGATGTGTATTTCTACTGTTCATATGAAAATTGCAGTTCATATATGAGTGCAAGTATTGGAGGAAAATATATAAATTTTGAACTTGTTGTCGAAGATGATTAAATGCAGGATAAGGTAAAAGCGAAAAAGAATTAATACTGGAAAATAAAATTTTGCAACCAAAAGTCGTATTCGCTTCCAATGCATGACCACCTGCTAAGTGTTAAAGTCATATGCTTCAAAATGCATAATCGTTGTGACCAAACGGAAAAGTAACTGTATACTATAGTTGACTGATTGTTAATGTTAGTATAAGTGACAAACAGTGGTAAATAATTGTTAGCTATATTACGTAGTACTTGTATATTTAAAGGAAAATCAAAGGGGAGCACTTTGCGCGTTTGTGTGCATTTAATCACCTCTTTTTTTCCCATAGTAGGCAACTAAGGGTGAGGAAAATATGTAAATTCAAGTTTACTATCAAAGATGATCTAATGCTTGAAGAAGCAAAAGCCAGAAAAAATAACTTTAAAAATTAAAATAGTGCATTTAATAGTCTTATCGCGTATCAATTATTGACCACATGTTCGGTTTTTTATGTATATTGTATTTCTAGTAGTGCTAAGTAGATGAGTATTTCTATTGTTCATATGAAAATTGTAGTTCATGTATGACTGCAAGTACGGGAGAAAATATATAAATTTTGAACTTTTTGTCGAAGATGATTAAATGCAAGAGGAGGAAAAAGAAAAAAAGAATTAATACTGGAAAATCAAATTTTGCAAACAATAGTCGTATTCGCTTCCAATGCATGATCACCTGATTGGTGTTAAATTTATGTGCTTCAGAATGCATAATCGCTTTGACCGGACTGAAAAGAAACTGTATACTATAGTTGACTGACTGGTAGTGTTAATATGAGTGACAAACGGTGGTAAATAATTGTTAACTATAATACTTAATATTTGTAGATTTAACGGAAAATCAAAGGGGAGCACTATACGCGTTTGTGTGCGAGTAATAACTTTTTTCTTCCCATAGTGGGCAACTACGGTCAGGAAAATATGTAAATTTAAGTTCACTATCAAGGATGGTCTAATGTTTGAAGAAGTAAAAGCCAGAAAAAAACAATTATAAGAATTGAAATAGTGCATTTAATAGTATCTTATCATGTAAATATTGAATAAATAGTATCTTAACATCCTAATTCGGTGATAAAGTTTAGAAAATAGAACTTTCCTATCTCACAATTTCTAGAAATTCATTATTTCGTTAAAAAGAGCAATTAACAGGTAGATATATCTACAAACGGAGTAAACATTACCTTACCATCCTAATTCAAAACAGGGGAAAGTGTATATATGCCGACTTATAATTGGATAGTTGGAATTTTTTCGTTTGTATTTTCACTTGAACATTGAAACAAAATATTGCATCATCGAGATATAATAACAAATAAAATGGAAGATTTAGAAAAACAAACAGAATGAAGATAAGAATTAATATAGTGCATTTAATAGTATCTTATCATGTAAATATTGAATAAATAGTATCTTATCATCTTAGTTAATTGATAAAAGTTTAGAAAATAGAACTTTCCTATCTCGCAATTTCTAGAAATTCATTATTTCGTTCAAAAGTGCAATGTAACAGGTAGATATGTCTACAAACGGAGTAAACATCACCTTACCATCCTAATTCATAACAGGGGAAAGTGTATATATGCCGACTTATAATTGGATAGTTGGAATTTTATCGTTTGTATTTTCACATGAGCATGGAAACAAAAATATTTCATCATCGAGATATAATAACAAATAGAATGAAAGATTTATAAAAACAAACATAATGAAAGATTTACGGTTTATAATCTTAAATTTACTAAAGGAAAGGTATATTTTAATTCGAAATGCCCGAATTTTGTTGTAGAAATTATTTTGATTTCATATTGTAAAAGGACAACAGGTGAAATTCAAATGTTTGAAATTTCAATTATACTCAAAGGTAGAATTCTCAAAGCGTTAACATAAACATGTGAAATATATACTTTAGCAGAATAGATTGTCCTCTTTACAACAGAAACATATTTGATCGTTATGCTGGAGTTCTCATTCTTCAGAAGTGAAGAAGAAGTATACGGTTGTTGTCAGCCGCAAATACATAAGTTAGGGCTGAAGCGTAGCCGTCCCCGATAACGATATTGTACGGTAAATACAACGGTCGAGGAACCATTTTCAGATTAGAGGTTCTATTGAATTAAAAAAGTAGGGCTTCGACTGACGTGAATAGATACCTTAATTCGACGACGTTCTCTTTTCTGAATCGCGTGTGGGGTGAGGAGTGAGGAATTCCGGTCGACTCCGGAGAACTCCGCTGCTTTAATTCCGATAACTAGCTCGACTCCGTAAAACTCCGCTGGTTGAATTCCGAATATGGAGGCGATGGTAGAAGGTTCAGGACTGAGGAATGAACCGTTCTGTATGAAATGAAGCAGGCGCAAGATCTAATTAGAAGAAATTAGAGGTAGCGCGGTTGATGGTATTCTCGCAGCAGGTGTGCGAGAGCTGAGAGGTCGATTTAAAGGCTTAAGCGGTAATGGAATAGATAACGACGACTACTGTACTGAAGGTTGAGGATTGAAATACCGTCCACATGTCGATTTGTGAATGATTAGCACAGAAATGTGTTTATTTTTATGCTTATATCTTATCTTTATTGTATATAAATAAATGCTACTTTGGGTATTTTGTGTGTTTTTACAGGTCATTGATTAATTGTCTCCTTCATTAAATAAAAGACCACTGATAAGAAAAAGAAGCTACTTTCCCATATCAATAAGTTTTCAATCACAAAGGAAGCCGTAGCACATTGGTTAAGGCATGGAAATCTGTACAGAAAGACCTGGGTTCGATTCCCATCAAACTCTCTTTTTGCTGAAGAATGGAACGCGTTCATACTGCCTCCCTTGCTTTGAAGAATTTATGGATTAGTGATTTATGGTGTATATATATATATTCATATGTATGAATATATGATATACACTAATAAATATTTCAAGAATTGGAAGTATTCTTCATAGATAAATCAAAGGGAATCTTTCATTTTTTACTCTCAATAAAGATGAAGATTTGATTAGATAGATGCCAATCATGATGCCAATCAATTTACCAATCAACTTCAAATTTCTTGGAAAATGCCAATCAATTTGCCACATGACCAATTAAAAGAGGAAAGCTGCATGGAATATTTCAAGTTTATCTTATCTCTTTTATTTGTGAATATATTATTTTCAAGAGGTTGAGTCATGGCCCATTAGAGGATTAGGGTTTTTCAGTTCACCTATATAAGCACATGTATACCCATTGTAACGGGCATCTCATTTTCTGTATTCCATTACTCTAATAAAAATTCTTCTTCTTCTTCTTTTATTTTCTAGTATTTTTTTTAGCAACTACCCGATTAGATTCGGTAGAGTACTAGTTGTATTTTACATTTGTTTCATTAGTGATTAGTCGTTTGATTAGTTTCAACGACAATCCTAATTTTATTTTTTTGTTGTTCTTCTTATTATGCACTTTTATTTTCTGCATTGTTGTTCTTGTTTTGCAATTTAATTTCTTTAGTGATTAATCGTTGATTAAATTCAACGATAATCCTAAGTTCGCAATTTGAATTTCTTTTTATTTCAACAAAATCTCCAGGCTTTGTCTAACTCGCCCAAGAGATTAGATAAATAATTTGATTTTAATTTACCTCCCTGTGTTCGACCTGTATGGTACACACCTGTATGCTTGCAGTATTTAATTTAAAATTCGCGCTTTTCTAGTTCTTAGAAAGCATCGATCAAGTTTTTGGCGCCGTTGCCGGGGAGGTAACAATTGAATTTTATTATTTATTTAGTTTATGATTCGTGTTAGTATTTTTTCTTTTTATTTGATTTTGTTTAAAAAAAAATCTTGCCAAAATTTCTTTTATTTCTTTTTATTTTCCTATTGTTTTCTTGTACATATATATAGATAAAAATCTTGATTAGTTGATTGTGTATCACATATTGATATTATAATCTCTAAGACAAGGAAAAAAAAATCTTGCCCCTTTTTCTTTTAATTTTCCTTCGTTTTATTTTCATTTATTTCTTTCTTTTTTTTGTTCGCATTTCTTCCAATCTAATTCCTTCTTCAAAAAGAAAAAAATATATATACAAAAAAAGAAACTTGCTAATTTTTCTTCAATTTCTTTCCATCTTTCTACCACCTCGCTGATTTTCACATTTTTCTTTTCCCTTTCCTTTTCTTTTTATTTGTTTCCATTTTTTGTCTACAACTTTCTAAAAAAAAAAAAACTTTTGCAATTTCTTCTCTTCTACTTTGATTTCTTTCTTGTTTTTGTCTGCTTTTATTTCTTTCCTCAATTCCTTCTACCCTTCCTCTCTACTCAAAAAACCTTGCTTTTTTTTCTCTTATTGCCTTCCTCTTTAATTTTTTTTTCTTTTTTTGTTTTGGTTTTTCCCATTCATTTCTTTCCCTTTCTTCTTGTTCAATTTTTCATAAAAAAAAACTTGGATTTTATTTATTTATTTATTTATTTCCAATTTAATTTCTCATTCACCTCCTACAATCACTCTTTCCATATTTTCATTTATTTCTTTCCGGCTCTCTCCTTCATTAAAAAAAAACAACTTTCAATTTTTCTTTATTCTTTCCATCTTTCCACTTTCTTTCCAATCATCTACATTATTTTTCTTTTTACAAATTTCAAAAAAAAAGATTCCTCTTTTGCAAATTTTTTTCCTTTCTTCTTTTGTCTTTCTTGTTCTCAATACATTTGATTTTTTTCTTCTCTTACAAATTTCCTTTCTTTTCAAAAAAAAAATTCCACTTTTGATTTCTTTCCTCTTTATTCCTCCTTTCCAATTTTCAATACAATTACTTCTCATTCTTCTTTTACAAGTTCAATAAAACAAATCTTGCCATTTTTCTTTTATTTCTTCCTTATTTTCAACTTCTTTCTCCTTTCTTTCGTTTGTTTCCCCTCTTACTAATATCTCGCATCCTTTCTTCTTTTACAATTTGCTGAAGAAAAAATTCCTTATATAATTTTCTCTTCTCTGCCTTGTAATTAATTTTCTTTCCTTTCTCCATTTATTTCTTTCCCTTTTCAAGTTTTTCCTTTTTCATTTTTTTCTGTCTCTTCTAATTTTACAACAATAAACAAAAGAAAAAATTTCTTTCTGTTTTTGTCTTCTCTTTTTTTGCTTTTCCTTCTCAATTACTTTTCCAAATCTTTTACAATTACTTTCCTTTCTTCCTTTACAATTCTCTTTCTTTCCTGAAATCTCTCTTCCCATTTTTTTTGTCATTTGTTTCTTTTCTATTTGTCCACTTTTTCAACAATAATAAAAAAGGGAAGTCATAAAAAGATTCTTTTATTTTCAATTATTCTTCCCTGCTTCATTTCTTCCCTCTGATGAAATACCCTCCCTCTCACATAATCTCATTTCACCACAGTTTTTTTTTCAATCAACACTTCATCACCATCTTTTCCGAAAAGTTAGCTTTTTTTGTTAATTCCTTTTTCTTTTTCTTGTGCTTTTTTTGTAATTCAATTAATTCAAAAAAGAAAGAGTTTTGAACTAAGGACAAGGTGATTGGAGTTCAAGCAACAAATCAAGATTTCAGAAATCAAAAGAAATTGCAAATAGTGAGATTTCAATCATTGACGCTACTCATTTTTTCTGGATGGACTTCATTTCCACTATGTCTAGGCATGTTTTCTAATAAGCAAAGGGTTTTGAAAACCATCTCATCTTTATACCTAGATTTATATTCCAGTAGATAAATGTCCAGGGTCATCCTAACATGAAGTTTTTCAAGCAAGCCAGCATTCCAAAAATAATTCATGTGTTCCACAAATTTATCAGTGTAATTGTTCAAAAATTTGTGATCGTATATAAACTCAGTTGCAATCGTGAAATTTAAATTCTGAGTGTTTTTCAAGATTATGTGATCATATTTCTCAATTTGATTCATTGACAACGTATTTTTGACACTAACAACTTCAAATTCGTTGAAAGTTTCCTGATTTGGCAACTCATCCTCATTCAATCCAAAAAATTCATGTTCATTAAAATCATTTTCCAATTCTGAGTTTTCGAAAAATTCAACATTTTCATTTTGCTCAAATTCGAAATTTTCAAGTTTTTCGCATCCTGAAAGAGGGAGATCAGAATCTGAGCTTAAATCGTTTTCCTGAAAAGAATTGAAGTCCAAATCATTTGTTGAACTTTGAACAACTTCATTTAGATCGTTATTCTCAATTTCCAAAGTTGTTATCTGAAAATTTTCACTATCAGTAAAGAATGGATTATTTTCTGATTTATCGCTTGTTTGAATTTGAGTTTGTTGCTCTTGTTGTTCTTTCAAAGATGCCATTAAACAAAGAAGTTCATCCATCTTTTTATTTAGCCTTTCTTCACTCTCATAAAAATGACATTCTTCAGAATCGTTGATTTGAGAGCTCTCATTTTGGATTTCTTGATTCTCAAAATTATAGTCCACATCAATTTCACAATCAATATTATTTCCAATGCAGTAGTTGTTTGAATTTTCATTTTAATATTGGAAATCTTCTTGATTGTAAAAATTATATTCGTAACCAAAACTGTTGAAAGTCGAGGGAAAATTGCAATTTTGGTTATTTGCAAGATGTTGATATGGGCTATAATTTTGAAAATTTTGGTTTCAACCTCATATTGGTGTGAATCAAAGCTATATTGGGATTCAAAGCTATTTTGATGTGGATGTGGCTCATAACCGAAATTATTGAAATTTGAATTAAAGTCGCAATTTCGATCATTTATATGATTTTGAAAATGTTGGTCAGTTGGAAAATTATGAAAATTGTTGACATTGGACTCACGAAATTTTGGAAAATTTTGCTTCATGAGTTGTAATTCATAGTCATACTCTTCAAGAGGACGTCTACTCCGATTATTATCCCACATTTATCTCAATGATTTTTTTGAATTAGACATTTTAAAGAAGTCGATGCAAGACAGAAGTTACTCTCACTTCAAAAATAGTATAAAATACTAAGTTGTGCTCTATTAATTAACTAACTCAATTAGAAGGTGGAAGAGGGTCTTATGGCCGTTCACGTATAGTATAAATACCAAGGGATACGACCAATGTTTTACGGGTAGTATGCAACCTCTTTTGCTAATAGTTCAATAAATTGAACTACTATATATCTGCGATCCAATTATACGAGACAGTCAACTTCACAAAACACCACTTTTCAATTATATTATTTTGAAAATCAAATCAAGTTTATAATTGAAAAACGACAAGAGTGATGACGTCTGGTATGTAATTCGTTTATCACAAACAAATTCAGAAATATCAGCCACAGAACAGTCAAAGAACAGTCACAGAATAATAACAGAAAATTAAAATATTGTACAAGCAAGCCGCTGCCCCAGCAGAATTTTTTTTACAAGCAATGTCTATATTTTTCTTTGCAGCAGGGCACCTGTAGAGTTCAGAAATTATTACAGTGGGGCATGGCTTCATCGGGCTATAACCAAGTGTGGGGGGAAAAGTTGGTGGCTTTCTTTGCATTGCATGCATCGTAAACACATATATCATCGTACATATGATTTTCATTCACATATAGTGGCTAAACTTTATTTCATTTTACAAATAATTTTACAACGCATTCACCTTTGGGTACGATCTTTCAAATTTAGGAAACATTCACAGTGTGGACACTGTTTTGTCCAAGTGTGGGGGGAGTCTGCATTACATCCTTTTATTTTTCTTTAATTTTTTTTCTTTCTTTTCATACAGGACCATCATGCATTTTAGATCGTAGTAACATGCCTTTTTTTTTGAAACATGACTCATTATAGATTGATACAACAAAATAAGTTAAGGATTGTTAATCAGTTGATAGTATTTTTTTCTCTCATCTAAGATCAGATAAGAAATATAATGAAAAGTTGAATTCTGAGGGATAATAGTGTAACCGGTACATAGGGAGATTCTTAGGTGATGGACATGAAATCTATTCTATATTGTAGACTTTGTTTAAATAAGTGGAGGACTTAAAATACTTATATTGGCTTTTCGAATCTTTAAAACTAAGTTGTGTTAAGTTGAATTCGAGTAACTCTCTTTTGTGCTTATAAATTCAATAATAATAATAGTAATCCAAGGGTATCCAACATTGCTTGTATATCTAGCGTTGGTGTGCAAACCCGCCAAGCTCTATCCGACACGTAGTTGACAAAGTCAGTGTTGGAATATCTTGGTCTCATTTTATGAGATTGGACACCTAAGGATTACCGACACGTTGTTGACAAAGTCAAAGTCGGCCTGCACAATCCGCCAAGCTCTTTACCCACTCTCCGTTAGTCCGCAAGGCAGTGCATGGGTGGTAAACCTTGGTCAAGTTAGGTGTATGTACTTAATCATAAATTTCAAAATTTCATAGAATAAGCGATGATGCCCAAACACTTCTTGACCTTATTGATTTGACTAGCCATACATGAGAAAAAAAAAATACCACTTTCCAAACTGTGCCAAGCAAACTAAGAATATATTTCATGGTTGCACTATGTTATCGACCGAACTAACTGGCCAAACTGGAATTTAACATTTGAAAACTTGATTTATATTGAAAATTCGTGACAAGTTGACGTATCTAAAATAAAATCAACTGACTAGAAATTGTTAACTTAATTTGTTGTACCACTTTCCTGAAACAAGTCGTGTTGTCATTCTTGTTTTCTTTGTTTTTTTGTATATAACCATTGCATTCATATTGTTACATTAAAGTCATATCGTACTACATTTGGATTTTGTCGGTAGTATCCGCTGAAAACCCACACGAGACACCACTCGTCCTACTAGGGACACCTAGAGGTTTAACGGCTTGTTGCATACGCTCAATGCAATCGTGTTTCCTACGAAAGTGTGACCTATCTAGTTAGTTTTTCATTTTCTTTTTACTCGAGGACGAGTAAAAGATAAGTGTGGGGGTATTTGATTAGCACAGAAATGTGTTTATTTTTATGCTTATATCTTATCTTTATTGTATATAAATAAATGCTACTTTGGGTATTTTGTGTGTTTTTACAGGTCATTGATTAATTGTCTCCTTCATTAAATAAAAGACCACTGATAAGAAAAAGAAGCTACTTTCCCATCTCAACAAGTTTTCAATCACAAAGGAAGCCGTAGCACATTGGTTAAGGCATAGAAATATGTACAGAAAGACCTGGGTTCGATTCCCATCAAACTCTCTTTTTGCTGAAGAATGGAACGTGTTCACACTGCCTCCCATGCTTTGAAGAATTTATAGATTAGTGATTTATGGTGTATATATATATTCATATGTATGAATATATGATATACACTAATAAATATTTCAAGAATTGGAAGTATTCTTCATAGATAAATCAAAGGGAATCTTTCATTTTTTACTCTCCATAAAGATGAAAATTTGATTAGATAGATGCCAATCATGATGCCAATCAATTTACCAATCAACTTCAAATCTCTTGGAAAATGCCAATCAATTTGCCACATGACCAATCAAAAGAGGAAAGCTACATGGAATATTTCAAGTTTATCTTATCTCTTTTATTTGTGAATATATTATTTTCAAGAGGTTGAGTCATGGCCCATTAGAGGATTAGGGTTTTTCAGTTCACCTATATAAGCACATGTATACCCATTGTAACGGGCATCTCATTTTCTATATTCCATTACTCTAATAAAAATTCTTCTTCTTCTTCTTCTTTTATTTTCTAGTATTTTTTTTAGCAACTAGTGTCATCTACCCGATTAGATTCGGTAGAGTACTAGTTGTATTTTACATCTGTTTCATTAGTGATTAGTCATTTGATTAGTTTCAACGACAATCCTAATTTTATTTTGTTGTTGTTCTTCTTATTCTGCACTTTTATTTTCTGCATTGTTGTTCTTATTTTGCAATTTACTTTCTTTAGTGATTAATCGTTGATTAGATTCAACGATAATTCTAAGTTCGCAATTTCAATTTGTTTTTATTTCAACAAAATCTCCAGGCTTCGTCTAACTCGCCCAAGAGATTAGATAAATAATTTGATTTTAATTTACCTCCATGTGTTCGACCTGTATGCTACACACCTGTACGCTTGCAGTATTTAATTTAAAATTCGCGTTTTCTAGTTCTTAGAAAGCACCGATCAGTGAATTTTTTGAAGAATCTGGATCTGAAAGGTCTTCGAATAAAGATTGTGCTTTTATATAATATAATAGATGAGAAAACCCACCTTAACAGTGATTGATGTGGACCGTTGGATCAAATTTCTTTTAATGGAGGCTAAAGCTTGGAAAATGAGAATTGACCCAATAATAAAGGGTTTGGATCTATTTATAGACTTCCGTAAAACATTATTCATCCTGGAGAACTTCAAGATTCAAATGAGGCATGTTCGCTAGATTTATATCCTAAGTACATCTATTCCGAACTCGATGGAATTAGTTTTGTGACATAATTCAATTATATATCAAAGTTAGATTTTTCAAATCGAATTATATTAATTGAAAGTTCTAAGATTAAATACTCTGCGCTTTGAGCTTGCACAGTCACATAATACGCCTGATCATCATGAAACTCAACAGCATGCAATAGTACAGTATTTCGCATTTGATGACACTAGTTCCATCGAAATTTGAGATAAATTCCAAAAATGAAAATTTCACCCATTGACTAAAACGAGTTATTATTCACTAATTTTAGATTGCTCAAATTTCCAAAATAACATTTTTCTACTTATCATTTTTATCCATCCAGAATTCAAAATAAGTTTCAAGACCATTTTAAATTCAAGATTTTTTCATTTCAAATAATTATAATATTTCAATCATATTGTTAATTCAACTCAAAATCCACAGAATATGTTAAAATTCTCTAAAATGGAAATTCAAGTCAGTTAATTTCTGAAACTAATACTTTAATATTTAAAATAAATTAAATATTCAAGCATTAAAATATAGGTCGTTACATGTTTACAAACTATAATTGCATTACACTAAAGTTGTTAAAACAGACATAATAAATATATTTAGGGATATACATTTAAATAGCATATCTGCATAACTATTGTCTAGTTAAATATGACATTAATCCGGTTAATACTAACATAACTTCATATCCATAATGAAGCCAATTTTCACTTAAAAAACTAATACATCACTAATAGAACCTAGTATATTACCATATAAATAGAAATTTAATAAAACAAAAAAAAAATTTCATTCATACCTCATCAAGTTTTCCTAAAAGTATCCTAATAGAGAATTTAGTATGAATATCAACCAAATCCCACTTTTTAGCTACCAGACGATCTTCAGGATAAGTTGACATTGGTTTAGCATCATCAAATTTAATGCAAAACTTGCACTACAAAAAAAGACTTAGAAAAAGCATTTACTGCTATACAAGAGTAAATTTGTACCAAAATAAATTTAATCATAAATAAAGCAATTATACAAGCTTGCATTTTCCTCGGCTTGAACTTTTTTTTTTTTTCAACTGCTCAATTAGTTTAGAATGAATACCATGAGCCCAACATTAAGTGCTAAAAAAAATCAATTTGCATCATAGGAGGAACCAATTGAATATGAACACTTGTTGTTGGCTAAGAAAAATGTGTCAAATAAATGCATAATTATAAGACTATAAAAATTTACATCATATTTGTTTATGATATTTTTTATCAATAACATTCAAAAGACCCAAATTGAATCTTCCCTACTAAATAATTTCTTTAATTTGAAATATTAAACTACAAATTTCTGAGTAATATCAAAAAAAACCAGTCCAAACTTTCTCTTTTAATCGATAAACCGATAACTCTAAAAATAGATAAACCTATGTATACAATTTAATATAAAAAATTAAATAAACATATTTAAAAACAAACCTTTATTATGCAAGTCAAAGATATATATATGATATCACTTTGCAAAATGCAACCTTTATATCCCCAAAATTAATCAAACCATCTTTAAGACCATAACAAATAGTCTAATCAATATCAATGTTAATTTTCTTGCACCTGATTCAAAACAATTATCAAAGAGACCCTCCAAAAAAATCTGAAAAAACTAAAACCTTTTAAGAACATCTTATAACTTGTATTCTTACCCTCTCGGTTTTCTATTTTGAAATAATTAAAAAAACATCCAAAAGTGATTCCAAATAGCACTTGTAGGTCTCTTTACGTATAAAACTTCATCCATAATTTCTTCCATCCTTTTATTTGAGCCTTCTTCCTTATTAACAGTACAAGTTTCCTCTTTCTTTCAAAATTCAACTTTGACAATCAGATCCAACAGAATCAGTTTCTTAAGAATCGGATGACTTCTTAAAAAAGTAGCTTCCTTAGCTACTTTTTCAGATGACTTCTACAAAATAAAAATGCAGTCAATCAATATATCCCACCACTACTTATGTGGTAAACATAATACAATAGTTAAACCTAATGCAGTAATTAACACTAATGCAATTGAATATGAAAATCAGTGCAAGTAAATACGAAAACTAATGCAGCAATACTAATTCCACTTTGTATACAAATAACATTAATAGGGTAACATAACGCAATTAAGTATAGTAATTTTCATAGCTCCTATTATCATGACTTCAGAATACAAATGCAGTTAAGTATACATCTATAACCATTATTGTCATTATTGCATTATGCTAACGTAGTTAAAAATAATAAACTAGGTAGCAAATATGAATACATAACAATTATTGTAACGACCCGCATTCTACGCATCGGGGATCGTAGAATATTTATTTCTTATTCAAAAAAGGTCGTATGATCGTGTAGCTTTGGGGAACGACTATTGGGGTCATTTCCCATGTTCACGATTTTTGCCGATTTTTAAATGACCGTTTTGCCCCTGGCTGATCTTGTTTCGACCATAACTTTTGATTGGAAAGGAGTTTTGACCTGAAACCACTTCCATTGAATTCGAATGATGGTTAACCTTTCCGTAGAGTGGTCACATGTGAAAAACGGACTAACTGTTTGGGAGATATGGTTGAAACAAGGTTTGGAAGGTTAAAAAACTGCTTAACCGGGCCAAATAGGGTGATTAGCAAGAGGGCCCATAACCCATTTCTGGATTAGGGTTATGGGGAGGTTGAGAACAATAGGGAAACGGTTTCTATTTCATTTTTCAGCCACCTAAGACATTTCCCTAACCCTAGCCATGGCCTCCACCTTCTAAAATCATCCCAAATCGCTCCTAATCGCTTCCTAATCGAAGCCAAGCTACATCAAATCAAAAGGGATATAGCACTAAACCGGAGTTGAAGCTGTTGTATTGTCTTGGTATTTGTGCCCAAACAGAGATATTTTTAGATTTGGTATTCTATTTGTGGCTAAGGTGAGCGATTTGCATAGTTCCTTACTAATTACGGTTAATTAGGGGTAATTAGTGTTAATTAGCGAAATTATACATGTTAAAATTCTTGAAAAATATTTATAAATTTCGAAATATTGTTTTAGGTCTCTGTTAGAAATTTGGGTTAGTTTGGTTAAGTTTTGCTAATCCTATCATTATATTTGCTTAAACATGCTTAAGGGGAAAACAAGGGTTTTTGGATATGTTTGATCCATTTTGACATATTAAATTGTTGTTTTGGTGTTTGTGGTCAATTCTATATATTGCTATGACTGTATGGTATGCTTTGTAATTATCTTGAAGTGTTAGATTGGTCGAAAACGCCGTCGAATGGCATAAACAACTCATTGGAAAAAGTATAGGAAATATACAGAGACCAGATCGGATCGAGTTCCCTTAACCCACCCCCTCTCCGACCCGACCCGGAAGCTAGCTCGTGAACCAACCTTCCACTCATGACCATGGGTCATGATCCACTCGTGAAGTATACCCCGACCCGACCCGTGTGGTCACCTCCGAAATGATTTGAACAGAAGAGGAGCACCACAAGCCGGAGGACAGACCGCGGACCGGAGCTACTGGCACCACGAACCACGAACCGAGGAAGCTGATCATGACCCGAAAAGAAGCACTCCGAACCAGGACCCACGAACAGGTATGACCGAACCGAGAGAAGAAGTTTACTCTCAAGCCGATGATGCATCCTAAATGAACCGAGAAGTTTGGCGTGAGTTGTGCATCACGAACCGATCCAAAAGTGAGAAGAAGAACCGAACCGATCCGGAGGTGACCAAAACCCGAGATGCAAAGGTAGTCCAAATGGGAAGTTTGTACTCAAGATCTAAATGGGAAGTTTGTAACCTCTTGCAATAAGACTGCGCCTAGTCCTGTCCCATAAGCATCGGTATAAACAGTAAACGGCTTAATCCCGTCTGGCAATACTAAGACTGGGGCTGAAGTCAAAGCTCTATTCAAACATTGGAACACATCATCACAATCTACGTCCCATGTGAAAACTAGGTTCTTCTTTGTCAAACGTGTTAATGGAGCTGATATCTATGCGAAGTCTTTGATAAACTTCCTATAGTAGCCAGCCAACCCCAAGAAACTTCTTACTTCGGTAGCATTTTTAGGGACCTTCCAATCTTGGATGGCCACCACCTTCGCGGGATCCACAGCTATCCCTTCTTTGGAAACCACGTGCCCTAAGAACCGTACTTCATTCCTCCAGAAGTGACACTTAGAAAATTTAGCTTTAAGATTATGCGCTCGTAGGGTCTCCAACACTTCCCTAAGATGTAGGGCATGCTCTTCTTCATCCTTAGAAAAGATCAAGACGTCATCTACAAAGACCACCACGAATTTATTAAGGTACCCCCCCAAACACCCTACTTATCAGATCAACAAAGTATGTGGGGGCATTTGTTAAACCGAAGGCCATCACCAGCCATTCATAGAAACCGTCCGGAGTCCTAAAGGCAGTTTTGTCAATGCTATCCTCAGCCACCCTCAACTGATGGAAACCAGTGGCTAAGTCCAACTGCGAAAACACTGAGGCGCCAACTAACTGATCGAAGAGATCGTCAATCCTCGACAGTGGGTGTCTGTTCTTCTTAGTAAGTTTATTAATTTCTCTATAGTCCACACACAGTCTAAGGGACCCATCCGCCTTCGTGGAAAATACTACTGGAGCACCCCACTCCGATATACTTCGTCTTATAAACCCCTTCTCAAGCAACTCCTTCATTTGCTTCGAGTTCCCTCCTTTCACGAGGATCCATGTGGCGTATTGGCAAAGATACTGGTTTTGCATTATCTACAAGATATATTCGAAAATCTATCTCCCGCTTCGGAGGCAAGCCCTTCACCTCCTCATACACATCCAAGTATTCTCGGACCACTCTAGCAGATTGTAGATTTTCCTCAGATGCGTCAAGCGATTCTAAATAACTTAGCATAACAGAATTTATGGGATTACAAAAGATTTCGAGAGTGTTGCCAAGGCGAGTCACGAGCCTAACTACTCTCCTTTCACAATCAAGAACGGCCCCATTTCTGGATAACCAATCCATTCCTAAAATTAACCCATAGCCCGTGAAGCCCAAAACATAAGCATCGCATCTAAACTCAATGCTAAGTATACAAATTTTCAAATCCAAACACATCATGGACAAATAAGCTGAGCCCCCAATTGGATTCGAAATAACTAAGGGATCCTCTACTAAGCTGGTGTTTAAGTGCAGTGATTCTACTAATGATGTAGAGATAAACGAATGCGATGCGCCCGAATCGAATAAGGTACGGAAAGACGATCAAACAGAAAAACTAAGCTTTCAAAACAAATGGTTCTACCTCGTTCTTGCAGCGGTGGGACCGCGAGAGCCTGAACTTGTCCCCTTTCCTGCCCTGGTGCCATAAGAGCCTGCACCTGCCCTCCCGAGGTAGACCCTGCCCTCTGCCCCTTCTTTAGGCAGTCCTTCACTAGATGTCCCGCTTCACCACAGTGAAAACAGCCAGTCTTCTTTTTCTTTCGGCAATCCTTGCTGATATGGCCTGGTGTCCCACAGTTAAAGCACTTCTTCTTTCCCTTGCCATTATTGTCTTAACCACCCTTCTTGTTTTGCTATTGTGGTTTCTTCTGATCCCCTTTCTTCTCGGGTGCCTTATTAGCATTAGCGCTTTTCTTCTCGTGCATGAGTGCCATTTCTACTAGCTTCTCAAAGGTGGCCCCCATAAGGATGTGGGTCATAGCCCACCCTTGCAATGGCTCATTCAAACCATTAACGAACCTCAGAGCCTTCTTCTCCGGCATGTTCACTAAGTCCAAGCCAAACCTTGCTAACTGATTAAATTTGTTGACATATTCTTTCACTGATGAGCTTCCATGCTTCAATGTCAAGAACCTTTCCATATATAGATTCTCTTCTGCCCTTGAGAGAAACTTTGCCTCGAACCTACGTCTGAAATCCACCCAAGAATCAACAGGAGGCTCCACATTAGTGACCTCCCACCAAAACGAAGCCTCTCCCTTCGTTAACCAAGCTGCTAAACGACCTTTCCTCCCTTCTTCTACTTCAAAGATTTCTAGCAATTCTTCCACCTCCTTAAGCCAATCTCTAGCTTCTACAAACGTTTCTGACTCTTGAAAAGGTTTTCCACCCATAGCCTTAAATTCCTTGCACGTCTTTGCAAAAGTATCAGCGCGAGGAGGAGGAGGAGCGGGTGCAACTGGTGGTGGAGGAACATTGGCTGGACCTGCAACGGCCCTAGCCTCTAATAACCTTCTATACCATCCTGGTATCGTTAAACCATCCGGAAGGTTAAGATCTTCAGCCATGTTGAAATGAAAAAGGAAAGATTCAAAATGGAGAATTCGAAAGATAAAGATATATGGCTATTGGGGATTATGTTTTTCATAAAAACTTTCCTCTTTAAATTACTCATTAAGACATGTTTTTGAATACACTTCCAAAAATACTTTAGAAAAATAGTTTTTCTAAAAAAATTATCTGTTCTGGTAACCTTAAGCTATGATACCATGTGTAACACCCCACGTCCATTAATGTCACTCACAAAGGGAATGCATTAACTTCCATGGAGGTTTTAAGTGAATATAGAACAGAAAAATTACAACAAGACAGACAATAAGTATTACTTGGAAATCTAAAACTTCATTTTATTGCAGCGGAAATTAAACTTGTTTGTTACATCATAAAAATCATAAATTAGAGTCAAGTACAACATCTTGCTAAAACAAAATACATAACCCCATTACATAAATAGCCATTAAAGAAGATAACAAGCTGGACTTTACTTCAGCGGTCCAAGCTTTCCCAAAGAGATAAAGCAATCCAATCAAACTCCACTAGAGCTGGGTCCACCCTGAGGACCTGGAGGGGGAAAAAGGATAGGAATATAGGGGGTCAGACATAAAGTCTGGCAAGTATGATAATTCTAACAATACTATTATCAAAATAACTAGACTAAGGCATAAGCTGGAAAACAAGGAAATGTCTATGAACTATTGGGTATGGAAGAGCAGATAACGATAACGTTAAAGGCACACCTAATTACTAACGAATAATTACTACACTGCACCACACCAGTCACCCTCAAATTTTATCCCGCTTGCTTCACTTAGGAATCATATAAATAGCCTTGCGTACCCCAAGCTGACTACATAGGTGTCGTCTGCCCCTATCTCCGCTAGGTGTACCCCACTACCCACTTGCGATCGGCTCCCTATTCGTAGATACCCGTGCTGGCCCCACAGTGGGGTGTATCACTCCCCTAAAGTGGCAACCCGATACAACTTGAGAATGCACGGCTTATACCTACACGATGCAACAACGTCTTACCTGCAAGCCCGGGTCCACACACGCATATGAAACCCGTTGGACTTGCGTTGCCACCGCTACACCGTTTTGGCCTCTTAAAGTCAAGCCCAGTATGTGTGTCCCGTCCTCGAATTGGGTTGAGCCCACAAAGATACGTCTGGGTTACTGGTTGAAATGAGCCCCCACAAGTTACTCACCTAAGCTTGTCCACTAGTACATCCCACTTAACCCTCTTAGTCATGTTCATTTACATGTGTGTTTGGTTAAGTCTTACTAATCGTATTTCTCATGCCACTAAGGGCACCCACTAGATTCCTCATGCCACCCAAGGCACCTACTTAACCCCCATGTCCCACCTTACATGCTTATCTGGTTAAGTATTTCTTAATTCATTCAGGCCATAACCACATAAAGACCTCTCACATTAGACTAGCATTTATGGCAGCTGGATTTGCCGGGATGGTCCGGGCAGTCTTACACCATAAAAGAGTCTAACCTTGTGTCTTTACAACTGCTATGCTTTAATTTGGGCCTAGGACCTCTCACATTGGGCTGACATTTGTAACCACTGGATTTGTCGGGTGGGTCCGGGCAGGTTTACGTCACAAACGAGTCCAACCTCGTGTCCTAAGCATTGATTAACACTTATAATCTTTTACCCCAGTTTTAATAATTCCCTATTCAAATTATTAATTAAGTCCAGTTTTAATGATGTACATAATTGACTCAATTATGGCCATCCATTCATGGCATGCAAAATCATATCAATTGCACCCCAACTTCTTAATATTAAATCCTTAATATTACCCCTACCCCACGTTATATGTTCGCTTATTTAACGCAAAATATACGTTAGACTCGAATAGTCTAACTCATAGCACAAAGATAAATTATCACAACATATAAACAAATAAAAATAGATCTAATCATGATAGGGGTGAAACTTGCATAAAACTACATATGTTATGGATCTAAAGGTGCCAACTTGTTTGGTTAAAATGTCACAATTCACATAATATGTTCATAATCCAAATTCATGTATGGACTACAACATAATGATGGTGTGAACTAGCATCTCATACATAGAATTCACATATGTCATAGCATAATTCCAGATGTCACAATTCTAGATTTAAATAGATGTCATGGCATATGTTCATTATCTTTACTAATCAATCTAGACATGCATACATGATTTGTCATATAGATCAACATAGCCCAAATAATATCAACATTATGATTTGATTAACATGAACTAATTAACATAGATAATAACATCATGACTTTATAACATGTATGATTTATCACAACTTAGCATAGAAACTTGCAACATATACAATATCATCATAGCATGATTTACATCATATAGGATATTGATTGACATAGAAATGTGGTTATTTTATGCTCTTATATTTTATCTTTTGTATATAAATAAATATTACTTGGGTATTGTTTTGTTATTTTTACAGATAGTCCAACCCAGCCCGCATGCAACCAGAAATGTAGAGAAATAGAGTTCAATTTGCTGTGTATTTGCATTTTGAAGAATTGTAGATGAAGATATCTCATCTAGTTGCTGTTGAACAAGAAAAGGAGTGATAAAAAGGCTTTGCACATCACAAATCAATGAAGAAATGTCAAGGAAGCAAGAGGAAAAAGAGAAAAGGCCAAAATTTGCTTTATTTATCAAAGGCCCATTTATGTTTCTCATTGTAAACTAATTAGTGATGTAATGACCAGGCCCATTTATCATTAGGGTTAGGGTTAGGGTTTGGCTATCTACTCTATATATACCCTTGTAGTGGCATTGTAGCCACCATCCTATCTCATCTCTTATTCCATTGTTCTAATAAAAGTTCTTCTTTATGTTTTATTTTCTGCATTTTTTTGTTTTCTTAGCAACTAGTGTTGTCTATACGATTAGATTCGGTAGAACACTATTTGTATTTTGCACTTATTTGCATTAGTGATTTACCGTCTGATTAGATTCAGCGGAAATCCTAATTTTAATTCTTGTTTGTTATTTCAATTTCTGCAATTTCAATTTCTGCTTTTATTATTTTCTTAGGTCAAATTGGATTTGATTAGATTCAAATCTAATTCATGGTTTTATTTCTTTTCCATTGAAATTGTGATCTGATCGTCGGTTCAGTTAGATCTGTTCTGAATCAAATCACAGTTTTAATTTTGTTTTGTTTTATTTTCAAAATCAACCTCCAAAGTTCGTCTAACACGCCCACGAAACATATAAATAATAAAATTTAACTTTCCTCCCTGTGTTCGACCTGTATGCTACACACTTGTATGCTTGCAGAATTTATTACAAATGTCGCGCTTTTCTAATTCATAGACTAGCGTCGATCAAGTTTTTGGCGCCGTTGCCGGGGAGGTAACGATTAAATTTTATTATTTATTTAATTTCCGATTCGTGTTAGTTTTTGTTTATATTTTCCCTTTGTTTTTGTGCACATATGGAAAAAATTCTTGAGTAGCTGATTTGGTATTTCTCAATGATACTATAATCTTCTATGCAAGAGAAAAAAAATAATCTTGCTAGTTTTTCTTTGATTTCCTTTCTTTTTATTTCTCAATCTCTTTCCTTTCTTGTACAAACTCTTCCTTCTTCCCAAGTCAAAAGAAAAAAAAATAAAAAAAAATAAAAAAGTTATTACAATTTTCCTTTTTTTCTTCTGTTTAACATCTTGTCGAAATCTCTACTACATCATTTTCCTCAACCATAACAGAAAAACCACTCCAAAAATCCACCTAACTCCCCCCACATCAATTGCCTGCAAATCACTTTGCTCATATTGCCAACACATCAAACCCCACAACAAAGCCAGTCACACTCAATCCTCCTCAAGCAATACCAGCACCCACCCCATTCTCCACGTCCATAAATCCCTCACTATCCAACTCCATCCTCCACGCACAATCCAGCTTCACCAACCTGTCACAAACCAACCGATTCAATCACCACAGGCTTTCATCAAAGTCAAAACACTACTTGTTCACCACGCACATTCCCTTTTCCACAATCCCAGAAAATTTTCCATACCATAATCTCATTAATAATAAATTCACAGAACCATCTCTCATTCACCACTCTCTCCCTCACGCAAATCACCACGTGAACAATCCATCTTTAAAACTCTCCGCCCACTACCATATAACCCAGTAAACCACCATCATCTTCACGTTACCATCCAATTACAATCTCCACGCAATTCATCTCCTGACCTTCAATCCCGTACAAGCATCACCACACCTACAATTCAACTCCATCATAACACCCAACTTGTAAACACCATCAAATCCACAAAGCTTCGCCCAACTAATTACACCCATCGTCATCAGCCCACTAACACCAATCCCATATTCCTTCCCAAAACACTACAATTCTGCCATCATCTTGCCAATACATCTCACCACGTTCACCACACAAAGCTTCACCGTCCTCAACAAAAACCGCAACCCCCTTGTACCGAGATCAACACCGACCACCTGACTTTCACACCAACATCTTCCCAACTACCCCAAATTGGTTCGTAACCCAACATCCACATCTTCCCTGCGTCCTCCCCCTGAAATCCAATACCCAGTCCTGTTCAGACGCCTACCCATCTACTTTCCCACCGTTCATCACAAAAGAACCAGCACCGAGCAACTCTTCCCAACGCTCACCGAACAACCCCGGAACCCCATCAGATCGGAACCCCCCAGAACGCAAATCGAAGCTTCAGCAACCCGAGAAACCCTTCTCACCAATTCACAATTCGCGATGCCCAAAAACGCGCCTTTTTTATTTATGTTGTAATCCGCCTCTTCTATTTGCGTTTGAGATTTTTTTATTTTGATTTGTGTTTGGGAATTTTCCGCGAATAAAGATTGATTTGGGAAACTTGCATCGGTTTTATAAAGGAATTTTACTGTGTGAAAAAAAAAACAAAGCTGAGCCAATAAGGAGGGGCGTGGTTGACTTTTTTTTTTTTTTTTTTGAAGGCAAGGCCGTATCTTTCTACTTCGATTGTTTTTGGGAAGTTAATCTGTTGTATCATTTATAGGCAGAAAGAAATAGAACTAAAAATGAAACGAAGCAATTTATTTCTGTGGCACAATTTGTTTTGAAGTGAATAAGGGAAATGTGATTTGATTCGGTTGTTTTCTTGACTATTTGTTGAAGTGATAACTTGGGTTTACTCGTGCATCTCGTGAGGAATAACTTTTCTGGTTTGTTGTTCACCTTTGGGTGAGGTGATTTATTTGTCTAGGACTTACCTAGTGGTCTTCTTATTTTTTTTGAGTTTTCTGTGCTGGTCCACTTGTAATTTTAATTTGCTTCTGATTAAAAAAAAAAACAAAAAAAAAAAAGAGACAAAAGAAGAAGAAAAAGAGAATTCAAATCGAAGCCCAGAGTTCAAGCAACGAACAAAGGAAGCGAAGTCGAAGGAAGCAAACACTGAGACTTTAGTCGTTGGATTTTAACCGCTGACACTACTCTGGACGGACTGCCATACCCCACGGTAATATTTTTCTAAACTCTACAGGTGCTGAAGCTGCTTTGAAAATTTAGAAATTGTTGTAAAAATCTTCTGCAGGGGCAACGGCTTGAATGTAAATTTTAATTCTGCAATTTATATTTCTGTTCTGTTCTGTGGCTGAATTTTCTGAATATATTCTGTTCTGTGACTGAAATCATTCTCATCGTTTCTTAACAATAAAAATCTGATCAGTTGTTTCAAAATAATATAATTGAAAAGCGGTGCTTTGTGAAGTCGACTGTCTCGTATAATTGGATCGCGGATATATATGAGTTCAATTTATTGAACTTCTAGCAAAAGAGGTTGCATACTACCCGTAAAACATTGGTCGTATCCCTTAGTTTTATACTATACGTGAACGGCCATAAGACCCTCTTCCCCCTTCCAATTGAGACAGTTACTTAATAGAGCACAACTCATTATTTTATATTATTTTGAATTGAGAATAATTTCTGTCTTGCCGTGATTTCATTTCAAATGTCTAATTCAAAAAAATCATTGAGAGCAATGTGGGATAATAACCGATGTAGACGTCCTCTTGAAGAGTATGAGTATGAATTGCAACTCATGAAACAAGATTTTCCAAAATTTCGTGAGCCCAATGTCAGCAATTTTCAAAATTTCCCAACTGACCAACATTTTCAAAATCATAGATATAATCGAAATGATGATTTCAATTTAAATTTCAATAATTTCGATTATGGGTCACATCCACATCAAAACGGTTTTGAATCCCAATATAGCTTTGATCCACAACAATATGGGGTTGGAAACCAATTCGAAAATAATTTTGAAAATGATTTTCAATTCGATCAGAATTTTCAAAATTACAACCCATATCCACATCTTGAATATGACCAAAATCGCAATTTTCCCTCGAATTTCGACAGCGTTGGTTACGAACCTAATTTTCAAAATCAAAATGATTTCCAACATCATTATCATCTTTCTGAAAATTCAAATATTTTTGAGAATCAAGGAATCCAAAATGATAGCTCTCAATTCGACGATTCTGAAGAATATCATCTTAAAATTCTTAGAGAGAGGGCAGACGAACTTCTTTGTTTACTGACATCTTTGAAAGAACAACGAGAGCAACAAAATCAAATTCAAACAGGCGATGAATCAGGAAATAATCCATTCTTTGTTGACATTGAAAATTTTCAAATAACGACTTTTGAAATTGAGGATAATCATCTTGATGAAGTTTTTCAAAATTCAACCAATGATTTGAACTTCAACTCTTTTCAAGAAGAAGATTTAAGCTTAAATTTTGATCTTCCTCTTTCAGGCTGTGAGAAACTTGAAATTTTTGAAATTGAACCAACTGAAAATGTTGAATTTTTCAAAAACTCAGAAGTGGAAATGGATTTTAATGAACAGGAATTTCTTGATTTGTACGAGGATGAATTGCCAAATAAGGAAGAAGTAGATTTACGTCACGAGTTTGGAAATTTTAACTTTGAGAAAATCTCGAACGAACTTGAAATTGTCAGCGTCGAAAATACGTTGTCAGTTAATGATGAGAAATGTGATCACACAGTCTTGAACACCACTCAGATGTCAAATTTCACTGAATTTTCATACGATCACAAATTTTTGAAAAATTACACTGACAAATTTGTTGAACACATGAACTATTTTTGGAATGTTAGTTTTGTTGAAAAACTTCATGTTAGGACGACCCTAGACATTTATCTCCTGGACTATAAATCTAGGTTTAAAGATGATATGGTTTTCAAAAACTCTTGCTTGTTAGAAAACATGTCTAGACACAGTGGGAATGGGACTCATAGGGTCAGAACCAAGTGTGGGGGGAAAAGTTGGTGGAACTCTTTGCATCGCATGCATCGTAAACACATATATCATTATACATATGATCCGTTCTTACATGTGGTTAAACTCCATTTCATTCTTCAAATCATTTTGCATCTAATCCATCTATGGGTTTTCTCTTTCAAATTTAGGAAACGTTTACAGTGTGGACACTGTATAGTTCTAGTGTGGGGGGGAGTCTGCATTGCATTCTTTTTTTTTCTTTTTTTTTTCTTTCTTTTCATTTTCAGCCATTTAAATAGGACCATCATGCATTTAGATCATACTAACATGCCTTTTTTTTTTAAATACGACTCATTTTCAATTGATACAACAAAATAAGTTTACAATTTTTAGCCAGTTGATAGTATTTTTCTCTCTCAGCTAAATTCGAATTTGAAATATAATGAAAAGTTTAATTTTGAGGGATAATAGTGTAACCGGTACATAGGGAGATTCTTAGGTGATGGCCATGAAATCTATTCTATATTGTAGATTTTGTTTAAATAAGTGGAGGACTTAAAATACTTATATTGGCTTTTCAAATCTTTAAAACTAAGTTGTGTTAAGTTGAATTCGCGTAACTCTCTTGTTGTGCTTATAAATTCAATAAAAATAATAGTAATCCAAGGGTATCCAACATTGCTTGTATATCGAGCGTTGGTGTGCAAACCCGCCAAGCTCTATCCGACACGTAGTTGACAAAGTCAAAGTTGGAATATCTTGGTCTCATTTTATGAGATTGGACACCTAAGGATTACCGACACGTTGTTGACAAAGTCAAAGTCGGCCTGCACAATCCGCCAAGCTCTTTACCCACTCTCCGTTAGTCCGCGAGGCAGTGCATGGGTGGTAAACCTTGGTCTTTTTAGTTAGGTGCTTGTACTTAATCATAAATCTTAAAAATTTTATAGAATAAAGAATAAGAGATGATACCCAAACACTTCTTGACCTTATTGATTTGACTAGCCATACATGAGAAAATTAGAATACCACTTTGCAAACTGTGCCAAGCAAACTAAGAATTTATTTCATGGCTGCACTATGTTATCGACTGAACCAACTGGCCAAACTGGAATTTAACATTTGAAAACTTGATTTATATTGAAAATTTGTGACAAGTCGAGGTATCTAAAATAAAATCAACTGGTTAGAAATTATTAACTTAATTTGTTGTACCACTTTCCTGAAATAAGTCATGTTGTCAATTTTCATATGTCCATTGCATTCATGTAGTTTCAGTAGAATCATAGCATACTGCATTTGGATTTTGTGGGTAGTATCCGCTAAAAACCCTCACGAGACACCACTCGTCCTACTAGGGACACCTAGAGGTTTAACGGCTTGTTGCATACGCTCAATGCAATCGTGTTTCCTACGAAAGTGTGACCTTTCTAGTTTAGTTTTTCATTTTTTTGTTTTACTCGAGGACGAGTAAAAGATAAGTGTGGGGGTATTTGATTGACATAGAAATGTGTTTATTTTATGCTCTTATATTTTATCTTTTGTATATAAATAAATATTACTTGGGTATTGTTTTGTTATTTTTACAGATAGTCCAACCCAGCCCGCATGCAACCAGAAATGTAGAAAAAAAAGTTCAATTTGTTGTGTATTTGCATTTTGAAGAATTGTAGATGAAGATATCACATCTAGTTGCTGTTGAACAAGAAAAGGAGTGATAAAAAGGCTTTGCACATCACAAATCAATGAAGAAATGTCAAGGAAGCAAGAGGAAAAAGAGAAAAGGCCAAAATTTGCTTTATTTATCAAAGGCCCATTTATGTTTCTCATTGTAAACTAATTAGTGATGTAATGACCAGGCCCATTTATCATTAGGGTTAGGGTTAGGGTTTGGCTATCTACTCTATATATACCCTTGTAGTGGCATTGTAGCCACCATCCTATCTCATCTCTTATTCCATTGTTCTAATAAAAGTTCTTCTTTCTGTTTTATTTTCTGCATTTTTTTGTTTTCTTAGCAACTAGTGTTGTCTATACGATTAGATTCGGTAGAACACTATTTGTATTTTGCACTTATTTGCATTAGTGATTTACCGTCTGATTAGATTCAGCGGAAATCCTAATTTTAATTCTTGTTTGTTATTTCAATTTCTGCAATTTCAATTTCTGCTTTTATTATTTTCTTAGGTCAAATTGGATTTGATTAGATTCAAATCTAATTCATGGTTTTATTTCTTTTCCATTGAAATTGTGATCTGATCATCGGTTCAGTTAGATCTGTTCTGAATCAAATCACAGTTTTAATTTTGTTTTGTTTTATTTTCAAAATCAACCTCCAAAGTTCGTCTAACACGCCCACGAAACATATAAATAATAAAATTTAACTTTCCTCCCTGTGTTCGACCTGTATGCTACACACCTGTATGCTTGCAGAATTTATTACAAATGTCGCGCTTTTCTAATTCATAGACTAGCGTCGATCAGATATCATCATCACATAACATAGGATTTACAACATACATGATAGCATAAGGTTTACAACAACATATATGACAATTCACATCATTCACTTATAGTCCATTCATAACTTAATCTAATTAGTTTAATAATAATCTTGTTATGATCATCATACTCACAATTAGAGAAGAAAGAGAGTCTTGATTTGCTTTAGAGTTGAGTAGAATTAGGGTTTTGTTTTGCTTTCTTCCTTCTTAGTTGGCGGCGGCTAGACTGAGTTCCATGGCGGCGGTATGACGGTGGCTATTCTATTTTTCATGTGAGTTTAGAGTGAGAGACTACCTAAGTATTTATAGAGTTTAGGGTTTATTTAGACAGTCAGATCAACTCAGAACTAACCTGAACCGTTTAATTTGCCAACTCAGCCCTAAAGACACATCAGCAGCTCAGGATTGCGCTCAGTCAAACCCTAGCCGATTGACCAGGTCGACACCCAGGTCGACACTACAGTCGACCTGGGGGGGTGGGAGGTCGACTCTAGTGTCGACACCCCAGTCGACCTGCCTGGGCGGGAATTTTCCTGCCCAGCCCGCTTCTGCACTTTCAGTTTGAATTTTTAAATTTTCCTGCGAGCTGTTTTGAATTTTCTGAAACTTCCGATGGCCATAACTTCTTCATACGAAGTCCAGTTCACGCAAACTCGGACTCTATTTCAACCAGAATTCCGAGACGAACACAATGGTGCAACCCGTTTCCCACAATTCTCACATCTGAGATTAGTTATTCTTTAATTTGTGAATATTAATATTAATAGAATTACGGGGTGTTACATTCACCCTCCTTAAAGGATTTCGACCCCGAAATCTTCAAGTTAAGAAGAATGTATATCCTAACATCCAATCGTCCATCTACTCAACCATCAAACACAGGCATCCATTGTCCTTATAGACTTCTAATGCTTCCATGTTTAAATGCACAGTGTCTGTATATGTCCATATCTAATGCAAAATCAGGCGGTCCACTGATTCAGTTGACCTCCTTAATGCAAATCATGATAGTGCCATGCGTCCATTATGTATGCAAAAGTTCCTTAATGCTACATATTATCTCTATATGCGTGCACAATCATCATCTGAATGCAGCATCCATATGATAATAAAATCATCATACATCCATTTTACTAAATACATCCATTTATATGCAATATCAAATATGAAGTGACTGAGCCGATCTAGTGCCTAATAGTGTGTGTATATGCGTCCACGAGCAACCACTAGCAAACACTTGCATCCACTTTGCATCCATCATACATAACATGTCTCAAACACATGTTTCAACCATAGGATTATCCTAACTAAAGGTCAAGAATACTAGCGAGAGGATACTCTAAAGGTATGATAAGTACAAGATAAGCGATAAAGGAGAAATTAAAGGACATACCCTAAAAAAGAAAAGGGTACAACGAACGCATCTTCTCTTCCGTCTCCCAAGTAGCGTTGCTCTCATCATCTCCCCATTGTACTTTGACTAGTCTGACCTCTCGATTTCTCAGCTTCTTGATCTCCGACCCAAGAATGCATGTAGGAGCTCGTCGCATCACGCTCTATCTCCACCTCTCTAAGCAAGTTCGGCTCTACCACCTCCGTGGTCTCGTTTAGGCACTTCCTCAAATGTGACACATCGAATACGTCGTGTACACCACTAAGTCTCTCAGGCAACTCCACTCTATACGCCATCTGTCCAATCTTCTCCTTAATAGGAAACGGCCCTACAAACCTTGGTGCTAATTTCCCAATGGACCCAAAGTGAACAACGTTCCGTAATGGAGACACTTTGACAAAGACCATGTCCCCAACCTCAAACTCCAGATCTGTCCTCCTCTTATCCGCATAAGATTTCTGCCTATCTTGCGCCGTCTTCATCCTTCTTCGAATCAAGTCAATCTTTTCCGAAGTCTCTCTAATCATATCAGGCCCAAGTAAGATCTTATCCGTAGATTCCCACCAACATGCAGGTGAACGACAAGGTCGTCCATAAAGAGCTTCGAAAGGTTCCATGCCAATGCTAGACTGAAAGTTGTTATTATATGCGAACTCCACCAATGGAAGATGCTCTTCCCACGTAACCCCAAAGTCTAGGATACATAGCCTAAAAAGATCCTCTAGAATGCGAATCACCCTCTCGGTCTGGCCGTCCGTCTGAGTATGATATGCGGTGCTCAAACATAACTGAGTCCCTACCGCCTCTTGTAAGCTTCTCCAAAATTTGCTAGTGAAATTAGGATCGCGGTCGCTCACTATGCTAGAAGGAACACCGTGCAAACGAACTATTTCTCAGACATATATAGAAGCTAACCATGGAGCAGTCCTCTTACTCTTCACGGGAATGAAATGGGCGCTTTTAGTAGGTCTGTCTACTATAACCCAAATACCCGTATTACCCTTCCTTGATCTTGGTAATCCATCCACAAAATCCATCGAGACACTTTCCCATTTCCATAGTGGAACCTCCTATGGGTGAAGCAACCCACCGGGTTTCTTTTGCTCCGTCTTTACTTGTTGGCACACCAAGCATCTAGCGACATACTTGGCTACATCCCTCTTCATACCGGCCCAAAAGAAAACTCGCTTCATGTCTTTGTACATCTTGTCCCCGTCGGGATGAATGGTCATCTTCGAATGATGTGCTTCGTTAAGAATAGCCTTCCTCAAGTCCTCGTCTCATGGTAGACAAAGTCTACTATCCCTATGTAACCAACCCTTATCATCTAGGGTATACCTACGGAGATGGCTTGATGACTCCACTCTTTTGAGATTTTCTACTAACTCAACCAACTGCGGGTCGTCTCGCTGTGCCTCGCCAATCCATCCCAAAAGCGTAGGTCTGACCTCCAAGGATGCTAGAAAACTGGGTACAAAGTCAACGGAAGGTCTAAAGTCAAACATCGAAATGAATTCAATGTTTCGCCGCTCAACAAAAAAAGGACTTAAGGATAATCTTTTTCTACTTAAGGCATCGGCCACTACGTTACCCTTGCCAGGGGTATATGCTATCTCGAAGTCGTAGGATGCTAAGAACTCCATCCACCTTTGCTGCCTTAAGTTCAAGTCCTTCTGAGAGAATAAGTATTTTAGCGATTTGTGGTCAGTGAACAATTCGAATTTCTCCCCAAGAAGATAATGACGCCAATACTTAAGCGCGAAAACAATAGCGGCCAACTGTAGGTCATGTGTAGGGTAATTTTTCTCATGTGCTCTCACCTGCCTTCCACCATAGGCTATTACCCCACCCTCTTGCATTAAGACCGCGCCTAGTCCTGTCCCACAAGCATCGGTATAAATAGTAAATAGCTTACTCCCGTCTGGCAATACAAAGACTGGGGCTGAAGTCAAAGCTCTCTTCAAACGTTGGAACGCATCATCACAATCTACGTCCCATGTGAAAACTAGGTTCTTCTTCGTCAAACGTGTTAATAGAGCTGATATCTTTGCGAAGTCTTTGATAAACTTCCTATAGTAGCCAACCAACCCCAAAAAACTTCTTACTTCGGAAGCATTTTTAGGGACCTTCCAATCTTGGATGGCCACCACCTTCGCGGGAACCACAGTTATCCCTTCTTTGGAAACCACTTGCCCTAAGAACCGTACTTCCTTCCTCCAGAAGTGACACTTAGAAAATTTAGCTTTAAGATTATGCGCTCGTAGGGTCTCCAACACTTCCCTAAGATGTAGGGCATGCTCTTCTTCATCCTTAGAAAAGACCAAGATGTTATCTACAAAGACCACCACGAATTTATTAAGGTACTCCCTAAACACCCTACTCATCAGATCAACAAAGTATGAGGGGGCGTTTGTCAAACCGAAGGGCATCACTAGCCATTCATAGAAACCGTCTGAAGTCCTAAAGGTAGTTTTGTCAATGCTATCCTCAGCCACCCTCAACTGATGGAAACTAGTGGCTTAGTCCGACAGCGAAACACTGAGGCGCCAACTAACTGATCGAAGAGATCGTCAATCCTCGACAGTGGATGTCTGTTCTTCTTAGTAAGTTTATTAAGTTCTCTATAGTCCACACACAGTTTAAGGGACCCATCCGCCTTTGTGGAAAATACTACTGGAGCACCCCACTCTGATATACTTCATCTTATGATCCCCTTCTCAAATAACTCCTTCACTTGCTTATCGAGTTCCCTACTTTCACGAGGAGCCATGTGGCGTACTGGCAAAGATACTGGTTTTGCATTATCTACAAGATATATTCGAAAATCTATCTCCCGCTTCGGAGGCAAGCCCTTCACCTCCTCATACACATCCGAGTATTCTCGGACCACTCTAACAGATCGTATATTTTCCTCAGATGCGTCAAGCGATTCTAAATAACTTAGCATAACAGAATTTATGGGATTACAAAAGATTTCGAGAGTGTTGCCAAGGCGATTCACGAGCCTAACTAATCTCCTTTCACAATCAAGAACGGCCCCATTTCTGGATAACCAATCCATTCCTAAAATTAGCCCATAGCCCGTGAAGCCCAAAACATAAGCATCACATCTAAACTCAACGCTAAGTATAGAAATTTTCAAATCCAAACACATCATGGACAAATAAGCTGAGCCCCCAATTGGATTCGAAACAACTAAGGGATCCTCTACTAAACTGGTGTTTAAGTGCAGTGCTTCAACTAATGATGTAGAGATAAATGAATGCGATGCGCCCGAATCGAATAAGGTACGGACAGGATGATCAAACAGAAAAACTAAGCTTTCAACAGAAATGGTTCTACCTCGTTCTTGCCGCGGTGGGACCGCGAGAGCCTGAACTTGTCCCCTTGCCTACCCTGGTGCCATAAGAGCCTGCACCTGTCCTCCCGAGGTAGACCCTGCCCTCTGCCCCTTCTTTGGGCAGTCCTTCACTAGATGTCCTGCTTCACCACAGTGAAAACAACCAGTCTTCTTTTTCTTTCGGCAATCCTTGCTGAGATGGCCTGGTGTCCCACACTTAAAGCACTTCTTTTTTCCCTTGCCATTATTGTCTTTACCACCCTTCTTGTTTTGCTGTTGTGGTTTCTTCTGATCCCCTTTCTTCTCGGGTGCCTTATTAGCATTAGCGTTTTTCTCCTCGTGCATGAGTGCCATTTCTACTAGCTTCTCAAAGGTTGCCCCCATAGGGATGTGGGTCATAGCCAACCCTTGCAATGGCTCATTCAAACCATTAACGAACCTTAGAGCCTTCTTCTCCGACGTGTTCACTAAGTCCAAGCCAAACCTTGCTAACTGATTAAATATGTTGACATATTCTTTCACTGATGAGCTTCCTTGCTTCAATGTCAAGAACCTTTCCATATATAGATTCTCTTCTGCCCTTGAGAGAAACTTTGCCTCGAACCTACGTCTGAAATCCGCCCAAGAGTCAACAGGACGCTCCCCATTAGTGACCTCCCACCAAAACGAGGCCACTCCCTTCATTAACCAAGCTGCTAAACGAACTTTCCTCCCTTCTTCTACTTCAAAGATTTCTAGCAATTCTTCCACCTTCTTAAGCCAATCTCTAGCATCCACAAACGTTTCTGACCCTTGAAAAGGTTTTCCACCCATAGCCTTAAATTCCTTGCACGTCTTTGCAAAAGTATCAGCGCGAGGAGGAGGAGGAGCGGGTGCAACTGGTGGTGGAGGAACATTGGCTGGACCTGCAGCGGCCCTAGCCTCTAATAACCTCTTATACCATCCTTGTATCGTTACACCATCCGGAAGGTTAAGATCTTCAGCCATGCTGAAATGAAAAAGGAAAGATTCAAAATGGAGAATTTGAAAGATAAAGATATATGGCTATTGGGGATTATGTCTTTCATAAAAACTTTCCTCTTTAAATTACTCATTAAGACATGGTTTTGAAAACACTTCTTCCAAAAATACTTTAGAAAAATAGTTTTTCTAAAAAAATTATCTGTTCTGGTAACCTTAAGGTCTGATACCACGTGTAACACCACACGTCCATTAATGTCACTCACAAAGGGAATGCATTACCTTCCATGGAGGTTTTAAGTGAATATAGAACATAAAAATTACAACAAGACAGATAATAAGTAGTACTTGGAAATCTAAAACTTCATTTTATTACAGCGGAAATTAAACATGTTTGTTACATCATAAAAATCATAAATCAGAGTCAAGTACAATATCCATCTTGCTAAAACAAAATACATAGCCCCATTACATAAATAGCCATTAAAGAAGATAACAAGATGGACTTTACTTCAGCGGTCCAAGCTTTCCCAAAGAGATAAAGCAATCCAATCAAACTCCACTAGAGCTGGGTCCACCCTAAGGACTTGGAGGGGGAAAAAGGATAGAAATAGAGGGGGTCAGACATAAAATCTGGTGAGTATGATAATTCTAACAATACTATTATCAAAATAACTAGACTAAGGCATAAGCTGGAAAACAAAGAAATGTCTATGAACTATTGGGTATGGAAGAGAAAATAAACGATAACGTTAAAGTCACACCTAATTACTAACGAATAATTACTACACTGCACCACACCAGTCACCCTCAAAGTTGATCCCGCTTGCTTCACTTAGGAATTATATAAATAGCCTTGCGTACCCCTAGCTGACTACATATCTGCCGTCTGCCCCTATCTCCGCTAGGTGTACCCCACTACCCACTTGCGATCGGCTCCCTACTCGTAGATACCCGTGCTGGCCCCACGGAGGGGTGTATCACTCCCCTAAAGTGGCAACCCGATACAACTTGAGAATGCACGGCTTATACCTACACGATGCAACAACGTCTTACCTACCAGCCCGGGTCCACACATGCATATGAAACTCGTTGAACTTGCGTTGCCACCGCTACCCCGTTTTGGCCTCTTATAGTCAAGCCCATTATGCGTGTCCCGTCCTCGACTTGGGTCGAGCCCATAAAGATATGTTTGGGTTACTGGTTGAAATGGGCCCCCACAAGCTACCCACCTAAGCTAGTCTACTAGTACATTCCACTTAACCCTCTTAGTCATGTTCATTTACATGTGTGTTTGGTTAAGTCTTACTAATCGTATTTCACATGCCACTAAGGGCACCCACTAGATTCCTCATGCCACCCAAGGCACCTACTTAACCCTCATGTCCTACCTTACATGCTTATCTGGTTAAGTATTTCTTAATTCATTCAGGCCATAACCTCATAAAGACCACTCACATTAGATTGGCATTTATGGAAGCTGGATTTGCCGGGCGGGTCCGGGCAGTCTTACACCATAAAAGAGTCTAACCTCGTGTCTTTACAACTATTATGCTTTAACTTGGGCCTAGGACCTCTCACATTAGGCTGACATTTGTGACCACTGGATTTGCCGGGCGGGTCCGGGCGGGTTTACGTCACAAACGAGTCCAACCTCGTGTCCTAAGCATTGATTAACACTTATAATCTTTTACCCCAGTTTTAATAATTCCCTATTCAAATTATTAATTAAGTCCAATTTTAATGATGTCCATAATTGACTCAATTATGGCCATCCATTCATGGCATGCAAAATCATATCAATTGCACCCCAACTTCTTAATATTAAATCCTTAATATTACCCCTACCCCACATTATACGTTTGCTTATTTAACGCAAAATATACGTTAGACTCGAATAGTCTAACTCATAGCACAAAGATAAATTATCACAACATATAAACAAATAAAAATAGATCTAATCATGATAGGGGTGAAACTTGCATAAAACTACACGTGTTATGGATCTAAAGGTGACAACTTGTTTGGTTAAAATGTCACAATTCACATAATATGATCATAATCCAAATTCATGTATGGACTAGCAAATATGGTTTAGGCAACATAATGATGGTGTGAACTAGCATATCATACATAGAATTCACATATGTCATAACATAATTCCAGATGTCAAAATTCTAGATTTAAATAGATGTCATGGCATATGTTCATAATCTTTACTAATCAATCTAGACTTGCATACATGATTTGTCATATAGATCAACATAGCCCAAATAATATCAACATTATGATTTGATTAACACGAACTAATTAACATAGATAATAACATCATGACTTTGTAACATGTATGATTTATCACAACTTAGCATAGAAACTTGCAACATATACAATATCATCATAGCATGATTTACATCATATAGGATATCATCATCACATAACATAGGATTTACAACATACATGATAGCATAAGGTTTACAACAACATATATGACAATTCGCATCATTCACTTATAATCCATTCATAACTTAATCTAATTAGTTTAATAATAATCTTGTTATGATCATCATACTCACAATTATAGAAGAAAGAGAGTCTTGATTTGCTTTAGAGTTGAGTAGAATTAGGGTTTTGTTTTGTTTTCTTCCTTCTTAGTTGGCGGCGGCTAGACTGAGTTCCATGGCGGTGGTATGACGGTGGCTATTCTATTTTTCATGTAAGTTTAGAGTGAGAGACTACCTAGGTATTTATAGACTTTAGGGTTTATTTAGACCGTCAGATCAACTCAGAACTAACCTGAACCGTTTAATTTGCCAACTCAGCCCTAAAGACACATCAGCAGCTCAGGATTGGGCTCAGTCAAACCCTAGCCGACTGACCAGGTCGACACCCAGGTCGACACTACAGTCGACCTGGGGGGAGAGAGGTCGACTCTAGTGTCGACTCCCCAGTCGACCTGCCTCGACGGGAATTTTCCTGTAGCGACAAGGAATTTAGCTCGATCCGAATCAGTCGTTAAACCGATCTAGACCGTTCGAAACCCCTGATCGTTTGAGAACAGGACAAATCAGAACGCAGACGGAAGAACATTTCATTGCTATTACAACAATTCCATCAAATACAAGAATATACAGAGTATAAATGAATAAATTACATTCGATAAATATCAGAGATTACAATAAATTACATAGCAGCGGAAAATAATACAAAGCACAAGTGAAGGTGATATACGGATACAGAGCTTTTCGGATATCATTCCAGCTGTAAACCAGGATCCTGTGAATATAAATCTGCAAAACCAAAACTACTAGCTGCCCGTGCGGAAAATAGGGGCACCTAGAGTTTAGGTTAAAATAATAAACTCCAGGTCAGTCATGTGACTGGTGTGAGAACTAAAACAGTTATTAAAACTTTATTTTAAAGATAGTAATTCAAGGGACCACGTCGTATAACACGGGACGGGTTTCCTCCCAAGAATATCAGTGCATAGAATAAATAGCGCAATGCATTTTCGAAAAATGAAGCTATTATAAGACCCAGGTCCCATCACACAATGCAACGCAAGCCGGAGGATAGGGTTTTCCCTTATAATAGCCAAACATGCTTGATACGTTTAAAACAAATCATTTGATACTATAATAAGTGTATAGTGTCAAAACAATTTCAATCATAAATATAAATCATAGACGGCATGAGTGCCCCATCCCACTATGTCGCCATACTAGGCTCTACAAATAAAGCCGAAATACACGTATTGGAAATTGGATTTCCGTCATGAGTCGAGGCAAGGGGCAAGATCCTCTCCGCGCTCGAGACACTCTAGCAAATGCCTCAGGGCTACGCACTCTGGGCAACCCTGGATTCGGCTGGGCCGGTCCTCACTTATGTTAGAGGATTAATTATGCCTGAACACACGTTTCCCGGTCCTTACAGACCTATAATCGAGGAGCATCATTCCAACAACCACAAAGGTGAAAAGTATATAAATGTCAGGTCTGGTAAGTCACTGACACCACCATAGCTAGAAAGAAACGTCGTGCTCTCCCAGCGGCCCGTATCCCCTTTTTAACTCATACCGAGTTGTGAGGCTCGCGAATTCACGTTATACACAAAGCTGCCACGCAGGCGTGCTTTGATCATCAACCACAAGACTTTGCTTTTCAACAGAAGCCTTGATCATTGCATCTTAGCTTGCCACATAGGCAATTCATGCCATGCGACTGATGTCCATCGATATACAACCTCTGAGCTCGTACGTCTCAGAGAAGGGCGTTAAGCAAAAGAATAAATTCTCCGCCGCCAAACAGATGTATATTTAATAGAAATCAAGTAACACAGAATAAAATCCAATGTCAGACACACAATCCATTTACAAGTCCGTTCTGGGTCTGAACGAAACCGGAGGCACTTTCCTTGCATATCCATCCATCTCCAGGTACATCTGGACGACCACCAACTATTTCCATCCTCTTGGGTGTACAGCCCAATCTGGATCGTCAGTAATAGCCCAAACGATATGAAGACTTCTGGTCTTCGACCACCGTCTTCATCTTCGACTTATCGTCGAATCGATTATTCAGAATGGGTATAAACCCGGCCTTTCCGAACAACCCGCGTATATTAAAAACAAATGTTACACAAACTCAACATACGCCTCATTCCAATTCTGAATATTCCGTTATTTAAATATTCACATCTTTTGGGAAAGGTTCCCATTAATTTTATCCAAGATAAATTCTTTAAAATTTATCCTTTAATCTTCCTTTTGATGTCGTTTCAAACCAAATTATGGTTTTCTGAACTAGTCAAGATTAGCGAACCACACCGAAGTAATTATTTATTTTATTTCCCAATCCCAACCTATTCATCCCATGAAGCAAAACTGGTAATACTTCATATTTAACACCACGGTGTTATCGGTAAAATTAATTACCATTTCACGTTCAAATCTAATTAAAGATTTAACTATCGTTTCGGAGCAAAACTGGTGATACTCCATTCTCGCTTATTTCCTAAATTTGATAATTTAGATTATCCATTCATATTTCAATCTAGTTGCAGATTCGTTAAAACTCCTTTTACTGGGTTAAAGAACTAGGTGTTATTTAAAACACAGTTCAGGACAAACCCAAATTACATTCTATTTATTATCGGGTTATAGAACTAGTGTTATTTAAAACACTGTTCACGATGAACCCACAAATCAATTCTAGTTCAATTTAAATCAAATATATTAGGAATTCCGATTATTTAAAACCCCTTTTTAAATCTAATTTATTTATTTAAAAACAAATCGGGTTTTAAATTTAGTTCAAACTAGTTCATTTTGATAAAATCTTTTTTTATCTTTTCAAATATGTAGTTTTTCATCCTAAATTTTCCAAAATCAATTCTTATGATTTTACACAAATTATTACTATTTTTAATAATTTTATTAAGGCCCGTACAGTCGATTTCCGACAATGGCCATCGAACTGCACTTACAGCGACCTTTTTCGAATTTGATTTGGATGTATCTCCAAATCCAACCGTTAGATTTTGAATTTCTAATATTCATTAGAAAGCTCTTTTCGATACGAACCCAACGGTTCCGGTTTTAGGAGAATCCGACGGTCGGATCTCCCGTAATGTCCGTTTGAAATAAATGGTTGAAATTTACGAATTGCCGCGGCGCGGCGTGTTCTATTCAGGACATTATATAATATATATATATAATATATATTTCGTCGATTTCTATTTAAAACGAATTATATAAATAGTTTTAAATTCGTTTCAAGAACCATTTCAACTTTCATTTCAATTTAAAGCAAAATTGAATTCTTCTTTATAAATTCGTTTTTAAAATTCATTTCTATTTAATTCCAATTTCAATTCAATTTGAATTCATTTCAGTTCGTTTTCAATTCGATTCGAATTCGTTTTCAATTCAATTCGAATTCGTTTTCAATTCAACTCGAAATCGTTACGTATTCAATTCAAATCAAATTCGTTATATATTCACTTCAAATCAAATTGGTTTTCTATTCAATTCAATTCAAATTGGTTTTATATTCAATTCAATTCAAATTGGTTTTATATTTAATTCATTTCGAAATCGTTTTATATTCAATTCATTTCGAAATCGTTTTATATTCAATTCATTTCAAAATCGTTTTATATTCAATTGAAAACAAATTCGTTTTTCTATTCAATTTGATTCAAATTTCATTTCAAAATATGCGATTTCGAAATCGCTTTTCAATATTCATTTTAAAATGAATAAAATCGATATAAATATCGTTAACGTCAAAATGGCGTCAATCTAATCAACACGGCTTCATATAATCCTTTATTCTATTCAACAAATGAATATTTATTTTTGTCAACACACGACTAATCTCAACGAATGAGTACTGTCCACGTGTGACTATTTTTGTTGAATTATTTCGTTCAACACATGGCTAATCTCAACGGATGAGTACAGTCAACACATGAACCTTTATTTTATAGTGCTAAAGATATAAAATTTATTGTTAAAATATTACGTTCAACACAGGACTAATCTTACGAATGAGTACAGTCAACACTTGAACCTTTACTTTATAATATTCTTTATCTTCTAAATTGGAATGAGGCCCAATCAATCACCATATAAAATTAATTATATGGATTTTCATACAACACATGTATATAATAGCATTGAAAAATAATCAACCATCAACCAAAGTGCACTACACTGTATAAGCATCAAATATAGATATCTAACGCTTATAACAGCCTGTCAATCAATCGATCGACATATTTAATCAATCAGGATGAGTGAACTTCATATTTCATCCCAACACCCGTGTGGGGTTTCAAACAATCAAACACAGATTTTATTTGTGCAGTTGGGCGATGTGTAAAATTTATCGTCCCAATCAATATCAGTCAAATCTGTGTATATAAACAAATCGGCCGATTTGTTTATAAATATTTATTTATTCACTTTCACGTATATTCATATTCACGTTAAAAATTATATTTTTAATGATAAAACATTTTATCTTAACATATGAATCTTTCTATTCAGTTCATTTACACAATAAAAATGATATTTTTATTTTTCTAACATATTTTAGAAAATTTCGGCGGCATAACGGCACGATACTAGAAATGGGACGAGGTCTAGCCTTATCCCCGGTCTAGTGAAGGCCCACGCCATTCACACATCAATCAAATCCATTCCATTTCACCAAACAATTAAAATTTCAGTCAAATAATCTAACTAATTTTTGCAATCAAACAAACAAGTTCATGGTCTATGGACGATTGTGTCGGGTGCTACTAAGCACCGTCTGCATCATAGTATATATATAATTAGAAAAGAGATTGAAGAGTGAGAAATTCTCACCAATAGCTATCCAATACCACGACTCTTCATTTAGAGAAATCTTCATCGTTCTTGCCTTTTTATCACCTTCGTTGTCCGTATTCTCTACATACATAAAAATCAAATTTTTATATTGCAATCTTTAAAATAAAAATCACATTTTTATTTGTTCACTTTCAATTTAGAAATCCTATTTTTACGCTTCATACATTTAAAAATCGAATTTTCACTTCGTTATTCAATATATAAAAATCGAATTTTTACTACGATGTCATATAGATAAAAATTCCATTTCAAAAATAAAGATTTCGCCTTTATAAAAATAAAGATCTCGCCTTTATAAAAATAAAGATTTCGCCTTTATAAAAATAACATAATAAAAATCACATTTTTTTATTTTTCTACACATATAAAGATGGTATTTCTAATATTCCTATCATGTAAAAATTATATTTTTACTTCTCTACATAAACAAATATCATATTTTTAAATTTTCTACTTTATAAAGATTGCATTTTCCTCCAACAAAAATCAAAGCTTTACCGTGTTAAAAATTCAACCTTTGCAGTTTTAAAAATCCTATCTTTACAGTTTTAAAAATCCTATCTCTATTTCTATTTTAAAAGCATCGATAATTTATTTAATGAAATCAATGTTAATTCCATTTACAAAATCAATGTTTTTCCTTTCTTTTTAATGTCAAAAGTCCAACCTTTTTATTTACATGACTTTCATAAAATAAAATAAAATAAAATAAATGAATTAACCAATAAATAAATAAAACTCACGTGCGCTAGGTGGGACTGAAGGGGGAAGAACATTGCGTCGGAGGAAGGAGGAGGGAGTGCTGAGGCGCTGCGTCGGCCAGGCGGTTGTCAGAGGTGGCTCCCCTTCGCTGACGATTGCTAATTTGGGTATAGGGTTGTTGGAAATTGAACGAGGGGGGTAAGGTCGCCGAAAGCTCGAGATCGTCGGAGGCGGGTCTGGGTTCGGGTGTGGGTACTGTCGCAGTCGGAAGGGGGAGGAGGGGCTGCAATTCTTGCTTGAAGAAGGGGGGAAGTGAGGGAGAAGAGGAGTTCGTCGCGAGGTAGGGTGAAGCAGTGGGGGGCGACTGACGAGGGTGGTGGCGGCGTGTCGACGATGGAGCGGAGGAGGAGGCAATCGAGATGGGTGCGCGTTTTTTTTCTTGATTTTCTGATTTATGAAGAACGGGGGGGGGGGGGGGGGCAGAATGATTTAAGGGGAGAGGAGAGAGATATTTCATTTTTAATTTATTTTCAAAAAGCAACTTTTTCATGCGACCTCTAAACGAGGCCCACCGCATGTCGTCCATAGCGTTTTACCCCCATTCCGAACACAATGGGATATGTATCGTAGGCTGATTCGACTGTTTCGTTCGGTTTCCGTTAAATTTACAATTAAATAATTATATTGAATTTTAAACGTACATTTCAATATACCGGGGCCACATACTAACTCTATAAATTGCAGAAAAATATTTTCTAGCTTCGTATTGACGATACGGTCCTAACAAAACTAGTTTCGTCGAATTCTGAGACCGTTGGAAAAATGGCCATTTTCCAGTCGATTAAAATCAACAAAAACTGGTCAAACGCGTTTTCCTTTGCCACGCTCACATATTGATTCGAAAAATTATGAAATTTGGAATCTAGCAATAATTTGACACTGCAGATCCAACAAAAGTGGTTTCGTCGAAATCCGAGGTCGTTTGCAAAATTCCCATTTTTAAGGGCCTGAATTCCATAGCGACTATTCAGAATTTTAAATTGGACATATCTTTTTTATTCCCGTTATGAAATTTTGATTTTTCAGATTCGTTGGAAAGATATTATCGATTAGATCCTACATTTTTGGTTTCACTAAAATCCGGATTGTTTTGCACCCGGTACGTTCTATTGAAGTTTGAAATCGAATTATCGAACTACCGCGCCATTTTCAATTATATTTATAATTATATATAATTATTTATATTCTAACGACGACGTATATAATATATTCGTTCGAATTATATTCAAAATAAATTTCTCGTCAATTTTATTTAAAATAATCTATTTTAAATACTCAAAATTCATTAAAATTGCCAACGTAAAAATTTTAAACTGGCCCAGATTTCCGGGTTATTACAATCTTTCCCACTTTAAAACTTTTCGTCCCCGAAAAGGAACAAAGTCGAAAGTGGTTTGATTAATCAACTCTACGTTCGATCTGACTTTCATTCTCCAACTTTTCAGTTTCTGAGAATTTTCAAATTTTCAAAAATTTGGCTAACACCCTAAATTTTCGAAAAATTTCGCCATAACCTCCCCTGCACCGGGAGCCACGGGAAAATCTCGAAATTGCCATACAGGCCTTCTGATCTCAAAAAGAAAAAGAAAAAGCCAAGCGGCTAGCCAATAGGCTCATAAAATCATCATCACCCAAACAAAACAGTAATTATGTAGTAAACATGTACCTATTTGTCGGGCAAACAAATTTTATTCACTGGCTCTAGCCTCCTTGCTATGACCTGTTCAATGTAAGTATATGTATATGCAAGAAAATGCGTCTAATTTTCAATATAAGTCAATATTTGATGCATTTAGGCATAATGGTTCAAAATTTATCAAAAAAATAAACAAACAACACAAACATCAATCAATTAGTGGATTAACGTTTCAAATTCATAATTTTGATGCATATACTGAAAATCATGTTTTTGATGCCAATTCACAACAATGTGTTCTAACTATATAAGTTTTGGTTCTCACACCAGTCTAATGGAAATATATAGAAAATCACACCTTCAAAACTCGAACACACACTACTGATGCTATATAGTCATCAGTAGAATCATCTCCGGGCGACTAGAGTGTGACTCTATATTTATCTAATATATTAAAACTTCGAATATACGTTCATGACGCGTATATGCAAAACCTTTATATACTAGATTGTCCATATTCAAAATAAATAAATATTCAAATACGTATAAAACGATTTAAATTTTCGAAACACAATTGTTTTCATTTGAAAAAATATACTCTTCACACTCGTTCTAGGATACTACTGATCCTATCTCTAACGAGTCATTCTAATTGGATATTACTAATCCAATATCTGATGAATTCTTTCGTATGGTTCTAATGTGTCTTGTTCTCGAGCTCTATAAACCAAAGCTCTCATACCAAATGTAGCGACAAGGAATTTCGCTCGCTCCGAATCAGTCGTTAAACTGATCTAGACCGTTCGAAACCCCTGATCGTTTGAGAACAGGACAAATCAGAACGCAGACGGAAGAACATTTCATTGCTATTACAACAATTCCATCAGATACAAGAATATACAGAGTATAAATGAATAAATTACATTCGATAAATATCAGAGATTACAATAAATTACATAGCAGCGGAAAATAATACAAAGCACAAGTGAAGGTGATATACGGATACAGAGCTTTCCGGATATCATTCCAGCTGTAAACCAGGATCCTGTGAATATAAATCTGCAAAACCAAAACTACTAGCTGCCCGTGCGGAAAATAGGGGCACCCAGAGTTTAGGTTAAAACAATAAACTCCAGGTCAGTCATGTGACTGGTGTGAGAACTAAAACAGTTATTAAAACTTTATTTTAAAGATAGTAATTCAAGGGACCACGCCGTATAACACGGGACGGGTTTCCTCCCAAGAATACCAGTGCATAGAATAAATAGCGCAATGCTTTTTCGAAAAATGAAGCTATTATAAGACCCAGGTCCCATCACACAATGCAACGCAAGCCGGAGGATAGGGTTTTCCCTTATAATAGCCAAACATGCTTGATACGTTCAAAACAAATCATTTGATACTATAATAAGTGTATAGTGTCAAAACAATTTCAATCATAAATATAAATCATAGACGGCATGAGTGCCCCATCCCACTATGTCGCCATAATAGGCTCTACAAATAAAGCCGAAATACACGTATTGGAAATTGGATTTCCATCATGAGTCGAGGCAAGGGGCAAGATCCTCTCCGCGCTCGAGACACTCTAGCAAATGCCTCAGGGCTACGCACTCTGGGCAACCCTGGATTCGGCTGGGCCGGTCCTCACTTACGTTAGAGAATTAAACTTGCCTGAACACAAGTTTCCCGGTCCTTACAGACCTATAATCGAGGCGCCTCATTCCAACAACCACAAAGGTGAAAAGTATATAAATGTCAGGGCTGGTAAGTCACTGACACCACCATAGCTAGAAAGAAACGTCGGGCTCTCCTAGTGGTCCGTATCCCATTTTTAACTCATACCGAGGTGTGAGGCTCGCGAATTCACGTTATACACAAAGCTGCAACGCAGGCGTGCTTTGATCATCAACCACAAGACTTTGCTTTTCAACAGAAGCCTTGATCATTGCATCTTAGCGTGCCACACAGGCAATTCATGCCATGCGACTGATGTCCATCGATATACAACCTCTGAGCTCGTACGTCTCAGAGAAGGGCGCTAAGCAAAAGAATAAATTCTCCGCCGCCAAACAGATGTATATTTAATTGAAATCAATCAACACAGAATAAAATCCAATGTCAGACACACAATCCATTTACAAGTCCGTTCTGGGTCTGAACGAAACCGGAGGCACTTTCCTGGCATATCCATCCATCTCCAGGTACGTCTGGACGACCACCAACTATTTCCATCCTCTTGGGTGTACAGCCCAATCAGGATCGTCAGTAATTGCCCAGACGATGTGAAGACTTCCGGTCTTTGACCACCGTCTTCATCTTCGACTTATCGTCGAATCGGTTATTCAGAATGGGTATAAACCCGGCCTTTCCGAACAACCCGCGTATTTTAAAAACAAATGTTACACAAACTCAACATACGCCTCATTCCAATTCTGAATATTCCGTTATTTAAATATTCACATCTTTTGGGAAAGGTTCCCATTAATTTTATCCAAGATAAATTCTTTAAAATTTATCCTTTAATCTTCCTTTTGATGTCGTTTCAAACCAAATTATGGTTTTCTGAACTAGTCGAGATTAGCGAACCACACCGAAGTAATTATTTATTTTATTTCCCAATCCCAACCTATTCATCCCATGAAGCAAAACTAGTAATACTCTGTATTTAACACCACGGTGTTATCGGTAAAATTAATTACCATTTCACGTTCAAATCTAATTAAAGATTTAACTATCGTTTCGGAGCAAAACTGGTGATACTCCATTCTCGCTTATTTCCTAAATTTGATAATTTAAATTATCCATTCATATATCAATCTAGTTGCAGATTCATTAAAACTCCTTTTACTGGGTTAAAGAACTAGGTGTTATTTAAAACACAGTTCACGACAAACCCAAATTACATTCTATTTATTATCGGGTTACAGAACTAGTGTTATTTAAAACACGTTCACGATGAACCCACAAATCAATTCTAGTTCAATTTAAATCAAATATATTAGGAATTCCGATTATTTAAAACCCCTTTTTAAATCTAATTTATTTATTTAAAAACAAATCGGGTTTTAAATTTAGTTCAAACTAGTTCATTTTGATAAAATCTATTTTTATCTTTTCAAATATGGAGTTTTTCATCCTAAATTTTCCCAAATCATTTCTTATGATTTTACACAAATTATTACTATTTTTAATAATTTTATTTAGGCCCGTATAGTCGATTTCCAATAATGGCCATCGAACTGCACTTATAGCGACCTTTTTCGAATTTTATTTGGATGTATCTCCAAATCCAACCGTTAGATTTTGAATTTCTAATATTCATTAGAAAGCTCTTTTCGATACGAACCCAACGGTTCCGGTTTTAGGAGAATCTGACGGTCGGATCTCCCGTAATGTCCGTTTTAAATAAATGGTCGAAATTTACGAAATGCCGCGGCGCGGCGCATTCTATTCAGGCCATTATATTATATATATAATATATATAATATATATTTCGTCGATTTCTATTTAAAACGAATTATATAAATAGTTTTAAATTCGTTTCAAGAACCATTTCAACTTTCATTTCAATCTAAAGCAAAATTGAATTCTTCTTTATAAATTCGTTTTTAAAATTCATTTCTATTTAATTCAAATTTCAATTCAATTTGAATTCATTTCAATTCGTTTTCAATTCGATTCGAATTCATTTTCAATTCAATTCGAATTCGTTTTCAATTCAACTCGAAATCGTTACATATTCAATTCAAATCAAATTCGTTATATATTCACTTCAAATCAAATTGGTTTTCTATTCAATTCAATTCAAATTTGTTTTATATTCAATTCATTTCGAAATCGTTTTATATTCAATTCATTTCGAAATCGATTTATATTCAATTGAAATCAAATTTGTTTTTCTATTCAATTTGATTCAAATTTCATTTCAAAATATGCGATTTCGAAATCACTTTTCAATATTCATTTTAAAATGAATAAAATCGATATAAATATCGTTCACGTCAAAATGGCGTTAATCTAATCAACACGGCTTCATATATTCCTTTATTCTATTCAACAAATGAATATTTATTTTTGTCAACACACGACTAATCTCAACGAATGAGTACTGTCCACGTGTGACTATTTTTGTTAAATTATTTCGTTCAACACATGGCTAATCTAAACGGATAAGTACAGTCAACACATGAACCTTTATTTTATAGTGATAAAGATATAAAATTTATTGTTAAAATATTACGTTCAACACAGGACTAATCTCACGAATGAGTACAGTCAACACATGAACCTTTACTTTATAATATTCTTTATCTTCTAAATTGGAATGAGGCCCAATCAATCACCATATAAAATTAATTATATGGATTTACATACAACACATGTATATAATAGCATTGAAAAATAATCAACCATCAACCAAAATGCACTACACTGTATAAGCATCAAATATAGATATCTAACGCTTATAACAGCCTGTCAATCAATCGATCGACATATTTAACCAATCAGGATGAGTGAACTTCATATTTCATCCCAACACCCGTGTGGGGTTTCAAACAATCAAACACAGATTTTATTTGTGCAGTTAGGCGATGTGTAAAATTTATCGTCCCAATCAATATAAGTCAAATCAGTGTATATAAACAAATCGGCCGATTTGTTTATAAATATTTATTTATTCACTTTCACGTATATTCATATTCACGTTAAAAATTATATTTTTAACGATAAAACATTTTATCTTAACATATGAATCTTTCTATTCAGTTCATTTACACAATAAAAATGATATTTTTATTTTTCTAACATATTTTAGAAAATTTCGGCGGCATAACGGCACGATACTAGAAACGGGACGAGACCTAGCCTTATCCCCGGTCTAGTGAAGGCCCACGCCATTCACACATCAATCCAATCCATTCCATTTCACCAAACAATTAAAATTTCAGTCAAATAATCTAACTAATTTTTGCAATCAAACAAACAAGTCCATGGTCTGTGGACGATTGTGTCGGGTGCTTCTAAGCACCGTCTGCATCCTAGTATATATATATAATTAGAAAAGAAATTGAAGAGTGAGAAATTCTCACCAATAGCTACCCAATACCACGACTCTTCATTTAGAGAAATCTTCATCGTTCTTGCCTTTTTATCACCTTCGTTGTCCGTATTCTCTACATACATAAAAATCACATTTTTATATTGCTATCTTTAAAATAAAAATCACATTTTTATTTGTTCACTTTCAATTTTAAAATCCTATTTTTACGCTTCATACATTTAAAAATCGAATTTTCACTTCGCTATTCAATATATAAATATCGAATTTTTACTACGATGTCATACAGATAAAAATTCCATTTCAAAAATAAAGATTTCGCCTTTATAAAAATAAAGATCTCGCCTTTATAAAAATAAAGATTTCGCCTTTATAAAAATAAAGATTTCGCCTTTATAAAAATAACATTATAAAAATCACATTTTTTTATTTTTCTACACATATAAAGATGGTATTTCTAATATTCCTATCATGTAAAAATTATATTTTTACTTCTCTACATAAACAAAAATCATATTTTTACATTTTCTACTTAATAAAGATCGCAGTTTCCTCCAACAAAAATCAAAGCTTTACCGTGTTAAAAATTCTACCTTTGCAGTTTTAAAAATCCTATCTTTACAGTTTTAAAAATCCTATCTCTATTTCTATTTTAAAAGCATCGATAATTTATTTAATGAAATCAATGTTAATTGCATTTACAAAATCAAAGTTTTTCCTTTCTTTTTAATGTCAAAAGTCCAACCTTTTTATTTACATGACTTTCATAAAATAAAATAAATGAATTAACCAATAAATAAATAAAACTCACGTGCGCTAGGTGGGACTGAAGGGGGAAGAACATTGCGTCGGAGGAAGGAGGAGGGAGTGCTGAGGCGCTGCGTCGGCCAGGCAGTGGTCGGAGGTGGCTCTCCTTCGCTAACAATTGCTAATTTGGGTATAGGGTTGTTGGAAATCGAACGAGGGGGGGTAAGGTCGTCGGGAGCTCGAGATCGTCGGAGGCGGATCTGGGTTCGGGTGTGGGTACTATCACAGTCGGAAGGGGGAGGAGGGGCTGCAGTCCTTGCTTGAAGAAGGGGGGGGGGAAGTGAGGGAGAAGAGGAGTTCGTCGCGAGGTAGTGTGAAGCAGTGGGGGGCGACTGACGAGGGTGGTGTCGACGATGGAGCGGAGGAGGAGGCAATCGAGATGGGGTGCGGGTTTTTTTTTCTCTTGATTTTCTGATTTATGAAGAACGGGGGGGGGGGGGGGCAGAATGATTTAAGGGGAGAGGAGAGAGATATTTCTTTTTTAATTTATTTAATTAATTTGTTTTCAAAAAGCAACTTTTTTATACGACCTCTAAACGAGGCCCACCGCCTGTCGTCCATAGCGTTTTACCCCCATTCCGAACACAATGGGATATGTATCATAGGCTGATTCGACTGTTTCGTTCGGTTTCCGTTAAATTTACAATTAAATAATTATATTGAATTTTAAACGTACATTTCAATTTACCGGGGCCACATACTAACTCTATAAATTGCCGAAAAATATTTTCTAGCTTCGTATTGACGATACGGTCCTAACAAAACTAGTTTCGTCGAATTCTAAGACCGTTGGAAAAATGGCCATTTTCCAGTCGATTAAAATCAACTAAAACTGGTCAAACGCATTTTCCTTTTCCACGCTCACATATTGATTCGAAAAATTATGAAATTTGGAATCTAGTAATAATTTGATACTGCGGATCCAACAAAAGTGGTTTCGTCGAAATCCGAGGTCGTTTGCAAAATTCCCATTTTTAAGGGCCTAAATTCCATAGCTACTATTCAGAATTTTAAATTGGACATATCTTTTTATTCCCGTTATGAAATTTTGATTTTTCGGATTCGTTGGAAAGATATTATCGATTAGATCCTATCATTTTTGGTTTCACTAAAATCTGGATTGTTTTGCACCCGGTACGTTCAATTGAAGTTTGAAATCGAATTATCGAACTACCGCGCCATTTTCAATTATATTTATAATTATATATAATTATTTATATTCTAACGACGACGTATATAATATATTCGTTCGAATTATATTCAAAATAAATTTCTCGTCAATTTTATTTAAAATAATCTATTTTAAATATTCAAAATTCATTAAAATTGCCAACATTAAAATTTTAAACTGGCCCAGATTTCCGGGTTATTACATTTCCTGCCCAGCCCGCTTCTGCACTTTCAGTTTGAATTTTTAAATTTTCCTGCGAGCTGTTTTGAATTTTCTGAAACTTCCGATGGCCATAACTTCTTCATACGAAGTCCAATTCACGCAAACTCGGACTCTATTTCAACCATAATTCCGAGGTGAACACAAAGGCGCAACCCGTTTCCCACAATTCTCACGTCTGAGATTAGTTATTCTTTAATTTATGAATATTAATATTAACAGAATTATGAGGTGTTACATATTCCATGAGCTGTGGGAGGTAGTACAGGTTCTTTGTTGTTTCACCGTTCCAAATCCCTTTCCTTTTCCTTTATTCTGGCGACCATCTCATGCTAGTCGGGCATCGGCACAACGCCTTTCATGGGAAATGTCGGCTGGTGCGGGTCAAGCTATCACACTTGGTATCAGAGCTCTAGGTTGCGTAGTTAACCTAGGGAAAGACACCAGGGAGAGATAGTACGTATGTGAGAGCGCGTATTTGTTATATTTTGGTTTTGAAAAAGCTATATGTATATACTATTAGTATATCTAAGGAAGAAGTCGCACTGCATTGGCACCACTGAGGAGATGATTAATCGTTTTCTCTTTACAGATTTGACGATGAGCCGAAATATGAGAGGTACTGGTAGGGGAGCCAATAATAGGGATGTCCATGATATGATGGCAATGTTCACAGACTTCATGAGAGAGATTCTTAGAGATGTTCAGGGAGCAGCTCCCAATGTCGGAAATGGTGGTGGCCCAGTAGTGCAGGTGCCTAGGGCCGATTTTGCCAAGCTTAACAAGGATTATACCAGCCTTAGTGGAAAACTGTTCCACGGAACGGAGTCGGGTAAGGATGTTAAAGATTGGTTGGATAGTTGTGAGCATATCTTCGAAGACTTGGGTTTCGAGGATGCGATGAAGAGAAAGCTAGCATCTCGTCAGTTGCAAGGACGGGAAATGAATTGGTGGAATGCAATTAAAGCAGCTAGTTCAGAGGATCAGATCACTTGGAATCAGTTTAAGACTCGTTTCAGTGATAAATTTATTCCAGCTGCCAAGAAATCAGAACTATTTAGGAAGTTTTTGGAGCTTAAACAGAATGGCAGGGCAGTCTCAGAATATATTGCTGAGTTCGATACTTTATCGAAGTATAGGTTATCCTTTATCGATACTGCTGAGAAAAAGAACGAGAGGTTCATAACTGGCTTAGACGAGTACTTGGGGGAAAGGCATATAAACCACATTGACGAGACATTTGAATCCCTTGTGGGAAAAGCTTTGAGATCGAAGAGTCTTTACCCTAAATCAAAGACTGAGATTGTTGCTGCATCTGCGGAGGAGCCAAAGCTGCAGGCAAGCGGTGGAGGAAAGAATGGTTCTCAGAATAAGAGGAAGAAGAACCAGACTAAAGATGGCCAGAAGAAGAAAGGCAAGAAGGATGTTCAGTGCTTTAGTTGTGGCTTGAAGGGCCATTATGCTAAAGAATGTCAAGCAAAGCCGACAGACAGGAAGTGCTTCAACTGTGGCCAAGGGGGACATAAAAAGGATAAGTGTCCTCAACCTCCAAAAGAGAAGCAGACTGTGATAGCATATGCTATCAGTGCTGTTCCTTCTTCGTCGAATGCCCCAACTGCGACGGAGAAAGGAAATAATGTCGTCATTCAAGGTATGCTTTCTATTCATGATGTTCCTGTTCGAATATTGTTTGATACCGGAGCTTCCCGTTCCTTCATATCCAGTGACCTGGTAGATAGGTTGGGATTGGAACCCGAAATAGTCGATAAACCTTTAATAGTGATGAACCCGATTGGTGATTCGACTAACCTTGGTATGATTTGTCGAAATTTGGTCTTATCGAGTCATGAATGTATGTTTGCTTATGATTACTTTGTGTCGGGCTTTACTGGGTTTGGCATTATTTTGGGATTCGATTGCTCCAATGATATGGGGTAGTGGTAGACTATGAGGGGTTTTCGGTGAATATTAGAGCGGACGATGGGCGGAGGGTAGTGTTTGGTAGCCCGCCTAGTTATGAGGTGATGGCTAGTTTTCTAAATTCCCTTGACATCTCGCATGACGAGTTATCAGAGGTTCCCATTGTTGGCCAGTACCCGGACATCTTCGGGGAAGTGACCGGACTTCCACCACACCGAGAGATCGAGTTTCGTATTGATTTAGTGAAAGATGCTAGACCTATAGTGATGCCACTTCGTCGTATGGCACCAAGGGAGAAGAGAGAGCTCGGGGTGCAAGTCAGCGATCTTTTGAAGAAGGGATTTATTCGAAGAAGTGTCTCCGAATGGGGAGCACTAGTTGTGTTTGCTACTAAGGCAGATGGTTCCCTTTGATTGTGTGTGGATTATCGTGAGTTGAATAAGGTGACGAGGAAGAATAAGTATCCTCTCCCATAGATAGATGATTTGTTTGATAAATTGGAAGGAGCAAGAGTGTTCTCCCAGTTGGACCTCGCGACAGGATTTCATCAGCTCTGAGTGGTAGCTGAGAGTATATATAAAACGACATTTTGGACGCCGTCTGGATTTTATGAGTGGTTGGTCATGCCATTCGGGTTGACCAATGCACCAACATATTTTGTGGATCTTATGGATAGGGTATTCAGAGATCAATTGAATAAGTTTATTCTTGTCTTCGTGGACGATATCTTGGTTTACTCGAGGACAGAGGAAGAACACAAGGGACACCGGAGGATAGTGATGGAGGTGTTGAGAAAACACCAATTGAAAGCAATGTTCTCGAACTGTCACTTCTGGAGAAAGGAAGTGAGATTCTTAGGCCATGTTATTTTAGAGAATGGTATCGCCATGGATCATGCTAAAGTGGATACAGTGCCAGATTGGTCTAAGCCCAAGAATGCAACAGACGTAAGAAGTTTCTTGGGGTTAGCCGGATATTATCGTAAGTTTATACAGAACTTCTCCAAGACAGCAGCACCGTTGACTCAGTTGACCAAGAAGAATCAAACTTTCGCCTAGGACGAAAGGTGTGAAAATTCATTCAAGAGTCTAAAGGAGAGGTTGACGTGTGCGCCAGTGTTAGTCATTCCAAAAGGAAATGAAGAAATGACTGTATACACGGATGCATGTGGTACCAGACTGGGTGTTGTATTGATGCAAGGAGGTAAGGTTGTAGCTTATGCTAGTTAGAAGCTGAAATCGCATGAGAAAAGATATCCTACCCATGATTTGGAATTGGCAGCGATCGTGTTTGCAAAGAAGATGTGGAGACATTTCTCTTGGGAGAAAGATTTGAGTTGTTTACTGATCACAAGTCATTAAAGTACCTTTCCTCCCAGAAGGATTTAAATCTCCATCATCATAGATGGTTAGAATTCTTGGCTTCATATGATTTTGATATCGCATTTACACCTGGGAAGGGTAATTCAATAGCTGGTGCCTTGAGTAGGAGACATGCCAGTTTAGGGGCTATGTTTTTGGAATGGAAGCAACTGGAGTGTATCACAGGATATGATTTCAGACCTAAGTGCGAGTTGGACCCAGAAATGTTAGCAAGTTTGACGATCAGACCCACTTTGATTGAGAGGATTGGTTCCAGTTAGAGGGATGATCCTAATCTATTGGAAATCATCTCCAAGTTAGAGATGCGTATCGATGAGGAGATGAATAAGTGTGTGATTGATCGAGAAGGATTGCTTCGAAAGGATGGGAGACTAGTTGTACCCAATGTCAATGGATTGGGAGATGAGGTGCTTAGAGAATGTCAACACTCAAAACTAACTATACACCCTGGTGGTAATAAGATGTATCGAGACATGAAGCAAACCTACAACTGGGAAGGAATGAAGAGAGACGTTGGGAAGTTTATATCTAAGTGCATGAATTGTCAGCTAGTCAAAGCCGAGCAAAAGAAGCCTAGTGGTTTGTTACAACCATTGCAAATTCCAGAATGGAAATAGGAGCAAGTGTCAATGGATTTCATCGACGGTTTACCAAGGACTAGGTCAGGCCATGATAATATTTAGGTGATTGTGGATCGACTGACCAAAAGTGCAAGATTCATACCAGTCAAGTCAAATAGAACAGTAGCTAAGTTGGCAAAATTCTATCCATTGTGAAAAGTAAATTCCTGTTAAATGCATATGTCCTCGGATCTATATATGCCTATCTTTTAAGCTCCATGCGTGCTAGAATAGTGAAACTGTTAAACATCAGTCAGTACTCAATAGTGTAGAGACTTTAAATATCACCCTCAGAGCATAACAGTAGCTATGTCATTACCTGATAATGAATATATAAAATAATATGCATACTTAACAGGATTTGAAATGATAATACCAAGACTACATACTTGATTACACTCTCTTGCATACTATAAACATGTGAAATAACTGTTATTTATGTCAATGCATAGAAGAGCATAGCACGCAATGCTCATAGCTATTGATTGTTTCTGCTAACCTACTTCAACTTTGGGCACAACACAAAATTAAATATGAATTTTGTATTTCTGGCGATCAACTCCGATAATCCATCAAAATAGTATATGTAAACTATTTTGTACAAGGGAGTTATGGAAATATAGTTTTTTATTTGTACAAAACATGTATAAAATCCTTTGCCAGACTCAAGTATTCGTTAGGTACATACAAATGCATCGAAATTCGTAAAATGAATCAAATAGAAATTTTTGAAAAATCAAAATAGAACTAAGGGATACCAATATTGAATTAGTTTGCAATATGCTGCATAAGTTAATGCAACTAATATGAAAAAATGAATTATCGTATCTGAAATTATTCACTATGGTTTAAATTATAGGTTATTCATCAACATTATGACGATGATCGTTCTGCATAATGTTTTAATCAATGTTCAGGTGGTGTCAAATCAATGGATCTACTTTGGGAAAACATCTTTCCTACAGTATAGGAAAAGAAGAACAATCCATCTAAGAACAATTGTTATATGTACGACGTTCAAGGACCATCAACCTACATGTTTTCTCTTTACTCGGCAGGTTTAGCAGCATCATTTGCTACTAGAAAGCATGGGCGTTGAATTAATATCATATGTGGAATTCCTTCATTGTAGGTGCAGATGTAGTTAATATAGTCATGATTTATTCCTTTTTCTTCAAGCTCGGTGGTTGCATTGGTTAGATGCAGGTGTAGTTAATATAATCTTTGATAAATAAAGGCAATTTCATTTGCCTTTAGTATTTTAATTTTTGATAGTTAATGTTGAAGAAATGGTCAATATCTCTAACTGTATGAATCCAATCATTGATAATGGTGCAAAAAGGAAGCCTTAGAGTTTATCTATCCATCCTTTATATTCCATCAGCCAATTAGTATCTTTCATTCTGCAATATTAATACGTTCTTGGGGAAGTTTGTGATTTAATTATGCCTTTAATCCATTACTATGTTTGCTACTGTCATTTTGTTCTCTATATTTAACTGCACGCTGTTACTGTACTAGAAATAATTTATGTCCATAACGATTATAATTTTATGTATGTTCAAACCATGTTTTATTTTACGTGGAAGTAAGGATATGGTCCCTCTTTTGTTACGCTTCGGTGTGAATTGTAAAATCCATTCTTTGGTTCCATTTAGATTTAACTAAAATATTCATTTGTATCGACTCCAATGACCTAACGGAATCCTTTAGATTTTATGTAGTTACAACGCTTTACCACTGTATGCTATTATCACCACGTAATATTATAATATATATACAACCTTGTGTCACTATTGATTTACTAGGAGTTGACCCGATAATAAAGAAAAATGATTCCAAGAGATGTTAATTGTTTAGAAGCTCAACCACAGATCATGACTAGCGACATTGTAGTGCTCAGTCCGGATGATGGCCTCCATATCTCGGTTTAGAAACTATTGGGATGCTATATTTACTAAATAATATTTCTGACAAGAGGCATCTGTTCAGTTGTAATTTAGTCATGTAGGTTGATGAAAGGGCATTAAAATTACAATTTGTAAACACTTATTTTAAACTTATTAATAGCTACAAGTATGGATTTTTTGTGTGCACATTACAAGCAACAAGGATATTTTCACGATGTATAAAGTTATTATATAATGGAATTGAAGCATCCATTGAGTTATTATATGATGGAAGATTCTTAGATATTTATATTTAAATCTTTTTCCTAATAAACCATTTGGCAGGTCAACACCTTCTTCGTACATACAAAATTATATATGAATTTTTCTCTTCAGATTAATGTCTTCTTTTGAGAATTTTGTTTGTATGAAGCAACAGTTGAAGGGTAAGGCATTGAAATATGAATGGTGGTGGCACAAGGAAGGAAAAAAAACAAAACACCATCGAAATGATAAAACTAATATTAAGGACAAAGAGCTTCTTTCAAAAGGTAATTTTACATATATATTTCCACTTTGATAAAAAAAATTTTTAAATACTCTCCATTATATGCAAATAGCATAATCAATGTAGATTATGACATAAGGTAAAAGCTCTGAAATTCAAAGCGTTGATCATACCAAGGACAATATAAAACCTAATAAGGTAGAAAAAGAAATGTTATCACCTTTACATGATTATCAATTATTTAAAGGTTTAACTATACAATAAATGCATTTACACTGAGTATTAATATAATATTAAAATATGTAGAGAAAACATCGATAAATTAACTTGACATAAACAAAGTAGTAGACAAAATAATCGGTTAAAACTAAAATTGGTACATAAATATTATTGTTTGTTATAAGTTGGATTTGACTATTCATGCACATTGAACCGATTCATGAGTCAATTCAAGTGCGCTGGCTATATCCGAATGTTTTGATATGGTAAGCGATCATTTCACCGATTTTATTGTCATATTTTTATATGGTTATGCTGTTTGATCTAGATTAACCCTAGAGGAGGTGAATAGGGTTTATTGAATTTTAACGAGATATAAAAAATATCAAATCATAGATTGCAGTAGAGGAAATAAATACATAAGGTAAATAACACATATATATATACACCTTTGGCAAACCCTGCCTACTACTGCATTCACTAAGGTTTCTACTAGGTAATAGAACAGATCCTGCTTACAAAACCCTGTAAACTCGCGAACCCCTCGCTCATATTATAATCCTACACTCAAAACCCGAGACTGATATATCGTAACGACCCAACCTTCAAACACCTCGGAAGCCGTGTCATTATATAATAATAAAGATAGAAAGAAGATAAACTAAAAAAACATCAGAATCGCACAGCGAAATTTTGAACAAAATATGATATCCTATAATATTACATATCATAAGCATAGTACATCAAAGTACGATACATCAGATACATGGATACATCCCATTACAACTTATAAACTTCATAATTATACATAAAACATCATTGATAAACCAACTTGCATACTTCAAAATTTTGGATATAATAGGTAAGCCAACATTCAGAACCTTCTATCCAGCTACTCCAAAAGTCAAGTCAATACCTGGTTCACTTGTCTACTAATAACAAGTGTTATGAGTACTCAAGAGTTTAAGGGAAAACACAGAAAATAAACTCTGGGTCAGTCGGGGACTGGTGTGAGTAAACGATTTTAAAACAAGTTAAGAAATAAAAATAACTCATAAGACCAGGTCGAAAGTACGAAATGGGTTTTTACCTAATGAGATCAGAACAGTTTTCATATTTGAATCAGATATTATGATAATATTTAGAGTTTTCTAAAATAATTTTGAATCTAATAGAATGTTTGCATCTCACATTCTACTTACATAATATAGAAATAAATCTGCTTAACGCTTATGGATAATGGATTTACAACTATGATAAGGTATGTAACCACCTTCTGATAGTGTATCTCTAGAGAGGAATACACTAGGTTCAACAAGAACTTATTGTAACCCGGCCACACATGACCGACCACTCATTTCTCTTGAGTGTATCGAATGTACATCACCAATGGTTGTGTACGGCAACCATTTCCCAAAAGGGACAGAATCAATAGAACAAGAACAAAAGGAATTTCTCTAGATAGGTTATAATACACCATAATTGGGAGCTACCACTTAGCCATGCTGCCTGCCCGATTTTTTTCATTTCCTGGTTGTGAAGCTTGAGGCTAAACTTACCTTGACAAACATTTTCTGTCTGCTTTAAATGTCACATCGTCAAAACCCGCCAACCAGTAATTGACTTCCCCAAAAATATATTATAGGTATGAAGCAAGAGAAAAAAATTCCTCTGCCACCATATAATTACTTTTGAAGAGATCAAAGTACGTGATTAGTTAGGAGTACTTTGTCAGACATTCATCCATACAAGTTGTCCTGGGACTGGAGAAACCAAAGACGTTTTATAAACCTATCTTAGGCAAGTTCTACCTAGAATTTATAAAATAATTCTTGCATAACTCCGTCTTTTATTATCTTTGATAATATTTGACTTGCAATGTAAAAATCGAATCGAAGTGAAATATACATATTCTGGACTCTTCGAAATGATTATTGTTAATATCTTTTAGGGACAAGTGATACTTAAATGGATCAGATTATTATATATAATTGGATTTTTAGTGTTCACCTTTGTCATTAATTTGATCCTTTCTATAAATCATTTCTTGACATAGGAAAGATTATCGACTTAAGTTGATAAAATAATACTTCAATGTTTAATCAAAAATAATTTCATTATTTATTTTCAGTCAGTCACCTTCTGATAGCTGCGGTAAACCAATTATTCAATACATCAATTTTATCAACTCCATAGTTGTAGAATGATGGGATAAATCCTTACTGAATTATTATTTAAATTATTTAAAGCGATAACTAAGTTTCAATAGTATAAAGACAACTTTTATTTTTTTAAATACATATAAGTGAATATATATTAAAAATCTATTTCTAATTCGTATACGTTATTTGTTTATATCGCTTAATTTATTATTATAAATTTAGCAAGGTTATGATAACACGTTATTAAACAAAATGTTTGCTAAGTTATTAGAGTTTTATTTAAAACTAATGTTTTAAAATTTAATGAAGATAAACTCCTCTTATTTTCTTTCTATTTCTCTATTCTTAATTTAAGCCCAATTTCGAAGACCATTCTGGCCCATTCCTCCTATATCCCTTTTTTATTTTCTTAGCCGGCCTGAGAAAAAAACTTCAGCCCACACTCCTACTACTTTATTCCTAATGTTATTACTACTACCTTTCTGAACCGGCCTGTGTAAAGATACCACCCACATTTCTTTTATTTTGCTGTCACGTGGCTCACCATGCAAGTCCACGTTTACAATGCCCACACATTTGTATTTTCAAAAATTCCAGGACCTGCTACTGTGTTTACATCTACCTGTATTCTCCTACCCCATTCCCTTATTTACATAATTTCTTTTCTTCTTTGGTTTGTTTCCTTTGATATTTGATTTCTTGTTCTTGCGTGGCCGCCAAAGCTTCAGCCTACCTCCGAAAAACCCACTTCACTGTTATTGATTCAAATGCCGAGACCTGCTCCTTCCCACTTCTATTTCTTCCCCACTTCAGTTTTACACCTTGTTTCTTCCATTCCCTCACTACCGTGAACTACTCCGCCACGTCTTCCTACTGCGGTCAGTTGTCAACTCTCCTTCCATACCACATTTTTCAGTCCATGCTTCACAAGCCTCTTTCTCCCACTTTCTTCAATAATCTCTTTACTTTCATTTCTTCTCTAACATGTGTTTCTACCTGTTCACCACGTCTTCAAGCTCAGAAGAACTATCGAGTTCACAACGTTTGCAAATTACAATCACAACCTCCTTTCTTCAACAATATAGTTGTGTATCATCCTCCGGTACCTATATCTGCTCCATTGTGCACGATTTGGTGTGCCCATGCACACGCCAGTGAGTACATACTCAATCGTCCTCACATATTCCACGCACGTACGAGTTGAACCAGAGTCATTTCCAGCTACTCGACCACCCTCCCATCTCCTTAATAAGAAAAACATGATTTGGCTGAACCTATGCAAAGAAACACCCAAGCTATCGATTCAAAAATGGTCCACTGTCGACATCAAATACCATCGATCACGTCCATACCTTTTGCTACGTGTTACTGACATCTCCCTCACTTATCACAACACTCGATCCAGCCAACCCACTGCAAGACGTCCCCAAAACTTCACCCAAAAACTAAACCCCAAAACCTCGTATTTATGAAAAACTTGAGATCTGCTTATTTGAAAAATTATTTGATATTTCTCCTAGCTTGCCGAGGTTATACAGCTCCTCCATACTAAATTTCAACATCAACACCTTCCCAGATCGTTTGTAATAACCAAAATTACATTTTGCGGCAAAAACTATATTTCTTGCTTCACCCTTCATTAAAAATCATGATTTATTTTCTAAAATCATATTTTCTTACCATATTCATGTTTTACACTTGAGATTTTTAATTTGAGTTGGTCAAACATTATTGTTTTAACACATAGTAAAGAAAATCCTGTTTTAACACATAGTAAAGGAAATCTTGTTTTAACACACCCTTTATAGTGTATATTTAAATGACATATATATCTATATAAAACATATATATATGGATTAATTTACAGTTATACAACCAACCTAAATGATTATTGTCCATGCATAAACCAAATTCTAACTTACTCTTAGCAACCAGATGTAAGAATTTGAACAAACAGAGTAAATGGTTTATCAAAGTATACATAGTGTGCATTTTAAGGGTGTCTCGGCTGAAAGCAAACAGTTTGGTTCAAGTAGTAGTGAGGTTTCCAATACAATCATGATGACCCACAACATATCAACTACATGGAAGCTCACTTTTAACATAACCAGCGATCTAACGAACCAGTTTTCATGAAGAAACCCAAAAAAGTGTGTGTGTTCAACAGTATAGGTAATTGTCACAGGTTTAAACAATGTATAGACATATATGATTTAAGCATGGTTTAATAATTCAGTTCTAATAAGCACAACACATATAAAAATGACTTGCATAGTTTCTACGGAAAATAGTAGTGAGTTTCTACTCACTTTCTCTTGTGTTAACAGGGGTTTCTCTGGCTTGTATTCTTTAGTTCCTTGGATCGAAAATGTTGTGTGAAAAAAAATATGTAAGTGTATGCTCCTATTTATAGATGCAACATAATATTAAACTAATATGTATTTAATGCTAGCATGGGGAAGACACTCCTTTAATATGCGCAGAAATGTTCAGATGTAAAGAAGTGAAATGTCTCTAATTCCTGATGCAAAGTCTCCTCTATTTTTAATAGCTTTTGTCTAGTTAGATGCTAATACAATCACGGCAGTAAGTCCTTTCTTTTGCCAACATATATATATACACACACACACACACACACACACACACACACTACTTCCTTAGCTGCTAAATTTTTCCTACACTTTGATGTGAACAAATGAGTTGTTCATTCAGCTAGATGCTAGATCTATCATTCGGCGATAAGGCTTTGGCAAGTATATATGTATATATGTAAAAATCCTTAGCTGCTAAGTTCTTTATACTTAAATGCTTCCTGAACCAAATATGTTTTGCTATGACATGAGTGAAGGCAAATCATAAAATCAACCAATCTTGTTAAAAACTTAAGCGTTGTCATTTATGTCACCATTTCTTTCATGCATGAAGCAAACATATAATTTCCTTATTTTATTTACTCTTAAATAAGTTAGAATAAAAAGATGTGAACCTAGGATGCATATGCTTAAATTCTTATTGTCATAATTTACATAGGTTAGAATATTTACACATGTAGAGATGCATATGTATGTAGAAGATTACATACAATTTTTTACTAGTATTAAATCAAATTCTATTAATTTAATTTAGTTAGTTATGGGATCATTGATTTATGGTTTAGCAAATGGTAGTTAAAAATCACTGGAATTACAATCTACCCTCCTTATAAAAATTTCATCCTCAAAATTTGAGATTAACGCATATCAACACACATTAGAAATTTATTTATTTATCACAGTTATTTTCATATCTAAAAATATCTTTCACTATGATTTTCCATTTTTGCATCACTATTCCTCAACATCCATCAGATCCTGACTGTAAATCGGTAAGCGAATAATCCTCTAAGTATCAACCCAGAAGACCGAAATCCACATCAGATAAATACTCAAAAAATTACTCAACTAAACTAATCTCCAGTTAGGTTCCAATTTCTTAACATTATAGTATCTCAAAAATCTTATGATTACATTTGGAAAATAAATTCCAAATCTTATTTAATTTGAAACAACCCTGTTGAAATTTATTTGTCTGTTCCAAAATATCTTTTTACTCGAATCCATATTCAACGATCTCCAGTCCAATTCACTTAACTCCTTTAAGTATTATACTAATTAATTCTTAAATTAGTTATCTTTGTTTCGGAACTCACCAATCTGATTTTATTTCAAAAATCAACCAGTTCACTTTTCATGAGTTCATATCCAATTAACTTAAGTCTGGACTTTAATTTAGTGCAAATCCAAATTTTAATTCAAATTTTAATTCTAACTTCATTTCTTATATTTAAAGAATGAGGTTCATAACTTCTTCCATTTTCACATCCTCAGAGGTTGATGGCTTATCCATTAAAGCAAAGGTCCTGGTTTGCGTTCCCTTCTTCATAAGCGGACAATCCTTAATCATGTGTCCCGGCTAATGACAATTATAGCATGAAAACTGCTTGAAAGTAGCATTGCCTAATCCCTGCGGTTTTTGTTGAGGTTGCTCTGGCTTCATGACCTCTGAAGTCCTACAAAACCTAGTAATGTGCCCTTTTTGTTTACATCTGTGGCACACAAAATCCTTGTAATGATCCTGGGACTTCTCCTCTCCCAGCTTTCCATTTTCCTTGTTTTTCCAATTTGGGTTAAGCTTCCTTTTGTTAGGATTTCCTCCACTGGTTTCCCTAGTCTGTTCCTTCTCCATTGGCTTCTTTGCATCTAGTGCTTCATATCGAATTGCCATGTCCACTAAGTCAACAAATGGATCCTTCAGATGTCCAATCATCTTAACTTGCAAGCTATCCTTCAAACCGGCTATAAACATCTTGTTTTTCTTAAAAGAAGTGTTGATCAACTCCGGTCCAAAGCAGGAAAGTTCGTTAAACTTATTCTCATATTCAGCTATTGACATGTTTCGTTGTTTAGGATATATGAAATCCCGATACATCCTAGTCTTGCCTGCGGTAGGAAGAAATTGTGCTTTGAATTCCTCTTTAAATTTTACCCCAGTAAAGTCATCTTCAGAAACGTTCGTGGTCTGTGCGTCCCACCAGATTGCAGCAGCTCCTTGGAATTGCCACGAAGTTAAAAGACGTTAATTCTCATCGTTCAATTCCAGTCCTTTAAAAATCCTCTCACAGGATCTAAGCCATGCCTGAACTTCAATGAAAGATTCGGTTCCTTTGAAAAATTTTCCTCCTAGAGTGGTATACTCCTTACATATAGTTGCAAAATTTGTCCTAGGTTGAATTGGCGCAACTTCTTCCACGATTTCTACTGGATTCTGAGTAGTGTTACGACCATTGGCAGTGGTTGTTCCACTAGCTTGATCTCTTCGTGCACGAGTACTCATACTTACTTACCTGAATATAACAGGTTGATAATTAAAATTTGATTGGATAAAACGGCCCTAAGTAGCAACTCAAGTTAATTCCTATATTATATATATATATATAGGATGTACTAAAATACGCTCTCCCAATAATCACTCAAAACCTAGGTAATCAGTAACCTAAGCTCTGATACCAACTGTAATGACCCAACTTTCGAACACCTCGAAAATCATGTCATTATACAAGAATAAAGATAGGTAGAAGATAAAACTAAAGAAAACATCAGAATCTCACAACGGAACTTTAAACAAAATATGATATCCTATAATATTACATATCATAAGCTTAATACATTAGAGTACGATACATCAGATACATGGATACATTCCCATTACAACTTATAGACTTCATAATTATACATAAAACATCATTGATAAACCAACTTGCATACTTCAAAATTTTAGATATAATAGATAAGCCAACATTTAGAACCTTCCATCCAGCTACTCAAAAAGTCAAGTCAATACTGGTTCACCTATCTACTCATAACAAGTGATATGAGTACCCAAGAGTTTAAGGGAAAACATAAAAAATAAACTCTAGGTCAGTCGGGGACTTGTGTGAGTAAACGATTTAAAACAAGTTAAGAAATAAAAATAACTCATAAGACCATGCCGTAAATACGGAACAGGTTTTTACCTTATGAGAATCAGAACAGTTTTCATATTTGAATCAGATATTATGACAATGTCTAAGGTTTTCACAAATAATTTAGAATCTAGTAGAATGTTTGCATCTCACATTCTACTAACATAATATAGAAATAAAACTGCTTAACGTTTATGGATAATGGATTTCCAACTATGATAAGGTATGGAACTACCTTTCGATAGTGTATCTTTAGAGAGGAATACACTAGGTTCAACAAGAACTCCTTGTAACCCGGCCACACATGACCGACCACTCATTTCTCTTGAGTGTATCGAATGTACATCACCAATGGTTGTGTACGGCAACCATTTCTCGAAAAGGACAGAATTGATAGAATAAGAACAAAAGTAATTTCTCTAGATAGGTGATAATACACCCTAATTGGGAGCTACCCACTTAGCTATGCTTCCTGCCCGATTTTTGTCATTTCTTGGTTGTGAAGCTTGAGGCTAAACTTACCTTGATAAACACTTTCTATCTGCTTTGAATGTCACATCGTCAAAACCCACCAACCACTAATAGACTTCCCCAAAAATATATTATAGGTACAAAGCAAGAGAAACAAATTCCTCCGCCACCACATAATTACTTTTGAAAAGATTGACGTATGTGATTAGTTAGGAGTACTCTGTCAGACATTAGTCCATACAAGTTGTCCTGGGACTGGACAAACCGAAGACATTTTTTTATAATCTATCTTAGGAAATATCTACCTAGGACTTTGTAACGAGCCGAAAAAAGGAGACGTTGGATATCCGATATACAACACATATTGAACATCCAAGGATCGAAAATAACCGAATTGTTAATGAAAGAAAATAGAGGGCGAGGATAGATAAGGTAGAACTAATCGAATAGAAGAAGAAGAACATCATCATTAGAATAAACACGAATCTCACAGCGGAACGAATAAAATATAACATAACTTTTGAAATACAAATAGTATATGTATACAATACATTGCAGAATACAACACTTACAACAACACCGGAAATAATAATAGCTATAGAATCCTGAAGCCTCCTGCTCCAACTCTCCAAATGCATATGAAAAATCCCGACTACTTGACTGCCCATAAAAATTTAGGCACCCAAGAGTTTAGGGAAAACAAACAAAATAAACTTCGGGTCAGTCATGGGACTGGTGTGAATAAAACTCCAAACACTTGGTTTAATCACAGATATATCATAAGACCACGCCGTGAAAATGGAACGGGTTTTTCCCTTATGAGAACCCAAACAACTTTATAATCAATATCCTTCTGATATTATAATAATGTCTAAATACAAACAGATATCAATCTAGCAGAAACGCTTTCATCTCACGTTCTACATATATAGTATACAATCAAAACCGCAAGCACGTATTGGGTAATGGATTTCCAACTATGACATAGGAGGGTACTGGTTGATATTGGTTCTAGACAGAAAAAACAGCAAATTGGCAAACCATCCTTAGGTTTGGTCCCCAGGTTAACTAGGATTTTAAAAGTCCCCACATATTTTACCAACAATCAATGGACATCTTAGCTTATTAATCAGACGGTTTTAACTTAACAGATTTAAGTTCATTAATAAGCTTAATATAACCCTATGTTATATTTTCTTATTAAATGTAAGTCTTTATACAACCCTTCCCCAAGTCAGACAAGCCCCTGCTCATATGTTTACAGATACAGATAACAAGTTACAAGTTAGAGTAACATGTTTTACTTAATATACATATGATTGTCATGTTTTCTCATGACATGTTTACTTAATATAAAATTAACTCCAACCTATTCAGATTTATACATTTGCATATTATTCCTTTATAATTATCTCAATTTTACAGTCTATAGTTCACCAACTCCAATATGCCGAAAATCCCCTTTTTACCGTTATTGCAGATTATTCCAATTTTACGCAACTCATATGGTAAAGGCCTAGGCTCTCGTTGGCCTAGGCTCAGCGCAAAACAAAAGAAAAAGGAGAAAATAGATCCAAACTTAGAAACGGACAAATTGAATAAGTAGGCATAATAAGACTGTAAATAAAACAATAGCAGACAGGGGATAAAAAGAAGAATGTACATATAAACAAATAATAATTGAAAATGGAATAGGTAATTGACAGTAACTAAAATGAACAATAACGTATAAGAATAAACATATAAACACTGATACTTTCAGATCCAATATATTTAATGTCAAAATCATTTTTAAATTGCAAACCTGAAAATGACGTAGACCTCACAAAGATTTGTAATAGATCCAGAAAAGGCCTTTGAAACTAAAGTAGAAGAAGAAATATTATTTCAATCTATATTTTGACAGCACCCTAACCCTTTTTCTAATTTTATTTCAGAACATGATAGAGTGGAGGAAGAAGATGAAGAAATACTTGGTGTAGAAAATAGTGAGGGTTGCTAGTCTATTTATAGGGGTGATAGGGTAGTCTAGGCCTTAGGATCTTAGGATTTCAATCCAAACCATAGAAAACACCTCATGTTAAGTCATCAAAAAGAATGTTCTATAAACAGGTTAATCCGACCAGGTGCAGGCTCGTTGCCTGGCCTCGGGTGGGTCAACCCACCTCCTATGTGGGTCGATAATAGTGTCAACCCATGGGTCGACCCATATATGGTCTGGGTCGCCCTTTGACCGTTGCATTTTTTCTAAATTATTAATTAAATTCTTTAATTTAATTCAAACTTCGTTTAATCATAACTTGTTCATACTTAGTACGATGTACGCAAACCAGAAGTCTATCTGAATCAGAATTTCTTAACGATTGCAAAGGTAAAGGCCATTTTATCTAGTTTTGAATACTTTATTAATCAATATTTGATTTGTTAATCTTCTTTATATAATTATTGTTGATTAAAATTTGCGGTGTTACATTCTCCCCTCCGTAAAGGATTTTGTCCCCAAAATCTCGAAGTTTAGAAGAATGTTATTAATGTTATCAACCTCTGTGTACACCCAGCTACTCATCCATCAACCACAGGCATGCATTGTCCTTAAAAAAATTAATGCTTTGCATAAACGGATGAAAAGGTGTTGTGTATATGTCCCTAAGCTAATGTGGAAATCAGGCGGTCCATTGATTTAGTTTACCTCCTTAATGCAGTTCATGTTTGTGCCATGTATCCAATATGTATGCAAAAGAATCCTAATAGCACATATAAATTATATATGTGTGCAACAACTATTCATGAAAATGCAACATCCCAATGATGATTTAATTATTTCTGTCCATTAAAAATTAAATTGCGCGCCTATCCATATGCAATATGTAAGTGCTCTTTGTAAAGACGATCCATAATCCAGTGCCTAGTGTGTGTGTATGCATCCACTGCATCCACTTGCAACCATCAAACATAACATGTCTTAAACACATGTTTTCTACCATTATTATCATCCATAGGCTTTCCACCTACAAATCGAGATTCAAACGATAGGAAAACAGATTCAAATTCAGAAGCTTAGAAAGGAATTAAGAACATAAGAGAAAAGGGTAAGAAGCGTGAATCTTATCTTCAGATTCCAAAATTGCATCGTCACGATCTTCTCCAAGTATAGGAGTAGGAACTTTTCTGACTACTGCCACCTTTTCAACTTCAGCATCCTCAAGTGTACTTGGCTCTACTGCCACTGTAGATTCATGTAGACACTTCCTCAAGTGGGAAACATGGAACACATCATGAACTCCCCCTAGTCTCTCCGGTAATCTAATTTGGTATACCATTTGACCTATGCTCTCAACCTTGGGGAACGACCCTACAAACTTTGGCGCCAACTTCCCTATTGAGCCAAAGCGAACAACGTTCCTCAAAGGTGACACCTTGATAAATACCATATCTTCTACCTTGAACTCTAAGTCAGTCCTCCTTCGATCTACATAAGACTTCTTCCTGTCTTGAGCTGCTTTCATTTGTCTGCAATCACGTCTATCTTCTTATAAGTTTCTCAAAACATCTCAAGCCCAAGTAGAAGTCTATCGATAGACTCCCATCAATATGTAGGTGATCTGTAGGGTAGTTCATAAAGTGCCTCAAGGAGAGCCATACCAATACTCGTTTGATTACCATTGTTGTATGCAAACTTTACCAATGGGATATGCTCCTCCCAAGTCCCTCCAAAGTCTAGGATACACAGTCTTAGTAAATCCTCGACAACACTATTGACCCTCACGGTCTGTCAATCCATCTAAGGGTGATAGGCGGTGCTAATTCATAACTGTGTCCCTAGTGCCTCCTGCAAGCTCCTCCAAACTCAATCGTAAAGATGGGGTCACGGTCACTAACAATACTAGTGGGTGCCCCTGGAAGTCGGACGATCTTTCTAAGGTATGCCGATGCTAACCAAGCTGTCGTCCTCTTGCTCTTGACCATGATAAAATGAGCGCTCTTAGTCAATCTGTTAACTATAACCCAAATACCCGTGTTTCCCTTCCTCGATCTGGACAAACCATCTGTAAAATCCAAAGAGATGCTCTCTTACTTCCACTGTGGTTATTTATAGGCTGAAGAAATCCACCAGAATAATTCTATTCAGCCTTCACTTTGCTGGAAAGTCAAACATCGGGCCACATACTCTACCATGTCCTTCTTCATACCAGTCCAATAAAAAACTCTCTTTATATCTCGGTACATTTTATCAACTCCCGGACGGATATTCATCCGAGAGTGATGAGCCTCCTCTGGAATTGATTTCAACAAATCACCATCTCTGGAAATACACAACCTTCCAGCTCGACGTAGCCACATCTTCTCATCCACAAAATATCTAGTAAGGTGGCTAGAAATCGTTCCTCTACCAAGTCAATCCAAGATGCCCACTAACTGCTGATCCTTGCGCTGAGCGGATCCAATGCTTTCCAAAAGAGTAGGTCGCACCTCCAATGATGCCAACAATCCGGGTGTAAAATCTGTAAATGGTTTAAAATAAAATGACGAGATATACTCCAAGCTATGCCACTCTACGAATAATGGACTCAAGGCCATTATCTGTCTACTCAATGCATATGCAACCACATTCCCCTTCCCTGGGGTATATGCTATATCAAAATCATAGGAATGCTACTGTCGTAAATTGAGATCTTTCTACAAGAAAAATACTTGAGAAAATTGTGATCCATGTAAAGCTCGAACCTCTCACCGAGTAAGAAGTGCCTCTAAGACTTAGGTGCAAACACTATCACTTCCAGCTCTAAATAAAGGGTAGGACCGTTCTTCTCATGTACCATTAATTGTCTACTCCCACAGTAGACTACCCTACCTTCTTGCATCAACACTACATGCAAACCCATGCCACAAGCATCTGTGTAGACGACAAGAATTTTGGTACCATCAGGAAGAGTCAAAACCCAGGATGATGTAAGAGTCTTCTTTAATCTCAAGAATACGTCCTCGCAATCTATATCCTAAGAAAAAACCAATTTCTTCTTCGTCATACGGGTAAGCGAGGCAGAGATCCATGCAAAGTCCTTAATGAACTTTCATTGTAGTCCGCCAATCCCAAGAAACTCATAACGTCTGTTGCATTCTTAGGGGCTATCCAATCTTGAACTACGACAACCTTAGCAGGGTCCATCGCTATTCCATCCTTAAAGACAACATGCCCTAGGAACCTTACTTCCTTCCACCAGAAATGACACTTAGAAAACTTAGCCTCAAGCTCATGCGACCTGAGAGTGCGGAGAACCTCTCCTAAGTGTATCACATGCTCTTCCTTGCTCCTCGAGAAAACCAGAATACCATCCAATAAAACTACTACAACCTTGTTCAGGTACTCCCTATATACATGACCCATTAAATCCACGAAGTACAAAGGTACATTGGTCAGCCCCAAAGGCATGACCAGCCACTCAAAGAATCCATCAGGAGTCCTTAAAGCATTCTTTTCTATACTATCATCTGCTACTCTAAGCCGATGAAATCATGTGGCTAGATCTAATTGTGAGAAAACCGAAACACCCACTAACTGGTCAAACAAGTCATCTATCCATGGGAGAGGGTTTCTATTATTCTTAGTGAGATTATTCAACCCATATAGTCCACGCATAGATTGAGAGAGCCTTCTGCATTGGTCGCAAAGACGAATGGTATCCCCCACTCAGAAATGCATCGTCTAATAAATCCCTTCCCGAATAACTCGCCCACTTGCTTACTGAGCTCCTCCTCTCTCTAAGAGCTATGTGGCACACTGGTAAAATATGTGCTTTACATTCTCCACCAGGTATATCTGGAAATCTCTCTCTTTCTCATCTAGGAAGTAATCCTCTCACCTCATCGAACACATCTTGAAATCTCTGACTACGGCAACTGAACTAAGTTCATCAACAGAAGCATCAAGGGAATCTAGAAAAATTAAGCATAATTGACGCACATGGGTCACAAGAAATCTCGAGAGTTCTACAGTGGCATGTTAAAAGCCTAACAACTATCCTCTCATAATCAAGGATGGCACCATACATGGCTAGCCAATCCATTCCTAAAATAAGTCAAGAACCTATAAAGCCTATAACATAAGCATCTCACTTAAACTCGATGCCCATAATAGAAATTCTCAATCCCTTACTTATCATAGACAGTTGAGCCATACCTCCTATGGGGTTTGAGACCACAACAGGATCAGAAACTATACAAGTATCTAGGTGCAGACTATCAACAACAGAATTAGATATGAATGAATGATAAGCACTACAATTGAACAAGTCCTAATAGGAGATCCAAAAAGAGAAATCAAACCTTCTACGATGACTTTCCTATCTCGTCCTGACTCCCAGCCTCGAGTGCGTGAACTTGTGCTCCAAATGATCCTACCTTCTAACTTCGCTTAATAGAGCACTACTTGGTGTAGTGTCCAACTTGTCCGCAATTGAAATTAGCATTCTTAGTCTTCCTACAGTCTCTGAAAAAATGCCCCATACTTCCACAGCCATGACACTTTACTTCTATCTTGATTTGTGCCTTGTCAGGTTTTCCTCCCTTCTTTGTTACCCCTTTTTAGGCTAACACTTTTTCTTTGCATTCTTGGGCTTGGCCTCTTCAGTCTTAAATTATTGCTTGTCCTCTTTCCCATCCTCATGCATCAAAGCCATATCCATTAGCCTCTCAAATGTAGCTCCCATTGGGTTATGTGTCATTGCATGACCTTAGAGAGGGTGATTCAACCCTCTCGTGAATCTTGAAGCCTTCTTATGAGGAGTGTTTACTAAATCCAAGCCAAACCTTGCCAATTGACTAAAGGTATTGACATATTCCTTCACTGTCATACTTCCTTGCTTCCGACTTAAGAGCTTCGCCATTTTCATTCCTTCCTCAGCTTGCGATAAGAATTTCATCTCAAATATACTCTTAAACTCATCAATTGTGGGCTACCATCTACCCTGCCTAAGTTACTTCCCACCAATGATGCTTTATCTTTCTGTTGTCAAGCGACCAACTAAATCTTCCTCCTGTCGCTTTGCTCCAATAATACAAACACATTCTCCGTCTCCCTAAGCCAATTGTGAGCCTCCGTGTAACTCTCCGTTCCACGAAATAGCTTGTTGCCCATCGCACAGAAATCCTAATAGAGCTTAGAGAAGTTAGCTACAGGATTCGGTGGAACTACCACGGCTGCAGCTGGGGGTGAGACATTTCCTTGTACTTTGTCAGGTATCGCAGCCTCTACATATCTACGGAACCATATCGGAATGGGAATGACCTCAGGAAAATTAGGAGCCCCAGACATGCTAAAAAGAGAAGGGACAAGGATTCAAAAAGAGATCGAAGGAATGTTGTAACTGACTTAAGGGGATATATTTTTCACAATAGGTTTTACTTGAAAATCTTTTGCTTTGAAAACACTTTTTCAAAGACTTTTTCTCTGAACTTGTAACCTTAGGCTCTGATACCAAATGTGACTCCCCACATCGGTTAATGTCATCCATATGAGGTTGCATTAAGTTTTGGGAAGCGCAATAGGTATAAATTAATAATACAGACGCTAAAATTCAAAAGGCAGAATATAAAATGCAGCGGAAAATTTTCAAATCATTTATTTTTATTGACAATAAAATTGGAAATATGCAATAAAACAAGATAAAGTAAGATTAGATAAGCTTCTCATTCATATCCCATAACAGAATTTCTGCACCAACTATCAGAATATCATGATTAGGTTAACTAATTAGTACCCAATGATCAGCTCCCTAAACAAACACGGATAACCTGTGCAAGCTCATGACTCCGTCGAAACGCGCCCATACCCCTCCGGAATTTGGATCTCTTACAATCATTATCAATAAAGCGTGCCCTAGTCTATACCTAGTGCGAGACTTGTTTTATAACATGAGGGTACTGATTGATATGGGTTCCACACAGAAAAACAAATAACAGATTGACACAAGGCACCCCTAGGCTTGGCCCCCAAGTTAAATAGGATTTTAAGGGTCCCCACATATTTTACCTACAGAATGGACATCTTAGCTTATTAATCAGACAAGTTTATTAGCATGTTTAAGTTCATTAATGAGATTGATATAACACTATGTTATATTCCAAGGTTGTAAATAACGTTTCTTATTAAATATAATTCTTTACACAAGCCTTCCCCAAGTCAGGCATGCCCCTGCTCAGATGTTTACAGATACAAATTCCAAGTTACAAGTTACAGTAACATGTTTTACTTAATGTACATATGATTCTCATGTTTTCTCATGACATGTTTACTTAATATAAAATTAAGTCCATCCTATTTAGATTTACATATTTGCATATTCTGCCTTTTTAATTATCCCAATTTTATAGTCCATAGTTCACCAATTCCAATATGTCGAAATCCCCCTTTAGTCATTGTTACAGATTATTCCAATTTTACACAACTTAAACAGTAAAGACCTAGAATCCATTGGCCTAGGCTCATCGTAAAAAAAAGGAAAAGGGAGAACTTAGATCCATACTCAGAAACAAACAAATTGAATGAATGAGCATAATAAGACTGTAAAAAAAACAATGATAGAAAGGAGATAAGGAAGAAGAATGTACATATAAACAAAGAATAACTAAAAAAGGAATAGCTAATTGATAGTAATTAAAATGAACAGTAACATATAAGAATAAACTTATAAACACTGATATTTCAAATCCAATATATTTACTGCCAAAATCCTTTTTAAATTGCATATCTAAAAATAACGTAGAACTGACATAGGTTTGTAATAGAACTAGAAAAGGCCTTTGAATTGAAGTAGAGGAAGAAATATCCTTTCAATCTATATTTTCCAGCACCCTAACCCTTTTTTAATTTTATTTCAGAACATGATAGATTGGAGGAAGAATATAAAGAAATATTTGGTGTAGGAGAATTGTAAGGGTTTCTAGTCTATTTGTAGGTTTGATATGATAGTCTAGGCTATAGGATCTTTGGGTTTCAATCCAAACCATAGAAAACACCTCATGCTGAGTCATCGAAAAAGAATGTTCTAGAAACAGGTTAATCCGACTAGGTGTAGGCTCGCTGTTTGGCCTCGGGTTGGTTGACCCACCTCATATGTGGGTCGACACAGGGATCGACCCATATATGGTCTTGGTCACCCTTTGACTATTGCAACTTTTCAGAATTTATTAATTAAATCATTTAATTTAATTCAAACTTCTTTTGATCATAACTTGTTCATACTTAGTCTGATTTATGAAAACCAAAATTCTAGTTGATCAGAATTTCATAATGAATGCAACAGTAAAATCATTTTCATCGAGTTCTACATACTTTATTAATTAATATTTGATTTGTTAATCTTCTTTAAATAACTATTATTGATTAAATTTGGAGGTGTTACATGTGTCTCACGAGAGTTCCATTCTTTTCAAAAGATTTTCTAAAGTTAAGTAAGTTGTTTGTTGTGAGTTTTATCACTAAAAGTATTCCAGACTAATCCGGGTTGATGTTGCTTTGCTTCAAAATGTGCTCGGGTCAGACGAGTATATTTTCCAGGTACCATTGGATTTTTCGTAGAGCTTCAAGAGAGAAGCCGATGTTGAGACGTATTCCCATATTTTCTAGTATTAATTTATTTCTGATGTGTGTGTTGTATTTATCAGCATTCTACGGACTGATTTAGTTGTGTACTCTGATTGTGTAATCATATATATACAGTTTTCTTTTGTGTAAAGGATTTTGAGATATTATATTTTATTTATTCCGTTGTGAGATTATATTCTACTCTGATTCTATAGTATTGGTGTTTGCTTCTTCTTCTTCTTCTTCTTCTTCTATTCTAAAATTTCTTTCATTCTTTTCTCACACTTTAATTTTTTTCTCCTAACTATTTGCTTTTTTATGCGACATGGATGGTTAAATGCCAACTTAAATTGTATGGAAAAGTAGGGTCATCACATGATCGGTGCAATGTCAGCGCCTGGAGCGAGAGTCAAGGACACCAGTCGAGGTTCGAATCAGATGTTCAATAGTTTAAGCGGATTACACTTTGTTAATCTGAGTTCTGTGTCATTGAAAGAGATCCATACATTTTTGCTCTCAAGCATGTATAGTTCACGATGGTTATGAAGTTGAAGTTGACCTATGAGTGTATCATTTCTCGTCCCGAACGGGAATAGTACTTCGACAGTACAAACTTGTTAGTGTTGCTTGATTAGGTGCGGTGTTGGTACCGGAAAGGAAGGTTATCGTATTCTGGTCAGTAACTAAAACTGCATGAGGAGGGTTATTCGACTCCCGATACGAAGTCAGTGCGATATGGGATATTCTGGAGGCACTCGTCATTAAGGAAGGAGCTAGAGCCATTTAGTGATATTGCATCACTAGAGTTTCCCCTCTACATGAGAGATTTTGGCTTTCGTCGGTAGCAACAGTTAAACCCTTAGTCTCCCTCAACCTTATTGTTTCCAATATGTGCATATGAAAAATGCAGTTGCTTATTTTTGAGTTAGAGATGTACCAGTTCGGAAGTGAATCCCTCTAGGGAACTTTACTTGTGTTAATTGTTGGTTATAACCCATCATTTGAAGTGATGTGGTGCAGACTCACCGTGGTGGTTGGTTCCACATAGAAAAGGTGCTGTGTTTTTCTGGCATCATTGGAAAAGGTTGGTTGGGCATTCATTGCATGATGGTTGCAACATAATCTAGCTAGTATAGAATGGGATGAACTAGTAGTTCCCTGTAACTATTTGAGATTCCCAATGGATGCGGGAATAATTATAAATGGTTTTCATTGGTAGGTTGCCTAAGAGTTGAGGACGGTGTCATCGTACTGAGTCATACCCGATTCGTTGATGAGAGACACTATATTTATATTCCTTATTTTTAGAATAGAAACCAAGTTGTCGAGACATATATGGATTTGAAATCATACTAAATGTTTCATATTAGATAAATTAGTATCCTGCGTGCTAGATAAGGCATAAATGTTATTTTGAAGACTGGTATTGTTTTTTCTATTCGTATTAGATTTTTAATGTTCGCATAACTGATTGTGCTTGGATGATTATTGGGCCTCCATGGCAGTTAAGTTTTTGGATAGATCGTTTATTTCCATACAAGAAATGACATGTTTATGTTAGTAAATGCTATTTATTTAAATGCTTATTTTGTTGTTGTTTACTTCTACTATGCTTAACCCTCTTTGTAGAGCACATGTTTAGGTACAAAGAAGCAAGGAATGTTTAGATGCTTACTGACTTTTAGTTTCACCTAAACTCTAATCTTGCTTTAAAAAGGTACGCATTAGATGTAGAGTTGTGGTGTTTTTCCCTTGGCGCATTTTGGTTCTTTTATGACCCAGATATGGGAGGCCAGTTTTGGGATTTTGTTCTCTTTTGTTGGATTGGATCATATTTGATGAGTTGGAGTTTTTCTAGATCGAGCCATGCAAAAGAGATGCTATAAAAAAATTCGTAAATGTAGCCAAAGTTTGAAGAAAACCCAATAAAGGATGTTAAATTTGGTTGTCTTTCAACTTGCGAGTTATCACTTTTGTTTTCCATAGCCCATTTGTTTGGAAATAAGTGTGTAACTTAGATATTTGGCTTAGCAGCATTGGTCTCAGATTTGAATGTGATTTTATTTAAGGATGGAAATTATAGCTCCAAGTCATATTCCGAGTCTATTCCATTTTTTGTATAGTCACTTTCAAAGGTGGTTTTTTTGACAGTGGTTTATGACGATTTATTTTGTGTCGTCGCTTATTTGAGATTGTGGGTTATGTTTTTCATCCTTGAGGATTTCATTAAAGAAATCCTTTAAGGTGAAGAGAATGTAACAAACCATATTTTAACAATTGGATATTTAAATATTTTGTTTAAATATTGATCATTAATCAATTGATAATTCCAAAATGCGACTTTTCGAAAATAATTAAATCAAGGCTCGAGACCACTTCCAATTAGTTCAGATGTTTCATTATATGAGCCGAAATTGCTATATTTGAAGATTGTATGATTTGATGGTCAGTAAGGGTCTTGAAATATGCGTTAATTTTCATTTCAGAGCGAAGTTTTAGATTGCGATGGATCTTGTACCATGGATCTAAAATATTGAAGTGATGTACACAATCAAATTTCATGATGATTTGTCATCTCGTTTGACCATACATAATTAGGTCACATGTTGATTTTTAATTTGAGAATTTAACTCAAATGAATATAATATTAATAAACTATCCTAAACCCTAAAAATTTTGGCCGTGCTCATTCTCCATCCACGTTCCTTTACTGTTCCATTATCTAGAAAAATGGCTATCACTTGTAACTACGTTTAAAAATCAATATCTCAATATCCACTCAACGATAAATTTCGATTTCGATTCCACTGACCTCGCTTGGAAATTCTGCATGAATCCATAGCCATAGTTATATGTGTGATCTTACTTCCTAAGAATGACATTTTTAGCCACTACAAATTCGAAATTAGGGTTCAAGATTTCCGAAGTCATTGAGTGAAGGTAGATGGAGACGATGCATCCATTGAATCGACCTTCGCGAGATGTTCCAACCCCTAGAAATTGAGGGGGTCCGATCCTCTTTTGATCAGTGCAACATCAGCTGGAAACAAGAAGGTCATGATTTTCTAGGTGGCGTGAGGCATAGCCTATTGGTTACCTACTAGTCGAGATTCGAACAAGAAGTCAAACGATATAAGAGGATTTCAGTTTTATTAATCTGAACTTTGTGCCACCAAAATAAATGCATGCTTTTTCGGTTTCAAGCATGTACAGGTTACACGGGATGGGGAAGAAGGTGATTATCTAAAGTAGGGTAATTAACTTAGTAATTTATCTTTTATTTAATTATTATAATAATTGTTAAACTTAGAATGTGCATAAATATTTCATTTGATGTTTGATTAGGACATCATTTCTTCCATGAGACTTGTATTAGCGAGCTCTACGCTATGAATTAGGTTTAAGCTAATTTAACTAAGGTGAGGGATATTGTCTCTTACTGAACTGTAGTTGTTAGTAGAGTATATAATTGACATTTTAAGTGATTTCTAATCATAAAACTGAATTTCAAGGATATTTAAACCCAGTAATGAATAATAATAATAATAATAATAAGGGATTTAAGTAATTTTAATCAAAATATCACATTTTTTAGTTTTCGTGCTATTACATGCCTTTTTGGCTACACTGTTAGATTTAGGCTGTTTTGATGCTTATTCCACTTTGTTAGATTTATATATGTTCTACTTGTTTTAATGATTCTTTTTTGGATGTTCTTATACTAGTTTGGATATTTTATGACTATAGGTTGCATAGTTGAATTATTTTCTTAGTTTAGTTAAAAACATCGTTCATGGATGATCTCGCATTAGGAAAATCTCATTCGCTGGAATTTGAGGTGCTTATCGATCAAATTCACACGTAGGTGTATATAGATTGAGTGCACAATAATCATTGACTCGAACGATGAGATAAATTCATGAAGGAGATTTGGATGTGGAGCTAAGCGGTGGATTCGAGGATGAAGTGTCACAGAATCTTAGTGATCAACTTGAAGGTGGAGTGTTGACATGGCGATGAGCTAGTTTTCACAATTGATGTCAAACGTTTTCATTTGATATGTATTTAACTAAATTTGGTTAAATACATGATCTAAGTGTTTGTTATCGACTAGGATTGAGTGTCAATATTGACTACAATTATTGATGGACATTTTGTCAAATTAATGTGAATGATAATGCAATTTCAAGGAGCATGATATGTGATTCATCCGACAGTGGGTTCGACATAGTGTCTCTTCGACCTATGCTATTTAAGTGAGGCGATGTGGTGCTTCGTTGTAGTGATTCGTCATTCGACGATAGTGATTCGATGATGGAAAGCCAGACTTTTATAATGAATGGTTGTTTCTCGAGATGCACAGTTGGTCACCATGAACCAAAGAAGAAGCTACTGGCGAGGATTAGGGTCATGCGTTTGATCATATCAGCATGTCGGTTGTCAACGCTTAGTCCCTGCAAATGACTTCATGTCGGAAGTCACGGGATACATAGTGTTTTAACGATTATTCGTAGAGAGAGGTAGTGGGTATGACATCCATTTGGTACCACGTCAGGTCCCTTATCTTTACATCGAAAGATTTATGGCATCTACTTAGACCATGTTGGGTCCTTACCTTGGGTAGTGCATGCTGGTACAACCTAGTTACTGGCCTACTGAGTGGCATGGATTCGAGTACCATGGAAACTAAGCGCTATCGTGTATCCAATGCATTAAATGAGTGAATGTGTGGATGGATGATGGATGCTATATTTGTTTAATCATTAGTCACCTTAGGAGCATCATGCAATGGGTATCACTAATTTGGATATCTAAACACTCTTGGTATTCTGATGTATAATACAACCATGATGATTATCTAAAGCATTATATATATTATATGTGATAACTCTATAGATGTAGGAGCAGGACATGCATGATTCTCCATACCCTTTGTTCTATATAATATTCTGACTTTTGCAATACTATGAGACATGTATATTGCTCACACCAGACTGTTGTCTGACTGAATATTTATGTTCCCTCTTATTACCTTGAGATATAATCAATTATACTATTTAGTAGGCCAGGTAACATGTATGAGCATTATTTGGAGCTACGTAGGGGGATAACATAATATGACGTCTTCTCATATTTATACTTGTATCATTATTATTTATTTCATTGTATGACACTATTGAGCTTCGATTATGTTGCTTATTCTTCTTATAAACAATTGTTTATCTTCTATATAAACTCTATTATTGTTTCGTATAATTGTATGAGCCCATATAATTTGATTACGTGGTTTCTATCTAACTCTTTTTATATAAATGATTATTATTATTATTATTATTATTATATGTTATCTGATGCTTTGGGAGATATATAACATGTTATGTTATTATGTTTCATTTCTCTCTCTCTTCCCCTTCTCTTTTTATTTTTCCTTTTTTCCCATTTTCCTTCTTTTCTTCCATTTATTTCTCTTGACAATCGTTCGACATCGTTTGGGTGATAGTACTGCGCATTACTTGGTTATATAAGAATCTTTGGTGTTTGGCATTCGTCACGTTCGGCATCGGAGCTTAGGTTGGATTGTTCAACCCAAGCGATAGTCGAGAGTTAACAAATACTAGAGAGTACCTATTTGTATACATTTTTAGTTTTCACGCTATATATAAAAATATATTAGTACTTATATATGTTTTTTTGTTTGTGTGTTGTTTGGCACACGAATGATATAGAAGTTCTACTAGTTACTCTGTCTTTGGAGTTGAGAATTGGGTAGAATCGAGGACCACTTGTAATGACCCGGATTTTTAGCGACTTTGGTTATCGACATAAGCTCGATGTCGATAAAACATCGAAAAATCCTGGTAATTAGTGAAAGAAATTAGAGGGTGAGGAAAGATAAGATAGAAACTTAGAATAGAAGAAGAAGAAGAACACAACCTCAGAGTAACACGAATCTCACAGCAGAACGAATAACATATAATAGATAACATATCCTTGAAATAAATCATTATATGTATACAATACATTATCAGAGTACAATACTTACAACACAACAGAAATAAACTATAGCTATATGATCCTGAAGCCTCCTGCTCCAGCTCTTCCATTATATCTGTAAAATCCCGACTACTTGACTGCCCGTACAAAATTGGGCACCCAAGAGTTTAGGGAAAACAACAAGACAAACTCCGGGTCAGTCATGGGACTGGTATGAGTAAAACATTTTAAAACAGTTCAAACAGGAAATAGATATCTCATAAGACCACGCCGTATAACGGAACGGGTTTTTCCCTTATGAGAATCCAAAATATCTTTATATCAAAAAACCTTTTGATATTATAATAATGTCTATCAACCACAGTATATATAATCATCTAGCAGAACGCTTTCATCTCACGTTGTACATATATAGTATACAATCAAAACCGCAAGCACGTATTGGGTAATGGATTTCCAACTATAACAAGGTATGGAACCACATTTCGCTAGTGTACCTCTAGAGAGGAATACATTGGATTCAACAAGAACATCTTGCAACCCGGCCACACATGACCGACCACTCATTTCGCTTGAGTGTATCAAATGTATATCACCAACAGTTGGGATCAGCAACCGTTTCCCGAATGGGACAGCATCAACAATAGATTTTTAGATGTAAATGAAACTCTAGATCAAGTAATTATACACCCTACTTCGGTGCGACCGACTTAGCCATGCTGCCTGCCCGATTTCTTTCATTTATCGGATGTGAGGCTAGAAGCTACGCTTTATCATCACACCAGATTCACTTTGAATGCCACACCGTCAAATCCATCAAATCACCGATTGACGTCCTCAACCATACATTACGCGTTAGCTAAAAGAAGTTTCCTTCTCCGCTACCACTCTTGGTACAGTTGGAGAAATCTATATACATGATCGTCTGGTAATACTCTGTCAGACATCCGTCCATACAAGTCATCCAGGAACAGGATGAACCGAAGGCACTATTCTGTAAACAGGATAGCCCTTGCATAACTCCGTCTTCAATTTTCTTTGGCATATATGATTCGCAACGCTTATGCCAATATAGAGTGGTTCTCTGGATAATAATCCAACCGGTCTCTCCATATTAACAACGTTAAAATGGTCAAAACTTCGATAGTCTGTGATTTAACTATCGAAGAAAAACAGGTGTGCAACCAACGATATTATTTCCAAATGGAAATTTATATCAATCAAACATCATTCAACATTTATCTCTTTATTTCATAAATTTTCTTATCTCCTGTTTCTCTATATTCAATATTTCTTATTTTCCAAATTTGGAAAATATACGTTATTAACAATGGAAAACATTTCCATTTATTGTTTTCTTTATTAGAAAACATTTCTGGTTTCTTATTTGGAAAACATTTCCAAAGCTTCTTCATTGGACTTAGACAGATGTTTAAACAAACCATCGCGATGCCAACTCAAACCATTCCCTTTACTGCCGAACTTTAACTATTCCTTAGTTAAAAACGAAGCCAATCAAGTTGGGGTAGAACTAACTCTCAGACCTTGACTGAACAACATTTCTAACTTTGAAATTGGCAAAGTTAACTTTATATCCCTTTTACTAACTTCCGTACTTAACCCTCCTTCGAATAGCTATATTCGATTGTCTCTTTTCACTTAACTCTATTCGATTAACCCATATCAATTAACTCTATTGGACTAACACTATTGAATTAACTCTATTTGACTAACGCTATTGATTTACTCATTTCACTTAACTCCTTTTGAATATACTATATTCGATAACTCCTTTTTCTTTTTTTTTGAATAAACTATATTCGATTAACTCCTTTTACTTTAACTCTAATCGATTAACTAACATCGATTAACTAACAGCGATTAACTCCTTTTACTTTAACTCTAATCGATTAACTAACATTGTTTAACTCCTTTTAACTTTATTCTCTAATCGATTAACTAACATCGATTATCTCCTTTTAACTTTATTCTCTAATTGATTAACTAACATCGATTAACTCCTTTTAACTTTATTCTCTAATCGATTAACTAACATCGATTAACTCCTTTAAACTTTATTCTCTAATCGATTAACTAACATCGATTAACTCCTTTTAACTTTAGCTCTAATCGATTAACTTACATCGATTAACTCCTTTTAACTTTATTCTCTAATTGATTAACTAACATCGATTAACTCCTTTTAACTTTAGCTCTAATCGATTAACTAACATCGATTAACTCCTTTTAACTTTATTCTCTAATCGATTAACTAACATCGATTAACTCCTTTTAACTTTAGCTCTAATCGATCAACTAACATCGATTAACTCCTTTTAACTTTATTCTCTAATCGATTAACTAACATCGATTAACTCCTTTTCGAATAAACTATTCATTTATAAAGATTTACTTTTAGTAACGGTTCTTCACTTTACAAATGATTTCCTTTTATTCTAACTTATCCTTTGATTTTATAAATATTTCTTTTATAAAAATTATTTTCCTTTCCTATATAAAATCCATCGATTTTATATAAATAATTCATTTTCAAAATACACTTTGAAAATCCCCTTCCCCATATCCAGTATTTCTTACGGTATTTAACATACTATATAACAAAGATAAATATCGTCCAAACACACATAATCAACAACAGATTATATATCACATCATATATCACAATATATGAATCACAGTAAAATAAATGTTTAGGAATCCAGTTGGATTCCTTCAACCTGTTTCCCTGCATCACAGATGTTAAACAATATAGATAACATCACTTTTCAGTTCCATATGATATATTCTGTTAAACAGAATCAATATAGAAATTCACTAACTGACTAGCAGTTCAATCAAACAGTCAACATACAGTCAATCAGCTAATATCTAACAGTTCTAAAAATACAACATGAAATTATAAACTGTTCAGAATTAGTGAGATTTACTCACATTGGACTATCATCGTTAATAACGACAATTGTCATTGATTCAGATGGACAATTTATTTTACAATAAATTGTAGCGAGCTTGAATTCACTCCCAGTCAGCTCCATTGTGAAGCTCTCGTCCATACGGTCCCAACGTGACTGACGGTTTGTGATTCTGATTTCATATGTAGAGGTTATGACTTATACTAGTTTGTATACAATTTAAATAAAAGTAAATTAATTTCCCTTTTAAAATATTGGGCTTAACTTTGATTTATCGTTTTCCCTGGCCCATCACTACACAAGCCCACCCACTTCCACCAAAAGCCCGCTCCGCATTTGTTTCCTCCCTAATTACAGAACCCGACAGCTCCATCTTCACCCTTTCCTCCGATTCTTCCTTTCAATCCCCCTTCATCACTCAATCATTTCCCAAACCGAACCCACCTCCTTCCTCGTCATCGTACGCCGCATCTCCCCACACCGGAGCCCTCCCATTCGCACCCATCTCAACAGTGTCGATGTCAAACGGTTTCCGCTGAAACCATTACCAGATCCGTGACCAAAGGACATCGGATGCCCTCAAAAGTTTCGAGCAAGTGCCTCTCGCACCACTTATCAACAGTCTGACCCTGTATTGATCCAAAACTAGGTGCTCAAGCTCACGCTGTTACGCGATACAGTGGAAACAGATGAAGTCGATCCCAGAACAAATCACATAGCGTCGAACGAAATCCCGAGAAGAATTCAAGCATATGTATTTTGCGATGTATACGGTTTGTTTTGATTTTCTTTATTTGATTTATTTCATTCGTTATTTCTTGCAGTATAAAAGAAAACAACGGTGGATAATGAGAAAGAAAAGGAGTTGGTTTAGGCTAGGTATGGTCTGTATTTATGTGTTGTTCGAATGGTTGTCTCTTGAAAATGTGGGATCATGAGGGCCATTTATTTTGTTGCAAATGCTGGATAACGAGAGCCATTTCTTTTGTTTGAATGTGGAATAACGAGAACCACCCCTTATGTTTAAATGCTTCAGTGCTTGTTTACAGATTTCTATCGATAGAAATAAACATACTGTTGTGACAAGCAAGACGCCACGATCCCAAAAATATAATAATACTGGTAGATTAACTCATATTTTGAAACCCCAAAGTGTTGACTACAGGGTGCGAAATACTTCAAATAAAAAGTCGCTTATTAAATTAATTAAAAATTACAGTAAAATTCTAAAAATTAAATTATCACTATGTCCCAAAAGAACCTTGTCTAAATTCAAAACCGATCTCTATTTATATCGAATAAACCGTTACGGTCGATAAACGATTCTATAGCGACTATTTTAATATTTGATTTGGATATATCTCAAAATCTAAACAATGAAATCCCGATTTTTCTCTTCCACTAGAAAGATATACTCTACCAGCTTCACACGTTTCTTGTTTCACTGAAATCCAGCTTAAAACGAATCATGTACATTCAGTTGAAGTTCGAATCGCCAATTTACGAACTGCAGCGCCATTTTGAGCTCATTTATAATTATATTATATACTATATGTTCAAACTATCGTTTATATAATATATTCGTTATTCAAATTCAATTGCAAGCTGAATTAAATATCACATATGATCCAGTTCACACCATATCGCCATTTCAGCCAATTCTGATTATTTCAGAATTAAATATATTATTTAATTTATTATTTTAATTAAATATTCACCATTATTTAATTCAACGACCATGAAATCCTCTAAACCACCATTTCAATAATTAAATAAATTAATTATAATACCTCTGCTAATGCGGGTCATTACAATCTTCCCCACTTAAAATAATTTCGTCCTCGAAATTGCTAAAAGATAGAGAACGACCCTATCGACTGGTTAGAACATATTTGTTCACTTCTTAACTTCAGTTTCCAACCGAACCAATTTAATTACAATTAAAGTATTAATTAATTCTTATCAATGAAAATTTTCAAAAATCCTGAAAATTTTCTAACGCCATAACACTTTGAAAATTTTTGCCAGCACCTCCTTTGTACTGGTCAATACGTCAAACCACCACTCGCCTCTCTGGGCCCTTTCCAACCCAAAAGAAAATCAAACAGCCAAGCGGCTTGCCAATTCGGCTCATAAATCCCAAACTCATATCAAATATAAACTTGTACCTTTTTGTCGGCATATCATTATATCCTTTCCACCTGTTATCAATTCAGCGGATACAAGGGTCATCCCAATCAAATTCCAATCTACTTTTATCCACAACACAACCATTTGCTTATATCCAAGCCAAATCCCATTTCAACTCAAGTTCAATTCTTGATTTTCAATTCCTTAACTCCTCAATCTAATACCATTTCGGATTCTAATTTCACAAATCCAATCTTATTCGATTTCAATTCAACTTCAGTTACCACTTAACTAACTTTACTTTAATTCAAATCTGCTTTCACAAATTTCTGTTAAATTTGTTTTTAATTCAAACAGTCTTTCCCAGGGAGTTTTCAAATAGTTCACTCTTTTCAAAAATCAAAATTTTCCTTTTGAACATGTCACTAAGCCCTTAATTAATACTCCATTAGTTAAATCACTTCTCTATTTCTTCATCAATATTTGTTAACCAAATATTTTTCATTAACCATATTGGCCTTTTATGTTATTTAGAAAACATTTCCGAATATCGCCTTCCTTTATTTTCTAAATCAATAACCTTTATAATCCTATTTATAATTGGAAAATACTCCATTTACTTATCTCTTTTCCGATCTCGTTTATTTCTGTACTTAGGAAATATTCTTTATTATATTTCCAAGCTTACACTTATTGGGTTAAAACGGATGTTGTGTAAAAGATCGTTACGACAACCCAAATACTATATTCAACTAACTCTTATTCAACATTGATCTTCGAGCCTGAAATCTTACTATTTATTGGTTAATAATGAAATCAATCAAGTTGGGGTATAACTACCTCTCAGACCTTGACTGAATAACATTTATAACATCAAAACAGATATGACTACTTACTCGATTAATCAATACCATACAACTACTCATTTACTTTTAAACACGTATACACTTCCCCTTTCTATTGTTACCAGATTTTATTCTTATACTTCCTTTTTGATTATACTATTCTATTTCTAAGTTCGTTTTCTTATCGACTTCTATATATTTTGATATGTTAATTTCTAACTATCAAATTATCTTAAAAATATTCTATCTCCTTAGATTCCCAGAAAAATTCGCCATAACCTCCTTTGTACTAGGAGCATCAGGATATTTCAAATAGCCTCCCATGGCCCTCACCAGTCCAAAAGAAAAAGCCAAGCGGCTAGCCGATACGGCACATAAAATCTCATATATGCATTAAATACATACCTTTTTGTCGAGCATTCTATTTATATACCTTCGTACCTTATCCATACCTATCTCATGTATATTTATACCTGCCAAATCTATTTTAACTATACCTGATCGTTTTAACTCAATTCGTTAATTAATTTGTTAATTAACTCTTAAGTCTATTTCATTTTTATATTTGAACATGACATGTTCAAATATATTTTAACTTGCTTATTAACTAATTTGAATCCAAATTTCAAATTTAAGTCCTATATTCGATTTCGAATATACATTTACAAATCCAATTCACCTTCCAAAGTTCAACCTCAAAATCAAAACTCGATTAACTAATTTCTCTTCAACTTAGTTAATCTTATTCAATTTCTATTCAAATTTTTTATATTATAATTCTCATTTGAGTTTCTATTTTCAGATTCCATATATCCAAATTCTATATTATAATTCCATTTGAATTTCCTATATTCAAATTCCATTTAAATTCTCTTATTCAAATTCTATATTTGAATTTCATTTCAAATATCTTATTCAAATTTTATATTTGAATTTCATTTCAATTCTATTCTATTTAAATCTTCTATATTCAAATTTCATTTTCACTTTCGATATTCAAATCCTATATTTGAATTCCGTTTGAATTCTATATTCCAATTCCAATTCCCATTTCAACTCTATTTGAATTCTATATTCAAATTCCTATTTCAAATTCTATTTTGAAATTCTATTTTCAAATTCCATTTCAATCTATTTGAATTCTATATTCAAATTTCCATTATTCAAATCTTCTTTATTCAAATCTCATTTGAATTTCTATATTTAAACCTCATTTGAATTTTCTATATTCAAATCCCCTTTGAATTTTCTATATTCAATTCTATTTCAATTCCATTGAATTTCATATATTCAAACTCCCTTTGAATTTCTATATTCAACTTCTACTTGAATTCTCTTTATTCAGACTCTATATTCAAATCTATTTTATAAATCCCATTTTGAAATTCAACACAACTTGTCTTTCCCAAAAAAATTCAAAATAGTATCTCTGGTAGTAATTCGTCACTTACAACTCGAAAATGGATACTGATGATGGAGTTGTCATCATCAGAATCTATTTTCCAGTGATCGAAGTGAGTTCAATACTATAAAACCATTTCTAAAAATTTCCCTTTGAAATTTATTTCAAAATACAATTCACACTGCTTGTAAAACAATTTAAAATCTCCCAGGATCTTAACTTTTCCTTAATTTTAATCCAAATCCTTTTACAAACACTTATCAAATTTTCCAAAATTTTAATTCAATTTCTGGTTTAAAATTTCAGATTTCAGCTCATCTGATTTCACGTATTTCATTTAGATGAATTCTAATTTATTATTTACATAACCCTTTAATTTATAATCTTACTTGATTATAATAACAACCAATATATCCACTATATTAAAATTTTAATATATATATATCTTCTCTATATCCAGATATACCTTGGGTAAACTTATTTTAATTTACACTCTTGTCAAAACATATCGTGTCGACCCATCGTATTCGAGTGTTTATAAACTTTTACCGATACAGTGGATCAAACTGATCGATCAGAACCCATAAACAACTCAACCAATGAATCTCCACAATATAAAACAAATTTTTATATCAAATACAAATACGTTCACCCGTATATACACACTCAATCTCAGTCTAGGGTATTACTAACCTTATCTCTACCGAGTCACGCCACAGAGCCAAGTAATTCTTAACTTAAGCTCTGATACCAACTGTAACGACCCAGATTTTTAGCGACTTTGGTTATCGACATAAGCTCGATGTCGATAACCAAAACATCGAAAAATTCCTGGTAATTAGTGAAAGAAATTAGAGTGTGAGGAAAGATAAGATAGAAACTTAGAATAGAAGAAGAAGAAGAACACAACCTCAGAGTAACACGAATCTCACAGTGGAACGAATAACATATAATAGATAACATATCCTTGAAATAAATCATTATATGTATACAATACATTATCAGAGTACAATACTTACAACACAGCGGAAATAAACTATAGCTATATGATCCTGAAGCCTCCTGCTCCAGCTCTTCCATTATATCTGTAAAATCCCGACTACTTGACTGCCCGTACAAAATTGGGCACCCAAGAGTTTAGGGAAAACAACAAAATAAACTCCGGGTCAGTCATGGGACTGGTATGAGTAAAACATTTTAAAACAGTTCAAACAGGAAATCGATATCTCATAAGACCACGCGGTATAATGGAACGGGTTTTTCCCTTATTAGAATCCAAAATATCTTTATATCAAAAACCTTTTGATAGTATAATAATGTCTATCAACCACAGTATATATAATCATCTAGCAGAACGCTTTCATCTCACGTTCTACATATATAGTATACAATCAAAACCGCAAGCACGTATTGGGTAATGGATTTCCAACTATGACAAGGTATGGAACCACCGTTCCCTAGTGTACCTCTAGAGAGGAATACACTGGATTCAACAAGAACATCTTGCAACCCGGCCACACATGACCGACCACTCATTTCGCTTGAGTGTATCGAATGTATATCACCAACAGTTGGGATCAGCAACCGTTTCTCGAATGGGACAGCATCAACAATAGATTTTTAGAAGTAAATGAAACTCTAGATCAGGTGATTATACGCCCTACTTCGGTGCGACCGACTTAGCCATGCTGCCTGCTCGATTTCTGTCATTTACCGGATGTAAGGCTAGAAGCTACGCTTTATCATCACACCAGATTCACTTTGAATGCCACATCGTCAAATCCATCAAATCACCAATTGATGTCCTCAACCATACATTACGCATTAGCTAAAAGAAGTTTCCTTCTCCGCTTCCACTCTTGGTACAGTTGGAGAAATCAATATACGTGATCGTCTGGTAATACTCTGTCAGACATCCGTCCATACAAGTCATCCAGGAACAGGATGAACCGAAGGCACTATTCTGTAAACAGGATAGCCCTTGCATAACTCCGTCTTCAATTTTCTTTGGCATATATGATTCGCAACGCTTATGCCAATACAGAGTGGTTCTTTGGATAATAATCCAACCGGTCTCTCCATATTAACAACGTTAAAATGGTCAAAACTTCGATAGTCTGTGATTTAACTATCGAAGAAAAACAGGTGTGCAACCAACAATATTATTTCCAAATGGAAATTTATATCAATCAAACATCATTCAACATTTATCTCTTTATTTCATAAATTTTCTTATCTCCTGTTTCCCTATATTCAATATTTCTTATTTTCCAAATTTGGAAAATATACTTTATTAACAATGGAAAACATTTCCATTTCTTGTTTTCTTTATTAGAAAACATTTCTGGTTTCTTATTTGGAAAACATTTCCAAAGCTTCTTCATTGGACTTAGACGGATGTTGTAACACCCCGTGAATTCTATAACTGTGAAATTCACGAATTAAAGTATAATTAATTTCAAATCAAAGAACTAAGGGAAACGGGATACGCCATTGCGTTCATCTCGGAAAAATACGCGAAATAGAGTCCAAGTTTTCGAAAAACGGATATCGTATGAAGAAAATATGGACGAACGAAGTTGGGCGAAAAACCGGAAAACAAGCCAGAATGCACTGGCGCACTTGGGAAGTGCGCCAGAACAAAAATGCACTGGCGCACTTGGGAAGTGCGCCAGTACATTTTTGACCTGGCGCACCTGCCAAGTGCGCCCAGGTCAAAAATGACCTGCTGGCCAGGTCTGGTCTAGCCCTGGCTGGCCAGGTCTGTGTTTGGCCGATTTTCAGAAGCTTGCTTTGTCATTAGGGCTAGGTGGCAGGCTCTAATTGGTCTCTCTTTCGAATGAATGGCTATGATCAAACCAAGCAACATCAATGGTCCTAATCAGTTCATAACCCCTATAAAAATGACCCTAGACTCAACCCTAATCTATTCATTCAAAAATAAGAACAAAGCCGCCATGTTGCTGAGGAACGACTAAGAGTAGCCACCAATTGGAGAGAGGATTAGGAGGCAAATTCTAAAAGCATAAAGCAACTTAATCAAATCAAATCGCATCTCCAAATCCCTAAATTGGAGAATTCGCCACACAATTGTAAGTAGAGTACTATTTTGGTATGAACAAATAATTGTGTTGGTTTGTATACTTGATTTGTGGCGATAAAGTAATTCATATTTGTGCGTTACTATGATTCTTATCGATTTGGAATATTGTATACGTTTGGATATTCTCGAATTATGTTATTCAATTATGAAAAACTACATGCGGTAGTTTTATGCAAGTATACGTTTGGAATATTCGCAAATTATGTAATCCATGTTGAAGCTACATGTGTGTAGTTGACTAATTGAAATTCATGCAAGTTTGGGGTTTTGCTACTATGCCATCATAATGTATATTTTTGTACATAAATCATTTTGTACGTAATTGGAACAAATTTGGGTTATTATAGTTCATTTGAACTATGTTGAAATTTTGGCACCATGATCTATGTATTAAGACATGCTTTTGTACTAGAAAACCTATTTGCAAACTTATGAATATGACTAGGCTATGATTGATATTTAGCATAATTGAAATCCATGTTAAGTCTATATTGTTAACAAGAATTATATCATGACATATGTGGTACATAGCTAGGTTAGATTCAAAATCCCTTTTTGCAAGTTTGCATGACTAAAGTAAAAATCATGATTTCATGTTAGAAATATTTATGCCATGGTTATGTGAATAAATTTAACTATACTTTTGTATTAGTCACAAAAGTAGGCACCTTTGTAAACATGTAGTAGTCTTATGAACATGATTTGCTTATGTTTGACATTATGCCTGAATAAAAATATAGGTTTATGTTGTAGTTAAGCCTATGTGTCGATAGTGATATTCTTAACTTAACTACAAGTTTACATGGTTTGATTCATGTCACTTATGCTTTATGACCAAAGTATATGTTACCACTATGCAAGTACACCAGTTTCTATTTTGTAGTTCCAACGTCACGTTGCAAGTTCATGTGTTCACATTCCCTTTTTGTGTATGTAATCACGCTTTAAGCCTCCCCTTTTTCTCATGGCTTAGTTGGGCTTAAAAAGGCTAAGCCCAACATATATATAATAAACGGACGTGTTAAACGGGGGAAAATAACGTTGGGTTAAATTAATTAATAAATGAAAACATAAAGTAGAAGGGCCCAAATTCAAGTATGGGTTGGGCCCATGATTGGTGTAACCTTTACACCATTAACTTAATAATGGGCCGCAAATATTTACATATAAGAAAATAAAGAAGAAAGACAAAATATGTAAATGTAGAACATACGATGTGTTTAACCCGAGGTTGGATTGAGTTGTGATGTAAACCTGCCCGGAACCGCCCGGCTGTCCAGTAGTCACAACAATAACTATCCAATGTGGGAGGTTAAACATGGAGCCCAATAAGGACCCGAGGTTAGACTGAGTTGTGGCGTAAGACTGCCCGGAACCAACCGGCAACAGGCAGCCACAACAATACCTGTCTAATGTGAGAGGTCAAGGCTTTAATAAGACAATTAAGGCTGAGTCAGGATTGTTAGGATTAAGTGAACTAAAGACTTAATCAAAATGGAACATGCTAAACTAAACGAATTGGTGGGGGTTAGGTTAGAAAACACTTAACCAACTTAGCATGTTGGCTAGAGATAGAAAACCTAGTAACGGGGGACCCTTTTCAGCAGTAACCCTAGAAGGTGTATCATGATACCCTGAAACTAGGCAGGGTGGGGCACGATTACTGGGCTGATTGTAAGAGGTCAAATCGACGGCGGTGGTGTAGCAGTGTCGGTTCTAACGGGGTGCGGGCGTGCACACACTCCGGCGCAGAAAAATAAGGCACTGGACACCAGTAGCATACCTGTGCATTCTAGGATTGTGTCGGGCCGCCACCATGGGACTTGATACACCCCATGGTGGGACCAGCATAGGTAACTACAACATCGGGGGCCGTAAGACACTTGTAACTATGCGAGTAGGAGCCGATCATTATAAAATGGATCACTTCACCCTGATTATGGGGTGCCAGTTGGGAACTAGTTTATATGGGTTCAGAGATTTATCATGGGGTACGATAGTATATTCGATCCTAGACAACTTAACCAAGTTATAGTGCTTTTCCACTTCTTGTTTATACTTATCATACCCATTTCTTTATTCATAGACAAAATAGTACTAGACTTACTCAGGCTTTATGTCTGACTCTACTTTTCTTTCGTCTTCTTTTCTTCCGTTCCCCCCCCCCCAAGGTCCACAGGGAGGGAACACAGCAGCTTGACCAGCCTTAACATCCAGCTTGAAGAAGAGAAATGTATTGCTTGGACTTTTTCGTTTTGAACTATGGCTTTGGACAATCCACTATGGGGCTTTTGCAGTTTGTCTATGTTTTATTTATGCTTCTTTAAAAATATGTAATCAAGACAGATTATGAAAATGTTATGTTATGTTTTGGAAAAGATGTAAGACAATTATGGTGACATTGTTGTAGCACGTATTTGCTTTTATGAAATAAAAGTTGTTGATTTTCCGCTGTTTACAAATATGTGTTCTTATATCTGTCTTGTATATCTGTGACTTATACTTATAAACCTCCACCAAAATTAGGGCATTCCCTTTGAGAGTGACCCTAACGGAGGTGGGGTGTTTCAGATGTTCAAAAAAACCATCGCGATGCCAACTCAAACCATTCCCTTTACTGCCGAACCTAAACTATTCCTTAGTTAAAAACGAAGCCAATCAAGTTGGGGTAGAACAACCTCTCAGACCTTGACTGAACAACATTTCTAACTTTGAAATTAGCAAAGTTCACTTTATATCACTTTTACTAACTTCCTTACTTAACCCTCCTTCGAATAGCTATATTCGATTGACTCTTTTCACTTAACTCTATTCGATTAACCCTTATCAATTTACTCTATTGGACTAACACTATTGGATTAACTCTATTTGACTAACACTATTGATTTACTCATTTCACTTAACTCCTTTCGAATAAACTATATTCGATAACTCCGGTTTCTTTTTCCGAATAAACTATATTCGATTAACTCCTTTTACTTTAACTCTAATCAATTAACTAACACCGATTAACTAACAGCGATTAACTCCTTTTACTTTAACTCTAATCGATTAACTATCATTGTTTAACTCCTTTTAACTTTATTCTCTAATCGATTAACTAACATCGATTAACTCCTTTTAACTTTATTCTATAATCGATTAACTAACATCGATTAACTCCTTTTAACTTTATTCTCTAATCGATTAACTAACATCGATTAACTCCTTTTAACTTTATTCTCTAATCGATTAACTAACATCGATTAACTCCTTTTAACTTTAGCTCTAATCGATTAACTTACATCGATTAACTCCTTTTAACTTTATTCTCTAATCGATTAACTAACATCGATTAACTCCTTTTAACTTTAGCTCTAATCGATTAACTAACATCGATTAACTCCTTTTAACTTTATTCTCTAATCGATTACCTCCTTTTAACTTTAGCTCTAATCGATTAACTAACATCGATTAACTCCTTTTCGAATAAACTATTCATTTATAAAGATTTACTTTTAGTAACGGTTCTTCACTTTACAAATGATTTCCTTTTATTATAACTTATCATTTGATTTTATAAATATTTCTTTGATAAAAATTCTTTTCCTTTCCTATATAAAATCCATCGATTTTATATAAATAATTCATTTTCAAAATACACTTTGGAAATCCCCTTCCCCATATCCAGTATTTCTTATGGTATTTAACATACCATATAACAACGATAAATATCGTCCAAACACACATAATCAACAACATATTATATATCACATCATATATCACAATATATGAATCACAGTAAAATAAATGTTGAGGAATCCAGTTGGATTCCTTCAACCTGTTTCCCTTCATCATAGATGTTAAACAATATAGATAACATTACTTTTCAGTTCCATATGATATATTCTGTTAAACATAATCAATATAGAAATTCACTAACTGACTAGCAGTTCAATCAAACAGTCAACATACAGTCAATCAGTCAATATCTAACAGTTCTAAAAATACAACATGAAATTATAAACTGTTCAGAGTTAGTGAGATTTACTCACATTGGACTATCATCGTTAATAACGACAATTGTCATTGATTCAGATGGACAATTTATTTTACAATAAATTGTAGAGAGATCAGCTCCATTGTGAAGCTCTTGTCCATACGGTCCCAATGTGACTGACGGTTCGTGATTCTGATTTCATATGCATTATAAAAGGAAATATTTAAAAAGTAAATAAAAGGGAAAACTGTTTTTAAAATGAATAGAGTTTTATAAAAGGGAAATCATTTGTAAAGTGAAGAACCGTTACTAAAAGTAAATCCTCATAAATGAATAGTTTATTCGAGAAGAAGTTAATCGATAAGATAGAAACTTAGAATAGAAGAAGAAGAAGAACACAACCTCAAAGTAACACGAATCTCACAGCGGAACGAATAACCTATAATAGATAACATATCCTTGAAATAAATCATTATATGTATACAATACATTATCAGAGTACAATACTTACAACACAGCGGAAATAAACTATAGCTATATGATCCTGAAGCCTCCTGCTCCAGCTCTTCCAGTATATCTGTAAAATCCCGACTACTTGACTGCCCGTACAAAATTGGGCACCCAAGAGTTTAGGGAAAACAACAAAATAAACTCCGGGTCAGTCATGAGGCTGGTATGAGTAAAACATTTTAAAACAGTTCAAACAGGAAATCGATATCTCATAAGACCACGCCGTATAACGGAACGGGTTTTTCCCTTATGAGAATCCAAAATATCTATATATCAAAAACCTTTTGATATTATAATAATGTCTATCATCCACAGTATATATAATCATCTAGCAGAACGCTTTCATCTCACGTTCTACATATATAGTATACAATCAAAACCGCAAGCACGTATTGGGTAATGGATTTCCAACTATGACAAGGTACAGAACCAACTTTCGCTAGTGTACCTCTAGAGAGGAATACAATGGATTCAACAAGAACATCTTGCAACCCGGTCACAAATAACCGACCACTCATTTCGCTTGAGTGTATCGAATGTATATCACCAACAGTTGGGATCAGCAACCGTTTCCCGAATGGGACAGCATCAACAATAGATTTTTAGAAGTAAATGAAACTCTAGATAAGGTGATTATACACCCTACTTCGGTGCGACCGACTTAGCCATGCTGCCTGCCCGATTTCTATCATTTATCTGATGTGAGGCTAGAAGCTACGCTTTATCATCACACCAGATTCACTTTGAATGCCACATCGTCAAATCCATCAAATCACAGATTGACGTCCTCAACCAGACATTACGCGTTAGCTAAAAGAAGTTTCCTTCTCCTCTTCCACTCTTGGTACAGTTGGAGAAATCAATATACGTGATCGTCTGGTAAGACTCTGTCAGACATCCATCCATATAAGTCATCAAGGAACAGGACGAACCGAAGGCACTATTCTGTAAACAGGATAGCCCTTGCATAACTCCGTCTTCAATTTTCTTTGGCATATATGATTCGCAAAGCTTATGCCAATACAGAGTGGTTCTTTGGATAATAATCCAACCAGTCTCTCCTTATTAACAACGTTAAAATGGTCAAAACTTCGATAGTCTGTGATTTAATTGTCGAAGAAAAACAGGTGTGCAACCAACGATATTATTTCTAAATGGAAATTTATATCAATCAAACATCATTCAACATTTATCTCTTTATTTCATAAATTTTCTTATCTCCTATTTCCCTATATTCAATATTTCTTATTTTCCAAATTTGGAAAATATACGTTATTAACAATGGAAAACATTTCCATTTCTTGTTTTCTTTATTAGAAAACATTTCTGGTTTCTTATTTGGAAAACATTTCCAAAGCTTCTTCATTGGACTTAGACAGATGTTTAAACAAACCATCGCGATGCCAACTCAAACCATTCCCTTTACTGCCGAACCTTAACTATTCCTTAGTTAAAAACGAAGCCAATCAAGTTGGGGTAGAACTACCTCTCAAACCTTGACTGAATAACATTTCTAACTTTGAAATTGGCAAAGTTCACTTTATATCCCTTTTACTAACTTCCTTACTTAACCCTCCTTCGAATAGCTATATTCGATTGACTCTTTTCACTTAACTCTATTCAGTTAACCCTTATCAATTAACTCTATTGGACTAACACTATAGGATTAACTCCATTTGACTAACGCTATTGATTTACTCATTTCGCTTAACTCCTTTCGAATAAACTATATTCGATAAGTCCTGTTTCTTTTTTCGAATAAACTATATTCGATTAACTCCTTTTACTTTAACTCTAATCGATTAACTAACATCGATTAACTAATAGCGATTAACTCCTTTTACTTTAACACTAATCGATTAACTAACATTGTTTAACTCCTTTTAACTTTATTCTCTAATCGATTAACTAACATCGATTAACTACTATTAACTTTATTCTCTAATCGATTAACTAACAACGATTAACTCCTTTTAACTTTGTACTCTAATCGATTAACTAACATCAATTAACTCCTTTTAACTTTAGCTCTAATCGATTAACTTACATTGATTAATTTCTTTTAACTTTATTCTCTAATCGATTAACTAACATCGATTAACTCCTTTTAACTTTAGCTATAATCGATTAACTAACATCGATTAACTCCTTTTAACTTTATTCTCTAATCGATTAACTAACATCGATTAAATCCTTTTAACTTTAGCTCTAATCGATTAACTAACATCGATTAACTCCTTTTAACTTTATTCTCTAATCGATTAACTAACATCGATTAACTCCTTTTCGAATAAACTATTCATTTATAAAGATTTACTTTTAGTAACGGTTCTTCACTTTACAAATGATTTCCTTTTATTTTAACTTATCCTTTGATTTTATAAATATTTCTTTTATAAAAATTCTTTTCCTTTCCTATATAAAATCCATTGATTTTATATAAATAATTCATTTTCAAAATACACTTTGAAAATCCCCTTCCCCATATCCAGTATTTCTTATGGTATTTAACATACCATATAACAACGATAAATATCGTCCAAACACACATAATCAACAACATATTATATATCACATCATATATCACAATATATGAATCACAGTAAAATAAATGTTGAGGAATCCAGTTGGATTCCTCCAACCTGTTTCCCTGCATCACAGATGTTAAACAATATAGATAACATCACTTTTCAGTTCCATATGATATATTCTGTTAAACAGAATCAATATAGAAATTCATTAACTGACTAGCAGTTCAACCAAACAGTCAACATACAGTCAATCAGCCAATATCTAACAGTTCTAAAAATACAACATGAAATTATAAACTGTTCAGAGTTAGTGAGATTCACTCACATTGGACTATCATCGTTATTAACGACAATTGTCATTGATTCAGATGGACAATTTATTTTACAATAAATTGTAGCAAGCTTGAATTCACTCCCAGTCAGCTCCATTGTGAAGCTCTCGTCCATACGGTCCCAACGTGACTAACGGTTCGTGATTCTGATTTCATATGTAAAGGTTATGACTTATACTAGTTTATATACAATTTAAATAAAAGTAAATTAATTTCCCTTTTAAAATATTGGGCTTAACTTTGATTTATCGTTTTCCCCGGCCCATCACTACACAAGCCCACCCACTTCCACCAAAAGCCTGCTCCGCATTTGTTTCCTCCCTAATTACAGAACCCGACAGCTCCATCTTCACCCTTTCCGCCAATTCTTTCATTCAATCCCCCTTCATCACTCAATCATTTCCCAAACCGAACCCACCTCCTTCCTCGTCATCGTACGCCGCATCTCCCCACACCGGAGCCGTCCCATTCGCACCCATCTCAACAGTGTCGATGTCAAATAGTTTCCACTGAAACCGTTACCAGATTCGTGACCAAAGGACATCGGATGCCCTCAAAAGTTTCGAGCAAGTGCCTCTCGCCCCACTTATCAACAGTCCGACCCTGTATCGATCCAAAACCAGGCGCTCAAGCTCACGCTGTTACGTGATACAGTGGAAACAGATGAAGTCGATCCCAGAACAAATCACAAAGATTCGAACGGAATCCCGAGAAGAATTCAAGCATATGTATTTTGGGATGTATACGATTTGTCTTGATTTTCTTTATTTGATTTATTTCATTCGTTATTTCTTGCGGTATAAAAGAAAATAACGGTGGATAATGAGAAAGAAAAGGATTTGGTTTAGGTTAGGTATGGTCTGTATTTATGTGTTGTTCGAATGGTTGTCTCTTGAAAATGTGGGATCATGAGGGCCATTTCTTTTGCTGCAAATGTGGGATAACGAGAGCCATTTCTTTTGTTGGGATGTGGAATAATGAGAACCACCCCTTATGTTTAAATGCTTCAGTGCTTGTTTACAGATTTCTATCGACAGAAATACACATACTGTTGTGACAAGCATGACGCCACGATCCCAAAAATATAATAATACCGGTAGATTAACTCATATTTTGAAACCCCAAAGTGTTGATTACAGGGTGCGAAATACTTCAAATAAAAAGTCGCTTATTAAATTAATTAAAAATTACAGTAAAATTCTAAAAATTAAATTATCACTATGTCCCAAATGAACCTTGTCTAAATTCAAACCCAATCTCTATTTATATCGAATAAACCGTTACGGTCGATAAACGATTCTATAGCGACTATTTTAATATTTAATTTAGACATATCTCAAAATCTACACAATGAAATCCCGATTTTTCTCTTCCACTAGAAAGATATACTCTACCAGCTTCACACGTTTCTTGTTTCACTGAAACCCGGCTTAAAACGAATCATGTACATTCAGTTGAAGTTCGAATCACCAATTTACGAACTGCAGCGCCATTTTGAGCTCATTTATAATTATATTGTATACTATACGTTCAAACTGTTGTTTATATAATATATTCGTTATTCAAATTCAATTCCAAGCTGAATTAAATATCACAGATGATCCAGTTCACACCATATCGCCATTTCAGCCAATTCTGATTATTTCAGAATTAAATATATTATTTAATTTATTATTTTAATTAAATATTCACCATTATTTAATTCAACGACCATGAAATCCTCTAAACCACCATTTCAATAATTAAATAAATAAATTATAATACCTCTGCCAATGCGGGTCATTACACCACTAACTTATGTTTCCATGAATGTTATAAGCCAATATCTGGGGTGCTCTAATACCTTCATTTGATTATGGCATTCAAGTTTAAAGAGTCAACTACAATGCATTGTGAAAAATCTTATGTTTCTACGAGGAGAACTGTTCCTTGGAATGGAGTCGATGTTGTGGTGTAAGAATTGTCTAGGTTCTTGCAAGGAGTTCTTCGATGACTTGGAGTCAAAAGTTAAAGTGAAGCAGAAGTTCATTTCTAGCAAACTCCATGGATGAAACTGAATTAGTCGAAAATCCTTATCTCTTCGATTTCCTCAAATTGATTCGCTTGATACTGGTTTGTGGTTCACTTCAAAGAAATTTGTTTTGACAACTTAGAAAGGATGGAAGTTTTTGATTGGATTGAGTGATCGGCTCGAAACCTGGTTGATTTAATTATGTGAGAGGATAATGGTGTGCGAGAATTGATCAAGGAAGCTTACGTTGTTCGGGCTTGTATCCAGTGCAGAAGGTTGTCCTACTTTAAAAGGAAAAATCGTAGAGGCATATGCATTGACTTTCTCTCCCTCGACGAAAGAGAAGGGAATGATGTGACCACTCGAGGCATGTTTCTCACTAATGGCGTTGTCATATGTGTTTTATTTTGATGTCGAGGTTTGATTGTTTCATCTGTCCTTGCGGGTTGATGGATGGAATGAGATTGGGACTCGTGATAATTAATTTTCTTTTCATGATTCTGACTTACCATGTAAAGGGACAAGTTAGACCATATATTTGTGTAACATCCTATATTTGATTGCTAAAAATTAATACCGTGGATGACTGCAACATCCGTAAACCTTAGTTTCGGGACTCGAGATAGGGGCATGTTATAGCATAGCTTGTATATACTTGGCGGTATATATGGCTCGTCAAAACATAATCTCATTTAGTCATGTTTGTTTGTTGTTGATTGCTTTAAGATTAATTAATTTAGCATTATAGTCAAGGAATTAATTTACAAGGAGGATACAAAATATCAGTGGTTACGAGGGGCTGTTGGTGATAATTATGGGCTAGGACATTTTGATCTTCAATAATGAGTTATCCTTGATTTAGCACTAGTGGATAAGACCTTGATCTTCAACAGACAAGTCACTTATGGTTGGACATAGCCGACTGAGACACTGAATTATCTAGTAGCGAGTCATCATCTGAACTTGTACCTTAAGAGTATCTAGACACATTCGATGATGAGGAAGCCATATTACCAGTATATTAGGGTTGAGTTCCATATTTATCTGGTTAGAGATGTTGAACCAGTAGTTATACCTCTAGGGAATATAGTACCCATGAGACAACAGACAGGCAAGTGTCCACTATCATTGATTAGTGGCTTATTTGTTTAGCGCTAGGGTGCAAGATTGTTCTTTCGATTGGAAATCTCCAGGGGAAGTTGCTAAATAGGACTAGCTGGAGGGTGAATGCAAATTATAGTGTTTTCCTTGGTTCTTTTATTTTGATTTATTTGTTTTGCCGCTCGGGCTAGCCAGTGAGTTGGTATACTTTATTGATTTCTTATATCATGTTCTGAGTTATCACGACGAGTTATGCCTACGCTAGCTAATGATATTTTCATATTCACGTGGATAAAGAGAAAACACAAAGCTCTATTATTTATTTTGTAGTTGGTGTTGAGAGTTATTGGTTAGCTTGTTCGATTTTCAATTTTTGATGAGAGAAGTGAAGTACCTGGGTCACATTGACTTACATAGAATGCTGTTGTGCATCCTACGAAGGTCATGATGGCTTGGAAGTTGACCGACAAGTGCATCGGTTACTTGTCCTGAGTGTTAATAGTATACCACGGTCTACACTTGTTGGTATTGCTTGATTAGGTGTGGTGTTGATACTAGAAAGAAAGATTGTCGCATTCTAGTCGGTAGCCAAACTGAACGAGTGACGAGTATTTGAGTCTCGATACGGTTGATGGCAATATTTGATATTTTGGAGGCACTAATCACTATGGAAAGAGCTCGAGTCGTTTAGTGATGTCGCATCACTAGAGTTTCTCCTCCATGAGATATTTTGGTCTTTTTTAGCAGCATCTGTTGAAATCATTGGTCTCATGTGACTTTTTTGTTTCCTATATGTTCATATGGGAAATGTAGTTGTTTAAGCTGAAGTGTACTAGTTCGGAAACAATATCCCTCTAAGGGTCGTTGCTTATGTTTATTACTGGTTATGACTTCAGAACTTGAAGTGATGTGGTGAGGGCTCGACTGTGATTGTTTGTTTGTACATAAGAAATGTTGCTTGTTTCTGGCATCATCTGAAGAATGTGGTTGGGCATTCATTCCATTGTGATTTCGACATCATTTAGCTAGTGCCGAATGAGACGAATGGGGTGGTTCCCCATAACTATTTGAGATTCCTAAATGGAGTCAGAATAATTGTAGATGATTTTCATTGATAGTTGCCAGATGTGGGTAGTATGATAGCACTCGAGTCATACCCAATTTGTTGACGAGAGTGCTAGAATTATATCCCCTATTTTTAGAATGACAACCACGTTGGCGAGTCATACATGGATTGGATACCATATTTAATGTCTCATACTAGATAAATTTGTATCCTGCAAGATACGTTAGACATGGATGTTATTGTGATGATTGTTACTATTATTTTCATGCATTTTTTATTGTTGATGTTCGCATCGCTACTTATGCTTTATAATTGTTAGGAATGTAGGGTAGTAGCGTTTTTGCATAGCTCATCTATTTCCATAGATGTCTTGACAAGTTTTATGTTAGGTAAATGTTATTTAATTAACATGCTTACTTTCTTGTTGATTACTTCTACTATGTTGATCCTCTTTGTTGAGTACATATTTAATACAAAAAACCAAGGATTAATTGTTTTGAAAGCTTACTCACTTTTATTTGCATCTAAATGCTAAGCTTGCTTTAAAAAAGGTACCTAATAAATGTAGAGTTATGGTATATGCCCTTGATGCATTTCTGATGATTTTATGCCCCAAATATGAGATCCATTTTCGGGTTTTCGTTTTCTTTTATTGGATTGAGCCATATTTGACAAATTTTAGTTTTTCAAGATTGAGGCATGCAAAAGAGACAATGCTGAAATTTTCCGTAAATTTAGCTAAATTTCAAAGAAAAACCAATATAAGATGTTTAATTGGCTTGTCTTCCAACTAGCGGGTTGCCACGTTTGTTTTCCATTACCTGTTCGTTTGGAAATAAGTGTACAACTTACATATTTGGCTTAGCAACATTGGCCTCATATTTGATTGTGATTGTACTTAAGGATGAAGGAATTATGGATCCATGCTAAATTCCAAGTCTATTCCATTTGTTGTAGTTACTTTCAAAGGTGGTTGTTTTTTAGAGCGGTGGATGACGATTTATCTTATGCCATTACATATTTGAGTGTGGGTTCATTATTCGGTCATCGATGATTTGGAGGACGAAATCATTTAAGGTGGAAGAATGTAATGACCATATTTTAAAGATTGGGTATCTAAATATATTATTCAATTATTAATTGTTAATCAATCGATGGTTCTGAAAGGTGACTTTTCACAAGAAATTAAATCAAGAGTCGAGAAGACTTTCATTGAATTTAGATGGTTCATTGCATGAAGAAAACGTATGTGGCTCACTATATTTAAAGATTCACGATTTAACGGTCAAAACGACCTCAAACTACGCTTTAATTGTCGTTCCAAAGAGCAGCCTTCGATTGCGACGATCTTGTACCATCGGAACCGTAATATTGAAGTAATGTACACGGTCAAATTTCATGATGATTTGGCATACTGTTTGATCGTATAGAATTAAAAAACATGTTGATTTTTAGTTTGGGAATTTTACTCAAATGAATATAATATAAATAAACTATCCTAGACCTTATAATTTGATTGGTCATGAACTATTCATTGGCCATCCATGTGTCTTTACTCTTCCATTACCTAGAATAATGGTCGTCAATTTCAACTCGATTCAAAAATCCATATCTTAATATCCACTCAACGATGAATTTTGATTTCAGTTCCGCTGAACTCGCTTGGAAATTGTATATGAGCACATACCTATAATTACATGTGTGATCACATTTCTTAAGATCAACATTATTGGCCACCACAAATTCGAGATTATGGTTGGAGATGTCGAAAATTATAGGTTGAGAAGTTGGAGATGAGGCTGCCACTGACGCGAAGAAAATGACAGAGTCCTATCCTCTTTTGATCGGTACAAAGTCAGTGCCTAGAGTAGGATCCGACAATGTAGTACACAATATTTTAATATACAATAATTATATGAAGAAGGTAATTAAATGAATATTAAATAACAAGATGTTCAAAGTTAAGTAAAACGTACTTTACCGTTGCGTTTGTTATAGAGTTCTGATTTAGATAGACTCTTTATTTCATAAATCGGACTAAGTACGAGCAAGTTATGATTAAAAGAAGTTTGAACTAAATTAAGTAATTTAAGTAAATAAACCCATAAAAATCAACGATCAGTAGGCGAACTGACAGTGCATGGGTCGGCACCTGTGTCGATCCATATAACAGGTGGGTCGACCCACCTTCAACTAGCCAATAAGCCTAAACCTGGACGGATTTTATTATTATATTTGTTTTATTGACTTTGCATGATATGTATTATATGGTTTGATTTTAAAACCTAAGATCCTATGGTCTATATTATACTATCACACCTATATATAGACTAGGCCTCACTATTTTCCAACACAAACATTTCTTCATCTTCTTCCTCTCCCAAGCTACGTTCTGAAATAAAATAAGAAAATGGTTAGGGTGCTGCCAAAATATAGATTGAAAGGATAATTCTTCTACTACAACTATTTCAAAGGCCTTTTCTGGATCTAATACATATCTGTGTGAGTTCTACATAAATTTCATATCTGCAACTTAAAAAGCATTTTCACATTTAAATATATTGGATCTAAAAATTATCCGTGTTTATGAGTTTATTTTTATATGTTATTGTTCTTTTACTTACTGTAAATTACATATTCATTTTCATTTATTATCTGTTTACATGTACATCCTTCTTCCTTATCCATTTTCTGTCTTAGTTTTACTTACAATCTTATTATGCCTATTTAAGCAGTTTGTTCATTTCTGAGTTGGATCTATTTTCTCCTTTTCCTTTTTGTTTTGAAAATAATAATATTAACTGAAATGAGAAGATTAAGCCTACATGCTAGTTTGTAAATTACATGTTTTTTGTACATGATAGTCTCCATAAGTCCTATTTGTGAAGAGAAGAATTAAACTGGCTCGATCCTTTTTCTTGTTGGACACTAATTTAGGTAGTGGTACCGAAACAGTCATAATTGATAGTGATGCAGCCACAATAATAATATAACATTTTTCTATTTTATGTTTTTTTTATCTTGTGGAGTATCTTTCTTACTATTTTATTCCACATTTGACTTATTTATTGAGTTTGTAGAAATAACTGTTAATTACTCTCTTATTAGAGTTGTGCAGAGGTAGATTTATAGTATCTGACTTATCTTATATTATAGCACACCTAGTGTATTAGACGATCCCTTATAGTTTGCATTATTAAATTTTATCCCATATATTTGGCAGTATTGAATATTTATCAACTTTAGTGTGGTTAGTCGGTAGTTTTCCATTAGCTTTAGAACATGCAAATCGTTCATTAATTTTGACTAGTCTGAAAATCCAGGAAATTGCAGTTGATATCAGAGCATAATTAAGTGTTGTATATAACATTGTTGTATACACAATTATATGATTTTGTTTGACGATAACAACCAAATATATTTTATTGTTAAATGTGTTTCTAACTGTACTGGTATATTACACAATAGACGGGAATATAATATTTCTATCCAAAATAAAGTACAACTGTATAGAAGTTTAAATATTCACACTGTATTTTACTTGAATAGAGTATTTTATTTCAATATCAAACAGTACAAATTTTATACTCCATTATTTGAACACTTCAATGTACACTTCATTTCATATATATACATTCAATTTCAATACATAGTTGCTTTCAACAACACTCACACTCAATTCCATTTATACATTAACTCATATACAGACACTCAACTCTTTATACAGTCACATATACATTCATTTACACAGACTCATATACATGCACATTTACTGACACTGCTTCATTCACTGTCTTCTGTCTTCATAGCATCCTTCAGTCAGTCCAGTCTTCATACCTATCACATATAGAAACACACAGTATCTGGAACAGAAATAATATTTTAAATTCTAGAGAATATATTTTTTATTTTAAAAAATTTATTTGCCTCAAAATTTCGGTGTGTTTCTCATCATTTTTCTGACTCGATCTGATTTATTAAATCCGACTATGTCTAGATAGCTTGTGATATTCACGGTGATACACTGTAAATACCACAAGGAAGTCAGTGTGTGTGTGTGTGTATATATATATATATATATATATATATATATATATATATATATATATATATATATATAAATGCAGGGACAGGAAAATCTTTCTGATGGCTGCATATACACACGTGTATAAATATACACGTGTGCACTGCCTCGCCAATCAGCGTGCATCTGAGGAGTAGCCACGTGGACCATCTCGACTCAGTGCGACAATAATAAATGATGTCGAGACAACTCAATAAAAATGGTCGAGAGGTATACAAATACAAAGACAAACAAAGAGGCAGTACAAGCTATTCAATTGTGTATCAAAGCTAGCCAGGTGCAGCTTACATGGTGATACAGCATGACACAATGGTTGAGCACAAAGGTGATCAGTGCTAGAATACATGGTTCAGGTTACAAGATAAATAGTGCATATATGGGTGCATCTAATATGAAGTACACAAGTGTCATGCCTACAAGTATGCAACTCAGTGGACAAGTGCAGCATGTAACTTAGCATCAACTCCAAAATACATGCAGAATAGTTCTTAGAATGAAGCAGCAATGGTGAACACACAGTTACACAACATAAAGCCATTTTGTTCAAAGAGGTCAAGAACTCAGCATTGAATAGCATGATCGAAAGCATTTACATGGAGTAACATGGTTGCATACAGCATACATATTCAAGCAACTCAACAAGTCATATATGTATAACTATACATGTAGCAAAATGGACATAACAACATGGTTGTAACACCCAGTATTTTCTATGAATATTAAAGTAACGAATTAAAGAATACTTAATTTTAAAAGTGGAAGGGAAACGGGTTACGCCACTGCGTTCATCTCGGAATTCTGCTTGGGACAGAGTTCAAGGTTGCGTAAAACGGACAACGTATAAAGAAGTTATAAACCGTAGAAGTTTGTATACGCGCAAGGAAGTATATATATATATACACACACACACACACACACAAAATCATCTCCAGAACCAAAATAAGTCAAAGACGAGTGAGCGGGAAATATCCCGCTCAAAAGATGTCGACCCCTCTTAAGGGGGGTCGACATAGGTGTCGACCCCCCTTAAGGGGGGTAGACCCCTACTGAGATCCAGTTCCTGTGACAAATTCTATACTTCTGAGCTGATGTGGCCTTCTCTTATTGGCTCGGTGACGAATTCTGATGTATTTGGGCTTATGTGTCGTACATTAATTGGCTGAGTGACACATCTCTTTGGTTTGGATGGCTCTGATTACCCCTAGACTAATCTAAAGGCTAGAATTAATCCTAGACTTCTATATAATCAACTCAAATCCTAAACCTAAAACAAATAAACACATTCTATGAAGTCGTCATGTTGTCTCTCTCTGAACTTGCCTAGCCTCCATCTTCTTAAAACTAGAATATCTTCTTCAACTAGAAATCAATTAGAAGAACATCAGTAGTCTACATCGAAGGAATAGCTTAACAAATTAAGAAATCGGATTCCAGAATACAAGAACTATTCTTTTTTCTGTAAGTTTAGTTATATTTCAGGATCAAATATATAAAAAGTCATGAATTGAAATAAATCGAATCTAGAACTGTGCCTAATTGTGATTCTGATTCATATTTATCCTATTGACAAATCTGAAATTAACTATTCCTATGAGACTATTGTGATTTATACAATTGGATCTATCATATTGTATATTAATTTGGTGATGCTTTTATTTTATGTTATGTACATGTTCATAAGCTAAGTCATGTCCATATATGCTTATATGTTTAGATCTACAAGCTTACATGTTTAGATCCAAGTTAATACACATGTTTAAGATCTATGTAAATTCCTGTTCATATGCTTAAGATCTATGTTAATTGGATCTAACACAAGTACAAGTTCACGTTTATATGCTTGATTAAGTTTATATTGTTAATGACAAATTTGTATTACATATGCATAGTTATATTCATATTATTTTGTGTTGTCGGAATGCTACATGTTCCTTTCTTTTCCCTTTTGTTTATGAGTTAGGTTAATTTGCGAGCCTAACGTTCTATGTAAATTATGCAAACAAATAACGGGGGAAACATTGGGGTAAACATTAAATTATATGCTAATGGTATAGATTGGCTCATAATCATGTAAATGATTAATAGCACGAAATGGTATAACTTGTATACCATTAATTATGAACATAATTTAAATAGTAAATGTGACATGACAACACTTGTGGATAATTTACATATAAACTTGACATAAATGACGAATATGTAAATTAAATAAAGGATGAACATGCCTAACCCGAGGTTAGATTGAGTTGTGGTGTAAAACTTCCCGGAACCGCCCGGCACATCCAGTAACCACAACAACACCTATCTAATGTGAGAGGTTAGTGTATCATGCCCAAGAAAAACCCGAGGTTAGATTGAGTTGTGGTGTGAAACTGCCTGGCACCGCCTGGCACATCTAGTAACCGCAACAAAACAGATCTAATGTGAGAGGTTAGTGCATTAATAAATCAATTAATGCTAATGAACAAGACATGCTAAGAACGATAGGGTTAAGTTAACTAAGTCAAAACTTAACTAGTACAACATGTCAATTAAACAGATGGTAGGGTTAAGTTAACTAAGGCAACACTTAACCAATATATAACATGATGTATGGTAGGGTTAAGTAACACAAGAGGGCAACACTTAACAATTATATAACATGATGTACGGTAGGGTTAAGTAACACAAGAGGGCAACACTTAACCAATATAACATGATGAATGAGTGGGGTTAAGTTAATAGAAAACACTTAACCAATACAACATGATGTGTGGGTGAGTTAAGTTAACATGAATGGACAACTCTTAACCAATATTACATGAACAAAGAGGATAGGGTTAAGGCAAGCTTAACCAATAATACGTATTGACTTGATCAGTGGGAGGGTTAAGTACATCTCGTGTAGGTGGGTAATATTAGTATATATAGGCCCACAAACTTAACCGTTAAATAAACATGCTTGAATCGGTGGGAGGGTTAAGTACGTCTCGTGTAGGTGGGTAATATTTGTATATATAGCCCCACAAACTTAACCAATAGGAAACCCTAGTAACGGGGAACCATTTCAGCAGTAACACACATAGATGTATCATGGTACCCTGAAACTAGGCAGGGTGGGGCACGATTACTAGGCTGATTATAAGCGGTCAAAATAGCGGCAGGGGATATGTCAGTGTAGGTTCCGACGGATTACGGGCGTGCACGTACTTTGAAGTGGAAAAAGAAGGCACTGGGTACTAGTAGTTATACGCTGTGCATCTCGAATTGTGTCGGGTTGTTATCATAAGGATTGATACACCTTATGGTGGGACCAACACAGGATATCTACACGCAAGAGAGGGCCGATTGACACAGACACAAGGAAAATTAATACAAGTAAGGAGCCGATCGATAGGGTAGTAAGGGTACATTTAACATCTTCATGGCAATTGGGCTGATTGAGGTAAGATCCTCATACTAGATGTACACCTGAAGGCTACCACATTTGCAGGGATTGGGATCACGTTGTAATATTATCATTTTATACAGATTAATGGTTGGGACACTAGTTAGGTAGTGTAGAGATATAGAATTCAGAATAACAGGGTAGTAGCAAAGCAGAGAAAGAGTAGAAGCGCATTCAGTTTACCTTGCCTTATCTTGTCTTAAGTTATCTTGTTTTTATGGTATTGTCCTATTTTCAGTTTATTCATGTCATGATCCTTTATCTTATTTACATGCTAAAAATCATTGGACTTACCTGACTTATGTCTGACCTATTTTCTTTTGCCTTCTTTTCTTCCGTCCCCCCCTCCCCTCAGGTCCGCAGGGAGAGAATACTTCAGCTTAGCTCAGTTTTCTTTCCAAGCTTGAAGATAGTCGACGTATTGCTCTGGACTCTCTTTTACACTGCTATGGCTCATGCTTTATTGGGGAATATCATTGTCATTTTATGCTTCTTTATTTTGTTAAACAAGATAGATATATTGTTGTATTGGGTATTGGTGTTGGAAAACAATCATTGTACAAGTTGTTTTATCAATGAAGTAAAGTTTTATTTATTTTCTGCTGCTTTAACAGTGACGGCCCGCCCCGCACCAACCAGCATTTCCTCTGAAAGTGCGCTGTACACATGCCCGACTAGCATGGAACGGTCGCCAAAGGAAAAGAAAGAAGATGAATGAACTAACAAAGAACCTGTAGAATGTCTCACAGCGCATGGAATAAAATATAATAATAATATAACTTGACATAAAACAGGAGAGACAGTGCATAAGCTGAAAACTAAACCATCATAGAGCGAAAAATCCAAGTACAGCTTATGTTCCAAACTACCATTATTACAACTTTTCAAAATTGTCTCTAAAGCAAATAAGATAGTTATACTACTAATGCCCAAAGTAGATACCAACAGCGACACAAGGAGAATAATAGGAGATAATACGTGCAAGCCTCCTGCTCGTCTCCGGACAGCTACTCGTGCACAACCAGCTAACATGTCTCTAGTCTGCTCATGTGAGCACCCAGAGTAATAAGAAGAGACATAAAACTCTGGGTTAGACAAAAGTTTGGTATGAGCAATAAGCAACAAAACAGAACAATAATAGGTATAATCCAATCATACCTGAACCTGGACCTGCAACCAAAGAGTTAGCACTACATACTGTGCAATACTCTAAGGTGCCACTAACATGTGGTGTAAGAAATACGGGAGTGGGGGTGTGCATGTCATAGTGATGTCAAACAATCAAGCATAGCAACCACCCTCACATCTCTCACTCAGTGCGTAAAGCATACGATATCCACTACCTTGGTTACCTAATCCTTTGGGCCATGATGGAATCCAATCTCGTACAACTATCACTACAAGCCCACTATCCGCCTCTCAGTGGTGAACCAAAGTTATGAATACCGACAACCCCTTTGCACACGTCCCGCAGCAAAGCCCAATCATGAAGTGAACTCATTGGTTCCCATCTGGATCCTGAGCTCTAACTTCTCATTTGGACTACCTTTGCATCTCGGGTTTTGGCCTTCTCCTCCGGATCGGTGTTTATTCAATTCACTTTACTTCAGGTCGTGGCTATCAACATCGGGTCGTGGGTAACTTCCTCCCTCAGCTCGGATCGGAATATCCCGTACGGGTCGGATCGGGCTCCAGGCTTAACGGATCCACATTCGATTTGGATCGCGCTCACCCATTGGATCAGGTCGTGCTCCTCCAGGCGATCGGATCGTGGCGCATGCTTCCTTCGCTGAGTCGAGTCGTGGTACGTCTCCTTGATCGTGATCCCTCCATCGGATCGGTCAATGTCTTCTAGCTCGTGGCCTTCGAAATGAAGCAACTTGCGATGCGGTCCAGTACTTCAGCTCGTGGAGATGGCTTGTGATGCGTACTACACGATCGGTTCGGGTCGAGATAGGGGCGATCCAATCCGGTTCTGCATATTTTCCTGCAACTTCTTCCAGCGACTATTTTACGCCATACGACGACATTTTCGACCAATCTAACAGTCACAAAGCACATCATACAGTCATAGCAACATGTATAAACATCCACAAACATCAAAACAACAATATGATATGTCAAAACGGATCAAACATACCCAAAAACCCATATTTTCCTCTTAAGCATGTTTAGGAAAATCTAACGATAGGATTAGCAAAACTTAACCAAATTAACCAAATTTTCTAACAGAGGTCTAAAAGAATATTTCAGAATTTCTGAATATTTTTCTAGATTTTAATCATGCATAAATTCGCTAATTATCACTAATCAGCCCTTAATCCCCTAAATTCCGGGATTAGCAAAATTCGTCGAAATTAACCCAAATTCATATCAGAGGCATAACATGATGTTTTATAATTTTAGAAATTTTTTTAGATTTTTCTGAGCCATAATTTTGCTAGTTTTCGCTAATTACCATAATTAGCCCTAAGTAGTGGAAAAGGCAAGCTAATCACTCACCTTAGCCCCAAACAAACTTTAGATCTGAAATAATCTCTGATTTGGATCCAATCCCTATGTGTTCTCGCAGCTCTATCCCAATTCTTATGCTAATCCGCCTTAATTTGATGTAGATTAGGCTAATATATGATTAGAAATGACAAAAAGGTGTTTTGGAGTGTTTTAGAAGATGGAGGCCATTGCTAGAGCTTGAAGGATGTAAGTGGCGGCTGAGAAAAATTACTAAAAACCGAAATCCTAACCCTAGCAGCCCTTAAATACTCCAAATCCCGAAATCCGACATTGGGCCTAGTTGCTAATCACCCTATTTGGCCCGGTTAAGCTGTTTTCCACCTTCTAGACCTTAATTCAGCCATATCCCCCAAAATGGTAAATCCGTTTGACTATTATGACCACTCTGCGGAAAGGTAAACCATCATCCGGATCTAATGGAAGTGGTTTCAGGTCAAAACTCCTCTCTAGTCAAAAGTTATGGACGAAACAAGGTCAACTAGGGGCAAAACGATCATTTAAAATCGGCAAAAATCATGAACATTGTAAATGGCCCCAATAGTCGTTCTCCAACTCTACACGACCATACGACTTCGTACGAGAAAGAAAATTATATTCTACGATCCTCCGATGCGTAGAATGGGAGTCGTTACATTCTCCCCCCTTAAGAAATTTCGTCCCCGAAATTCCTTAACCAAAACACACAAAGGATCCCGCATGCCTATCAGCCATAAAACAACAATCAAACAAGCAAAACAACTCTATCCTAGCATGCGGTTTACTAACAAGGGAAGAAACTATCACTACAAAAACCTTACCGGGCAAAGAGTTCTGGATACTTCTTCCTTATGTCCTCCTCTGTTTCCCAAGTACAATCTTTCTCATTCTCACCCCACTGAACTTTGACTAATTTCACCACCTTCCTTCAAATCTGCTTCGTATAGTTCCCAACAATATGCATAGGCTTGCGATTCCCAACCGCCTCGGGTTCAACCTCGATATCGTCCAACTGATCTGGTGAAATAGTCCTACTAGGGTCATACACATACTTCCTTAACTAGGAAACATGAAATACGTTGTGAACTCCCGCCATCTTGTCCGGTAACTCAACTTTATATGCCAAATTCCCATATTGCTCGAGAACTAAAAATGGACCAACAAATCTTAGTGCTAACTTGCCTTTCCCACTAAAACGAATCACATTCTTCAACTGAGAGACCATGACGAACACCAAGTCGTTAACGAAGAATTCCAAATCTCTTCATCTCTTATCGACATAAGTCTTTTGCCTATCTTAGGTAGTCCTCATTCTCTATTGGATAACCTTGATCTTGCCTGAAGTTCCTCCTATTATTTCTGGTCTAAGCTCAAATTTCTCACCGTTTTCCAACCAACATGATAGTGCCTTGCATGGTCTTCCGTACAAAGTTTCAATTGGAACCATACCAATACTGGCTAATAACTATTATTATCCAATGTATAATTTCTCAAAAGATTCTCTAATATACAATTCACTCAAACACCATCGATATAACCCATTGAGACTTGTTCCCATCTCCATTTAGGAATTTCTAATGGTTGTAACAAACCACTAAGCTTATTTTGCTCAGCTTTAACTAACTGGAAATTCATGCACTTGGACATAAACTTCCCACCGTCTTTCTTTATCCTTTCCCAGTAGTAAGTCTGCTCCATGTATCCATACATCTTGTTACCACCAGGATGTATAGTCAATTTCAAGTGATGAAACGCTATAAGTACTTCAGCTCTCAGTCCATCTACGTTGGGCACAACTAGTCCCCCGTTCTTTCGAAGCCATCCTTCTCGATCAAATCCTTGCTTGATCATTCTCTTTCCAGTGATACCCATCTCTACCCTAGAGATGATTTCCAATAGGTTAGGATCGTCCCTCTAACTGGAACCAGTCCACTCAATCAAAATCGATCTAATCGTCAAACTTGCTAACATTTCTGGATCCAATCCATACTTAGGTCTGAAATCATATCCCGCGATATACTCTAGTTGCTTCTATCCTAGAAACATAACCCCTAAACTGGCATGTCTCCTACTCAAGGCAACTATTACCGCACCCAATTCCTTTACTATGATCACTCTTCCCCATGGAGTCACGGCGACTCCACTGCACTGATCCATAGCCACTAGTCCTTTGCTATGTCCACTTTTCCCCTCGAGTCATGACGACTCTACTGCACTGGCTCATAGTCCTACTATGATCACTTTGTTTCCCGTCGCTGGAACCCTACAGGTGATAGTCTACTCAAGGGAAGAAAAATAGGAACAAACATAGCAACCATAACATCCATCAAACAAGTCCTATCTATCACTTGCTAAAGTCATAAACATATCGACACCTACATGACTGGTCTAACCAATCCCAATATGTCAATTCTAGTATGTCTAGTCTAACCAACATCAATAACTAATGGAAGCCCAGCCTCCATTCATACACCGATGCCTACTTGACTGGTCCAACCAATCCCAGGCCAATGGAAGCCCCGCCTCCCTACGGACTACCTTACGTCCAACGTACGTTTATGCTCCAAGGATAACTAGATCACGTCCAACGGATCCAAGGTAACGGGCGTCCCCAGATACCCCTGCTTTTAGTCCGCCTAAAATACTTGAGTCCAACCCAAGTATATCCATTGTCTTGCTGTCCTATCGAGTCCAACTTGAGCCAAATCCAATTTCTTGCAGCCTTCTCGAGTCCAACTCGAGTCAATCTATAACTCAGACCCAGTCTTGAGTACCGACAAACTCTAGTCCAACGTGAGTCGTCTCCCTATTCGTTGCATTTCCAAGATAAACGAACACCTATTTTCTTTTACGAGTTCAAGTCCAACTTGAATCGTCCTAATCTTCGTTGCATCTTCCATGATCAACGAACACATCCTATTCCCTCAAAGTCCTACTATCCAAAGAGAACATCAACATAGGGTTCTAAACAATCCATTACTTTACATCTTTCTCGAGTCCCACTCGAGTCATCTCATAACCCTATTGAGTCTAACTAGGGGCAGTCCATACCATCAAACAGTCTTATCATGTTCCATCTGCCCATCACTCCTCGAGTAAACCAAGATATCATCCAATGAAAAATCACAGCAACTATTTTATCCCTCACGCAAACCATCCTTGTCGAAATCGACATTCCCCAAGCACAAGCCCCAAAGGCCTAAACCAATATCAGACAAGCATCCAAGGAACATCTCCTCCGAGTTCGTACAATCCACATGAGGTGATACTAGAAAAACAATCTAGCACTGGAGCACTCATTTGCCTCCCAGAGACAACTAGAATTTATTACAACGATAACCTCTTAGCATTCTTAACTCCAGTTACTATCGCCATCACTAGGTAGGTACCTAATGCCACCTTATTCCTTTGAAGTAGATCAACTCCCCAAAATAATGCTAAAACTAGTAAAGCCTAAACAAAGCGATCAAAAACAAACATACATCCATGACTCGATAAGACCACATTACAACATATCATACTAAGGCTAGTCGAACCACCAACCGGGTTCGTCACAACTAAAGGTCTATTGACTAACTCAGGTTTGTCAAACAAAACTCGATCAGAAACATCTTAAATAGAAAGCATACCTTTGATAACAACGCCCTTTCCCTTCTGCGCCACAGTTGGAGCATTCGACGAAGAAGGAACAGCGTTGATAGCATATGCTCTCATAGTCTCCTTCTCCCTAGGAGGTTCTGGACAATCATCCTTGTGATGTCCCGCCTGGCCGCAGTTAAATCACTTCCTTTCCCCAGGCTTTTCTCGACAATCTCTGGCATAGTGGCCCTTCTTTCCATAACTAAAGAATTCTCCATCTTTCTTATCTTTCTTATTCTGACCATTCTTGGTCGGGTTCTGCTTCCTCTTGTTCTGAGAATTCTTCTTGCCTTCACCGCCTGCTTGCGGCTTTGGCTCCTCTGCAGATGCAATAGCAACCTCAGTCTTCGACTTAGGGAAAAGGCTCTCTGACCTTAACGCCTTTCCTACAATAGACTCGAACGTCTCATCGATATGGTTAATAAGTCTTTCCCCTAAGTACTCATCCAAGCCAGTTATGAACTTCTCGTTCTTCTTCTCGACTGTATCGATAAGGGACAATCCATATTTCGATAAAGTATCGAATTCAGCAATATACTCCAAGACTACCCTACCATTCTGCTTAAGATCTAAGAACTTCCTGAACAATTCTGATTTATGAGCAGATGGAATAAACTTATCACAAAAGCGAGTCTTAAACTGATTCCAAGTAATCTAATCCTCAGGAGTAGCTGCCTTAATAGCATTCCACCAATTCATAGCTTGTCCTTGCAGCTGACGGGATGCTAGCTTCCCCGTCATTGCGTCTTCGATTCCCAGATCTTCGACGATGCGCTCACAACTATCTAGCCAATCTTGAACTTCTGTAGCCGACTCCGTTCCGTGGAACGGCTACCCACCAAGACTAGTGTAATCCTTGCACAGCTTGGAGAAATCGGCCCTAGGCACCTGCACTACTGCACCATTACCATTCGCAGCATTAGGAACTGCTCCCCGAGCATCCCTAAGCATCTCTTGCATGAAGGTAGTAAACATTGCCCTCATATCAGGAATATTCCCATTATTGGCTCCTCTACCCGTACTCCTCAAGTTCCGGCTCATCGTTCAATCTATAAAGAGAAAACAATTAACCATCTTCTTTGTGGAGCTAGTGCAGTACGACTTCATCCTTATACTACTAATAGTATATATATATAGCTTTTAAAAACCAAAGTAATCACAAATACGCGCTCTCATATACGTACTATCTATCCCTGGTGTCTTTCCCTAGGTGAACTACGCAACCTAGACCTTCGATACCAAATGTGACGACCCGCCCCGCACCAGCCAGCATTTCCTCCGAAAGTGCGCTGTACACATGCCCGACTAGCATGGAACGGTCGCCAAAGAAAAAGAAAGATGATGAATGAACTAACAAAGAACCTGTAGAATGTCTCACAGCGCATGGAATAAAATATAATAATAATATAACTTGACATAAAAAAGGCGAGACAGTGCATAAGCTGAAAACTAAACCATCATAGCAGCGAAAAATCCAAGTACAGCTTATGTTCCAAACTACCATTATTACAACTTTTCAAAACTGTCTCTAAAGCAAATAAGATAGGTATACTACTAATGCCCAAAGTAGATACCAACAGCGACACAAGGTGAATAATAGGAGATAATAGGTGAAAGCCTCCTGCTCGTCTCCAGACAGCTACTTGTGCACAACCACCTAACATGTCTCTAGTCTGCTCGCGTGAGCACCCACAGTAATAAGAAGAGACATAAAACTCTGGGTAAAACAAAAGTCTGGTATGAGCGATAAGCAACAAAACAGTACAGTAACAGTTATAATCCAATCATACCTGAACCTGGGCCTGCAACCAAAGAGTTAGCACTACAAACTGTACAATACTCTAAGGTGCCACTAACATGTGGTGTAAGAAATACGGGAGTGGGGGTGCGCATGTCATAGTGATGTCAAACAATCAAGCATAGCAACCATCCTCACATCTCTCACTCAGTGCGTAAAGCATACGATATCCACTACCTTGGTTACCTAATCCTTTGGGCCATGACGGAATCCAATCCCGTACAACTTTCACTACAAGCCCACTATCCGCCTCTCAGTGGTGAACCAAAGTTATGAATACCGACAACCCCTTTTGCACACGTCCCGCAGCAAAGCCCAATCATGAAGTGAACTCATTGGTTCCCATCTGGATCCTGAGCTCTAACTTCTCATTTGGACTACCTTTGCATCTCAGGTTTTGGCCTTCTCCTCCGGATCAGTCTTCATTCAATTCACTTATCTGGTCGTGGCTATCAACATCGGATCGTGGGTAACTTCCTCCCTTAGCTCGGATCGGAATATCCCATATGGGTCGGATCGGGCTCCAGGCTTCACGGATCCACCATCGATTCGGATCGCGCTCACCCATTGGATCGGGTCGTGCTCCTCCAGGCGATCGGATCATGGCGCATGCTTCCTTCGCTTAGTCAGGTCGTGGTACGTCTCCTTGATCGTGATCCCTCCATCGGATCGGTCGATGTCTTCTAGCTCGTGGCCTTCGAAGTGAAGCAACTTGCGACGCGGTCCAGTACTTCAGCTCGTGGAGATGGCTCGTGATGCGTACTACACGATCGGTTTGGGTCGGGATAGGGGCGATCCAATCTGGTTCTGCATATTTTCCTGCAACTTCTTCCAGCGACTATTTTACGCCATATGACGGCGTTTTCGACCAGTCTAACTTTTCTAATCTGTCGCAAAGCACATCGTGCAGTCATAGCAACATGTATAAACATCCACAAACAGCAAAACAACAATATGATATGTCAAAACGGATCAAACATACCCAAAAACCCATATTTTCCTCTTAAGCATGTTTAAGCAAATCTAACGATAGGATTAGCAAAACTTAACCAAATTAACCAAATTTTCTAACAGAGGTCTAAAACAATATTTCAGAATTTCTGAATATTTTTCTAGATTTTATTCATGCATAAATTCGCTAATTATCACTAATCACCCTTAATCCCCTAAGTTCCGAGATTAGCAAAATTGGTCGAAATTAACGCAAATTCATATCAGAGGCATAAAATGATGTTTTAGAATTTTAGAAATTTTTCTAGATTTTTCTGAGCCATAATTTCGCTAATTTACGCTAATTACCATAATTAGCCTTAGTTAGTGGAAAAAGCAAGCTAATCACTCACCTTAGCCACAAACAAACTTTAGATATGAAATAATCTCTGATTTGGATCCAATCTCTATGTGTTCCAGCAGCTCTATCCCAATTCTTATGCTAATCCGCCTTAATTAGATGTAGATTAGGCTAATATATGATTAGAAATGACAAAAATGTGTTTTGGAGTGTTTTAGAAGATGGAGGCCATTGCTAGAGCTTGAAGGAGGTACGTGGCAGTTGAGAAAATGACTAAAAACCGAAATCCTAACCCTAGCAGCCATTAAATGCTCCAAATCCCGAAATCCCCTATTGGGCCTTGTTGCTAATCACCCTATTTGGCCCGGTTAAGCTGTTTTTCACTTTCTAGACCTTAATTCAGCCATATCCCCCAAATAGTAAATCCGTTTGACTATTATGACCACTCTGCGGAAAGGTAAACCATCATCTGGATCTAACGGAAGTGGTTTTAAGTCAAAACTCCTCTCCTGTCAAAAGTTATGGACGAAACAAGGTCAACTAGGGGCAAAACGGTCATTTAAAAATCGGCAAAAATCATGAACATTGTAAATGACCCCGATTGTCGTTCCCCAATTCTACACGACTATACGACTTCGTACGAGAAAGAAATAAATATTATACGATCCTCCGATGCGTAGAGTGCGAGTCGTTACATTAATAGTCTGTCTTGTAATTTATCTGTATCTTTTACCTATGACGCTTCACTGAAGTTAATGCATTCCCTTTGCGAGTGACATTAATGGATGTGGGGTGTTTCACTTGGTATCAGAGCTGAAGGTTACCGAATTAGATAAAAGATTTGAAAATTTATTTTCAAAACTGTTTTAATAGAAGCATTTTCAAAAGAAAAGTTTTGTTTTGAAGGCATATTCCCTAAAGCCATATGCACTATCTTTTGATCCTCTGTTTAAATCCCTGTTTCCTTCTTTCCTGAGTCTCCGGGGCTCCTGGCTTTCTGGGAGGTAACCTCATCGCGACATGGTTCCGTAGGCTTGATAAGACTACGATACCTGTCGAAGGGCGAAGTGGTACCCAACTTTATCTGTAGTCGCAGTAGTTTCACCTGCGGCTAAATTTTCTTTCAAGCCTTGAAGGATTTTCCTTCCAATGGAGACAGCTTTCGAGGGAATTGACAACATTTTACAAAAGGATGGAAGACGAGAATGAAGGAGTTTGGCTAAGGAGCACAACCCAAGGGTGAGAAACTCATGGATAGGGACTTGGTTCACAAGTGAGGAAAGAATAGTAAAACCTAAGATAAGAGGAAGTGTATTTATTATGGTATAACGGGTCATATAATTAAGGATAAGGGCAAGAACAAAGGACGGTATTTTCAGGTGGGCAAGTGCATGCTCTCACCGCCAGCGTACCTGAGAGAGAGGTAGTAAAGTTTCAGTTGAAAAAGTTTAGTCTTTCTTTTTTATCATCCTGTTAGTACCCTTTTTGATTTTAGCACTTCACATTCGTTTATATCTGCTTCCATAGTTGAGTCACTGCACCTTAGTACTTGTATAGTAGAAGATCCCATTATTATCTCAAATCCAATTAGTGGTTCGGCTCATTTATCTTTGGTTTGCAAGGATTTGAGAATAGCTATATTAAGTAGTGAGCTTAAGTGTAATGCTTATGTTTTTTGTTTCATGGGCTATAGTTTGATCCTAGGCACGGGTTGGTTAGCTAGTAATTGTGAAAGGAGGGTAGTTAGACTTTTGACTTGCTTCGGGAATACCCTCGAGATTTCATGCGATCCTAAGGGATCAGTTAGGCTTAGCTACCTAGAATCACTTGATGCATCTATCGACGATTTGTGATCCGTTAGAATAGTCCATGAGTACGTAGATGTTTTTAATCAAGTTAGGGGTTTGTCCCCTAAAACGCGAGATAGACTTCCGCATATATCTAGTTGACTATGGAAAGCCAATTGCATTACCTGTACGACACATGACTCCAAGGGAAATGTAGGGCTAAGTAAACAAGTAAAAGAGTTACTTGAGAAAGTGTTCATAAGGCGAAGTATTTTTAAATGGGGTGTTCCGGTTGTTTTCGCTACAAAGGTGGATGGTTCACTTCGCTTGTGCATAAATGATATTTTGGTTTTCTCTAAGAGTGAGGAAGAACATGCTTTGCATCTAAAAGAAGTCTCGGATACCCTCCAAGCGCATCAGCTTAAGGCTAGGTTCTCCAAATATCATTTTTGGAGAGAAAAAGTAAAGTTTCTAAGACAGGTGATATCCAAGAAAGGGATAACAGTAGATCCCGCAAAAGTAGTTGCAGGGCAAGATTAGAAGGTCGCAAGGAATGCAACGGGAGTAAGAAGTTTTCTTGGAATAGCGGGCTAATATAGGAAGTTCATTAAGGACTTCGGGAAGGTATTAGCCCCACTTACTAGATTTACGAAGAAGAATCTAACGTTTGCTTGGGATTTGATTGTGATGTCGTTTTCCAACGATCGAAGAGGGCTCTTACAATGGCCCCAGTTTTGACTTTTAACTTACAGTAGTAAAAGGATTACGATATACACGGATGTATGCGGCACGGGACTAGGCGCCATTTTGATGTAAGAAGGAAGGGTAAGGTTGTAGCGGATGCCTTAAGGAGAAAAAGGTTGACTTCAAGTCCTCTTTATGAGAAAAGGAAAAGTTCGGGATACATATCAACCTTTGATTTTAAAAAAAAAACCTTTGGTTAAGTTAGTTGGCGTCGCTAGGAGTAAGACCTACGCTTTTTGATCAAATAGGGACTTCACAAAGAAAAGACTCTCAGATAGTTGACGCAATGGATAAGAGACCTCTAATCACTTTAATAAATACACTTGGTAACATGGTTAGCATCTTTTTATTTTCAACAGATAGTTCTTGGAATATTAGCATGACACAGCAGAAGTTGTAGTGCCGAGTATACTAGAAGGAAAAGAAGCAGAACGAGAGGCGATAGTGAAATGAGTCCCAACTCATATTTGGGAAACATTCATTAAGAAGCTACGCAATCGCGAAGTTAAGACAGTCGGAGCACAATGGGGAAAAGCTCAAGAAGATGCGACTTAGAAGACTGAAGACTAGATACGCGCATCATACCCTTTTTGAGGGTATATCCTTGATTCCTCTTTTTCTGTAATGTTTATTTACATGCTAGTCTTTATCTTTTAAGTATACCCTCTCGGTCAAATCCTAGATCCTTAGGTAGAAGCAAATGGATGAAAACATGTATTTGAAACATGTTATGATTGATGGTTGCAAGTGGTTGCCAGTGGTTGCTCATGGATACATATACACACACACATTAGGCACTAAATCGGCTCCGTCACTTCCATATTGCATATGCATGAGTGAATTTGTATATACATGGATTCAAACTTGATGCGTTATCATATGGACGTTGCATTTGTATGAATGGTTGTGCACTCATGTAGAAGTTATAAAGTCTGATTAGGAAAAATTGCATACATGATTGACTCATGGCACCGACATAATTCGCATTAAGGAGGTCAACTGAATCAGTAGACCGCCCGATTTTGCATTAGGTAAGGACTTATACACACACTATGCATAAGATCATGAAAGCATTAGAAATCTTTCTAAGGACAATGGATGCCTGTGATTGATGGTTGAGTAGATGGATGTTGGATGTTAGGATACATTCTTCTTAACTTAGAGATTTCGGGGACGAAATCCTTTAAGGAGGGAAGAATATAACACCCCGTATTTTCTATGAATATTAAAGTAACGAATAAAAAAAATACTTAATTCTAAAATTGGGAATTAAGGGAAACAGGTTACGCCATTGCGTTCGTCTCGGAATTCTGCTTGGGATAGAGTCCGAGTTTGCGTAATCTCACAATATACGAAGAAGTTATAAGCCGTAGAGGTTTGTATACGCGCAAGGAAGTATATATATACACACACACACAAAATCATCTCCAGAACCAAAATAAGTCAAAGACGAGTGAGCGAGAAAGATCCCGCTCAAATGGTATCGACCCCCCTTAAGGGGGGTCGGCATAGGTGTCGACCCCCCTTAAGGGGGGTAGACCCCTTCCGAGATCCAGTTCCTGTGACGAATTCTGTACTTATAAGCTGATGTGGCCTTCTCTGATTGGTCCGGTGATGTATTCTGATGTATTAGGGATTATGTGTCATATTGTGATTGGCTGAGTGACACATCTCTTTGGTTTGGATGGCTCTGATTACACCTAGACTGATCTAAAGGCTAGAATTAATCCTAGACTTCTATATAATCAACTCAAACCCTAAACCTAAAACACATAAACGCATTCTACGAAGCCGTCATGCTGTCTCTCTCTGAAGTAGCGTAGCCTCTATCTTCTTGAAACTAGAATATCTTCTTCACTAGAAATCAATTATAAGAACATCAATAGTCTACATCAAAGGAATAGCTTAACAAATTCAGAAATCAGATTCTAGAATACAAGAACTGTTCTTTTTTCTGTAAGTTCAGTAATATTTCAGATTTAAAATATAAAAAGTCATGACTTGAAATAAATCGAATCTAGAACTGTGCCTAATTGTGATTCTGATTCATATTTATCCTTGTGACAAATCTGAAATTAACTATGCCTATGAGACTATTGTGATTTATACAATTGGACCTAACATATTGTATATTTACTTGGTGATGCTTTTATGTTATTCATATATGCTTACATGTTTAGATCTACATGCTTACATGTTTAGATCCAAGTTAATACACATGTTTAAGATCTATGTAAATTCCTGTTCATATGCTTAAGATCTATGTTAATTGGATCTAACTCAAGTACAAGTTCACATTTATATTCTTGATTAAGTTTATATTTTTTATGACAAATTTGTATTACACATGCTTAGTTAGATTCATATTATTTTGTGCTGTCGGAATGCTACATGTTCCTTTCTTTTCCCTTTTGTTTATGAGTTAGGCTAATTTGTGAGTCTAACATTCTATGTAAATTATGCGAACGAATAACGGGGGAAACGTTGGGGTAAAACATTAAATTACATTCTAATGGCATAGATTAGCTCATAATCATGTAAATGATTAATAGCATGAAATGGTATAATTTGTATACCATTAATTATGAACATAATTTAAAGAGTAAATGTGACATGACAACACTTGTGGATAATTTACATATAAACTTGACATAAATGACGAATATGTAAATTAAATAAAGGATGAATATGCCTAACTCGAGGTTAGATTGAGTTGTGGTGTAAAACTGCCCGGAACTGCCCAGCACATCTAGTAACTGCAACAACACCTATCTAATGTGAGAGGTTAGTGCATCATGCCCATGAAAAACCCGAAGTTAGATTGAGTTATGGTGTGAAACTGCCCGGAACCGCCCGGCACATCCAGTAATCGCAACAACATAGATCTAATGTGAGAGGTTGGTGCATTAATAAATCAATTAATGCTAATGAACAAGACATGCTAAGAATGATAGGGTTAAGTTAACTAAGGCAACACTTAACCAGTACAACATGTCAATTAAACAGATGGTAGGGTTAAGTTAATTAAGGAAACACTTAACCAATATATAACATGATGTATGGTAGGGTTAAGTAACACAAGAGGGAAACACATAACCAATATATAACATGATGTGTGGTAGGGTTAAGTAACACAAGAGGGCAATACTTAACCAATATAACATGATGAACGAGTGAGGTTAAGTTAATAGAAAACACATAACCAATAAACATGATGTGTGGGTGAGTTAAGTTAACATGAATGGACAACCCTTAACCAATATTACATGAACAAAGCGGATAGGGTTAAGGCAAGCTTAACCAATAATACGTATTGACTTGATCATTGGGAGGGTTAAGTACATCTCGTGTAGGTGGGTAATATTAGTATATATAGGCCCACAAACTTAACCGTTAAATAAACATGCTTGATTCGGTGGGAGGGTTAAGTACATCTCGTGTAGGTGGGTAATATTTGTATATATAGGCCCATAAACTTAACCAATAAGAAATTCTAGTAACGGGGAACCATTTCAGCAGTAACCCACATAGATGTATCATGGTACCCTGAAACTAGGCAGGGTGGGGCACGATTACTGGGCTGATTATAAGCGGTCAAAATAGTGGCGGGGGTACGTCAGTGTAGGTTCCGACAGATTACGGGCGTGCACGTACTCCAGAGTGGAAAAAGCAGGCACTGTGTACTAGTAGTTATACACTGTGCATCTCGAATCGTGTCGGGTTGCTATCATAAGGATTGATACACCTTATGGTGGGACCGGCACAGGATATCTACACGCAAGAGAGGGTCGATTGACACGGACACAAGGAAAATTAATACAAGTAGGGAGCCGATCGATAGGGTAGTAAGGGTAAATCTAACATCTTCATGGCAATTAGGCTGATTGAGGTAAGATCCTCATACTAGATGTACACCTAAAGGCTACCACAATTGCGAGGATTGGGATCATGTTGTAATATTATCATTTTATACAGATTACTAGTTGGGACACTAATTAGGCGGTGCAGAGATATAGAAATCATAATAACATGGTAGTAGCAAAGCAGAGAAAGAGTAGAAGCGCATTCAGTTTACCTTGCCATTTCTTGTCTTAAGTTATCTTGTATTTATGGTATTGTCCTATTTTCAGTTTATTCATGTCATGATCCTTTATCTTGTTTACATGCTAAAAAATCAATGGACTTACCAGACTTATGTTTGACCTATTTTCTTTCGCCTTCTTTTCTTCCGTTTCCCCCTCCCCCTAGGTCCGCAGGGAGGGAATACTTCATCTTAGCTCAGTTTTCTTTCAATGCTTGAAGATAGTCAACGTATTGCTTTGGACCCTCTTTTACACTGCTATGGCTCATGCTTTATTGGGGAATATCATTGTCATTTTATGCTTCTTTATTTTGTTAAACAAGACAGATACTTTGTTGTATTGGGTATTGGTGTTGGAAAACAATCTTTGTACAAGCTGTTTTATCAATGAAGTAAAGTTTTATTTATTTTCCGCTGCTTTAACATTCTGTCTTGTAATTTATCTGCATCTTTTACCTATGACGCTTCACTGAAGTTAATGCGTTCCCTTTGCGGTTGACAATAATGGATGTAGGGTGATTCAATGTTGAATGATAGGACACAGCAAGTAGATACACAACAAAGAGTTTTGAATACAGTAGAGCAACTAATATCAATGCAAGTAAATGTTTCAACAATATGGAAATGCAAAACTGATTTGAGCATAAGCATGGACAAGTGCAACAGCATATACATGCGAACAGCTTATAGCATGAAACATAACACACAAGACAAGTTACATGTCGAGCCATAGCAAAACTCTTTGGTAAGAGAAAAGTAGGAGTGCTTAATTTGGCAAGTTTCATTTCCAGAATTTTACTGATTAAGTTTTCGAAAGAAATAGAAAATTGTTGCAAGCATTTTCGGAGCAAGAACAATTCACATGTATTCATTAAAGAAGTCGACAAATCATTACTGGAAAGTAATAAAATTCACACTGAAAAATCATTCCAGAAATTAAGCAATTTGAACAAGGCAATTTATCAACCAGAAATCACAAAAGTGTGAATGATTCACAGGTTTTTAGCAAGCTCAATATTTGGTAGAGAATCATTCAAAGGAAAGAAATAAAATCTGCATTGTTGGCATATGTTATTCATGGAAATCAAATTTTGATTATCTTTGCCAAAGTTTACAAATATGTAGGAATCTTTTTTAAGACTAAAATCACACATGGAATTTTTATAAGGCAAGAAAATAATTTAAAATCATTTTGACTTCCCAAAGTTTTTGGTCCATAAATTACAGTGGAAAAATTTTCATTCCAGTTTTGGCAAGATATTATGTCAAGGTTTCCAAATTCATCACCTTTGTTTATAGCAAGAAATCTGCAAATTGGTTTCCTGTAATTCCAGTAATGATTCATCATTCACAAATCATTCATGGTTTTTTAAATCGAGCGAGTAATTAAAAATTCGCAAGGACCATAAAATCATTTTTCAGAATTGTGTCCAAGGCAAAAATTCAACAATCACGGCAAGGATTAATGACTAATTCAATCAGGGAAATCAAAGAGGGAAACCGAGCAAAATCAGCATCAAATCATATTGCGAAATCAGAGCAATTCTAGGGTTTGTAATCTCTATATAAGCACACCCATTTCCTCATCGATAATTATCGAAAAACAAGAAATTCAATTTCTAGAGCGAATCAAAATTAATTCAGAATACTCACTGAAAGTTTTTTGATCACAAGAAGATTTCAATTCAATCAACAATCAGGTAACAAAGCTTTGGGCTTCAGAAGATCTCAAAAACATTCATCTTAATACACGCAATTTTAATTGGAAGCAGAAAACCCTAATTTCATTGGAGCCGCCATTTTTTATTTCCACGAGAGAGAGAGAGAGAGAGAGAGAGAGCAAAGTGAACGGGATAAAGGGTGCAACACATTTGTGAAGTGGGTCGGCTAAACCATTTGAAGTGTAAAAGGGAGTTTATATTTTCCTTTTAGAAACTAGGGATTTTATTTTATCTTTGTGTTGTTTTTTTGAATTGTTTTTGTAAATTGTTCAAACGGTTTCTAAGTCTGTAAAATCTAGGAATCCAGTTAGGGTGTTAACTGGAAGTTTACTAGTATCTATAAAAACTAGGGTTACTAGTTATGGGGTCGTAATTAGGGGAAATCTGATCTAGGGGATTAGATCAGTCTAGGGTTTTGAGCGTAGGGTTAGTACAGGAGCAGGGAGTGCGAGTTTATAGTGTCTGTAAGCGGGATCTGTTATTAACGCCTAGTAGAAACCTTAGGAATGCAGCAGTATCCAAGATTTGCCAAAGATGGGTATCTCTGTGTGTTATTTACTTTCCGTATTTACTTAATCTACTATTATCTGTGATGCGATTAATTTTTAATTATTCGATAAACTGTAATAAACCCTGTTCACCCCCTCTAGGGTTAATCTAGATCCAACAAGTGGTATCAGAGCAGGTATTCTGTTAACTCTAGAGTAATGGTGATCCCTGGTTGTCAGTCCATAGAGGGTCAGTCCAGTCATATTCCATCTATTTTTAATGGTGTAGATTTTTTAAATTGGAAATCAGAATTGAAATCCTATTTAAAATTTGTTGATATTAAATGTTGGAACAGTATTTTAAATGGGTATGATATTGTAAATAGGGTTGATATTGAATTTAATTTACGTGCTACTCATATTTTATATTCTTATATTGAAGATGTTCAATATAGCCTTATCTCCCATTGTTTGACTGCGCAGGAAATCTGGAAGACTCTCAATGCGCTGTATGGAAAATCTGGCAACAACACAAAACCCCAGAATGACAACTCAACTTCAGATTTGTAACAAACCGGATTCCGATAGACCGATTTTTTTTTTCAAAAATTTAATATATCGAAACCCGAGTTGGGTGCTCGGGTATCCTGCAGAAAAGACAGAGATATAAAATCATGTCAGAGCTCGGAAAACAACTCACAGTGGAAGGAACAAAATATAATATAACCAAATCATTGTTTTACCTTAATAACAATACTGATAAACCAGTATCCAAAGATATACCATATCTGTCATGAACCTAAACTACGAATGTTATGAGGAGGGGGTCAGAACATAAGTTCTGTGTGACTGGACTTAGCTTACACTTATAGATAATCTAACGTATACCGTTCAATTATATTTTCTTATTTATTAGGTTATTTGTGTTATTAGCACTCGAGGCTTACACACACGTCGCACCCATCTACTCCCTAGTAGATTAACCTAATATAGTGTATATGTAGCTACGCCCAATTAAGTTATACCCTACTCGCATGGTCTCCACCTTATGTACGCAGTCTCTTATCCAATGTCGCATGTCGTATAGATTTATGTATATATACATCAACGCTACGTCTGCATAAAACTATCATCACGGTATTTCGTAAACGTTTGGACTGCCATGCTAGATCCTACATGGTTCCATCATCGAATAATGCCCTCTAGTCTATGATACACCACCCAGAGTGACATGAGTGTACCAAGACATTCCCCACGCACGTATCGTCAATCGTACTCGATGTCCATTTACACATGTTCTTTATATGTGTGCCCGAGTCCCGTGGCAGAGCTACTCAAGAAACACGGAAATCGGTCAGAAGCTTTCAGATATCTGCCAATTGCAGATGCTAAAGTCTGATTTTACAGTGGCTATGTTCCCACTAGACCCCTCCCTCAACTAATGAAAAGAACCCAAGAATATCTAGAATGAGAACTTAACCCGGGCACTCTTTGCCTGGCCCTCTATGCCCTTCAATCCTATTGGCCTTACCTCACCCATAACTAGATAGCAAGTATATGGTCTTTTGGAGTTCTCCTCCTTTCCGCTTTACGTGCTGACTGAAGATGGTAGGATGACGACGAGTTGCTATCACATGGCGCTAAATGGTCTCGCCGAATCACGCCGGTCCTTCTTAGTGTTTTGACTGCCCCTTATTATTGCAATTAAGGCATACTCATTGGTTCACCTACGCAGACCTAACCTCTGTGAGCACAGGCAGATAATTTGCCACTCATAGAGGAATACCAAGAGTACCCTACGTCCCTGGAAGCCGCGTGCTTCTTAAACCAGTCCATTGGAGCCTACAAGAATATCTAGATGGACGTGCGCTCCCATTTGTGTCTTTCGACACCCCGATGATCTACCCCGTATCGTTATTCATCCTCTAACGTATGGACTAGTCCAAGCGCCTCATTCTTACATGTTATTAGACCTATGTCTAATCTTCTAATTATGCGCTTGCTCTTATCAGGTTTCTTTTTAACTTGGTTATCCTCACCCATATTGTCTTTTAATCCCAATTACCAAGTTTCCTTTGCATATTATTCTTCATTTATACCTCACCTCTTAACTTATTTCTTTTGTAAGTCTTTCCCCATTTCTCATTCAATTATAATTCCATGTTGCCACACTTTATCGTTATTTACATAGTTTTCTTAACTAAGGTTTGCTAACATGATCTTTTATAATTGTTTACTTAGTTCTCTTGACTAAGGTTTACTAAAAAACTCAAACATGCCTTTCTATGATTGTTTACTTGGTTATTTTAACTAAGGTTATAACGATTACTGATTTTGCCCGGATCTAATCGACCGCAAAATCGACTAAGACCGTTCAAAAACCCGAGTACGCTAACTCTGGGAATATAACATATTAGAACAAATAACAGCAGACTTTTATAAACATTACAATAATGTTACATCAGAGTACATAATATCATAGTACATTGAAAATAATACAGCGGAAGATAAATTATAATAAATTTAATACAAAGCAGCGGAAATAAAAAACTGATACAGCGGAAGTCTATCAATACTCTGGACACAGCTTTAAGCTTTGATCTAGAATCCTGCTTAATATATTTGCAAAATAAGCCACTCACCCGAGTTTGCCAGTGAAACAAACTATAGGTCAGTCATGGGACTGGTATGAGAAATCTAACTTAACTTATCTAATAATAAAGCCAATCATAGGACCACGCCGCCAAAGCGGAACGACTTTAATCCATTGGATTGCCCATGCATGAAATAAAGTAAATCGTTAAACAACGCAATGCTATTTTAGAAAAATGAAACCATTATAAGACTCAAGTCCCATCACACAATGCAACGCAAACCGGAGGATAGAGTTTACCTTATAATGGTCAAAAGATGCTTGATACGATAAAACAGATTTGATATTATTATAAGTGTATATATATTTCAAAACCATTTCAATCATAATGTATCAATCATAGACGGCATAGTACCCCATCCTACTATGCCGCCATACTAGTTCTACAATCAAAACCGCATGATGTCGTATTGGAAGTTGGATTTCCATCATGAGTCAAGGCTAGGAACGATCTCCTTAGCGATTCGAGACACTCTAGCAATGTCTCAGGATCACACCTACGGGAAACCCTTGGGTACAGCAGGGCCGGTCCACAAATAACGTTAGTGGATTGGCAATTCCTGAACACACGCTTCCTGGTCCTATTGAACCTATAAAATGGCCATTCGCGACCAATAAATCCGAGGCCTCGAAAATTCCATCATCCACATAAGTAAAAATGTCGGGGCTGGTAGGACGCTGACACCACTTCTAGCTAGAAAGAAACGTGTGAACTCCCTGCATTCCCTTGCTCTGTTTCTGACTCCAACCAGGTTGTGAGGCTCACGAAGTAACGCTACACAAAGCTATGCTAATTAAAGCTATTCTTTGATCATCATCCACAAGGCTTTGCTTTTCAACAAAAGCCATGATCCATGCATCTTAGCATGCCACATTGTCAATCCATACCATACCATTGATTTCTACCAATATATAACCTCTAAGCTCGTACGTCTCACAGAAGGGTGTTAAACACCAAACAGATATATATTTAGTAGAGATCAACGAATATAACATAAAGGAATACAACGTCAGACATACCATCCATTTACAAGTCCGTTCTGGGTCTGAACGAAACCGGAGGAACCTTAATCCTCGCATATCCGAACAATCAACAAGTACGTCCAGACGGCTACTACTGTAGCCCTTTTAAGGTAGCTACTCCAATCATTGGCATCAGTAGCAACTCATCCATTCGACGTGAAGATCGTCGGTCTTCGACCACCATCTTCATCTTCGACTTTTAAATCGTCGTAGTAATTATTCGGAATGGGTTAAACCCGGTCTTTCCGAATAACCCGCGTATTTCATAATCAAAAATCAAGTGCTATAAAACACATCATAAGCCACATTCGAACTCAGAATATTCTTGTAATAAAATATTCACAATATTAGGGAAAAGTCCCCATTTATTTTATCAAAGATTTATTCTTTAAAGTTATTCTTTTTAATCTAAAAAATCATTACTTAAGGATTATTCAAGTTTAAGAAATTAATCTAATCTTTAACTGGGTTAAAGAACTAATGTCATTTTAAAAACATAGTTCACGATAAACCCAAAATCATCTTCCATTAAATATGGAATTTTCACAAAAATCAAATCAATACATAATCAATATATATTTCCGTATCAAACTAATAATATAAATGGAATAACGGCAAACACTTTTAAATTCCATATATAGTAACAGACTTCTTTTACAGAAGCTCATCTCGATTATTACCGAATCGAACTCCATTCAACTCCAATTTAATGTATTAAATTGGAAAACTTTATTTTGGAAAATTTCCATTTAAATCTTAGTAAAAGATTTATAAATTCCAAATTATATTTTCACTGTTAATTGGGTTAAAGAACAAATGTCGTTTAAAACACAATTCCCGATAAACCCAATTCACATTTCACTTTATTTCAATTACTAAATATAATTTGAAAACTCTATTAATCTTAATTAAAATATTTATTCTTTTTACATGGGGTTTTAAGAATAGTGTTATTTAAGACACCATTCACGATAACCGAAAATCCAATTTATTTATTTTAAAAACATTGGATTATCATTCTAGTTAATAACTAGTCCATTTTGATAAAAATATATTTTACCTTTACAAAATTGGAGTTTTTCATCAAAAATCTTTTTAAATCATTTATTATGATTTTACATGATTTTTCTATATTTTTAATAATTTTATTTTCGTCCGTACAGTCGGTTTCCGATAACGGCCACCGAACTACATCCATACCGACCTTTTTTGAAATTGATTTGGACATATCTCCAAATCTAACTGTTAGATTTCAAAACCCTTGTATTCATTGGAAAGCTCTTTTAGATATGAACCCAACGGTTCCATTTTTAGGAGGATCCGACGGTCGGATCTCCCGTTACATCAATTTGAAATTAATGGTCGAAATTCGTGAGCGGTCGCTGCGCGGCGCGTTCTATTCAGGCCATTATATATATATATATATATATATATATATATATATATATCGCCGATTTCCATTTAAAACGTACTTTATAAAATATTTATAAATTCGATTTAAAACGATTTTAATTTCATTTTCAATTTAAAGTCAAAATTGAATATTCTATTTCTTTATCATATTAGAATAATAATATTTCAGAATATTATATTTTAAAATCACTTCTCTTTTTATATTCATTTTAAAGTGAATCAAATCGATCGGTAAACCCGTTCGGGCTAAAATAACTGCTGCTTAATTCGGCTTCACATTTTTATATTTTTATTCTTCACTGGATATTATTTTAAAATATTAATTATTTTAAAATATTCTTTATTTGAAAGTATACTTTATTTAGTTCTGAATCGGAATGTGACTCAATCAATTACATATAATTTCAGTTATATGGATTTCATACATCGCATGTATTCAATAGTCATGATAAACAAACATTAAACAGTCCATTTACATCCAGAGTGAAGTTTGTAACTGTGTGAGCATTAAAATAAATAAGTAACGCTCATCGCAGACTGTCGATCCATCAATTGACAAACAATTAAATATTGGGACTTGTGTATGGAAAATATCATCCCAACACACGTGTGGGGTTTTCAGACAACAAAAAAATTTTTAAATACAACTTTGTTTAATAAATTTAACCAATTCTAATTTGGTTTGAATTAGTTTCTATTTAACTAATTTACACTGCTTAAATTATAAATGGATTATTTATAATTTAAATTTCAACTATCATATTAATATTAACATAAAAAGGGTATTTTTATGTTTAAATCCTTTCTAACTATTTTTGTTGACATAAAAGAGTATTTTTATGTATCATTTCTAATAGTTCTTGTTGACATAAAAAAAATTGTACTAATCATTTCTAACAAATTCTTATTGTGTATACAATTCTAATGTATAATATAACATATAAGAATGTAAATTTTAATATGTATACGAAGCTAATGTATACATGACATATAAAAATGTAAATTTTTAATATGTTTTGACCATTCTAAATGAACACAAATGACATTTTTATATTGGCAATTCCCAATGAACATAAATCACACTTTTATTTTTCTCACATAACATGATTCTGAAAATGACATAAAATATGTCTTCTTAACTAAATGACATAAAATATGTTCTCTTAACTAAATGACATAAAATATGTTTTCTTAACTAAATGACATAAAATATGCTTTCTTAACAAAATGACAAAAATGAATATTTTTGTCGCATTCTTTTTAAATGGCAAAAATGGATATTTTTGTATGTTTCTAATATTACACTAAAAATGTGTTTTTAATGTAAAACATGTTCTCATTTTTAAAACATGAATCCTTTGTCTACATTCTATTATTACATTAAAAAAATGAGTTCTTAATGTAACACATGTTTTAATAATAAAATATGAATATTTTCCTATGTTTCAAATATTACATTAAAAATGTGTTTTTAATGTAAAACATGTTGTTATTTGGAACATGTACATTTTCTCAACTAATTCAACAAATGATGGAAATTGATACTTTTGTTAAAAACTCTAGTTCAACAAATGACACAAAAATGTATATTTCATTTTTGTTGAAAATTCTAATTCAACAAAAATGAATAAAAATGTTAAGTTCAATTTTGTTGAAAGCTCTAGTTCAACAAATGACATAAATATGTGTATTTCATTTTTGTCGAAAATTCTAATTCAAAAAAAATGATAAAAATGTTAATTTTATCTTTGACAATTCTAAATGAATATAAATGACATTTCCAATTAACATAACATTTTCTAATAAAATGACAGGGTTATTGCGGCATGACATTTCCTTAAAAAACTGGCATGATTTTCTAATGTAATATTTTTAACAAAAGAGAAATTTTTATTCTAATGTAATATTTTTAACAAAGATGTCATTTTTATTCTAAATAAACATTCCTAACCAAAGTGATGTTTTTATTCTAAATAAACATTTCTAATAAAAGCGACATTTTCAATCTAATAAAACATTTTATAACAAAATGTTATTTCATTTCCAATGCAACATTTTAAAACAAAAATGTTGTTTTATTCCTAATGCAACATTTTAAAACAAAAATGTTGTTTTATTCCTAATGCAACATGTTAAAGCAAAATTGTTGTTTTATTCTAAATGCAACATTTTATATAAAAAGAAGTAATTTCTAATGTAAAAAATTCTAATAAAAATGACATGTTTAATCTAAATAAACATTTCTAATAAAAATGTTATCTTTAATTTAAATAAACATTTCCTAACAAAATGATCTTTTTATACGACAATTCTAATTCAACATAAAATGGTATTTTTATATGACAATTCTAACTCAACATAAAAATGGTATTTTTATATCTTTGATAATTCTAACACATCAAAATGACATTTTATTTTGTTGATTCTAGTTTCAACAAAATGATTATTTTATATTGTTGACTCTATGTGACGGCCCGCCCCGCACCAACCAACTTTTACTCCAATGGTGCACTGTACACATATCTAGTTAGCACGGGACGGTTGCCATAAGAAAAGAAAGAAGAGGATGAACTAACAAAGAACCTGTAGAATGTCTCACAGCGCATAGGATAAAATATAATAATAACATAATCTTTGACATAAAACAGGCGAGACTATGTATAAGCTGAAAACTAAACCAACATAGCAGCGGAAATCCAAATACAGCTTATTACAACTTTCCAAATTTACTGTCTCTAAACAAAAGAAAGCTAAAGTAGAAGATGCACGCCTGATGCCCAAGCAGTGATCTTCAACAACATAGGGAGAATACTATATATATCATACGTGGAATCCTCCTACTCGCCTCCGAATGAGCTACTCGCGCATCACCAGCTAACCTGTCTCTAGTCTGCTCGTGTGAGCACCCAGAGTAATTAGAGGAGACATAAAACTCTGGGTCAGACATAAAGCTTGGTATGAGCGATAAGCATCTAAACAAAACAATAACAGGTATAATCAAATCATACCTGAACCTGGACCTGCAACCAAAGAGTTAGCACTACATACTGTACAACACTCTAAGGTGCCATTTCAAGTGGTGTAAAGATAACGGGGGTGGGGTGTGCATGTCATAGTGATGTCAAACAATCAAGCATAGCAAACATCCTCACATCTCTCACTCAGTGCGTAAAGCATACGATACCCACTACCTTGGTCACCTAATCCTTTGGGCCATGACGGAATCCAGTCCAGTACAACTATCACTACAAGCCCACTATCCATCTCTCAGTGGTGAACCAAAGTTATGAATACCGACAACCCCTTTGCATACGTCCCGCAGCAAAGCTCAATCATGAAGTGAACTCGTTGGTTCCCAACTGGATCCTGAGCTCTAACTTCCACTTGGACTACCTTTGCATCTCGGGTCTTTAGTCTTCACCGGATCGGTTCGGATCTCCTCCCAGCAATCGTCTCGGTTCGGTCTTCAGTGTCCTCCATCAATTCATGCCAAGCTTCTTCAGATCAGAACGAATGACATTTCCCCATTAGTTCAGATTGGGTGTCTTCCTTCCATCGGTTCGGATCCTTCACCCCAAGCACTCCGGGTCGGGTCGGGTCTCTCAAACCTCTCCATGGTGCATAGGTTTGGGTCGGGTTCACAACGTTGCATCGGTTCGGGTCGGGTGTCCCACTTCGGGTCGGCTCGGGTTGCCATCTCCCATCCAGTTCGTGCTCCAGCTCCTCTTGCCTCGTCCGGTCCTGTTCCCTATTCTAATCCGATCCGATTCGATCTCTCTTACTTTCCCACGAGTTGATCTGGTCCCTTCTTCCTTAGCCTGATCCGATCCCTTTCCTTAGTCCGATCCGATCCCAGTTCAACCATTGTGGCCTTCCTTCTCGTCCTTGTGTCAAGTCATCAGTTCGGTTCGGTGGTCCCTTGCCCAGTCCTCTATCCGGTCCGAGCCCATTCCTCCGATCCGATCCGAACCTGCACTGTTTTCTGAAACTTTTCCAGCAAGTGTTTTACGCCATTCGACGACGTTTTCGACCATTCCAACTATTCTAATCAATCATAAAGCATACCATACAGTCATAACAACAAGTAGGAGTGGCCTCAAACACCAAACAACAATCATACCATGTAAAATGGATCAAACATACCCAAAAACACCATATTTCCCCTTAAGCATGTTTAAGCAAAAATAATCATAGGGTTAACAAAACTTAACCAAATCAAACCAAATTCCTACTAGAGGCATAAAATATTATTTTCGAATTTATAGATATTTTTCCAGAATTTATTAGTGTATAAATTCGATAATCCTCACTAATTACCCTTAATTAACCATAATTAGTGCAAAACTATGCAAATCACTCACCTTGGCCACAAATAAAATACCAAATCTGAAATGAATCTCTGTTTAGCGTGAATACTAATGTCTAACAGCAGCTCTAACCTTGCCTTAGTGCTAATCCTCTTTGATTTGATGTAGATTAAGCCAAAACTTGATTAGAAAGTGATTTGGGGATGTTTCTAGATGTTGGAGGCCATTGTTAGGTTTCAAGAATGAAAGTGGCGGCTGGAAAATGAGGATAAGATCATTCTCTAACTGATTGCAGCCTCCTCATAACCCTAATCCCGAAATTCCCCATTGGGCCTAGCTGTTAATCACCCGGTTAAGCCCAATTAAGCTATTTTTCACTATCTGAAACTTGTTTCAGCCATATCTCCCAAACGGTGAGTCCGTTTGGCTAATGTGACCACTCTACGGAATTGTGAACCATCATCCGGAGCCAATGTAAGTGGTTTCAAGTCAAAATTCATTTCCAGTCAAAAGTTATGGCCAAAACAGTACCAACTAGGGGCAAAATGGTCATTTAAAAATCGACAAAAATCATGAACATGGGAAATGACCCCAGTAGTCGTTTCCCAAAGTTACATGACCATACGACTTCATACGAAAAAGAAATAAATATTCTACGATCCTAGATACATAGAATTCGGGTTGTTACTCTCTAATTTCAACAAAAGTGACAATTTTATTTGTCAATTCCTATTTCAATAAAAGAAATAAAAGTAATGACTTCCTGTTGTTAACAATTATCTAACAAAACAAAATTGATGTTTTGTTTTAGCACAAAATTATTTAACAAAAATGTCATTTTTGTTTTTAACTTATTTTATTTCAACAAAAATTATCTAACCAATCAACGGATCAATCATAACAGCAAGAAACAAACCAGATCCAATCGTGAACAACACAAACTTAATTTACAGTGTAAAGGTAAGAATTTACAAATACTATAATAATTAACTAATTTTAATTATATAAAAAAAAATCTCACCTTGATCGGTTGATGTTAATAAAATTAAACAACGTCTAATTTTACTAGAAATTCTAACTGCTTCTGTTCTTGTCCAAAGTTGTTCCATTACGTAGATCTTTTCTTCATGATTTCAACGCTTTGAAAATGACCCAATTCCGTTCTGATTTGAATAAGATATGGCATTTTAAAATTTAAACAATCAAATACATAATTTATTAAATTAACAAATTATTTACATAACCCTTTCATCTACCATTCTCTGTAAATCGTTCCATGCCATTCACGAACCCACCATCGTTAGGAACAAACAACCACCGCACGCACATCGGAGACCCAGACCTCAATCCAACCACATCACCTCGACATCCTTCGTCTAAGCCGCCACCACCAGGTGTTTCGCCACGTTCGGTGGTCCTAGCATCGCCAGAAATGGCTTCAAAGTCGGCGCCTTTGAGCGCGAAATCCGACCACCACAGTTCCACTTCTTCGATCGTAGCCGTTCATGTCTTAGAGCACGTCGAGATCTTCGTGTTTGCCTTTGGTTCCATTGAATTTTATTGATTCGATTTGATGAATTTGTGGCATGAAATTTCGAGCACCCTTGGCCGTTGAAGAAGGGATGGCGGCTCTGAACAGTAGAATTGGTTTAAGGTTTTCTTAGTTAGGAGTTTTTTATAATATTTTAATTATTTAATTATTTAATTCAAGAAAATATTTGTTCGTTGATACTAACCCCGAATCGAACCCAACGAATGTCGCCCCTAGACAAATACCCCGTTCCGAACATAATGGAATATGTTTCGTAACCTAATTCGGCTGCTACGACCAATTTTCCTTTAAATTAAAATATAAATTAATGTATATTTAATTTGAACATACATTTTAAATTACTGGGGCAACATACTAACCCTAAAAATTCCAGAAAAATTATTTCTATTTATGTTTTGACGATACGGTCCTAATAAAATTAATTTCGTCGAATTTGGAGACCGTTTGAAAAATGGCCTTTTTAAAGTCGATTAAATTTGACTAAAATTGACAAAACACATTTTCTTTTGCCACGCTTGCATATTAATTCCAAAAATTATGAAAATTGGAATCTAACAATAATTTGACATTCTGGATCCAACAAAAGTGGTTTCATCGAAAACGGAGATCGTTTGCAAAATGGCTATTTTTAAGGGCTATATATTATATTAAAATATATATAAATTCTATAGCGATTTTTTTAAATCTTAAACTAGACATAACTTTCAATTTATAAAGTAAAATTTCAGTTTCTTATATTCCTTAGAATGGTATGGTTAAACAGATTAAAATATTTTTGGTTTTACTGAAATCCGCTTTATTTTGAATCCTGTACATTCAGTTAAAGTTTAAAATTAAATTTTCAAACTACCGTGCCTTTTCAAACTCGTATTATAATTAAATTAAATTATTATGTTTTAACTTTGATTTAAATAAATTTTTAGTCGTTATTATTTAAAGTAAATTATTTTAATATTCAAAATTCACTAAAACAGTTAAAATAAAATATTTAAATTGGTTCAGAATTTCCGGGTTATTACAAAGGTTTACTAACAAATTCAAACATGTTTTTCTATGATTGTTTACTTAGTTATCTTAACTAAGGTTTACTAACAAATTCAAACATGACTTTCTATTATTGTTTACTTAGTTATCTTAACTAAGGTTTACCAAAAAGTTCAAGCATGACTTAAGTTCTTTTTATCAATGATTACGCATTGCCGCTTTTCTAAATTTGCAGCTTAGAATCAACTTATTTTATAGTATAAGTCGTTCCACTCTTCTAGCCTTTTTTTATATCTTAAGTCATAATCTTCCCTTGTCCCTAGGACAAGTCTACCTATTATACAATCTTTTCATTAATGCAATTTAATTTATAATAGGTTGTTGTCATTGCCTTTTTCTTCTTTACTTTGATGTCGTTATATTGGTTAAGTTTGCCTATACACCCAAGTTGACTTAACCCCATCGACTTATTCAATCAAACCCACATAACCCCTTTTATTCTTCTTATGTTCATACAACAACGCTTGTGTTATTTTGGTTAAGTGTTCTTGTCATTACATTTATATAAACATATTTATTTATATGTTTACACACTAGACCTCTCACATTAGATTAACCTTTTGCAATTGCTAGATGTGCCGGGCAGTTCCGGGCAGACTTCTACCGCAATTGCCATCTAACATCGTGTCTAGGCATATAAGTTCATATTATAACTTATACTCACAAATCAAATCTTGGTTTATAATATATGTCAATTACCCATAAACCCCCAATTCATGTTCATGCTTATAATTCCATCAATAAATTATGCCTATAATCCCAATTCAACTTATAATTGAAATTTGATTTATATACATAAATTCCACCATAGTTATATCCGTAACCCCAAACATAATTATGCCCATAATCTGATTATAAGTTATGCCCCAAATTTCCCATGTTATATCTAAATCAACCTTTTTCATCTAATCCAAGCATATCTAATTGTTTCGTCTTAAATTACACATACTTTCTTTAATATTAATATGTGTTCATTATCCCAAATTTCCCAATTTCAAGTTATATCATATGTTATATCACAATTCCCCAATCATAGGTTATGCCCAAAATCCATCAAACAAATTATTTCAAATCCCAAATCATAAGTTATTCCAAAATTCCCAAAAATCTTTTCCACTATTCCAATTTTGTTCGTACGCATGTTTTCAGCGAGATTTGGACTAAGCTCGATGTTAGCCTAGTCTTAAAAATAAAAAGGAAAGGGTAAGAAGAATGGAACAGACATAAAATAAAAGCTGTAACATTTTAATTGAATTAAACATTATAATTTGGGGAATTTCTAAACGATGCGTATACTATTATTCATAAAGGGTAAATTAAATCCACTCACTTGTATGCTTTCCATGTTTTAGACCTGATCCATTCTTTTCTCCTTCTTTGCGCAGCGTAGATTTAGACATCTGAATTCTTTTCTCTTTAGTTTGAAGTCAAGGAATCATAAATCTTATCCTTTTATTTTAAGAGGAGTTTCGGAGAGAAAGAGGAGAAAGTAAATATAAGAATCTCTTGAAGAAGAAGAAGAGTACTTTAATTTCATTGAGAACAGAGAGAGAGAGAGAGATGAAGCCATGGTAGAACTTCAGCGTAGCCGCCAAGTTATGATGTTTTATGGTTAGCTAGTAGTCTATTTATAGGTAGGTTAGAACAGCTAGGGCATTAGAGTTAAAATAGAATCCGTCTAAACCTTCCCCTCGCTAAAAAAAAGAATGTTCTAGAGTAGGCTAGACCAACCCAGGTGCGCTGCACCATAAACGCATGCATAGACACAGAGGGTGTCGACACCAATATTGTATTTTTTTCATTTATTTATTTATTTGAAATTTGATAATCAGATTTCAAATAATCTTCTCTTTCTCTATCTAGTAGCTCCGTTATTCGCGCGCAGTGTTTGTTTTTCATTTTGTTTATATGTAACCAACCCCTATGCGTATAGTTCTTATATGTGAATATCTATCTATTTTATTTGGAAGTTATCTTCCTCAATCAATTTATTTGATTTCTCTCTCTTTTTATCTACTAAATACTCTTTTTTGAAAAGAAACCGCATGTTCTTAAACCACTTTGTAATTGTTTTTACACTGAACCATTTTGCTAATTCACTTTTTTTTAGTCTTTTGTTTATAAAACTTAAAACAATGCTAAACATTATTATTTAATTATTTGCATGTATTCTTATTTGAACATTTCTGTATTAATTGTGTGCATTTTCTTAGCACATTATTCTTTCCCTCTTTCATGCATTTATTCTTATTGCACATTTAAATATTATTGCACATTAATTCTTTATTCACATATGAGGTTTCTTTTCAAGCAAAATCTTAAACTGTAACGACCCGTGTTTTTCGACCATGTGAATATGAATATTTAAATTAGTTTTAAATATTATGTTGGGAATATTAATGGAATTTAATATTTAATTCGTTATTGAAACGAAGTTGAACGTTATAATTTATATATAATATAAATTCGAGCTTGAAAATGGCGTGCAGTTCGTAATAGTTGGTTTTGAACTTCAACTGAGAATACGGGATTCGATATAAGTCGGATTTCTGTGAAACAAGAAACGTTGGAACCGTATTGATGATAATTTTCATATGAAAGAGAAAAATCCAGATTTCGTGTTATAGTTTGATAGTTATGGCCAAAACAAAATTTGAAATAGTCGCTATGGAAAATCGTTATTAAATTATAGGCCTTTAAAATGGCCGTTTTGCAAACGGACTCAGATTTCGATGAAATTAGTTTCATTGGGACAGTATCGCTAAATTATTATCAGAAAGTCAAACGACGTGGCAAACAGATGTCGTATGTGACCACAGCAACTGTAAACGCCCGTTCAAATTCTATAGCACGCATTCAAATAAATATAAGGAGTATTTGGGCGTAACTTGAGCAGACTATCGAATTAGGCCGCGGAACCAGTTCCGTTGAGTTCGTATCGTCGATTAGAGTCAGGATAGGTATATAGTTTGTTATTTTTGAAGCCTGTGAAATTTGGTGTTAAAAAGGGTAGGGCGGTTCAGGGTAAAAACAGCCTACCGAGGCAACCGTCTCAGAATGCGACGAAATTAGTGCCATTGGGTTCGTATCGAAAAGTTATTGTCGATGTTCGCAGTCTCAAGTTGATTCGATTTATCTGGTGACCGTGGAAAAATTTAACGTGTGTTCATTTCTGGTTTTATAAAGGAAATTTTTCCAAACGACCTCGGATTGCGACGAAACTTGTCCCATTGGATCCGGAATATCTTTTTACATCAGGAAAAGCCTTTTTATCAGTTAATAGAAGTCGTTTGTGGTGATTTAAAAAGTTGATTTGTGATGAAGTTTCACTTAAAATATAATAATATTAAATTTGGTCCAAACTTAACTCTATTCACCTTTACCTAAAACTAAAAACGTACAGAATGCCACCTACCCCAAAATGAAAACTTGCCAAATAATTCAGACCATAACTTAATGTGTAAGGGAAATATTATAGCATTATATAAGGAGGTACAGATAGCTAACGTCCTATGACAAAATCAATGTACAACTAGCCTTCAAACGAGAACAGTTTGCAATATATACATTACAGCTACCTATTCTATACATAGACTTGCGCACCAAACCAAATACATTGCTTGCCTGCCAATTTACCAACAGCGTGCCGACCACGACTTCTTGAAATCCGCACTTCACGTGAGTAACAATAAATATATAAATATATATTTTACTTGAGGGCCACGGTGTTTACCTCCTATAAATACGATGGGCTCCATCTGTTTCTTCGCAAGCCAAAGGCACAAAGCCTTTCCCTCCAGTCTGTTTTCGAAGGACATCAAACGGAAAAAAAAAAAAGGGAGAACTGCCGTGAGAAGTTTAGGGAAGGAAGGGAAGGAGCAAAGTAGTAGAAGGTATATGGGGAGGGATGGTTACAGCTACATGCGAAGGTAGCTGGGAAGGGTTGGAGGGGGTTACGTGAGTAGTGGGATGGGAATCAAGGGAGGGACGTGCAGTTTAGAGAGGGTTCAAGCCAAAGAAGCCTGGTACCGGAAAAAAAAAAAAAAAAGAAAAAAAAAGAAAAAAAAAAGAGAAATGAAGGGCGGTTGGTAAAAGCGGTAGTAAGGGAGAGTGGTTTTTGGTTGCATGCGAAAGGTAGGAGGAAGGGTGCATGGGGGTACTGTGCGTGAGTTTTAGATTAAGGAAGGGGCAGCGTGGCTTTCAAAGAAACCGGAATAGATTGGGTATAATGTGGTACCGTGGATCCAACGAAGAACAGAACAAATGGAAATCGTTTGGACTTGGGTTAGAAAACATCACCGTAAATAGAAGCAAGCCGAGGACAGACTGGAACGAGGTGATAAGAGGATTAAATAGTAACGGTCTATTGTTTTTTACGAAATAAAGGTAATTAGTTTTATTCAATTTTAATTAAGGGTTAATTTAGGAGTTAGAGTTTAATGAAAATCGTTAAGGTATAACCGTTAGTAACTTTTTATATACCTTACCAGAGTTGGACAAACAAGATGTCATGTGAACCGCATCGTCGAACACTCCAGTCTGGAGCAGAACTGAGCAGGACTGGCATCAACTGATATTTTCAGTTAAATTAAACGATTGTTAATTTAACAGAAAACCCGCCGTGTAAACAACGGAATCAGATCAAGGTGAGTTAAACTCACTCAGTTACCCTTTTTATATTTTATATAAATTGGGTGTTTTTATTTTGTGTGCTCTGCTTGCCAATAATTGACTGTTTTGCTAGTTATACATTTGTTTGCTGATTTAACTGATGAAATTAAACTGTGTTTAATTTCAGTGAAATACCAAATCGTTATTTTAACGATTGGTTCCAATAAAGGTAACTCACCTTGGTTGGTCACGTTTATTTATAAACGTGTTTAAATGGTTGAATTGTTTGAATTGCTTATGGTTAAGGTTAAATGGTTGTTATTTTAGTTTATCAGTTAAACAAAACTAAACCGTCTGATTTGAGAGAACCATTTGAGTACAGGGAAGAACAGGTTGGAGGGACCCGACCGGATCCCTCAAAATGTATTTTTATTTTCATATTCTCATATATGAACTGATCTGTTTGTGTGATTGATTTGATGGTTGATTATTGACTGGATATTCAACATCTGTTTGGTTTAAACCAATGGGCGATATTGGTTAAGTGTTTGGCAGAGTATGGCCTTTAAAACCAATCGAGTTATAGATATTGATTCACCGTCAGGTGAATCGATAGAGTTGAGGTTATAAAATTTATTTTATAACCAGAGTTAGATTTGAATTATATTATTTGAATAAAAGTTATTTAAGAGAAATAAATAAAAATTTTATTTGTTTAAGACTTTGATTTGTTATGAATTTATTTTGCAAAGCAAATGTTGATGTTAATCAGGTTTACCAGTTGAAAAATAAGAAATGAATTAAATGGTAAAACCTTGGGAAATTGTTTTGTAAAGAAAACAAATAATTAGAATCTATTTAAATTAATCATATTTTTGATTAATTTAAGGCGAGGATTGTTGAAATCGGTTAATAAGATAATCAAGTTTTTGAGTTAATTAAATCGACCGTTTGGAATTAGAATTGTTTATCAAGTTAATGTGTTTTGACTAAAATAGTTAAATGAATATTGTTTGAATTTAAATAAGGATTTAAAAAGGGAATTAGTAGTTAATTTAGTTAATAAAGGGATTAACTACTAAAATAGTTAATGTTGAAATAAGTTATTATTTTAATTCATGATGAAGTTAGGAATATATATTTTAAATGGGAATTCATTTAAAAAGTTACCGAATGTGAGATGCAAGCCAATTGAATGGTGACAGGAAATAAACGTACTTAATTATATGAATTAAGTGAAAGGAGATTACGGTAAAAAGGGTTTATTATAAACCAGAGGTTTTAAGTGAGATTCAAAGTGTTAAGACGTTAATTTTACATTAACGTTATTTGAAAACAAGATCTAGTAAAAAGGAGAAATTTAAATGAGATTTAAAAATGGGAAATTGAATATAGTTATTCGAGATAGAATTAGCCAAACATAATTATTCGGCTAAGTTGCCATTTCGTACGACTGCTAGCGTAATTCGCAGGGCTGCAGATAGCCTACGGCAGTCGGATGTTTCCTGAGGGAATCAGGCGTAACCATTGTGATCGCTGTGATCTAGAGTCAAGCGAATGGAGTTAAGACGAATGTTAATTAATCAATTAGAGTTATTCAAATATCGTATTTTTGAATATTAAAAGAATTAGAAGTTTCAATTTAACAAAAAGGAAATTAGTTTGTTAAAGGCCAAGTGATGCTGAATGCGGAATCAGTGAACTCATTGGAGTGTCATGATTGAAACACTGTATATTTTGATAGTTAAAACACCGACTATCAAATCTGACCAATACGATTGTTGGTACGGAAAGACCGGGATCGAATTTATTCAAAAACCATTCTGTCCAACAAATACGTGAAGATATCAGAAGATGATCGAGATGGTGCTGTGAAGACCGTTGATTTTCATAAACGGAAGAACCACTAATATTCTCTGCCTGGCAAGCAGAGAAAAGCTGTGATTCTGTCGTGGTTGGAATCGACGGGTTGCAAGGACTTCTCGCTACTGATCCATGGGGTGATTCCTATATTGGATGCGGTAGGAGAGTGCCTTCGGTTCATCCTGTTCCTGGATGACGTGTATGGACGGATGTCTGACAGAGTATTTCCAAAGGATCACGTACGTTGATTTTTTCAAACGTGCTGTAGTGTTGGCAGGGAATTGCCGTTCTCTTAGCTTAACTGCTAGAGTATTTTTGTGGACGTCAATTAGTGATATCTGACGGATCTGACGTTGTGGCATTCAAAGTGAATGATGACCAGGTGTTCAAAGGTAAATCTAAACCTCAAGCCTCATCAACCGGGAAATGACAAAAATCGGGCAGGCAGCATGGCTATGTGGGTCGCTCCAATTAGGGTGTATGATCACCTATCTAGAGGAAATCCTATTTGTTTCTTAATCTATGTTTCGATGTTGTCCCTTGTCGGGAGACGGTTGCTGATCCCAACCGTCGGTGATATACATTCGATACTCTCAAGCGAAATGAGGGGTCGGTCATGTGAGGGCCGGGTTGTAAGAAGTTCTTGTTGAACCCAGTGTATTCGTCTCTAGAGATACACTATCGGAAGGTGGACCCATACCTTGTCAAGTCGGAATCCAATATCCAATAAGCGCCTGCGGGTTTTGATTGTATACTATATATGTAGAGCGTGAGATGCAAGCGTTCCACTAGATTGTTATTTACTTGTATTTAGACATTATTATAATAACAGAAAAGATATTGGTTTCAAAACTGTTTTGGGTTATCGTAAGGTAAAAACCGTCCGTGTTTATGTGTGGATTTGGTCTTACGATTATCCTTTTCTTTTGAAAAGATTTTGAACTTTAAAATCATGATTGGATGATTCACCCTTATTACTGTGCGAGTTTATCTCACTCTGGTTCACCAGACTGACCCGGTGTTTTGTAAATGCTCGGGTTAGGCCGGGTTGTACAGGTTCAGGTTATCGACTACTGTGAAGAGACAAACTGGAAGAGTCCAGACGTATGATATTACTATTCCGCTGTGTGTTATATGAGGACAGATTAGTATCACTGTCCAGATGTGTACTCTGATATGGTAAGTATTTCAAAAACTTTCAATAAAGGTTATTTCTGTATTATATTTTATTCCGCTGCGATGTGAGACTCTGTGTGGTGTTTCTTCTTCTTCTTCTATTCTAATATTTCTATCTTATCTATTCTCACCCTCTAACTTCTTTGTATTAATGATCTGGAATGTTCGATGTCTGAATGGTCAACAGGATAGTTTGATGTTGATTTTCGGAGTCGAAAATCCCGGTTCGTTACAGTGGTATCAGAGCTGAAGGTTAAGTAATTACCTTGGCTCTGTGGCGTGACTCAATAGAGATGGGGTTAGTAATACCCTAGATTGAGTTGAGTGTATAATATACGAGTGAACTTATTTGTATATTTTATAAAAGTTGTTTTATATTGTGGAGGTTTATTTGTTTGAGTTGTTTATGAGTTCTGATCGATCAGTTTGATCCACTGTATCGATAGGGGTTTATAAACACTCGAATACGATGGGTCGTCACGATATGTTTTAAAAGAGGGTAAATGAAATAATTTTACCCAAATTATATTTTAATATAAAAGAATGATATATATTTGAAGTATTATAGTATATTGGATGTGTTGGTTGATTATAATCGAAATGATTATATAAATAACCAATTAGAATTCGTATAATATAAAATCAGATTTATTAAATCTGAAATTAAAATCAGAATTAGAATTAAAATGCCTAAAAAGGGGAAAGGAATTTGCAAATGAACTTGGATTGAATATATGAAAATTTTAAGATCCTGGGAGATTTTAAATTTGGTTTACAAGCATCGTGAACGATATTTTGAAATAAATTTCAAAATGGAAGTGTTTAAATATGGTTTGATAAGTGATATAGTATTGAACTCACTTTGATAGCTGGGAAATAACTCTGAGGATGCTGGCCACATCATCAGTGTTCATTTCCGAGTTCTAAGTGACGGATTGCTACCAAAGATCTTGTTTTGAATTGCTTGAAAAAAAAACAAGTTGTTTTGAATCCCGAAAAGGAATATTTGATTTTTGTAAGAACTGAACTATTTAGAAACTCCCAGGAAAATTGTTTGAACAAAGCCAAAATTAAAAAGAAGTTTGTGAAAGCAGATTTAAATTGAAACCAATTAACTGGAAATTGAATCGGGATATAATATATCGAGTAGAATCAGATTTTGAATTATGAGACAGGAATCTGAAATGGTGTTGGACTGGTAAGTCAAGAGTTGAAATTGATGATGGATGATGATTGAGTTAAGAATGGGATTTGGATTGGATGCGTGAAGCATTTGGTTTTGAGGATAAAATTGGAATTTTGTTTGGGGAATGCATTTGTATACACTGACAAGGTAGCAGACGGGAAGGATATAATGATATGCCCGACAAAAAGGTACACGTTTACTTTATATGGGATTGGTGATTTATGGGCCTATTTGGCAAGCCACTTGGCTGTTTTATTTTCTTTTGAATTGGAGAAGGCCCAGAGAGGCGAATTATAGTTGTACCGATTGAGCCGTACAGAGGAGGTGCTGGCGAAAATTTTCGAAAATTTAAAGTGTCAGAAAATTTTCGATATTTTTGAAAATATTTATTTATAGTATTGAATTGGTTTCTAATTTAGTATAAAATTAGATTTGAAATTAATGAGCTTATAACGTTCTTTCTTAACTTAGCAATTTCGAGGACGAAATTATTTTAAGGGGGGAAGAATGTAACGACCCGTGTTTTTCGACCATGTGAATAAGAATATTTAAATTAGTTTTAAATATTATGTTGGGAATATTAATGGAATTTAATATTTAATTCGTTATTGAAACGAAGTTGAACGTTATAATTTATATATAATATAAATTCGAGCTTGAAAATGGCGTGCAGTTCGTAATAGTTGGTTTTGAACTTCAACTGAGAATACGGGATTCGATATAAGTCGGATTTCTGTGAAACAAGAAACTTTGGAACCGTATTGACGATAATTTTCATATGAAAGAGAAAAATCCAGATTTCGTGTTATAGTTTGATAGTTATGGCCAAAACAAAATTTGAAATAGTCGCTATGGAAAATCGTTATTAAATTATAGGCCTTTAAAATGGCCGTTTTGCAAACGGACTCAGATTTCGATGAAATTAGTTTCATTGGGACAGTATCGCTAAATTATTATCAGAAAGTCAAACGACGTGGCAAACAGATGTCGTATGTGACCACAGCAACTGTAAACGCCCGTTCAAATTCTATAGCACGCATTCAAATAAATATAAGGAGTATTTGGGCGTAACTTGAGCAGACTATCGAATTAGGCCGTGGAACCAGTTCCGTTGAGTTCGTATCGTCGATTAGAGTCAGGATAGGTATATAGTTTGTTATTTTTGAAGCCTGTGAAATTTGGTGTTAAAAAGGGTAGGGCGGTTCAGGGTAAAAACAGCCTACCGAGGCAACCGTCTCAGAATGCGACGAAATTAGTGCCATTGGGTTCGTATCGAAAAGTTATTGTCGATGTTCGCAGTCTCAAGTTGATTCGATTTATCTGGTGACCGTGGAAAAATTTAACGTGTGTTCATTTCTGGTTTTATAAAGGAAATTTTTCCAAACGACCTCGGATTGCGACGAAACTTGTCCCATTGGATCCGGAATATCTTTTTACATCAGGAAAAGCCTTTTTATCAGTTAATAGAAGTCGTTTGTGGTGATTTAAAAAGTTGATTTGTGATGAAGTTTCACTTAAAATATAATAATATTAAATTTGGTCCAAACTTAACTCTATTCACCTTTACCTAAAACTAAAAACGTACAGAATGCCACCTACCCCAAATGAAAACTTGCCAAATAATTCAGACCATAACTTAATGTGTAAGGGAAATATTATAGCATTATATAAGGAGGTACAGATAGCTAACGTCCTATGACAAAATCAATGTACAACTAGCCTTCAAACGAGAACAGTTTGCAATATATACATTACAGCTACCTATTCTATACATAGACTTGCGCACCAAACCAAATACATTGCTTGCCTGCCAATTTACCAACAGCGTGCCGACCACGACTTCTTGAAATCCGCACTTCACGTGAGTAACAATAAATATATAAATATATATTTTACTTGAGGGCCACGGTGTTTACCTCCTATAAATACGATGGGCTCCATCTGTTTCTTCGCAAGCCAAAGGCACAAAGCCTTTCCCTCCAGTCTGTTTTCGAAGGACATCAAACGGGAAAAAAAAAAGGGAGAACTGCCGTGAGCAGTTTAGGGAAGGAAGGGAAGGAGCAAAGTAGTAGAAGGTATATGGGGAGGGATGGTTACAGCTACATGCGAAGGTAGCTGGGAAGGGTTGGAGGGGGTTACGTGAGTAGTGGGATGGGAATCAAGGGAGGGACGTGCAGTTTAGAGAGGGTTCAAGCCAAAGAAGCCTGGTACCGGGAAAAAAAAAGAAAAAAAAAAGAAAAAAAAAGAGAAATGAAGGGCGGTTGGTAAAAGCGGTAGTAAGGGAGAGTGGTTTTTGGTTGCATGCGAAAGGTAGGAGGAAGGGTGCATGGGGGTACTGTGCGTGAGTTTTAGATTAAGGAAGGGGCAGCGTGGCTTTCAAAGAAACCGGAATAGATTGGGTACAATGTGGTACCGTGGATCCAACGAAGAACAGAACAAATGGAAATCGTTTGGACTTGGGTTAGAAAACATCACCGTAAATAGAAGCAAGCCGAGGACAGACTGGAACGAGGTGATAAGAGGATTAAATAGTAACGGTCTATTGTTTTTTCCAAAATAAAGGTAATTAGTTTTATTCAATTTTAATTAAGGGTTAATTTAGGAGTTAGAGTTTAATGAAAATCGTTAAGGTATAACCGTTAGTAACTTTTTATATACCTTACCAGAGTTGGACAAACAAGATGTCATGTGAACCGCATCGTCGAACACTCCAGTCTGGAGCAGAACTGAGCAGGACTGGCATCAACTGATATTTTCAGTTAAATTAAACGATTGTTAATTTAACAGAAAACCCGCCGTGTAAACAACGGAATCAGATCAAGGTGAGTTAAACTCACTCAGTTACCCTTTTTATATTTTATATAAATTGGGTGTTTTTATTTTGTGTGCTCTGCTTGCCAATAATTGACTGTTTTGCTAGTTATACATTTGTTTGCTGATTTAACTGATGAAATTAAACTGTGTTTAATTTCAGTGAAATACCAAATCGTTATTTTAACGATTGGTTCCAATAAAGGTAACTCACCTTGGTTGGTCACGTTTATTTATAAACGTGTTTAAATGGTTGAATTGTTTGAATTGCTTATGGTTAAGGTTAAATGGTTGTTATTTTAGTTTATCAGTTAAACAAAACTGAACCGTCTGATTTGATATAACCATTTGAGTACAGGGAAGAACAGGTTGGAGGGACCCGACCGGATCCCTCAAAATGTATTTTTATTTTCATATTCTCATATATGAACTGATCTGTTTGTGTGATTGATTTGATGGTTGATTATTGACTGGATATTCAACATCTGTTTGGTTTAAACCAATGGGCGATATTGGTTAAGTGTTTGGCAGAGTATGGCCTTTAAAACCAATCGAGTTATAGATATTGATTCACCGTCAGGTGAATCGATAGAGTTGAGGTTATAAAATTTATTTTATAACCAGAGTAAGATTTGAATTATATTATTTGAATAAAAGTTATTTAAGAGAAATAAATAAATATTTTATTTGTTTAAGACTTTGATTTGTTATGAATTTATTTTGCAAAGCTAATGTTGATGTTAATCAGGTTTACCAGTTGAAGAATAAGAAATGAATTAAATGGTAAAACCTTGGGAAATTGTTTTGTAAAGAAAACAAATAATTAGAATCTATTTAAATTAATCATATTTTTGATTAATTTAAGGCGAGGATTGTTGAAATCGGTTAATAAGATAATCAAGTTTTTGAGTTAATTAAATCGACCGTTTGGAATTAGAATTGTTTATCAAGTTAATGTGTTTTGACTAAAATAGTTAAATGAATATTGTTTGAATTTAAATAAGGATTTAAAAAGGGATTTATTAGTTAATTTAGTTAATAAAGGGATTAACTACTAAAATAGTTAATGTTGAAATAAGTTATTATTTTAATTCATGATGAAGTTAGGAATATATATTTTAAATGGGAATTCATTTAAAAAGTTACCGAATGTGAGATGCAAGCCAATTGAATGGTGACAGGAAATAAACGTACTTAATTATATGAATTAAGTGAAAGGAGATTACGGTAAAAAGGGTTTATTATAAACCAGAGGTTTTAAGTGAGATTCAAAGTGTTAAGACGTTAATTTTACATTAACGTTATTTGAAAACAAGATCTAGTAAAAAGGAGAAATTTAAATGAGATTTAAAAATGGGAAATTGAATATAGTTATTCGAGATAGAATTAGCCAAACATAATTATTCGGCTAAGTTGCCATTTCGTACGACTGCTAGCGTAATTCGCAGGGCTGCAGATAGCCTACGGCGGTCGGATGTTTCCTGAGGGAATCAGGCGTAACCATTGTGATCGCTGTGATCTAGAGTCAAGCGAATGGAGTTAAGACGAATGTTAATTAATCAATTAGAGTTATTCAAATATCGTATTTTTGAATATTAAAAGAATTAGAAGTTTCAATTTAACAAAAAGGAAATTAGTTTGTTAAAGGCCAAGTGATGCTGAATGCGGAATCAGTGAACTCATTGGAGTGTCATGATTGAAACACTGTATATTTTGATAGTTAAAACACCGACTATCAAATCTGACCAATACGATTGTTGGTACGGAAAGACCGGGATCGAATTTATTCGAAAACCATTCTGTCCAACAAATACGTGAAGATATCAGAAGATGATCGAGATGGTGCTGTGAAGACCGTTGATTTTCATAAACGGAAGAACCACTAATATTCTCTGCCTGGCAAGCAGAGAAAAGCTGTGATTCTGTCGTGGTTGGAATCGACGGGTTGCAAGGACTTCTCGCTACTGATCCATGGGGTGATTCCTATATTGGATGCGGTAGGAGAGTGCCTTCGGTTCATCCTGTTCCTGGATGACGTGTATGGACGGATGTCTGACAGAGTATTTCCAAAGGATCACGTACGTTGATTTTTTCAAACGTGCTGTAGTGTTGGCAGGGAATTGCCGTTCTCTTAGCTTAACTGCTAGAGTATTTTTGTGGACGTCAATTAGTGATATCTGACGGATCTGACGATGTGGCATTCAAAGTGAATGATGACCAGGTGTTCAAAGGTAAATCTAAACCTCAAGCCTCATCAACCGGGAAATGACAAAAATCGGGCAGGCAGCATGGCTATGTGGGTCGCTCCCATTAGGGTGTATGATCACCTATCTAGAGGAAATCCTATTTGTTTCTTAATCTATGTTTCGATGCTGTCCCTTGTCGGGAGACGGTTGCTGATCCCAACCGTCGGTGATATACATTCGATACTCTCAAGCGAAATGAGGGGTCGGTCATGTGAGGGACGGATTGCAAGAAGTTCTTGTTGAACCCAGTGTATTCGTCTCTAGAGATACACTATCGGAAGGTGGACCCATACCTTGTCAAGTCGGAATCCAATATCCAATAAGCGCCTGCGGGTTTTGATTGTATACTATATATGTAGAGCGTGAGATGCAAGCGTTCCACTAGATTGTTATTTACTTGTATTTAGACATTATTATAATATCAGAAAAGATATTGGTTTCAAAACTGTTTTGGGTTATCGTAAGGTAAAAACCGTCCGTGTTTATGTGTGGATTTGGTCTTACGATTATCCTTTTCTTTTGAAAAGATTTTGAACTTTAAAATCATGATTGGATGATTCACCCTTATTACTGTGCGAGTTTATCTCACTCTGGTTCACCAAACTGACCCGGTGTTTTGTAAATGCTCGGGTTAGGCCGGGTTGTACAGGTTCAGGTTATCGACTACTGTGAAGAGACAAACTGGAAGAGTCCAGACGTATGATATTACTATTCCGCTGTGTGTTATATGAGGACAGATTAGTATCACTGTCCAGATGTGTACTCTGATATGGTAAGTATTTCAAAAACTTTCAATAAAGGTTATTTCTGTATTATATTTTATTCCGCTGCGATGTGAGACTCTGTGTGGTGTTTCTTCTTCTTCTTCTATTCTAATATTTCTATCTTATCTATTCTCACCCTCTAACTTCTTTCTATTAATTATCTGGAATGTTCGATGTCTGAATGGTCAACAGGATAGTTTGATGTTGATTTTCGGAGTCGAAAATCCCGGTTCGTTACATAAACGCTCCTTAATATATGCAAAGTACATTTCTTTGCCTTGCTTTAATCAAATCAATTAATGTTCATTTTCAAACTTCTCCCTTAAATCTCTTTTTATGTAATGTTTCTCCCTATCACATTGAATTTTTCATGTGACATTCTTTCTTTTAAATTTACTTCTTGGTTGCATACATTACCAATGTTCTTATTTAAATGTGTTATTGCTTTACCATTTTATTCTGCATGCACTTGACATGGTATTTCTTTTTAATGAATTAAATTGCTTAGTTCCTCTCTCTAAACCTTTTTCTATGCAAGATTTAATTACATATTTAACATGTTTGCATTCTATATTCTCTATTTTATTTGCATATCATAAATATTAGTATATATATGCATAATTGCTTATTTACTGCAACGCCCCGAAATTTCGGACCAGTAAATTTTTTTCGAAAATCCTTTTGTCCCAAACAAACAATGGAAGTTACCATTTTATTTGATATATATACATTATCACTAAATGCTCTGGATAAAATTTTAATAAATACCACTTATCTAATTAACCATTTGTGCTTAAATATGAATTAAACACAATTACCGTAAATCTACCATTGTGCAACTCTAATGAGATGGACATTGATATTCATTCCTGCACACTTGATAAACACGTTAGCATGACTTAAATAATAAACATGAAAATGCACCAACATAAGACGAAATATCAAATAATAAAAATATATATTATTAATAAAGCACCTGCATCACTACCACTTGTGACTACCTACGTACCTTTATCTAATTGGGTAATGGATGGGATTTTCGATCCAGAAAATCAACATAAAAACACACTGTTGATTATTCAAGCAACGAAAATATCGGGACATTAATAGAAGAATTTAGAGGGTGAGATAGAAAAGATAGAACTAATAGAGTAGAAGAACATACTGAACAGAATCAGAGTAAACACGAATCTCACAGCGGAACAATAAAATGTATGATATACATAACTTTGAATTACAAAACTACATTGTATATATATACATACCATATCGGAGTATAATACATCATATCACAGCGGAAATATTCTCTCTATAACTAGTGGTGGAGTCTCCTGCTTTGAGCTCCTCTAAGTGAATCTGCAAAGCCTGAAACACTTGACTGCCCGCACAAATTTGGGCACCCAAGAGTTTAGGGAAAACAAACAAGATAAACTCTGGGTCAGTCATGAGACTGGTGTGAGTAAATTCCAACCATTCTGTTTGACTTTCAAAATCCTTTTCAAAACAAGAAGATAATAGTAAGACCAGCCCACACATAAACATGGACGGTTTTTACCTTACTATAACCCAACATATTTTTATATCAAACTTCAGTGATATTATGATAGTGTCTAAACAAATAATTATACAAGTAGCAGAATGCTTGCATCTCACGTTCCACATATATATAGTGTAAAATCATAAACCGCAGGACGCGTATCGGTGAATGGATTTCAACAGACAAGGTATGGGAGCACCTTCTGAATAGTGTACTCTAGAGGGGTACACTCAGGGTTCAACAAGAACGTCTTGCAACCCTGCCACACATGACCGCTCACTCATTTAGCTTGAGTGTCGCGAATATATTGCCACCACGGTTGTAGGAAATCCAACCGTCATTCGAAGATACAGAATCGAAAAGAAGTATAAATATGAATTTTCTCTAGATCGGTGACAATACACCCTGCTAGGGGATGACCCAACTAGCCATGCTGCCTAGCCCAACTTCTGTCACTTCTTGGTTGTGAGGCTAGAGGCTACGTCTATCTTCCGAACATTTGATCACCATTCACTTTGAATGTCACATCGTCAAATCCGTAATCACACATTGATTACACAAATGCACACTGGGTGTAGAATAAAGAGAAGTTATCTTCTCCCCACCAACTTGGTATATTCGTCAAATCAACGGCGTGACCGTTGGAAATACTCTGTCAGACACTCGTCCATACAAGTTGTCCTGGGACTGAACAAACAAAAACACACCATTCTATAACTGGTCGATCGTTGCATTTAACTCGGTCTTCAATTATCTTTAGCATATCTAATTCGCAACGATTATGCTTATACGGAGTGGTTTCCGGATAATATATCCAACCGGTCTCTCCGTATTGACAACGATGGTCAAAACACTTCGATAGTCGGTTATTTAACCATCGAAGTAAAAACAAACATCCATTCTAATGTATAACTAAACACCACACAACCACGGGCACTTTTATTTGACATTCGTTTTATTTTTCGAATTCCCATATCTTACCAGATATTTCTCAAATCCCGTTTTAGCCTTTTCATACTTCTTGGAAAACATTTCCAGTTATTATAAACTCTTATTCTTTCATGTTCCAGAAACATACGTTATTAACGTTCGAAACATTTTCATTCTTTTCACATTCCTTGGTTTCTACACTTGGATCGTATACCCTATCTTCATTGGAAAATATTTCCAATTTCATTATAAATATTTTAATCGGCCAACCGTTTACTTTTAAAACATAATTCACTTTAAAATGTGAATACCATTCTTGTTATAGAAATCTGAATACCTTTATCAATTAACTCTTTATTCAAGTAATACTTATCTCGTTTACCGAAACCTCTTTCATACTTTATATTCCCAATCCACTTTATAAACTCTGTTTTCTAAGAAAACTTCTTATCAAATCGATATCAAGTTTATAACTAAATACTGACTCCTATCCTATTAACATTTATTTGTTTAAACTAAATGTTAATTATTCTATCAGATTATAATCCCTAAAAATAATTTACTTTTAATACATTCGACATCGTCGAATCCCAGTTCCAAATCCTAATGGTTTAATTCTAATCACATTTCGAACATCGAAATGCTGTCATCAGTTTCTAATATGATTCCCCAATTCATTTTCTAAACTTTTTCTTATATTTCTTTGAACAAACTTCGTTACTTATTACTCTAGAATAATTGGATTTCAAACCAAACTGTTACGTTTCCTAGGAAGTGCTACTATATATAAAAGTCATGCTTACGTCAAATCAACAGCAGTTAATTTGTCGCTATAGTTCTAAACTTGTCATACGCTGTAATATTCTCCTTATAACTAATTACAGTCACACTTACCTTATCAACAGCGTTATTTTATTGCTATAGTTCAACTTGTCATACGCTGTAATATTCTTTGTTATAACTAATCTTGACATAACAGTCACACTTATCTTATCAACAGCGTTATTTTATCGCTATAATTCTAAGACTGGCAATACGCTGCCGTTTTCCTTTTATACACATCTTGACATCTCTTTCCGTTACAACTGTTATCGTTCCTCGATAATAGTGAAGTCGTTCAAGTTGGGGTATTCTATTTACCTCTCAGACCTTGATCGACAACGTTCTTACCTTAGACAGATATAAGTTTGTACTCTAATCCTTTATTACTTATAATATCTATCAGATCGTATTTTCATGTTTATTTTTAACAATGATTTTATAACACCATATCCTTACTTTGAAATCTCTGGTGTTTGGTTATTTATATTAAACATTTACTCTTCGCTTTCTCCATTCCACAGTTCTAATTAAATCTTATTACTTTGAATTAATTTATTTCTAAACTATTTCATTAGATTAATTAAAGACCAATTAACCTAATAATTATTTTCCCAAATAACAGTTGATTTAATCAACTTCATTCCATCAGTAAATTCGTTAACTGATTTTAATTACTTCTTAACATTAGATTAATATAATTAATCTAGTAATATTGTTATCCAAATATTTAATCGTCGGATAATTTCTGCTTTATAAACTCATTAAAATGTCAACAATCGTTTTTTTAAAAACGAACTCTAAAATACTGGTTTATAATAGAACTTCTATTATAAATTTAAATCTTCTTTTTAATTATAAAAATATAATTTTTATAATTAACCTCGTTGATTTGCCTGACGGCCAATCAAATCCTTAACAAAACGATGGTTCTACGGTCGACTGTTATCCCTTTCTAAATTGATATCGTTTATTGATTTATCGAAACAGATGTTGAATTTTACGTTCAACATCAATATTCACATGGGGTTTTAAATATAATTCGGGTTCATACAAAACAAACAGTACATATAATTATCAGGGAATCCGGTCGGATTCCCCCAACCGGTTTCCGCATCCACAAATGTCAGTCAACACAATTTACACTAACTCTATAATAGGGGATATTCTAATCAATGGAATCAGTGTCCAACCGATGATGTGTGCATATGTAACGGTATATAATATTCAACCAAATTAACTGTAATCTACCTAATCGACCATTCACACAGCATTCAAACAACATTAAAATATATTAAAATATTTTAAAATAGATCAGAGTTTGTGATTTTACTCACCTTCGCGCGTTAACCGTTAAATAACGATTTGCGTCAGTTGATGGTTCTGCTTTGGTTTCATTTAAAATCAAACAGCGGTTGATTCTTCTGTGAAATCCCAGTAGCTCAGTTTCCAGCGAAACTAGTCTCATGACGTAGCTTTCGTCGTTACGATTCCATTGCGACCAGTTTGGCATGATTCCCATGGCCGACAACTTTAATGTATACGTTCTCTCCCTACCACTACAGTGTGGTAGCATTCCCGATACTCAAACACAAGCTTCCATGTTTGTAAACAAACATGCGCCACAAATGTCATTCCTTCCGGTGCACCAAAGGGTATGTTTGCACTACCCCTTCTAAAAAAATAAACTGCTACCCCTGTTATTCCGAACTTCAGTACCACGCCCCTTACAAAGGACTTTCCTTGCAATTCCTTGCAACCCTTTTACGGACCAGCAGCACCATTTTCAAGCTTCTACCCTACGTGTACTTGCTCAACCATCCTCAACTCTTCACATGTCCTTGCTTCCACATCTCCACTTAGTAACGCACAGACCCTCCTTCATCCAAACATATGCATGGACTCACGTATAAATTCATGCCATCAGCTCCTCATTACTTCTCACAAACCCACTCACAACACATAACTTCCACCATCCAACGTGATGAACTCACTCTTTCTTTTCCTTCTCCTTCTAGTAACATCCACCTTTGCCTACGATCTATCTTCACGCCAATCCCTTACCTGCATGTAGCAAGCTACATGTCTCACGTCCCCTTACTACCAGTAACGTCCCTTATTACTTCATACCAGCAAATGCATGCCAGTTGCCCCATGCAGCACTCGCTTCTCCTTCCCAAAGCCATGCTAATCCCACTCGTTCACACAACAGTCTCCTCCCCCAGTAAACCACGTCCCCACTATCTCCTACTCGCACTACACAGTGCTTCACCTTCGCATTGTCTCCTCCACATACTCCTCGCCCATGAAACCAGCTCCAAGGAACAACATGCGAACACAGATAACAGTCTTACCCCATTCAAAACTTATGTGAGGACGTAGAGATTCATGTTGGGGTATCTATTTGATTTAATCACATGTAGCCATAGAAGCTTTCGGCTAAAATTTTCCGACCAGAAGAAGATGAACTCTTCAGCATTTATAGAGCTATGGATCTTCACTTACAAGTAATAGAGGGTATGCCATTTTCAACATAGGTTTGTAGGCTTTTGTACGTTTTTACGGGGGTATGGTTCTTGTTTTCAGAGTAGCATTGATTTGATCAGAAACTCAGAGTAAGGTTTAGGGCATAGGTTACTGTGTCACTACGTTTTCTCTTCGTAGGCTTTCCTTTTCTTAGGAGCTCAGGAAGCTCAAATACAACGTGCGGTAGGCATGGTGTGCAAACTAAGTGACATAGGGTAGGTATTTCCAACGGTAGGAGTATGGCTTGCTTGCTTGGGTTATATTTATTCATATGTATTTATTATTTTAGTAGCTTACATTTTCAAAGTGGTCTGTAGCCTAGCTATTTGTATATATGTACGAATGAAAGGTACAACACAATACTTCATTCCTAAGCGAAATAAAATGTTTATAAATAGAATCCACTTGCACCAGGTAGAATAGGATAGGATGAAATCAAAGTCGGTTCATAGGAGTTTAGGAGTTTAGGGTAGCTGCTAGTGAAGATAATCTGTTGTGTGATTATGTACACACTATTTTCTTCCTTAGGGTATGGCTCGTAGCATGATATAATTAAATGGATAAGACTTCACATAGGGTTTAGGTTAGGTAGAGACGTGAGTAGGCCAATGAGTGAGGACAACTTAAGGTATCGAATGGGTATTGCTAGTTGTAGCTTCTGGTCATTTCAAAATTGGTGTATTCATTTATTTTGCAACAGTTGGTTTTATAGGGTACCCATTACGTAAAATTCCGCTCACCCACAGATGGCTACGTACAGAAGTAAAGATACAGTTGTGTCCAGCGAAGTGTCACGATCCGAAATATATAATAATACCGGTAGTTTGACTTATATTTTGAAATCCCGAAATACCGATACAAAGTGCGAAATACTCCAAATAAAAAGTTCCATATTTAATTAATTAAAAATTACAGTAAAATTCTAAAAATTAAATTATCATTGCACCTCAAAAGAACCTTGTCCCGATTTGCAACCGATATCAAGTTATATTCAAATATCTGTTTTCGGTCGATATACGATTTCACAGCGACTTTTTGAATATTTGATTTGGACATATCTTGCAATCTGTACGACGAAATCTCTATTTTCCACATCCGTTGGAAAGATACAGTTCAACAGATTCCAACATTTCTCGTTTCGAAGAAATCCGATTAAAAAAGAGTCCGGTACACTCAGTTGAAGTTCAGAACGTTAAATTACAAACTGCAGCGTCGTTATGGGCTCGATTATAATTAATATATATCTTTATACGTTCAACTTCATTTTAATTAATATATAAATCCACTTATATTACAAATTCAATATTTAAACTGATTTAAATATTCAAATACAAACCGACAAAAATGCGGGACGTTACAGACCTTCCCCCTTAAAATAATTTCGTCCTCGAAATTGGTAAGATAGGGAAAATGCTACAATCTCTGTTATAAACAGGTTAAAAATCTTTTTGGTTTACTTCACTATTTCAGTTTCAACTGAACTGATTAATTGCAATTTAAAATATTAATTTCTTTTTATTTCGAAGAATTTCAAAATTCTGAAAATTTTCTAACAGCTTAAATTTTCAGAGAATCTCGCCAGCATCTCCTCTGCATGGCTTATTCGAGACTACAACAACTTGCCTTTTAGGGCCTCCTCCAATTCAAAGGAAAATTAAACATCCAAACGGCCTACCCAAACCGACTCATAAAAAAATCTCATACTCGTATATAAACGTGTACCTTCTCTTTTGGGCATTCAACTCTATCTCTGACATCTGCTATTAAACTAGCATATATCCAAACATTTCCAACTGATCTCCAATCAATTTATTTTCCAATCCAGTCACTCGTTTTTACTCAGCCAAGTTTCTATTTCACCTCCAATCCATTTACTGATTTATTTCTCAAATCAGTTATCTTCGTTTCCGAATTCAAAATTCGATTCTTATTCTCCAAGAATCGATTCATTTTTATAACTCGAATTTTCCAATATTTCTCTTTTACAATCTCCATTCTGGATCGTTCCAAATTCAGTCTAACAATGTTATCTTAGTTTAAATTCTACTTTTACCATTTGAACTTCATAAGTTAAATTTTAATTTCAGAATTCAAATTCCTGGGATATATTTCAAATCAGTTTGAAATCATATATTACTCAAAACATTTGAATTTCTGACAACTTGTTTCCTTACAATAATTCAAAACAAAATCTTTGGTAGTAATCCGTCACTTAGAACCTTGAAAATGAACACTGATGATGCTGCAGTCATCGTCGGAATTATTTTCCAGCTATCAAAGTAAGTTCAATACTATATTACTTTTCAAAACTTATTTTCAAACACCTTTATTTTGAAATTACTTCAAAATCCATTTAGTATATTTGAAAAAAAATTCAAATTACCCAGGATCTTAAATTTCCATATTTTTAATCCAAATATTATTTCCAACTCTTTTCAAAGTTTCCAGAGTTTTATTTCAATTCTAGTTTTAAATTCAGATGTTGTTCATCTGATTTTGTATATTATACTTATATAACATTTCGATTTGTTATTTATATAACCAACTCAATTATAGATCTTATTCAATCATAATAACGATAAACACATCCAATATATACTAGATAATTCCAATATATATGCTTTCTTTATATCAAAATATAATTTTGGGTAAAATTATTTTACCCTCTCTTTTAAAAACATACTGTGTCGAATTACCCTATCAAGAGTTTAGAAACACCTATCGACGCAATTTGCATTACTGTTTCGACCAGAATTCATAAACCACTCGACTGACTAGTCAACACAATATAAAACGGTTTTTATATTGATTTACAAATACACGCTCATAAATATACACTTAAACTCAATCTAGAGTACTACTAACTCCATCTCTATTGAGTTACGCCACAGAGCCAAGGTAATCACTTAACCTTCAGCTCTGATACCAACTGTAATGGATGGGATTTTCGATCCAGAAAATCAACATAAAAACACACTGTTGATTATTCAAGCAACGAAAATACCGGGATACTAATAGAAAAATTTAGAGGGTGAGATAGAAAAGACAGAACTAATAGAGTAGAAGAACAAGAAGAACATACTGAACAGAATCAGAGTAAACACGAATCTCACAACGGAACAATAAAATGTATGATATACATAACTTTGAATTACAAAACTGCATTGTATATATATACATACCATATCAGAGTATAATACATCATATCACAGCGGAAATATTCTCTCTATAACTAGTGGTGGAGTCTCCTGCTTTGAGCTCCTCTAAGTGAATTTGCAAAGCCTGAAACACTTGACTGCCCGCACAAATTTGGGCACCCAAGAGTTTAGGGAAAACAAACAAGATAAACTCTGGGTCAGTCATGGGACTGGTGTGAGTAAATTCCAACCATTCTGTTTTACTTTGAAAATCCTTTTCAAAACAAGAAGATAATAGTAAGACCAGCCCACACATAAACATGGACGGTTTTTACCTTACTATAACCAAACATATTTTTATATCAAACTTCAGTGATATTATGATAATGTCTAAACAAATAATTATACAAGTAGCAGAACGCTTGCATCTCACGTTCCACGTATATATAGTGTAAAATCATAAACCGCAGGGCGCTTATCGGTGAATGGATTTCAACAGACAAGGTATGGGAGCACCTTCTGAATAGTGTACTCTAGAGGGGATACACTCAGGGTTCAAAAAGAACGTCTTGCAACCCGGCCACACATGACCGCTCACTCATTTAGCTTGAGTGTCGCGAATATATTGCAACCACGGTTGTAGGCCATCCAACCGTCATTCGAAGTTACAGAATCGAAAAGAAGCATAAATATGAATTTTCTCTAGATCGGTGACAATACACCCTGCTTGGGGATGACCCAACTAGCCATGCTGCCTAGCCCAACTTCTGTCACTTCTTGGTTGTGAGGCTAGAGGCTACGTCTATCTTCAGAACATTTGATCACCATTCACTTTGAATGTCACATCGTCAAATCCATAATCACACATTGATTACACAAATGCACACTGGGTGTAGAATAAAGAGAAGTTATCTTCTCCCCACCAACTTGGTATATTCGTCAAATCAACGGCGTGACCGTTGGAAATACTCTATCAGACACTCGTCCATACAAGTTGTCCTGGGACTGGACAAACAAAAACACACCATTCTATAAATGGTCGATCCTTGCATTTAACTCCGTCTTCAATTATCTTCATCATATCTAATTCGCAACGATTATGCCTATACGGAGTGGTTTCCGGATAATATATCCAACCGGTCTCTTCGTATTGACAACGATGGTCAAAACACTTCGATAGTCGGTTATTTAACCATCGAAGTAAAAACAAACATCCATTCTAATGTATAACTAAACACCACACAACCACGGGCACTTTTATTTGACATTCGTTTTATTTTTCGAATTCCCATATCTTACCAGATATTTCTCAAATCCCGTTTTAGCCTTTTCATACTTCTTGGAAAACATTTCCAGTTATTATAAACTCTTATTCTTTCATGTTCCAGAAACATACGCTATTAACGTTTGAAACATTTTCATTCTTTTCACATTCCTTGGTTTCTACACTTGGATCGTATACCCTATCTTCATTGGAAAATATTTCCAATTTCATTATAAATATTTTAATCGGCCAACCGTTTACTTTTAAAACATAGTTCACTTTAAAATGTGAATACCATTCCTGTTATAGAAATCTGAATACCTTTATCAATTAACTCTTTATTCAAGAAATACTTATCTCGTTTACCGAAACCTCTTTTATACTTTATATTCCCAATCCACTTTATAAACTCTGTTTTCTAAGACAACTTCTTATCAAATCGACATCAAGTTTATAACTAAATACTGACTCCTATCCTATTAACATTTATTTGTTTAAACTAAATGTTAATTATTCTATCAGATTATAATCCCTAAAAATAATTTACTTTTAATACATTCGACATCGTCGAATCCCAGTTCCAAATCCTAATGGTTTAATTCTAATCACATTTCGAACATCAAAATGCTGTCATCAGTTTATAATACGAATCCCCAATTCTTTTCTAAACTTTTTCTTATATTTCTTTGAACAAACGTCGTTACTTATTACTCTAGAATAAGTGGATTTCAAACCAAACTGTTACGTTTCCTAGGAAGTGCTGCTATATATAAAAGTCATGCTTACGTCAAATCAACAACAGTTAATTTGTCGCTATAGTTCTAAACTTGTCATACGCTGTAATATTCTCCTTATAACTAATTACAGTCACACTTACCTTATCAACAGCGTTATTTTATTGCTATAGTTCAACTTGTCATACGCTGTAATATTCTTTGTTATAACTAATCTTGACATAACAGTCACACTTATCTTATCAACAGCGTTATTTTATCGCTATAATTCTAAGACTGGCAATACACTGCCGTATTCCTTTTATACACATCTTGACATCTCTTTACGTTACAACTGTTATCGTTCCTCGATAATAGTGAAGCCGTTCAAGTTGGGGTATTCTATTTACCTCTCAGACCTTGATCGACAACGTTCTTACCTTAGACAGATATAAGTTTGTACTCTAATCCTTTATTACTTATTATATCTATCAGATCGTATTTTCATGTTTATTTTTAACAATGATTTTAAAACACCATATCCTTACTTTGAAATCTCTGGTGTTTGGTTATTTATATTAAACATTTACTCTTCGCTTTCTCCATTCCACAGTTCTAATTAAATCTTATTACTTTGAATTAATTTATTTCTAAACTGTTTCATTAGATTAATTAAAGACCAATTAACCTAATAATTATTTTCCCAAATATAAGTTGATTTAATCAACTTCATTCCATCAGTAAATTCGTTAACTGATTTTAATTACTTCTTAACATTAGATTAATATAATTAATCTAATAATATTATTATCCGAATATTTAATCGTCGGATAATTTCTGCTTTATAAACTCATTAAAATGTCAACAATCGTTTTTATAAAAACGAACTCTAAAATACTGGTTTATAATAGAACTTCTATTATAAATTTAAATCTTCTTTTTAATTATAAAAATATAATTTTTATAATTAACCTCGTTGATTTGCCTGACGGCCAATCAACTCCTTAACAAAATGATGGTTTTACAGTCGACTGTTATCACTTTCTAAATTGATATCGTTTATTGATTTATCGAAACAGATGTTGAATTTTCCGTTCAACATCAATATTCACATGGGGTTTTAAATATAATTCGGGTTCATACAAAACAAACAGTACATATAATTATCAAGGAATCCGTTCGGATTCCTCCAACCGGTTTCCGCATCCACAAATGTCAGTCAACACAATTTACACTAACTCTATAATAGGGGATATTCTAATCAATGGAATCAGTGTTCAAGCGATGATGTGTGCATATGTAACGGTATATAATATTCAACCAAATTAACTGTAATCTACCTAATCGACCATTCACACAGAATTCAAACAACATTAAAATATATTAAAATATTTTAAAATAGATCAAAGTTAGTGATTTTACTCACCTTCGCGCGTTAACCGTTAAATAACGATTTGCATCAGTTGATGGTTCTGCTTTGGTTTCATTTAAAATCAAACAGCGGTTGATTCTTCTGTGAAATCCCAGTAGCTCAGTTTCCAGCGAAACCAGTCTCATGACGTAGCTTTCGTCGTTACGATTCCATTGCGACCAGTTTGGCCTGATTCCCATGGCCGGCAACTTTATTGTATACGTTCTCTCCCTACCGCTACAGTGTGGTAGCCTTCCCGATACTCAAACACAAGCTTCCAGGTTTGTAAACTAACATGCGCCACAAATGTCATTCCTTCCGGTGCACCAACGGGTATGTTTGCACTACCCCTTCTAAAAAAACAAACTGCTACCCCTGTTATTCCGAACTTCAGTACCACGCCCCTTACAAAGGACTTTCCTTGCAATTCCTTGCAATCCTTTTACGGACCAGCAGAACCATTTTCAAGCTTCTACCCTACGTGTACTTGCTCAACCATCCTCAACTCTTCACATGTCCTTGCTTCCACATCTCCACTTAGTAACGCACAGACCCTCCTTCATCCAAACATATGCATGGACTCACGTATAAATTCATGCCATCAGCTCCTCATTACTTCTCACAAACCCACTCACAACACATAACTTCCACCATCCAACGTGATGACCTCACTCTTTCTTTTCCTTCTCCTTCTAGTATCATCCACCTTTGCCTACGATCTTTCTTCACGCCAATCCCTTACCTGCATGTAGCAAGCTACATGTCTCACGTCCCCTTACTACCAGTAACGTCCCTTATTACTTCATACCAGCAAATGCATGCCAGTTGCCCGATGCAGCACTCGCTTCTCCTTCCCAAAGCCATGCTAATCCCACTCGTTCACACAACAGTCTCCTCCCCCAGTAAACCATGTCCCCACTATCTCCTACTCGCACTACACAGTGCTTCACCTTCGCATTGTCTCCTCCACATACTCCTCGCCCATGAAACTAGCTCCAATGAACAACATGCGAACACAGACAACAGTCTTACCCCATTCAAAACTTATGTGAGGACGTAGAGATTCATGTTGGGGTATCTATTTGATTTAATCACATGAAGCCATAGAAGCTTTCGGCTAAAATTTTCCGACCAGAAGAAGATGAACTCTTCAGCATTTATAGAGCTATGGATCTTCACTTACAAGTAATAGAGGGTATGCCATTTTCAACATAGGTTTGTAGGCTTTTGTACGTTTTTACGTGGGTATGGTTCTTGTTTTCAGAGTAGCATTGATTTGTTTAGAAACTCAGAGTAAGGTTTAGGGCATAGGTTACTATGTCACTACGTTTTCTCTTCGTAGGCTTTCCTTTTCTTAGGAGCTCAGGAAGCTCAAATACAACGTGCGGTAGGCATGGTGTGCAAACTAAGTGACATAGGGTAGGTATTTCCAACGGTAGGATTATGGCTTGCTTGCTTGGGTTATATTTATTCATATGTATTTATTATTTTAGTAGCTTACATTTTCAAAGTGGTCTGTAGCGAATGAAAGGTACAACACAATACTTCATTCCTAAGAGAAATAAAATGTTTATAAATAGAATCCACTTGCACCAGGTAGGATAGGATAGGATGAAATCAAAGTCGGTTCATAGGAGGTAGACTTTAGGAGTTTAGGGTAGCTGCTAGTGAAGATAATCTGTTGTGTGAATATGTACACACTATTTTCCTCCTTAGGGTATGGCGCGTAGCACGATATAATTAAATGGATAAGACTTCACATAGGGTTTAGGTTAGGTAGAGACGTGAGTAGGCCAATGAGTGAGGACAACTTAAGGTATTGAATGGGTATAGCTAGTTGTAGCTTCTGATCATTTCAAAATTGGTGTATTCATTTATTTTGCAATAGTTAGTTTTATAGGGTACCCATTACGTAAAATTCCCCTCACCCACAGACGGCTACGGACAAAAGTAAAGATACAGTTGTGTCCAGCGAAGTGTCACGATCCCAAATATATAATAATACCGGTAGTTTGACTTATATTTTGAAATCCCGAAATACCGATATAGAGTGCGAAATACTCCAAATAAAAAGTTTCAAATTTAATTAATTAAAAATTCCAATAAAATTCGAAAAATTAAATTATCGTTGCGCCTCAAAAGAACCTTGTCCCGATTTGCAACCGATATCAAGTTATATTCAAATATCTGTTTTCGGTCGATATACGATTTCACAGCGACTTTTTGAATATTTGATTTGGACATATCTTGCAATCTCTAAGACGAAATCTCTATTTTCCGTTTCCGTTGGAAAGATACAGTTCAACAGATTCCAACATTTCTCATTTCGAAGAAATCCGATTCAAAACGAGTCCGGTACACTCAGTTGAAGTTCAGAACGTTAAATTACGAACTGCAGCGTCGTTATGTGCTCGATTATAATTAATATATATCTTTATACGTTCAACTTCGTTTTAATTAATATATAAATCCACTTATATTACAAATTCAATATTTAAACTGATTTAAATATTCAAATACAAACCGACAAAAATGCGGGACGTTACAAATTGGGTAAGCAATTAGATACAGGATCAAGCCAACGTAGTTCTTCATTACAAAACATTTAAAATCATTATTTGCTTTCAAAATACTCATTATATCATGTAGAGATTCTCAAAAGTAATCTTAAATTACTTTTATTTAATATTAAATAAAATTCTAAATTATTCCTTAACTCAAATAATTTCAAATTAAATTTTGAATTAACCATCCCATCTATCAGATCAGTTAGGGATAGCCAGGAATAGCAGGAAACTATATTTTCCAAACCTAAGCCTAGACACTATCCTCTATGTCACCCTAGGACGTTCCAGTCTCTTATTTCAAAAGACATCAATATATCTCTTATAGAACTTCCTTTCAAAAGATAAACATCTTTGTAAATACTAATCATCTTCTTTGTGCAAAAACTTCTTCATAAACAAATCTCAAACCACTTTGATATTTCTCTAATATATGTTTGGAAAGATCTTCAAAGATTGTACTGAAATAGTTAAGTTCGACACCATTCATTATCTTGTTAAAACAAAAACAACCCAATTTATACCTCGTTTAAAACACTAATCATACCTCATTTAATCACAAACTATTCGTGCCTCGATTGAACAATATTCAAACCTCATTTACACACTATTTATACCTTGTTCAAGCACTAATCATACCTCGTTTAAACACATACTATCCATGCCTTGAATGAACAGTATTCATACCTCGTTTAAACACATACTATCCATGCCTTGATTGAACAGTATTCATACCTCGTTTAAACACTAATCATAAATGTCCTCGATCATCAGTCGTATATGTTGATTGCTTGTCAAAGCAAAGATCGCAACTAATATAGTATGTAAAATTAATAGGAATCTTTAAATTAAAATACAAGCTTATGAAATAATAATGGATTAGATGATAAGTATACTTACAGTATTCATTGTTATCTTCATGCAAAAGTCTTGTAGAACATCATATATTACTTATCATCACTCCCAAGTAATCAATTATTTTCCTCGAAACATCGAAATTTGTCAACCTTCCTTGTTCTCAATTTTTGACACATTTTGACTCACTTTTACATTTATTTAACATCCTCAATTTTATCATTTTTTTTATAATACTATAAGGAAACTCAAGTCCAAATTTGAGAAGATTTGGAATAGTTTACCATGATTTTATACCCATAACATCTATAACAGCGTTTCAGTCATGCTATGAAAATTTCTGCTCGTTTTAAAATATTTCATAGTCAATTTAGAGAAAATACAGCGCTTCCGAAAGTGCTATGACAAGTTCTGAGTGGTTTATAATGAGTTTAAACTCAAAGTCAACTACTAAAGCGTTTCTTGGCGCTATAGAAAGGTTCTGGCTTGGTTTCATGCTTCATTAAAAGAAAAGATAGCGTTTCGGAGTGCTATAAAAAGTTCCGAAAATCAGACTTTAGCCTGTTTTTGGGCAAAATGTTGTTGTTTCTCTATGATAAAAATAGATTTTAAATCAAAATTTTATACAGTAAGAAGCTCTTTTAGTCTACTTATTTATCATCAAAAGAAACCCTCAAAATCATTTATCAATTTAATGTCTAAATTCAAACATCATGAGGCATTTTTAACATGTCCATTCGGGATGATTTTTACCCGACCTTGCGTCCAGTTTTTAGGTATGCAAACGGCCGAACTAGAAAAAAATTGGCCAAGGACAAAGTTGTAGCCCTTTGAATTAGCTTTCCAAATTGACAGAGAAGTCAAAATTTCATTAAGAATTGCAAAAGTTATGCCCAGAATACCGAATGTCATTTTTAGGATTTCAAGTCCAATCATTCATTCATAAATTTCTCAACTTTTCTTCAAAATATGAAACGAACACATGAAATTAAATAATTTTTCTCACCTTGTACTTGTGCCTTGATCTTGTATTTATCCTCTATGCTTCTCCCAAACCTCTCTTCTTTTTCTTATCTTGGTTTTAAGTTTGTGAATGCATGAAATAAAATGAACCTTTCCACCCTTTATATAGAGATTGTCAAGGCTAGTTTGGTAATTTAGTTTTGGACACTTGTCCTTCATCGTTCATGAAAACAATAAGATGATGACACATGCCTACTTAGGTGTCCTAAGATGTTTCTACACATGGACCCCTAAGAGGGTTATGTGTCCTTATCTCTTTTTTTTCTTATCTTTTTCTTTTAGCTTACATGATAAGCTTCTTATTTTAAATTTATTTTCCCTTACATGAATAAATATATTCATGTTTAACAACCATGCTTTAGGATGTAGACACATGTCTACTTATGTGTCTTTAGATTTTTCTACACATGGACACCTAATATGGTCATGTGTCATTACATTATTTATTTACAAGACATGTGTTCCATTCTTTTGGTGACATGTGTCCCTATCATGTTAAGTCATTTTTCATTTTCTAGAACATGTACACATATTTCATTTGTATGTTACTTCTATGATATGTACATACATATATGTGTTCTTCTAACGTTACTACAAGCACATGATATTCCAACAACTTTTAATAAGAAAAAACTCATTTATCGATAAAATTGTTTTCAGTCACATTATCGATTTTTCTTTGAACTACTTATCTTTGTAAACAAAAACTCAACAATATGTTTTCTTCTCTTTAATTATTATTTATAAAGGGATTTAATCAAGGTTATAAAACCATTTTTTATAATTTTAAATCCAACATTTAAATATTTAACTAACCTCAATATTTAAATATTTACTGCCTGAAATTTAAGGTTGTTACATTCTACCCCCCTTAAAAGGAATTTCGTCCCCGAAATTCTATGCAATACTTAACCAAATATTCCACAAAAGAAACTCTATATATCCAAGAAATTTTCTTGCAATTATACTTTCAAGATAATTTCATAATTTGAAATCGTACCTGGATATTTTATGATTCGATCCTTTTAACATTTTGTCACTCCTTCAAGCTACTACTGGATCAGGCCCGCCATAGCTTCTTTTTATGCCCAAATTCAGGATCATGTAGTTTGCAATCCACATCGATTCCTTGTCTTCTTTTTTCATGGTACACATTGAAATGTACCAAAGATTCATCATGCTTCGGCTCATCCGACTCGTCATCATCAAGTAAGGATGTATTCTCCATATTGCGGTACTCATCAAAATGTACCAGAGAGTAATCTAGACATCTCATCTAATATCTTCAAAACATGATTATATCCATCAAAGTCAATACATCAATTATGTTGTACTCTCCTTGTTGCGGTACCCATAAAAATGTACCAGAGAGTAATATTTTCAAAATAGACTCTAATCAATATTTTTTTTATAATTTGATTATATTCGTCAAAGTCAATACATCAATTATGTTGTACTCTCCTTGTTGCAGTACCCATCAAAATGTACCAGAGAGTAATATTTTCAAAATAGACTCTAATTAATTTTTTTTATTTAAATGATTATATTCATCAAAGTGGATCCAATCTACTCAATTTAGGATATTTTATCCTATTGCGGTCGGCATCCCGTCATCAAATAGGATGTACTCTACTCGGCTCGATACCAACATAGAATAATAGTTGCACTATCCAAGATCTATTGTCTTATGCCGGCATCCGTCATCAAATAGGATGTACTCTACTCGGCTCGATACTAACATAGAGTAATAGTGCACTACCCAAGATCTATTGTCTTATACCGCACATCGTCATCATCATCCGAAAGTATCCATCATTGATGAAATAATCTATAAAAATCGTTAATAAGTTTAAACAAAGTATCCTCTCAAAGTACTTTTATACTTTGTAATCATTACTTCCATATGGATAACCATTTCATTTTGGAAAATCCATTCTCTCAACTTCAAAAATCATCTTAAGTATAAACCCTTTTTTTGCATCAATCTTTTCATATTACTCGATGTATCTCAATATTTTTATATAGGGCACTAGTTACGACATTTACACTGAATGACATCAACCTCGTTTTACACATAGTCAGTTTGCAAAAGTGTTTTTTTTAAGATGGAAAACTTTCAAAAAAATGTGTATGATGTAAGTATTCTAGATAATTAATCTAGCTTCCCAATGAGATTAACTACGACTAAACCCAAATCAAGGAATCAAAAGTTATGACTGGATTGTTGATAGATGTTTTAGCAACTTTAAGCTAACATCATCTGTAACAACCCGCAAATTCTGGGCCAGTTTAAAATTTTTATTTTGGCAATTTTAGCGAATTTTGAATATTTAAAATGAATTATTTTAAATAATATCGACGAGAAATTTATTTTGAATATAATTATAACGTATATATTATATACGTCGTCGTTAGAATATAATAATTATATATAATTATAAAAGGAATAGAAAATGGCGCGGTAGTTCGAAAATTCGATTTCTAATTTCAAATGAATATACAGAATTCAATATAAGTCAGAATTGAACGAAACAAGAAAGATTTGAATCTGTATAACTATATCTTTGTAATGAAGTTAACAAACTGAGATTTCATCTTAGAAATGATAAGATATGTCCAGTTTAAAATTAGAAATAGTCGCTGTGGAATTTATATATATTTTTATATATATAAGGCCCTTAAAAATAGCAATTTTGCAAACGACCTCGGATTTCGACGAAACCAGTTTTGTTGGGTCCGTGATGTTAAGTTATTGCTAGATTCCAAATTTCATAATTTTTCGAATCAATATGTGAGCGTGGCAAAGGAAAACGCGTTTGACCAGTTTCAGTTGATTTTAATCGACTGGAAATTGGCCATTTTTCAAACGGTCTCAGAATTCGTCGAAACTAGTTTTGTTAGGACCGTATCGGCAATACGAAGCTAGAAAATATTTTTTTAGAATTTTTAGAGTTAGTATGTGACCCCGGTAATTTGAAATGTACGTTTAAAATTCAATATAATGATTTAAATGTAAATTCAAAAGGAAACTGATTGTAACGATCAAATCAGCTTGCGATACATATCCCATTGTGTTCGGAATGGGGGTATTACTTTAGGGATGACAGTCGTTGGACCCAGTTCGGTGTTCGTATGTAAAAGTCAACATAAATGAAAAAAAAAAAAAAAAAAAAAAAAAAAAAAAACTTTCTTCCCTTATATGTTCTGGCCCCCCCCCCTTACTTCTAAAATCAGATAATTCGAAAAAAAAAAAAAGAAAGAAAAAAAGGGGGGCGCCGCCGATCTGCTCAGCCGCCACCCCCTCCCCCGCGTCGCCTCGATAGAAGCCCCACCGTGCTCCGACCTCCGACGCCGCCAAGGCTGGGACCTCCCCCCCTCCATCGACGCGACCTCCTCCTTCCAACTCGAGAGGGCCGCGAGACCTCCCCACAGCCCAAGCCGCCGCTACCAGAAAGGGGACCGCCGGAGCCACCAGGTTGGACGCTGCACCTCCCCCGACGTCCGTACGACCGGCAAACCCTCTCCTCCCCGTTCCACCTTAATTCAGTAAGTCGTTTTTATTTTTTTTACTTCTGAAATTTTAATTAGGTTAAAATCTGAAATTTTAATTAGGTTAAAATCTGAAATTTTAAAAGGATTAAAAACTGATTTTAAGAAAATATAAAAACTGATTTTAAGAAAACAAAATTTAAAAACTAATTTTAAAAGCAAGTTATAACTGTTTTAAAAGGATTTTAAAAACTGAATTTATAAATAATAAAAAAAACTGATTTTACTTTATGGTTTTTAAAAATGGATTTGCTTTGAAAATATAATTTTTGTATTGTTTAAATCGAAACAAAAATATGATTTTTATATATCGAACTTCGAAATAAAAATATGATTATGATTTTTATATATCGAACTTCTAAATAAAAATTCGATTTTTATATATTGAATAGCGAAATAAAAATTCGATTTTTATATATTGAACTTTGAAATAAAATTCGATTTTTATAAATTGAACTTTGAAATAAAAATTCGATTTTTATATATTGAACTTTGAAATAAAATGTGATTTTTATATATTGAATAACATAGTAAAAATTCGATTTTTATATATATTGAATAGCGAAGTAAAAATGTGATTTTTACGTATGTAGTGAAAGCAGCAACGAAGGTGACAAAAAGGCGAAACGACGAAGACTTCTGCAAATGAAGAGCCGTGGAGCTAGGATAGCTATATGTGAGAATTTCTCACCTTTCAATTTAATTTTTCTAGTTATATATATATACTAGGATGCAGACGGTGCTTAGTAGCACCCGACACAATCGTCCACAGACCATGGACTTGTTTGTTTGGTTGCATAGATTAGTTGAATTATTTGGTTGAATTGAATTGTTTGGTGAGATGAAATTGATTTGATTGATGTGTGAATGGCGTGGGCCTTCACTAGACTGGGGATAAGGCTAGGCCTCGTCCCGTTTCTGGTATCGTGCCGTTATGCCGCCGAAATTTTCTAAAACATGTTAGAAAAATAAAAATATCATTTTATTGAATAAATGAATTGAATAGGAATTCATAGGTTGAAATAAAATGTTTTATCGTTAAAAATATAATTTTTAACGTGAATATGAAAATAGTGAAGTGAATAAATAAATATTCATTTACAAACCAGATGGTTTGTTTATGTACACTTATTTGAATGACATTGATTGGGACGATAAATTTTACACATCGCCCAACTGCACGAATAAAATAGTTGTTTGATTGTTTGAAACCCCACACGGGTGTTAGGATGAAATTTGAAGTTCACTCATCCTGATTGATTAAATATGTCGATCGATTGATTGACATGCTGTTATAAGCGTTAGATATCTTTATTTGATGCTTATACAGTGTAGTGCACTTTGGTTGATGGTTGATTATTTTTCAATGCTATTATATACATGTGTTGTATGAAAATCCATATAATTAATTTTATATGGTAATCGATTGGGCCTCATTCCAGTTTTAAAATAGAAATATTTGAAAAAGAAATATTTGAAATAGAATATTTGAAAATAGAACTTTATGAAGCCGTGTTGATTAGATTGACGCCATTTTGACGTGATCGATATTTATATCGATTTTGAAAACGATTTCGAAATGAAATGAATTGAAAACGATTTCGAAATGAATTGAATTGAAAACGAATTCAAAATGAATTGAAAACGAATTCAAAATGAATTGAAAACGATTTCGAAATGAAATGAATTGAAAACGATTTCGAAATGAATTGAATTGAAAACGAATTCAAAATGAATTGAAAACGATTTCGAAATGAATTGAATTGAAAACGATTTCGAAATGAATTGAATTGAAAACGAATTCAAAATGAATTGAAAACGATTTCGAAATGAATTGAATTGAAAACGATTTCGAAATGAATTGAATTGAAAACGAATTCAAAATGAATTGAAAACGATTTCGAAATGAATTGAATTGAAAACGAATTCAAATTGAATTGAAAACGATTTCGAAATGAATTGAATTGAAAACGAATTCAAATTGAATTGAAAACGATTTCGAAATGAATTGAATTGAAAACGAATTCAAAATGAAATGAAAACGATTTCGAAATGAATTGAATTGAAAACGAATTCAAAATGAATTGAAAACGATTTCGAAATGAATTGAATTGAAAACGAATTCAAAATGAATTGAAAACGATTTCGAAATGAATTGAATTGAAAACGAATTCAAAATGAATTGAAAACGATTTCGAAATGAATTGAATTGAAAACGAATTCAAAATGAATTGAAAACGATTTCGAAATGAATTGAATTGAAAACGATTTCGAAATGAATTGAATTGAAAACGAATTCAAAATGAATTGAAAACGATTTCGAAATGAATTGAATTAAAAACGATTTCGAAATGAATTGAATTGAAAACGAATTCAAATGGAATAGAAAGCGAATTGAAATGAATTCAAATTGAATTGAAATTTGAATTGAATAGAAATAAATCTTGAAACGAATTTATAAAGAAGAATTCAATTTTGCTTTGAATTGAAATGGAAGTTGAAATAGCTTTTGAAACGATTTTAAAACTATTTATATAATTCGTTTTAAATAGAAATCGACGAAGTATATATTATATATATTATATATATAATATAATGGCCTGAATAGAACGCGCCGCGCTGCGGCAGTTCGTGAATTTCGACCATTTATTTCAAATGGACATTACGGGAGATCCGACCGTCGGATTCTCCTAAAACCGGAACCGTTGGGTTCGTATCGAAAAGAGCTTTCTAGCGAAGGTTAGAAATTTGAAATCTAACGGTTGGATTTGGAATTATGTCCAAATCAAATTTGAAAAAGGTCGCTATAAGTGCAGTTCGGTGGCCATTGTTGGAAATCGACTGTACGGGCCTTGATAAAATTATTAAAAATAGTAATAATTTGTGTAAAATCATAAGAAATGGTTTAGAAAGGATTGGGATGAAAAACTCCATATTTGAAAAGATAAAAATAGATTTTTATCGAAATGAACTAGTTTTGAACTAGAATTATAATTCTATTTATTTTTAAATAAATAAATTTGAATTTGAAATGGTTTTGAAAATAACCAAAATTTCCAATGATTGCATTGGAGTGGATTTGAATCGAAATTGTCTTCGGAATATTTCGATGTTGGAATTCGTGATATTACAGGTGTTGTTATGGAAATTTGAAAGATATATATTTGTATCGTTATTTCCAATACCACATTTGTTAGTCGTAGAATTCGATATTGAATATAAGCCGATATATTTTCTATTCAGAGCCTTGTATTGAATATCGAATGTGATTTGGGTTTGTCGTGAATGGTGTCTTCACTAACACTGTTCTTGAACCCAGTTGAGAAAAGATTAAATCTTTTTATTTAGATTTAATGAAGTGTACCAATTAAATAATATTTAATTGGAATTGAATTGATATTGATTTTTGGGTTTATCGTGAACAGTGTTTTAAATAACACTTGTTCTTTAACCCGATAATTAATGAATGTGATTTGGGTTTGTCGTGAATGGTGTCTTCACTAACACTGTTTTTGAACCCAGCTGAGAAAAGATTAAATCTTCTGATTTAGATTTAATGAAGTGTACCAATTAAATAATATTTAATTGGAATTGAATGGATATTGATTTTTGGGTTTATCGTGAACAGTGTTTTAAATAACACTTGTTCTTTAACCCGATAATTAATGGGATGTGACTTTGGGTTTATCGTGAACCGTGTTTTAAATGACACTGATTCTTTAACCCAGTCACAGATTAAAACTAAGTGGAGTTTTAATGAATCTTTAATTAGATTGAAATGATCGAAAATGGAGTATCACCAGTTTTGCTCCAGGCGATAGTTAAATCTTTAATTAGATTTGAACGTGAAATTTAGAAACTAACTGTCGGTTAGCCAAGCAGAATGGTTTTCTGAATATTGATCTGATGTTGGTTTCGGCCTTCGGGGTTAATATTTGGGGAATTATTCTCTTGATTAATTTACGGTTAGTGACTAATGAATTGGAATGAGGCGTATGTTGTGTTTGTGTAACACTTTTATAATATATACGCGAGTTATTCGGAAAGACCGGGTTTATCCCATTCTGAATAACTGATACGACCAAAGTCGAAGATGAAGACGATGGTCGAAGACCGGAGGTCTTCACGTCGTTTGGGTGATAACTGATGATCTTGATTGGGCTGTACACCCAAGAAGATGGAAACAGTTAGTGATCGTCCAGACGTACTTGGAGATCGATGGATATGCGGGGTACTAGGTGCCTCCGGTTTCGTTCAGACCCAGAACGGACTTGTAAATGGACTGTGTGTCTGACATTGGATTTCATTCTGTGTGACTGATATCGGTTGCATATGATGGTTTGCCTGTGTGGCATGCTAAGATGCAAATGATCAAGGCTTCTGTTGAAAAGCAAAGTCTTGTGGTGATGATCAAAGCACGGCCTTTGTGGCGTAGCTTTGTGTAACGTTTACCTCGCGTGTTTCACACCAGGTATGAACCAAAAACGGGAGACGGACCTCAGGGAGGACTTGCGTTTCTTTCTAGCTAGAAGTGGCGTCAGTGGTTTTACACGCCCTGACGAGTTTGACTTATGTGGTTGTTGCTGTTGCGAGGCGCCTCAGATTGATCGGTCGTTCTCGAACCGATGGAGTCATTTGTTGGCTCATTGACACCCCAAAGGGTGGGGAAACGTAGTGTTCAGGCATTTTAATCCACATCGGTGGACCGGCCCTGACGATCCAAAGGCTTGACTGAGTACTTGCCTGAGACACGGGCTAGAGCGTCTCGAATCGGTTGAGGATCTTGCCCCTAGCCTCGGTTCATAGATGGAAATCCAATTTCCAAATACGTGACATTTGCGGTTTTATTTGTAAACCTATATATGGCGACATGATATATGGTACCCATGCCGCCTATGATTGATACTTATGATTTGAAGTTGTTTTATACACTATGCACTTATTATAGTATCAAATGATTTGTTTTAACCGTATCAAGCATGTTTGGCTGTTATAAGGGAAAACCCTATCCTCGGCTGCGTTGCATTGTGTGATGGGACCTGGGTCTTATAACAGCTTCATTTTTCTTTATTTAGCATTGCGCTGTTTGTTTTATGCACTGGTATTCTTGGGAGGAAACCCGTTCCGTGTTATACGGCGTGGTCCCTTGATTTACCTAATGATTTAAAATAAAGATTAATAACTGTTTTAGTTCTCACACCAGTCACATGACTGACCTGGAGTTTATTGTTTTAACCTAAACTCTGGGTGCCCTTATTTTGACACGGGCAGCTAGTAGTTTTGGTTTTGCAGATTTATATTCACAGGATCCTGGTTTACAGCTGGAACGATATCCGGAAAGCTTTGTATCCGTATATCTCATTCTAGTCGTGTAATGTATTATTTTCCGCTGCGATGTATTTAAATGTAATTTAAATCTCTGACATTTCTGTATAATATTCATTTATACTCTGTATATTCTTGTAATCTGATGCATTGTTGTAATATACAATGGAACGTTCTTTGATATGTGTTCTGTTGTGGTTTGTTCTCGAACTATCCGACGCTTTCCTTTACGGGGAAGTTGCGGGTCTTCACATTTGGTATCAGAGCTTTGGTTTACAAAGCTAGAGAACAAGACACATTAGAACCATACGAAAGAATTCATCAGATATTGGATTAGTAATATCCAATGAGAATGACTCGTTAGAGATAGGATCAGTAGTATCCTAGAACGGGTGTGAAGAGTATATTTTTCTAATGAAAACAAACTTTTGTTTTGAAAATTTAAATCAATTATTCGTATTTGATTATCCATTTATATTGATGTGGAAAATCCAGTATATATAGATTTTGCGTATACGTCTGATCCGCGTGTATTCGAAATTTTAATATATTGGATAGATATAGCATCACACTCTAGTCGCCCGAAGATGGTACTGATGATTGTCATGACATCATCAGTATTTATGTTCGTGTCTCGAAGGTGTGATTTTCTATATATTTCCATTGGGCTGGTGTGAGAACCAAAACTTATATATAGCTAGAATTCATCGTTGTGATTTGGCATCAAAAACATGATTTTTGTATATATATCAAATTATGAATTTGAAACGTTAAATTCACTAATTGATTGATGTTTGTGTTGTTTGTTAAATTGTTTGATAATTTTTAACCAATTAGCCTGATTGAATCATATATTGAATTGTATTGGAAATTGGTCGCATTTGCTTGCATATATGTACTTACCTTGAACAGGTCATAGCAAGGAGGCTAGAGCCAGAGAATAAAATTTGTTTGCCCGACAAATAGGTACATGTTTACTACATAATTTCCTGTTTTGTTTGGGTGATGATGATTTTGTGAGCCTATTGGCTAGCCGCTTGGCTTTTTCTTTTTCTTTTTGAGATCTGAAGGACCGGGGAAGCTATTTGAAATTCCCCGATGCTCCCGGTGCAGGGGAGGTTATGGCGAAATTTTTCGAAAATTTAGGGTGTTAGCCAAATTTTTGAAGTTTTGAAAATTCTCAGAAACTGAAAAGTTGGAGAACGAAAGCCAGACCGAGCGTAGAGCTGAATAATCAAACCACTTTCGACTTTGTTCCTTTTCGGGGACGAAAAGTTTTAAGTGGGGGAGATTGTAACAACCCGCAAATTCTGGGCCAGTTTAAAATTTTTATTTTGGCAATTTTAGCGAATTTTGAATATTTAAAATGAATTATTTTAAATAATATCGACGAGAAATTTATTTTGAATATAATTATAACGTATATATTATATACGTCGTCGTTAGAATATAATAATTATATATAATTATAAAAGGAATAGAAAATGGCGCGGTAGTTCGAAAATTCGATTTCTAATTTCAAATGAATATACAGAATTCAATATAAGTCAGAATTGAACGAAACAAGAAAGATTTGAATCTGTATAACTATATCTTTGTAATGAAGTTAACAAACTGAGATTTCATCTTAGAAATGATAAGATATGTCCAGTTTAAAATTAGAAATAGTCGCTGTGGAATTTATATATATTTTTATATATATAAGGCCCTTAAAAATAGCAATTTTGCAAACGACCTCGGATTTCGACGAAACCAGTTTTGTTGGGTCCGTGATGTTAAGTTATTGCTAGATTCCAAATTTCATAATTTTTCGAATCAATATGTGAGCGTGGCAAAGGAAAACGCGTTTGACCAGTTTCAGTTGATTTTAATCGACTGGAAATTGGCCATTTTTCAAACGGTCTCAGAATTCGTCGAAACTAGTTTTGTTAGGACCGTATCGGCAATACGAAGCTAGAAAATATTTTTTTAGAATTTTTAGAGTTAGTATGTGACCCCGGTAATTTGAAATGTACGTTTAAAATTCAATATAATGATTTAAATGTAAATTCAAAAGGAAACTGATTGTAACGATCAAATCAGCTTGCGATACATATCCCATTGTGTTCGGAATGGGGGTATTACTTTAGGGATGACAGTCGTTGGACCCAGTTCGGTGTTCGTATGTAAAAGTCAACATAAATGGAAAAAAAAAAAAAAAAAAAAAAAAAAAAAAAACTTTCTTCCCTTATATGTTCTGGCCCCCCCCCCTTACTTCTAAAATCAGATAATTCGAAAAAAAAAAAAAAGAAAGAAAAAAAGGGGGGCGCCGCCGATCTGCTCAGCCGCCACCCCCTCCCCCGCGTCGCCTCGATAGAAGCCCCACCGTGCTCCGACCTCCGACGCCGCCAAGGCTGGGACCTCCCCCCCTCCATCGACGCGACCTCCTCCTTCCAACTCGAGAGGGCCGCGAGACCTCCCCACAGCCCAAGCCGCCGCTACCAGAAAGGGGACCGCCGGAGCCACCAGGTTGGACGCTGCACCTCCCCCGACGTCCGTACGACCGGCAAACCCTCTCCTCCCCGTTCCACCTTAATTCAGTAAGTCGTTTTTATTTTTTTTACTTCTGAAATTTTAATTAGGTTAAAATCTGAAATTTTAATTAGGTTAAAATCTGAAATTTTAAAAGGATTAAAAACTGATTTTAAGAAAATATAAAAACTGATTTTAAGAAAACAAAATTTAAAAACTAATTTTAAAAGCAAGTTATAACTGTTTTAAAAGGATTTTAAAAACTGAATTTATAAATAATAAAAAAAACTGATTTTACTTTATGGTTTTTAAAAATGGATTTGCTTTGAAAATATAATTTTTGTATTGTTTAAATCGAAATAAAAATATGATTTTTATATATCGAACTTCGAAATAAAAATATGATTATGATTTTTATATATCGAACTTCTAAATAAAAATTCGATTTTTATATATTGAATAGCGAAATAAAAATTCGATTTTTATATATTGAACTTTGAAATAAAATTCGATTTTTATATATTGAACTTTGAAATAAAAATTCGATTTTTATATATTGAACTTTGAAATAAAATGTGATTTTTATATATTGAATAACATAGTAAAAATTCGATTTTTATATATATTGAATAGCGAAGTAAAAATGTGATTTTTACGTATGTAGTGAAAGCAGCAACGAAGGTGACAAAAAGGCGAAACGACGAAGACTTCTGCAAATGAAGAGCCGTGGAGCTAGGATAGCTATATGTGAGAATTTCTCACCTTTCAATTTAATTTTTCTAGTTATATATATATACTAGGATGCAGACGGTGCTTAGTAGCACCCGACACAATCGTCCACAGACCATGGACTTGTTTGTTTGGTTGCATAGATTAGTTGAATTATTTGGTTGAATTGAATTGTTTGGTGAGATGAAATTGATTTGATTGATGTGTGAATGGCGTGGGCCTTCACTAGACTGGGGATAAGGCTAGGCCTCGTCCCGTTTCTGGTATCGTGCCGTTATGCCGCCGAAATTTTCTAAAACATGTTAGAAAAATAAAAATATCATTTTATTGAATAAATGAATTGAATAGGAATTCATAGGTTGAAATAAAATGTTTTATCGTTAAAAATATAATTTTTAACGTGAATATGAAAATAGTGAAGTGAATAAATAAATATTCATTTACAAACCAGATGGTTTGTTTATGTACACTTATTTGAATGACATTGATTGGGACGATAAATTTTACACATCGCCCAACTGCACGAATAAAATAGTTGTTTGATTGTTTGAAACCTCACACGGGTGTTAGGATGAAATTTGAAGTTCACTCATCCTGATTGATTAAATATGTCGATCGATTGATTGACATGCTGTTATAAGCGTTAGATATCTTTATTTGATGCTTATACAGTGTAGTGCACTTTGGTTGATGGTTGATTATTTTTCAATGCTATTATATACATGTGTTGTATGAAAATCCATATAATTAATTTTATATGGTAATCGATTGGGCCTCATTCCAGTTTTAAAATAGAAATATTTGAAAAAGAAATATTTGAAATAGAATATTTGAAAATAGAACTTTATGAAGCCGTGTTGATTAGATTGACGCCATTTTGACGTGATCGATATTTATATCGATTTTGAAAACGATTTCGAAATGAAATGAATTGAAAACGATTTCGAAATGAATTGAATTGAAAACGAATTCAAAATGAATTGAAAACGAATTCAAAATGAATTGAAAACGATTTCGAAATGAAATGAATTGAAAACGATTTCGAAATGAATTGAATTGAAAACGAATTCAAAATGAATTGAAAACGATTTCGAAATGAATTGAATTGAAAACGATTTCGAAATGAATTGAATTGAAAACGAATTCAAAATGAATTGAAAACGATTTCGAAATGAATTGAATTGAAAACGATTTCGAAATGAATTGAATTGAAAACGAATTCAAAATGAATTGAAAACGATTTCGAAATGAATTGAATTGAAAACGAATTCAAATTGAATTGAAAACGATTTCGAAATGAATTGAATTGAAAACGAATTCAAATTGAATTGAAAACGATTTCGAAATGAATTGAATTGAAAACGAATTCAAAATGAAATGAAAACGATTTCGAAATGAATTGAATTGAAAACGAATTCAAAATGAATTGAAAACGATTTCGAAATGAATTGAATTGAAAACGAATTCAAAATGAATTGAAAACGATTTCGAAATGAATTGAATTGAAAACGAATTCAAAATGAATTGAAAACGATTTCGAAATGAATTGAATTGAAAACGAATTCAAAATGAATTGAAAACGATTTCGAAATGAATTGAATTGAAAACGATTTCGAAATGAATTGAATTGAAAACGAATTCAAAATGAATTGAAAACGATTTCGAAATGAATTGAATTAAAAACGATTTCGAAATGAATTGAATTGAAAACGAATTCAAATGGAATAGAAAGCGAATTGAAATGAATTCAAATTGAATTGAAATTTGAATTGAATAGAAATAAATCTTGAAACGAATTTATAAAGAAGAATTCAATTTTGCTTTGAATTGAAATGGAAGTTGAAATAGCTTTTGAAACGATTTTAAAACTATTTATATAATTCGTTTTAAATAGAAATCGACGAAGTATATATTATATATATTATATATATAATATAATGGCCTGAATAGAACGCGCCGCGCTGCGGCAGTTCGTGAATTTCGACCATTTATTTCAAATGGACATTACGGGAGATCCGACCGTCGGATTCTCCTAAAACCGGAACCGTTGGGTTCGTATCGAAAAGAGCTTTCTAGCGAAGGTTAGAAATTTGAAATCTAACGGTTGGATTTGGAATTATGTCCAAATCAAATTTGAAAAAGGTCGCTATAAGTGCAGTTCGGTGGCCATTGTTGGAAATCGACTGTACGGGCCTTGATAAAATTATTAAAAATAGTAATAATTTGTGTAAAATCATAAGAAATGGTTTAGAAAGGATTGGGATGAAAAACTCCATATTTGAAAAGATAAAAATAGATTTTTATCGAAATGAACTAGTTTTGAACTAGAATTATAATTCTATTTATTTTTAAATAAATAAATTTGAATTTGAAATGGTTTTGAAAATAACCAAAATTTCCAATGATTGCATTGGAGTGGATTTGAATCGAAATTGTCTTCGGAATATTTCGATGTTGGAATTCGTGATATTACAGGTGTTGTTATGGAAATTTGAAAGATATATATTTGTATCGTTATTTCCAATACGACATTTGTTAGTCGTAGAATTCGATATTGAATATAAGCCGATATATTTTCTATTCAGAGCCTTGTATTGAATATCGAATGTGATTTGGGTTTGTCGTGAATGGTGTCTTCACTAACACTGTTCTTGAACCCAGTTGAGAAAAGATTAAATCTTTTTATTTAGATTTAATGAAGTGTACCAATTAAATAATATTTAATTGGAATTGAATTGATATTGATTTTTGGGTTTATCGTGAACAGTGTTTTAAATAACACTTGTTCTTTAACCCGATAATTAATGAATGTGATTTGGGTTTGTCGTGAATGGTGTCTTCACTAACACTGTTTTTGAACCCAGCTGAGAAAAGATTAAATCTTCTGATTTAGATTTAATGAAGTGTACCAATTAAATAATATTTAATTGGAATTGAATGGATATTGATTTTTGGGTTTATCGTGAACAGTGTTTTAAATAACACTTGTTCTTTAACCCGATAATTAATGGGATGTGACTTTGGGTTTATCGTGAACCGTGTTTTAAATGACACTGATTCTTTAACCCAGTCACAGATTAAAACTAAGTGGAGTTTTAATGAATCTTTAATTAGATTGAAATGATCGAAAATGGAGTATCACCAGTTTTGCTCCAGGCGATAGTTAAATCTTTAATTAGATTTGAACGTGAAATTTAGAAACTAACTGTCGGTTAGCCAAGCAGAATGGTTTTCTGAATATTGATCTGATGTTGGTTTCGGCCTTCGGGGTTAATATTTGGGGAATTATTCTCTTGATTAATTTACGGTTAGTGACTAATGAATTGGAATGAGGCGTATGTTGTGTTTGTGTAACACTTTTATAATATATACGCGAGTTATTCGGAAAGACCGGGTTTATCCCATTCTGAATAACTGATACGACCAAAGTCGAAGATGAAGACGATGGTCGAAGACCGGAGGTCTTCACGTCGTTTGGGTGATAACTGATGATCTTGATTGGGCTGTACACCCAAGAAGATGGAAACAGTTAGTGATCGTCCAGACGTACTTGGAGATCGATGGATATGCGGGGTACTAGGTGCCTCCGGTTTCGTTCAGACCCAGAACGGACTTGTAAATGGACTGTGTGTCTGACATTGGATTTCATTCTGTGTGACTGATATCGGTTGCATATGATGGTTTGCCTGTGTGGCATGCTAAGATGCAAATGATCAAGGCTTCTGTTGAAAAGCAAAGTCTTGTGGTGATGATCAAAGCACGGCCTTTGTGGCGTAGCTTTGTGTAACGTTTACCTCGCGTGTTTCACACCAGGTATGAACCAAAAACGGGAGACGGACCTCAGGGAGGACTTGCGTTTCTTTCTAGCTAGAAGTGGCGTCAGTGGTTTTACACGCCCTGACGAGTTTGACTTATGTGGTTGTTGCTGTTGCGAGGCGCCTCAGATTGATCGGTCGTTCTCGAACCGATGGAGTCATTTGTTGGCTCATTGACACCCCAAAGGGTGGGGAAACGTAGTGTTCAGGCATTTTAATCCACATCGGTGGACCGGCCCTGACGATCCAAAGGCTTGACTGAGTACTTGCCTGAGACACGGGCTAGAGCGTCTCGAATCGGTTGAGGATCTTGCCCCTAGCCTCGGTTCATAGATGGAAATCCAATTTCCAAATACGTGACATTTGCGGTTTTATTTGTAAACCTATATATGGCGACATGATATATGGTACCCATGCCGCCTATGATTGATACTTATGATTTGAAGTTGTTTTATACACTATGCACTTATTATAGTATCAAATGATTTGTTTTAACCGTATCAAGCATGTTTGGCTGTTATAAGGGAAAACCCTATCCTCGGCTGCGTTGCATTGTGTGATGGGACCTGGGTCTTATAACAGCTTCATTTTTCTTTATTTAGCATTGCGCTGTTTGTTTTATGCACTGGTATTCTTGGGAGGAAACCCGTTCCGTGTTATACGGCGTGGTCCCTTGATTTACCTAATGATTTAAAATAAAGATTAATAACTGTTTTAGTTCTCACACCAGTCACATGACTGACCTGGAGTTTATTGTTTTAACCTAAACTCTGGGTGCCCTTATTTTGACACGGGCAGCTAGTAGTTTTGGTTTTGCAGATTTATATTCACAGGATCCTGGTTTACAGCTGGAACGATATCCGGAAAGCTTTGTATCCGTATATCTCATTCTAGTCGTGTAATGTATTATTTTCCGCTGCGATGTATTTAAATGTAATTTAAATCTCTGACATTTCTGTATAATATTCATTTATACTCTGTATATTCTTGTAATCTGATGCATTGTTGTAATATACAATGGAACGTTCTTTGATATGTGTTCTGTTGTGGTTTGTTCTCGAACTATCCGACGCTTTCCTTTACGGGGAAGTTGCGGGTCTTCACATCATCAGTGCCAAACAACTCTGATATCATATTACGTAATATTATTTAAATAAATTTTCTTACCTTGGTTTTGCATGAATGCAGTATTCAATTTACTCCTTTTGATCTTCCTCAACTTTCTTTGCCCAAGCTCATTTAATTCCTTCCTTGGCACACTGTTATCCCACATTCCTTTTAAGCCACTCCATTGCGTCGATTTCATGCTACCACATACCGTCCTTTATAACCCACTTCATTCCTTTGTTACTTTACAACTAATCATATGAACTTGCAAATTCGTTATACCTCTTTATGTGGTGCTTGAAAATGAGTCAACATATTATTAGTGTAAACACTAAAAAAAAGTTAAACATACAAAATAATTATTACTCATAACCCTGGTCAGAGGAATGGTGCCTTACCTTATCCAGTTATATTTATCAAATTAAGGTAACTTCATTTTAAAATTTCTAAAAATGATTTCCTAATTTTATATGAAATTTTACTTAGGCACCTAACCTAAGCTCTGATGCCACTTTGTAACGCCCTGGAATTTCGGACCAGTAAAAAATTTCCGAAAATCCTTTTGTCCCGAACAAACAATGGCAGTTGCCATTTTATTTGATAAATATACATTATCACTAAATGCTCTGGATAAAATTTTAATAAATTCCACTTATCTAATTAACCATTTGTGCTTAAATATGAATTAAACACAATTACCGTAAATCTACCATTGTGCAACTCTAATGAGATGGACATTGATATTCATTCCTGCACACTTGATAAACACGTTAGCATGACTTAAATAATAAACATGAAAATGCACCAACATAAGACGAAATATCAAATAATAATAAAAAATATTATTAATAAAGCAGCTGCACAACTACCACTTGTGACTGCCTACGTACCTTTATCTAATTGGTAAGCAATTAGATACAGGATCAAGCCAAAGTAGTTCTTCATTACAAAACATTTAAAATCATTATTTTCTTTCAAAATACTCATTATATCATGTAGAGATTCTCAAAAGTAATCTTAAATTACTTTTATTTAATATTAAATAAAATTCTAAATTATTCCTAAACTCAAATAATTTCAAGTTAAATTTTGAATTAACCATCCCATCCATCAGATCAGTTAGGGATATCCAGGGAGAGCAGGAAACTATATTTTCCAAACCCAAGCCTAGACACTATCCTCTCTGTCACCCTAGGACGTTCCAGTCTTTTATTTTGAAAGACATCCATATATCTCTTATAGAACTTCCTTTCAAAAGATAAACATCTTTGTAAATACTAGTCATCTTCTTTATGCAAAAACTTCTTCATAAACAAATCTCAAACCACTTTGATATTTCTCTAATATATGTTTGGAAAGATCTTCAAAGATTGTACTGAAATAGTTAAGTTCAACACCATTCATTATCTCGATAAAACAAAAACACACCCAATTTATACCTCGTTTAAAACACTAATCATACATCATTTAATCACATACTATTCATGCCTCGATTGAACAGTATTCATCCCTCATTTACACAGTATTTATACCTTGTTCAAGCACTAATCATACCGTGTTTAAACACATACTATCCATGCCTTGATTGAACATTATTCATACCTCATTTAAACACTAGTCATAAATGTCCTCGATCATCAGACGTATATGTTGATTGCTTGTCAAAGCAAAGATCACAACTAATATAGTATGTTAAAGTCATAGGCATCTTTAAATTAAAATACAAGCTTATGAAATAATAATGGATTAGATGATAAGTATACTTACAGTATTCATCGCTATCTTCATGCAAAAGTCTCGTAGAACATCATATATTACTTATCATCACTCCCAAGTAATCAATTATTTTCCTCGAAACATCGAAATTCGTCAACCTTCCTTGTTCTCAATTTTTGACACGTTTTGACTCACTTTTACTTTGACTTAACATCCTCAATTTTATCATTTTTTTATTATACTATAAAGAAACTCAAATCCAAATCTGAGAGGATTTGGAATAGTTTACCATGATTTTATACTCGTAAAATCTATAACAGCGTTTTAGTCATGCTATGAAAGGTTCTGCTCGTTTTAAAATACTTCATAGTCAATTTAGAGAAAATACAGCACTTCCAAAAAAGCTATGACAAGTTCTTGGTGGTTTATAATGATTTTAGACTCAAAACTACTAAAGCGTTTCTTGGCGCTATAGAAAGGTTCTGGCTTGGTTTCGTGCTTCATTAATAGAAAAGATAGCGTTTCGGAGTGCTATAAAAAGTTCCGAAAATCAAATTTTAGCCTGTTTTTGGGCAAAATATTTGATGTTGTTTCTCTATGATAAAAATAGATTTTCAATCCAAATTTTCTACAATAAGAAGCTCTTTTAGTCTACTTATTTATCTTCTAAAGAAACCCTCAAAATCATTTATCAACTTAATGTATAAATTCAAACATCATGAGGCATTTTTAACATGTCCATTTCGGGCTGATTTTTACCCGACCTTGTGTCCAGTTTTTAGGTATGCAAACGGCCGAATTAGAAAAAAATTGGCTAGGGACAAAGTTGTTGCCCTTTGAATTAGCTTTCCAAATTGATAGAGAAGTCGAAATTTCGTTAAGAATTGCAAAAGTTATGCCAAAAATATCGAATGTCATTTTCAGGATTTCAAGTCCAATCATTCATTCATAAATTTCTCAAATTTTCTTCAAAATATGAAATGAATACAAGAAATTAAATAAATTTTCTCACCTTGTACATGTGCCTTGATCTTGTATTTATCCTCTAGGCTTCCCCTAAACATCTCTTCTTTTTCTTATCTTGGTTTTATGTTTGTGAATGCATGAAATAAAATGAACCTTTCCACCCTTTATATAGAGATTTTCAAGGCTAGTTTGTAATTTAGTTTAGGAAACTTGTCCTTCATCATTCATGCAAACCATAAGATGATGACACATGCTTACTAAGGTGTCCTAAGATGTTTCTACACATGGACACCTAAGAGGGTTATGTGTCCTCGTCTCTTTTTTTTCTTATCTTTTTCATTTAGCTTACATGATAAGCTTCTTATTTTAAATTTATTTTCCCTTACATGAATACATATATTCTTGTTTAACAACCAAGATTTAGGATGTAGACACATGTCTACTTATATGTCTTTATATTTTTCTACACATGGACACCTAATATGGTTATGTGTCATTACATTATTTACTTACAAGACATGTGTTCCATTCTTTTGGTGACATGTGTCCCTATCATGTTAAGTCATTTTTCATTTTCTAGAACATGTACACATATATCATTTGTATGTTACTTTTATGATATGTACATACATATATGTGTTCTTCTAACGTTACTACATGCACATGATATTCCAACAGCTTTTAATAAGCAAAACCTCATTTATCGATAAAACTGTTTTCAGCCACATTATCGATTTTTCTTTAAACTACTTATCTTTGTAAACAAAAACTCAACAATATGTTTTCTTCTGTTTAATTATTATTTATAAAGGGATTTAATCAAGGTTATAAAACCATTTTTTATAATACTAAACCCAACATTTAAATATTTAAATAACCTCAATATTTAAATATTTACTGCTCGAAATTTTAGGTTGTTACATATACTATTTAGAAAATTGCGCGGTGTTACAAGATTTGTGTTTAATAGGTTGTACAGGTGGAATTTGAAATGGAGACTCAACAGGAAATATTTCTTATAAAGATTTAACTCATCGTTTAAATGGTTTAACTGAATCTGTTGAGAATCCAAAATCTAAAAATAAACTTCTGAAATCTGAGAAGCTTGAGTTGATCTGCAAAAATAATCTTTTGGAATCAAAACTCAAAAACATTAAGAAGTCTTCAAATTCTAATTGCCAAAATTGTTTAAATTTGAAAAATGATCTTGTTCATCAAAATAAAGATATTCAGAAACTTGAAAACGAAATCCTGATTTTAATAGAGAACAAGATAGAGCTTGAAAGAACACACAATTGTTTGCAAAAAGAATTTGAAAATTTTAAGACGACTGAGAATTAGAAATATATTTTTGCTGAAAAACAGAATTTGTTGAAAAGTGATTCGATTTTGAAAGAACTTGAAAACGAGATTGAAAATTTCAAGAAATTTGAATCTGAAAATCGAAAACATTTTGAAATTGAAATTTCTAAGTCTCAAACCAAAATCAAATTACTTGAATCTGAAAATTTGGTTTTGAAACAACGTGATGTTGAAAGAAAGATCACTAATAGTGGTTGTTCATATTTAATAAAAGAAAATTGTGATCTTAAATCCAAAATTCAATGATTGGAATCAACTTTGGATAAATTTTCTAATGGGGAAAAATTACTGAATATGTTGTTGCAAAACCAAAATTCTATTGGAAAGAGTTATGTTCTTGGCTTCGGGAAAAACAATGGTTTTGAAAAACGGAATTCATATGATTTTAAAAATCCTTTAAACTGCTCTGGAAAGAATCTATGTGAAAATTCAAACTCTGGTAATCCCAAAGAATTTTTGAATCAAAAACGTAATGTGAATTCGTTTTATAATAATCCATATAAACAATCCTGGATCCAAAAAGAAATAAAACAAACTTCGTTAAATTCAAACAGATTTGGGTTACAAAGGGTACAAAGGTAAATTTGGATGGATTGTTATATAAACAAGTTTGGGTACCGAAATATATGAATACATTGAAGAGTGGTTTAACTAATTTTGTTAGACCACTCAATTCTCTGAACAGTTAGGTGCTAACGAAGGCGGAGGAACCACTGTGTTGAAAAGAGATTGATTTCAAGCTGTTCTATATTTTTGTATCATCCACAGCTCCTTAGCCAAGATGGTTGGGTCAAAGATTCAGGTTTACACTGATTTCAGGTGTAATCTCTGAACTCACCTTTGTAAATATTTATTTTCTTTGTCTATTTCTCCTTCCATCTCCTCTTTTATTTTTTTGTTTTTGTTTTGTCACTGCCATATTTTTTTCCTCTTGGACATCCTTAACTTCCAGTTGCAGAACTCTTGATTTTCTGAAAATCTACTTCACTTGAATGAAAATCCGATTTTTTAATCTTTTCCAGATCTTGAATATAAATTTTCAAATATCTACAACTGTTTTGAAACATATTTTCTGTTTTCTGAATTCATAATAGTGTTGATGTATTCTTGTCATATCTTGAACACTGTTGATTTGAATTCTAAATTTTTGAAGATCTGAAAACAATTGAAATTTCACAAATCTCTGCTGTTCTGAGGTTATTTTAATTCATTTTAGAAAGGCTTGGAAATTTATACTCATTACAGCACACTACTATATATCAATTGTGATAATTTCTTTGATTTTCAGATTGGCTTGGAAATTTTAATCTGTCTTGAATCTCAGTAATACATCCTGAAATTAATCTTTATTCATGGTCATTATGGTTGAAATTTATTTCTTTGAAATCATCTGAAATTCTTGATATTTTGAATCTCACACACCTCTTAATTCTGAAATTATCAATCTTGTGTGACTGATTCATTGTATCTCAAAACTTGACATTGACTCAAGTGATTTCAAATAAATTGTTTTAAATTATTTTGGATCACGAATATCTCTTAAGCCTGATGTAAATGATCTGAAATTTTTTGTATACTTATCAGAAAATTGCTTCTGAAAAATTCTTTGAAAATATGGTCGTAAAACTTATCGTTATTTAATGATTATTAGATTTGAATATATGTTTGTTTAAAATCGTTTGAAATTATTGATTTATTGAATCTCACACATATCTCGAATCAAAAATTTATAATCTGGTGTGGTTGATTCATTAAATTCTGATATTTTCATATTCCATCAAATGATTTAAAATAAACGGTATTTTTAATCTTGGATCATGAATCATCTTATGAGACCATCACCTTGACAAGTCTGATTTGAAATTGATTTCTTGTGCTGCTCTGATATTGTTTTGAAAATATTTTGAAAATTGCTTGTTTATGATCTGTTTGATGCTCTGATACTATTTTTCAAATAACTACTTGCTCTTGCCTATTGCTCTGATAAATGTGCTAAATTTGTAATCTTGTCTGATTGGGCTTTGTGTTTAAAATTCTTTAGTCTGAGATTTCCATGATAAGCCACCAGGGTGTGATTAAAATCCTCAATAATGGAGACTACAATTGGTATCTGCACTTCATTCATTTTCACCTATCTGTTTTGAATTTTCACCTTGTATAGACACTATACAAATTTTTTCTTGTATAAATCTGTTTAAATTCCTCTTGTAATTGATTTTCAATTTTAAAATTATTTATTGATTATTCATTCAGAAATTGAAATCAATATCCAAATTGAACTGTATTTATAATTCATCAAAATTATTATCAGATTTGATGAATTGTAACTGCTGTATATTTCACAACAAGAGGAGATTTTATTTGGATTTTAATGATGGTTGAATATTAATTATAATATTGTTGAACTGGCAATTATTTCACGACCATCTTCATTATCTATCATCCTTCTTTCATCCATCATGATTTTATATTAATGTGGAGAGTTTAATTTTTTTTAAAACATCTTGAATAAATAGTGGAAATATTCGTGATAGAAATGGGACTATATTATTTTTCAAAATTAGTGATAATTGAAAATTTTCAATGATCCCGGTACAGTCGAGCATATTTCATAATATGATTAATTTAGAAATTTATTTCACAAACCATTTCTGTACCTACCACATTTCTATCATCCATATTGGTTTTATATACCGAGGAGTCTTTTCTTTTTAAAGATGAAAATGATAAACATATATATAATTAATACATAAGTGTGTCTCTAATCTCATTTAAAAATCCAAGCTCTGCTCATGCATGGTTATGAGACAACTTATAATTTAAGCTGAGACTGACCTCATTTAAAAATCCAAGCTCTGATTATGCGTGGTCAGTGTGCTCTTAAATAATAAATAAAAGAAAAGGAAATAATGTGCTAAATTGAAATAAATCTAAAATTCTCCTTGGTGTATAAAAACTAGCCTATCAATCCATCTTTCTCATTTGTGAAATGTGTTGAAATCTTATGACGTATTATGATTTTTTGATTGATAGCTATTTGGATTTGAGATTATACATTTTTTTCACTTAAACTGAATCTATAATTATAGTCCAAATCCATCACTGTTTTGTGCTTCAATGTCTTAAAATATTATTAGAAAATAACTGTAAAATATTCATATTTTTTAAACTCTCTCCATTTTAATAATTTTCATCGTAAATCCGTCATTCTCTTAAATGTGAAACATGCCACCTGTTCTCAAAATATTATGATTTTTGTTTGATTGATTGAGATTTATGATGTCCGTTCTTCCTATTAAGCTGAAATTATATTTTTAGTCATTTTTCATCTATATTTTAAATTCTATATCGTTTTGATGATAACAAAAGGGGGAGAATGGGTAGAGATTTTGGGTAGAGACTTTTATTTATGAGTGAATATTTTATAAATATTATAATTTTGAAAATTCATTCAATTTTCAGTCAGTTCACTCATGCACAGTTATAGGGGGAGTTTTCTGTTGTAGGGGGAGCTAATAAATAGGGGGAGTTCAATTTTTCACTGTCAAACACATTTATTGGGCTAAAAATCTTAATATTTGTTTGTCATCATCAAAAGGGGGAGATTGTTGTATATAAATTTGTTGTATACACAATTATAACAACCAAATATATATATTACTATTAAACGAGTATTCTCATTCTAGGATACTCCTGATCCTATCTCTAATGAGTATTCTTATTGGATATTACTAATCCAACCTCTGAGGAGTCTTCTGTTTAGTCCTAATGAATTGTACCCCAAAGATTTGAGCTAACCTGAGCTCTGATACCAGCTGTAACGACCCGGATTTCGCCCGACCCCAATCGATCGCAAGATCGATCAAGACCGTTCAAATTCCGCGTACTTTAACTTTGGGCATACAAAACATCAGAACAACAACACAGACTTTTATAACATCAATAATAAATGTTACATCAGAGTACATAATATCAGAGTACATCGATAAATAATACAGCGGAAGATAAATTACAATAGATTAAATACATTGCAGCGGAACTAATCTCAGCGGAAGGCCATCAATATTCTGGACCCAGCTTCAGACTTCAATCCAGGATCCTGATTAACTATATCTGCAAAAAGCTACTTGTAACACCCCACGCCCGCTATGATCACTCACTAAGGGAATGCCATAGCATCGGTGGAGTATTTTAGTGAATATAGAACAGAAAAATTACAACAAGACAGATATAAATAGTACTTGAAATTTTAAAACATCATCTCACAACAGCGGAAATAAACATGTCTGGTTACATCATAAAACCACAATAAAAGTCAAGTACAATATCCATCAAAATAAAGAAGTACATAATCCCACTCTCTCATACAATAGCCATAACAAAAGGAAAGATAACTGGATAACTGGAGCTTTACATCTACCCAAGCTCCTAAAGACTGGAACAACAATCCGATCAAGCTCTACTACCGCTAGGATCCACCGTAGGACCTGAGGGTTGGGAAAAAGATAAAAACAACGGGGTCAGACATAAGTCTGAGTGAGTCCTATAACTTTAACAATACAATCATTAAAGTAACCAGAGAAGACATAAACTTGACCTACGGTAATATCTGGGGATGAATGGCTACACTAAGCAGCTTGGTAGACTTAGGATAAACTAAGATAACCGTAAGGACGCATTTGCCCACCCAAGGATAATTACTAACTGCACCACACCAGTCATTCCTACTTAAAGGTTGATCCCTTCCAAGGACTTAGAAAATTTGCCCAGTAGTTTCATGTACTCCTAGCCCACTACATAGGTGTCGTCTGCCCCTATCTCCACTAGGTGTACTCAGTAATTCTTACCCAGTAGTTTCGTGTACCCCTACATAGGTGGCGTCTGCCCCTATCTTCATTAGGTGTACCCACTACTCCCCATCGATCGGCTCCCTACCGTAGATACCCGTGCTGGTCCCACAGTGGGGTGTATCACTCCCCTAAAGTGGCTACCCAATACTATCAACGGTGCACGGCTTTATATCTACACGATGCAACAACGGCTTATCTACCAGCCCGGGCCCACACACGCATATGAAACCCGTTGGACTTGCGCTGCCACCGCTAACCCGTTTTGGCCTCTTATAATCAAGCCCAATATGCGTGTCCCGTCACTCGACATGGGTCGAGCCCACAAAGATACGTTTGGGATATTGGTTGAAATGGGCCCCCAACAAGCTACCCACCTAAGCTTGTCATATATCTAGTGTATCCCACTTAACCCTTTAATCATGTTTAATTACATGTTTCCACTTGGTTAAGTATTCTAATCGTATTTTCTATTGCCACCCAAGGCAACCCACTAGATTCCACATGCCACCCAAGGCAACCATTAAATTTCCACATGCCACCCAAGGCACCCACTTAACCCCTCATGTCCCACTACATGCTATTATGGTTAAGTGTTTCTTAATTAATTAAGACCGTGATCTCCCATAAAGACCTCCCACATTAGACTGGCTGTTATGACCGCCTGGTTAAGCCGGTAGAATCCGGGCAGTCTTACGTCATAACAGAGTCTAACCTCGTGTCTTTACCTTAATCACGTATTTAATTTATGGCTAAGACCTCTCACATTGGGCTGACATTTGTAGCAACTGGTTAAGCCGGTCGGGTCCGGGTAGTTTTACACTACAAATGAGTCCAACCTCGTGTCTTAGTCGATTAATTACACCTAATTAATCACCCCCATATTAATTATCCCTAATTAATATCAAGTTTTCCATAACATGGGTAGACCTAACTCAATAGGTAAATTCCCATGGGGTAGACCTAACTCAATAGGTAAATTCCCACTTATGGTAATTTATTTTTATGGTATGCTTAATCATACCCAATCATTCATTTATTAACATATTTACCAACCCCATCGTTCCCACGTAAATCGTTCTCATTTCATGACATAAATAAGGGGAAGATCATCACAAATATCATGGGTTTAGCATACAACTTTGTCATGGGTTTAGAGGATGCCAACTTGCATATATGAGCATATATTAACCCAACTACATATAACCCAAACTTGCATATTATCATACACATGATTTGCATAACATGTTGCATATGAGCTTGCATATTATCATACACATATCTTGCATAACATGTTGAACTTGCATATAGTCATTCTCATGACTTACATAACATGTTAAACATGCATTTAAGCATACACATAACTTGCATAAGCATTCACATACTTGCATAAGCATTCACATACTTGCATAAGCATACATAACTTGCATAAACATGCATAACTTGCATATCATGTCATTTAAGCATATACATATCTTGCATAAGCATTCATATACTCGCATAAGCATGCATAACTTGCATATCACATAAATCTTGCATTTAAACATATACATGACTTGCATAAGCATCCATATACTTGCATAAGCATGCATAACTTGCATATCACATTAAACTTGCATTTAAACATATACTTAACTTGCATAACTCACTTTGTTAAACATGCATAATTCCACTCATTAAATATGCATAAATCCACTTGTTAAACATGCATATACCAACTTGTTAAACATGCATAAATCAACTTATTAAGCATGCATAAACCAACTTATCAAATATGCATAAACATAGAACAACATAGAGTAACATATCATTATACATGATTCAAACTCACTAATCCGCATTTAAGACCATAAGTCTCATTACACCCAATCTACTTACTTTAACAATTGATGTTAAAGTGATAGAAACTCAGCAAACTCAAGATTAGCAACCTTATGAAGTAGAATTAGTTGCTAACTATGAAGATAATGATGATTAAAGATTGATTAGAGAGTGATTAGCTTGCAACTTCCTTCATAAATTAGTGGAGGCTCCTCTTAGGATTTAATTTGGCGGCATGAGGCCATCATTTCTATTTTTGGTAAGGATTAAGGGGGGTTTAGGGTGTATTTATAGATTAGGTGAGTGTCTTAGGCCCTTAGATTAACCCTAGATTAGATTAGGACCCTTAGATTTCGGAAATCTCTAGAACCAGCCCTCCTAGCCAGCCTGAAACCCAACCTGGTGCAACCTGGTGCACCCAGGTTCAATGGACGGCGCGCCCCTGTCGACAGGCAAGTCGACACCCCTGTCGACAGGCCTGTCGACAGCCCTGTCGACATGGGTAGGGCGGGAATCTTCCCGCCTGACCCCGCCTGTTCCATCCCACAATCTGAAATTTTAAATTTTTAAATCTGTTTTAGTTTTGAATTTTCTGCAAACTTCATCGGGCCATAACTGGGCCATACGGACTTCGATTTTCGAAAACTCGGACTCTATTTTGCGTATTTTTCCGAGACGAACGCAATAACGCAACCCGTTTCCCCTAATTCCCACATCTGAGATTATTTATCCTTTAATTAGTGAATTTTAGTATTAACCCAAAATTCGGGGTGTTACATTCTCCCCTCCTTAAAGGATTTCGTCCCCGAAATCTCTAAGCTAAGGAGAATGAATATCCTACCATCCAAACATCCATCTACTCAATCCATCAAACACGGGCATCCATTGTCCTTAGAACAATTTCTAATGATGTATGAGCATATGCAAAGAGTGTATGTATATGTTCCCTATCTAATGTATGAACATATGCAAACCATGATAGTGCCATGCATCCATTATGTATGCGAAAGAACCCTATCGACACATACAATATCTACATGAGTGCACAATCATTCACCAAAATGCATCATCCATGTGATAACACAACCATTATACATCCATAAATATATTTTCCTACACACAATTTTATGCAATATGCAATATGAAGTGACTGAGCCGATCTAGTGCCTAGAGTGTGTGTATATGCATCCACGAGCAACCACTAGCAAACACTTGCATCCACTTGCATCCATCAACCATAACATGTCTCAAACACATGTTTCAACCATAGGTTTACCCTATCTAAAGGTCAAAGGTACTAACGAGAGGACATACCAAAGATAAGATAAGTACTAGACAAGCGATAAAGGAGAAAGTAAAGACATACCCTCAAAAAGAAATGGGTACAATGAACGCATCTTCGCTTCCGTCTCCCAAGTTGCGTTGCTCTCATCTTCTCCCCATTGCACCTTGACTAGTTGAACCTCTTTGTTTCTCAACTTCCTAGTCTCTGACCCAAGGATGCGAGTAGGAGCTCGTCGAATAGTCGCATCACGCTCCACCTCTACATCTCAAAGGAAGCTCGGCTCTACCACCTCTGCCGTCTCATGTAAGCACTTCCTCAAATGGGACACATGGAATACATCATGAACACCACTAAGTCTGTCGGGCAACTCCACCCTATATGCCATCCGTCCAATTCTTTCCTTGATAGGAAACGGCCCAACAAACCTTGGTGCTAACTTCCCAACGGATCCGAAGCGAACAACATTTCTCAACGGAGATACCTTAACAAAAACCATATCCCCAACCTCAAACTCAACATCCGTTCTTCTCTTGTCCGCATAAGATTTTTGCCTATCCTGCGCTGCTTTCATCCTTCTTCGAATCAAGTCAATCTTCTCAGAAGTCTCCCTAACCATATCGGGCCCAAGCAAGATCTTATCCGTAGATTCCCACCAACATGTAGGTGATCGACAAGGCCTTCCATAGAGAGCTTCGAAAGGAGCCATACCAATACTGGACTGAAAGCTGTTATTATATGCGAACTCTACCAATGGAAGATGCTATTCCCATGTACCTCCAAAATCTAAGATACAAAGCCTCAAAAGGTCTTCTAGAACATGATTCACCCTCTCAGTCTGGCCGTCCGTCTGAGGATGATATGCAGTGCTCAGACACAATTGAGTCCCCACTGCTTCTTGCAAACTTCTCCAGAACTCGCTAGTGAAGATAGGATCTCGATCACTCACTATGCTAGAGGGTACCCCATGTAATCGAACTATCTCTCGAAGATATACTGAAGCCAGCCATGGAGCAGTCCTCTTGCTCTTCACAAGTATAAAATGGGCGCTCTTAGTAAGTCTGTCTACCACCACCCAAATTCCTGTATTACCCTTCCTCGACCTGGGTAACCCGTCAATAAAATCCATCGAGACGCTATCCCACTTCCATTGCGGAACCTCCAATGGGTGAAGCAACCCACCTGGTTTCCTTTGCTCCGCCTTCACTTGCTGGCACACCAAGCATCGAGCGACATACTCGGCCACATCTTTCTTCATACCGGCCCAGAAGAAAACTCTCTTCATGTCTCGGTACATCTTGTCCCCACCGGGATGAATAGTCATCCTAGAACGGTGTGCATCATCAAGAATAACCTTTCTCAAACCCTCGTCTTGCGGTACACAAAGTCTACCGTCTCTACGCAAGCACCCCCTATCGTCTAGGGTGTACCTACTCAAATGGCTGGACGACTCCCCCCTTATGAGCTTCTCCACCAACTCAACCAACTGTGGGTCGTCCCTCTGTGCTTCTTCAATCCGCCCCAAAAGAGTAGGCCTAACTTCCAAGGAAGCTAGCAAACCGGGTACATAATCAATGGAAGGTCTGAAATCAAACATCGAGATAAACTCCAAGCTTCGTCGTTCCATGAACAATGGACTCAAGGACAACCTCTTCCAACTCAAGGCGTCCGCCACCACGTTACCCTTGCCAGGGGTATATGCTATCTCGAAATCATAGGATGCTAAGAATTCCGTCCACCTTTGCTGTCTCAGATTCAAATCCTTCTGAGAAAACAAGTACTTTAATGATTTGTGGTCGGTGAACAACTCGAATCTCTCACCAAGAAGATAATGGCGCCAAATCTTAAGCGCAAAAACAATAGCGGCCAGCTCTAAATCATGGGTAGGGTAGTTTTTCTCATGTGCCCTTAACTGCCTTCCACCATAGGCTATTACCCTTCCCTCTTGCATTAAGACGGCGCCAAGTCCTGTCCCATAGGCATCGGTATAGACAACAAATGGCTTGCTCCCATCTGGCAACACTAAAACTGGAGCCGTGGTTAAAGCTCTCTTTAACCGTCGGAACGCATCATCACAATCTACGTCCCATGCGAAAACAAGATTCTTCTTCGTTAAGCGGGTTAATGGGGCTGATATCTTCGCGAAGTCTTTGATAAACTTCCTATAATAACCCGCCAACCCCAAGAAACTTCTTACTTCGGTAGCATTTCTAGGAACCTTCCAATCTTGGACTGATACTACCTTCGCGGGATCCACGGCTATCCCCTCCTTGGAGACCACGTGCCCCAAGAACCGCACTTCCTTCCTCCAGAAGTGACATTTAGAGAATTTAGCCTTAAGGCTATGTGCTCGAAGAGTCTTCAATACCTCCCCAAGATGTAAGGCATGCTCTTCCTCACTCTTAGAAAACACTAAGATATCATCCACAAAGACCACCACGAATTTATTAAGGAACTCCCTGAACACCCTACTCATCAAGTCAACAAAGTATGCAGGGGCGTTCGTCAACCCAAATGGCATCACCAGCCACTCATAGAAACCATCCGGAGTTCTAAAGGCAGTCTTGTCTATGCTATCCTCAGCCACCCTCAACTGATGAAACCCCGTGGCTAAGTCCAACTGAGAAAATACTGAAGCGCCAACCAACTGATCGAAAAGATCATCTATTCTCGGCAATGGGTGTCGATTCTTCTTTGTGAGCTTGTTGAGTTCTCTATAGTCTACACAAAGTCTGAGGGACCCATCCGCCTTCGTAGCAAATACTACTGGAGCACCCCACTCCGATATGCTCCGTCTTATGAACCCCTTTTCAAGCAACTCCCCTACTTGCTTATGGAGTTCCCTCCTCTCACGAGGAGCCATGTGGCGCACGGGTAAAGATACCGGTTTAGCATTATCCACCAAATATATTCGGAAGTCAATCTCCCGCTTCGGAGGTAAGCCCTTCACCTCCTCAAACACATCCGGATATTCCCGGACCACTCTCATAGATTGCAAACTCTCGACCGAAGCGTCAAGCGATTCAAGATAACTTAGCATAACAGAGTCCCTGGGATTACAAGAAATTTCGAGAGTGTTACCCAAGCGGGTCATGAGCCTAACAACTCTCCTTTCGCAATCAAGAACGGCACCGTTACTGGATAGCCAGTCCATGCCCAAAATCAACCCATAGCCCGTGAAGCCCAAGACAAAAGCATCACATCTAAACTCAATGCTAAGTATAGAAATCTTCAAACCCAAACATATCATGGACAAATAAGTGGAGCCCCCAATTGGGTTTGAAACAACCAAGGGATCATCTACCAGACTGGTGTCTAAGTGCAGTAACTCAACTAATGATGATGAAATAAACGAATGAGATGCGCCTGAATCAAACAATGTACGGACAGGATGATCAAATAGAAAAACCAGACTTTCAACGGAGATAGTTCTACCTCTCTCCTGAATCGGTGGAACCGCGAGAGCCTGTACTTGCCCCCTAGCCTGACTCGGTGCCATAAGAGCTTGCACATGTCCTCCTGAGGTAGATCCCGTCCTTTGCCCTTTCTTAGGGCAATCCTTCACCAAATGCCCTGCTTCGCCACAGTGGAAGCAGCCAGTCTTCTTCTTCTTGCGACAATCCTTGCTTAGGTGGCCAGTTGTCCCACAATTGAAACACTTCTTCTTCTTGCCCTTGCCACCGTTGCCTTTCCCACCTTTGCTTTGTTGTTGTTGCTGAGGTTTCTTTTGATCTCCCTTCTTCTCGGGTGCCTTATTAGCATTAGGACCCTTCTCTTCCTCATACATGAGTGCCATGTCAACTAGCTTCTCAAAGGTGGCCCCCATAGGGATGTGAGGCATAGCCAACCCATGCATAGGTTCATTCAAGCCTTTCACGAACCGCAAAGCCTTCTTCTCCGGTGTATTCACCATATCTAGGCCAAACCTTGCCAATTGATTAAACTTGTTAACATATTCCTTCACCGAAAGATTTCCTTTCTTTAGAGTCAAGAATCTTTCCATATACAAGTTTTCCTCCGCCCTTGAGAGAAACTTTGCCACAAATCTTTGCCTAAAATCCGCCCAAGAGTCAACGGGGCGTTCTCCATTAGTGACCTCCCACCAGAATGAGGCCTCTCCCTTCATTAACCAAGCAGCCAACTTGACTTTCTTTCCTTCTTCCATCTCAAAGATATCAATCAACTCTTCCACCTCCTTAAGCCAATCTCTAGCCTCCACAAAAGTTTCAGATCCTTGAAAAGGTTTCCCTCCCATAGCTTTAAATTCCTTGCAAGTCTTAGCAAAAGTATCCATGCGAGGAGGAGGGGGAGGAGGAAGATCGGGTACTATGGTTAGTGGAGGAACATTTGCTGGACCCGTAGTGGTGGCCCTAGCCTCCATCAATCTCCTATACCATACTGGTATTGTCACACCCTCTGGAAAGTTAAGATTCTCGGCCATGCTGAAACGAAAAAGGAAAGATTCAAAACGAAGGATTCGAAGGATATAGATATGGCTATTGGGGATTATGCTTTTCTTTCAAAAACTTTTCTCTTAAAAGACATGTTTTTGAAAATATCTTTTCCAAAAATGTTTTAGAAAAATAGCTTTCTAAAAATTTTATCTGTTCCGGTAACCTTTGCTCTGATACCACGTGTAACACCCCACGCCCGCTATGATCACTCACTAAGGGAATGCCATAGCATCGGTGGAGTATTTTAGTGAATATAGAACAGAAAAATTACAACAAGACAGATATATATAGTACTTGAAATTTTAAAACATCATCTCACAACAGCGGAAATAAACATGTCTGGTTACATCATAAAACCACAATAAAAGTCAAGTACAATATCCATCAAAATAAAGAAGTACATAATCCCACTCTCTCATACAATAGCCATAACAAAAGAAAAGATAACTGGATAAATGGAGCTTTACATCTACCCAAGCTCCTAAAGACTGGAACAGCAATCCGATCAAGCTCTACTACCGCTAGGATCCACCGTAGGACCTGAGGGTTGGGAAAAGGATAAAAACAACGGGGTCAGACATAAGTCTGAGTGAGTCCTATAACTTTAACAATACAATCATTAAAGTAACCAGAGAAGACATAAACTTGACCTACGGTAATATCTGGGGATGAATGGCTACACTAAGCAGCTTGGTAGACTTAGGATAAACTAAGATAACCGTAAGGACGCATTTACCCACCCAAGGATAATTACTAACTGCACCACACCAGTCATTCCTACTTAAAGGTTGATCCCTTCCAAGGACTTAGAAAATTTGCCCAGTAGTTTCATGTACTCCTAGCCCACTACATAGGTGTCGTCTGCCCCTATCTCCACTAGGTGTACTCAGTAATTCTTACCCAGTAGTTTCGTGTACCCCTACATAGGTGCTGTCTGCCCCTATCTTCATTAGGTGTACCCACTACTCCCCATCGATCGGCTCCCTACCGTAGATACCCGTGCTGGTCCCACAGTGGGGTGTATCACTCCGCTAAAGTGGCTACCCAATACTATCAACGGTGCACGGCTTTATATCTACACGATGCAACAACGGCTTATCTACCAGCCCGGGCCCACACACGCATATGAAACCCGTTGGACTTGCGCTGCCACCGCTAACCCATTTTGGCCTCTTATAATCAAGCCCAATATGCGTGTCCCGTCACTCGACATGGGTCGAGCCCACAAAGATACGTTTGGGATATTGGTTGAAATGGGCCCCCAACAAGCTACCCACCTAAGCTTGTCATATATCTAGTGTATCCCACTTAACCCTTTAATCATGTTTAATTACATGTTTCCACTTGGTTAAGTATTCTAATCGTATTTTCTATTGCCACCCAAGGCAACCCACTAGATTCCACATGCCACCCAAGGCAACCATTAAATTTCCACATGCCACCCAAGGCACCCACTTAACCCCTCATGTCCCACTACATGCTATTATGGTTAAGTGTTTCTTAATTAATTAAGACCGTGATCTCCCATAAAGACCTCCCACATTAGACTGGCTGTTATGACCGCCTGGTTAAGCCGGTAGAATCCGGGCAGTCTTACGTCATAACAGAGTCTAACCTCGTGTCTTTACCTTAATCACGTATTTAATTTATGGCTAAGACCTCTCACATTGGGCTGACATTTGTAGCAACTGGTTAAGCCGGTCGGGTCCGGGCAGTTTTACACTACAAATGAGTCCAACCTCGTGTCTTAGTCGATTAATTACACCTAATTAATCACCCCCATATTAATTATCCCTAATTAATATCAAGTTTTCCATAACATGGGTAGACCTAACTCAATAGGTAAATTCCCATGGGGTAGACCTAACTCAATAGGTAAATTCCCACTTATGGTAATTTATTTTTATGGTATGCTTAATCATACCCAATCATTCATTTATTAACATATTTACCAACCCCATCGTTCCCACGTAAATCGTTCTCATTTCATGACATAAATAAGGGGAAGATCATCACAAATATCATGGGTTTAGCATACAACTTTGTCATGGGGTAAGAGGATGCCAACTTGCATATATGAGCATATATTAATCCAACTACATATAACCCAAACTTGCATATTATCATACACATGATTTGCATAACATGTTGCATATGAGCTTGCATATTATCATACACATATCTTGCATAACATGTTGAACTTGCATATAGTCATTCTCATGACTTACATAACATGTTAAACATGCATTTAAGCATACACATAACTTGCATAAGCATTCACATACTTGCATAAGCATTCACATACTTGCATAAGCATACATAACTTGCATAAACATGCATAACTTGCATATCATGTCATTTAAGCATATACATATCTTGCATAAGCATTCATATACTCGCATAAGCATGCATAACTTGCATATCACATAAATCTTGCATTTAAACATATACATGACTTGCATAAGCATCCATATACCTGCATAAGCATGCATAACTTGCATATCACATTAAACTTGCATTTAAACATATACTTAACTTGCATAACTCACTTTGTTAAACATGCATAATTCCACTCATTAAATATGCATAAATCCACTTGTTAAACATGCATATACCAACTTGTTAAACATGCATAAATCAACTTATTAAGCATGCATAAACCAACTTATCAAATATGCATAAACATAGAACAACATAGAGTAACATATCATTATACATGATTCAAACTCACTAATCCGCATTTAAGACCATAAGTCTCATTACACCCAATCTACTTACTTTAACAATTGATGTTAAAGTGATAGAAACTCAGCAAACTCAAGATTAGCAACCTTATGAAGTAGAATTAGTTGCTAACTATGAAGATAATGATGATTAAAGATTGATTAGAGAGTGATTAGCTTGCAACTTCCTTCATAAATTAGTGGAGGCTCCTCTTAGGATTTAATTTGGCGGCATGAGGCCATCATTTCTATTTTTGGTAAGGATTAAGGGGGGTTTAGGGTGTATTTATAGATTAGGTGAGTGTTTAAGGCCCTTAGATTAACCCTAGATTAGATTAGGACCCTTAGATTTCGGAAATCTCTAGAACCAGCCCTCCTAGCCAGCCTGAAACCCAACCTGGTGCAACCTGGTGCACCCAGGTTCAATGGACGGCGCGCCCCTGTCGACAGGCAAGTCGACAGGCAAGTCGACACCCCTGTCGACAGGCCTGTCGACAGCCCTGTCGACATGGGTAGGGCGGGAATCTTCCCGCCTGACCCCGCCTGTTCCATCCCACAATCTGAAATTTTAAATTTTTAAATCTGTTTTAGTTTTGAATTTTCTGCAAACTTCATCGGGCCATAACTGGGCCATACGGACTTCGATTTTCGAAAACTCGGACTCTATTTTGCGTATTTTTCCGAGACGAACGCAATAACGCAATCCGTTTCCCCTAATTCCCACATCTGAGATTATTTATCCTGTAATTAGTGAATTTTAGTATTAACCCAAAATCGGGGTGTTACACTACTTGAATGCCCGTGTGGAAAGAGGGTACCCGAGTTTGCAAAGTGAAACAAACTACAGGTCAGTCGTGGGTCTGGTGTGAGAATTCTGTACTTAACTTATCTAATAAGTAGGCTAATCACAGGACCACGCTGCTAATGCGGAACGGGTTTACTCCATTAGATTGCCAATGCATAAATAAAGTAAATCGTCAAATAACGCAATGCTTTTTAGAAAAATGAAACCATTATAAGACCCAGGTCCCATCACACAATGCAACGCAAACCGGAGGATAGGGTTTTACCTTATAATGGTCAAAAGATGCTTGATACGTAAAAACAATATTATTATTAGTGTGTATATATATATATATATTTAAAACATTTCAAATATAATATCAATCCTAGACGGCATAGCTACCATCTACTGTGTCGCCATACTAGTTATACAATCAAAACCGCAAGGGGCATATTGGAAATTGGGTTTCCATCATGAGTAAAGGCTAGGGAGGAGCTCCTGACCGATTCGAGACACTCTAGCAATGTCTCAGGATTCGGACGCTGGCGAACCCTTGGATACATCAGGGCCGGTCCACAAATATTTTAGTGGATTAGTTATGCCTGAACACACGCTCTCCGATCCTATTGGACTACAAATCAGCCGAGGGCGACCGATAAGAATAAAACGAGGCCTCACAAAATTCCATCAACCACATAAGCAAATGTCGGGCCATGTCAAAGCCCAGCACCACTTCTAGCTAGAAAGAAACGTGTGCACTTCCTGCGTTCCCTTCTCCCGTTTTAGACTCAACCGGTGTGTGAGGCTCACGAAGTCACGATATACACAAAGTTATGCCTAAATAGACTGTTCTTTGATCATCAACCATAAGGCCTTCTTTTCAACAAAGCCTTGATCATTTGCATCTTAGCATGTCACATTGTATGACCCTACCATACTATTGATCATCTACCAATATATATATAACCTCTAAGCTCATACATCTTAGAGAAGGGTGATAAGTAAAGAATAAATTCTTCACCACCAAACAGAAATATATAATCAGTAGTGTTCAACAAATACAGTAGAAAGGAATACAATGTCAGACACGCAATCCATTTACAAGTCCGCTCTGGGTCTGAGCGAAACAACGTGTCTATCGATCTCCAAATGCGTTTGGACGATCATTACCAAATACCTTGCCTTGGAAGGCCAATCCCAATTCAAGATACCAGTTATCATCATCCCAACGATTTGAAAACCTTCGGTCTTCAATCATCGTCTTCATCTTTGACTCTTGATCGTCGTGATGATTATTCACAATGGGTTAAACCCGGTCTTTCTGAATAACTCGCGTATTTTGTGATTAGAGAGCAAATATTGGAAGATCACACATTACGCCACATTCCAACTCAGAATGTTCTTTTAATAAGATTTTCATATTAAAAGATTCTCATTAATTTTATCAAAGATAAACTCTGAAAATAAAATCTTAAATCTTCCCTAAAAGATTTATTAAAACTCCAGTTTTGATTTGATAACAAAAATCTTTATTACAAGATCATTTATTTGAAGGGATAAATCTTGTTTTAAACAGGTTAAAGAACTAATGTCCTTTAAACACAGTTCACGATAAACCTATAAATCAATTTCCAAAATATGGAATTTCACAGAAATCAAATCAATACATAATCGATATAAATTTCTGTATCGGACTAATAATATAAATGGAATAACGGCAAAGCCTCTTAAATTCCATATATAATATTGGTCTTCTTTTACAGAAGCCCATTTCGATTATGACCAATCGAATTTCCACTTAATTCCAATTTAAGATATTAAATTGGAAAACTTGATTTTTAGAAAATGTCTTTTTAAATCTATAAAATAGATTCATAAATTGCAAACAATAATTTCAAGGTAAATTGGATTAAAGGACAAATGTCGTTTAAAACACCGTCCACGATAAATCCGCTTCACACCTCAATTTATTTCATATCCCAAAATATGATTACAAATGCTAGTGATCTTTAAAAAACATATTTTAAGATAATCATAAAAATATTCTTTACATAAAAGATTCTAAATGAGAAGTATTCTTTATATTACAAATTTTCATCCTTTACAAATATTCTTTGTTTAACATATACATGATTAAAAAGATATTTTTGTGAAAATATATATACTTTATATAAAAAGGATTTCTAAGGTAAAAATATTCTTATTTAAAAGAACACTTGAATCGAAAGGCGACTCAAACATTTACCATATAATTTGGATTATATGGATTTCACACACATCATATATATGATAATAACAGTATAATCATCAAGTCATCCATCTACATCCAAAGTGTAATTTCCACTGTGTAAGTGTTAAAATTAAATAATAACGCTCATCGCAGCCTGTCGATCCAACGATCAACATACAACTGAATATTGGGATTAGTGTATGTAAATTTTCATCCCAACACCCGTGTGGGGTTTTCATCCAATAACAGGTCATACAAATAAATGATTGGTTAAATAATTCAACTAATTTAATTCTACTAACATGTTGATGATAATGAACTAACATGTTATAATATTTCTAATACCGAATAAAAATGTATTTTTATTCGTATAATTCCCCTATACATTTCTAAGGTCAAATAACTATAATTTATCTATGTGGCATTGCTGTGAATGACAAATAAAAGAAAATTTCTATATATTCTTAACATTTACACATAAGTGAAATAGCCTTATTGGCACATGTTTCCAAGGTACATCCTAGCACATAAAATGTTTAATTTAGATTTCACACAAATTCTAATGTATGCAAAGGATGTTACTTTAACTCACCTACACATCCTAATGTATGTGTTGACCAATAATATGATTTTTATATTTAGATATAGTTGCTAATGTAAATTTGTAAATAAAAGAAATGATTTTTATATTTGCTTATAATTTCTTCTACATGTTATGCAAATAAAGACAATTATTAAATTTGCATATAAATTATAAAAATGCTATTTGTGCTTAATTCTTTTATTTAACAAAAATGTCCTTTTTTTTTCCACCATCTAAAGTTGACAAGATGTACATTTTTTCCTCAACTAATATAATTGACAAAAATGTTATTTTCATCTCACCTAATCATAAATTGACAAAAAAGCATATTTTGTTTCCACTAGTATAAATTGATAAAAGTGATTATTTTATTTCAACTAGTATAAATTGACAAAAAGTAATTATTTTATTTTAACTAATCAAGTTTGGCAAAAATTGTTTATTTCGTTTTAACTAAATCAAGTTTGACAAAGATGTTTATTTCATTTTTATGTTTGCAAATAAAAATGTAACTTTTATTTTTGATGTTATATTGCATTGTGGAATGCAAATAAAAGAACAAACTTGATTTTCAAAGTATATTTACCCTTGTGAATGTAAAAGAGCAAATTTTATTTTCAATATATATTTGCATTTAAAGAATGCAAATAAAAGAAATAATTTTATTTTCAATGTATATTTGCATTGAAGGATGCAAATAAAAGAACAAATTTTATTTTCAGAATATATTTGCATTTGTGAATGCAAATAAAAGGGAAAACTCTATTTCCAAAATATATTTGCATTAGGGAATGCAGATAGAAGTACAATTTATATTTTAATGTATATTTGCATTAGAGAATGCGAATAAAAGAATAAACTTTAATTTCAATGTATATTTACGTTTGTGAATGTAAATAAAAGAATAATCTTAATTTCAATGTATATTTGCATTGAAGAACACAAATAAAAAGTTAACTTATTTTTCCATGTTATATTTGCATTATTGAATGTAAATAGAAGAACAAACTTTATTTTCAAAATATATTTGCATTTTTGAACGCAAAATAAAGAAAAAAACTTTATTTTCAATATATGTTTTATTTTCTAGTTTTATTTGTGTTGTCGAACACAAATAAAAATGTACTTTTTATTTTCAAGTTATATTTGCACTGTGAGATGCAAATAAGGAAAATGAATTTTTATTTCATGTTATATTTGCATTGAAAAGTGCAAACGAGAAGCAAACTTTTAATTTCTATGTTTATTTGTGTTGTAGAATGCAAATAAAAAGTGTACTTTTATTCCAACATTTTATTTGCATGGTGGAATGCAAATAAAAAGTAAACCTTATATTTCTATGTATATATTTGCATTGAAAAACATGAATAAAATATCTATCCAATTTCTATGCAACTTCTGAAAGTAATTTCTTATTTACATATAAAATGTAAACAAAATTGTGATTTCCAAAACATGATTTTTTTATTTACATAAAAATGTAAACAAAAAGGCGGTTTCAAATATAACCCTTAATTTACAAATATAATGTAAATAAAGTTTTATTTTACTAATATGTTTTTAATATCAACAATAAAATTTAGTATTTTATTGTTATACTAATTCTATAACCTCTTATGTTTCAGGTAGCAGTAAAAAGGATTTTTTTTTTACTGTAATCCATAAACCGTGTTCTAAATGTAAACAAATAAAAATAGGATTTTATTCATTAGCCAAATTCTGTTATAACGGAAACAAATGAAAATATGTTCTACTTGTTGTTCATATTCTATTGTAAATAAACAAATAAAAATAATATATTATTTGTCATTCAAATCTTATTGCAAAGTAAACAAATAAAAAAAATAAGGTTTTATATGTTGTTCATTTTCTATTGCAAAGTAAACAAATAAACAAAAATAAAGTTTTTATTTGTCTTTCAAATCCTATTGTAATATAAACAAATAAAAATAAGTTTTTATTTGTCGATCAGATTCTATTGTTCATCTCAGAAAACTAAAAATAATATTTTAATATTTTAAAATAAATTAGAATAACTAGATCTGAATAAAATATGATTTAAATCTAAATTTAGATTTATTTTTCTAATCGCAAATAAAATTCAATCATATATGAGATATCAATGCGGACCTAGCATAACATGACCAACAAAACTTCACACAAGAAACAATAAACAATATGTACAACACTGAATATTTCAGATCTGGATTAACATCACAATACCATTATTTATAACGCGAGAAAATAATTTATAATTAATTAAATAATAAAATTCAGAATTCTCACATTGATATGGCTGAAAATTCAACTGTCTCAGAATTAGCTCTGGTGTGCGCCATTGCGATGATCTCTGAAAGACGAGTCCAACGCAACTTACGGTTCGTAAATCGGCCCTCGTATGAAAGAGTTATCGCATTTTAAAGATCAGATAAATTAAATATTAAATAAATAAAGTAATATTAAATAAACACCTTCTTCTTCGTTCTGGATACGGCCGAACCCAACTTTCCACCGTCCAACCCCCCCTGCGCACGCAACCTCGGCCACCCTGGCGCCGATTGAACACCGCCACTCCGAAGCCCCTCCCGCCGCACGCCATCGCCGAGCCCCAGGGCGAACTCGGTGAGCCCCAGCGCCACCAAAGCGCCTCCAACCGCGCCGCCTTTGTGGCTAGAATTCGGCCAATCCATGGCTTGGTTTCAAATTTTGACCGTATGGAGTTATAGCTCTCGGAAATCTCTTCTAATTGATATATAATTTGTCAATTTTCATAGAGCGGATTAAGAGAAATTAGCGTTTGAAAATCGGAGCTTTCTGGCCATCGAAAGGAATAGGCGGCGGCTGGCCATTAGGGTTAGGGTTTCTTTAGATTTTTTTATTATTAAAATTATTGAAAAACGTGTTATAAAGGTGGATTTCTGGACTGTCTCAGAAATGGGCTTGCTTACTGTCGATATTAACATTTTGAGGCCTTCTGAACGCAATGGGACAGGTCTTGGGGTCCAATTCCGAGATCTGTAGAATATTTATTTAAAATCCCATTAAAAATTAATTAATTAAATAAATATTGACCGTACATTTAAATACGCCGGGGCCACATATGACTTCAGAAAATTCCAGAAAAATTATTTTTAGCTTTCTTATGACGATACGGTTCTAACAGAACTAATTTCGTCGAATTCTGAGACTGTTCGAAAAATGGCTATTTTCAAGTCGTTTAAATTTAACTGAAATAGTCAAAACACAATTTCTTTTGCCACGCTCACATATTAATTCAAAAAATTCTGAAAATTAAAACTTAGCTATAATTTGACATTGCGGTTCCAACGAAAGTGGTTTCGTCGAAAACAGAGGTCGTTTGAAAAATGACTATTTTCAAGGCCAATATATTTAATATTAAAAATACATTTTTAAAAAAATAAATTCTGAAACTCAAAATATATAAGTGTATATTCTTTTTAAATGCAGAAACATCATTCCAGACTCGATGGAAGTGGTTTCGAGTCGAAATTCCTTCATATGTGAAAAGTAGCCCTTCGGGCCATATATATATATATATATATATATATATATATATATATAAAATTCTACAACGACCTTTCTGAAAATTGAATTGGCCATATCTTTTGATTTCCGCTATGAAATTTCAGTTTTTCAGATTCATTAGAAAGATATGGTTAAACAGATTTGAATATTTCCGGTTTCACTCAATTCTGATTTATTTTGAATCCTGTACATCCAGTTAAAGTTTAAAATTAAATTTTAAAACTACCGCGCCATTTCTAACTCCATTTGTATTTTAATTAAATTTATTCGTTCTAACTTCGATTAAAATAAATTCTACCCGTTATGATTTATATAAATAATATTATATCCTCAAAATTCATTAAAATTTTCTAAAATAAAAATTTTAAATTGGCTCAGAATTTGCGGGTTGTTAAAAATCGTGCCCCACCCTGCCTAGTTCACGGTACCTTGATTCATCTAAGTGGGTTACTGCTGAATTGGGTCCCGCTACTAGGGTTTTCTAGTCAACATGTTAAACATGGTTAAGTGTCCAAATTTACCTAACCCCACCCATCAGTTTAGTTAACGCGTTGAATTAATTAATTGTTTCCTTAATTGACTTAACCCTAAAAATCTTAGCTTGCTTGTTCCTCAGCTTTAATTCATTGATTAAAGCACCAACCACTCACATTAGGTCTATATTGTTGCAGTCGCTAGATGTGCCGGTCGGTTCCGGGCTGCCTTACACCGCAACTCAACCTAACCTCGGGTTCATTTAGGCTTAATACGCTAACCTCTCACATTAGATCATATTGTTAGGGTTGCTGGATGTGCCGGGCGGTTCCGGGCAGTCTTACACAGTAACTCAATCTAACCTCGGGTTAGTTATATTCGTCTTTTACTAATTTACATATTTGTCCTTTTTATTTATGTAAATTTTCCACAGTTCAAGTCATGCCCAATTTCCCTCTAAATCAAGTTCATCATTTTAGGTATAAAATTTATATTGTTTCATTCCATAAATCACTTATATGATTATGAGCCAAATATGTCAATTTTCTATAATTTCAAGTTTTCCCCAACGTTACCCCCGTTTAAATGTTCGCATGATTCACATAAAATATTAGGCTAACAACTTAGCCTAATTTAACGTTCACGTGATTATGTGAAATATTAGGCTAACAACTTAGCCTAATTTAACGTTCGCATGATTCACATAAGATTTTGCCTAAAATTCAACATTAACTATGAACTTGCAATTTGGACAAAATCAACATGAACATATGAACATAAACATATAGGTGTGAACTTGCAACTTTGACATAATGAACATAAACACATATGTGTGAACTTGCAATTTTGAAATAATCAACATGAACATAAACATATAGGTGTGAATCTCATAGAACTACACAACTTGATTTGGCATATAGGTGTGAACTTGCAACTTTGACATAATCAAGTTAACATAGGTTTAACATAGAAACATGTAGATCTAAACTTTTAGGCCTATATGACATGATTTGTAACCTATAAACTTGCATGTTAACATAACATGATAAATCACCAAACTTGTTACAACATGATACTTTTATTCCCCAATTTTTTATTAAAATAATTGGGTTTATTCACCAATTCCTAATTAACATGATAACCACAATAGAACCAAAGGCATGATAGAATTATCATAAGACATGAATCAACATCAATTTCATATAACATAACGGGCACAGTTCTATCATCACTTTATTACAAATCATGATTTTGATTTCATTCACATCTAGAATATAACTGTTGAGACGACCCGAACTTCCCCGTGAAGGAAAGCACGGATAGAATTGAGGACAAGACAAAATAGAACGCAGACGGAAGAACATTTCATTGATATTACAACAATTCCATCAGATACAAGAATATACAGAGTATAAATGAATAAATTACATTCGATAAATATCAGAGATTACAATAAATTACATAGCAACGGAAAATAATACAAAAGCACAACTAGAAGTGATACACGGATACAGAGCTTTCCGAGCATCGTTCCAGCTGTATATCAGGACCCTGTGAATATAAATCTGCAAAACCAAAACTACTAGCTGCCCGTGCGGAAAATAGGGGCACCCAGAGTTTAGGTTAAAACAATAAACTCCAGGTCAGTCATGTGACTGGTGTGAGAACTAAAACAGTTATTAATCTTTATTTTTAAAGTTAGGTAAATCAAGGGACCACGCCGTATAACACGGAACGGGTTTCCTCCCAAGAATACCAGTGCATAAAACGAACAGCGCAATGCTAAATAAAGAAAAATGAAGCTGTTATAAGACCCAGGTCCCATCACACAATGCAACGCAAGCCGGAGGATAGGGTTTTTACCTTATAACAGCCAAAGCATGCTTGATACGTTTAAAACACATTATTTGATACTATTATAAGTGTATAGTGTCAAAACAATTTCACATCATAAATATCAATCATTGGCGGCATTAATGACCCATACCACTATGTCGCCATACTAGGTTCTACAAATAAAACCGCACTATCACGTATTGGAAATTGGATTTCCGTCATGAGCCGAGGCAAGGGGCAAGCTCCTCTCCGCATTCGAGACACTCTAGCAAATGCCTCGGGACCGCACACAGCAATCCCTGGATCCTCCAAGGCCGGTCCTCTCTTACTTTTGAGGATTGGCAATTCCTGAACACACGTTTCCCGGTCCTTACAGACCTATATCCGAGGCGCCTCATATCCAACAACCACACAGGTGAAAAGTATATAAATGTCAGGGCTGGTAGGTCACTGACACCACCCTAGCTAGAAAGAAACGTCGTGCACTCCTTGGGTCCGTATCCCGTTTTTGACTCATACCGAGGTGTGAGGCTCGCGAATTCACGTTATACACAAAGCTACGCCACACAGGCCGTGCTTTGATCATCAACCACAAGACTTTGCTTTTCAACAGAAGCCTTGATCAATTGCCACTTACGCATGCCACATTGGCAATTCACTCCATGCGACTGATGTCCATCGATATACAACCTCTGAGCTCGTACGTCTCAGAGAAGGGCGTTAAGCAAGAGAATAAATTCTCCGCCGCCAAACAGATGTATATTTAATAGAGATCAATCAACACAGAATAAAATCCAATGTCAGACACACAATCCATTTACAAGTTCGTTCTGGGTCTGAACGAAACCGGAGGCACTTTCCTCGCATATCCATCCATCTCCAAGTAAGTCTGGACGATCACCAACTGTTTCCCTCATCTTGGGTGTACAGCCCAATCAAGATCATCAGTAATCACCCAAACGATGTGAAGACTTCTGGTCTTCAACCACCGTCTTCATCTTCGACATCTCGTCGAATCGGTTATTCAGAATGGGTATAACCCCGGCCTTTCTGAATATCCCACGTATATAATAAACGAATGTTACACAAACACAACAAACGCCTCATTCCAATTCAGAATATTCTTTTATTCACAAAATCACATTCTTAGGGAAATGTTCCCATTAATTTTATCAAAGATAAATTCTTCTAAATTTATTCTTCAATCCTCCTTTGGATATCATTTCTAACTAGTCGGGATTAACGAACCACACCGAAGTAATTATTTATTTTATTTCCCAATCCCAACCTGTATATCCCATGGAGCAAAACTGGTGATACTCCATTCCTAACACCACGGCGTTATCGGTAAAATTAATTACCATTTCACGTTCAAATCTAATTAGAGATTTAACTATCGCTTTGGAGCAAAACTGGTGATACTCCACTCTCGATCACTTTTCAGATTTGATAATTTAAATTATCAATTCACATTTTAATCTAATTAAAGATTCATTAAAACTTCACTGAGTTTTAATCTTCTCAAAAATCAATATCTTGCCTTTAACTGGGTTAAAGCACCAATGTCATCTAAAACACGATCCACGATAAACCCAAATCACATTTGATATTAAATACAAGGCTTTGAATAGAAGATATATCGGCTTATATTCAATATCAAATTCTGAAACCAACAAATATCGTATTGGAAATAACGATATAAAATATCTTTCAAATTCCCATAACCATATCTGCCTAGTCACGAAATCCAACATCGAAATACTCCGAAGATAATTTCGATTCAACTCCAGTCCAATCCACGTATTGGGAATATTGATTATTTTTAAAATCACTTTCAAATTCAATTTATTCATTTCACAAATAAATTGATTTTAATTCCAGTTCAAAACTAGTTCATTTCGATAAAAATCTATTTTTATCTTTTCAAATGTGGAATTTTCCAGCCCAATTCTTTCCAATTCACATATTATAATTTTACACAAATTATAGATATTTTTAATAATTTTATCAAGGCCCGTACAGTCGATTTCCAACAACGGCCATCGAACTGCACTTACGGCGACCTTTTTCGAATTTGATTTGGACATAATTCCAAATCCAACCGTTAGATTTCAAATTTCTAATATTCATTGGAAAGCTCTTTTCGATACGAACCCAACGGTTCCAGTTTTAGGAGAATCCGACGGTCGGATCTCCCGCAATGTCCGTTTGAAATAAATGGTCGAAATTCACGAACTACCGCGGCGCGGCGCGTTCTATTCAGGCCATTATATATATATATATAATATATATTATATATATTTCGTCGATTTCCTTTTAAAACGAATTTTATAAATAGTTCTACATTCGTTTCAAAACAATTTCAACTTCATCGTCAATTTCAAATCGATTTGATTTCAATTCAATTCGAGTTCATTTCAATTCAATTCAAATTCAAATTCGTTTCAATTCAGTTCAAATTAAAATTCGTTTCAATTCAATTCAAATTCAAATTCGTTTCTATTCAATTCAAATTCAAATTCGTTTCTATTCAATTCAAATTCAAATTCGTTTCAATTCAATTCAGTTCATTTTAAATTTCAATTTCAATTTAATTAATTTCGAAATCACTTTTCAATATTCATTATACAACGAATAAAATCGATATAAATATCGTTCGCGTCAAAATAACGCATCTCTAATCAACACGGATTTATATTTTCAAAACTTCTATATTCTATCCAACAAATGAATATTTATCCCATTCAACACATGAATCTATATTTCTTTCAACACACGACTAATCTCAACACATGAGTACTGTCAACACATCACTATTTTTGTTATGTAAAATATTTTATAAAACTATGGTATCTATCGTTTGATTTTCAATTAGGCTCCTACTGAGAAGTAGTTCTAATTTTAAATATGATAAAGATGTAAATTTCATTGTATAAAATATTTCACTCAACACCTGGACATCGTCAACACATGACTACTTTTATATTCAACACATGAATTATCTTTTATAATATTCATTATTTTCCCGATTGGAATGAGGCCCAATCAATCACCATATAATGTTAATTATATGGATTTTCATACAACACAGCATTGAAAAATAATCAACCATCAACCAAAGTGCACTACACTGTATAAGCATCAAATATAGATATCTGACGCTTATAACAGCCTGTCAATCAATCGATCGACATATTTAATCAATCAGGATGAGTGAACTTCAAATTTCATCCCAACACCCGTGTGGGGTTTCAAACAATTAAACACAGATTTTATTTGTGCAGTTGGGCGATGTGTAAAATTTATCGACCCAATCAATGTACTTCAAATAGGTGTACATAAACAAACCGTCCGGTTTATAAATGAATATTTTATTTTATTCACTTCCACGTTAAAAATTATATTTTTAACGATAAAATATTCTATTTCAACACATGAATTTCTATTCATTTCATTTACACAATAAAAATGATATTTTTATTTTTCTAACATATTTTAGAAAATTTCGGCGGCATAACGGCACGATACTAGAAACGGAACAAGGCCTAGCCTTATCCCCGGTCTAGTGAAGGCCCACGCCATTCACACATCAATCAATCCATTCCATTTCACCAAACAATTCAATTCAAACCAATTAGACTAACCAACTACACAACCAAACAATTTAACAAACAAGCCATCCATGGTCTGTGGATGACGGGTGTCGGGTGCTACTATGCACCGTCTGCATCCTAGCATATATATATATATAACTAAAAAAAAGAAATTTAGAGTGAGAAGTTCTCACCGAAAGCTATCCAATACCACGACTCTTCATTTATAGAAATCTGCTTCACTCTCGCCTTTTTATCACCTTCGTTGCCCGTAGTCACTACATATATAAAAATCACACATTTTTATATTTTGATGTCTTTAAAAAAAATAAAAATCACATTTTTATTTATTCACTTTCAATTTAAAAATCATATTTTTATAATCACTTCATATATTTAAAAATTGAATTTTTACTGTGCTATTCAATATATAAAAATCGAATTTTTACTTTGGTGTCATATAGATAAAAATTCCATTTCAAAAATATTGATTTCGCCTTTATAAAAATAAAGTTTTCTCCTTTATAAAAATAAAGTTTTCGCCTTTATAAAAATAAAGTTTTTGCCTTTATAAAAATAAAGTTTTCGCCTTTATAAAAATAAAGTTTTCGCCTTTATAAAAATAAAGTTTTCGCCTTTATAAAAATAAAGTTTTCTCTTTATAAAAATAAAGTTTTCGCCTTTATAAAAATAAAGTTTTCGCCTTTATAAAAATAAAGTTTTCTCTTTATTTCAACATATATAAAGATTCAAACTTTCTTATGTTAAAAATTATAACTTCCTACATACATCAAACCTTTCAAATTCAAAAAAATAAATCTTTTTAATTTATAAAAATCATTTCTTTAACTCAATAAAAATCTTATTTCTATAAACACAAAAACCATATTTTCCTTAAACCTAAATTTCTATTTTCATTAACAAAATAAAATATAATTTAAAAGCTCACCATATAAGAAATCGAATTTTTCCCACCGGAGAAGGCCTATGGCGGCGCTGACGAGGTCAGAGGGCGGCTGCGGGAAGTGCGGACGGTGGCACAGGGGTGCGGTGATCGAGGGGTGGCTGAGGCGGTCGATTGGGGTTAGGGCTTGAGGGGGTATCGGGTTCGATTAGAAGGGGAGAGGAAGGAGATGGGGGCGCGGTCGTGGTGGGGTGGTTCGGTGCTGGCGTAGGCGGAGCAGGGGTCCACGGTGGCAGCGTGGGGCTTCGGGGTCTTTCCGTTCGAGGCTGGAAGGAAAGAAGGAGAAGGCGGAGATTGAGGGAGGGAGGCGCGCCAGAGGTGGGGCGTGGCCGTCATCGATCACCAGGGGGAGGCGGCGGCGGTTCTCCCCCCCCCCCCCCCCCCGGTCGCCCCTTTCCCTTTTTTTTTTGTTTGGTTTGACTTTTCAAAATGAACGGGGGGGCCTTGGGTAAAGAGATGAAGGAAGATTTTTAATTAATTATTTTATTTTATTTTCCACCCAAAAAGCAACTTTTTATTTTCGACCTCTAAACGAGGCCCACCGCCTGTCGTCCACAGCGTTTTACCCCCATTCCGAACATAATGGGATATGTATCGCAAGCTGATTCGAACGTTACGATCAGTTTCCATTAAATTTACATTTAAATCATTATATTAAATTTCAACGTACATTTCAATTTACCGGGGTCACATACGAACTCTAAAAATTTCCGAAAAATATTTTCTAGCTTCGTATTGACGATACGGTCCTAACAAAACTAGTTTCGTCGAATTCTGAGACCGTTAGAAAAATGGCCATTTTCCAGTCGATTAAAATCAACTGAAACTGGTCAAACGCGTTTTCCTTTGCCACGCTCACATATTGATTCGAAAAATTATGAAATTTGGAATCCAGCAATAATTTGACATCACGGATCCAACAAAAGTGGTTTCGTCGAAATCCGAGGTCGTTTGCAAAATGTCCATTTTTAAGAGCCTGAATTCCATAGCGACTATTCAGAATTTTCAACTGGACATATCTTTTGATTCCCACTATGAGATTTTGATTTGTCGGATTCGTTGGAAAGATATTATCAATTAGATCCTAATGTTTTCGGTTTCACTAAAATCCGGATTGTTTTGCACCCGGTACATTCAATTGAAGTTTGAAATCGAATTATCGAACTACCGCGCCATTTTCAATTCTATTTATAATTATATATAATTATTTATATTCTAACGACGACGTATATAAAATATACGTCGAATTCTATTCAAAATAAATTTCTCGTCGTTTTTATTTAAAATAATTCATTTTAAATGTTCAAAATTCACTAAAATTGCCGAAATAAAAATTTTAAACTGGCTCAGATTTTCGGGTTATTACAATCTCTCCCACTTAAAACTTTTCGTCCCCGAAAAGGAACAAAGTCGAAAGTGGTTTGATTAATCAACTCTACGTTCGATCTGGCTTCCATTCTCCAACTTTTCAGTTTCTGAGAATTTTCAAATATTCAAAAATTTGGCTAACACCCTAAATTTTCAAAAAATTTCGCCATAACCTCCCCTGCACCGGGAGCATCGGGGAATTTCAAATAGCTTCCCCGGTCCTTCAGATCTCAAAAAGAAAAAGAAAAAGCCAAGCGGCTAGCCAATAGGCTCACAAAATCATCATCACCCAAACAAAACAGTGAATTATGTAATAAACATGTACCTATTTGTCGGGCAAACAAATTTTATTCTTCGGCTCTAGCCTCCTTGCTATGACCTGTTCAATGTAAGTATATGTATATACAAGCAAATGCGACCAATTTTCAATACAATTCAATATTTGATTATATTAGGCTAAATGGTTAAAAATTAGCAAACAAATAAACAAACAACACAAACATCAATCAATTAGTGGATTAGAGTTTCAAATTCTTAATTTGATATATATATATACGGAAAATCTTGTTTTGATGCCAATTCACAACAAAGTGTTCTAGCTATATTAGTTTTGGTTCTCACACCAGTCTAATGGAAATATATAGAAATCACACCTTCGAAACACGAACATAAATACTGATGATGTGGCCACATCACCAGAATTATCCCCGGGTGTCTAGAATGTGATTCTATATCTATCCAGTATATTAAAACTTCGACTATACGTTCATGACGCGTATACGCGAAATCTATATATACTCGATTGTCCATATTCAAAATAATTAAATAATCAAATACGTATAAAGCGATTTAAATTTTAAAACAAAATTGTTTTCATTTGAAAAAATATACTCTTCACACTCGTTCTAGGATACTACTGATCCTATCTCTAACGAGTAATTCTAATTGGATGTTGCTAATCCAATATCTGATGAATTCTTTCGTATGGTTCTAATGTGTCTTGTTCTCAAGCTCTGTAAACCAAAGCTCTGATACCAAACTGAGACGACCCAAACTTCCCCGTGAAGGAAAGCACGGATAGAATTGAGGACAAGACAAAATAGAACGCAGACGGAAGAACATTTCATTGATATTACAACAATTCCATCAGATACAAGAATATACAGAGTATAAATGAATAAATTACATTCGATAAATATCAGAGATTACAATAAATTACATAGCAACGGAAAATAATACAAAAGCACAACTAGAAGTGATACACGGATACAGATCTTTCCGAGCATCGTTCCAGCTGTATATCAGGACCCTGTGAATATAAATCTGCAAAACCAAAACTACTAGCTGCCCGTGCGGAAAATAGGGGCACCCAGAGTTTAGGTTAAAACAATAAACTCCAGGTCAGTCATGTGACTGGTGTGAGAACTAAAACAGTTATTAATCTTTATTTTTAAAGTTAGGTAAATCAAGGGACCACGCCGTATAACACGGAATGGGTTTCCTCCCAAGAATACCAGGGCATAAAACGAACAGCGCAATGCTAAATAAAGAAAAATGAAGCTGTTATAAGACCCAGGTCCCATCACACAATGCAACGCAAGCCGGAGGATAGGGTTTTTACCTTATAACAGCCAAAGCATGCTTGATACGTTTAAAACACATTATTTGATACTATTATAAGTGTATAGTGTCAAAACAATTTCACATCATAAATATCAATCATAGGCGGCATTAATGACCCATACCACTATGTCGCCATACTAGGTTCTACAAATAAAACCGCACTATCACGTATTGGAAATTGGATTTCCGTCATGAGCCGAGGCAAGGGGCAAGCTCCTCTCCGCGTTCGAGACACTCTAGCAAATGCCTCGGGACCGCACACAGCAATCCCTGGATCCTCCAAGGCCGGTCCTCTCTTACTTTTGAGGATTGGCAATTCCTGAACACACATTTCCCGGTCCTTACAGACCTATATCCGAGGCGCCTCATATCCAACAACCACACAGGTGAAAAGTATATAAATGTCAGGGCTGGTAGGTCACTGACACCACCCTAGCTAGAAAGAAACGTCGTGCACTCCTTGGGTCCGTATCCCGTTTTTGACTCATACCGAGGTGTGAGGCTCGCGAATTCACGTTATACACAAAGCTACGCCACACAGGCCGTGCTTTGATCATCAACCACAAGACTTTGCTTTTCAACAGAAGCCTTGATCAATTGCCACTTACGCATGCCACATTGGCAATTCACTCCATGCGACTGATGTCCATCGATATACAACCTCTGAGCTCGTACGTCTCAGAGAAGGGCGTTAAGCAAGAGAATAAATTCTCCGCCGCCAAACAGATGTATATTTAATAGAGATCAATCAACACAGAATAAAATCCAATGTCAGACACACAATCCATTTACAAGTTCGTTCTGGGTCTGAACGAAACCGGAGGCACTTTCCTCGCATATCCATCCATCTCCAAGTAAGTCTGGACGATCACCAACTGTTTCCCTCATCTTGGGTGTACAGCCCAATCAAGATCATCAGTAATCACCCAAACGATGTGAAGACTTCCGGTCTTCAACCACCGTCTTCATCTTCGACATCTCGTCGAATCGGTTATTCAGAATGGGTATAACCCCGGCCTTTCTGAATATCCCACGTATATAATAAACGAATGTTACACAAACACAACAAACGCCTCATTCCAATTTAGAATATTCTTTTATTCACAAAATCACATTCTTAGGGAAATGTTCCCATTAATTTTATCAAAGATAAATTCTTCTAAATTTATTCTTCAATCCTCCTTTGGATATCATTTCTAACTAGTCGGGATTAACGAACCACACCGAAGTAATTATTTATTTTATTTCCCAATCCCAACCTACATATCCCATGGAGCAAAACTGGTGATACTCCATTCCTAACACCACGGCGTTATCGGTAAAATTAATTACCATTTCACGTTCAAATCTAATTAAAGATTTAACTATCGCTTTGGAGCAAAACTGGTGATACTCCACTTTCGATCACTTTTCAGATTTGATAATTTAAATTATCAATTCACATTTTAATCTAATTAAAGATTCATTAAAACTTCACTTAGTTTTAATCTTCTCAAAAATCAATATCTTGCCTTTAACTGGGTTAAAGCACCAATGTCATCTAAAACACGATCCACGATAAACCCAAATCACATTTGATATTAAATACAAGGCTTTGAATAGAAGATATATCGGCTTATATTCAATATCAAATTCTGAAACCAACAAATATCGTATTGGAAATAACGATATAAAATATCTTTCAAATTCCCATAACCATATCTGCCTAGTCACGAAATCCAACATCGAAATACTCCGACGATAATTTCGATTCAACTCCAGTCCAATCCACGTATTGGGAATATTGATTATTTTTAAAATCACTTTCAAATTCAATTTATTCATTTCACAAATAAATTGAATTTAATTCCAGTTCAAAACTAGTTCATTTCGATAAAAATCTATTTTTATCTTTTCAAATGTGGAATTTTCTAGCCCAATTCTTTCCAATTCACATATTATAATTTTACACAAATTATACATATTTTTAATAATTTTATCAAGGCCCGTACAGTCGATTTCCAACAACGGCCATCGAACTGCACTTACGGCGACCTTTTTCGAATTTGATTTGGACATAATTCCAAATCCAACCGTTAGATTTCAAATTTCTAATATTCATTGGAAAGCTCTTTTCGATACGAACCCAACGGTTCCGGTTTTAGGGGAATCCGACGGTCGGATCTCCCGCAATGTCCGTTTGAAATAAATGGTCGAAATTCACGAACTACCGCGGCGCGGCGCGTTCTATTCAGGCCATTATATATATATATAATATATATATATTATATATATTTCGTTGATTTCCTTTTAAAACGAATTTTATAAATAGTTCTACATTCGTTTCAAAACAATTTCAACTTCATCGTCAATTTCAAATCGATTTGATTTCAATTCAATTCGAGTTCATTTCAATTCAATTCAAATTCAAATTCGTTTCAATTCAATTCAAATTCAAATTCGTTTCAATTCAATTCAAATTCAAATTCGTTTCAATTCAATTCAAATTCAAATTCGTTTCAATTCAATTCAGTTCATTTTAAATTTCAATTTCAATTTAATTAATTTCGAAATCACTTTTCAATATTCATTATACAACGAATAAAATCGATATAAATATCGTTCGCGTCAAAATAACGCATCTCTAATCAACACGGATTTATATTTTCAAAACTTCTATATTCTATCCAACAAATGAATATTTATCCCATTCAACACATGAATCTATATTTCTTTCAACACAAGACTAATCTCAACACATGAGTACTGTCAACACATCACTATTTTTGTTATGTAAAATATTTTATAAAACTATGGTATCTATCGTTTGATTTTCAATTAGGCTCCTACTGAGAAGTAGTTCTAATTTTAAATATGATAAAGAGGTAAATTTCATTGTATAAAATATTTCACTCAACACCTGGACATCGTCAACACATGACTATTTTTATATTCAACACATGAATTATCTTTTATAATATTCATTATTTTCCCGATTGGAATGAGGCCTAATCAATCACCATATAATGTTAATTATATCTATTTTCATACAACACAGCATTGAAAAATAATCAACCATCAACCAAAGTGCACTACACTGTATAAGCATCAAATATAGATATCTGACGCTTATAACAGCCTGTCAATCAATCGATCGACATATTTAATCAATCAGGATGAGTGAACTTCAAATTTCATCCCAACACCCGTGTGGGGTTTCAAACAATCAAACACAGATTTTATTTGTGCAGTTGGGCGATGTGTAAAATTTATCGACCCAATCAATGTACTTCAAATAGGTGTACATAAACAAACCGTCCGGTTTATAAATGAATATTTTATTTTATTCACTTCCATGTTAAAAATTATATTTTTAACGATAAAATATTCTATTTCAACACATGAATTTCTATTCATTTCATTTACACAATAAAAATGATATTTTTATTTTTCTAACATATTTTAGAAAATTTCGGCGGCATAACGGCACGATACTAGAAACGGAACAAGGCCTAGCCTTATCCCCGGTCTAGTGAAGGCCCACACCATTCACACATCAATCAATCCATTCCATTTCACCAAACAATTCAATTCAAACCAATTAGACTAACCAACTACACAACCAAACAATTTAACAAACAAGCCATCCATGGTCTGTGGATGACGGGTGTCGGGTGCAACTATGCACCGTCTACATCCTAGCATATATATATATAACTAAAAAAAAAGAAATTTAGAGTGAGAAGTTCTCACCGAAAGCTATCCAATACCACGACTCTTCATTTATAGAAATCTGCTTCACTCTCGCCTTTTTATCACCTTCGTTGCCCGTAGTCACTACATATATAAAAATCACACATTTTTATATTTTGATGTCTTTAAAAAAAATAAAAATCACATTTTTATTTATTCACTTTCAATTTAAAAATCATATTTTTATAATCACTTCATATATTTAAAAATCGAATTTTTACTGTGCTATTCAATATATAAAAATCGAATTTTTACTTTGGTGTCATATAGATAAAAATTCCATTTCAAAAATATTGATTTCGCCTTTATAAAAATAAAGTTTTCTCCTTTATAAAAATAAAGTTTTCGCCTTTATAAAAATAAAGTTTTCGCCTTTATAAAAATAAAGTTTTCGCCTTTATAAAAATAAAGTTTTCGCCTTTATAAAAATAAAGTTTTCTCTTTATAAAAATAAAGTTTTCGCCTTTATAAAAATAAAGTTTTCGCCTTTATAAAAATAAAGTTTTCTCTTTATTTCAACATATATAAAGATTCAAACTTTCTTATGTTAAAAATTATAACTTCCTACATACATCAAACCTTTCAAATTCAAAAAAATAAATCTTTTTAATTTATAAAAATCATTTCTTTAACTCAATAAAAATCTTATTTCTATAAACACCAAAACCATATTTTCCTTTAACCTAAATTTCTATTTTCATTAACAAAATAAAATATAATTTAAAAGCTCACCATATAAGAAATCGAATTTTTCCCACCGGAGAAGGCCTATGGCGGCGCTGGCGAGGTCAGAGGGCGGCTGCGGGAAGTGCGGACGGTGGCACAGGGGTGCGGTGATCGAGGGGTGGTTGAGGCGGTCGATTGGGGTTAGGGCTTGAGGGGGTATCGGGTTCGATTAGAAGGGGAGAGGAAGGAGATGGGGGCGCGGTCGTGGTGGGGTGGTTCGGTGCTGGCGTAGGCGGAGCAGGGGTCCACGGTGGCAGCGTGGGGCTTCGGGGTTTTCCGTTCGAGGCTGGAAGGAAAGAAGGAGAAGGCAGAGATTGAGGGAGGGAAGCGCGCCAGAGGTGGGGCGTGGCCGTCATCGATCACCAGGGGGAGGCGGCGGCGGTTCCCCCCCCCCCCCCGCAGTCGCCCCTTTCCCTTTTTTTTTGTTTGGTTTGACTTTTCAAAATGAACGGGGGGGGCTTGGGTAAAGAGATAAAGGAAGATTTTTAATTAATTATTTTATTTTATTTTCCACCCAAAAAGCAACTTTTTATTTTCGACCTCTAAACGAGGCCCACCGCCTGTCGTCCACAGCGTTTTACCCCCATTCCGAACACAGTGCGATATGTATCGCAAGATGATTCGAACGTTACGACCAGTTTCCATTAAATTTACATTTAAATCATTATATTAAATTTCAACGTACATTTCAATTTACCGGGGTCACATACGAGCTCTAAAAATTTCCGAAAAATATTTTCTAGCTTCGTATTGACGATAAGGTCCTAACAAAACTAGTTTCGTCGAATTCTGAGACCGTTAGAAAAATGGCCATTTTCCAGTCGATTAAAATCAACTGAAACTGGTCAAACGCGTTTTCCTTTGCCACGCTCACATATTGATTCGAAAAATTATGAAATTTGGAATCCAGCAATAATTTGAGATCACGGATCCAACAAAAGTGGTTTCGTCGAAATCCGAGGTCGTTTGCAAAATGTCCATTTTTAAGGGCCTGAATTCCATAGCGACTATTCAGAATTTTCAACTGGACATATCTTTTGATTCCCACTATGAAATTTTGATTTGTCGGATTCGTTGGAAAGATATTATCAATTAGATCCTAATGTTTTCGGTTTCACTAAAATCCGGATTGTTTTGCACCCGGTACATTCAATTGAAGTTTGAAATCGAATTATCGAACTACCGCGCCATTTTCAATTCTATTTATAATTATATATAATTATTTATATTCTAACGACGACGTATATAAAATATACGTCGAATTCTATTCAAAATAAATTTCTCGTCGTTTTTATTTAAAATAATTCATTTTAAATGTTCAAAATTCACTAAAATTACCGAAATAAAAATTTTAAACTAGCTTAGATTTTCGGGTTATTACAACAGTACTTACAAATTGTAAAGAAAGTCTTGAGCTCTGGGATCTGTTTTCTGAAACTGATCTGCTCGCCTTAGATGTAGACTAATTCGTTGTTCTAGTTTAAGTTTGATTTGAGTTGTAGTTTCTTCTTGTTTTCTAGTTTTGCGACGACGGCTACTCTTAACTTGACTCGGACAGCATTACGGCTCTAGGATTTTAATTTGTGTGTTTATGGTTTTGGTTTAGGGTTGTATATATAGATATTTGATTAAATAAGAGCCGTTAGATCAACCTAGGAATGATCATACCAATCTAAGCCAAAGAATGTGTCATTCAGCCAATCGTGTGATGCCATGTATGCCTTAGTGACTTAAAATTCGACCATCAGGCCAAATAGAGAGAGACACATCAGCATAGTTACACAAGTCGTCACATTTCAGATCTGTACGGGGGACATGTCGACCCCCAGGTTGACACTAAGGTCGACCCCACATCGACCTATGGGAGGGAGGTCGACCCCCTGGTCGACCTGACCTTGGGCGGGAAAATCCCCGCCCAGCCTGCTTCTGGGTTTGAATTCGATTTTGAATAGTTTTCTGAGCAGTTTTATATTTATATATAAAAATCTTGAAACTTCTGAACTCCATAACTTCTTCGTATGGAGTCCAATTCATGCAAACTCGGACTCTCTCTCAAGCAGAATTCCGAGATGAACGCAATGGCATGATCCGTTTCCCTTAATTCTCACATTTGAAATTAAATATTCTTTAATTCGTTACTTTAATGTTAACATAAAATACGGGGTGTTATATTCTCCCCTCCTTTAAGGATTTCGTCCCTGAAATCTCCAAGTCAGGAAAAATGTATATCCTACCATCCAATCGTCCGTCTACTCAACCATCAAACACAGGCATCCATTGTCCTTAAAAGACTTCTAATGCTTCATGATCATATGCATGGTGTGTGTAAATGTCCTAATCTAATGCAAAATCAGGTGGTCTACTGATTCAGTTGACCTCCTTAATGCAAATTATGTAAGTGTCATGAATCCATTATGTATGCAATTACCCTTACTCATAATTCTACATGAGTGCACAATCATTCATACAAATGCAACGTCCATATGATAACACATCAAGTTTCAATCCATACACAAATACATATATGCATATGCAATATGAAAGTGACTGAGTCGATCTAACACCTAATGTGTGTGTGTGTATGCATCCACGAGCAACCACTAGAAATCACTTGCAACCATTTGCAACCATCAATCATAACTTGTTTCAAATACATGTTACATACACTGGTTTCTACCTAAGGATAAAGAATATGACCGAGGAGATATACTAAAAAGTTAGGTACATGTATGCATAAACTTAAGGAGAAAGAGATCAAGGATGTACCCTCAAAAAGAAAAGGGTAGGCTGCACGTATTTTGGCCTCAGTCTCCCAAGTCGCGTCTTCCTCGGAGTCGCTCCATTGAACTTTAACAAGCTTGACTTCACGGTTGCGTAGCTTTTTGACTTCTGTCCCCAAGATACGAGTTGGAACTCTTCTCACAGTCGCTTCTCGTTCCACCTCGACTTCCTCTAGTATGCTTGGCTCCGCAACTTCCGCAGACTCATGTAAGAACTTTCTTAGTTGAGAGACATGAAAAACATTATGAACTCCAGCCAGTCTCTCGGGCAGCTCTACTCTGTAAGCCATCGTCCCAATCATTTCAATAATAGGAAAGGGTCCTACAAATCTTGGTGCCAACTTTCTTACGGAACCAAAGCGAATGACATTCCTCAAAGGAGATACTTTAAGGAACACCTTGTCTCCAACATCAAACTCAAGGTCGGTCCTTCTTTTGTCTGCGTAGGACTTCTGTCTGTCTTGGGTAGTTTTCATTCTTCTTCGTATCAAGTCCACTTTCTCTGAAGTTTCTCTAATCATTTCTGGTCCAAGTATGAGCTTGTCTGTAGGCTCCCACCAACAAGTTGGTGATTGGCATGGTCTTCCATATAAAGCTTCGAAGGGTGCTGTGCCTATGGTGGTTTGGTAGCTATTGTTGTAAGCGAATTCCACCAAAGGAAGATGATACTCCCATGTTCCTCCAAAGTGAAGAATGCACAGTCTCAAAAGATCCTCCAGTTCTCTATTCACCCTTTCCATCTGACCACCAGTTTGAGGGTGATAGGCCGTGCTTAAGCATAGCTGTGTGCCTACAGCCTCTTGCAAACTCTTCCAAAACTCGCTCGTAAAGATAGGGTCTCGATCACTCACTATGCTGGAGGGTATCCCATGGAGTCGAACTATCTCTTTAAGATAAATGGATGTTAGCGATGAGGCAGTCCTTCTACTCTTGATAGGTATAAAGTGAGCGCTTTTCGTGAGCCTGTCCACTATTACCCAAATACTGGTATTGCCCCTTCTTGACCTAGGCAATCCATCAACAAAGTCCATCAAAATACTATCCCATTTCCACTATGGGACCTCTAGAGGATGAAGCAAACCATCAGGTTTCTTCTGCTCCGCTTTGACTTGCTGGCATATCATGCACTTAGAAACGAATTCAGCTACATCCCTCTTCATGTCGTTCCAAAAGAAAACCCTTTTAATGTCTTTGTACATCTTGTCTCCACTTGGGTGTATGGTCAACTTGGAATGGTGTGCTTCTTCGAGAACCTTCTTCACCAAATCCCTTGCTTGTGGGACGCATAGCCTTCCATCCCTTCTTAACCAACCCTTATCATCAATGGAGTATCTATTGAGGTGACTAGAAGTCTCACCTCTAATTAGCTTATCTATCACATCAACTAGCTGAGGGTCTTCACGTTGCGCGGTGCCTATTGAGTCCAACAAAGTAGGCCGCAACTCTAATGATGCTTACAAACCAGTCACATAATCGACAGAGGGTCTAAAGTCAAAATCCGCTATGAACCCCAAGCTTTGCCTTTCTACAAAGAGAGGGCTTAAGGTCGGCTTCCTTCTACTCAAGGTGTCTGCTACCACATTGCCCTTGCTAGGAGTATAGGAAATCTCAAAATCGTAGGAGGTAAAAAGCTCCATCCATCTTTGTTGTCTTAGATTGAGGTCTTTCTGCGAGAAGAGGTACTTCAACGATTTGTGGTCAGTATACAATTCAAACTTCTCACCTAGGAAATAATGGCGCCAAGACTTAAGTGCAAAAACAATAGCAGCCAATTCTAGATTGTGGGTTGGGTAGTTCTTCTCATGTACTTTCAATTGCCTTCCACCATAAGCTACTACCTTCCCTTCTTGCATCAAAACAGCGCCTAGTCCCGTACCGCATGCATTTGTGTATACTGTAAGCATCTTTCTCCCATTAGGCAATGTCAGAACTGGGGCTGCTGTTAGAGCCCTCTTCAAACGTTGGAAAACAAAATCGCAATCCAAATCCCAAGTGAAAGTTAGATTCTTCTTCATCAACCTTGTAAGTGGAGCTGAGATTTTCGCAAAGTATTTGATTAACTTTCTGTAAAAGCCTGCTAGCCCGAGAAAGCTTCGGACTTCGGTTGGATTCCGTAGAATCTTCCAATCTTGCACCATAACTACTTTTGCGGGATCCATGGCTATTCCCTCTTTGGACACTACATGTCTAAGAAATCTGTAATACCCCACGTCCGTTAGTGTCACTCACAAAGGGAATGCACTAAGTTCTGTGGAGCATTTAGGGTAAAAGATGCAGATAAATTACAAGATAGACAGAAATTAAATAGCGGAAAATAAAACTTTGCTTTATTGATAAAACAGTTTGTACAAAGATTTCTTTACAATATCAAAGTGTCATCTGTCTTACAAAATAAAGAAGCATAAAAAAACATTTATATTCCCCAATGTAGCAAGAACCAGCCATAGCATCTGAAAAGAGAATCCAAGCAAAACTTCAACAAATCTTCAAGCTAGGAAAGAGTGACAGTCCAACTTAACCTGAGCTATACTACTCCCTCCTCTACTACCTTGGGGGGGGGGGGGGGGGGGACGGAAGAAAAGAAGACGAAAGAAAAACAAAGTCAGACATAAAGCCTGAGTAAGTTCAGTAACTTCTAACACGTGAACATGGAAAAACAAACGACATGAATTAACTGAATCCAAGATTACACCATGACCATAGGGTCAGCAAGATTAGACAAGATAATCACAAGATATGCTAAGATAAACTGGATATGCTCTAATATTTTCGCCGCTTCGCTATTTCCTTGTTATACTGGTTTCTATATCTCTGCACCACCTAACTGGTGTTCCAACTAGTGACGATAACATGATCCCTACCCCTGTAGTTTCCATTGCCTTCAGGCATACCTTTATTATTTGTTACCTAGATCTAATCTAGGGTTTTCTATCAAGTGCTTTCTAGATTTAACTAGAGTTTTACACTATCTGCTGAACGCTTCTCGAGCTCAGGGTTTATGCCACCTTGTCCAACTAGGGATTGCGCTACCTATCGAACGATGCCCCCAAGTCTAGGACACACTACCTAGAGTGGTATATGTTCCTATACTTACCCACGCATGTATCGCGAATCGTTATTGCTTGTCTAGATGCATATGTACTGTAATGTGCGGTCCGAGTCCTGTGACAGGGCAAATCAAGAAATACAGAACTCGGTCGGGAGCTTTCAGATATTTGCTGATGCAGATGCTAAGGTCTGTTTTTATTCCAGTGGCTATGGTCCCACTTGAACCCTCCCTCAACTAATGAAAGGCACACCTTGTAAAATGAGAACTATTCGCCGGCCCCCGGTGCCCCACAATCCTACGGCCATCCTCACCCATAACTAGATAGAAAGTATATGGTATTTTGGAGTTCTCCGCCTTTCCGCTTCACGTATCTCGATTGACTCAAGATGGATGGTAGACGACGAGTTGCTATCACAGGGCTACCGTTTGCTCGCCGAATCACACCGGTCCATCCTGGTCTTTAGGTTGCCATGTATTGCAACCAAGGCATACCCCTGGTTCTTCTACGCAGACCTTAACCTCTGCGGGCCCAGGCGGATCATCTGCAACCTCACAGAGGGATACCAAGAGTACCCTCACGTCCCCTTGAAGCCTCGGGCTTCGTAACCCAATTCATTGGAGCCTTCTTTTTAACCAGACGGACGTTCGCTCCTCCTCGTGTTATACTAAGAATTACTGCTTAGTTTTGTCAACTAAGGTTTACCACTTAGTTTCCAAAATCGTTGTTTTCTTAACTAAGGTTTACTACTTAGCTCCTTTTAACTAAGGTTTACTACTTAGTTCTCTTTCCCGTCAATTTGGATTGGTTAAGTGTCATTAGTCAATTCAAACTAACTTAACCCACTTCATTTATCCTGTTAAGCTGGTTAAGTGTCATCAGTAATTCATGTTGACTTAACCCTACCACAAACCAAGTTATATTGGTTAAATATTTCTTATTACTTAACACTACCCCTTCATCCTGTATTGATTAAGTGTTCCTTTTTAACTTAACCTTGCCCGTCTATTTTAACTAACATGTTATTAATGGTTAAGTATTATCCCTTCATGGTTTAGACTTAACCTCATTCCTTTATCACAACCTGATGGTTTAGTGTTCAGGTTTACTTAACCCTACGGTCTAGCCTAGCTAACATATCAAAATTGGCTAAGTGTATTAGATTTTACTTAACCCCAACCTCTAGTCTAGTTAACATATTAATTTGGCTAAGTGTATTAACTTTACTTAACCCCTACAAGTCTCGTTTTGCTACCTTGAGTTTGGTTAAGTGTCTCTATGGACTTAGCCCTCCCATTCTAGCTTAACTGTGTTAAGTTGGTTAAGTGTTCCTATGGACTTAACCCTCCTATTCTAGCTTAACTGTGTCAAGTGTCAGTCTGAACCTATCCCCACCCATCAGTTTAGTTATCATGTTGAACTGGTTAAGTGTCTTAGTTAACTTAACCCTACCATAGATTAAAGTCGCGACCACTCACATTAGACAGATATTGTTGCGAATAATGGATGTGCTAGTTGGTTCCGGGCAGGTTTACATCGCAACTCAGTCTAACCTCGGGTTAGGCATATTCGTGTTTTCTAAGTTCAAAAGGTTTTGATTAATTTTCAAATCAGGTTTTGAAAGTAACCATCCCGTCCGTCAGATCAGTTAGGGATAGCCAGAGAGAGTAGGAAACTTGTATTTTCCAAACCCAAGCCTAGACACTATCCTCTCTGTCACCCTAGAACTTTCTGGTGTTTCATTAAAAGAGATGTCGTTAATAAACCTTTAATTTGTCTAAATTTACATTTCTCATTTAGGACAAATTCTATAAGTAAATTATTCCTAATTTACTTATTTCCCAATTACCCTTTTAATGTAATCTGTCTACATTTATTTCTATTGCCCATTTTCCCCTCTATATCATATTTATGATTTTTGGTATGTAAACTATACCAAATTAAGTGTCACTAACCATGATTTTGCTAAACCTGATAGTAATTCCCAATTATGGCCAGTTTCACATTTATGCCAATATACTTACCGTGCCAAATTAGCAAATCCAATTCCGATTCAACATTCTAATTCATGTCAAACTAGACTTATTACTCTAGTTCACTATTCATGTAAATGCTAGATTTACACGTCAATACTTGATTCAAATTACACATCTTATAATTTATGTCAAATTTATCCAATTTGCATTCCTATGAACATGCCATAATACATGTTCCCATTTTATGCCAATTTCCAAGTTAAACTACGTTTTTAGTAAATTTCATGTTTTGCCCAAACCGCATTCCCACCGTTCGTATAATCGTGATTCAGTCTAGATTATAAATAAAGCTAGGTTCGTAGAAAATAGGGAATGAACCAAAGATGCTATGCAACAGATAGACATACTAACTGGCATAAAGAGGGTTGAATAACGACGTCGGTTCAAGAACATGGGTAGACCTAACTTAATAGGTAAATTCCCAAGGTCTAAAACCATAGAAAACCAAGAATAGACAGAATAGATACGTAGGTTCAAGAACATGGGTAGACCTAACTTAATAGGTAAATTCCCAAGGTCTAAAACCAAAGATAACCAATAATAGACAGAATAGATGATCGGGTTAATACCCAATTTCATAGTCACAAAACGTAAGCAACACTTTCCTAGTCATGAATCACAGGTGTTTAATCACAGATGTCCTTGTTATGTCATAGGCAATAGTTTATATTTCCTAATCAAAGGCATAGGATTAGTCAAGAAAATAATCCTCATAGTCACAGTCACAGTCATAGGCAATGTTCATAGTCATAGGCAATGTCCATAGTCATAGGCAATGTTCATAGTCATAGGCAAATGTTCATAGTCATAGGCATATGGTTTTAAGGTCCATAGTTTCATAGTCATGGACTTATTTGTTCTCGAATCATAATAGTTCTTAATTAGGTTCAAGAGTATATGCACTGATTCGAATAGAGAGAGAGAGAGATTTGGCATATTCTTTTATTCCTTTAATTTCGTGTCACGAACAGAGAAAAACGTTCAAATCTAGAAATAACGGACTTACAGAGATTTAGATCTGAAAAGAAAGACGGCGTTGCTATGATTCGTGCGACGTTAGCCTTTGATCCTTATCTTGAAGCTTTAAGCTTGATTCGAATCTCTTCTTGAAAGTCTTTGAGCAGCATCTCCTCGTCTTGATTTATTTTATATATATTATTCTATTTATTATTTATTTTAAGTGGAGGAGAAGAAGCCATGTTCACTCAGAATCTTTGCAGCATAAGGGTAGAGAAGAATTGTGAATAGAGGAGGAGACTAGGGCTGTTTATATAGTGTAGAAGTCAACGAATCTGGTCAGAATGGCGTCTAGATACAGAGAAACGAACCAGGTTCAGAAAGCTGGAAAAAGAAGGGGGGTCGACACCCAGGTCGACCTGGGGGGGGGGGGGGGGGGTTCGACACCCAGGTCGACTCCCCAGTCGACCTAGGGTCCTGGGCGGGAAATTTCCCGCCCAGCCCGCTTCTGAGTCTGTTTTGAAATTTGAACCTTGCTGAAACTTCCGGAGGCCATATCTTCCTCATACGGACTCCGATTTACGCAAACTCGGACTCGATTTCATGTAGAATTCCGAGATGAACGCAATTGCGCAGCCTGTTTCCCTTGATTTTGATTTTAACTTTTAATTCTGTCTTGATTTGTGAATCTTAGCTTTACGGAATTACGGGGTGTTACATCTCCCCCACTTAAAAGGATTTCGTCCCCGAAATCTTCAAGTTGGGAAGAATGTGTCCTACCATCCAATCACCCATCTACTCAACCATTCAATCACAAGCATTCATTTTCCTTAAAAGATTTCTAATGCTTTCATGTTCATATGCATAGTTTTTGTGTATATGTCTTTGTCTAATGCAAAATCAGGCGGTCTACTGATTCAGTTGACCTCCTAAATACAAATCATGTCAGTGCCATGCGTCCAATCATGTATGCAAGCATCCCTAGTTATGTAAATACTACATGTGTGCATAGCCATTCATCCATATGCAACATCCATATAATTACATATCGGGCTCAACTTACAAACAAATACATTCCTATAAATGCAATATGAAAGCGTACGAACTGATCTAGTGCATATGCATTCACGAGCAACCATTAGCAACCACTTGCAACCACCAACCATAACATGTTTCAAACACATGTTTAAATCCATTGGCTTCTACCTAAGGATCAAAGATACGACCTAGAGGATATACTTTGGAAAAAGAGAAACAATTATACGTAAAGCTCCTACACAAAGAAATCAAGGATGCACCCTTAAGAAAAAGGGTATGACGCTAGTATCTAGTCTTCTTGAGCTTTACTCCACTGTATCTTAACTAATTTAACTTCACGATTGTGAAGTTTCTGACCTCCATTTCCAAAGTAAACAGATGTCAACTATGATACCAAGTGTACATACCAAGATGGTTCGAGGTCCCTCCTCTTAGCTTATCTATCCCGCCATAACTATAAGGGTTGAAAGGTCACTACGTGCTTTTTTTAGAGTGCGTGTCCCAACTATTCATCTCTCATGCAAACCATCCTAGTCGAACTCGACATCCTCAAGTAAAAGCCCAAAGGCCTAAACCAATATCAGACAAGCATCCAAGGAATATCTCCTCCGAATTTAGATGATCTATGTGAGATGATATAAGCAAACTCGATAGCTATTCTCAAATCCCTACTAACCAAAAATAAACTGGTAGGACCACCAATTGGATTTGAGACTCTAGTGGGATCTTTCTACTTTACGTGGAACTATGGTGCAGAGAATCAACAATGGAAGTGGATACGAACAAATGCGAAGCGCTAAAACGAACAACAAAACTAGACTCTTCCAACAGATACTACCTTTCTCCTAGGTACGCTTGGTGGTGAAAGTATGTACTTGCCCTTCTGAAAATCTTGTTCCTCGTTCTTGCCCTTGTCCTTAATTATATGCCCTATCCTACCCTAGTAAAAATACTTCCTCTTGTCTTAGGTTTTATAATTTCTTCCTCCTTCGTGAGCTTAACCAACATCCATGAATTCCTCATACTAGGGTTATGCTCCTTAGCCAAACTCCTCATCCTCTTCCGTATGTTGACAAATCTCTCGAAAACTGCTTTCATCGTACAGAAAACCCTATAAGCTTGAAGGAAAACTGGCCGTAGGTGAGACAACTACGACTATGGATGGAAGCCGGGGCACTACTTCACCCATCGATGAGGTTACCTCCCAGAAAGCCAGGAGCCCCAGAGACTCAAGAAAGAAGGAGACAAGAATTCAAATAGAGGAAAAGAAGATAGTGCGTATGACTTTGGGGAATATGCCTTTAAAACAAATATTTTCTTTTGAAAATGCTTCCTTAAAAACCGTTTCGAAAATAATTTTTCAAATCCTTTATCTGATCTGGTAACCTTCAGCTCTGATACCACGTGTAATACCCCACGTCCGTTAGTGACACTCACAAAGGGAATGCACTAAGTTCTGTGGAGCATTTAGGGTAAAAGATGCAGATAAATTACAAGACAGACAAAAATTAAACAGCGGAAAATAAAACTTTGCTTTATTGATAAAATAGTTTGTTCAAAGATTTCTTTACAATATCAGAGTGTCATCTGTCTTACAAAATAAAGAAGCATAAAAATATATTTATATTCCCCAATGTAGCAAGAACCAGCCATAGCATCTGAAAAGAGAATCCAAGCAAAACTTCAACAAATCTTCAAACTGGGAAAGAGTGACAGTCCAACTTAACCTGAGCTATAATACTCCCTCCTCTACTACCTGGGGGGGAACGGAATAAAAGAAGACGAAAGAAAAACAGAGTCAGACATAAAGCCTAAGTAATTTCAGTAACTTCTAGCATGTGAACATGAAAAAACAAACGACATGAATTAACTGAATCCAAGATTACACCATGACCATAGGGTCAGCAAGATTAGACAAGATAATCACAAGATATGCTAAGATAAGATAAACTGGATACGCTCTAATACTTTCGCCGCTTCGCTATTTCCTTGTTATACTGGTTTCTATATCTCTGCACCACCTAACTAGTGTTCCAACTAGTGACGATAACGTGATCCCGACCCCTGTAGTTTCCATTGCCTTCAGGCATACCTTTATTATTTATTACCTAGATCTAATCTAGGGTTTTCTATCAAGTGCTTTCTAGGTTTTAACTAGAGTTTTACGCTATCTGCTGAATGCTTCTCGAGCTCAGGGTTTATGCCACCTAGTCCAACTAAGGATTACACTACCTGTAGAACGATGCCCCCAAGTCTAGGACACACTACCTAGAGTGGCATATGTTCCTATACTTCCCCACGCATGTATCGCGAATCGTTATCGCTTGTCTAGATGCACATGTCCTGTAATGTGCGGTCCGAGTCCTGTGACAGGGCAAATCAAGAAATACAGAACTCGGTCGGGAGCTTTCAGATATCTGCCGATGCAGATGCTAAGGTCTGTTTTTATTCCAGTGGCTATGGTCCCACTTGACCCCTCCCTTAACTAATGAAAGGCACACCTTGTAAAATGAGAACTATTCGCCGGCCCCCGGTGCCCCACTATCCTATGGCCATCCTCACCCATAACTAGATAGCAAGTATATGGTCTTTTGGAGTTCTCCGCCTTTCCGCTTCACGTATCTCGATTGACTCAAGAAGGATGGTAGACGACGAGTTGCTATCACAGGGCTACCGTTTGCTCGCCGAATCACACCGGTCCATCCTGGTCTTTAGGTTGCCATGTATTGCAACCAAGGCATATCCCTGGTTCTTCTACGGAGACCTTAACCTCTGTGGGCCCAGGCGGATCATCTGCAACCTCACAGAGGAATACCAAGAGTACCCTCACGTCCCCTCGAAGCCTCGGGCTTCGTAACCCAATTCGTTGGAGCCTTCTTTTTAACCAGACGGACGTTCGCTCCTCCTCGTGTTATACTAAGAATTACTGCTTAGTTTTGTCAACTAAGGTTTACCACTTAGTTTCCAAAATCGTTGTTTTCTTAACTAAGGTTTACTACTTAGCTCCTTTTAACTAAGGTTTACTACTTAGTTCTCTTTCCCGTCAATTTGGATTGGTTAAGTGTCATTAGTCAATTCAAACTAACTTAACCCTCTTCATTTATCCTGTTAAGCTGTTTAAGTGTCCTCAGCAATTCACATTGACTTAACCCTACCACAAACCAAGTTATATTGGTTAAATATTTCTTATTACTTAACCCTACCCCTTCATCCTGTATTGGTTAAGTGTTCCTTTTTAACTTAACCTTGCCCGTCTGTTTTAACTAACATGTTATTAATGGTTAAAAATTATCCCTTCATGTTTTAGACTTAACCTCATTCCTTTATCACAACCTGATGGTTAAGTGTTCAGGTTTACTTAACCCTACGGTCTAGCCCAGCTAACATATCAAAATTGGCTAAGTGTATTAGATTTTACTTAACCCCAACCTCTAGTCTAGTTAACATATTAATTTGGCTAAGTGTATTAACTTTACTTAACCCCTACAAGTCTCGTTTTGCTACCTTGAGTTTGGTTAAGGGTCTCTATGGACTTAGCCCTCCCATTCTAGCTTAACTGTGTTAAGTTGGTTAAGTGTTCCTATGGACTTAACCCTCCCATTCTAGCTTAACTGTGTTAAGTGTCAGTCTGAACCTATCCCCACCCATCAGTTTAGTTATCATGTTGAACTGGTTAAGTGTCTTAGTTAACTTAACCCTACCATAGATTAAAGCCGCGACCACTCACATTAGACAGATATTGTTGCGAATACTGGATGTGCCGGTTGGTTCCGGGCAGGTTTACATCGCAACTCAGTCTAACCTCAGGTTAGGCATATTCGTGTTTTTAAAGTTCAAGGGGTTTTGATTAATTTTCAAAACAGGTTTTGAAAGTAACCATCCCGTCCGTCGGATCAGTTAGGGATAGCCAGGGAGAGCAGGAAACTTGTATTTTCCAAACCCAAGCCTAGACACTATCCTCTCTGTCACCCTAGAACTTTCTGGTGTTTCATTAAAAGAGATGTCGTTAATAAATCTTTAATTTGTCTAAATTTACATTTCTCATTTAGGACAAATTCTATAAGTAAATTATTCCTAATTTACTTATTTCCTAATTACCCTTTTAATGTAATTTGTCTACATTTATTTCTATGGCCCATTTTCCCCTCTATATCATATTTATGCTTTTTGGTATGTAAACTATACCAAATTAAGTGTCACTAACCATGATTTTGCTAAACCTGACAGTTATTCCCAATTATGGCCAATTTCACATTTATGCCAATATACTTACCGTGCCAAATTAGCTAATCCAATTCCGATTCAACATTCTAATTCACGTCAAACTAGACTTATTACTCTAGTTCGCTATTCATGTAAATGCTAGATTTACACGTCAATAATAGATTCAAATTACACATCTTATAATTTATGTCAAATTTATCCAATTTTCATTCCTATGAACATGCCATAATACATGTTCCCATTTTATGCCAATTTCCAAGTTAAACTACGTTTTTAGTAAATTTCATGTTTTGCCCAAACCGCATTCCCACCGTTCGTATAATCGTGATTCAGTCTAGATTATAAATAAAGCTAGGTTCGTAGAAAATAGGGAATGAACCAAAGATGCTATGCAACAGATAGACATACTAACTGGCATAAAGAGGGTTGAATAACGACGTCGGTTCAAGAACATGGGTAGACCTAACTTAATAGATAAATTCCCAAGGTCTAAAACCAAAGAAAAACAAGAATAGATAGAATAGAGACGTAGGTTCAAGAACATGGGTAGACCTAACTTAATAGATAAATTCCCAAGGTCTAAAACCAAAGATAACCAAGAATAGACAGAATAAATGATCGGGTTTATACCCAATTTCATAGTCACAAAACGTAAGCAACACTTTCCTAGTCATGAATCACAGGTGTTTAATCACAGATGTCCTTGTTATGTCATAGGCAATAGTTTATATTTCCTAATCAAAGGCATAGGATTAGTCAAGAAAATAATCCTCATAGTCACAGTCATAGGCAATGTTCATAGTCATAGGCAATGTCCATAGTCATAGGCAATGTTCATAGTCATAGGCAAATGTTCATAGTCATAGGCATATGGTTTTAAGGTCCATAGTTTCATAGTCATGGTCTTATTTGTCCTCGAATCATAACAGTTCTTAATTAGGTTCAAGATTATAGGCACTGATTCGAATAGAGAGAGAGATTTGGAATATTCTTTTATTCCTTTAATTTCACGTCACGAACAGAGAAAAATGTTCAAATCTAGAAATAACTGACTTACAGAGATTTATATTTTAAAAGAAAGATGGCGTTGCTATGATTCATGCGAAGTTAGCCTTTGATCCTTATCTCGAAGCTTTAATCTTGATTCGAATCTCTTCTTGAAAGTCTTTGAGCAGTATCTCCTCGTCTTGATTTATTTTATATATATTATTCTATTTATTATTTATTTTAAGTGGAGGAGAAGAAGCCATGTTCACTCAGAATCTTTGCAGTATAAGGGTAGAGAAGAATTTTGAATACAGGAGGAGACTAGGGCTGCTTATATAGTGTAGAAGTCAACGAATCTGGTCAGAATGGCGTTTAGATACAGAGAAACGAACCAGGTTCAGAAAGCCGGAAAAAGCAGGGGGGTCGACACCCAGGTCGACTCCCCAGTCGACCTGGGGGGGGGGGGCGACACCCAGGTCGACTCCCCAGTCGACCTGGGGGGGTCGACACCCAGGTCGACTCCCCAGTCGACCTAGGGTCCTGGGCGTGAAATTTCCCGCCCAGCCCGCTTCTGAGTCTGTTTTGAAATTTGAACCTTGCTGAAACTTCCGGAGGCCATATCTTCCTCATACGGACTCCGATTTACGCAAACTCGGACTCGTTTTCATGCAGAATTCCGAGACGAACGCAATGGCGCAGCCCTTTTCCCATGATTTTGATTTTAACTTTTAATTCTGCCTTGATTTGTGAATCTTAGCGTTACGGAATTACGGGGTGTTACAAAATATTACTTCATCTCTCCATAAATGGCACTTGGAGAATTTGGCTTTCAGTTAATGTGCACAAAGAGTATCCATAACTTCCCTTAAATGCAAAGCATGCTCTTCCTCATTCCTTGAGAAGATCAAAATGTCGTCTACGAAGACCACCACAAGCTTATTAAGGAATTCCCAGAACACCCTTCTCATCAAGTCAACGAAGTAAGCAGGTGCGTTCGTCAAGCTAATGCTGTCTTACCAATGCTGTCTTCAGCCACTCTTAGCTGATGAAACCTGGTAGCCAGATCTAGTTGGGAGAAAACCGATGCACCTACAAACTGATCGAACAAGTCGTCTATTCTTGGAAGTGGGTGCCTAATTTTCTTGGTCAGCTTGTTTAACTCCCTTTAATCAACGCATAGGCGAAGTGATCCGTCCTCTTTGGTTGCGAACACTACTGGAGCATCCCATTCAAAAATACTCCGCCTTATAAACCCCCTTTCAAGTAGCTCTTTAACTTGCTTGCTGAGCTCTTTTCTCTCCCTTGGAGCCATGTGTCTAACGGGTAAAGCAATGGGTTTTGCGTTATCAACGAGGTATATGCGGAAGTCTATCTCCCGCTTCGGAGGTAAGCCCTTCATCTCCTCAAATACATCCGAGTATTAATGGACCACCTTAACAGACTGCAAATTCTCAGTAGATGCATCAAGAGATTCTAGGTAACTAAGCATAACAGAGTTCATAGGATTACAAGAGATTTCGAGACTGTTACCAAAGCGAGTCACGAGTCTAACCTCTCTTTTATCACAATCGAGGATGGCACAATTACTGGCTAACTAATCCATGCCTAGAATCAACCCATAGCCCGTGAAGTCCAAAACATAGGCATTACATCTAAACCCAACGCTAAGAATAGAAATTTCCAAATCTAAACAAATCATAGACAAATAAGTTGAGCCCCCAATTGGATTTGAAACAACCAAGGGATCCTCTACTATACTGGTGTCTAGGTGCAGAGACTCAACTAAAGCAGTAGATATAAAAGAGTGCAATGCGCTAGAATCAAAGAGTGTACGAATTGGATGATCAAAAAGATAAACTAAACTTTCAATAGAAATAGCTCTACCTCGTTCTTGCAGAGATGCCGTGAGAGCGTGAACCTTCCCTCCAGATGTAGACCCAGTCCTCTGCCCCTGCCCTTGCTTTCTTGGGCAGTCCTTAGCCATGTGTCATGTTTCGCCGCAATGGAAACAACAGCCCATCTTCCTCTTTTTCTTTCTACAGTCCTTAACCAGATGTCCTGGAATGCCACAGAAATTACACTTCCTCTTTTCACGGGACTTGTTGCTCTTCCCGCCCTTCTTGGGATCCGTCTTCTTATTCTGAGAACCCTCCACTTTCTTATCCTGAGGGACTTCCACCTTTGCCTCTTTCTTGCCATTCTTGTCTTCCTCCTGAAACAGTGCTATGTCCACCAGTCTCTCAAAAGTTGCACCCATAGGTATATGGGACATAGCTAAGTTGTGCAGTGGCTCGTTCAACCCTTTAGCAAAAAGGAGAGCCTTCTTATGTGTAGTTTCCACTAACTACAGTCCAAACCTAGCTAGCTGATTGAATTGGTTGACGTACTCCTTGACCTACATACTCCCCTGCTTGAGAGCTAAGAATTTCTCCATCTGTAGGCTTCGCTCGGCTTGTGAGAGGAATTTGATTTCAAACCTCATTCTGAAGTCCTCCCAAGTCTCAATCAGCCTTTCAGCATTAGTAACCACCCAACAATAAGACGCCTCATCTTTAAGCAACTACACTGCCAATTGTATCTTCTTTCTATCGTCCACTTCGAAGATAACAAATAAATCCTCGGTTTCTTTGAGCTAGTTCCTAGTTTCCACGAATGATTCGGTTCCATTAAAGTTCTTTCCACCCATGGCTCGAAAGTCTCTACAAATCTTCGAGAAAGTATTTGCATGCGGAGGAGGAGGAGGAGGAGCGGTTGCAGCTGGGGGAGGAGAAACGTTTACTGGGCCTGCGTCATTAGCCCTAGCTTCTAGGTACCTCCTAAACCGGCCAGGTACCGGTACGCCCTCTGGAAGGTTAAGATCCCCAGACATACTGAAACAAAAAAGTAAAGATTTCAAACAAAGGATAGAAAGATAGTGCATATGGCTTTGGGGGACTATGCTTCTTTAAATTAAAAACAACACATTTTTTTTTTGAAAAATGTCTCTTTAAACTTCTTTTAGAAAACAGTTTTCAAAAACTCTTATCTGATCTGGTAAACCTATGCTCTAATATCAAGTGAAACACCCCACCTCCATTAAGGTCACTCACAAATGGAATGCCTTAACTTTGGAGGAGCATTATAGGTAAAAGACACAGATAGGTTACAAGACAGATATATATAAGCAGCAGAAAAACAAACAAACTTTATTTCATAAATACGTGGTTCATTAAAAGCATTTCAACAACTGTCTCAAAAAAAATTCCCAATCATTACAACCATAACTTTGTCTTGATTAAAACTTAAAGAAGCATGAAACATAAATTAAGTAGCATAAATCCCCAAAATGAGTGTGTCCAAAGCCATAGCCCAAAGGAAAGAAATCCAAGCAATACATCTCTTTCTTCAAGCTGGATAATAGTCTGACTAAGCTGTGGTGTTTCCACCCTGCGGTCCTGAGGGGGGGGGGGAACGGAAGAAAAGAAAGAGAAAGGAAAATAGGTCAGACATAAGTCTAGTAAGTCCAGATATTTTCTAGCATGAGAACAAGAACAAAGACCATGACATGCATAAACTGAAAAACAAGACAATACCAGAATAACTGGATAACATAAGATAAAAAGGAATACTAAATGTACTATCGCACTCATTATTACTTCTCTCCACCTATTCGTACTAGTTTTGACTAGCACTACGTGTTCATGACAAGGTGATCCCTTTTTCGATCGGCTCCTACTCGCAAACGTTTTATACTTGTGTCATTCGGCCCTGCATGATTGTAGATACCTATGTTGGTCCCACCACGGGGTGTATCAAATCCTATGGTGGCAACCCGACACGAATCAAGATGCGCAATGTATTACTGATGCCCAGTGCCTGCTTTTTATACTTCGGAGTACGTGCATGCCCGTACTCCGCCGGAACCTACACTGATGCACCACCCACCGACTTTTTGACCGCTTATACTCAGCCCAGTAATCGTGCCCCACCCTGCCTATTTCAGGGTACCTTGATACATCTAAATGGGTTACTGCTGAATTAGGTCCCGCTACTAGGGTTTTCTAGTCAACATGTTAAACATGGTTAAGTGTCCAAATTTACCTAACCCCACCTATCAGTTTAGTTAACAAGTTGAATTGGTTAAGTGTTTCATTAATTGACTTAACCCTACCAATCTTAGCTTGCTTGTTCCTTAGCTTTAATTCATTAATTAAAGCACCAACCACTCACATTAGGTCTATATTGTTGCGGTCGCTGGATGTGCCGGTCGGTTCCGGACAGCCTTACACCGCAACTCAACCTAACCTCGGGTTCATTTGGGCTTAATACGCTAACCTCTCACATTAGATCATATTGTTATGGTTGCTGGATGTGCCGGGCGGTTCCGGCCAGTCTTACACCCTAACTCAATCTAACCTCGGATTAGGTATATTCGTCTTTTACTAATTTACATATTTGTCCTTTTTATTTATGTAAATTGTCCACAATTCAATTCATGCCCAATTTCCCTTTGAATCAAGTTCATCATTTTAGGTATAAATTTTATACCGTTTCATGCCATAAATCACTTATATGATTATGAGCCAAATATGTCAATTTTCTATAATTTCAAGTTTTCCCCAACGTTACCCCTGTTTATATGTTCGCATTATTCACATAAAATATTAGGCTAACAACTTAGCCTAATTAACGTTCGCTTGATTTATGTGAAATATTAGGCTAACAACTTAGCCTAATTTAACGTTCGCATGATTCACATAAGATTTTGCATAAAATTCAACATTAACTATGAACATGCAATTTGGACAAAATCAACATGAACATATGCACATAAACATATAGGTGTGAACTTGCAACTTTGACATAATGAACATAAACACATAGGTGTGAACTTGCAACTTTTACATAATCAACATGAACATAAACATATAGGTGTGAATCTCATAGAACTACATAACTTGATTTGGCATATTTGTGTGAACTTGCAACTTTGACATAATCAAGTTAACATAGGTTTAACATAGAAACATGTAGATCTAAGCTTTTAGGCCTATATGACATGATTTGTAACCTATAAACTTGCATGTTAACATAACATGATAAATCACCAAACTTGTTACAACATGATACTTTTATTCCCCAAATTTCTATACACATAAATGGGTTTATTCACCAATTCCTAATTAACACGATAACCACAATAGAACCACAGGAATGATAGAATTATCACAAGACATGAATTAGCATCAATTTCATATAACATAACGGGTACATTTCTATTATCACTTTATTACAAATCATGATTTTGATATCATTCACATCTAGAATATAACTGTACTTACAAATCGTAAAGAAAGTCTTGAGTTCTAGGATCTGTTTTCTGAAACTTATTTTCTCACCTTTGATGTAGACTAATTCATTGTTCTAGTTTAAGTTTGATTTGAGTTGTAGCTTCTTCTTGTTTTCTAGTTTTGCGACAACGGCTGCTCTTAACTTGACTCGGATAGCATAACGGCTCTAAGATTTTAATTTGCGTGTTTAGGGTTTTGGTTTGGGGTTGTATATATAGATGTTTGATTAAATAAGAGCCATTAGATCAACCTAGGAATGATCATAGCCATCTAAGCCAAAGAATGTGTCATTTAGCCAATCGTGTAATGCCACGTATGCCCTAGTGACTCAAAATTCGACCATCAGGCCAACCAGAGAGAGACACATCAGCATAGTTACACAAGTCGTCACATTTCATATCTGTACGGGTGGACAGGTTGACCCCCAGATCGACACTAAGGTCGACCCCCAGGTCGACCTATGGGGGGGAGGTCGACCCCCTGGTCGACCTGGCCTTGGGCGCGAAAATTCCCTCCCAGCATGCTTCTTGGTTTGAATTCGAATTTGAATAGTTTTCTGAGTTGTTTTATTCTTATATATAAAAATCCTGAAACTTCTGAACTCCATAACTTCTTCATACGGAGTCCAATTCATGAAACATGGACTCTATCTCAAGCAGAATTCCGAGACGAACGCAATGGCGTGACCCGTTTCCCTTAATTCTCACATTTGAAAATAAGTATTCTTTAATTCGTTACTTTAATTTTAACAGAAAATATAGGGTGTTACAATTTCAGTACACAATTCCTCTCTACAACACTCACACTCAATTCCATTTATACATTGACTTATATACAGACACTCAACTCTTTATATAGTCACATATACATTCATTTACACAGACTCATATACATACACATTTACTGACACTGCTTCATTCACTGTCTTCTGTCTTTATAACATCCTTTAGTCAGTCTAGCCTTCATACATGTCACGTACAGAAACACACACAGTATTTGGAATAGAAATAATATTTTAAATTCTAGCGAATATATTTTTTATTTTAAAAAATTTATTTGCCTTAGAATTTCGGTGTGTTTCTCATCATTTTTCTGACTCGATCTTATTTATTAAATCCGACTGTGTCTAGACAGCTTGTGATATATTCACAGTGATACACTGTAAATACCACAAGGAAGTCAGCGTGCATATATATATATATATATATATATATATATATATATATATATATCAATGCAGGGACAGGGAAATCTTTCTGATGGCTGCATATACACACGTGTATAAATATACACGTGTGCACTGCCTCGCCAATTAGCATGCAGCTGAGGAGTAGCCACGTGGATCATCTCGACTCAGTGCGACAATAATAAATGATGTCGAGACAGCTCAACAAAAATGGTCGAGAGGTATACAAATACAAAGACAAACAAAGAGGAAGTTCAATCTATTCAATGGTGCATCAATGCAAGCTAGGTGCAGCTTACATGGTGATACGGCATGACACAATGGTTGAGCACAAAGGTGATCAATGCTCGAATACATGGTTCAGGTTACAAAAGAAATAGTGCATATATGGGTGCAGCTAATATGAAGTACACAAGTGCCATGCCTACAAGTATGCAACTCAGCGGACAAGTGCAGCATGTAACTTAGCATCAACTCCAAAATACAGGCAGAACAGTTCTTAGAATGAAGCAGCAATGATGAACATACAATTAAACAACATAAAGCCATTTTGTTCAAAGAGGTCAAGAACTCAGCATTGAATAACATGATCAAAAGCATTTACATGGAGTAGCATGGTTGCATACAACATACATATTCAAGCAACTCAAGAAGTCATATATGTATAGTTATACATGTAGCAAAATGGACATAATGACATGGTGAATGATAGTACACATGATCAGCAAGTAGATACACAGCAAAGAGTTTTGAATACAGTAGAGCAACAAATATCAATCCAAGTAAATGGTTCAACAATATGGAAATGCAAAAATGATTTGAGCACAAGCATGGACAAGTGCAACAGCATATACATGTGAGCAGCTTATAGCATGAAACATAAACACACAAGACAAGTTACATGTCGAGCCATAGCAAAACTGTTTGGCAAGAGAAAAGTAGGAGTGCTTAATTTAGCAAGTTTCATTTCCAGAATTTTACTAATTAAGTTTTGTCAAGAAATAGCAAATTTTTGCAAGCATTTTCGGAGCAAGAACAATTCACATGTATTCATAAAAGAAGTCAACAAATCATTACTGGAAAGTAATAAAAATTCACAATAAAAAATCATTCCAAAAATTAAGCAATTTGAACAAGGCAATTTATCAACCATAAATCACAAAAGCGTGAATGATTCACTGGTTTTTAGCAAGCTCAGTATTTGGTAGAGAATCATTCAAAGGAAAGAAATAAAATCTGCATTGCTGACATATGTTATTCATGGAAATCGAATTTTGATTATCTTTGCCAAAGTTTACAAATATGCAGGAATATTTTTGAAGACTAAAATCATGCATGGAATTTTATAAGGAAAGAAACCAATTTCAAATCATTTCGACTTCCCAAAGTTTTTGGTCCATAAATCACAATGGAAAATTTTTCATTCCAGTTTTGGCAAGATATTATTTCAAGGTTTCCAGATTCATCACTTTTGTTTATAGCAAGAAATCTGCAAATTGGTTTCCTGTAATTCCAGTAATGATTTAGCATTCACAAATCATTCAAGGTTTTTTAAATTGAGCAAGTAATCTAAAATTCGCAAGGGCCAGAAAACCATTTTTCAGAATTGTGTCCAAGGCAACAATTCAACAATCACGGCAAGGATTAATGACTAATTCAATCAGCGAAATCAAAGAGGGAAACTAGGAAAAATTAGCATTGAATCATATTGCGAAATCAGAGCAATTCTAGGGTTTGTAATCCCTATATAGGCACACCCATTTCTTCATCGACAATTATTGAAAAACAAGCAATTCAATTTCTACAGCAAATCAAAATTAATTCATAATACTCACTGAAAGTTTTTCGATCACAAGAAGATTTCAATTCAATCGACAATCAGGCAACAAAGCTTCGGGCTTCAGAAGATCTCAAAAACATTCATCTTAATACACGCGATTTGAATTGGAATTAGAAAATCCTAATTTCATTGGAGCCGCCATTTTTGATTTCCACGAGAGAGAGAGAGAGAGAGCAAAATGAACGGGATAAAGGGTGGAACACATTTGCAAAGTGGGCCGGCTAAACCATTTGAAGTGTAAAAGGGAGTTTATATTTTTCTTTTAGAAACTAGGGATTTTATTTTATCTTTGTGTTGTTTTTCTAAATTGTTTTTGTAAATTGTTCAAACAGTTTCTAGGTCTGTAAAATCTAGGAATCCAGTTAGGGTGTTAACTGGCAGTTTACTAGAGTCTGTAAAACTAGGGTTACTGGTTATAGGGTCGTAATCAGGTGAATTCTGATCTAGGGGATTATATCAGTCTAGGGTTTTGAGTGTAGGGTTAGTACAGGAGAAGGGAGTGTGAGTTTAGAGTGTCTTTAAGCGGGATCTGTTATTAACACCTAGTAGAAACCTTAGGAATGCAGCATTAGTCAAGATTTGCCGAAGCTGGGTATCTCTATGTGTTATTTACTTTCCTTGTTTACTTACTCTGCTATTATCTGTGCTGCGATTAATTTTTAATTATTCGATAAACTATAGTAAACCCTATTTACCCCCCTCTAGTGTTAATCTAGATCCAACAGTAAGGTTCCCATGTAAAAAAATTCTATTTTAATAATGGATTAGTTGTAAGGAATAATCCCAAGTTTGACGTGCCTTCCGATAATAATCCCGAGTTTTGATTATTACTGAATAATCCGAAGTTTGGGGGGTGCCTTCCCATAATGAACCCAGTGACCTGTTAACCTCATATAGCAGGTTTACTGTTTCTACTTTCCCAAACCATATGTGAATTCATTTCTAGAAAGACCTTCCATGGCGTAATTCATGTAGATGTAGAGGGGCACCACATACACGCAAAAAACATAAGAATGAAAAACAGAGCGTGCGTGCAAAATTTTAATTATCTTATTCCTCGAAGACTACCGTAGTAAAACCAAAAAGCTCGATCCAAGGATAATCATAGAGGAAACTGATTCATGTCTACCTTTGTGCAGTTCAATAGCAATCTGACATTGTTCTCAACATGCTCAGAAAAGAATAGATCTGGTAAGAAGAAAACTTATGTTATCAACAATGCAATTCAACTCATTTCATGGTACTCAGAATATAACAACAACATTGATAGCCAAACTCATCACTTTCTCCTCACTTTCAGTTTCACCATGAAATTACACCAAGCAATCGAACATTAACCAAACTCCTCACTTTCAGCTCGTACTGTGACGACCCAGGGATTTTGACGCTCGAATTCCAACAATAATACATAAATCCGTATTACTTGCCAGAACTCAAGTATCGAAAACATCAGATAGTTATTGAAATAAATTAGAGAGTGAGATAAGTAAGAAAGAAGTATTAGAATAGAAGAATAAGAAGAAGATCTAATACCACACAGAGTCTCACATCGCAACGGAAAAAAATATAATATAGAAATAAATCTTTATTGAGAACTTGAAATAAAACTTACAATCATCAGAGTACATCATCATAACTGGACAGTTATAACAACCTGTTATCACATATCACACAGCGGAATAAATATCAGATATCATACGTTTGAACACTTCCGGTTCGTCTCTGGATCTCACAGCATCTTAACATGAACCTGTACAACCCAGTCTAACCCGAGCATTAAAAAAACTTCGGATCAGTCTGGTGAACCAGAGTGAGAATAACTCGCTAAGTTTATAAGCACATCCAACTTGATTTTTAAAGTTAAAATCATTTGAAAGAAAGGATAATCGTAGGACCAGTCCACGCATAAACACGGACGGTTTTTACCTTATGATAACCCAAAACATTTTTGAAATCAATATTTTTCTGATATTATAATAGTGATGTAATACAAGTAGATAAAATCTAGCAGAATGCTTGCATCTCACGCTCCACATACATAGTATACAATCAAAACCGCAGGCGCTTATTGGAGATTGGATTCCTACTATGACAAGGTATGGAACCACCTACCGATAGTGTATCTCTAGAGGGTAACACACTGGGTTCAGCAAGAACATCTTGAAACCCGGCCACTCGTGACCGACCACTCATTTACTTGAGTGTATCAAATGTATTATCACCCACGGTTGGGTACGACCCACCGTTTCCAAAAAAGGGGCAGCATCGAAAGATTAGGAAGACAAAAATGAATTTCTCTAGATGGTAATAATACACCCTGCTTGGGAATGACCCACCTAGCCATGCTTCCCGACCGATTTTTGTCATTTCCCGGTTGATGAGGCTTGAGGTTATAATTGACTTTTGAATCATCTGGCCACCATTCACATCTTCCATACACGTCATCCTGGAACAGGATGAACCGAAGGCACCCTCCTACCGCATCCAAAGGATCAGTAGCGAGATGTCCTTGCAACCCGCAAAACCTCAACCACGACTGAATCACGTCAGAAAACCTCTGGTTGCACGTCAGAAAAATTCGACAACAATCCTTCCGCTTATGAAGATCCACGGACTTCAATTGCTCCATCTTCACCAGCGACTTTCACATTTCGTACTTGCTGGTCGGAATGGTTTCCGTATATGAATTCGATCCCGGTCTTTCCGTACCAACAATCATTTGGTCAGATTTTGATAGTCGGTGTTTTAACTATCAAAATAAACAACCATCATCCATAAAAATAAAATGTATTCGTTTATTCAGTAACCAGCGTCACTTGTCTCTTTAGTTAAATAGTTGTTAATTAAATTTCTAAATCTTCCAATATTTGGAATGTCATTTTCAAATCTTAATTTCCAAATAACTTAACTTATAATTCTTCGAAATATAATATCGTTCACGGAAAGATTATTTAAATCCCCTCAACTACCCTCGTTTCTAAACTAATATCCCCCTTGGATAATCCTGGTGCCATTTAGGTTGGGGTATTTTATTTACCTCTCAAACCTTGAGTGGACAACATTCTTATCTTTGGAATGGATATGACTTTATCAATGAAATCTCATTCCAATAATTATCCCAACACTTCTACTTAGGCTTATTATACGATTTTAAACAAGGTTTTAACTCCATTTATTTTCTTTTGAAAACTCTTTTCCAATTCAAAATCACGCTTTCCCAAATTAAAATATTCATATTTCACCATCTTTAGACCTTTAAATTCCCTTTTACTTTCTTCAGATTACAACTCCAATTTTGATCTTGTTTTGTATCTTATCACATTAGTCCTTTTAAAACTTGCCCAATTTGGATTTTTATAGAAATTCGACAAATAAAATTCTTAACAAGAGTCCATATTAAATATAAATTTGCTTATAATTTCATTTTTCTATACATAAGGCTTTACACTTCATAAACTTTCATTTAAATGAATTTAGTTTCAAAATTTATCGCTTTGAATATTATTAAAATAAGAATAATCAATTCCAACATTTTTAGAAATCAATTTGTTTACTTCAACATTAATACTTAATCTTCCTTCCAAATGATTAAAATAATAATTGACGTTAAAAATAAATAATGATCCAATTTATTTAAAAATCTATCTTGGTTTAAAACTGTTGAGTTATCCAATTCATAACACGATTAATCCGTTAACCAATTCCATTAGTCCTTTCTTTTGATCACTTTAAAAAATTCCTTTAATTTAATTAATAATCTAATTAAATTAAATAAATCACCATTTAATTGTTATTTGAAATAATTAATTTAATCCTTAACCATTTGGTTAATTTCTGCTTTTTGCTTATAAAACAGATTAATATATGAATTCAGTTTACATACTCGATTTATATTTACTAGATAAAAATAATTATTCATTTCTTTAAAATAAACTTTATTCAGGTAATCTATACCAAATAGATTTCAAATCCATTTTGGTTATAAAATAAATTCTCATCACCTTATTTCAATCGATTTACCTGACTATAAATCATCACTCATAACATGATTCATTTTTAGGTTAACCTGTTGTTAACTACTCAACCAAAATCATCCGTTGGTCAATAACAAACAAACATTGAATTTTAATTCAACGATCAACAATCAATCATTCACTCATACTGGTTGAACAGTTCATATAGTATAATATGAATATAAACAACATATTTGAGGAATCTGGTTGGATCCCTCCAACCTATCCTTACCTGCATCAAAATGGGTTATGTCACTTTCAACACAACAATATATTTATCACGGTGAACAGAAATAAACAGTTTAACTAATAATGGTCAACAATCAATTCATAACATCCATTCAAACAGTCGTCAAACCATAAATCATTAGAAAACATTGCACACAAAATAAAAACCTGATTTATATAAAATATAAACGGGATAAACTGAGTGAGTTGAACTCACCTTGATTTTTTTTAGTTGTTGAAATGATCCGTCCTAATTAAATTAAACGGATGTTTAATTTAATTAGAAATTTCGGTAGCTGCCCACTCTGACCAAATCAGCTTCATCATGTTGTGCCTGTTGATACGGATCTGACGTTACCCATTCCTTTCAGTTCCGTCTGTATACCCAAGATATAATTCAATACGATGTTCGCTATTTAATATTATTGATATTTTAGTTATATATAAAAATTAACCAATAATTTTATTACATTTCTTAAACCCGGTTAGGCAAAATTTAAAAGGATAAAGCAAATTGAAATATGCTCTGGTCACGTTATCCTATTACTTGCTACATGCGGTTAGGAACAATTTCATTAATATGATTATAAAACTGGACACCTTTACATTCTAAATTCCGTTGCGTTACCTATAATCATGAAGGTATTCCTTAGTAGGACGTTTACTTCGTGGGTTGCACTTGCACGTTAAATATTAGACATGTGAAAGAACAACTAGGCATTTTGTAAGTAATTAGGAGTTCTTAAATATTAATTAGGCGCGCTAACCTCCTTACCTAATATGTCTCCATAGATATATCTGGCCATGCAATCCTTCATTTACGTTAATATAATCTTCAAACTTTCACCTGCTTGCTTCTTCTAATCTCCAAACTCCAGTCCCCTATTCACCGTTCCTACCTGCTTCTGTTCCTCTTCTTCTCCAAACTAACGAGCTGCTCCAATCAACTCTCACCATAACCGAACTATGTCTGCTCCCATGCACGTGTGAAACCTACTTCACTTGCATCCCTTAGTGGAAACATCCATGCAAACCCCCGCATTAAGCTTCAGCCAAACTCCATTACTTTGCACCCTCTTCCCTACGAACACCCCCACCAACGTATCATGTCTGTCCATCGCTGGTGCCTCCCAGCAGATCAGAACTCCTCCAGACTCTGTCGTGCCGACCCGCAATCCTCTTCTCCTCCTTACAACATAGTCGCCATCTTCCCCAGAGACCCAACGTCAGCAAAGATTCCTCCTTCAGACGCTCGAGCTTCCCATATATTTTCACACCTACCGTCACCTGAACGTTTAAATACTCCATCCAAATCATACTATAGCCGTCCCTATATCTACTCCTTCCCTACAACTACATATACCCATGCGCATACTGCACAAAACATACCCAACATCTGCTTCTGTGCAGGCCCAAAACCCATGCAAACCCGTCTTTTCCTCGATCACCGCTCAGCTCCTACTCACACCCCCTTCATGTGCATGTTTCTACCGACTCACCCCACTCCCCTGAACCACACAACTCCACAGTCTACACATTTTCAGTGCAGCACTCATACCTTAAAGTTATTGACCGCATCACTTTCTCAACGCTGAAAACCCTGTCACCACCGTCTTCACCAACCACCCCTGGAGTTCAGGGCATCACCACTATCGACTCCGTTGTGCCATCACCGCACTCTCCCTTCAAATACATCATGAGCTGAACAAACTTACCCATGTCCCCTGTATGTATTTCGAAACCCCTGCTTCTTCACTTCATTGAAACTGCACTTCATCAAACCCTCCACCATTAACTTAATTCCACGCCAAACTCCTCCCCACGGCAGTTCATTTTCCATCGATCCGAAGTACCAGCGCACGTCCAATACCCTCCCTCAATATGCTACTATTGTTTCGTTTTATATATATATATACATATACTGGTCTTGGGTTCGATTTGCATTAGAGAAAGTGACACAGAATAACACAAGAGGAGGAAGGGAAGGGCTCGGCTTTCATGGTTGTGGCTAAAACTAAAATGGATAGGCGGTATTTATAGAAAGAAGAGCGGAGAGATGAGGATGAAGTCGGTTTCAATTTGTACAAGGTAGGTCTGCGGTAGCTGAAGTAAACCGACGTGGTAGCTGGGTATGTTGCTTCTTTTTAAAAGATGAAGATGGGATTTAAGTGGGTCTGCATGAGTTTCCATTTCGTATGTATAGATAGCTGCACATTTCCTTTTCTTTTCATAGACTAGGCCAGTGTGATTTTACTTGGAAGGTTAGTCTTGATCTGAAAACACAAGTTAGTTCCTAGCTGTATCGATTTGAGAATACAAAGTCTGCACACGGCACAAGATAAGGACACTGGTAAACTAATTAAAGGCATGTCTCATTGATTATTTTAAAACTATTTTCCAGTTATAAACAGTTCCAACGAAGATGGTATCTTTTGCGGCTTTTTGTTTGAATGCACAAATGGAAAATGATCAAAGGAGGAAATATATGTATCATTCGAAATTCCAGGATTAGAATTTTTCGATGGTTACCATGTTGAGCTTTTACCAAAAGACTGAAATTGCTTCAACATGTATACATAGCAGTGTGACTCCAAATAAAATATACGGTGAATTGATTAAGGAATATGGCATTCAATGCATTTTTCTAATATACTTGTAATGTTTTGGTGCTTGTGTCAGCTATACTTGAGATGCCAGATTGCGTTGGCATGTTTTTCAAAGCATATGAACCATGTGCTGTGTGATTTTATTATAGTAGGCATGTTGTATGGGTTAGAGTAGGTCGGGGATGGAGAAGATATTTCACGCCATTTGATAATGTTGAAGAAGAAAGTAGGTGCTGTTATGTCAGTCAGGTCAGCATGGTCTCCTCTACATGCAGTTACCTTTTCCTATGGAAGACATTGTGGTGTAATGAAAGATATTTAATAGGCTAGCTGAACCGTGTTGTCTCTTCACGTTACATGGATTTCATATACATTTGGTCTGCGTGTCTGTTTACTTCATGGATGTTTGATTTGAGAACGTAGATAGTCTTCATGTAGGGCCTTCTGTTGGTTTAGTTAGCTTGTTTATACTGACTTAGGAATTTAGCAATTTATTACTTAATAGGGTACCGCAATTTACATCGACTGTAAAAATCGCATAGAAATACATGAACTCAAAAATAAATATGAAAATGGACATCATGATATAATTTGACATTACAGTCCTAATGAAACTAATTTCGTTGAAAACGGACTTCGTTTGCAAAAATGGCACTATTTAGATCTCAATTTATACATCGGTTGAATTTTGCCTACCGACAAAACAACTCCGTTTGGCTCCAAACTGGAAATATAGCAATAACTAATTGTATGCATTCCAACAAAACTTTTTTCGTCAAAAACGGAGGTCGTTTGAAAAATAATCATTTCTGAGGTCTATATAATACTGATAATATAATATTTAATTCCAAGACAATATATTTTAACGAAAATAAACTATCATATAGCTTTACATTTAGCCAGTATAGATTTAAAACTCAACGTCCAAAATTCTGGGTTCAGACGATATGTTATTTATATAAAAACTCGTTTATTTGTAACACCCCACCTCCGCTAGGGACACTCTCAAAGGGAATGCACTAGTTTTGGTGGAGCATAATCTAGGTAAACATACACAGAGATATCACAAGACAGAACATAAATAAAGCAGCGGTAGAAATTAAAAACCAAATCTCGTTACTTTCAAGAAAAGAGTCAAAACCTCATATATTCAAAGTACAAATTATTTCATTACATCAAGTTCTAAATAAAGAAGCATTAACCTGAAATAACAAAAGTAAATATTCCCCAAAAAATAGCAGAAGTGCAGCCATAGCACAGCTCAAGACCAAACCGTACACGAGTTGACAGAAAGCAAGCTAAATCCAAGCTAAGAGCTAGGGTTTCCTCCCTGATAACCTGGGGGGGAAACGAAAGAAAAAGAGGCGAAAGAAAAAGGGTCAGTCATAAAGACTGGTAAGTCCTAGTGACTTTCAGTATAAAAACTAATAAAGGTAACATGACATGTGAAAACAGGAATAAAACATAAGGATAATAACAGGACTGGTATGATAACTAAGATAACAAGATAAGTCAAGTCTAGCATCGCATATTCAAGATTCGCTGCACCAACTGTACTAGTGTTCTAACCCATGTCAAGTATTAAACATGAAATGATCCCTTGGCCCAATATCATGAAGTGACCCAATTCGTGGTCCAAAAGAATGATCTACTAATCGATCGGCTCCCTACAAGTTCTAGCTCGTCATATGTCTATGTCATACGGCCCAACCACAAAATGTAGTCACCTGTGCTAGGTCCGCCATAGGGTGTATCAAGCCCTAGGGTACCAACCACTGACACGAATCAAGCACGCACAGTGTAAATCTACTGGTGCCCAATGCCTGCTTTTTCAATTCCGGACTATGTGCACGACCATAGTCCGCCTGAACCTACAATGGCGCACCTACTCAGCCGTCGTTCTGGTCGCTTACAATCAGCCCATTAATCGTGCCCCACCCTGCCTAGTCTCAGGGTATCGTGATACATCTAAGTCGGTTACTGCTGAAAAGGACCGCGTAACTAGGGTTTCTAATTGGTTAAGTGTTGTCATTCAAATTCGTGACTTAACCCTACCAAATCATGTATCAAGTTGGTTAAGTGTGTACAAGCGGTTCATGACTTAACCCTATCAAATCATCGTGTCAAATTGGTTAAGTATATTCAAGTGGTTCATGAATTAACCCTATCATGTGGCATTAATTCATTAATGCACTCCAACCTCTCACATTAGACTAGTTGTTGTGGTCACTGGATTTGCCGGGCGGTTCCAGGCAGATTTACACCACAACATAGTCTAACCTCGGGTTTTACGTGCGATATGACCAACTACCCACATTGGATCCTATTGTTTGCAGTCACTGGATTCGTCGGGCTGTTCCGGGCAAATTTACACTACAAACTCAACCCAACCTCGAGTTGGCCATTTTCAAATTCATCTAAGTGTCATGTCCACGTTCAAGTTTTCATGTCAAGTTCATGTCCATATCCAGGTTCAAGTTATAACAATGTTCACGTTTCAAGTTAATAGTAAATTCAGGTTTGCCTAAACTACCCAAGTCTTATTCCCATCGCACGTGAATTCAAATCGATACAAACAAGTCTAATTAGGGAATAACACAGAAAGAACGAGCATAAGGTAGCAAAAGTGATTACAAGTCAAGCATGGTATAACTTGAGATAAATGATTACAACAATACTGGCATATGGAATAGTGGTCTCAAATATCAAATTTAGCAAAATAGGGTGATGGTCATGGTAACAGTTGACATACGATAATAACCGCAAAATTGTGATCACAGGCATGAATATTATGGACATTGGGTTTTTAGATCTACAACATATAAAGGCCCCAAATCAATTTCGTATAAATATTCCGACAAGTCAAGGTTCAAGATGAATAGATCCAAGGTGAACAAATAGTAGATCCAAAATACTAGGTCCAAGAATGAACAATGATAGATCCAAGATAATCGTCATACTTAGGTTCAATTTCAATTTACAACATGTCCATATTAAGTTTAAAGTTTAGATCTAAAAGTAACTGGGGCTTTCAGATCGTGGTTTGAGAATTAGAAAACAAAGAGGCGATGTTGAATCTCAAATCTAACAGAAATCCCCAAGCAGCAAAACTCTACACGTAGTCTTGTTGGAGAAGAAGCAATCCCTTTCCTCTAACTTCTCAACCAGAATTTTAGCAGCATAAGGCCAAAGAGAATTTGTGTAGAGAGACTAAAGTTAGGGGCTGTTTATATAGGTTCAGGCCAACGAATCTAGATTGAAATCGGACTGGAAACATCAGAGTGAACTCTGACTCAAAAATGGGCTCGGCAACCAGGTCGACACCCAGGTCGACTCTATGGTCGAACTGGTCCTGGGCAGGTCGACATTATGGTCGACCCCCAGGTCGATCTGGTCTTTGGCGGGAAATTTCTCGCCCAGTCCGTTCTGGGGTTTGAATTCGAATTCTAAGCTGTTTTGAACTTGAAAATTGCTGAAACTTCAAAGGGTCAAAACTTGGTCATACGGACTCCGATTTTTGAAAACTCGGACTCGTTTCCAAGCAGAATTTCGAGATGAACGTATGGCATAACCCGTTGCCCTTGATTCTTATTTTAAAAATTAATTCTGCCTTGATTTATGGTTAAACACGTTATTAAAATACGGGTTGTTACATTCTCCCCTCCTTAATGGATTTCGTCCCCGAAATCTCCAAGTTAGAAAGAATATATCCTACCATCCAATCATCCATCTACTCAAAACATCATCCACAGGCAACCATTGTCCTTAAAAGATTTCTAGTGCTGTATGAACATATGCAGTAAGTGTGTGTATATGTAATTATCTAATGCAAAAGATCAGGCGGTTACTGATTCAGTAAAACTCCTTAATGCAAAATATGTTAGTGTAATGAGTCCAACATGTATGCAAATCCCTAACATAATTTATAATCTCTACATGAGTGCACATAACATTCATTCATATGCAACATCCAAGTGATAGCATAACAAGTTCCATCCATGTACAAGTATAAGCACTCATGCATATGCAACATGAAAATGTGACTGAGCCGATCTAGTGCCTAACGTGTGTCAAGCATCCGCTAGCAACCACTTGCAAATACTTGCAACCACTTGCAAACATCAACCATAACATGTTTCAATCACATGTTTACATCCATATGGTTCTACCTAAGGATCTCAAGATAAGATCGAGAAGATAACAAGACAAACATAGGTAGTAAAACCATGATACGAAAGGTTTTCAAGTTTATAGGAAAAAAAGAGATCGAGAATGTACCGTCAAAAAGAAATGGGTAAAGCGCACGTATCTTCTCTTCGGTTTCCCAAGTTGCGTCTTCTTGGGCTTCACTCCATTGTACTTTAACTAGCTTGACTTCTCGATTCCTTAGCTTCTAGATCTCCGTTCCTAAGATACGAATCGGAACTCACCTTAATGTTGCTTCTTTTTCCACTTTTACGCCTTCACGATGCTTGGCTCAACCACTTTGGCTGATTCATATAAGCACTTTCGGAGATGCGAGATGTGAAAGGCATTGTGTACTCCGACCAGCCTCTCAGGTAATTCTATCTTATAGGCCATCTGCCCAATCCTCTCAGTGATAGGGAACGGTCCTACGAACCTTGGTGCTAGCTTTCCAACCGCTCTAAAATGAACCACATTGCGTAAAGGAGAAACTTTTATAAGGACCATATCTCCAACTTTGACCTCTAGGTCTGTCCTTCTCTTGTCCGCATAAGATTTCTGTCTATCTTGGGCCGTTTTCATCCGTCTTCGTATCAACTCAACCTTCTCTAAAGTGTCCCTTATCATGTCCGGCCTATGTATAAGCTTGTCTGTCGTCTCCCACCAACAAGTTGGTAACTTGCATGGTCTTCCATACAAGGCTTCGAACGGTGCCATTCCTATGCTAGCTTGGTAGCTATTATTGTATGCAAACTCAACGAGAGGGAGATGGTCTTCCTAAGTACCACCAAAATCAAGAATGTATAGTCTCAAAAGATCCTCTAGTACCCTATTTACCCTTTCGGTTTGTCCATCCGTCTGTGGGTGTTAGGCCGTGCTTAAACTTAGTCGTGTACCCATGGCTTCTTGCAAACTATTCCAAAACTGGCTAGTGAAATCGGGTCACGATCACTAACTATACTAGAAGGAACCCCGTGCAACTGTACTATCTCTCAAAGGTAAATAGACGCTAACCATGATGCGGTCCTCTTTCTTTTCACCAGAACGAAGTGATCACTTTTCGTGAGTCTATCAACTATGACCCATATGCTAGCATTTCCCTTCTTTGACCTAGGCAGTCCATCCACGAAATCCATCGAGATACTCTCCCATTTCCATTACGGAACTTCCAGAGGATGTAATAGCCCACCGGGCTACCTCGACTCGGCCTTTACTTGTTGGCACACCATGCACTTTGAAACGAACTCTGCTACGTCCTTTTTCATTCCAGCCCAAAAGAAATTGCGTTCATATCTCTGTACATCTTATCTTCTCCGGGATGTATAGTCATCTTCGAGTGATGCGCCTCTTCGAGAACTTTATTTACTAATTCTCCCACTTGTGGAACACATATCCTTCCATCGTGCCTTAGCTATCCCTTGTCATCTATGGCATACCTACTGAGGTGACTTGACGTCTCACCACTAATCAACTGGTCCATGATTTCGACTATCTGTGGGTCTTCCTTCTGTGAAGTCCCTACTTGATCTAGGAGTTTAGGTCTTAGCTCAAGAGATGCTAATGTAACTGTCAATGACTCAACAGCAGGTGTAAAATCAAAGGTTGCTATAAACTCTAGACTTTTCCTTTCAACAAACAATGGGCTCAAAGTAAACCTTTTCCTAATTAGCGCATCCGCCACCACATTACCCTTGCCAGGATTATAAGCTATATCGAAGTCATATGATGCCAAGAATTCCATCCACCTCTGTTGCCTTAGATTCAAATCTTTTTGCGAAAAGAGGTACTTAAGTGATTTGTGATCGGTGTACAGCTCGAACTTTTCACCTAGAAGATAGTGGCGCCAAGATTTTGCAAAAACGATCGCCGCCAACTCCAAGTATTGTGTGGGATAGTTTTCTCATGAACTTTAAGTTGTCTACCCCTGTTAGACCCAAATGTGGTTCTAACACCCAAATTGATTAGAAACAAGATAAAATAAAACAGAAATAAAGATGAACACACAAGATTTATAGTGGTTCGGCGAAGAAATGCCTACGTCCACTTAGTTTTCACTATATTCAGTAATTCAGTTACAAATGCAATGTAAGATTCACTCACAACTCACTTTTGCTCACTCAAATGAGTAAAACAAGAAATGAAAGATGATTTGGATTTTCCGGGAGTAAAGGAGTTCGGATGATGGAGGTACTTGGATTCTCAAAAATGCTGAAAAAAGATCCTTCTCTTTGTCTCTAGATAGGGTATTTATAGGTGTGAATTTGCCTGAGATTCAATCCGGGTCGGAACACGTGTCATCCATCGCACTCTCTTCGGGTTCGGATGAACTATCAAGCTGACAACACATCAAAGAGATGGACGTTAGGGGTAGGAATTAGTCATATCCGGTCCGGTTCTCCAGGCGATTTCATAGGAGATTTTCCTGGATCATGGGTGCGGGTCGGAGACGTGCAGGTTGGGGGTTCGGATCGGAATACCCGATCCGAACCGGAGTAGCTTGGACGTCTCTCCTTCTCTAATCATACTCCGCTCCGCTCCAGCGTCGTGGCAAGCAGATGGCTTTCCGATCCATCTGAGATTTATTCGCCTTCCGATCCGATCAGATAAGCTTTGCCAATTTACCCAGTAAGAGCCATCCGATCCGAACGGGGAACTCTGTCCGATCCGAACCAATATGCTGCTATCAAATTGAATTGTGGTGTTTTCTTCCGATCCGAACCGGAGTCTTATAACTTAAAATACTCTTCAATGGTTGGTTTCTTGACTTTGTGTTGCCTAGTTCACAAAGTAGGCTAACATTTTTCCCCCTCAAAGGATGCTTTCGTTGTACAAAGCGTGCTTTGATGTCGTTTAACCAGAATTGTCAGGAGTAATGCACAGATTTCTGTTCGGTTCGGCGTCCGACCCGAACACATTTTCTTCATTTCTGAGCAAATTTGGGAACTCATCTCGCCATGTAATGCTTTTTGCAGGTATGCTCCTCCTTTACTCTCCTTCTCTTCAATTCGAGTCGAATGCTGAATCAACGTGTGAAATTTCCACTCGGTTCGGATTCCGATCCGAAGCGTATTCGTGGATTAAGTTCTTAGACATTGGGCCTTCAGAGAGAGTTGTGCTACTGGGCTTCCACTCCGGTCCGAGCGGGCGAGACAAAATAGGGAGACGAGGAGTCAACACCATTCTTTATATAAATTCACTACTGCCTTCATTCTTTTCTCCTTCGTTTCTATTGCTGCTCCCAACCTAAGCATTTGAAAACGTCCAGAAACTCGGATACTCTGAAACTACTCCTCGTAGATTTCTTAAATCGAACACATAGGTAGCTTTTCTAATCTCGAATAGCTTCGTTGTAACCGTTTTCGATTTCAATTCGCGTTGGATTGGGATGGCTTGGCCATAAACTTCGCTTGAACCCCCCGCCGCTGCTGGTGAATGCGCCATCGCTTCGAGGCGTTGCGAGGCTGGAGAGGGCAGAATATTTTATCCTCACTGGTGGCTTTGGTGATAACATGGACTTGTTTGTGAGAAAGGGGGGAAAGAGGAAGAAGATGAGGAGCGTGGTGACCAACTGGAGTCGGTTCGGGTAGAAGACGAAGGAGCGGAAAGGAAGGAGTAGGATAAGAGATCGGTCCGGGTTACACACTTTAGAAAGACAGGGAGGAAAGAAAACGTCGGTTCGGGTCGGAGAAGTGAATAGGATGAGAGGTTGAAGTAAATGGATCGGTTGAGTGGTGCTAGTTCGGTTCGGATCGGGTCACCCGATCCGATCAGATCAGTCCTGCTTCCGAACCCGTTGCTTCCCTTGTCTTGAACTGGCCTTGCTTTAATGATACATCCGAACCGACTACTATCTGTGTTTGAATTGAGCCAGCCATCATATGTATATCCGAACCGAACCGAACGTATCAAACTTGGCACATAAAGACTACCCAATTAATTCAACTAACGCTTACTCTAGACGAATATGCTTTGCGGACAGTTAGGATAGTGCCTTGTGATCATAAACGAGAATTAAGAACAACTCTGACCATCACTTTCTCTTTAAAGCTTCGTCTTACATTGCTGTACTTTTATTTTGTATTTCCCACATTTGCTGCATACACTTTAGTTCACACACATACACGAAAGGGGGACACGGGATAATTTACTCTAATCCGTGCTATTGCTTCTTCAATAGTTCCATGACAATGAGGCCCAGACGCTCTTCTCGTCTAGTTGAGAGGAAAGAGGCTCCAGAATCTTCCAACAAAATCACTCTCGAGGATATATCTTCTTCATCTGACCCAGAATGGGACAGCGAGGGTCCGGATTACGGAGTTGGTCATCGGGAAAGCGTCGAAATGTCTTCAGAAAGCGAAGTTTCCCTAGGCTTTGAGGAGGAAGGAGGGATTGGTGACCATCGAGCACCCGATGAATTTGACTCAGCTATTATATTGGAGTCACCTCCAGATTCTGTAGAGTCGACAATTGACAATGACCGACTTGTTCGGATTTGCTTGAAATATGGAATAATGAAGAGAGACACTTTAGTGCCCTCACGTTCTGACCGTCCCCATAACCCTCCAGAAGGATACATGACGGTTACTCGACTGATGTGCATGGTTGGCGCCATTCCTCCATTCTCGCCTTTCATAGTAGACTTCTTAAGACAAATGCGGATTGCCCCCATGCAGCTGCATCCCAATTCATATGCCTATCTGCATACCTTATTCATAGCATATCGTGAAATTCTAGGCGTGGAGCTTACGTTTGACGATGTTCATTTCTTCTACAATTTCAAACATCGGACTAGAGAAACCCCTTCTTTCTGTTACTTTGAATCAGTCCCCAAGAGGAAGATAATCTCTACGCCGTTTAGCAGTAAAGCTGGAGATTCCAGACTAGAGTGGTTCTATATAAAGCAACAGTCTGGATGCGCCAGGAGATGGACAAAATCAAGTAAAGCACTGATCTTCTGATCCTGGACTCTATACACTTGAATCATCACCCTGACCTGTTTTCCTTTTTATTTGCAGTCGACAATCCCAAACAGGTATCAGACCAAGCGTTCTTTGATCGAATGCACCGTCTCCTCAACGGCGACCAAAAATTCCTTACTATTGACGAGGTTCTTAAAGATGAGTACCTTCATTTTCACGGGCTGCTATCCGTTTTCCGCAGCATCGGTCATGGGACGGTTCCCTATGCATATATTCCTCCAGTGGAAACAGTTCCAGAAATGGGAGAAGGCTCGGGAATTCCTGCAGCTCCTCTTCAAACTTCACCCTCTCCCTCTTCCACTCAAGATGATGAACTGGCTAATCTGGCCAAAAGACATCGTGAAGGGTATATTGCCCCCGAGGAAACTACCTCGCTAGACAAATCAAAATCTCCCCAAGGGTCACCACTTCACGCTTCCGAAGGGGATGTTCCTAGCACCGACGAGCACATATTTCAGGGTTTGGGGGATCTCCCCTTACCCGAGACTATATATACTTCAGAAGATTTCAGAAAGGACCCTTTAGTCTTCACTTCTTCTGAAGAAACTACTCCTGCTAAGGCCCAAGAGCCTGCCCGCACCAGTCTAGCTTCAGACTCGGGTTGGTTGGGGGGACACACACACCACATAGGATGCACTTTACACCGTAGCACTAGCATTCATCACACTTCTTTCTCCATGGATCCGTCGATTCTAAACTTCGTTTAATTTATCGTGCAGGTACAATGTCTCGATCCTCTTATGATATAAGAAAGCTTCGCCGCAGCATGTCCAATCCTCCTCAGGATGCCGAGTATAATCGCCGGGATGACCGCGGTAGGGAGGAAAGAAGACCCTATGATCCTTATCGATCTCGATCATCACGCTCCCGCTCACCAGTTCGACCGGAACAAGAAAAATACAAAAGCTATCAAGGTCGTAGGGAGGAGGATAGACCACAATCTAGGGATTCCACTTCCTCCCATGAAAAGCGGAGTAGAGAGAAAACTCCTCCAAAGGAAACTGGGTCTAGAAGTAAGCAAAAAGTCCCTGCTACTAAGCGACCTCGGACAGACAAGGGTTCTACAGAATCTTCTTCAGGAAGGGACACTGAACTAACAGTCCTCGCTCCTCCTCCACCAGATGCGGGAACTGCAGTAAGGCTGGCATATTTAAAGGAGCAATTTCCCGAGCACTACTTCGAGACTCTGACCTTCCTACCTTCCCTTGAACCTATCTCTTCTAATTGGGCAGAGGAGGCCAGAGCAAAGATTGATTTGGTGGAAAAGCAATATACCGAGATGTTCAAGTATTCCCGCACTCTTTCTAGAATCCTCCGCACGCTAATGACAAATGCTGACTCAATGCACAAAACTGCGGAGGAAGATGCTAAGGCCCTAAAAACCTTAGGAAAAAATTTAGAAGATACTCAAGCTCAACTAGCTATCGCTCAGAAGAACGCTTCTAACTTCAAACAACAGTTTGAAGACATGCAAAAGCGCTATCATGATTTGCTTGAATCCCACACTCAGGAGCGTTCTGAGTTGAAGAAACAAGCTGACGAGGCCAAATCAGAGGCTGCTAAGACACGCCTTGCTTATGCTGAGCTTGAGCAGAAAAATGCCGAGTTAGCGAAAAGGAGTGCTGAGTTGGAAAAGAAGAATGCTGACTTGGCTTCAAAATTGTTAGAGGCGGAAAACAGGGCTGCTCTGGCTGAGGGCAATGTGGAATGCGCCATTAAATCTGCGGAGGAAACCCGCAAACAATTATCAGAGGCGGAGGCCGATATTCAGGGCTTCGGCGAACTAATGATCGAATTCTTCGCGCACATTATTCGTCGTCGAAACATTTCCTGGATCGAGGACTATCCATCCACTTTGGTTCATGTGTGGAATCAAATCGTCGAGTGGGAAAAAGAAGAGCTTAAGGTCGATTCCCTCGATGAAGATAAGCTGATGGAGAAATACCTAAGAGACGACGAACCGGAGCGCCTAGCTGAAGGGCGCCGTCTAATTGCTGAGGCCATGGAAGAAGAGAGGCGGAAGTCTAAACAGAAAACCATTCCTGAAGCTGGTTCCTCTTCTTCTGCTCCTGTAACTCCCGAAGTAGAAGGGTATGATCCCGAAAACCCGGGAATTCCCCGAACAACTTTGCTATCTCCTATTCCTGAAATAACTCCAGAGGTAGTAGTCACCCCCGCTGAAAAGTCTTCAGAAGGTATCCCTATCTTTTCTCCTCAATTTGTCAAGGCTACTACTACCTTTGGCTACATAACCGAACGTTCGATGAGAGATCCTTTGCTCTCGCCTGAGTTGATAACCAATGTTTCTCATTTTGTAGGCGTTGAATCATCCACGAAGACAGATGTAGCTCAAGGAGCTACCGCTGGGACACAACCCGCTGATAGGGTCAAAGAAGGGGAAGACAAGGCTGCTTCAACAGACCTGGGGGAAAGAAGCGAGCCAACTAAGGTCACTACTCCCCATGATGAAGAAATGATTGCAGCTTTAAAAGACGACGGAGGAGACGAGGGGCATGATGAGGAACCGGAGGTTACAATAACCGGGGAGTCAAAAAGCGCCGATGACATTACCTTGGCGGCCATGAAGGCCGATCAAGACAAGCGCTTGCAATTAAAGACTGAAGAATTAGATCCTGAGGTCCTCAAACCCCTCGCAGTTGTGGATGCAGGTTCAAGGTTAGTTGTTAAGCTCTCAACTAGATCTATTACCGAAGAACTTGCTAAAAAATCTTCTCTTGATTCCAGTGCCCAGCCCTCCGGGAAGAAGTCTGCCGGCTCCAGTACTACACCTTCAGGGAAAAAGAAATCAAAGCGAATCTTGACTGAAGCCGAGAGGGAAGCAAAAGATGCGGAAAAAGCTGCCAAGAAATCGAAGGCTCATCCCAAACCCAAATAGTGGGTTCTCCTGTATCTTTTCAGCATCTTTGTAAACCAATAAGTGCTGCTACACCAGCAGCTTCCGCACTTTCTTTTTCAGTTATTTCCCTGTACAAATTCATTCATTTGTAAATAAAAATAATTCACTTTCTGCAATGTTTATTTGTTAGCAGTTCTGCACTTATGTAAAAATGCATATCTATAGTTATGAAACAAAGTTGTGGAGAGGGGAGATATGTGTATGTGTATGTGTCCCCAGTCAATCTCCATAAGTTATTCAGTGCTTAACCATGCAATCTGAATGCTCCCGATTCTCTAACGGGATAGCATTTCCTGTGTCATCAACACCTGTTGTTTTTCCTGGCATTTCTTTTATACTCTCTCTCTCATTCTCTCGAGAGTTAGAGTTCGAGTTCAGTTATTTGTTTATTCCCCGGTCGTTCAACGGGAAAAGATTTCTTTCTCGGCGCTCGATCGGAGACGCCTTTATACTCTCTTTCTCTCTGGAAAGTTAGAGTTCGGAGTTGAACCTCTTTCTCAGCGCTCAGTCGGAGACGCTTTTATACTCTCTCTCTTTCTCTGGAGAGTTAGAGTTCAGAATAGAATTTCTTTTTCAGCGCTCAGTCTGAGACGCTTTTATACTCTCTCTCTTTCTCTGGAGAGTTAGAGTTCAGAATGTCGTTTTCTCATTCTTTTATGTCTTATTGCACAAATAATCATTGTGCTTCTTTTTATGTCCAAACTGTTTCAACCTTTTTAGGCTCTAAGTTATCCTGTATTTTATAATCACAACAGAACAACTAACGAATGTAAATGCATAAAAGTAAATAACACACAATATTTTATAGTGGTTCAGCTAAGTCATAGCCTACATCCACTTTATAGTCCTTTATTCATATCGTCATATTTTCCCAAGGCAAGTCGTGCCTTATTACAGAGTTTACAGGAAGAACAGCAACAAGTATAGCATTTCTAATCCAAATATCGCATTAAGTGTTGGGCATTCCATGCTCGAGGGACTTCTTCGCCATCTACGGTCGTTAACTTGAATGTTCCTTTATCAAGTTTCCGTTGGATGACAAAGGGTCCTTCCCATTTTGGGCCGAGGTGAGGAAGAGATGGAAAAACTCTCTTTAGCACCAAATCTCCTGGTTCAAAAGTTCTGAGGCGAACTTTTTTGTCATAATAGCGTGCCATCTGACGCCGATGTCTTGCTGCACGCAAGTCTGCTTCGTCCCTTTTCTCTTCGATTTCATCAAGAGACTCAAGTAAAAGTGCCCGATTCGTCATCGGGTCATAATACGTCACCCTGTGGGAAGGAACTTCCAGTTCAACTGGAATTACTGCTTCTGAGCCAAAGGAGAGAGAGAAAGGGGTATGACCGGTAGCCGTTTTAAACGTTGTTCGAAATGCCCACAAGGCTAGGGGCAACTCATCAACCCATTTTGCCTTTGCACGCTCTAATCGCTTCTTGAGGATGGATTTTATTACCTTGTTTATTGCCTCTACTTGCCCATTAGATTGTGGATAGGCAACTGCAGTATATCGTTTGTCTATCTTATATTTCTGGCAAAAGTTTCTGAATTCAGTGCTATCAAATTGGGTCCCGTTGTCGGTAATAATCGTCCTTGGGATCCCGAATCGGCATATAATATTTCTGACCACAAAACTTATCACCTTTCTTGTGGTGATCTTAGTCAAGGGCTCAGCTTCCACCCACTTTGTGAAATAATCCACGGCTACTATGGCATACTTAGCCCCTCCTTTAGCAATCGGTAAAACTCCAATGATATCGATTCCCCATGTGGCAAATGGCCAAGGACTCACCATCGATTTAAGCTGGGTTGACGGTGCCCTGGGGATTTTGGCGAATCTCTGGCACTTATCGCAGCGTCGTGAATAATCAGCTGCATCCTTGTTGATCGTAGGCCAGAAGTATCCGTACCGCAATATTTTCTTTGCTAAAGTTTGACCTCCTGTATGATCTCCACACTCACCTTCGTGCACTTCTCTCAGTACACGTTTGATGTCGTCGTGTGCAATACATCGTAACAGGGGCATAGAAAATCCTTGTCTATAGAGGGTATCGTCTTGCATAACATATCTGGAAGCTTTGCGAACTACAGCTCTTTTCTCACTCTTCTTCGATGGGAGTGTCCCATTCTTAAGAAAACTCTTGATTGGAGTCATCCATGACTCCTTCTCTGGTTCCGCTTCATGAACGAATTCAATTTCCATTGACTCAAAGCTTGGCGATTCCAACGTTTCAATTGGAATTACCTCAGTCTCTTCTGGATTGTCGGAACTAGCCAATTTTGCTAGTCTATCCGCTTTCTGGTTTTCTACTCTGGGAATATGTGTTATGTTGTACCGCTCTAAGCTATTTAATAGCTCTTTCACTTTCTTGAGGTAAGCGACAAGTCGAGGTCCTCGAGCCGCGAATTCCTCTCGCACTTGACAAACAACAATCTTAGAGTCACAAAATATGTCCATCATTTTTACTCCGAGGTCTTTAGCGAGTTTCAGCCCGGCAATCAGGGCTTCATACTCAGAGTCATTGTTTGTTGCCGGAAATTCTAATCGCAGGGCGTAATATAACGACCGTCCCTCCGGAGCGACTAAGACAATTCCAGCTCCGGATCTTCGGTCGTTTTTAGCTCCATCTGTATATAATTTCCACGGATTCATCTCTAGCTTATCCTCGGATTTAACCACTCGGTCATTGATTATTTCTTCCTCTGGAATGGTGAACTCCGCAATAAAGTCTACTAGAGCTTGCCCCCTGATTGACTTTCGTGGTTGAAAATTCAAATCAAACTGGCTTAGTTCTATGTTCCATTTAATCAACCTTCCCGACGCTTCGGGTCTCTGCAACACCTGTCTTAACGGCTGATCGGTGTATATGGTTATTGGTTGGGCTTGGAAGTAGTGACGAAGTTTTCGGGATGCAATCAGGAGGCTGTAAGCAAGCTTCTCGATCTTTGGGTAGTTGCGCTCTGCCGCTGCTAATTTCTTACTCACATAGTATACTGGACTTTGTACTTTGTCTTCTTCTCGAACCAGAACTGTGCTGACAGCGTGATCCGAGACTGCTAGATAAACAAATAGTTCTTCGTGATCTACGGGCTTTGATAAGATTGGCGGTTTCTCTAACAGCTCTAACAGATTTTGAAAAGCCTCGACACAATCGGGAGTCCACTGGAAGTTCTTCTTTCCCCTTTTTATCAAATCAAAAAATGGAACACATTTATCAGTGGCTTTGGAGATGAATCTACTCAGCGCCGCTACCTTTCCTGCCAGACTTTGGACGTCTTTAATTCTCCTTGGTTCTTTGATATTTCTAATCGCCGCTATCTGGCTAGGGTTGATCTCAATTCCTCGGGAACTCACAATGAAGCCAAGGAACTTTCCCGACGCCACTCCAAATGAACATTTTAAAGGATTCAATTTCATACGGTATTTTCGCAAGATACCAAACATTTCTGCTAAGTCTTGCGTATGACTGGAGGACTGCTTTGATTTAACAAGCATATCATCCACATAAACTTCCATAGTTTTTCCTATTTGATCATAAAACATTCTATTTACTAACCGCTGATAAGTAGCTCCAGCGTTTTTTAATCCGAACGGCATTACAGCATAACAATATAATCCCAAATTCGTAATGAAACTTGTATGCTCTTGGTCTGGTACATGCATAGGAATTTGATTGTATCCAGAGTATGCATCCATGAAAGAGAGAAGTTCATGACCTGCTGTCGAGTCTACAAGCTGGTCAATCCTGGGAAGGGGGAAACTATCTTTTGGGCAAGCCTTATTTAAATCTGAAAAGTCAATACAAGTTCGCCACTTTCCGTTTGGCTTCTTTACCAAGACAGGATTCGATATCCAGTCGGGATAAGTCGAATCTCGAATAAATCCATTTTGCTTCAATTTCTCTACTTCTTCTTTGAGAGCAGCCAACCTCTCTGGGCCCAGCATGCGTCTCTTTTGCTTCACAGGCGGATGCTTCGGATTTACATTCAATTTGTGACTGATAATGGAAGGCGATATCCCACACATGTCAGCATGGGTCCAGGCGAACACATCTAAGTTTGCCTTCAAAAAGTCTGTCAGCTCTTCAGCACGACGTGGATCCAATTGGGAACCAATCTTCAAAACTTTCGTCGGATCAGCTTTATCAACAGGAATTTCCACTGTTGCTTCATTAGGAGTTGCATTCCTAGCCTCTGGTTCCTCGTCTTTTCTAGGATCCAGGTCTTCAGGCGTTCCTTTGGGCAACTCCCTTGGGTTCAATCTCTCTAATTGCTATGCCGAGTCCCCCTTTGAGGGAGATGAGGCATCCTTACTCTCAGCATTAACTCCTTTCATCAACATCTTCAGTTCGGCCACATAGCAGGCCCGTCCAGAAACCTGATCCCCTCTTATTACTCCAGTCCCGGCTTCGGTTGGGAACTTTAGTAACAAGCACCAAGGGGCGATACAAATTCTAAACTCAGCGAGGGCAGGTCTCCCTAAAAATGCGTTATATGGCGAATCTACGTCCAGTACTACAAACTGAAGCATTCGCACTCTTCTACGTTCTCCTTGCCCTAGGGTCACGGGCAACTCTATATATCCCATGGGAGCTGTCGTCGCTCCGTTGAAGCCTCTAATCCATCCTTCACAAGGTTTCAGATCTTCGGGCTCAAGCTTCATCTGATCAAATGACTTCTTGAACAAAATATTAACGGAACTTCCGTTGTCTACTAATACCTTATGGACCAAGGCCGGCCCAATAGTGGTAGTAATAACCAACGGATCGTTGGTGGGAGATTGTATCCCCGTGTTGTCTCGGCTGCGAAATACTACGTCGTCGAACATGGTTTTTTGTTGTTTTATGGGGGTGACATCTTCCAAATCGTCACCTTCATTCACATCTAGATGCTTGGCAGCATTCACATATTGGTCCATTGACCTAAAACTTCGGATTGCCGGGTGAGGTCCGCCTACTATGGAGTTGATGACGATCCCTTTACCTTTCTGCTGCGTGGTAGGCTTAGGAGCAGGTAGAATCTGTTTTGGAGCCTGCTCTCCTTGCCCCCTGTCCCTCGGGGAAACCTTGTACTCATCCAACTTTCCTTCACGCAGCAGCTTTTCAATTACATCCCTCAAATGTCGACACTCATTGGTCGAATGTCCATGTGTTCCGTGAAATAAGCAAAATTTCCCTGTCGCCATTTCTTTCTCGGTCGAATCACGAGGTGGCGGTCTTTTGTACTGCAACACGTTGTACGTATCCAGGTAAATATTTTCCAGGGTGTCATTCAATGGTGTATAGTTCTCGTAGTTCTGGAATCGGGGCCTTTTGTTAGGGTCGCTTCCCCTATTTCTGTTTCTCCTGTTACCGTTTGAATTACGGTTGTTGTTGTTTCCCCCGTTTCCAGTATTGCTGTTTCCACCCTTGTTTCCTACATTTACTTCGACCTTGCCAGAACTTTCCCCAGACTGCTTCACGGCAATATTACTCTGCACATTCTCCTTTGAAGTTGTCTCAGACTTTCTCTTCCGGTTTGCCCGGGCCTCTTCTCGTCTTAGATAAACATCGGCTTTTTCGTAGAATATCGCCCTTGTGGGGGGTGTCTTCCCAGAAAGGTAGTCTCCAAACTCAGATTCAGGATCGACTCCTTCCTTCAATGCCATCAGAATAGTGGGCTCATGCGGGTCACTGACCTCAGTTACAGCTTGGTTAAAACGATCTAAATATGCCCTTAAAGACTCTCCCGGTGCCTGTTTGATCCTCGACAATTCAATAACACTCTTGGACTTTCGGGCATGTAGTCGGAACTGGTTCATGAAACGCTCGCTTAATTCTTTGTAATTAGAAATTGAACGAGGAGGAAGTCGGGTAAACCAGAATAATGCCACATCTTCTAGATAGATTGGGAATGCCTTGCACTTCACTTCGTCGGGGGCAGCAGCGGCGTTCATGAGCCACGAATACCGCATCAAATGCTGTCCCGGATCAGTCCTTCCGTTGTATTTGTCCATCTGTGGCAAGTTAAAGCGTCGGGGAAACTGGAAATCTAGGATATCGTCAGTGAACGGGGTATGGCTTCGCTCAATGCCATAGTCTTCATTCGTATAATTCCGGCTCTCGGACATAATTCGGCGAACCATTGCCTGCACATCGGCACTAGTTAGGGGCTGCTCAGGTTCCCTGGCCCTAGTGTCCGAGTTCCTTCGGGGCTCTTGCTCTGGAGATGCCCTTCTTCTTCGAGCTGCCTCTACTCGATTCCTTTCCCTGTGTTCCCGGTCGATCTCGGGAAGAGGGGACTGGAGTCTTTGCCCCCGAGTAGGGCTATCGTTTCCTAATGCTCGTGCGATATCCTCGCGAGATCCCAAAGATCCAAACGTTAGCTGCTCCACGTTCTGAGGTCGTTCGAGTGGCCTTCGTTCACGGGGCCTCTCTTCCTCGGAAGATGAAGATTGATCTACGGGTGCATGACGAACCGGTGATGGAGTTCTTTGCCGGCGGAGCTCATTGATTTCCCGACTCATGAGCCTCATATTTTCCTGCATCATGAGATTGGTGCGCTCATGAACTCTCATAGCTTCCCTCGTGCTCTCAAGCATATCAAGCAAGCGCGAGAAATCTCCTTGAGTGATGGGAGCAGATGGATTGACCTGGTCTCCAACCCTGGCAGCTGGAATTGGAGCATTCGCGGGGACTCGAGTAGATGTTCCAGCTTCACCAAGCATCGGGTCGGATCGGAGGTAGGAAGTCGGGTCGGATCGGAGCTGGGGTGCCTGGTCGGATCGGTGTGCAGCGAGCAACTCGGGTCGGTTCAGATTGGGCGAGTGCACTGCTTCAGAGTCTCCTACCCGGATCGGATCGGAGCTCTCTCCTTGCTGTCGGTTCGGATTTCCTGCATGGACTCTTCCTGCTGCTGAACTCTGCCCCCGAGACCTTGTTACAACAGCATGTTGCTGATCTTCGCCAGCTCCATTTCCTTGAACAGACTGAACTTCCTTGCCTTTTCCTTTGGCCATGAGTTTTTGACAATTACTTCAACGAATGCAAGAAAGCGGAGAAATTTAAGGATTCACTTCTTTGAACTCAACGGTCCAAAAAGTAGAAAGAGATCCCGGAAAATAAAGAATTTAGATGAGGTTTCTCAGTGAAAGCACCAAAATGTTAGACCCAAATGTGGTTCTAACACCCAAATTGATTAGAAACAAGATAAAATAAAACAGAAATAAAGATGAACACACAAGATTTATAGTGGTTCGGCGAAGAAATGCCTACGTCCACTTAGTTTTCACTATATTCAGTAATTCAGTTACAAATGCAATGTAAGATTCACTCACAACTCACTTTTGCTCACTCAAATGAGTAAAACAAGAAATGAAAGATGATTTGGATTTTCCGGGAGTAAAGGAGTTCGGATGATGGAGGTACTTGGATTCTCAAAAATGCTGAAAAAAGATCCTTCTCTTTGTCTCTAGATAGGGTATTTATAGGTGTGAATTTGCCTGAGATTCAATCCGGGTCGGAACACGTGTCATCCATCGCACTCTCTTCGGGTTCGGATGAACTATCAAGCTGACAACACATCAAAGAGATGGACGTTAGGGGTAGGAATTAGTCATATCCGGTCCGGTTCTCCAGGCGATTTCATAGGAGATTTTCCTGGATCATGGGTGCGGGTCGGAGACGTGCAGGTTGGGGGTTCGGATCGGAATACCCGATCCGAACCGGAGTAGCTTGGACGTCTCTCCTTCTCTAATCATACTCCGCTCCGCTCCAGCGTCGTGGCAAGCAGATGGCTTTCCGATCCATCTGAGATTTATTCGCCTTCCGATCCGATCAGATAAGCTTTGCCAATTTACCCAGTAAGAGCCATCCGATCCGAACGGGGAACTCTGTCCGATCCGAACCAATATGCTGCTATCAAATTGAATTGTGGTGTTTTCTTCCGATCCGAACCGGAGTCTTATAACTTAAAATACTCTTCAATGGTTGGTTTCTTGACTTTGTGTTGCCTAGTTCACAAAGTATGCTAACAACCCCCATAGCATATCACTTTCCCTTCTTGCATTAGGACAACGCCTAATCCCGTGCCACACGCATCTGTGTACACCGTAAACATCTTACCTCCGTCGGGTAATGCCAAAACTGGAACAGTGGTGAGGGCTCTCTTAAGTCCCTGAAAAGCAATCTCACATTCTATCTCCAATGCAAATGCTAGGTTTTTCTTCGTTAACCTAGTAAGAGGAGCTGAAATCTTAGCGAAGTCCTTAATGAACTTCCTGTAGTAGCCCGCCAAACCGAGAAAGCTTCTCACCTCCATTGCATTCTTAGGAATTTTCCAGTCTTACACCGCAACAACCTTTGCGGGGTCCACATCTATACCTTGCTTAGAAGCTACATGTCCAAGAAACCAAACTTCCTTTCTCCAAAAATGGCATTTGGAGAACTTAGCCTTTAACTGGTGTGCTCTAAGCGTATCCATGACTTCCTTGAGATGTCTAGCATGCTCTTCTTCATCCTTTGAGAAGATCAAAATACCGTCCACGAAAACCACCACAAACTTGTTAAGGAACTCCCCAAACACCCTACTCATCAAATCTACAAAGTACGCGGGTGCATTCGTTAACCCAAACGGCATGACGAGCCATTCGAAGAACCCATCTGGAGTCCTAAACGCAGTTTTGTCAATGCTATCCTCAGCCACTCTAAATTGATGGAATCCTATGGCTAGATCGAGTTGAGAGAAAACAGATGCCCCCACAAGCTGGTCAAACAGATCGTCGATTCTTTGTAGTGGGTGCCTATTCTTCTTCGTCAGCTTGTTAAACTCACGATAATCTACGCACAGACGAAGCGAACCATCCGCCTTAGTAGCGAGTACCACAGGAGCACCCCATTCAGAAATGCTTCTCCTTATGAAATTTTTCTCAAGCAGCTCCTTAAATCGTTTACTGAGCTCTCTTCTTTCTCACGCGGCCATGTGTCTAACGGGCAATGAAACTGGCTTGGCATTATCAACAAGATAAATTCGGAAGTCTATCACGAGCTTAGGGAGTAACCCCTTCACCTCATCAAAGACATCTGGATATTCTCGGACCACTCTTACAGAGTGCAAATTGTCGATGGACGAGTCAAGAGATTCAAGCTAACAAAACATGACCGGACCCCTAGGGTTACAAGAAATTTCAAGGGTATTACCAAGGCGAGTCATGAGCCTCACTACCCTTCGTTCACAATCAAGAACGGCTCCATAATTGGACAGCCAATCCATACCTAGGATCAAACCATATCCCATGAATCCTAGAACATAAGCATTACACGTGAATTCTACGCTTAAGATAGGAATCCTCAAATCCACACATATCATAGATAAATGAGCGGAGCCCCCAATTGGATTTGAAACTATAACGGGATCCTCAACTAGACTAGTACTTAGGTGCAGATTTTCAACAATATCAAAAGAAATAAAAGTATGCAATGCGCCAGAGTCAAATAAGGTTCAAACGGGAAAGTCAAAAATGTAAACAAGGCTTTCTACAGAAATATTACTACCTCGGTCAAGAGCTGGAGTGGAGTTGAGAGCATGCAACTACCCTCCAGAAGGTCCTGCTCGCTGGGTCTGCCCTCGCCCCTGTCCTTGCTTCTTAGGGCAATCCTTACTGAAGTGTCCAGTATCCCCGCAATGAAAGTATTCACCCAACTTTCTCTTCTTCCTTCTACAGTCTTTAGCTAGATGTCCCGTAATACCACAAAAGTTGCACTTCCTTGTCTCACGTGGTTTGTTAGCATTGTTGTTGTTGTTCTTGTTATTCTTGTTGCCTCCCTTCTTGAAGTCAACCTTCTTATTCTGAGTCTCATTAGGCTTAACCTCCTTCTTAATATTCTTGTCTTCCTCATGAAGTAGAGCCATATCCACCAAGCTTTCAAAGGTCGCCCCCATGGGTAAATGAGTTATGGCCAAACTGTGTAGTGGCTCGTTCAATCCTCGAGCAAAGCGTACAGCCTTCTTCTGAGCTGTGTTAACCAAGTCCAATCCGAACCTAGCAAGCTGATTAAACTTATTCACGTACTCCCTAACGATCATGTCCCCTTGCTTAAGTGCTAGGAACCTCTCCATCTGAAGGTTTTCTTCTGCTGACGATAAGAATTTAAGCCCAATCTTCTCTCTAAAGTCTGCCTAAGTCTAAACTGGCCTGGTAGCGTTGGTGACTTCCCACCAAAATGAAGCTTCCTCTTTCAACAACCATGCTGCCAACTGAACTTTCCTATGATCCTCCACATCAAAGCTAACAAACAAGTCTTCAGTCTCCTTTAGCCAGTTTCGTGCCTCAACGAAGGTTTCAGTCCCAACGAAGTTTTTGTCGCCCATTTCTTTAAAGTCTTTGCATATTTTGGCAAAGGCGGTACCAGGAGGGGGGAAGAGGAGGAACCGCGGCCACTGGGGGAGGAGGAGGAGGGATGTCTCCCGGGCCCGCGCCATTGGCCCTAGCTTCCAAGTACCTTCGGAACCATCGAGGTACGGGTACTCCCTCAGAAATGTTAAGGTCAGACATGCTGAAAAACGAAAAGAAAAAGATTCAAACGAGGAAAAAAAGGAAAGTGCTAATGGCTTTTGGGGAATAGCCTTTTAAAAATAAAACTTTTCTTGAAAAATGCTTCTTTATAAATGGTTTTGAAAATAGTTTCAGAAGGTTTTTTTTAACTTTTGCCCAGTCTGGTAACCTTCTGCTCTGATACCAAATGTAACACCCCACCTCCGCTAAGGTCACTCTCAAAGGGAATGCACTAGTTTTGGTGGAGCATTATCTAGGTAAACATACATACAGATATCACAAGACAGAACATAAATAAAGCAGCGATAGAAATTAAAAACCAAATCTCATTACTTTCAAGAAAAGAGTCAAAACCTCATATATCCAAAGTACAAATTATTTCATTACATCAAGTTCTAAATAAAGAAGCATAAAATTGAAATAACAAAAGTAAATTTTTTCCCCAAAAATAGCATAAGTGCAGCCATAGGATAGCTCAAGACCAAACCGTACATGAGCTAACAGAAAGCAATCTAAATCTAAGCTAAAAGCTAGAGTTTCCTCCCTGAGAACCTGGGGGGGAACAAAAGAAAAAGAGGCGAAAGAAAAAAGGGTCAGTCTTAAAGACTGGTAAGCCCTAGTGACTTTCAGTATAAAAACTAGTAAAGGTAACATGTAACACCCCGTGTATTCTATAGCTGTGAAATTAACAAATTAAAGTATAATTAATTCGAAATCAAAGAACTAAGGGAAACAGGTTACGCCGTTGCGTTCTTCTTGAAATTCTGCTTGAGATAGAATCTGAGTTTGCGTAAATTGGACTCCGTATGAAAAAGATATCCTTAAATTAAAAAGTGCAGCAAAACATGAAAAAAGAGGAATGAGAAAAGAATAATGTTTAGCATTGTTCTAACTTTTGTAAGCAAAAGACTTAGTAGCTCATTTGGTTGGAACACATGACTTGCATACAAGAGGTACAGAGTTCGATCCCCGCCAGCGCCTTATTTTTGTTTTAGGGGAATGGCTTAAAATAGCCTAGTGTGAATGCAGTTCAAAAAGTGGTTTAGTGTGAAAATGGGTAATTGGGATGATAGATAAAAAGAAAAAAAAGAAATATATATATATACATATACATATACGTATACATATATATATATATATGACATGTACGTATCATGAGGCGTATGTTGCGCATTTTTGCCTGCCAAGAATTGTTTTTTTTCTAAATGGCCTTCTCTAGTTGGATTCATGACAAATTAAAGGAAAGAAATATTTAACATATTCGTACATATGTGCATTTATGTCATAAACATACAAATTAAATAAAAATGTGTGGATGCAAGCAGTGAAAAGAAAGGTTTATGCATAATATTTGTATGCAGTAAATGGGGATTTTCAAAGAGGAAGAATATGAATAGGTTAGACTTAATTTTCTATTAATAGGAATGTCATTTATAAACCTGCAATTGACATCAATGTGGCACTGAATAAGAAAAATATGGTATGTGATATTATTTTGTGAACATAACATGCAAGCATATTAATATGACGAATATTTATCTGGCATTTAATTTAAAGATATGTCAATAGGGCATTGATTTGAAAACATGCTATTAACATTTATCTGTACATGTTAATTTGAGAAATATATAAATATGTTGAGAAATATATAAATATGCTAATTTACAATGAAAAGGATACATTAATATTGTCATTCTTGTTAATTGACATGTATATATGAATAATTAATGTATACGGTAAAAGGAAAGATGTATCTATTAAATACGTATTTATGTTTGATGGATTGGCAATAAATAATAAATGTTGATAATGTACATTAAGGGAGTAATTATGGCATAAGTGTGTTAGGAATTATTTATATATAGAATTTGTCCTAAATGAGAAATGTGTACATTGTAGGAAATATATATATATGCTAAAACATGGAATTGCATGTAATTGGAATAGTAATTATGCCATAATTCAAAATGGGGGTAATTTGCATGCATAGTAATTATGACATAATTTAAAATGGGAGTAATTTACAGTCCTTAATTGTGAACATAATTGGCCTCTTTTGAAATTGATGGCCTTGATTTACCCTAGCATCATCGGACGGCTCAAATTAACTTGCAACTCTATAAAAATGACCCTAGACTCTACCTAGGTTTCTTACACAATTCTTTAGCCTCCATTGCTCTCTTCTTCTAATAAAAATAAAAATAAAAATGGCGTCGCTGCTTTGCTGGAATTAAAACTAGAAGATAATCAACATCAGCCTAAGCAACTCAATTCAAACTAGATATTAAAGTTTCTGCAAAGATTCTACAACAAGTTAAAGTTCTTTCTTTAATCCAATCAAGGCAAGTACAGTTATTCTCCACTATAAACGTTAATTATAATTTTGATATGCATTTAAAACTGAGTTTGAGGTTGTATTCTCTTTTGTTAGATCTGTTTTCTGTGACTGTTCTATATTCCTTTCTTCTTTTCTGTTTCTATAGCCAGGCTACCACGAGCCTGTGCCTAATCTCATAAGAGATGAACGTATGAACGCAATTTTTGGGGTGAATGATGAGAAATTTGACAAAACCAAATTGAATGTATGACTTTAGGTCTGAGGCATAAAATATATTGGACATATGACTTGGGATTGGATGCATAAATTTGACTATGAACATATAATTTATGCATGTTGTATGCATAGTTATGTTGTAATTTAGACCTGTAATTAATTAGAAAAAAAATAGCATATGTTATAAACTAGTTTTAGACCTATGCATATTTTGTGATAAAAGAAGAAGAGGAACCACTGTAAAGACTAAAGATTACATATGATTTGAGACTTTGGACAAAATGCATATAAAAAGGCAAGATCTGATCTTTAGAAGATATGGTTTAAGGATTTATATTATTGGACATAGTTTGCATAATAATTCATGACATGAAAAGAAGGAAGATATGGAAACTTAAGATTTACATTAATTAGGATATCTATTATTGTAATTACACCTAAATAGGGATTTTTGGATATATGACATGCATTGAAATTAATGGTTATATTTGGTATAATCTATATTGGAACATATGTTATATGGCAAATTATGTCCATATTCTGCGCTTAAGCAAACATGGAATATATGTTGTGAATCATGAAAAATTATGTAGGCATATGAATTTAGGCCTAATTTATGACTAGGCAAGGCATGTAAATAGAACCTTTAGAATTATTAGGTTTGCTAAATCTGCTAATTTGCTAAGTTGCCTAAACTGCTAGTTTTGTTATATTGCCTAGACTGCTAATTAGATTGAAATGCCAAATCTGTTAAATTTGTCTGTTGAGATGCCTAATCTGTTATATGCCAAAATCTGCTAAGTGCTAAATCGGTTAAATCTGTTAAGTCACCCAATCTGCTAAAATCTATTATCTGCTATATCAGTTGAGTTGATGTGATCATTCTGTTATTGATATAATCTGAATTGGCATATATATTGGGTGTGCGCATAAACGGTAAATAATTAATTAATTGGCCGCAAAGATGAATATGGCTAACTCGAGGTTAGAATGAGTTTGCGACGTAAATCTGCCCGGAACCGCCCGGCACATCCAGTGGCCGCAAACAATAGGTTCTAATGTGAGAAGTTAGTCATAACATGCGTAAGACACGAGGTTAGGTCTGGCTTGTGGCAGAAGTCTGCCCGGAACCGCCCGGCATATCCAACGGCCACAAGCTACCGACCTAATGTGAGAGGTCTGTGCATTAATAATTAATTAATGCAAATCTAAGATAAGAATGACGTCTAAAACGTATTGGGGAAGAATAGGGTTAAACCAAAGGGATTAATAGATGTAGTAAAACCCATCCATGAATCTGTAGGCCCAATACAAAGTTAGACAAATCTGAAAAATCTGTACATCTGACCCATTAGTCTGAAAACTTGTTAACTTAATTTGTGAATTAGTAAATCTGAATTCTGTATGTCTGAACTTGTAAACAAGTTAATCTGAAATCTGTTAGTCTGGGGACACAAGGTTAGGAGGGGAATTACTTGTGTCATCTTTTGTTTCGGGCCCATATTAGTCAGTAACCCTTTCTGGTATCAAAACTTTGACCCAACAGTAAGTAGGGTCCGGGCACGCTTACTGAACTAATTATAAGTGGTTCATTCTGATAATGGCGAGGGGTGTTGATGGTGCGTTCCAACCGGGTCATGTGCGTGCATGGATCCCGGTCTACCTCTGAGGATGTAAGACGCCGTGACATCTGTAAATAGGACTGTGCCAATTGGTTGTCACTTTAGGGAGTGATACACCCTACTGTGGGGCCGACACAGGATATTTATGTATTAGGGAGCCGATCGCTTGGGGTAGGGTTTTAGGGTACGCTTAGTTCTGTCTGTTTCTGTTGGTACCGTCTGTTTCTGTTGGATGGTAACACCTGTCTGTTTCTGTGTGGTACCGTATGTTCGGGTGGTAAAGGCCCATTACTAGTGTACACCTAATTCCACATTCTGTTTCCATAGGGATAAATCTATTTCTTCTTCTGTCTGTTTCTGATCGGGTAGTAAAGGCCCATTATTAGCATTCTGTTTCTGTTAAAGTATTCTGCACCCGTTCCTGCTTCAATTTAGACATTAGGGTGACACCTAATTTTGCTATACTAGTATTAGTGCAGAGAAGTGTAAAACAATATTTTATATCATTCTGTTTTTCTGTTATATCTGCTACACCTGTTATAGTTATCTCACATCCAGTTTTACGTTCATATCATATTATTATTATCTGTTCATATGCTGAAAGTCACTGGACTTGCCAGACTTTTTGTCTGACCCTTGTTGTTTCTCCTCCTTTCTTCCGTTTCCCCCCCCCCAGGTTATCCAAGGAGGGAAATACTTTAGCTTGATCCGGATTTCTCTTTGCTTGAAGTGCTTAAAGTATGGCTTGGCTCTGTATAGCTTCCGTTCCATGGGGATTATGATTTTAAACTATGCATTTTGAAGGCTTTTGTACAAGACTGATATTTTGTACTTGAATTCTGAAATTGAAAGGATGTAACCATATTAATTTCTGTTTCCGCTGTAATAAAGTTAATTTTTTTTTTTCAAGTACTGTTTTATCTGTCTTGTAAGTTTCTGTTCTGTTTACTAAAATGCTCCACCAAAGTTAAGGCATTCCCTTGGTGAGTGACCTTAACGGAGGTGGAGTGTTACACTTGGTATCAGAGCTGAAGGTTACCGGATTTGATAAAGAATTTTTGAAAACTATTTTCAAAAAGGTTTTGAAAAGGAAGTATTTTCAAAAGTAAAGCTTATTTTGAAAAACATAGTCCCCTAAGCCATATATCTATCTTTTGATCCTCTGCTTGAATCCTTGTTTCCTTCTTTCTTGAGTCTCTGGGGCTCCCGGTTTTCTGGGGGGTAACCTCATCAAAGGGCAAAGTAGTGCCCGACTTCCATCGATAGCTGTAGTAGTTTCACCTGCAGCTAGTTTTCTTTAGAGCTTTGAAGGATTTTTCCGGGCGATGGAGGCAGCTTTCGAGGGATTGGTCAACATGTTACACAAGGTGAGAATGATGAGGTTTGGCTAAGGAGCACAACCCAAAAGGTGAGAAACTCATATAGACTTAGTTCACAATGGAGGCAAAAGGGAAACACAAAAGAAGGAAGGAAAGATTGAAGATAAGGAGGAGGAAAGTGTTTTACTTATGGAAGCTCGACTCATCTGAATAAGGATTACCGAAAGAGGAAGGGGAGGGTGCTTGCTTCAACTGTGGGGAGATGGGACACTTCACTAGGGACTGCCCGAAGAGACGAGGACAGGGAGGGCAGGCGAACACTCTTGAAGCTAGTGGCTAGGATAGGAATAGGGAAAAATTTCTATAGTAGGTTTAATTTCTTTATCTGATTATGGAGTTAAGACTTTTTCTGATTCTGGTATTTTGGTTTTGTAATTGGTACTCTGCACTTTAATACTAGTATTATTTCTGAATTCCGCTATAGACTCAGACCCATAAGGGTTATGGATCATCTGTTTGAGATTCGGGTTTGAGGGATATCTGTGTTAGGAGTCAAGTATGGCGCATACATTCTGAGTTTTCGTGGGGTATGATTTTATCATGCTTAGCTTCCTAAGAATTATTAGGGAACCTGATCTGTACCAGTAGTCTGTAAATATCTAAATACTTTTGATAGGATTTCCAGTTTTGACATTGTCTAAAGAAGGTAATCCTCTGGGTGTCAATTTGATGTTGGTTTCGGTCTTTCGGGCCGATACTTAGGACCCATGTCTAATGGGAACCAAATTTTCGTTCTATCTGTACTCGCTTCCATCATTCGACTGTATCCTATCGATCGAATATTCGAACTTTAGGTAGAAACTAATGGGTGTAAACATGTGTTTGAGACATGTTATGTTTGATGGTTGCAAGTGGTTGCCCGTGGATGCATATACACACACTAGGCACTAGATCGGCTCGAAAAAACTCTCATACTGCATATGGATGAGTGAGCATTTTTCAATTCTTGTGGATGCAAAATGGTTGATTCAGCACATGGATGTTGCATTTGAGTGAATGGTTGTGCACTCATATAGAAATAATATATATCATCAGAATTCTATTGCATACATGTTGGACTCATGGCACTGACATAATTCGCATTAAGGAGGTCAACTGAATCAGTAGACCGCCTGATTTTTGCATTAGGTAAGGAACATATACACACACTTTTGCATATGTTCATACAACATTAGAAGTTTTCTAAGGACAATGGATGCTTGTGGATGATGGTTGAGTAGATGGGTGATTGGATGGTAGGACACATTCTTCTTTACTTGAAGATTTCGGGGACGAAATCCTTTTAAGTGGGGGATAATGTAACACCCCGTGTATTCTATAGCTGTGAAATTAACAAATTAAAGTATAATTAATTCGAAATCAAAGAACTAAGGGAAACAGGTTACGCCGTTGCGTTCTTCTTGAAATTCTGCTTGAGATAGAATCTGAGTTTGCGTAAATTGGACTCCGTATGAAAAAGATATCCTTAAATTAAAAAGTGCAGCAAAACATGAAAAAAGAGGAATGAGAAAAGAATAATGTTTAGCATTGTTCTAACTTTTGTAAGCAAAAGACTTAGTAGCTCATTTGGTTGGAACACATGACTTGCATACAAGAGGTACAGAGTTCGATCCCCGCCAGCGCCTTATTTTTGTTTTAGGGGAATGGCTTAAAATAGCCTAGTGTGAATGCAGTTCAAAAAGTGGTTTAGTGTGAAAATGGGTAATTGGGAAGATAGATAAAAAGAAAAAAAAAAGAAATATATATATATACATATACATATACGTATACATATATATATATATATGACATGTACGTATCATGAGGCGTATGTTGCGCATTTTTGCCTACCAAGAATTGTTTTTTTTATAAGTGGCCTTCTCTAATTGGATTCATGACAAATTAAAGGAAAGAAATATTTAACATATTCGTACATATGTGCATTTATGTCATAAACATACAAATTAAATAAAAATGTGTGGATGCAAGCAGTGAAAAGAAAGGTTTATGCATAATATTTGTATGCAGTAAATGGGGATTTTCAAAGAGGAAGAATATGAATAGGTTAGACTTAATTTTCTATTAATAGGAATGTCATTTATAAACCTGCAATTGACATCAATGTGGCACTGAATAAGAAAAATATGGTATGTGATATTATTTTGTGAACATAACATGCAAGCATATTAATATGACGAATATTTATCTGGCATTTAATTTAAAGATATGTCAATAGGGCATTGATTTGAAAACATGCTATTAACATTTATCTGTACATGTTAATTTGAGAAATATATAAATATGTTGAGAAATATATAAATATGCTAATTTACAATGAAAAGGATACATTAATATTGTCATTCTTGTTAATTGACATGTATATATGAATAATTAATGTATACGGTAAAAGGAAAGATGTATCTATTAAATACGTATTTATGTTTGATGGATTGGCAATAAATAATAAATGTTGATAATGTACATTAAGGGAGTAATTATGGCATAAGTGTGTTAGGAATTATTTATATATAGAATTTGTCCTAAATGAGAAATGTGTACATTGTAGGAAATATATATATATGCTAAAACATGGAATTGCATGTAATTGGAATAGTAATTATGCCATAATTCAAAATGGGGGTAATTTGCATGCATAGTAATTATGACATAATTTAAAATGGGAGTAATTTATAGTCCTTAATTGTGAACATAATTGGCCTCTTTTGAAATTGATGGCCTTGATTTACCCTAGCATCATCGGACGGCTCAAATTAACTTGCAACTCTATAAAAATGACCCTAGACTCTACCTAGGTTTCTTACACAATTCTCTAGCCTCCATTGCTCTCTTCTTCTAATAAAAATAAAAATAAAAATGGCGTCGCTGCTTTGCTGGAATTAAAACTAGAAGATAATCAACATCAGCCTAAGCAACTCAATTCAAACTAGAGATTAAAGTTTCTGCAAAGATTCTACAACAAGTTAAAGTTCTTTCTTTAATCCAATCAAGGCAAGTATAGTTATTCTCCGCTATAAACGTTAATTATAATTTTGATATGCATTTAAAACTGAGTTTGAGGTTGTATTCTCTTTTGTTAGATCTGTTTTCTGTGACTGTTCTATATTCCTTTCTTCTTTTCTGTTTCTATAGCCAGGCTACCACGAGCCTGTGCCTAATCTCATAAGAGATGAACGTATGAACGCAAGTTTTGGGGTGAATGATGAGAAATTTGACAAAACCAAATTGAATGTATGACTTTAGGTCTGAGGCATAAAATATATTGGACATATGACTTGGGATTGGATGCATAAATTTGACTATGAACATATAATTTATGCATGTTGTATGCATAGTTATGTTGTAATTTAGACCTGTAATTAATTGAAAAAAAATAGCATATGTTATAAACTAGTTTTAGACCTATGCATATTTTGTGATAAAAGAAGAAGAGGAACCACTGTAAAGATTACATATGATTTGAGACTTTGGACAAAATGCATATAAAAAGGCAAGATCTTTAGAAGATATGGTTTAAGGATTTATATTATTGGGGATAGTTTGCATAATAATTTATGACATGAAAAGAAGGAAGATATGGAAACTTAAGATTTACATTAATTAGGATATCTATTATTGTAATTACACCTAAATAGGGATTTTTGGATATATGACATGCATTGAAATTAATGGTTATATTTGGTATAATCTATATTGGAACATATGTTATATGGCAAATTATGTCCATATTCTGCGCTTAAGCAAACATGGAATATATGTTGTGAATCATGAAAAATTATGTAGGCATATGAATTTAGGCCTAATTTATGACTAGGCAAGGCATGTAAATAGAACCTTTAGAATTATTAGGTTTGCTAAATCTGCTAATTTGCTAAGTTGCCTAAACTGCTAGTTTTGTTATATTGCCTAGACTGCTAATTAGATTGAAATGCCAAATCTGTTAAATTTGTCTGTTGAGATGCCTAATCTGTTATATGCCAAAATCTGCTAAGTGCTAAATCGGTTAAATCTGTTAAGTCACCCAATCTGCTAAAATCTGTTATCTGCTATATCAGTTGAGTTGATGTGATCATTCTGTTATTGATATAATCTGAATTGGCATATATATTGGGTGTGCGCATAAACGGTAAATAATTAATTAATTGGCCGCAAAGATGAATATGGCTAACTCGAGGTTAGAATGAGTTTGCGACGTAAATCTGCCCGGAACCGCCCGGCACATCCAGTGGCCGCAAACAATAGGTTCTAATGTGAGAAGTTAGTCATAACATGCGTAAGACACGAGGTTAGGTCTGGCTTGTGGCAGAAGTCTGCCCTGAACCGCCCGGCATATCCAGCGGCCACAAGCTACCGACCTAATGTGAGAGGTCTGTGCATTAATAATTAATTAATGCAAATCTAAGATAAGAATGACGTCTAAAACGTATTGGGGAAGAATAGGGTTAAACCAAAGGGATTAATAGATGTAGTAAAACCCGTCCATGAATCTGTAGGCCCAATACAAAGTTAGACAAATCTGAAAAATCTGTACATCTGACCCATTAGTCTGAAAACTTGTTAACTTAATTTGTGAATTAGTAATTCTGAATTCTGTATGTCTGAACTTGTAAACAAGTTAATCTGAAATCTGTTAGTCTGGGGACACAAGGTTAGGAGGGGAATTACTTGTGTCATCTTTTGTTTCGGGCCCATATTAGTCAGTAACCCTTTCTGGTATCAAAACTTTGACCCAACAGTAAGTAGGGTCCGGGCACGCTTACAGAACTAATTATAAGTGGTTCATTCTGATAATGGCGAGGGGTGTTGATGGTGCGTTCCAACCGGGTCATGTGCGTGCATGGATCCCGGTCTGCCTCTGAGGATGTAAGACGCCGTGACATCTGTAAATAGGACTGTGCCAATTGGTTGTCACTTTAGGGAGTGATACACCCTACTGTGGGGCCGACACAGGATATTTATGTATTAGGGAGCCGATCGCTTGGGGTAGGGTTTTAGGGTACGCTTAGTTCTGTCTGTTTCTGTTGGTACCGTCTGTTTCTGTTGGGTGGTAACACCTGTCTGTTTCTGTGTGGTACCGTCTGTTCGGGTGGTAAAGGCCCATTACTAGTGTACACCTAATTCCACATTCTGTTTCCATAGGGATAAATCTATTTCTTCTTCTGTCTGTTTCTGATCGGGTAGTAAAGGCCCATTATTAGCATTCTGTTTCTGTTAAAGTATTCTGCACCCGTTCCTGCTTCAATTTAGACATTAGGGTGACACCTAATTTTGCTATACTAGTATTAGTGCAGAGAAGTGTAAAACAATAGTTTATATCATTCTGTTTTTCTGTTATATCTGCTACACCTGTTATAGTTATCTCACATCCAGTTTTACGTTCATATCATATTATTATTATCTGTTCATATGTTGAAAGTCACTGGACTTGCCAGACTTTTTGTCTGACCCTTGTTGTTTCGCCTCCTTTCTTCCGTTTCCCCCCCCCCCCCAGGTTATCCAAGGAGGGAAATACTTTAGCTTGATCTGGACTTCTCTTTGCTTGAAGTGCTTAAAGTACGGCTTGGCTCTGTATAGCTTCCGTTCCATGGGGATTATGATTTTAAAACTATGCATTTTGAAGGCTTTTGTACAAGGCTGATATTTTGTACTTGAATTCTGAAATTGAAAGGATGTAACCATATTAATTTCTGTTTCCGCTGTAATAAAGTTAAATTTTTTTTTCAAGTACTGTTTTATCTGTCTTGTAAGTTTCTGATCTGTTTACTAAAATGCTCCACCAAAGTTAAGGCATTCCCTTGGTGAGTGACCTTAACGGAGGTGGAGTGTTACATAACATGACATGTGAAAACTGGAATAAAACATAAGGATGATAACAGGACTGGTATGATAACTAAGATAACAAGATAAGTCAAGTCTAGCATCGCATATTCAAGATTCGCTGCACCAACTGTATTAGTATTCTAACCCATGTCAAGTACTAACCATGAAATGATCCCTTGGCCCAATATCATGAAGTTACCCAATTCGGGTTCCTACAGAACGATCTACTAATCGATTGGCTCGCTACAAGTTCTAGCTCGTCATTTGTCTGTGTCATACGGCCCAATCACGAAATGTAGTCACCTGTGCTAGGTCCACCATAGGGTGTATCAATCCCTAGGGTGCCAACCACTGACATGAATCAAGCACACACAGTGTAAACCTACTGGTGCCCAATGCCTGCTTTTTCAACTCCGGACTACGTGCACGACCATAGTCCACCTGAACCTACAATGGCGCACCTACTCAGCCGTCGTTCTGGTCGCTTACAATCAGCCCAGTAATCGTGCCCCACCCTGCCTAGTCCCAGGGTATCGTGATACATCTAAGTGGGTTACTGCTGAAAAGGACCGCGTAACTAGGGTTTCTAATGGGTTAAGTGTTGTCATTCAAATTCATGACTTAACCCTACCAAATCATGTATCAAGTTGGTTAACTGCGTTCAAGCGGTTCATGACTTAACCCTATCAAATCATCGTGTTGAATTGGTTATGTATATTCAAGTGGTTCATGAATTAAACCTATCATGTGGCATTAATTCATTAGTGCACACCAACCTCTCACATGAGACTAGTTATTGTGATCACTGGATTTGCCGGGCGGCTCCGGGCAGATTTACACCGCAACATAGGCTAACATTGGGTTTTACGTGCGATATGACCAACTACCCACATTGGATCCTATTATTTGCAGTCACTGGATTCGTCGGGCGGTTCCGGGCAGATTTACACTGCAAACTCAACCCAACCTCGAGTTAGCCATTTTCAAATTCATCTAAGCGTCATGTCCATATTCAAGTTTTCATGTCAAGTTCATGTCCATATCTAGGTTCAAGTTATAACAATGTTCACGTTTCAAGTTAATAGTAAATTCAGGTTTGCCTAAACTACCCAAGTCGTATTCCCATCACACGTGAATTCGAATCGATACAAACAAGTCTAATAAGGGAATAACATAGAAAGAATAGGCATAAGGTGGAAAAAGTGATTACAAGTCAAGCATGGTATAACTTGAGATAAATGATTACAACAATACTGGCATATGGAATAGTGGTCTCAAATATCAAATCTAGCAAAATAGGGTGATGGTCACGGTAGCAGTTGACATACGATAATAACCCCAAAATTGTGAATACAACTAATTCAACATCACAGGCATGAATATTATGGACATTGGGTTTTTAGATCTACAACATATAAAGGCCCCAAATCAATTTCATATAATTATCCCATAAGTTAAGATTCAAGATGAATAGATCCAAGGTGTATAAATAGTAGATCCAAAATACTAGGTCCAAAAATGAACAATGATAGATCCAAGATAATCGTTATACTTAGGTTCAATTTCAATTTACTACATGTCCATATTAAGTTTAATGTTTAGATCTAAAAGTAACCGGGGCTTACAGATCGTGGTTTGAGAATTAGAAAACAAAGAGGTGATGTTGAATCTCGAATCTAACAGAAATCCCCAAGCAGCAAAACTCTACACGTAGGCTTGTTGAAGAAGTAGCAATCCCTTTTCTCTAACTTCTCAACCAGAATTTTAGCAGCATAAGGCCAGAGAGAATTTGTGTAGAGAGGCTAAGGTTAGGGGCTGTTTATATAGGGTCAGGCCAACGAATCTAGTTAGAAATCGGACTGGAAACATCAGAGTGAACTCTGACTCAAAAATGGGCTCGACAACCAGGTCGACACCCAGGTCGACTCTATGGTCGATGATCGTCGCTAATCTATGAATCAGAAAAGCGAGACATTTAAATTAAATTCTGCAAGCATACAGGTGTTTAGCATACAGGTCGAACACAGGGAGGTAGATTAAAATCAAATTATTTATTTAATATCTTGGGCGAGTTAGACGATTTTCGAGGTTGGTTTTTGAAAACAATAAAAATTGAAACTGCGATCCGATTTAGAACAAATCTAATTGAACCGACGATCAAATCACAATTATCAACTGGAAATTAAAATACAAAACAGAAATAAAATGCAGAAAGTAAAATTGCAGGAAAAGAAGAACAACAAAAAGTAAATTAGGATTGTCGTTGAAACTAATCAAACGACTAATCACTAACAAAAAATGTAAAATACAATTGGTGCTCTTCCAAAACTAATTGTGAAGACAACACCGATTGCTAAGAAAGAAAAATGGAGAAATAGTAAAAAAAAAAGAAGAACTTTTATTAATGGAGATGAGAATACAGAAAAATGGGGATGGTGGCTACAATGACATTACAAGGGTATTTATAGGATATACAGCCAAACCCTAACCCTAACCCTAATACAATGGTAGATGGGCCTTAGGGAATTCAAAAAGTGTTTACAATGAGAGTTTCAAATGGGCCTCAGTTAAATCTATTAAATTTTTGGCCTTTCTTCTTTTCCTCTTGGTTCTTTGACAAGCTTCCCTTGATTTGAGAAATTCTTGGTCTTTCTACCAAACATTTTCTTGTCCAACAGCAACTAGATGTGAGATCTTCATCTACAATTCTTCAAAATGTAAATGTATACCAATTTGATCTCCATTTCTCTACTTTTCTGGTTGCATGCGGGTTGGGTTGGAATATCCGTAAAAGTAACAAAACAATACCCAAGTAATATTTATTTATATACAAAAGATAAGATATAAGAGCATAAAATAAACACATTTCTATTTCAATCAAATACCCCCACACTTATCTTTTATTCGTCCTCGAGTAAAAAGAAAATGAAAAACTAACTAGAGATGTCACACTTTCGTAGGAAACACGATTTCATTGAGCGTATGCAACAAGCCGTTAAACCTGTAGGTGTCCCTAGTAGGACGAGTGGTGTCTCGTGAGGGTTTTCAGCGGATACTACCCACAAAATCCAAATGCAGTATGCTATGCTTCTAATGAGACTACATGAATGCAATGGGCATATGTAAAAAAAATGAAAAAATAAAAACATGACTTATTTCAGGAAAGTGGTACAACAAATTAAATTAACAATTTCTAGTCAGTTTATTTTATTTTAGATACCTTAACTTATCACAAATTTTCAATATAAATCAAGTTTTCAAATGTTAAATTCCAGTTTGGCCAGTTAGTTCGGTCGATAACATAGTGCAGCCATGAAACAAATTCTTAGTTTGCTTGGCACAGTTTGTAAAGTGGTATTATTATTTTCTCATGTATGGCTAGTCAAATGAATAAGGTCAAGAAGTGTTTGGGCATCATCGCTTATTCTTTATTCTATAAAATTTTAAAATTTATGATTAAGTACATACACCTAACTTAGAAGACCAAGGTTTACCACCCATGCAATGCCTCGCGGACTAACGGAGAGTGGGTAAAGAGCTTGGCGGATTGTGCAGGCTGACTTTGACTTTGTCAACAACGTGTCGGTAATCCTTAGGTGTCCAATCTCATAAAATGAGACCAAGATATTCCAACGCTGACTTTGTCAACAACATGTCGGATAGAGCTTGGCAGGTTTGCACACCAAAGCTTGATATACAAGCAATGTTGGATACCCTTGGATTACTATTATTATTGAAAATATAAGCATAAAAGAGAGTTACGCAAATTCAACTTAACACAACTTAGTTTTAAAGATTCGAAAAGCCAATATAAGTATTTTAAGTCCTCCACTTATTTAAACAAAGTCTACAATATAAAATAGATTTCATGGCCATCACCTAAGAATCTCCCTATGTACTGGTTACACTATTATCCCTCAAAATTAAACTTTTCATTATATTTCATATTCGAACTTAGTTAAGAGAAAAAAATACTATCAACTAATTAACAATCCTTCACTTATTTTGTTGTATCAAATTTAAAATGAGTCGTATTTTCAAAAAAAAACAAAAAATTTGGTATGTTACTATGATCTAAAATGCATGATGGTCCTATTTAAATGGCTGAAAATGAAAAAAACAAAAAAAAAACGAAAATGAGTGAAATGCAGACTCCCCCCCACACTTGAACTAAACAGTGTCCACACTGTGAACGTTTCCTAAATTTGAAAGATCGTACCCAAAGGTGAATGAGATGCAAAATTATTTGTAGAATGAAATGCAATCTAACTATATGTAAGAATGGATCATATTTACAATGATATATGTGTTTGCGGTGCATGCGTTGCAAAGAATGCCACCAACTTTTCCCCCCACACTTGGTTCTAGCCCGATGAGTCAGATTCCCACTGTGTCTAGGCATGTTTTCTAATAAGCAAATGTTTTTTAAAACCATATCATCTTTAAACCTAGATTTATAGTCCATGAGATAAATATCCAGGGTCGTCCTAACATGAAGTTTTTCAACAAATCCAGCATTCCAAAGATAATTCATGTGTTCAACAAATTTATCAGTGTAATTGTCCAAAAATTTGTGATCGTATATAAATTCAGTGAAATTTGAATTCTGAGTGTTTTTCAAGAGTATGTGATCACCTTTCTGAATTGACAAGGTATTTTCGACATTGACAATTTCAAGTTCGTTTGAAATTTTCTCAAAGTTAAAATTTTCGAACTCGTGACATGAATCCACTTCTTCCTCATTTTGAAACTCATCCTCGTACAATACAAAAAATTCCTGCTTATTAAAATCCATTTCCAAATTTGAATTGAAAAATTCAACATTTTTATTCTGCTCAATTTCTAGAATTTCAAGTTTCTCGCAGCCTGAAAGAGGAAGATCAAAATCTGAGTTTAAATCTTTCTCCTGAAAAGAGTTGAAATCCAAATCATTTGTTGAATTTTGAAAAACTTCATCAAGATGATTATTAATAATTTCCAAAACCGTTATTTGAAAATTTTCAATGTCAGTAGAAATTGGATTATTTTCTGATTCATCGCTTGTTTGAATTTGATTTTGTTGCTCTTGTTGTTCTTTCAAAGTTGCCAATAAACAAAGAAGTTCATCAAACTTTTTATCTAGCCTTTCGATACTCTCATCAAAATGACATTCTTCAGAATCGTTGATTTGAGAGTTCTCATTTTGGATTTCTTGATTCTCAAAATTATAGTCCACATCAATTTCACAATCAAAATTATTTCCAATGTGGTGGTTGTTAGAATTTTCATTTTGATATCGGAAATCATTTTGATTTTGAAAATTAGGTTCATAACCAAAACTGTCGAAATTCGAGGGAAAATTGCAATTTTGGTCATATTCAAGATGTGGATATGGGTTGTTATTTTGAAAATTTTGGTTTACAACCCCATATTGATGTGGATCAAGGCTGTATTGGAATTCAAAGCTATTTTGATGTGGATCTGACCCATAATCGAAATTATTGAAATTTGAATTGAAATCGCAATTTTGATTATATCCATGGTTTTGAAAATGTTGGTCAATTGGAAAATTTTGAAAATTGGCATCGGGCTCACGAAATTTTGGAAAATTCTGCCTCATGAGTTGTATTTCATACTCATACTCTTCAAGAGGACGTCTACTCCGACTATTATCCAACATTTCTCTCAAGGATTTTTTTGAATTAGACATTTGAATGAAGTCAGGGTAGGACATAAATTATTCTCACTTCAAAATAGTATAGAAGAACGAGTTGTGCTCTATTAATTAACTGACTTAATTAGAAGGGGGAAGAGGGTCTTATGGCCGTTCACGTATAGTATAAATACTAAGGGATACGACCAATATTTTACGGGTAGTATGCAACCTCTTTTGCTAATAGTTCAATAAATTGAACTACTATATATCCGCGATCCAATTGTACGAGATAGTCAACTTCACAAAACACCACTTTTCAATTATATTATTTCAAAAATCAAATCATTTTATTTAATGAAAAAAAACGACAAGAGTGATGATTTAGTTTTGGAATTTCGTTTCTCACACACAGATTCAGAAATATCAGTAGCAGAGCAGTCACAGAAATAAATCGCGGAATTTTATTTTTTACAAGCAAGCCGCTGCCGCTACAGATGATTTTTACAAACAAATTCTATATTTTTCAAAGCAGCTTCAGCATTTGTAGAGTTTAGAAAAATATTACCGTGGGGTATGGCTGTCTGTCCAGAATAGATGAGTAGTGTTCATGCTTCAAACTCCACCGTTTGCAACTTTGTTGACCTTTGAATTTCTTCGATTTATTTTCTTGAATTCCTTCCTCACTTGTTCCTACGTTTTTTTTAATGAATAAACAAACGAAACAAAACTAAAAACTAATAGATTGAACTAATTTTTTTTAAAAAAAAACTAAGCTCACAAAACAAAAAAAAAGGAAATAAAAAATTACTAGAACTAAGAAGCAACAAAAAAACAAGAAGGCAAGGCTCAATTAAACAACCCGCACCGCAGAGTCAAGCGCCTAACAAGTCAAACCGCCTTTGGTTTTCTAAGTAAATCACAGACTTTCTTCAGCAAGCAAAATCAGGAAACAAACCTTTTCACAAAAAAAGATACAAACCCACGCACGAAATTTCTCACTTCCCAAAAATAGTCAACGAAAATAAAAGCACGCCCCTTTTTTTCAGAAACAAAATCGTACTCCACACCGAAGCCCGAAACTTGCGTTTGTAGGGGTGAGTGATGGGGAGGTTTGCGAAGAGGAACTGTGGATGGCGTTTATTGATGATGGCTTTGTGTCGGTACGGGGAGTTCGGTGAACTGCTGATGGCGTACGTACTTGATGAGGTTTGGTGATTGTTTTCGATGCTGCGGTGGGAGGTTTGAGAGGTGGGCGTGTGTTGCTGTTGTGGCTTGGTGAGGCAGTGGAGTTGAAGGTGGGTATTGATGAAAGTAGTGGAAGAAGGAGGTTGCGGTTTTGTGGAGGATGGGGTGGAGTGTTGATTTGATGATCTGAGGGGTTGTGGGTGGCCTGTGAATGTCGATGGTGGTATGAGTAGATGGGCGTTGGGTTTTTGTGAAGGTGGCAAGGCTTGATGAGGGTTGGCCTGAGGTGAAATTGTGGTAATGGGAAGGTCAGGGAATTTGTTGGCAGAAGCTTGTTGAACGTGGGTAAGGTAGGTGATTGTGGTGAGTTAATGCCAAACATGTTTAGAATTTGATGATTAAGAAAGTGAAGGCAAACTGAGTATTGTGTGGTTTTGATGGCAGTGATGTTTGAACGTGGATGGTAGATGACCAGTGTTGTGAAAATTTTGCTTTGGGTTTACGGTGATGAAATAGGCGATGGTGGATTTGTTAGAGATGATTGTCAAGATGGTCGAGAAGAAAAACAGAAAGAGATCAGGAGAGAAAATTGCAAAGAGATTTTATTTTTCTTTTCTTTTTTAAAAAAATTATTGCAAGAAGGAAAGCAATTTGTAAAGAGGGAAAGAAATTGAATAAAATAGATTGAAAGATGGGAAGAAATATAGGGAAATTGGAAGGATTTCTCTTTTTTTTTTAAAATAGATTGATAAAAAGAAATTGAATAAAATAGATTGAAAGATGGGAAGAAATATAGGGAAATTGGATGGATTTCTCTTCTTTTTTTTATTGTAAAGAAGAAAACAAGGCTACAAAGGAAGGAAATAAATGAAAAAAAAGGGAAAGAAGTTAAAAAGAGGAAAGAAGTAAAGAAAAACTGGTAATATTTTTTTCCTCTTATATAGATGATTATAGTATAAATGAGAAATACCAAATCAACTACTTAAGATTATATATATATATATATATGTATGTATAAACAAAAACAAAAGAAAAATATAAACAAAAACTAATACGAATCAGAAATTAAATAGATAATAAAATTTAATTATTGCCTCCCCGGCAACGGCGCCAAAAACTTGATCGTCGCTAATCTATGAATCAGAAAAGCGCGACATTTAAATTAAATTCTGCAAGCATACAGGTGTGTAGCATACAGGTCGAACACAGGGAGGTAGATTAAAATCAAATTATTTATTTAATCTCTTGGGCGAGTTAGACGATTTTCGAGGTTGGTTTTTAAAAACAATAAAAATTGAAACTGTGATCCGATTCAGAAAAAATCTAATTGAACCAACGATCAAATCACAATTATCAATTGGAAATTAAAATACAAAACAGAAATAAAATGCAGAAAGTAAAATTGCAGGAAAAGAAGAACAACAAAAAGTAAATTAGGATTGTCGTTGAAACTAATCAAACGACTAACTAACAAAAAATGTAAAATACAATTGGTGCTCTTCCAAAACTAATTGTGAAGACAACACCGATTGCTAAGAAAGAAAAATGTAGAAATAGTAAAATAAGAAGAAGAACTTTTATTAATGGAGAAGAGAATACATAAAAATGGAGATGGTGGCTACAATGACATTATAAGGGTATTTATAGGATAGACAGCCAAACCCTAACCCTAACCCTAATACAATGATAGATGGGCCTTAGCGAATTCACAAAAGAGTTTACAATGAGAGTTTCAAATGGGCCTCAGTTAAATCTATTAAATTTTTGGCCTTTCTTCTTTTCCTCTTGGTTCTTTGACAAGCTTCCCTTGATTTGAGAAATTCTTGGTCTTTCTACCAATCATTTTCTTGTCCAACAGCAACTAGATGTGAGATCTTCATCTACAATTCTTCAAAATGTAAATATATACCAATTTGATCTCCATTTCTCTACTTTTCTGGTTGCATGCGGGTTGGGTTGGAATATCTGTAAAAGTAACAAAACAATACCCAAGTAATATTTATTTATATACAAAAGATAAGATATAAGATTATAAAATAAACACATTTCTATGTCAATCAGTCGACCTGGTCCTGGGCAGGTCGACACTATGGTCGACCCCCAGGTCGACCAGGTCCTGGGCGGGAAATTTCCCGCCCATTCCGTTCTGGTGTTTGAATTCGAGTTCCGAGCTGTTTTGAACTTGAAAATTGCTGAAACTTCAAAGGGTCATAACTTGGTCATACGTACTCTGATTTTTGAAAACTCGGACTTGTTTCCAACCAGAATTTCGAGACGAACGTAATGGCGTAACACGTTGCCCTTGATTCTTATTTTAAAAATTAATTCTGCCTTGATTTATGGTTACAACACATTATTAAAATACGGGTTGTTACATTATTCTATTAAATAAATGTTATCATTCATTAACGAATTCCATAGCGACTATTTGAAAAATTGAATTGGACATAACTTGCAATCTATAACCTGAAATCTTCATTTTTCTCTTCTATTAGAAAAATATAATCAAATCAGTTCAAACTTTTCTTGTTTCACCGAATTTCGACTTATATCGGATTCAGTATATTCAATTGAAGTTCAAACCGTAAATAACGAACTACCACGATGTTTCGAGCCCGTTTTAATTATATCATAAATATAAATATTTTCAAACTCCATTTTAAATAAATAAATCGATATAAAATCCATTATATTTCAAATATAACATATAAAACATATTTAAATATTCCAATTTAAATAACCGAAATATTTAGGACGTTACATTCTTCCCCTATAAAAGAATTGTGTCCCCGAAATTACAAGCTAAGAAGATTGATCCAAACTCAATTATTTTAAAATAATTATTTTTCGTTATTATCATCAAAATAAATTCAGATTATTTAAAATTTTCAAAAATTCGCCAGCACCTCCTTTGTGTGGTTCGATCAGTACAACTACAATCGCTACTCCAGGCCTTAACTTCACCAAAAGAAAACCAAAAACCAAATGGCTACCCTATTCAAGGGTATAAAATCAATCACCAACCAATAAATTAAGGTTTACATATTTGTTGGGCAACTCAATCTTCAGTTTTGAAGCAAAACAACTAACTTCACTATCTCCTTCCAATTTCTGCAACCAAATCAATTCCATAGCCTTCTGTTTTCTGCACTTAACTCAACATACAATCCAAATAACAAATATAGTTTAAATAATTCGGTTTCGTTTCATAAATTATTTTATTCCCAATTTATTATACTGGATTAAATTCCAGGCTTCCATTTCATTCAATTTTTAACTCGTTTAGTTTAACCAACTAATATTTAATCAATCAAACAATTCACAACCAAACCAGTTTATATTCTGCATTCAATTTAGTTTAACATACATTAATATCAATCGATTAATTTTCGATTGATTCTACTATTATCCATTCGATTTCTAGATTCCAAACTTATTTTTTCGATTTCATTACAATTCCATCTTAAACTAATTCAAAGAAGCAGGTTAAATTTCATTTCATATCTAATTAACCAACTGGTTTCCAACCAGTCAAATTCAATTTGAATTCCAAATCAGTCAAGTAAAACAACTAAACAACCAATATCATTATAATTTAAGAAAATTAGTTTATTTTTTTATAAAAATTATAATTTGGGCAAAATTATTTCATTTACCCTCTTTATAAAACATTATTATGTCAATTTCCAGTTCAATATGGTTTCCCAACACTTGAACCAATCAATCCACATAATACAAAACATTTTTTATATAAAATCTACAAATACATTCACTCGTATATACACTCAAACTCAATCTATGGTGTTACTAACCCAATTTCTATCGAGTTACGCCACAAAGGCAAGGTTACTACTCAACCAATAGCTCTGATACCACTGTAACGACCCAGGGATTTCGACGCCCGAGTTCCAACAATAATACATAAATCTGTTTTACTTGCCAGAACTCAAGTATCGAAAACACCAGATAGTTATTGAAAGAAATTAGAGGGTGAGATAAGAAAGAAAGAAATATTAGAATAGAAGAATAAGAAGAATATCTAATACCACACAGAGTCTCACATCGCAGCGGAACAAAATATAATATAGAAATAATTCTTTAGTGAAAACTTGAAATAAAACTTACAATCATCAAAGTACATCAACATAACTGGACAGTTATAACAACATGTCCTCACATATCACACAGCGGAATAAATATCATATATCATACGTCTGAACACCTCCAGTTCATCTCTGGATCTCACAGCATCTTAACCTGAACCTGTACAACCCAGTCTAACCCGAGCATTTAAAAAACTTCGGATCAGTCTGGTGAACCAGAGTGAGAATAACTCGCTAAGTTTATAAGCACATCCAACTTGATTTTTAAAGTTAAAATCATTTGAAAGAAAGGACAACCGTAAGACCATTCCACACATAAACACGGACGGTTTTTACCTTACGATAACACAAAACATTTTTGAAATCAATATTTTTTTGGTATTATAATAGTGATGTAATACAAGTAGATAAAATCTAGCAGAACGCTTGCATCTCACGCTCCACATACATAGTTTAATCAAAACTGCAGGCGCTTATTGGAGATTGGATTCCTACTATGACAAGGTATGGAACCACCTACCGATAGTGTATCTCTTGAGGGGAATACACTGGGTTCAACAAGAACATCTTGCAACCCGACCACTCATGACCGACCGCTCACTTAGCTTGAGTGTATCGAATGAATTATCACCCACGGTTGGGTGCGACCCACCGCTTTCCAAAAAGGGGCAGCATCGAAATATTAAGAAGACAAAAAGGAATTTCTCTAGATGGTGATAATACACCCTGCTTGGGAATGACCCACCTAGCAATGATGCCTGCCCGATTTTTTTCATTTCTCGATTGATGAGGCTTGAGGTTATAATTGACTTTTGAATCATCTGGCCACCATTCACATCGTCCATAAACGTCATCCGGGAATAGGATGAACCGAAGGAACCCTCCTACCGCATCCAAAGGATTAGTAGCGAGAAGTCCTTGCAACCCGCAAAACCTCAACCTCGACTGAATCACGTCAAAAAACCTTTGGTTGCAAGTCAGAGAAATTCGACAGCAATCCTTCTGCTTATGTAGATCCACGGTCCTCATTTGCTCCAACTTCACCAGCGACTTTCACGTTTCGTTCTTGCTGGTCGGAATGGTTTTCAAATATGAATTCGATCCCGGTCTTTCTGTTTGGTCCGATTTTGATAGTCGGTGTTTTAACTATCAAAATAAACAACCATCACCCATAAAAATAAAATGTATTCGTTGATTCGGTAACCAGCGTCACTTATCTCTTTAGTTAAATAGTTGTTAATTTAATTTCTAAATCTTCCAATATTTGCAGTGCCGTTTTTCAAATCTTAATTTCCAAATCACTTAACTTATAACTCTTTGAAATATAATATCGTTCATGGAAAGATTATTTAAATCCCCTCAACTACCCTCGTTTCTGAACTAATATCACCCTTGGATAATCCTGGTGCTGTTCAAGTTGGGGTATTTGATTTACCTCTCAGACCTTGAGTCGACAACATTCTTTTCTTCGGAATGGATATGAGTTTATCAATGAAATCTCATTCCAATAATTATCCCAACACTTCTACTTAGGCTTATCATACGATTTTAAACATGGTTTTACCTCCATTTATTTTCTTTTGAAAACTCTTTTCCATTTCAAAATCACGCTTTCCCAAACTAAAATATTCATATTTCACCATCTTTAGACCTTTATATTCCTTTTTACTTTCTTCAGATTACAAATCATATTATGATCTCGTTTTATCTCTTATCACATTAGTCCTTTTAAAACTTACCCAATTTGGATTATTATAGAAATCCGACAAATAGAATTCTTAACAAGAGTCCATATTAAATATAAATTCGCTTACAATTTCATTTATCTACACATAAGCCTTTACATTTCATAAACTTTCATTTAAATGAATTTAGTTTCAAGATTTATCAATTTGAATATTATTAAAATAATAATAATCAATTCGAACATTTTTAGAAATCAATTTGTTTACTTCAACATTAATACTTAATCTTCCTTCCAATTGGATTAATTAATAATTGACATTAAAAATAATTAATGACCCAATTGATTTAAAAATCTATCTTGGTTTAAAACTGTTGAGTTATCCAATTCATAACACGATTAATCCGTTAACCAATTCCATTAGTCCTTTCTTTTGATCACTTTAAAAAATTTCCTTTAATTTAATTAATAATCTAATTAAATTAAATAAATCGCCATTTAATTGTAATTTGAAATAACTAATTTAATCCTTAACCATTTGTTTAATTTCTGCTTTTTGCTTATAAAACGGATTAATATATGAATTCAGTTTACATACTCGATTTATAGTTACTAAATAAAAATAATTATTCATTTCTTTTAAATAAACTTTATTCAAGTAATCTATTCCGGATAGATTTCAAATCCATTTTGGTTATAAATTAAATTCTCATCACCTTATTTCAATCGATTTACCTGACTGTAAATCATCACTCATAACATGATTCATTTTTGGGCTAACCTGTTGTTTACTACTCAACCAATATCATCCATTAGTTAATAACAAACAAACATTGAATTTTGATTCAACGATCAATAGTCAATCATTCACTCGTATTGGTTGAACAGTTCATATAGTATAATATGAATATAAACAACATATTTGAGGAATCCGATTGGATCCCTCCATCCTGTCCTTACCTACATCAAAATGGGTTACGTCACTTTCAACACAACAATATATTTATCACTTTGAACAGAAATAAACGGTTTAACTAATAATGGTCAACAATCAATTCATAACATCCATTCAAACAGTTGTCAAACCATTAATCATTAGCAAACAGTGCACACAAAATAAAACCCGGTTTATATAAAATATAAACGGGATAAACTGAGTGAGTTGAACTCATCTTGATTTCTATTAGTCACTGAAACAGTCTGTCCTAATTAAATTAAACGGATGTTTAATTTAATTAGAAATTCCGGTAGTTGCCCACTCTGACCAAATCAGCTTCATCGTGTTGTGCCTGTTGATAGGGATCCGACATTACCCATTCCATTCACTTCCGTCTGTATACCCAAGATATAATTCAATACGGTGTTCGCTATTTAATATTATTGATATTTTAGTTATATATAAAAATTAAACGATAATTTTATTACATTACTTAAACCCGGTTAGGCAAAATTTAAAAGGATAAAGCAAATTGAAATATGCTCTGGTCACGTTATCCCCTTACTTGCTACATGCAGTCAGGAACAATTTCATTAGTATGATTATAAATCTGGACACCTTTACATTCTAAATTCGGTCGCGTTAGCTATAATCATGAACGTAATCCTTAGCAGGCCGTTTACATCGTGGGTTGCACTTGCACGTTAAATATTAGACATGTGAATGAACAACTAGGCATTTTGTAAGTAATTAGGAGTACTTAAATATTAATTAGACACGTTAACCTCCTTACCTGATATGTTTCCATAGATATATCTGGCCACGCAATCCTTCATTTACGTTAATATAATCTTCAAACTTTCACCTGCTTGTTTCTTCTAATCTCCAAACTCCAGTCCCCTATTCACCGTTCCTATCTGCTTCTGTTCCTCTTCTTCTCCAAACTAACGAGCTGCTCCACCCAACTCTTACCATAACCAAACTATGTCTGCTCCCATGCACGTGTGAACACTACATCACTTGCATCCCTTAACAGAAACATCCATGCAAACCCCCGCGTTAAGCTTCAGCCAAACTTCATTACATTGCACTGTTTTCCCTCCGAACACCCCCACCAACGTATCATGTCTGTCCATTTCCGGCGCCGCCCAACAGATCAGAACTCCTCCAGACTCCGTCGTGCCGACCCGCAATCCGTTTCTCCTCCTTACTACACAGCCTCCATCCTCCCTAGAGACCCAACGTCAGTAATGATTCCTCCTTCAAACGCTCGAGCTTCCCATATATTTTCACACCTACCGCCACCTGAACGTTTAGATACTCCATCCAAATCATATTGTAGCCGTCCCCATATCTACTCCTTCCCTACAACTACATATACCCATGCTCCTACTACACAAAACATACCCAATATCTGCTTCTGTGCATGCCCAAAACCCATGCAAACCCATCCTTTCCTCGATCACCGCTTAGCTCCTACTCACGCCCCCTTCACTTGCATGTTTCTACCGACTCGCCCCACTCCCCTGAATCACACAACTCCACAGTCTACACATTTTCAGTGCAGCACTCATACCTTAAAGCTATTGATCGCATCACTTTCTCGATGTCGAAAACCCGGTCACCACATTCTTCACCAACCACCGTCGGAGTTCAGGCCATCACCACTATCGACTCCGTTGTGCCCTCACCGCACTCTCCCTTCAAAGACATCACGAGCTGAACAAACTAACCCACGTCCCCTGTATGTATTTCGATACCCCTGCTTCTTTACTTCATTGAAACCGTACTTCATCAAACCCTCCACCATGAACTTAATTCATGCCAAACTCCTCCCCACGGCACTTCATTTTCCCACCATCCGAACCACCAGCGCATTCCAGTACCCTCCCTCAATACGCTGCTATTGTTTCGTTTTATATATATATATACATATACTGGTCTTGGGTTCTAATTGCATGAGAGAAAGTGACACAGAATAAAATAAGAGGAGGAAGGGAAGGGCTCGACTTTCATGGTTGTGGCTAAAACTAAAATGGAGAGGCGGTATTTATAGAAGAAAGAGCGGAGATATATGGATGAAGTCGGTTTCAATTTGGACAAGGTAGGTTTGTAGTAGCTGAAATAAACCGACATGGTAGCTGGGTATGTTGCTTCTTTTTAAAAGCTGAAGATGGGATTTAAGTGGGTCTGCATGAGTTTACTTTTCATATGTATAGATAGCCGTACATTTCCTTTTCTCTTCATAGACTAGGCAAGTGTGATTTTACTTGGAAGGTTAGTCTTGATCTAAAAACACAGTTTAGTTCCTAGCTGTATCGATTTGAGAATACAAAGTCTGCACACGGCACAAGAGAAGGACACTGGTAAACTAATTAAAGGCATGTCTCATTGATTATTTTAAAACTATTTTCCAGTTATAAACAGTTCCAATGAAGATGGTATCTTTTGCGGCTTTTTGTTTAAATGCACAAATGGAAAATGATCAAAGGAGGAAATATATGTATCATTCGAAATTCCAGGATTAGAATTTTCCTAGGGTTACCATGTTGAGCTTTTACCAAAAGAATGAAATTGCTTCAACATGTATACATAGCAGTGTGACTCCAAATAAAATATACGCTGAATTGATCAAGGAATATGGTATTCAATGCATTTTTCCAATATACTTGTAATGTTTTGGTGCTTGTGTCAGCTATATTTGAGATGCCAGATTGCATTGGCATGTTTTTCAAAGCATATGAACCATGTGATGTTTGATTTCTCATAGTAGGCATGTTGTATGGGTTAGAGTAGGTCTGGGATAGAGAAGATATTTCACGCCATTTGAAAATGTTGGAGAAGAAAGTGGGTGCTGTTATCTCAGTCAGGTCAGCATGGTATCCTCTGCATGCAGTTATCTTTTCATATGGAAGACATTGTGGTGTAAGGAAAGATATTTAATAGGCTAGCTGAACCGTGTTGCCTCTTCACGTTACATGGATTTCTTATACAATTGGTCTACGCGTCTGTTTACTTCATGGATGTTTGATTTGAGAACGTAGAGAGTCTTCATGTAGGGCCTTCTGTTGGTTTAGGTAGCCTGTTTATACTGACTTAGGAATTTAGCAATTTATTACTTAATATGGTACTGTAATTTACATCGACTGTAAAAATCGCATCGAAATACATGAACTCAAAAAAAATACGAAAATGGACGTCATGATATGATTTGACGCTACGGTCCTATTGAAACTAATTTCATTGAAAACGGTCTTCATTTGCAAAAATGGCGCTATTTAGATCTCAATTTATACATCGGTTGAATTTTGCCTACCGACAAAACAACTCCGTTTGGCTCCAAACTGGAAACATAGCAATAACTAATTGTACGCATTCCAATAAAACTTGTTTTGTCAAAAACGGAGGTCGTTTGAAAAATAATCATTTCTAAGACCTATATAATACCGATAATATAATATTTAATTCCGAAACAATATATTTTAACGAAAGTAAATTATCATATAGCTTTACATTTGGCGAATACAAATTTAAAACTCAACGCAAACATTCTGGGTTCAGACGATATGTTATTTATATAAAAACTCGTTTATTTCTATTAAATAAACGTTATCGTTCATTAACGAATTCCATAGCGACTATTTGAAAATTTGAATTGGACATAACTTGCAATCTATAACCTGAAATCTTCAATTTTCTCTTCTATTAGAAAAATATAATCAAATCAGTTCAAATGTTTTTTGTTTCACCGAATTTCGACTTATATCGGATTCAGTATATTCAATTGAAGTTCAAAGAGTAAATAACGAACTACCGCGGCGTTTTGAGCCCGTTTTAATTATATTATAAATATAAATATTTTCAAACTCCATTTTAAATAAATAAATCGATATAAAATCCATTATATTCCAAATATAATATATAAAACATATTTAAATATTCCAATTTAAATAACCGAAAAATTTGGGATGTTACACGTACTTTCAGCAGAAAAAATAGAATTACATCCACATTTAAGTAATCCAGAACTACAACGTACCCATCCATAAATCAAAGAAAAGAAATATCCCCAGCCAGTATCTAATATATTTGTTGATATAATGAAAAAAATTATAAGCAACACATAGCCTTCTGAAAACACAATGGAAACAAGCTTTAATGGAAAATACAATAACGGTAGACTGCACCAGGTCTTCATGGTTGTTGCTTGAGTTTCTCTCTTTTCTCGACTTCTTTGACCTCGACATTGACCTCGATTTAGACCTTCTTTCTTCTCTTTCATCTTCGCTGCTTGAAGAATTAGATGATGAAGTGGATGAACTTCAGACTTAGGGGAGGAGGCCGAAGCTGTTGTATATAACGGTGTTGTATACACAATTATATGATTTTTGTTTGATGATAACAAACAAGTATATATTATTTTAAATTTGTTTGTTATTGTACTGTTATATCACATTACAGACATGAATATAATATTTATATTTAAGTGAAATACTACTGTACAAAAGCTCAAATATTAACACAGTATTTTATTTAAATAGAATATTTTATTTCAATATTCAAACAGTACAAATTTTTTAACTTCACTATTTATACATCTCTGTATTACATATCAAATACAATTTCATATACAGTGTTCTCCACTACAACACTCTATCCTTCGGTTACAGTTTCACTCATTCATTCATTTACACAGACTCGTATACATATACACTTTTTCACACTGTCCTTATCTTCAATCTTCTGTCTTCACTGCTTCTCTGTCAAACCTGTCTTCACTGTCAGTCCACTCACCATCCACTTACCTATCACACATGAAACAGAAACACACAGTATACTGTAATAGAAATAATACTGAATATATGCAAATATAAATTTTAATTTTAAAATTTTCATCTGCCTCAGATTTCTGGTGTGTTTCTCATCATTTTTCATGACTTGATCTGAATTGTAAAACCATCAATCTGTGTCTAGACAGCTTGTGATATTCACAGTGATACACTGTAAATACCACAAGGCAGACAACATATATATTTCAATGCAGGGACAGGGACAACTCGTCTGATGGCTGCATGTACACACGTGTATACACGTGTGCACTGCCACGCCGATCAGCGTGCAACTGAGGAGTAGCCACGTGGACCTTCTGAACTCAGTGCATATTTGAAAAGCAACAAAGTCAACACAAACAAACATGATCAAAACCTCAAAGAATGAATCAACTCAAAGCATGGAGTCGAGCCAAGCAAGCTAGAGTGCAAAAGTGGTCGAGCTTGCATGAATCAACTCAAACCAGCCCAAGCAAGCAACAAAATCAGTAAAGAACTCAAATTCAATGGTGAATGAGCAATAACATTTCATAACAATCAAGTTATAATACAATGTGCACAAGAATGGTCAAAGCAGCAAGCACAAGCTCAAGTATATACAAGTGTTCAAGTTGCAAGTGCAGCAAGTGGTCAGATCAAGCCAAACATGGTCGAGAGTAATACAAGTACAAACATGTACTCATAGCATGATAAAGGCAAATTGAATAACAGTGTGAAGTGCAGTAGTATGACAAAGTGGAGCAGCAAAGAAAAAGTGTGCACCTCAAAATGGTTAGGTCTGCATGAAGGCAAAAATGCATAAATACAAGTTCACAAATGAAAAGTAGAGCGATGCATGGTTTGAAGCATGAATATGTGGTCGAGCAAACAGGAACTGCTCAACAAAATATGAAATCAGTTTCAAATGAAACTACAGCATATGGTGCAATAATGTAAAGCATGTAACTAGAGGACAGATCAGATTGTACATGGTAGAGCAAATTCCAAGTGTTACTGCAGCAAGCATGTCGAAGCAGCAAGTTTAAAGTGGCAGATCAATAACATGGTTCAACTTCAAGACAGTGAGTACAAGTTGTGTGCTCCAGTTTTACAAGTTGTGTACACACACAAGGGTTGTATACATGCATGGAAAATAATGTTAAAGTGGCATAGTATCTTTGGCAAGTGCAAACAGTAAATCATATACAAGCAATCTCAGTGCTAACCAAGGTGTATAGTGTTCATGGTGATAAAGCAAGTTATAAAGAAGTTTCCAGAAATGAAAACAATCAAGAAAATCAGTTTTCAGAAATCATATTGAGCACTGCATGGAAATAAATCAATTTTTTTGATTTGATTTCAAATAAGGATTGTTCTTAAATGATTGAGAAACCATTCTGGGAAAATATTTCTCAATTATGTTTTCAGCTCTAATCACAAAATTTTCACACAAGAAAACGTCAAGGACGAAATCATTTCTTTCCAATTTTTTGGACAAATCTAAATCGAGTTTCTGGACAAGTGCAAGAATATTCCAAATATTTCCAGTTTTTTTTTCGACATGAATTAATTTCCAGAAATCCGAATTCATACAAGGCAACAAATCAGTGCAATAATTTTTGGTTTGGAACAAATTGAAAATTTGTTTGTCTTTTTCCAGAAATGCTCATCTAGTTTCGGGTCTAATTCATTCAAGCCAAAATCACAAAAGAGGCATGCCCAGAATCATATCAAGCAAGTATTTAGTGCCGAGGCCACAAATTCAATCACGCATTCAAAAGGGAAAGTAGCCAAAATCAATTCAAGCCGAGAGTAAAAAGGGGAAAGCATCAAGCAAATCAGCCAAGTCTTTGGCGAAATCAGAGAGGGTGTAGGGTTTCTAATCCCTATTTTAACACCATTACATCATCGGCAATCAACAGAGAAAACCACAAGCCAAAAACCAGAAGAGCAAAAATCAAATCAAATTTCACTTACAATCGGTTTTCAGTCGAAACCCCAAATCGGAGAAGCAACGAGCCACAAGCAATCGATCAAGAAACTCAACGTGAATTTGAACTTCAGCGACTAATCAATTCATCAAGCATCAATCCGATTGGGAATACAAAAACCCTAGTTTTCAAGCCGCCGCCATTTTTCCAGAGAATTAAGGGATCGGGAGAAAAAGAAAATGGGCCGGCCATTTTAATAGTGAAGGGCTTTAGTGGTTTAATTAAAAAGGGGGATGACCCTTCTTTTTAACTCCAAGGGTGTTCCTCTTTAATTTGTTTTGCCTTTTTGATTCTGTTGTGTAAAAACCGTCTGAACAGTTTTTCTAGAGGTCTGTAAAATTTCTAGGAGTTTCAGTCAGGGTGTTGACTAACAGTTGACAGAGTCTGTAAAATCTAGGTTACTGGTTACGGGGTTGTAATCAGGGGAAATCTGATCGAGGGAATATCGATCAGTCTAGGGTTTTGAGCGTAGGGTTAGAATAGGAGCAGGGTTTGTAAGTGTACATGGTCTTGTATGCGGGATCTGTTCTATCACCTAGTAGAAACCTTAGAAATGCAGCAGTAGGCAGAGTTTTGCCGAAGCTGGGTATATCTGTGTGTGATTTACTTTCTGCATTTCTGTTTATGTTATATTCTATAATCTGTTTATTATTATATATCCCATTAGATTTTTAATTCAGTTAAAAAATTATGAAAAACCCTATTCACCCACCCCCCCCCCCTCTAGGGTTATTCTAGATCCAACAAGTGGTATCAGAGAAGGTATTTTTTTTAACTCTAGAGTCATGGGTAACCCTAGTTGTCTGTCTAGCGAGAGTCAGTCCAGTTCATCTCCAACTATTTTCACTGGAACAGATTTTTTAAACTGGAAATCCAAAATGGAATTTTATTTAAAATCTGTTAATATTAAATGTTGGGATGTTGTTATCAATGGGTACGAGATGGTAGATAAAGTTTTTAATTCTCGTGCTACACATATTCTTTATTCTCATCTTGATGATAATCAATACAGTCTGATTTCCCATTGTTTAACTGCGCAGGAAATTTGGACAGCTCTCAATACGAAGTATGGTCAAATTGACAACTCCAGCTCAAAACCCCAGATTGTCAACTCAGATTCAGAATTCAGTTTAACAGGATTTACAAATGAGAATTCAGAAGGATCAGATGATGGAGAATCAAAGGATGCTGAAGTTAAAAAAATTTCATACGAAGATTTGGTTTATATGTGTGTTGATTTAACTAAATCTGTTGATAAACTCAAATCTAAAAACAAAACTCTAAAATCTAGGAATTCTGAGTCGACCAGCAAAATTGATGATTTGGAATCACAGCTTGAATATTTTAAAAACCTTTCAGATTCAGATTGTAAAAATTGTTTGAAATTGAAAACCAATCTTGTTCATCTCAATAAAAATATTCAAAAGTTTGAAGATGAAATTTTGATCTTAAAAGCAAACAAGATTGAGGTATCAAATTTGAACAATCATCTGCAAAAGGAATTTGAAATTTTTAAAATTAATATTCATTCCAAACTTGAAATTGCAGAAAAGGAAAATCTGTTGAAATCGAATTCGATTTTGAAAGAACTTGAAAACGAGATTGAAAATTTCAAGAAATTTGAGTCTGAAAGTCGAAAACATTTTGAGGCTGAGATTGCTGAGTCCCAAACCAAAATAAAGTTACTCAAAGATGAAAATTTGGTTTTGAAATCTGATTTTAAAAGATGTGAGATCACTAAAAATCGTTGTTCAGATTTATTGAAAGAAACTGGTGATCTTAAAACTGAAATTCAACAACTTGAAACAATCTTGTCTAATTTTTCAAACGGTGAAAAATCTTTGAATATGTTGTTGAAAAACCAATTTTCTGTTCAAAATAAACGTGGACTTGGGTTTGAGAAAAATAATGTTTTTGAAAGACGAATTACAAATGATTTGAAAAATCCTTCAAACAACCTTGAAAAGAATCAATTTGAAAATTTGAACTCTAATAATTTCAAAGGTTTTTTCAGTCAAAATCAAAATGAGAAATTGTTTTATAATAATCCTTCTAAACAATACTGGACCCCAAAAGGAAATAAACCAAACTTCGTGAAATTCAAACAGATTTGGGTTCCTAAGGGTACAAAGGTTTATTCTGATGGTTTGTTATATAAACAGGTTTGGGTACCAAAACGAACAAATACAACTGTGAGTGGTTTTACTGCCTTTGTTAGACCACTCAATCCTCTAAACAGTTAGCTACCAAAGGAGGCTGAGGAACAACTGTGCTGAAAAGAGAAACTGATTCAAACTGCTTCACATCATTGAATCATCTACTGTTCCTTAGCAAAGTCTGACGAGTTAGAGATCCACAACGTTTTCTGTGAATCAGGTATGATTTCTGATCTCAACCTTGTAAATATTTTTTATTGTTTATTCCTGCTTCTTCTATCCTTTTCTATTTTATTTTCTTCTATTTGTCTTTATTTGATTTGTCACTGCCATATCTTTGTTTATTCTGTGCTCCATTAACTTCCAATTGCAAAACTCATATTTGTCTGGAAATTCATTTTATTTGTAGAAAACTCTCGTGTTTGTAATCATTTCCAGATCTTGAATTTATTTGTGTAAATATCTGCAATTGTTTTGAAGTTTATTTTCCTAATTCTGAATTCATAACGGTGTTGTTGTATTCATGTCATATCTTGAACACTGTTAATTAATTTGAATTCTAAATTTTTGAAGATCTGAAAATTGATGGAATTTCACACACGTTTGCTATTCTGAGTTTATTCTAATTCATTTTAGAAAAGCTCAAAATATTATACTCATTACAGCACTATGTTATTTATCAGTTGTGACAATTCCAGTATTTTTTTTGGATTGGCTTGAACCAGTGATACATCTTGAAAATCATAGTTAGTCATGATCATTATAGTTAAAATTTGTTTGTTTGAAATCATCTAAAACTATTGATATTCTGAATAATCACACACCTCCTAAATTTGAAATGATCAACCTTGTGTGACTGATTCATTATATCTCAAACTTAACATTGATTCAAGTGATTTCAAATAAATTATTTTTTAATCATGAATATCTCACAAAATTGATGTAGATGATATGAAATATCTTGAGGACTTGTCAGAAAATTCTTGTGAAAATTCTTTGAAAATCCGGTCTTGAATTTCTCTGTTATTTCATGGTTATATGATTTAAGTATTTGTTTGTTTAAAATCATTTGAAATTATTGATTTATTAAATCTCACACATATTCAAAAATTTATAAATTGGTGTGATTGATTTATTAAATCTTGATATTTTCATATTTCTTCAAATGATTTAAAATAAACGGTATTTTTAATATTGGATCGTGAATCATATTCTGTGGCCATCAGAAATGTCTTGACAAGTGTGCTTTGAAACTAATTTTGTGCTGCTCTGATACTGTTTTGAAAAATGTTTGTTTTGGAATCATGCTGCTCTGATTATTAGAAATTGATTTGTATATTTTTTTTGAGGACTGCTTGATTTGGTATCAGATTAGGAAGTGCTGAATTTTTTTTCTCATCATGTATATATTTTTCTTTTCCCTCTTGTGCTTTGTATAGCTCTTTATATTTCTCTTGTAATTAATTTTCAATTTTAAGATTATTTATTTTTTATTCATTCAGAAATTGAAATCAATATCCAAATTGTTCTGTATTTATAATTCATAAAAATATATCAGAATCTGAAATTGTGATGAATTATGACTGCAATATATTTCACAACAAGAGGAGATTTTATCTGGATTTTCATGATGGTTGAATATTTATTATAATATCTTTGAACTGGCAATTATTTCACGACCATACTCATTATCTATCATCATTCTGCCATCCATGGTAAATTTTTTTTAAATGTGGAGAGTTTAATATTTTTTTTTTTTAAAATCATCTTGAATAAACAGTGAAAATATTTGTGATGGAATTGTGGTTATGTTATTTTTCAGAATTAGTGTCAATTGAAAATTTTCAATAATCCCGGTACAGTTGGTCATATTTCATAATATAATTAATTTAGAAATTTATTTCATAGTCCATTTCTGTACCTACCACTTTTCTATCATCCATATTGATTTTATATATCGAGGAGTTTTTCTTTTTGAAACAGAAAAAGATAATAATATAATGTTCATAAGTATCTCTCTAACCTCATTTAAAAATCCAAGCTCTGGTTATGCATGGTTACGAGATTACTTATATTTAAGCTGCAACTGATCTCATTTAAAAATCCAAGATCTGGTTATGCGTGGACAGTGTGCTCTTAAATTAAAAGAAAAAGAAAAGAAAATAATTTGGATAAAATAAAGATTTATATGAAATTCCCTTTGGTGTTTATAAAAACCAGCCTATCAATCCATCTTCTATCTGTGAAATGTGTTGAAATATTATGACGTATTATGATTTGTTGATTGATAGATATTGGGATTTGAGATTATTCGATTTTGTCACTTAAATTGAATTATTAATTATAGTCCAAATCCATCACTACTTTTGTGCTTTAATTTTTTTTGTAAAATCCTTTGAAAATAATTGGAAATGAATTGTTTTTTTTTTACTCTCCATTTTATATAAAATTCATCGTGAATCCATCATTCTCTATAATGTGAAATATGCCACCAGTTCTTAGTTTATTATGATTTTTGTTTGACTGATTGAGATTTATGATGATCATTCTTCCTCTTATGCTGAAATTACATTTTTTAGTCATTTTTTCATCTGTATTTCAAATTCTGTAACCTTTTGATGATAACAAAAGGGGGAGAATGGGTTGAGATTTTGATTTATGACTGAATATTTTATAAATATTTTTAATTTTGAAAATTTATTATTATTCATATCATTCATTTCACTCATGCACAGTTATAGGGGGAGTTTCTGTGGTAGAGGGAGCATTTAAATAGGGGGAGTTTCTATATTCACGAACAAACACATTTATAATATTCAAAATCTTTTGCTTGTTTGTCATCATCAAAAGGGGGAGATTGTTGTATATAACGGTGTTGTATACACAATTATATGATTTTTGTTTGATGATAACAAACAAGTATATATTATTTTAAATGTGTTTGTTATTGTACTGTTATATCACATTACAGACATGAATATAATATTTATATTTAAGTGAAATACTACTGTACAAAAGCTCAAATATTAACACAGTATTTTATTTAAATAGAATATTTTATTTCAATATTCAAACAGTACAAATTTTTTAACTTCACTATTTATACATCTCTGTATTACATATCAAATACAATTTCATATACAGTGTTCTCCACTACAACACTCTATCCTTCGGTTACAGTTTCACTCATTCATTCATTTACACAGACTCGTATACATATACACTTTTTCACATTGTGCTTATCTTCAATCTTCTGTCTTCACTGCTTCTCTGTCAAACCTGTCTTCACTGTCAGTCCACTCACCATCCACTTACCTGTCACACATGAAACAGAAACACACAGTATACTGCAATAGAAATAATACTGAATATATGCAAATATAAATTTTAATTTTAAAATTTTCATCTGCCTCAGATTTCTGGTGTGTTTCTCATCATTTTTCATGACTTGATCTGAATTGTAAAACCATCAATCTGTGTCTAGACAGCTTGTGATATTCACAGTGATACACTGTAAATACCATAAGGCAGACAACATATATATTTCAATGCAGGGACAGGGACAACTCGTCTGATGGCTGCATGTACACATGTGTATACACGTGTGCACTGCCACGCCGATCAGCGTGCAACTGAGGAGTAGCCACGTGGACCTTCTCAACTCAGTGCATATTTGAAAAGCAACAAAGTCAACACAAACAAACATGATCAAAACCTCAAAGAATGAATCAACTCAAAGCATGGAGTCGAGCCAAGCAAGCTAGAGTGCAAAAGTGGTCGAGCTTGCATGAATCAACTCAAACCAGCCCAAGCAAGCAACAAAATCAGTAAAGAACTCAAATTCAATGGTGAATGAGCAATAACATTTCATAACAATCAAGTTATAATACAATGTGCACAAGAATGGTCAAAGCAGCAAGCACAAGCTCAAGTATATACAAGTGTTCAAGTTGCAAGTGCAGCAAGTGGTCAGATCAAGCCAAACATGGTCGAGAGTAATACAAGTACAAACATGTACTCATAGCATGATAAAGGAAAATTGAATAACAGTGTGAAGTGCAGTAGTATGACAAAGTGGAGCAGCAAAGAAAAAGTGTGCACCTCAAAATGGTTAGGTCTGCATGAAGGCAAAAATGCATAAATACAAGTTCACAAATGAAAAGTAGAGCGATGCATGGTTTCAAGCATGAATATGTGGTCGAGCAAACAGGATCTGCTCAACAAAATATGAAATCAGTTTCAAATGAAACTACAACATATGTTGCAATAATGTAAAGCATGTAACTAGAGGCCAGATCATATTGTACATGGTAGAGCAAATTCCAAGTGTTACTGCAGCAAGCATGTCGAAGCAGCAAGTTTAAAGTGGCAGATCAATAACATGGTTCAGCTTCAAGACAGTGAGTACAAGTTGTGTGCTCCAGTTTTACAAGTTGTGTACACACACAAGGGTTGTATACATGCATGGAAAATAATGTTAAAGTGGCATAGTTTCTCTGGCAAGTGCAAACAGTAAATCATATACAAGCAATCTCAGTGCTAACCAAGGTGTATAGTGTTCATGGTGATACAGCAAGTTATAAAGAAGTTTCCAGAAATGAAAACAATCAAGAAAATCAGTTTTCAGAAATCATATTGGGCACTGCATGGAAATAAATCAATTTTTTTGATTTGATTTCAAATAAGGATTGTTCTTAAATGATTGAGAAACCATTCTGGGAAAATATTTCTCAATTATGTTTTCAGCTCTAATCACAAAATTTTCACACAAGAAAATGTCTAGGACGAAATCATTTCTTTCCAATTTTTTGGACAAATCTAAATCGAGTTTCTGGACAAGTGCAAGAATATTCCAAATATTTCCAGTTTTTTTTTTTCGACATGAATTAATTTCCGGATATCCGAATTCATACAAGGCAACAAATCAGTGCAATAATTTTTGGTTTGGAACAAATTGAAAATTTGTTTGTCTTTTTCCAGAAATGCTCATCTAGTTTCGGGTCTAATTCATTCAAGCCAAAATCACAAAAGAGGCATGCCCAGAATCATATCAAGCAAGTATTAAGTGCCGAGGCCACAAATTCAATCACGCATTCAAAAGGGAAAGTAGCCAAAATCAATTCAAGCCGAGAGTAAAAAGGGGAAAGCATCAAGCAAATCAGCCAAGTCTTTGGCGAAATCAGAGAGGGTGTAGGGTTTCTAATCCCTATTTTAACACCATTACATCATCGGCAATCAACAGAGAAAACCACAAGCCAAAAACCAGAAGAGCAAAAATCAAATCAAATTTCACTTACAATCGGTTTTCAGTCGAAACCCCAAATCGGAGAAGCAACGAGCCACAAGCAATCGATCAAGAAACTCAACGTGAATTAGAACTTCAGCGACTAATCAATTCATCAAGCATCAATCCGATTGGGAATACAAAAACCCTAGTTTTCAAGCCGCCGCCATTTTTCCAGAGAATTAAGGGATCGGGAGAAAAAGAAAATGGGCCGGCCATTTTAATAGTGAAGGGCTTTAGTGGTTTAATTAAAAAGGGGGATGACCCTTCTTTTTAACTCCAAGGGTGTTCCTCTTTAATTTGTTTTGCCTTTTTTATTCTGTTGTGTAAAAACCGTCTGAACAGTTTTTCTAGAGGTCTGCAAAATTTCTAGGAGTTTCAGTCAGGGTGTTGACTGACAGTTGACAGAGTCTGTAAAATCTAGGTTACTGGTTACGGGGTTGTAATCAGGGGAAATCTGATCGAGGGAATATCGATCAGTCTAGGGTTTTGAGCATAGGGTTAGAATAGGAGCAGGGTTTGCAAGTGTACATGGACTTGTATGCGGGATCTGTTCTATCACCTAGTAGAAACCTTAGAAATGCAGCAGTAGGCAGAGTTTTGCCGAAGCTGGGTATATCTGTGTGTGATTTACTTTCTGCATTTCTGTTTATGTTATATTCTATAATCTGTTTATTATTATATATCCCATTAGATTTTTAATTCAGTTAAAAAATTATGAAAAAACCTATTCACCCCCCCTCTAGGGTTATTCTAGATCCAACAGAAGCTTGGGAATTTAGGGGAGGTGAAGGTAGTGCTCGCGAAGATCTCGGCGCAAGGTGGATGCGTTTGTATTGGGCAAAAACATTAACCAATACTGCTCCAGCAAAACCATTCCGTCCCTGAAAACCCCATCGATAATTTCAAACTTGCTCCAACAACACTTGAATTATTCGCTGAATCGAATTTGGGTAAGGTCAGAAAAGGGGATGAATCAAACAGTGAGAGGAGAGAACAAAAGGGCAAGAAGAACTGTAAAGGTCAATTTCCAATTTGAAAAAGTTAACCATCTAAACAAGTATTTACGTTAAGGGGATCAATATGGGAAGGGACCCCCCAAACTTAGGATTAATCAGAAATAATCCAAATAATGGATTAATATGGGAAGAACGTTAAACTTCAAATTAGTCTTGTCAATTTTACCTTTAATAATTTAATTTAGGAATTTTAAAATGAAGCTACCTTAGATTGATAAACAAACTGGATACGATAAGGCATTGTACCTCCGATAGGGGTTATGGGTTATATTATTTTTGGTATGCTTAAATTTAGGTTATTGTTTGTTTTTTGTATGTTTTTCTGTTTGTAGAATTTAAGAGTTGAAATTCATTGAATTTGAATTAAAATATAGTAAAATATAAGTTTTGGTTTTAAATCTGGTTTCAAGAATGTATTGTAAAAAAAATTTAAAAAAAAAAAAATCAGTAATTTTTAACCCAAAAAATAATTAATTTTTTGCTTGATGTGCTTTACGCTAAATGTTAGTGCTTTTGAAATTTAATTGAATAAGTAACCAAACTATTTTTTTTATGATTATATCACATTGTTGTGGGTGATACTATGTTTAATTTTTTCGTTCGGGACTCGTACGCTAAGATCAGCCATTTATGTAGTCCTCGCGGACCAGGCAAGTGCACTAAGGAGGGTTTTACGACTCCGGTCGGCTTCCCTCCTGAATAAGTTCAAAAAAAAAAATAGGAACCGATAATTGGGATACAAAATTGGACATAAATTTAAAGGCACAAATTCTAGACCATTGGATTTACTTGTTTTTTACGTGGAAGGTAGAATTCAGGGGAAAATCTAATGGTTCAGATTATTTGCGTTTAAATTTGTGCTACTATCATGCGTCTAAACGAACTTTCTCATATATATATATATATGTGTGTATATATATGTATGTATGTATATGTATATGTGTATGTGTGTGTATGCGTGCGCGTTTATGTTAGTGGTTCAGTGGAAAGACGTGTTCTTTCCTGGTAGTGGGTCAAAAGTTCGAGGCCTGCCATGAGCACCTGTTCCTAATTAAAATAAAGTCGATATAGTGAAGGTCCAAGGGGACTCCGTTAACCTGTATAATGTGGTTGCGGGAACCAGGTTGCCCTATAACCCACAGAATAGCCAATCCGTCATTATCTTCAGTGGATCGTTCATTTTGGGGACTCACGTAAGAGACATAAAGACGCCAATGAACAGTTATTTTTCATTTTTTCTTCCTTGTGACGTTTTTCCACTTCCCTTTCATATAATGATTCAATTACCACCTCAAATACAAGGAATTTGTCAGAACACTCAACATCAAAGTTGTTGAGGACGAGAAAAGATATGTTTTACATTCTTGTTGCACTTGAGATGATTGCATATAATGGTTGTTATGGCCAAAAAATGTCGATGGAAAGTAGGAAAATCTGAGATGGGCAGAGCCGAGCTCCACATGGTGTTGTCCGACGTGAAGATGACATGGAAAGAAGTTCGTCAATGCTGACGGAGTGAAACTACGTCAAGAAATGAAGAAAGAATGTGTTGCCTCTACGAAATATGCATGGCCGAGAGTATTGAAACATGCATAAGTGGACGCGAAAAATCAGGAAGTTAGTTTTGTTAGTGTGAGGTTTTAATTTAAAATTTAGTTATTTTGATTTGGTAATTAAAGCTCGGTAGCTGTAAACAAGTTTATCCCATCCATACGAAGACCATTTTGATCCATGATTTTCGAAGTTAGATTTGTATTAAAGAATAGAACACACAAATGTAATTGTTTGACAAAATTTGATTAGATATAAAACATAGGTAAAATGTCAGTAATTAGATTCAATTACATTTAAACGTTGTTAAATAATGCCCTGCCAAGAAAACATTGTTAAATAATCATATTTCATTAGTTACATTTAATTAGAAAAATAAAACACTGGTCTGCTACAATTAAATTAAATATACTATTATGGACATTTAATTAGCAGAATATAACACTGCTTTGCTATTGTATTAACTTGGACATTTAATTATATATTATTTAATATTGATTGACGTGTAAGTGTTTATTTGCAGCTGTTGAGAATAATGTATTATTATTGATTGATTGATTAGTTGTTTTTATTGTGTTCGATCAGTTTATAAGCAAGTACCTTTCCATATATAGCATGAGTTAAGAAGAAAATATTTATAGACTAACACCATATGATTTATCTCGTGATTTGTTTGAAAGATGTTTAGCGATAATATTGGCTTTTTAAATTATTATAATTAGTTATAATATTTTGATATTTAAATTTTGAACTCTAAGTTGATTAAGTTATTTTTAAAGATGGTTTTCATAAATGAATAAGTTAAGAAATGAAGTGTTTCCATAATATTTGAAAGTGAATAATTTAGTATGATTTCGTATAAAAAAGATTTATTTCAAAACTATTAAACAAAGTGAATTTCAAGGACTTCAATCTTAAATTTAAAATGGTTTCAAATATTTTTTTGAAAACGATGACACTAAAATCAAAATATTTGTGATTATTAATACAAAATGATTTATCACTTGGGAATGCAAAATGATTTGTAACGTTACTGACGATTTGGGTAACCCAAAATTTAAAAATGGGGATAAAGGCTCGTGCAACCCTTAATACGGTCTGCTCTTAGTATAGAGGGATGCATGTTATACATTTATCCGAGATAGGCTTGGACCCGGTTGTCATGTTATTGGGAGAAACCTCATGTCCTGGTTGCATATATTTTGATCTGTTTTTATAGTAAAGTACTTGAGTTTTTCAAAAGTGTTCTGTTTTAAATTTCTGGAATAACATAAAATCTGATACAAATGGATATGTATTATTATGTCAAACGATTTGAAATGTATTTGAGAATTTAGTTCGAAGAGATTATTTCCAAAAAGATTATAGTTTGAAAATGGTGAAGTTTGATTAAAATGTAAAGGTTAAAGCAAAAGGGTGGTTTAGGAGCTACATATTTGTTTGTGCACCGTAGGCACCATGAGTTTCTATTTATGACACTACAAGAAAATACCAATTTTACAACATGAATTCTGCAACGTTTTAGCGAGCCGTTATAGAATTACATGTCATTTACAGCGTTTGTTTGAGAAAATGTTGTAAAATTACTATGTAAATAAAGTTTTGAAGTCAAATGTTGTGAAAGATGGTAAATTAACAACTACTTTCAAAATCATCGTAAACTGGTTTTCAGCAATATTCGATTTATGTTTTAAAAGTTATATTTTTCTCAACATATAAATAGTGTGGTGCTAAGGGCACCCCAATATATTCTTCCTAATACCGCGACTAAAGACTACCACAAAATTTAGTGTTACACTCTTCTTAATACCACACACTTAAAAAATAGGGGGCTACCACACTGTTTTACCTATTTCTATTTTGCTCGAAATTCGCTTGTTCGCATTTGTAAAAATGATCAATGAGCTAAATCCTAGATCTATATCCGATCAACGAATTCGCTGTCGCAATATACAAAAATCATGGATAAGGCTTGAATTAAGAAAAACTAGAAGAGAAAGTGAAAGATTATGGTTTTCGGATCACTAAACGATTGAGAGATTACTGTATGAATTTGAATTTTTCCTGCGAAAGATGCAAAGAAGACAACGATTATGAAAGATTAGGATATTTAGATTAGCTTAGTTCTTGGTTAGATCGACAAATAATGATTGAGTGAAAGATTAGAATGTAGAGGTAATGTGTTATTAGGAAGCATACAAAATTTAATGAGTTTTATTTTTTTAATTGCGGTATTAGGAAGAACATATTGGGGTGCCCTTAGCACCACACGAATACTATTACAATTTACAAAATACATGGTATGCTTGGCCTGTTGTAAAACATTGTTTAACTACAATTTCTATCTTACATGTTCGTGATATTTTCTTTTCATTTTGAAATTCAACTATTTTATATATAATGATTGTGAGGCGTTGTCAGTACCGTTTGTATGGTTATAGACATTATGCTTGTGAAATATTATAAAATAAATTGTGTTCCACAATAGCTACGTAACGTCATACAACAATGAACATGCTAAACCCTTGGATCATACTTGTGATCTATGTGAGAGGGATATTAACCACTGGATTTGGCGATCATACCTGTGATCATACCTGTGATCTACCGTGGAAAGTAACTATTACCAAGAAAGCATCAAATCGAAGGAGCAATCAGAAACATAGCAGAAAAGCATTCGGTAAATTTTCGGAATACATTATTTTTCGATCTGGGAAATTATGAGTAATGTTTAACATAGGTATATTCGGATTTCTATGGAAAATTTATCGATGATTGAGTTGAAAAAAATTTGTATTATCTGTTAGTTAGAATCCTCGTTGATTTCCAATACTGTAATTCAATACTGCTATTTGATGATTTAGCATGCTGAAATCCTTGTTGGTTAACGTGCTGTAAATCCATACTGCTTGTTAGTCCGCTAGCAACTTGCAAATTTTTCTTAACTTTAACCTATTTTTGCAACAAATTAAATTGGAATAAATACACTTTACTGATGTATAAGGATCAACTTTGTGATTCAAATATATGTACTGTATGCATGCTAAATTTGTTAGTTCTTTAAAATTGGTGTAATTTACAGCTAAACTGTAGGTTTCGAAACAGGCTTAGAAGCAATATTACCATTAGCTACTAATAGTTATAGGCAGTTATTTTCCTGCATAGTAGTATCTTTTGCATGATTATTGAGATTGGCCTTCTAAAGAATCTAAACCACTCGCTTTGAGTAGATGACCATCAATAAGTAGTGAATAGGAAATCTGCAAAGACCCATCTTCGTCATACAGTGACGACACTGCTTCAGTCACATCCTCATCTTTCCCGAAATCCACATCTACGGTGATTGGTTACACAGGATGACAATTTACAACACTGTCTAACGATATGGAGTCGTATGATTTAACTAACCCTACTTAGAAAGGGGAAACTTCAAGGCACAAAGAAGATGATAGCTTTGTTACATGAGAAGCAAGAACATCACCAACCTATGGAGTATGGGTTAAAGCAAGTAGTTTTTCAAAATCATTTTCAGTATCCATTCCCATTTTCTCAAAAGCTGTGCTAACATTTTCATAAGCTGTGCTACCGTTAGATTTATCTTCATGGCCATTCCATTGCTTAGACTTTTAGGCACGTAATTAACATTAGAATCATTTATGGTATTCTCCTCCGCATTTAACAGCTCACTGCGGGGAAGGGGTTATTGCATTTTCTCATTGCATCCAACGTATATTCTTCGTAACCGTTAACATCATTAAAATAGCCCTTTGTTTTCTCCATTCCCCGCTTTTGATCTTTCTTCTTGCTGGTAATTCCATCCATTGGAATGTTTCCATTGAATATGGCGTCCATGGATGGTCTTTTTTCTCTTGATCATTTAAAGATATGAAATGAATATGACCAGGTTTAATAACAATAGGAATATATTTTTCCCAGTTCATTATTTTGCTCTGCCTCTGTTGGTTTGGACAATTCTGCATGGTGTAATTCTGCTGCAATCTGGTTTTTGAATCTGCTCCTGTTGAGACTTTGGTTCACGTGCCCACTTTTTTTTTTAGCTTTCTTACGACGTGAAGCTCGAGATAGAACCTTTGGTACTTTATCTTCAACATGTGAATCATTCTTATTTCCGACGATATTTTCTTCAACTTGGACATCCCTGTTGTCCCTAGGCCTAGGATTAATATTTCCATTAACACAATTTTTTTGTGGAGAAGCAATGATTTCATTTGCTTTTTCCTTGTTTTTGGACATATTATCGTTGTTAGTTAAATGATTTTTGGTTTTATTTGTCTTCTTTATATCGTCATCATTTCCATCAACAGTGGTTTATTCAGTACCTTGAGTAGAAATAGATTCCGTTTTGAGAATACCCGATTCTGATTTCTTTTCCCACATTTCCTTTGTAAGAGAATTAGAGATTTCATCTTTCTTCTTTCAAATTTTTGGGGAACCTGTGCCTTACTTTACAGGATGGCTGAAGTCTTCTTCAGAAGTTTCCTCATCTTTGTCACAGGCGATAGTTGGCTTCTTAATAACAATTTTTGAAATTTTCTTCTTTGAAACTTGAATATCATCTACTTATTATCTTTTCTTTAATTTTGAGCAAGTTTCTGAGTTGGATGCATTTTTGCTATTTATGCACAAGCGTTCATCATCATATCTCTCTTCTCACTAGAGTTTTCTACAAATTCCTTTATTGAAAGTACAAATTGCATTTTCATTTTGACCTTGGTAATGTCATTCTCCTTCAAAGGCAGATCGACACAAATAGTGGTAAAACAAAATGTACCATATAGAAGGGAATCCCATTCGGGCAAGAGCGATTTAGTTTGAAAACTTTGCAACTATGAGAGGCTATGTTTAATATTGTGTTGACAGATAAATCTATTCATGCTCTATAATGCGTTAAAGTTAAAGCATGTTATGTATTTGCCTCCTATATGTACTCGTACGTCATTTGTATTAATTTCATAATAGTGCTATATGATGACCGCTTATAAACAGTGTAATTTTATAACAGTCCTATATGCTCCAACGATATTTAATATTTTTCTTTGATGTCCATAATGTTAAAAACATTGTTTTACTAATAATCAATTAGTACTGGGGATGTACTTGAGCTTTTATTTTTTGGTTTCTTGCTAGTTAGTAATTTTTATAGTTTGAACTTTATTTTGAGAAATCATTGTGTGTTTCTTGATTAATGCACACTTTATATGAAAATATATGGGTATAGTTTTACATCGAAAATACCCCCATTATTTAATTTCCAGTATATATTTAAAGGATACAAATTCATTACTTGGCTTTAAACGGTTAGTTTATGACAAGGAATTTAGAATAACATTAATTCGTATTTAGCGCGGATAACATTTATTAAATTAGGTTTAATCATGTAAAATTTCGTATTTAAATTTTTCAATATAAGTGGGATACAATAGATAGGAAATACAGTTTACGTCAATAGAAGTTTACCTTTTGTATACCACAATTATTTACGGTATGTCTTGTTATACAGCTATGAACCAGTAACCTTCTTCTTTCATAGGTAGCAACAGTTTGACGTGGAGCAGATGGACATATTGTGTGCATACTTCTTGTCAATTCTTGCTCCGGTCATGTGGCACCCAAAAACATACGAAACAAATTGTTGAACTAAAAAAATACATGATTATTCCGATTTTAGAGTGGTTTGTGATTTGGAATCAAATCTAATTTAAACAATATTATTTCAGGATATGTGCACATATTACATGTCATGGAACAATGACAAGAAGTGGCGGTTCTCTTTGAAGCATTTGTGGATCAGTAACAATGAGGTGAGCAATAGAGAATGGCATAAAAATATTGACTCCCTTTTGGACCTCAATCCGTCAAAGCCTTCTAACCAATATCTAATATGTATGTTCATGTTGTTTGCCGTTTTAAGTGGGCATTTCTTACAATTTGAGTTTATCAAAAACTTATATTGCACCATGTTTTTGTAATTTCAGTTTGAATAAATTTTTTTGCAATCTTCTGTTTGATGGCAGTATTGATCCAGAGTGTTGTTCAAAGGAAAAAGATGTTATTTCAAGGACAGTTTGGGTTAGAGAGGAGAAATTTCAGTCTAAAGGTGTTCTGTCTCCATCTCATATTGGACTAGACTACTAACCCCTTATGTGTTATTGGATAAGTAAATCTTGCATGCAGGATAAAACAGAAAATCCAATGGAAAATTTTAGAGTAATTGAAAAAGATGTGGATATTGAGGATGATGATAATATGTTTGATAAGGAAAGCAATGGTGATATGTCTGTTAAACTTGAAGGGGAATGCATGGCTAATACTAAGCATCATTCTGTTTCAAATAAGTCGGTGGAAATAAAAGATCAAACCAAGGTTAGTTCTTCATTTAACCCTATTTAGCTTGACTTAGAAAATAATTGTTTACAAGATTGTTTGATGGATGATTCTGATAGTTCATCAAGTAGCTTAAAACAGAGGAGAAATAAATGTAGAGTCAATAAATTAATGGGTGAAAATTTAGTGTTAAGTGGGAAACCTTTGGTGGAAACTACCTTGAATGGAACAAGGCTATTTCCCAAATTTAAATAAGATCAAAGTCTAGGAAAGTTAAGAGTATATTGGAATTCCTGGTGGAGTACTAAATGGTGGTATCTCCAAAAAATAATCTCTATTTTCTAGCCCTGTTTTGGTTCAGTGTTTATGTCTTCTATCAGATTTTCAAGTTGTTTTCTTATGCTTTTCTTTGGTTTGTATATGGCTTCCTAGTTCCAGGGTTTTGTTGTTTTTATGCAGTTTGAGTTTGGTTCTGCTTGGGTCTGCAGAATTGTTTATTTAGGTGGTAAGCTGGTTTCTCTGTGTTGGTTTGTTCTTGCTTCGGTCTGTTGAATCGTGGGCTGGTGGAAGTTCTTTGTTTGGCTTTGAAGTTAGGGCTTTGCTTCTCTTATATCCTTGTCGAGATTGGTGTGGTTTGAGCCTTATACTTGTGATGATCTTTTAGTGGATCTCATTGCTTGTTTTGAGGCTGGCCTATTTGGATTGGGAGTTTACCTTTTGCTGGTCTTTAGATTGCTGCTTGTCGTCTGTTTTGGCTTCGGAGTTTGGATCTTTGCTCTCTTTAGGGTTTCTTTGTGGATTTTGCTGCCAAGCGGGTATGATTATGCTGTAATTTTGGCCTTAAGTATGCTTATGCTTGGTTCTTGACTATGGTGCTATGCTTGCCATTGTTGGGTTCCTGTTTTCGGGTCAGGTTCTTGTAGTTGCTGTATCTTGGTTCAGATACTTTGGTTTGTTTCTGGTGTTGCTTCCAGGTCTCAGGTTGGCTCAGGTATTTGGGTTTTTGGTGGTGTAATGTTGCGTTTTATCTTCTTTTTATAGTGCATGTCTTGTGTAATTTTGCAGGGTGTCTTTTGGTTTGAGTTGGTGTAGTTTATTTCTCTTGTATAGTATTCGTTGTTGTGTAATATGTTGCCAACTCAAATCTGTTTTGTACTCTCTTGTTTGTAATAAAGTACCCTTTTTGTTAAAATTTGATTGTAATGTCTGTATATAAAATCAGATAAGTTACTTTAATGCTAGTGGTCATTATGTTGTAGATATGTATAAATATATCACTGTTGTTGACTGTTGTATAATGATAAATAAAGTTATTAATAATGCAAATACGATGCTGCATAATTATTGTAGAAAGAGTGTGTATAATGATTTATGTATATTGTTATAGTTTATATTTACAATAATAAAAATATGTTGTGCAAAGATTTTGAATTAACTCATGGGACTTCTACCATGATTGAAAAATGTTCTAAATGTAAAATCTACCACGCTTCATGCAACATTAAAAGGTAGTTGTGAAAGATATTTTTTTCGCAACTATGGATATTAAAACGGCAGATGGAATGTCATTAAAGTGGTATAACAACATTTTTAAATCATTGTAAATACTTTTTTTCCTATAGTGTGAATCGAAGAACTGAGTTGGCTTAATCCTTTATCTAATTGGTTACTCAATTAGATGGGGCTATGTAGGCAGTCACAAGTTGTAGCGATGATGCCCCAATAATAATATAAAATTATCTTGTTTCATGCTTACTACTTTATTCTGCATTTGCCTTGTTTACTGAGTTTGCAGGAATGACAATTATTGTCTCTCTCACTAGAGTTATGCATCCGTAAATTATTGTATATGATTTTTCTTGTATTATAGCACACCGAGTACATTAGATGATCCCTGATAATTTGCACTATTAAACTGTATCAATTATGCAGTAAGCGATAACGTAGCATTTTAACGGTGTATTTAAAACGAGGCTGGAGGTTAAATAGGGTATGCGTTTGCGTCGTCAAGCAGAGCACTTAAACACAATATTTAAATAAAGTAACTTAAAATGTGTTTTTTATTAAATTAATTATAGTTGATTAATTAGCTTAAAAAAACAAGGCAATTAGCAAATAAAACGGGGTACGTAGCAGAAAAATGAGCTTTGGCGTTGGACGCATCGGACACGTCCAAAATCAAACCTGATCATTCTAGTTTCGTGAACACCACCTTAGTAGTATTGAATATTTATCAGATATGTGTAGTAAATTGGTGTTTTTTCATTAGCAGTTTTAAAAGAACGTATATTTCGACGATTTTGACTAGGTCGAAAATCTGGATCGTTACCAGAAGGTCATGACGATTTTTTACGATGATTCCACAAACCCGGATATTATGAAAACATGGCCTAATAATGAAGTACAAAGATATATGATTTATTAGTTGACTATGTTTTGTAGTCGTCACGTGTAGTCTTAGTTTGTTTATATTTTAATTTAAAGTGCATGAATTTGTTTTGATGGAAAATCGAGCAACTTAATTTTTATTTTTGGCTATTATTAAACTCATATTACACAATAATAAATAATAACCAACAAATTATAAATCAATAAAACTAAAACCACAACATAATTATCTCGTTTAAATATTTCGTTTAAACATCTTGTTCTTAGTGTTAAATATATTTCCCATTCAAATGTCTTGCTCACTTTCTCCATTATGGTTTGTCAAGTACGTATTCATGCTTTGGGAGGGATAACTCATGAAACCGATCCTATTGTTCAAAGCATTTATCACGTTGCCCAAACTCAACTACTAATTTTAAGTACAGTACAAAGTTGCTTTGAAACTTTGCCATACAGTCTACTACTATAAAGGATAAAACGGCTCACCTTAACGCAAAAGGCCGCACTTGTGTTGTCACATCACATGAGACTAAAATCCAAGAAAATGAATGTCAATGAGAAAAGAAAACGTTAAAAGGCGTCTTGTCCCATTGAATCGTGGAAATGAAAGGTAACATTATAACAAAGGCAGTCCATCCATTCAGAAACTGACCTTACGCATAACTATTCTTTTTCAAAATTAAGATGAAAATTGTGAAAACTCGCCCAAAAAACAAGATAAAAAATCCAAAATAACATTGATATATCCGATGAGCTTCACATGTAGGGAAGAGACGTGATACATTCAACATGTGTGTTGTGTGGCCATCAGAATGTACGCCAAAGTAAATAGTGGAAATCTGGTCACTTTGGATGGTACTAGTGTTGGATAGATGCACCTAATCCTTCATTTCCAAATTTTGTTATTATTAGGATACCCAATAATATTAATGACAAAGATACTATAATTATATGTATAAACTAAACTGTGAGATTTTTGAAGTTTAGTTATCGACACTTATCAGACTTGCAGCAAGCAGCAGCTTTACTATGATGTATGTGACTGAGGTTCATGGTGAACGACGTGGAAACATTTAGTTCAGTGAGATCCTCCCCAAAGCGTAGAAGACAAGTGCCTAAGCTTCCAAAGCGTAATTTGTCTGTACCCTATTTTATTCTGGTCGACGTCACATCACCGCCATTGTACTCTTCACCAAAGTTTACTTCATTTTTTTGGTGATCGAGTAAAGCAATGGATTACGCTCATTCATAATGTACTGTCACTCATCACGTGAACATACGATAAAGGTCACTGCCAAAACAACGGCAATAATTGTCTGCACATTCGTAAAGTTTACTTCAGTTTGTTAGACACACTTTTGGTGTGAGTCACCACTCACCATGAGACACACCAAAAGTGTGTCAACAAACTCGTAGCGACTTTCTCCCTCGTCCCTCCCCACACCAAATCTAAGCCTTTTCCCCAAAATCCCACAACAACTTCACTATTAACATTCAAACACCACACGTACGTACCCATTATAAAATCCCAAACTCACTATCACCTAGCACACTCAATAGGCTTACTCCAAAACTATGGCTTCTTCTTCTTCTTCGTTTTTCATCTTCCTACTTATTTTCACCCATGCCGAAAAAGCCCTAGCCTTTCCAAGATCCTTCCAAAACTATGGCGTCAAAGCCCCAGCCTTTCCAAACTCCTTCAAAAACTATGGCGACAAAGCCCCAACCTTTCCAAACTCCTTCCAAAACTATGCCGACAAAGCCCCAGCCTTTCCAAACTCCTTCAAAAAAAGGCTGGGCCTTTGTCGGCATAGTTTTTGAAGGATTTTGGAAAGGCTGGGGCTTTGTCGGCATAGTTATGGAAGGAGTTTCGAAAGGCTGGGGCTTTGTCGGTATAGTTTTGGAAGGAGTTTGGAAAGGCAGGGGCTTTGTCGGCATAGTTTTTGAAGGAGTTTGGAAAGGCTGGGGCTTTGTCGGCATAGTTTTGGAAGGAGTTTGGAAAGGCTAGGGCTTTGTCGGTATAGTTTTGGAAGGAGTTTGGAAAGGCAGGGGCTTTGTCGCCATAGTTTTTGAAGGAGTTTGGAAAGGCAGGGGTTTTGTCGCCATAGTTTTTGAAGGAGTTTGGAAAGGCTGGGGCTTTGTCGGTATAGTTTTGGAAGGAGCTTGGAAAGGCTAGGGCTTTGTCGGCATGGGTGAAAATGAGTAGGAAGATGAAGAACGATGACGAAGAAGAAGAAGCCATAGTTTTGGAGTAAGCCTATTGAGTGTGCTAGGTGATAGTTAGTTTGGGGGATCTGACTTGGGAAAGAGCAGACTGAAGTGAAGGGTGGGTATTGCAACTGCAGTATTAGGTCCGTTTAAATAATAAATGCAAGCTGGAATGTTTGTGACTTATGCGGTACTAGTTATCTAATATATGTATTTTCCCTATAACAGTAAGTTTGAAATGTTATATGTTGCATTTTCGGAAGTTCTACTTCAAATGTGGGATTACTGAGCAGTCTGCTTTGAAAACCAATGAAGCTATTCCATGTAATTCTCTTTAGTAAATTAGAACATCAAAGCAAATCGATCAAAATAACTAGTCATGCCAGTAAAAATCCAGTGAAAAGCCTTAAACTTAGCTTCAGAAGCAGCTAACAACAATATAAAACCACCGTTTCGTTTATATTTGATTAAGGCGGCTAAACCAAATCGAATGCAGAATAATGTGAAACAAATCGTACTTCTCTGGTCTTGTATGCCACAGAAAATGTTTATGCAGTCTGGTCACACCAGTCTGCAACCTTATATACCTCTTCAAAGAAATACCCAACAATATGTCTTTTAAATTTGGTAGATCTTTCTCTGCCACTAATACGGAAAATTCAGTCCAATCCAAAACATCTTTTAAAGGAAGTACGAAATTATCAGCTATAATAACTGGAACACAACCAATGTATATAGCTTCCACAATTCTGGGACTATTCACTTCATATCCCATAGGGCAAATGCAGTACTTACTTGATCTCTTATGCTCAAAATATGTCATATTTACTCGATTCGGGAGTCATCTATATATCTTCATATCATCTTCCTTGTCACCACCCCAATATTTGTTTAGGATGGGTCCGACTCTACCATGCATATTGCCAGCATAAAAAGCCAGAATTGGTCTTCGGGACACACGGTTACCTCTACCCACATACCTTTGCGGTTTTCTAGGCCTTCTTATACTTGTTTCAGGTAGAGATATGTCTCTTCCTCTAATAAATGTTCCTTCAGATGTGTCAGCATTGCATAGTGCTTTTATTGCATATATGCTAAGCTGTCTGACGTACATATATTTTAACAAAATTGCCTATTTGAGTAACCTAGGGATGTGGGAAGGAAAAATTAAATGCCAGAAACAGGCAATAAGAAGGATAAATAAATATGTGAACTAAACATGAATGGAGTCATAGCATTGATCTGCTTGGGTCCAAGTGGTGAACCAGGCATACACATGGCATGTTAATGCCCTAAGACCTTTGTGTGATGGGTTAACAAATAGGGGATCCCACACAGTGTGCACATGGTGTTCAATGCAAGGAGATGGACTCAAGAAACTGAATATATTGATTCGGGAAATGATGAAGAGGCTAGCCTAAGAAAGTAAGAATCAACGGGAAATGGGTGGCATAGGATACATGCATGTCATTATGTGATTGCATGGTGTTTGTTATACTTGTTGAGTGGTGTGAACTACAGTTTTTTGAATTGATGTGCATAAATCAATAGTATATGCATTGACTTGTGCATGAAATCATGTTAACAAATCATGTTCAGATAAGCACTTAATAGGGGATGGAATGCCCGGTAAACATGATTACTAGATAATCATGACTTGTAAATGACATGGCTAGAATGTAAGTTGATGTTGAAATAGAAAGTGATAGGAAAGGACATGTATGTAGAAATGGATAGGCCGATGCTTAATGCAATAGTAGAATTATATGTTTGATGAAATATAGGGATAAAGATTGATGCATATATATAATTAACTATGGAAATATGACCCTATGCAATTCATGTAACTAACTGTTGAGCATTATGGTTATAAACTATTGTACGTTGTTTTAATGATTTAGTGTTGGTTGTTGTTGTGTCTAATGTAACCAGTACTTTGTATTCTTTCAAGTTTTCTTTCGTTGGTTTTGTTTTTCTGTTTTGGGCCAAAACTTTTATTAAGCCTATTTTGTATTTGGGTATTGAACCCGTTAGTTTACTGAACGATATAACTTTTGTAATTGCTTTGGGAAACTTCAGATCTGAAAAATAAAACTTCGATTCTTCTTTCTCAAATTTGCCATGGTATCAGAGCTCGGTCAATTGCCGATTATCTTTTGATTTAGCCATAGTTTCTCTCTTATCTTGGCTATCGATTTCGTTTACTTTCAAATCTCAAAACCCTAAATGGCGAATGAAGACGAAGAAACCGATTCACAAAATAATTCAATTGCGGTCAATTCAAGTGGAGTAAATTTCAATGATCCATACTACTTGTCGAATTCTAATCATCCAGGTATGCAATTAGGCAGTCATGTTCTTAATGGTACGAATTTTCTGAATTGGTCTAGGACCGTAAGAATGGCTCTAATAGCTAGAAATAAACTGCAATTTGTTGATGGTACTCTCCCTATGCCTAGTGCATCTTCTGTTAATTTTCAAAAGTGGATAAGAAATGACTACATGGTAATGTGATGGATGTTAAATTCAATGGATAAGACATTAGCAGAGAGTTTTATGTTTGTAAATTCATCTCGATAATTATGGAAAGAATTAAGTGAAATATTTGGCCAGACCACTGCACCAAAAAAATTTCAATTGCACAAAACCCTTACTTCGACTCAACAGAATGATGATACTATACAAAATATTACGGTAAATTGAAAGGGGTTTGGGATCAGTTACAATTACTGGAAGGTTTTCCTGAATGCACATGTGATGCTATGAATAGTTGCATTTGTGGAATTTTGAAAAATATTTTGAAATGGATCAAAGAAACAAGTTGATGCAGTTTCTTTCAAGGTTGAATAAGGAGTTTGATCAAGTAAAAATCAATATACTCAGTAATGATCCACTTCCTAATGTACATAAGGCATACTACCTTCTACAGCAAGTTGAGCAGCATTACAAGCTAAATAGTGTGTCTACTACAAATGAAACGAGTGCTCTTCAAGCTCAAGTTCTTAAGACTTTCCAAAAACCTTCTTATCAAACCATTAAGAAAGATCTCAAAAGGCAAAAGAGTGAGGATGTCTGTGATCATTGTAAAAAAAAGGACATACCATTGATCAATGTTTTAAGCTAGTGGGGTATCCCAAATGGTGGGAAGCTTTGAAAGTAAAGAAGAATCCAAAGATGGCAGGGAATGTACAGAGTACTAATCAAGGAGTTTTAGGAAAAAGTCCTCGGGAAACAACAAAGACAAGCATAGAAAATAAAGGTGTTGATCCTGTCATGGCTTCTGCTATCTATAATGAAGTGATCAAAATGATTCAGCAAAGCACCAAAGGAACCACAGCAGAAGACAACCCATTGTATATTGCTGGAAATTGTGCAGGTATATTTTCAGCTTCAATTTTTAATTGTGTAGTAAAGAATTTTGATTCAAATGGCTGGATTATAGACACTGGAGCAACAGATCATATGGCATATAGTCTAACAATTTTTTCTTCTCTTAAACAACTAAGTAATCCAATTAGAATATCATTGCCTGATGGAACTATTAAATTGGTCAAATATGTTGGGACAATATTTTAAATTCCGAAATAACTCTAAAAAATGTTTTCTATATTCCTGATTTTAAGCATAATTTGTTTTCTGTTGGTAAACTATTAGACGATAATCATCTAGTTGCAAGATTTGAAAGAAATTTATGCTATTTTCAGGACCCTTCTACTAACCAAGAATATGCTGCTGGATCAAGACATCTTGGTCTTTACAGATTCTGCAAGAATTCTTCAAATTGTGTCTCATGTAATTCTGTCAGTTCTTCTAAGTCTGTTGTTACTAATGTCTCTTTTTCTTATGCAAATAATATCATCACTGCAAATGTAAAACCTAGTATTGATATTGTTCATGCTAGGCTAGGTCATATTTCAATGATTCATATGAAACATTTAATAGAATATACATCAGGAAAATATGATAATGATAATAATTGTGATTTTAGTTCTGAAGCTTGTGTTCTAGGCAAACATCATAAAATGCCTTTTATGAAATCAAATTTTTATGCTGCGGAGCCTTTTGACATGGTGCATATAGATCTTTGGGGACCATATTCAAGACCCTCATTATCTGGTGCAAATTATTTTTTGAGAATTGTAGATGATCATACTAGAATTACATGGACTCATTTACTTCATTCAAAGACTCAGGTGTATTCTATGATTATTGATTTTATTGAATATGTGCAAAATCAATTTAACAAGACGGTGAAGACTGTTAGAAGTTACAATGGAACTGAGATAATTCAAGAGTCATGTAGAGTTTTTTTTTGCAAATAAAGGAATTATTCATCAAAGGAGTATTCCAGGTAATCCTCAACAAAATGTAGGGTTGAAAGAAAGCATAGACACCATCTTGAAACTGCTAGAACTATAAGATTTCATGCTGGTCTTCCTTATAAATTTTGGGCGATTGTGTGCTTGCTGCAACTCATATTATAAATTTGTTACCTAGTTCGGTGTTGAAATGGAAAACACCTTATGAACTTCTTATGAAAATACAACCTGACTACAGCTATTTGAGGGTTATTGGTTGTTTATGCTTTGCTGCTCAGAAGTTAAATGATAAATTTGCCCCTAGATCAAAGAAATGCATTTTATTAGGCTACCCTTATGCACAAAAAGGATACAAATTATATGATCTTACCACTCATAAAGTTGTGTTTAGTAGAGATGTCTATTTTGTTGAAAATTGCTTTCCATTCAAGGATGATTTAGAATCAATGCCTTCATCTATTCCTCAATTATCAGAAAATTCTCTTCCTCAAGTTAATCCTGCATTTGACAATCAAAATTATTATCAAAATTCAGAACAATTGCCTGTACATATACATGAACCTGATTCTTCATGTTCTAATTCTTCTCAAACTTCTAGTATAAGTCCTATTGATCATGCAATCACACAAAATTCTCCTCATATTTCACAAATTCCTACAACTGGAATACAAGCACAAGAACCTTTGAGAATTTCATCTAGAATTAGACAGCTGCCAAAGAAATTTGATGATTATGTGATGGTAAAACCATCTACAAAAACTGCTCAACAAACTTCTGTTGCTTTTAATATCTATGAAGAACCATGTCTTGTTCATTTAGACAATGTGAATTTACATAGTTTAAATAATGTCATGGTTGCTTATGAAACTTCATCATATAATCAAGCAATAGATCATCCTGAGTGGGTAGATTCTATGAATAAAGAATTACAGCACTTGAAGACAATGGTACTTGGGAATTAACTGAACTACCTTTTGGAAAAAAGGCAATTGGATCCAAATGGGTTTATAAAACCAAGTTTAAACCAAATGGAGAGGTTGAAAGATGCAAAAGCAGAGTTAATGCAAGGGGAGATAAGCAAATATCTGGTAAAGACTATAAACATACTTTTAGTCCAGTGGCAAAACTAACTACTGTAAGGTTGATTATTGCAGTTGCTACCATTAGGAGATGGAATATTCAGCAATTGGACATTAACAATGCTTTTCTTCATGGATATCTTGATGAAGAGGTTTACATGACTCCTCCCCTTGGTTACAAGAAGGCAAAATCAGGTCAGGTTTGCAAACTTAAAAGGTCCGTTTATGGTCTGAAACAAGCAATTAGATGTTGGAATCAGGAATTAACAAAGTTTTTGATTGATTGGTGTTTTACACAGTCTAAACAAGATTATTCATTGTTTTTCATTAAAAAGAATGATTCATTTACAGTGGTTGTTACTTATGTTGATGACTTATTACTAACTGGGAATGATAATTCAGTAATAAGTAGTTTAAAGGCTGATTTGCATCATACTTTTACAATCAAAGATTTGGGAAATTTGAAATATTTTTTGGGAATAGAGTTTCAAGAACAAATTCTGGAATTCTATTAAATCAAAGGAAATGTATTCTGGACATGCTTATAGAAAATCAGTTGGATGAATGTAGATCTGCTTTATTTCCAATGCAAAAGGGGTTAAAACTTAGTCTGGTTGATGGAGAATTGTTAGAAGATCCAGAGGTTTATAAAAGATTGATTGGTAAGTTTCTTTATTTGAATCTTACTAGACCAGATATATCCTTTGCAGTCCAACAATTAAATCAATTTTTATTTGTTTCAAGAATTCCTCACTATAAAGCAGCTATGCATGTTCTGAAGTATCTTAAAGGCACAATGAATATGGGTCTTTCTTTTCTAGCAAATTCAAGTTTAGTACTTGCTGCATATAGTGATGCAGATTGGGGTACTTGTCTAGATTCAGGGAGTCTCTCAGTGGGTACTGTATTTTCCTTGGCAATTCCAAAATTTCGTGGAAAACAAAGAAGCAGAAGTGTAACGACCCGGTTTTTGTCGACTTTGGTTATCGCCACAAACTCCAGGAAGACTAACCAAACATCGAAAAACACCGGATGGTTAATGAAAGAAATTTAAGGGTGAGAATAGATAAGATAGAAACTTAGAATAGAAGAAGAAGAACAACACAACATCAGAGTAACACGAACCTCACAACGGAACGAAAAACATATAATATATAACATAACTTTGAAATATATATATCTGTACTTGAATATACATTTCATTTCAAAGTACAGTACTTACAACACAGCGGAAATAACAATAGCTATACAATTCTTAAGCCTCCTGCTCCAGCTCTTCAAGTATCTGTAAATCCCGACTACTTGACTGCCCATACAAATTTAGGCACCCAAGAGTTTAGGGAAAACAAAACAAAATAAACTCCGGGTCAGTCATGTGACTAGTGTGAGTAAACTCAAATCATTTGTTTAACTTTACAAATCCTTTCAAAAGAAAGAATAATCATTTTAAAACAATATTATTCTGATATTATAATAATGTCTAACACAAGTAATATCAATCTAGTAGAACGCTTTCATCTCACGTTCCACATATATAATACAATCAAACACTGCGGGCGCTTATTGGGTAATGGATTTCTAACTCTGACAAGGTATGGGTCTACCTTCCGATCAGTGTACTCTAGAAGCGATACACTGGAGTTCAACAAGAACATCTTGTTAACTTGGCCACACATGACCGACCACTCATTTCGCTTGAGTGTATCGAATATATTGTCACCTTACTGTTGGTAATCCAACATAACCATTCCCGGGAGATATAGCATTGAAATAAGTACAAATATGAATATTCTCTAGATGGTGACAATATACCCTACTTGGGTATGACCCACTTAGCCATGCTGCCTGCCCGATTTCTGTCATTTCCCAGTTGATGAGGCTGGAGGTCATAACATATCTTTCAACAGATTAATTATTCATTAACTTTGAACGCCACATCGTCCTACCCGTCAAATCACAAATTGATTTCCCCAAACACACCACGGGTATAAGCTAAGAGAAACGAGTTCCCCCGTCACCAATGTAAATACGTTTGAAACGATCAACTCACATGATCCAATAGATATACTCTGTCAAACATTCGTCCGTTCAAGTTGTCCTGGGACTGGACAAACCGAAGGCACTATTCTGTACATCCATCTTAGGCAATTGTTATCTAAAATTTATACAACAGCCATTGCACTTTACTCCGTCTTCAATATATTCCGCATACTTGATTTGCAATGCTTATGTCAATACGGAGTGGTTCTTCGGATAATAATCCAACCGGTCTCTCCATATTAACAACATTAAAATGGTCAAAACTTTGATAGTCGGTGATTTAACTATCAAATGAAAACATGTCTGTGTACACACAACGATCTTATTTCCAAATGGAATTATCGATCCAATCATCAAACATATATATATATATATATATATATTCCTCATTTTCTACGTTTAGAAAATATACGTTATTAACACTGGAAAACATTTCCATGGCTTAATTGCGTATCACTATTCTTCCACATCAATCAGACTATAACTATAAACTAACAAGAGAACAACTTCCTAAGTATAAACCCCGAAGGCCGAAACCAACATCAGATCGGTACTTAGGAAACCATTCAACTTATTAATCTCTAGTTAGTTTCTAATTTTTGTTTAACTCCATTTTGATTAACTATGTTCGATTAACTCCTTTCGATTAACTCGACTAGACTAACCATATTAGATTAACTCTCATGGATATTTATTTTCCAAATATCCCCTTTTATACTTCTGTTAAATCCTGAAATATTTATTTCCAAAATATTTCCCTTTTAAGAAATTCTATTTATTTTTGAAATAACTATCCCTTTCTAATTCTATTTATTTTCTAAATAAATATTTCTTTATCACTTCACTTCTATTCATTGGATCCTCATTATAAATTGGTAAGTGAATAAATTTCTCAATGTTAATCCCGAAGGCCGTAACCAACATCAGATCAACACTTTGAAATTTACTCAACTCCATCAACGTATAACAAGTTCCAATTACTCAAGACCATACCCTATCCTGTAATGGCCCGAATTTCCATACACTTTGCGCTGGCTAATAACACAACACATCCAACACAAATTGCATAGAAACACAAATCATTATTAGAAATAAGTTAGAGTTTGAGAAATAGAAAGAAAGAAATATTAGAATAGAAGAAAACGAAGATTACAAACTCACAGCGGAACGAACCAAATATATTAGATAACATAAACTTTGAAATACAAATCAGTAACTTTATATACATACCGTTATCAGAGCACAACGATTACCTCTGGAACGGTTATAAATGCATGTTTCAAGATAATACATAATACATAGCGGAAAATATGATAGTCGATAGCTAACTGATGAAGCCTCCTGCTTCATGCTCCTCCAAGTGAATCTGAAAAATCGTGACTACTTGACTGCCCGTACAAATTTGGGCACCCAAGAGTTTAGGGAAAACAAAACAAAATAAACTCTAGGTCAGTCATGGGACTGGTGTGAGTAAACTCCAACCATTTGTTTAACTTTCAAAAACCTTTCGAAAGAAATGATAATCGTAAGACCGATCCACAAATAAACACGGATGGTTTTTACCTTACATAACCAAAAATATATGTGGTATCAAATCCAGCGATATTATAATAATGTCTAAATCAAATAAATAGAATTTAGCGGAACGCTTGCATCTCACACTCCATATATAATATAAAATCGAAAACCATAGGGCGCTTATTGGAGATTGGATTTCCAACATGACAAGGTATGGGACCACCTGCCGATAGTGTATTTCTAGAGGCGAATACACTGGGTTCAACAAGAACATCTTCCAACCCGGGCCTCACATGACCGACCACTCATTTCGCTTGAGTGTATCGAATGCATATCACCAACGGTTGAGATCAGCTATTGTTTCCCGAAAGGGACAGCATCGATAGATTTAAAGAAACAAATGGAATTTCTCTAGATAGGTGATTATACATCCTAATGGGAGTGACCCACATAGCCAGGCTGCCTGCCCGATTTTTGTCGATTCCCGGTAGTGAGGCTTGAGGTTTGAATTACCTTCCAGAACATCTGGTCATCATTCACTTTGAATGCCACATCGTCAGATCCATCGGGAATCACTAATTGATTTCCACAAAAATACTCAGTATATGAGGCTAAAGAAATTCCCTTCTTTGCCACCAACTTCGTACGTTTGAAGAAATCAACGTACGTAATCCCTTTGGAAATACTCTATCAGACATTCGTCCATACAAGTTGTCCTGGGTCTGGACAAACTGAAGGCACCGTTCTATTAATCCATCTTGGGCAATTTCTACCTAGGGTTAACAGAACATCCCTTGCATTTTACTCCGTCTTCAATTATCTTCAGCATAAGTTGATTCATAACGCTTATACAAATACAGAGTGGTTTTCAGATATTAAATCTGATCCCGGTCTTTCCATACTGATAACGGAGGTATAAAATAAAACTTTGATAGTGGGTGATTTAACTATCAAAGAACATCCATACAATCAACGTCTTATTTCCAATTGGAAATCCTACCGATCAAGCAACAAACAGCACTGGGCCCTCTTTTGATTTAATTTCTTGTTAAATTATTGATTCAAAAATCCATTTTCAATCTTCACTACCGAACCTTAACCATTTCTTAGTTAATCATGAGGTCAATCAAGTTGGGGTATAAGTACCTCTTAGACCTTAACTTAACAACATTCTCAACTTTGAAACAGTCAAAGCTTACACTTCACACAAAACATCGCTTACGTGACTCTCAGATTCGATCTAAGAACACACTTCTTTTACAGAAAAATATTGATTATAACGGTAGTGTTATAATCGTTGTCTCCAATTATTTGATTTATAAAATATTGCTTTAAACAACAACGTTACAATCGCTGTCTAGAATTATAGAACTTCTATTATAACAATAGCGGTAAGATCGCATTTTAATGACAACGTTAAAATCACTGTTTAGAATTTACAAAACATTTATTATAGCAGCAGCGTTAAATCGCTATTTAGATTTTAAAACATTTACTATAGCAGTAGTATTGTAATCGCTGTATAAATTTACAAAACCATTTATTATAACGGCAGTGTTAAAAATCGTTGTTTCCAAATATAATTTGTACTTATAAATTTCAATAAATAAATTAATAAGTAAACAGATAAATAATTAAATTTGATTCAAACCGGAAGTAAAAATACTACTTCCCTCAATTTAATGTAATCGAATTTCCAACAAATAACTCTCATTCGAATACTCTATAGTCGATTTATATTCCGAACTTCAAAATAAATCTATCATTTCAGTTTAACTCAATTTCACTGATAACTATACCCATTTGGAAACTGTTTGCTTTCAAATTGTTTATTCACTTCCAAATATAATTATCATTCCTTAATAGGAATCTACACTTGTTTAACAGCTCAACCTAATTTTTATTGGAAAATACCAATTCAGATTCAAATCGAGTTACGTTATAACTCTCCGTCATATTTATAAATTCCATTTATATAACTACTTCTGACCCCTTTCCCTTTTATATAAAACAACTCAAATTTTCTTTTAAAATATATATACAAACTATACATTTCATAACATCTGAAAGCAAATATATTTGATTTCTACAAATTCTCTTCTCGTTCAATGATTCTAATTAAAATAACAATAACTTATCTCAAAACATATAATTTTATTAAATAGCCATAACCATTTAAGTATTAGTTCTTATCATATTTTATTTTAATTATAGATTCACACTAGACAGAGTTTAAATATCTTTTCTAAAATAAACTATTGTAATAATATTCAACATAGTCGAATTCCAAATATAAATCACTAAGGATTTATTTCAATTTATTTTACATTCCAACTTTGGGATAAAACCCATCATTTACTTCTGAAAGCAATTCCTCATTTCCCTTATTCCAATTTCCATTTGAATTTATTTTTCCCAACTCAAATCTCTTCTATAATTACTGCGTTTAAATTCCACGTCCAATATCGGTGTCAACTACTTTCCACTTTAATTATATAAAATAAACTTGAATTTATATTTTAATTTATCATATGATAAACATGTATTTAAATTATAAACATCGTTATAATCAACTTCTTGTTTAATCCACTTAAAGAAGTTCCTATTTCCAGTTCATTTGAAATCTAATTTTTATTTTGAAAATAAAATTCCTTTTAAAAAATCCCAAATCCCTTCTCTAAATCTGAAATATTTTACGCTATTTAAAATACCAAATTTCTAGGGTCAGGGAATTCAACACAACATAATTTATCACAGTAAACAATAACATAAATGTTGAGGAACCCAGTTGGGTCCCTCCAACCTGTTTCTCTGTATCCACATATGTTAATTAGCATCAATAATATTATTTCACATCAATATGAAATATCAGAACTAATCATAGATCAATGATGTAATCATATCAATCAATTTTGTCAACCATTTCAACCAAGCAACCATTATTCATTATAAAATAAATTTAAAATTTCGTTTATATAAAAATATAAATGAAGCAGAGTTAGTGAGTTTACTCACCTCGTTTTTCAGTTGACGATTCTACTTCGGTTTCGTTTAAAATCAACAGGCATTTGATATTTTTTTTAACGAAATTCCGGTAGCTTTGCTCTCGTCCACATTAGTGCCATAATATAGACTTCCCCAACATGATTCCAATTAAACCTATTTTTGCTCAATTCTATCAGCGATGATAAAGGTACACGATTTACAATGTTTTATTTTGAATTTAAATAACTTAAATTTTAATTAATAACCTTATTTAAAGTTAATTACCATCATTCGTTTAATTAACTTCCCCTTTATTTTGTTTTTACTTATTTATTTTTCAACGTATTTCATCAAAATCCGGTCTAACGAGAACCCGTGACATCGATGCCTCTAATATTTCCTTAATATCTGTTTAATCCAATTTATGTAGAGACAAAAGAAAATCGTACATACCAGTGTCAGTTAAAATTTCCAGCTAATCAGATTTTATCTTCCTGCATCGAAATTTCAATGTATCCAAATTCACTTCCTCCTTTAACGCACAGACCGAATTCACTTCCTCCCGGTTCACCAATCCGTGCTTTACTCCATCACCATTTTGGATATCAAAACCACCCTGTTAGAAACCGTTTTCTTTTTCAGAATTCCGTTCAAAAAATATCACAACAGTACCCAAATACTTCCTCAAAACGAACGGAACCATCCCTCCTGAACTATCCCATATACTTGAACACTTTTACCCCTTCTAACACCGCACCTTCTCTGTGCCATCAGGGATGGCTCGCAACCACTAAACCTGTCGTGACTTCACTTCATACCGCTCCAGCTACCACGATGTTTCCATTCGAGTGCATCATTCCCTTTTTAAACTTCCTTTCCCTTTACACGCAATTAACCCCAACCATACGTACAGCAAAATACCCAATACCATATCAACTTCACTCACACATTATTCCTCCTTCAACACAGTGAAACGCCCAGGTATCCGCTCCTATATTTTGGATACCCACTTGAACCCATCGCAGTCCTCAGACCCGAGACCGCATCCATGTACTACATCCCATACTTCACGCGTGTACCTCCCCATCCATCCCCTACAGTCCACGAACCAACCCCTCTTCATAACCAAGTTCACCCCATACTAAACATACAAAGCAAATCATCACTTTACTATTCTTCTTTGTGGCTCCAATAAAGTATCCATCTTATACCTCTTTTGACTCCTTCACAATAGAATTCAGTCAACATGCGCAAAGAAAGACCGCATCCTCCAGGTCCTTCACGTGTTCCGCAGCTCCAACAAACTCTTCCAGCGTTAAAATGAACGCCATCACACCACTTCACCGAGCCATCATACCACCAACCGTCTTCCGCGTCGACCCCAAATCAAAGCCTTAGGCTTGGTGAAAAACATAATCGAACCCAGGAATAATCTGTGAAATTAGTGTCTTGGTATTACTGAGTTTAACCCATACGAATTAATCTGATTAAACTGGGTATTTGATTTTGAAAGTGGTATTTCTTTCTCTAGTAAGGATATGTTTCGAAGAGAATGAATGACAAAAGAAATTGGGGGTTAGGGATTTCGGGAAGTAAGGGACTAAAGGTGTTTATATAGGAATAGATTATATATTTTTATATTATAGCGAAACTTCGCGGTGAAGTATCAAGTAAAACTAACCACTGATTTACTTCTGTTTAGTCATAAAAAAGCTAATCTTGGTGTAAAAAAGTATTCTGAACCCAATGGGACAAGTTTCGTCGAATTCCGATATCGTTTAAAAAAAAATCCTTTATAAAACCAGAAATAAACACGCATTTAAATTTTTCATGTTCACCAGATAAACCCAATCAACTCGAAACTTTGAAATCTAGAAATAATTCTTCGATACGAACCCAACAACACCAGTTTTGTCGCATTCTGAGACTGTTTCCCCGGTAGGCTATTTTTACGCGCACCGCAATGCCATTTTTAACGCCAAATTACCCGGTCTCTAAAATTAACAAACTATATAGCTATCCTGACTCTAATCGATGATACGAACTCAACGGAATCGGTTTTGCGGCTTAATTCGATCGTCTGCTCAGGTTATACCCAAATAACCCTTTATTAAATTAATTACGCGCTATAAAAATTGAATGGGCGTTCATGGCTACCGTGGTCACATACGACATTGGTTAGCCACGCCATTCAACACCGTACAATAATTTAACGATACGGTTCAAATGAAATTGATTTCGTTGAAATCAGAGTCCGTTTGCAAAACGGCTATTTTAACGCGTATATTTAAATAACGATTTTCCACAGCGATTATTTCAAAATTTAATGTAATGACCCGCATTTCCCGGGGTATATAATTAATTTATTTAATTATATAAATGGTGATTTAAGGAATTAAATGGTCGATAATTAAATAATAAGGAATATTTAATTAAATTAAATAATTAAATAATATATTTAATTCAGAAATAATCGAAAATATTGGAAATCACAATATTCTGTGAACTGGGTCATCCCGAAGATTTTATTCAGTTTAGAAATGAATTTGAATAACGAATATATTCAATCGACGACAGTTTGAACGTATAATTTTATTATAATTAAAATCGAGCTCGAAATGGCGCTGCAGTTCGTAAATTGGCGATTCGAACTTCAATTGAATGCACAAGATTCGTTTTAAGCCGGATTTCAGTGAAACAAGAAACGCGTGGAGCTGGTTGAGTATATCTGTCTAGTGGAAGAGAAAAATCTAGATTTCGTCGTGTAGATTTTGAGTTACGTCCAAATCAAATTCTGGAAAAGTCGCTATGGATTTCCTTTATAATTTGCGACGCTTTATATACGTTATAAATCGATTTTTCGATACGAACTGAATATCGAGATAATCTGGAGTCTGGAAATCAAGTCATAAAATCTGAGGTGATATTCTGGAGCTGTACGATATCGTATGTGAAGATATACGATAATATAAATTTATTTATATTTAATTTAATTATATTTAAATATATTTATATATTTAAATGGATCATCCAGAGCTTTAAAAATACACTGTGTGAGCATACGAAGTCGGAATTCGACGAAACAAGTTTTGTTGGATCCGCAGTGTCAAATTATTGTTAGAGGTCCAGTTTCGTGATTTTTAGAGTCACTGTGTGGTCGTACGGATTTTTAGAGTGAGAAACAGTCAGTGTTTTGATAGTTAAAAATACACTGTGTGAGCATACGGAGTCGGAATTCGACGAAACCAGTTTCGTTGGGACCGTAATGTCAAACTGTAGCTGCATGTCCAGTTTCGTGATTTTTGGGCATCGTGTGTGATCACACGGATTTTTAGAAGTCAGAAACGAATATAAATGATTTAAATAAATATTAAAATATTATTACAAAAAATATCTGGATATTTATTTCCCTATAAATAACCCTACCCAAACCCTTATAACCTAATTCCCAAGTCAACAGACAATAAAACTTGCGCCTCCACAAAACAAAAATAGAACACAGCAAAAGAAAAACCAAAAGGAAATTCAAAGCAAAACCAAATAAAAATCCTAAAATCAAGTAATACGTATACATGAGTTCCTCCAAAGATTCTCTACGTTTCTGGGTTGGTTTTGTGGTGTTCGACGTTCGCTGCGGTGGTAGAGGTTGGCGACAGTAAAACTAGGGTTAAAGTAACCTCCTGATTCAAGCCTTAACTTGCGAAATCGAGTTACTGTTCGAACTCGTGAGGTGATTGCGGGCATTTTGTGGAAGTTTGGTTAGATTCGGGGTCAACGAAGTTCGGTACCTGTAGCGTATTTGGGCGAGATCGGAACGGGAAAGGGGATGTCGAGTATGGTGTTACGGGCATGGCAAGGGACGGGTTTGGATGATGAGTTCGATGGTTGTGATTGTTTTAATTTATATGAAGAAATGAAGGAGGAGGATGGAGCATTAGGAATCGGTCGTGGGAATGAGTACAGGAGCGATGGGTTTGGAGTGGATTTGGGGAAGACGGGTTATAAGGGAAGTGGGTCTGGGCTCTAACGTTTGTTGGGCCAGAGTTTAAACGGTGAGGTCCATTTATTATTTAACTTAGGTTTATTTTCAAGTAAAATAGTACGTGAACTTAAAATGTTAATATCTGGTGCAAACGATATCAGAATTTCAAACCGTAAGTTGTGTTGGGATCGTATGGACGGGAGCAACACAATGAGACTGACTGGGAGTGAATCCGAGCTCGCTACAATTTATTGTAAAATAAATTGTCCGTCTGAATCAAATCAAAGACAGTTAATCGTTTTAACGATAACAGTCCAATGTGAGTAAATCTCACCAACTCTAAACAGTTTATAATTTCATGTTGTATTTTTAGAACTGTTAAATATTGTCTGATTTACTGTATGTTGATTGTTTGACTGAACTGCTAGTCAGTTAGTTAAATTTCTATATTGATTCTGTTTAACAGAATATATCATATGGAACTGAAAGTGATGTTATCTATATTGTCTAACATCTGTGATGTAGGGAAACAGGTTGGAGGAATCCGACTGGATTCCTCAACATTTATTTTATTGTTTTTCATATATTTTGATATATGATGTGAATTATAACCTGTTGTTGATTGTGTGTGTATGGACGATATTGAACATCGTGATTTGATATGATTGAATACCATAACATACGGGATGTTGATAAGGAGATTTTCAAAGTGATATTGAAAACAGAGATATTTATAAATTGAAATATTTATAAATAAGAAATATTTATAAATGGGAATATTTATAAATAGGAGGTATTTTAAAAAGGAAATAAATTCAAAACATTTTCTTTTGAATGGAAAGGCCTGTGTGGCGGGTTTGGGGATTTTCCCGATACTCCCGATACAAAGGAGGTTATGGCGAATTTTCCCGGAAAGTTAAGGAGTTAGAATATTTTCAAGAATAAATTTGAAAAGGAAATATTTGCAAACCATTTGCAAATAGAATAAAATAGAGAAAAGAAATATTTGTAAACCATTTACAAATAGAATTGAAAGGGGAATATTTAGAAAATAAATAGAGTTAATAAAAAGGAAATTGGTTTATAAAGGAAACCGTTATAAAAAGGAAAACGTTATTAAAAGGACATTTATAAAGTGAAGAACCGTTACTAATAGTAAATCTTTATAAATGAATAAACTTGTTAAAAAAAAGGAGTACCAATTCGAATAGAGTAAAGGAGTTAATCGAATATAGACATTCGAAAGGAGTTAATCGAATATGATATTCGAAGTTAGTTAATCGAATATGGTATTCGAAAGGAGAAATCGAATATGGTATTCGAAGTTAGTTAATCGAATATAGACATTCGAAAGGAGTTAATCGAATATGATATTCGAAGTTAGTTAATCGAATATGGTATTCAAAAGTTAGTTAATCGAATATGTTATTCGAAAGGGGTTAGTCAAGTCGAGTTAGCCAAATAGAGTTAACCAGTTAGAGTTAATCAGTTAGAGTTAATCAGTTAGAGTTAACCAGTTGGAGAGCTTGGAGCAGGAGGCTTCAGCGTTAGTTACATAGAGTTTTGTTCCGCTGTGTTGTAAGTGCTGTACTCTGATAAGTGCTATTGTATACATAACTGTTATATTTCAAAGTTATGTTATCTATTATATGTTATTCGTTCCGTTGTGAGGTTCGTGTTACTCTGATGTTGTGTCTTCTTCTTCTTCTATTCTAAGTTTCTATCTTATCTATTCTCACCCTCTAATTTCTTTCATTAATTACCGGGATTTTTCGATGGTTTGGTTATCGACGTCGGGCTTACGTCGATAACCAAAGCCGCTCAAAATCCGGGTCGTTACAGTTGGTATCAGAGCTTAAGTTAAGAATTACTTGGCTCTGTGGCGTGACTCGGTAAAGATAGGGTTAGTAATACCCTAGATTGAGTTTGAGTGTATATATACGAGTGAACGTATTTGTATTTGATATAAGAATTTGTCTTATATCGTGGAGATTCATTGGTTGAGTTGTTTATGAGTTCTGGTCGATCAGTTTGATCCACTGTATCGGTAGGAGTTACTAAACACTTGAATACGATGGGTCGTCACGATATGTTTTGAAAAGAGGGTAAGTTAAAATAAGTTTACCCAAGGTATATCTTGATACATAGAAGATATATATATCAAAATTATAATATATTGGATATATTGGTTGTTATTTTAATCGAGTAAGATTATAAATTAAATGGTTATGTGAATAATCGATCAGAATTCATATAAGTGTAATATATGAAATTGAAATGGATTAAATCTGAATTTAAAATCAGAATTTGAATTAAAATCCTGGAAACATGTAAGTGTTTGTAAATGGATTGGAATTATATATAAGGAAATTTTAAGATCCTTGGAGATTTTAAAATGGTTTCACGTATGGTGAAAATTATTTTGAATTGATTTCAAAATGAAGTGTTTAAGATTGAGTTTAAAAATGTTATAGTATTGAACTCACTTCGATAACTGGAAATAGATTCCGATGATGATCCGGACATCATCGGTGTTCATTTTCAAGTTCGTAAGTGACGGATTACTACCAAAGATTTTGTTTTTGAAATGGTGTTGAGAAACAAGTTGTTCGGGAATTCAAATGATTTGAATTGTTATTATGGTTTCCAATTTGATTTGAAATAAAGCCCAGGGATTTAAATTTCAAATTTAAATTTAACTTATGAAGTTAAATAGTTGAAATGATAAAAGTGAATAAATTGGAATTTAACTTAAACTAAGTTAAATAAAGATGGATTGGATATGGTTAGAGATAATCTGATAATGAAAATGGTATTACCTGGTAAAAAGTTTTGAATCAAGGATGAGACCTGAGTTTAAATGAGATTTGGTTCGAGTATAAAAACAATAACTGTGGTAAGGATAAAGTGATCAGGATTTGATTGGGGATAACATTGGTATATGCTGAGTCGATAGCATATAGAAGTGACAGAGTTGATATACCCGACAAAAAGGTACAAGTTTATATTTGATATAAGCATGAGATTTATGAGCCGAATTGGCAAGCCGCTTGGCTGTTTGATTTTCTTTTGGGTTGGAGATGGCCCAGAGAGGCGAGTTGGAGTTTGACCTATTGACCAGTACAAAGGAGATGCTGGCGAAATTTTCCGAAAATTTAAAGTGTTAGAAAATTTTCAGAATTTTTGAAAATTTTAGTTGGTCGGGATGAATTAATATTTTAGTCGATATTAATTGGTTCAGTTAAAATTAGAAATAAGGGGTAAACAAATCTTAGGAGTTCCAATAAATAGGGTCGTCCACTAACTTAGCAATTTCGAGGACGAAATTATTTTAAGTGGGGAAGAATGTAATGACCCGCATTTCCCGGGGTATATAATTAATTTATTTAATTATATAAATGGTGATTTAAGGAATTAAATGGTCGATAATTAAATAATAAGGAATATTTAATTAAATTAAATAATTAAATAATATATTTAATTCAGAAATAATCGAAAATATTGGAAATCACAATATTCTGTGAACTGGGTCATCCCGAAGATTTTATTCAGTTTAGAAATGAATTTGAATAACGAATATATTCAATCGACGACAGTTTGAACGTATAATTTTATTATAATTAAAATCGAGCTCGAAATGGCGCTGCAGTTCGTAAATTGGCGATTCGAACTTCAATTGAATGCACAAGATTCGTTTTAAGCCGGATTTCAGTGAAACAAGAAACGCGTGGAGCTGGTTGAGTATATCTGTCTAGTGGAAGAGAAAAATCTAGATTTCGTCGTGTAGATTTTGAGTTACGTCCAAATCAAATTCTGGAAAAGTCGCTATGGATTTCCTTTATAATTTGCGACGCTTTATATACGTTATAAATCGATTTTTCGATACGAACTGAATATCGAGATAATCTGGAGTCTGGAAATCAAGTCATAAAATCTGAGGTGATATTCTGGAGCTGTACGATATCGTATGTGAAGATATACGATAATATAAATTTATTTATATTTAATTTAATTATATTTAAATATATTTATATATTTAAATGGATCATCCAGAGCTTTAAAAATACACTGTGTGAGCATACGAAGTCGGAATTCGACGAAACAAGTTTTGTTGGATCCGCAGTGTCAAATTATTGTTAGAGGTCCAGTTTCGTGATTTTTAGAGTCACTGTGTGGTCGTACGGATTTTTAGAGTGAGAAACAGTCAGTGTTTTGATAGTTAAAAATACGCTGTGTGAGCATACGGAGTCGGAATTCGACGAAACCAGTTTCGTTGGGACCGTAATGTCAAACTGTAGCTGCATGTCCAATTTCGTGATTTTTGGGCATCGTGTGTGATCACACGGATTTTTAGAAGTCAGAAACGAATATAAATGATTTAAATAAATATTAAAATATTATTATAAAAAATATCTAGATATTTATTTCCCTATAAATAACCCTACCCAAACCCTTATAACCTAATTCCCAAGTCAACAGACAATAAAACTTGCGCCTCCACAAAACAAAAATAGAACACAGCAAAAGAAAAACCAAAAGGAAATTCAAAGCAAAACCAAATAAAAATCCTAAAATCAAGTAATACGTATACATGAGTTCCTCCAAAGATTCTCTACGTTTCTGGGTTGGTTTTGTGGTGTTCGACGTTCGCTGCGGTGGTAGAGGTTGGCGACAGTAAAACTAGGGTTAAAGTAACCTCCTGATTCAAGCCTTAACTTGCGAAATCGAGTTACTGTTCGAACTCGTGAGGTGATTGCGGGCATTTTGTGGAAGTTTGGTTAGATTCGGGGTCAACGAAGTTCGGTACCTGTAGCGTATTTGGGCGAGATCGGAACGGGAAAGGGGATGTCGAGTATGGTGTTACGGGCATGGCAAGGGACGGGTTTGGATGATGAGTTCGATGGTTGTGATTGTTTTAATTTATATGAAGAAATGAAGGAGGAGGATGGAGCTTGAGGAATCGGTCGTGGGAATGAGTACAGGAGCGATGGGTTTGGAGTGGATTTGGGGAAGACGGGTTATAAGGGAAGTGGGTCTGGGCTCTAACGTTTGTTGGGCCAGAGTTTAAACGGTGAGGTCCATTTATTATTTAACTTAGGTTTATTTTCAAGTAAAATAGTACGTGAACTTAAAATGTTAATATCTGGTGCAAACGATATCAGAATTTCAAACCGTAAGTTGCGTTGGGATCGTATGGACGGGAGCAACACAATGAGACTGACTGGGAGTGAATCCGAGCTCGCTACAATTTATTGTAAAATAAATTGTCCGTCTGAATCAAATCAAAGACAGTTAATCGTTTTAACGATAACAGTCCAATGTGAGTAAATCTCACCAACTCTAAACAGTTTATAATTTCATGTTGTATTTTTAGAACTGTTAAATATTGTCTGATTTACTGTATGTTGATTGTTTGACTGAACTGCTAGTCAGTTAGTTAAATTTCTATATTGATTCTGTTTAACAGAATATATCATATGGAACTGAAAGTGATGTTATCTATATTGTCTAACATCTGTGATGTAGGGAAACAGGTTGGAGGAATCCGACTGGATTCCTCAACATTTATTTTATTGTTTTTCATATATTTTGATATATGATGTGAATTATAACCTGTTGTTGATTGTGTGTGTATGGACGATATTGAACATCGTGATTTGATATGATTGAATACCATAACATACGGGATGTTGATAAGGAGATTTTCAAAGTGATATTGAAAACAGAGATATTTATAAATTGAAATATTTATAAATAAGAAATATTTATAAATGGGAATATTTATAAATAGGAGGTATTTTAAAAAGGAAATAAATTCAAAACATTTTCTTTTGAATGGAAAGGCCTGTGTGGCGGGTTTGGGGATTTTCCCGATACTCCCGATACAAAGGAGGTTATGGCGAATTTTCCCGGAAAGTTAAGGAGTTAGAATATTTTCAAGAATAAATTTGAAAAGGAAATATTTGCAAACCATTTGCAAATAGAATAAAATAGAGAAAAGAAATATTTGTAAACCATTTACAAATAGAATTGAAAGGGGAATATTTAGAAAATAAATAGAGTTAATAAAAAGGAAATTGGTTTATAAAGGAAACCGTTATAAAAAGGAAAACGTTATTAAAAGGACATTTATAAAGTGAAGAACCGTTACTAATAGTAAATCTTTATAAATGAATAAACTTGTTAAAAAAAAGGAGTACCAATTCGAATAGAGTAAAGGAGTTAATCGAATATAGACATTCGAAAGGAGTTAATCGAATATGATATTCGAAGTTAGTTAATCGAATATGGTATTCGAAAGGAGAAATCGAATATGGTATTCGAAGTTAGTTAATCGAATATAGACATTCGAAAGGAGTTAATCGAATATGATATTCGAAGTTAGTTAATCGAATATGGTATTCAAAAGTTAGTTAATCGAATATGTTATTCGAAAGGGGTTAGTCAAGTCGAGTTAGCCAAATAGAGTTAACCAGTTAGAGTTAATCAGTTAGAGTTAATCAGTTAGAGTTAACCAGTTGGAGAGCTTGGAGCAGGAGGCTTCAGCGTTAGTTACATAGAGTTTTGTTCCGCTGTGTTGTAAGTGCTGTACTCTGATAAGTGCTATTGTATACATAACTGTTATATTTCAAAGTTATGTTATCTATTATATGTTATTCGTTCCGTTGTGAGGTTCGTGTTACTCTGATGTTGTGTCTTCTTCTTCTTCTATTCTAAGTTTCTATCTTATCTATTCTCACCCTCTAATTTCTTTCATTAATTACCGGGATTTTTCGATGGTTTGGTTATCGACGTCGGGCTTACGTCGATAACCAAAGCCGCTCAAAATCCGGGTCGTTACATTTAATTTGGCCATAATTAATAAATTATAATACGAAATCTGAATTTTTCTCTTTCATATGAAAATTATAATCAATACGGTTCGGAAAAATTATAATCAATACGGTTCGGACATGTCTTGTTTCATAGAAATCCAACTTAGAACGAATCCTGTATTCTCAGTTGAAGTTCAAAACTCCATATTACGAACTGCCGCGCGATTTCGAGCTCATTTTATAATTATATTATAAATTATACGTTCAAACTTCGTTTTATAAATAAATTCGTTATAAATTCCAATATATAATTCAAAATAAAATATTTAAACCAATTTAAATACTCAGAATTCAACGTCTAAAAATCTGGGTCGTTACATATCCTCTTTAACATTTTTAAATCGATTCTATTTATTTTCTAATAAATATTCCTTTTATAAAATCCTTTGATTTTATAAATAATTCTATTTCAATATAACATTGAAAATTCCCTTTTTTATAAATTCTTAGTTCTTATGGTATTTCAAATGCCAAATGACAATGATAAATATCATCTAAACATATACAATCAATAACGGATTATATATCACAGCATATATCACAATATATGAAAAATAGAAAAATAAATGTTGAGGAATCCAGTCGGATCCCTCCAACCTGTTTCCCTGCATCACAAATGTTAAACAATATAATTAACATCGATTTCATTTCAATATGAAATATTCTGCTAAACAGAATCAATATTTAATTAACGATTTATATATATATATATATATAAATTTCAACCAACTGACTAGCAGTTCAACCAAACAGTCAACACACAACAATCAAACAATATTTAACAGTTCTAAAAATACGTTATAAAAATATAACTGTTTAGAGTTGGTGAGTTTTACTCACTTTGGCAGTTCATCGTTAAAGAACGATAAACCGTCGTTTGATTTGAATCAAACAATTTATTTTCCCATAAATTTAAACGAGCTCCAATCCACTTCCAATCAGTTTCATGCGAAGTCATCGTCCCTATGGTCCCAACGCGACTTACGGTTCGTCAATCTGATATCGTATGGCCAAGATATAGTGTTAACAAGTTTATACACTTTAAATTCAAATAAACTTATTTTATATAAAACTTGGGCCTCACTCTTTATTTTTTTGGCCCATCTTTCCTGAACCAGCTTAACCCATAAAGCCCACACCCGCTCCTCAAAGCCTTCTTCCCCGAATGATTGTCGTTCCCAGTAATCACCACGAGCACCATTTCTGCAATTTCCACGGCCTCCACGGCTTTATTCCTTCAACTGAACACAAAATAAAAATCACCATTCAACTTCTCTTCCCTCGCTCATTACAACCATACCACATACACACACCTCGACGCCCCCTTTTGATTCCCGTCGCCATGCCTGCTACAGTGGACACCGAACCAAATCAGCACCAGAACTTGCCAGAAAATCACCACCCAACCCAAACTCCATCGTGAGTTCAAATACAACCTCCATGCGATCTCAAAACCCAAGAATGTGACTAAAACTCCAACCCTAACTCTCGCTGAGAAAATGACAGTGACGCAACTCGAATCGAGTTCAAAAAACCCCCCACCAATTTGAAGAGAACCACTTGGTGAATCAAAACATAGTTACTTCAGGATTTATGGAATTTATTTCAATTTCTTGTGAATTTTTTCTTTGAGGATATTTCCGTTTGAAGCCCAAAAACTGATGGTGGCTTGTTTGATTTCTTATGTGGCTAAGAAGGAGGATGGGTGGCCAGGTTTCGTTTCACATATTTTAATTTTATATTTATTTTCTACTCGTTCTTGCCTTTTAAGAACTCGTGTGATAACATACGATACGTAAAAATCACGAAACTGGACATGCAGCTACAATTCGACATTACAGTCCCAACGAAACTAGTTTCGTCCGATTCCGACTTCGTTTGCTCACACAGCGTATTTTTAAAGGTCCAATTATCGACTGTTTTTCTCATTAAAAATCCGTACGGCCACACACTGATTCTAAAAATCACGAAACTGGAAATCTAACAATAATTTGACATTACGAATCCAACAAAATTGGTTTCGTCGAATTTGGAGGTTGTTTGCAAAACTGGCTATTTTTAAAGGCCTAAATAACCATTTTAAATATATAAATATATTTAAAAATGATTAAATTAAATATTTAAAAATAAATATTATCGTATATATTCACATACGATATCACACAGCTTCAGAATATTCCTATATGAATTTCTAACTCGATATTTCAAATCCCGATTTAATCGATATTCGATTTATAATGAAATTCCTTATATAAATCGTTATAAATTATAAAGGAATTTCACAGCGACTTTTCTAAAATTTGATTTGGACATAAATCAAAATCTACATGACGAAATCCTGATTTTTCTCATCCATCATAAAAATATACTCCACCAGCTCCTAATGTTTCTTATTTCACTGAAATCCGATTTAAAACGGACCCCGTATATTCAGTTGAAGTTCAAATCACCAAACTGCAAACTGCCGCGCGTTTTCGAGCTCGATTGTAATTATATTATAATTATGCGTTCAAACGGCGTTTATAAATATATTCGTTAATATAATTCAACTCTAAACTGAATTATATATTTTAAATAATCCAATTAACAAAATATTGTGAATCCCAATATTATTGATTATTTCTGAATTAAATATATTATTCTATAATTTAAATTAATTAAATATTCCATATAATTTAATTAAACGACCATTTAATTCTCTAAATCACTGATTAAATAATTAAATTAATTAATTATTATATCGCTAAAATACTGGTCATTACATTCTTCCCCACTTAAAATAATTTCATCCTCGAAATTGCTAAGGTAGGAAACAAACCCTATTGACTGGTTAGAACACATTTGTTTACTCATCAACTTCAGTTTCAACTTAACCAGTTTATTTCAATTAAAATATTAATTCATTTTTATTAATGAAAATTTCAAAAATCCTGAAAAAAATTTAACACCTTTAATTTTCGAAAAATTTCGCCAGCGTCTCCTTTGTACGGGGTTACCGGAAAAATTCAAACCTTGCCACACAGGCCCTCTCCAATCAAAAAGAAAATCAAACTGCCAAGCGGTTTGCCCATTCGGCTCATCAAAATCTCAAACCCATATATAATATAAACTGGTACCTTTTTGTTGGGCATATCAATATCCTTTCCATTTGTTATAAACTCTACATATACAAATGCCATCCCAATCAAACTTCAATCAATTTCATCTCCAACACAACAATTTGCTTATAACCAAACCAAATTCCATTCAAACTCCAGTATCAATTCTTAACTCATCAATCTCAATTCCATTCAAGATTATATTTAACTTATCCACTTTCACTATTTTAATCTCTTTAACTTCATAAGTTAAATTTAAATTCCAGAATTTAAATTCCTAGGTCTATTTCAAATCAATTTGAAGTCATAAATACCAATTCAAAACATTTGAATTTCTAAACAACTTGTTTTCCCAAAACAATTCAAAAACAAAATCCTTGGTAGTAATACGTCACTTAGAAACTCGAAAATGAACACTGATGATGTCTAGATTCACCATCAGAATCTATTTTCCAGCGATCAATGTAAGTTCAATACTATAAAAATTTTCAAAACCATTTCAAACACTTTCATTTTGAAATTCATTTCAAAATACCATTTACAATCCTTGTGAAACAATTTAAAATCGCCAGGATTTTAAAATTCTCATATATTCAATTCAATCCATTTATAAACATTTATCCAACTTTTAATTCCAATTCTGATTTTAATTCAGATTTAATTCAATTCGATTTCATATATTTCACTTATATGAATTCTGATTTGTTATTTACATAACTTTTTAATTTATAATCTTACTCGATTATAATAATAACCAATATATCCCATATATTATAATCATTTCAATATAATTCCTTTATATCAAAAATATAATTTGGGTAAAATTATTTCATTTACCCTCTTTTCAAAACACATCATGACGGTTCGTCGTATTCGAGTGTTTATTAACCCCTATCGATACAGTGGATCAGACTGATCGACCAGAACACATAAACAACTCAACCAATAAATCTCCACAATATAAAATATTTTTAGATTTAATAACAAATACGCTCTCGTATATATACACTCAACTCACTCTAGGGTATTACTAACCCCATATCTACCGAGTCACGCCATAGAGCCAAGGTAATTACTTAACCTTAAGCTCTGATACCAACTGTAACGACCCGGTTTTTGTCAACTTTGGTTATCGCCATAAACTCCAAGACAACTAACATCGAAAAACACCGGATGGTTAACGAAAGAAATTAGAGGGTGAGAATAGATAAGATTGAAACTTAGAATAGAAGAAGAAGAACAACACAACATCAGAGTAACACGAACCCCACAGCGGAACGAATAACATATAATATATAACATAACTTTGAAATATACATCTGTACTTGAATATACATATCATTTCAAAGTACAGTACTTACAACATAGCGGAAATAATAGTAGCTATACAATTTTGAAGCCTCCTGCTCCAGCTCTTTAGGTATATGTAAATCCCGACTACTTGACTGCCCATACAAATTTAGGCACCCAAGAGTTTAGGGAAAACAAAACAAAATAAATTCCGAGTCAGTCATGTGACTGGTGTGAGTAAACTCAAATCATTTGTTTAACTTCACAAATCCTTTCAAAAGAAAGAATTATCATTTTAAAACAATATTATTCTGATATTATAATAATTTCTATCACAAGTAATATCAATCTAGTAGAACGCTTTCATCTCAGGTTCCACATATATAATACAATCAAACACCGCGGGCGCTTATTGGGTAATGGATTTCCGACTCTGACAAGGTATGGGTCCACCTTCCGATCAGTGTACTCTAGAAGCGATACACTAGAGTTCAACAAGAACATCTTGTTAACTCGGCCACACACGACCGACCACTCATTTCTCTTGAGTGTATCGAATATATTGTCACCTTACTGTTGGTAAACCAACATAACCATTCCCGAGAGATACAGAATTGAAAGAAGTACACATATGAATATTCTCTAGATGGTGACAATATACCCTACTTGGGTATGACCCACTTAGTCATGATGCCTGCCCGATTTCTATCATTTCCCAGTTGATGAGGCTGGAGGTCATAACATATCTTTCAATAGATTACTTATTCATTTACTTTGAACGCCACATCGTCCTACCCGTCAAATCACAAATTGATTTCCCCAAACACACCACGGGTATAAGCTAAGAGAAACGAATTCCTCCGCCACCAACGTAAAAATGTTTGAAACGATCAACTCACATGATCCAACAAATATACTTTGTCAAACATTCATCCACTCAAGTTGTCCTGGGACTGGAAAAACCGAAGGCACTATTCCGTACATCCATCTTTGGCAATTTTTATCTAAGATTTATACAACAGCCCTTGCACTTTACTCCGTCTTCAATATATTCAGCATACTTGATTCACAAAGCTTATGCCAATACGGAGTGGTTCTTCAGATAATAATCCAACCGGTCTCTCCATATTAACAAAGTTAAAATGGTCAAAACTTTGATAGTCGGTGATTTAACTATCAAATGGAAACATGTCTGTGTACACACAACGATCTTATTTCCAAATGGAATTATCGATCCAATCATCAAATATATATATATATATATATGTATGTATGTATGTATGTATGTATATTCCTCATTTTCTATGTTTAGAAAATATACGTTATTAACACTGGAAAACACTTCCATGGCTTAATTACGTATCACTATTCTTCCACATCTATCAGACTCTACCTATAAACTAACAAGAGAACAACTTCCTAAGTATAAACCCCAAAGGCTGAAACCAACATCAGATCGATACTTAGGAAACCATTCAACTTATTAATCTCCAGTCAGTTTCTTATTTTTGTTTAGCTCCATTTTGATTAACTATGTTCGATTAACTCCTTTCGATTAACTCGACTAGACTAACAATATTTGATTAACTCTCATGGATATTTATTTTCCAAATATCCCCTTTTATACTTTTGTTAAATCCTGAAATATTTATTTCCAAAATATTTCCCTTTTAAGAAATTCTATTTATTTTCGAAATAAATATCCCTTTCTAATTCTATTTATTTTCTAAACAAATATTTCTTTATCACTTCACTTCTATTCATTGGATCCTCAATATAAATTGGTAAGTGAATAAATTTCTCATTGTTAATTCCGAAGGCCGTAACCAACATCTGATCAACACTTTGAAATTTACTCAACTCCATCAACGTATAACAAGTTCCAATTACTCAAAAACCATACCCTATCCTCTTTAACATTTTTAAATCGATTCTATTTATTTTCTAATAAATATTCCTTTTATAAAATCCTTTGATTTTATAAATATTTCTATTTCAATATAACATTGAAAATTCCCTTTCTTATAAATTCTTATTTCTTATGGTATTTCAAATACCAAATGACAATGATAAATATCATCCAAACGTATACAATCAATAACGGATTATATATCATAGCATATATCATAATATAACAGAAAAATAAATGTTGAGGAATCCAGTCGGATCCCTCCAACCTGTTTCCCCGCATCACAGATGTTAAACAATATAATTTACATCGATTTCATTTCAATATGAAATATTCTGCTAAACAGAATCAATATTTAATTAACGATTTATACATATATATATATATATATATATTTCAACCAACTGACTAGCAGTTCAATCAAACAGTCAACACACAACAATCAAACAATATTTAACAGTTCTAAAAATACGTTATAAAAATATAACTGTTCAAAGTTGGTGAGTTTTACTCACTTTGGCAGTTCATCGTTAAAGAACGATAAACCGTCGTTTGATTTGAATCGAACAATTTATTTCGCCATAAATTTAAATGAGCTCCAATCCACTTCCATTTAGTTTCATTGCGAAGTCCTCGTCCCTACGGTCCCAACGCGACTTACGGTTCGTCAATCTGATATCGTATGGCCAAGATATAGTGTTAACAAGTTTATACACTTTAAATTCAAATAAACTTATTTTATATAAAACTTGGGCCTCACTCTTTATTTTGTTGGCCCATCTTTCCTGAACTAGCCTAACCCACAATGCCCACACCCGCTCCTCAAAGCCTTCTTCGCCGAATGACTATCGTTCCCAGTAATCACCACGAACACCATTTTTGCAATTTCCACGGCCTCCACGGCTTTATTCCTTCAACCGAACAAAAAATAAAAATCACCATTCAACTTCTCTTCTCTCGCTCGTCACAACCATTCCACATTCACACACCTCGACGCCCCCTTTTGATTCCCGCCGCCACGCCTGCTACAGTGGACACCGAACCAAATCCGCACCGGAACTTGGCAGAAAATCACCACCTAACCCAAACTGCATCGTGAGTTCAAATACAACCTCCATGCGAGCTCAAAACCTAAGAACCTGACCAAAACTCCAACCCTAACTCTCGCTGAGAAAATGACAGCGATGCAACTCGAATCGAGTTCAACAAAATCCCCACCAATTTGAAGAGAACCACATGGTGGATCAAAACATAGTCACTTCGGGATTTATGGAATTTATTTCAATTTCTTGTGAATTTTTTCTTTGAGGATATTTCCGTTTGAAAACCAAAAACTGATGGTGGATTGTTTGAGTGATTTTATAAGGGGATGGGATTTCTTATGTGGCTGAGGAGGATGGGTGGCCTGGTTCTGGTTCACATATTTTGGTTTTATATTTATTTTCTACTCGTTCTTGCCTTCTAAAAATTCATGTGATCACATACGATACCTAAAAATCACGAAACGGACGTGCAGCTACAGTTCGATATTACGGTCCCAACGAAACTAGTTTCGTCGAATTCCGACTTCGTTTGCTCACAGCGTATTTTTAAAGGTCCAATTATCGACTGTTTTTCACATTAAAAATCCGTACGGCCACACACTGATTCTAAAAATCACGAAACTGGAAATCTAACAAAAATTTGACATTACGAATCCAACAAAATTGGTTTCGTCGAATTTGGAGGTTGTTTGCAAAACTGGCTATTTTTAAAGGCCTAAATAACTATTTTCAATATATAAATATTTTAAAAATGATTAAATTAAATATTTAAAAATAAATATTATCGTATATATTCACATGCAATTTCACACAGCTTCAGAATATTCCTATATGAATTTCTAACTCGATATTTCAAATCCCGATTTAATCGATATTCGATTTATAATGAAATTCCTTATATAAATCGTTATAAATTATAAAGGAATTTCACAACGACTTTTCTAAAATTTGATTTGGACATAAATCAAAATATACACGACGAAATCCTGATTTTTCTCTTCCATCAGAAAAATATACTCCACAAGCTCCTAACATTTCTTGTTTCATAGAAATCCGATTTAAAACGGACCCTGTATATTCAGTTGAAGTTCAATCACCAAACTGCGAACTACCGCGCGTTTTCGAGCTCGATTATAATTATATTATAATTATACGTTCAAACGGCGTTTATAAATATATTCGTTAATATAATTCAACTCAAAACTGAATCATATATTTTAAATAATCCAATTTACACAATATTGTGAATCCCAATATTTTTTATTATTTCTGAATTAAATATATTATTCTATTATTTAAATTAATTAAATATTCTATATAATTTAATTAAACGACCATTTAATTCTCTAAATCACTGATTAAATAATTAAATTAATTAATTATTATATCGCTAAAATACGGGTCATTACAAGAAGACAGTTTCTAAAACTACAACTGAATCTGAATAAAGGAGCATGAGTTATACATCAAGTGAGATTGTTTCGCTTGAAGGTTTGCTGACTGAAATAGGTATTATTATCCCTACTCCAATAGTTTTAAACTGTGATATTATTTCAGCTCAGGACATTGTTGAAAATCCAGTTTTTCATGAAAAAACTAAACATATTAGAGGTAAACATCAAAAATTGGATGTTCATTATGTGAGAGAGTTAGTGCAGGAAGGTTTCATTCAGTGTAGACATGTGAAATCAGCGCTGCAGATAGCTGATATTATGACAAAGCCATCGGGAGCTGATCAGCATAAGTATCTTTCTTCACGCCTTGGATTGACGAGTCATGTTGCTGTTCAAGATTGGACTTGTTCAACTAAACCAAGTCCATCTTGAGAGGGGGATGTTGAGCAATATGGTTATAAACTGTTGTACATTGTTTTAATGATTTAGTGTTGGTTGTTGTTGTGTCTAATGTAACCAGTACTTTGTATTCTTTCAAGTTTTCTGTAACACCCCGAATTTTCTGTGATCGTATAAGTAACAAATCAGAGAATAATTAATTTTTAAAATAAGAATCAAGGTAAAGGGTTGTGCCATTGCGTTTGTCTCAAAATTCTGCTTGGAAACGAGTCCGAGTTTTCGAGAAATGGAGTCCGTATGAGGGAGATAAGGCCGTCCGAAGTTTCAGAGAATTTCAGAATCGAAAACAGCTCGAAATTCGAATTCAAACCCAGAAGCGGGCTGGGCGGGAAATTTCCCGCCTAGGACCCAGGTCAACTGGGTGGTCGACTGGGTAGTCGAGCTACCCAGGGCCAGGTCGACCATAGTGTCGACCTGGGGGGACCAGGTCAACCATAGTGTCGACCTGGGGGTTAACCTGCTCCCGAACCCACTTCCTGAACCTGATGCATTCTGATGTTTTTGGTCGATTTTCTGACCAGATTCATGACTCTAAACCTATATAAACAGCCCCCTATCCTCATTCTCTCTACACCATTTCATTCTACCTATGCTCTGCCTCTGTTCTAATAAAAATGGCATCGCTACTCTGCTGAAATCTGAACTGGAACTAGGACTAAAGCATCTTCTTTCAAACTGATTAAAATTAAAAGAGAACAACTGCAACTCTTCTTCTTCTTAATCCAATCAAGGCAAGTACAGGTATTTTCCGCTATAAACGTTAATTATGATTGTGACATGAATTGTAAATCTGAATTTGAGGTTATGACTGTTCTGTTCTGCTATGTCTATCTTATTCTGTATCTCTTTCTTCTTTCTGTTCTATAGCCAGGCTACTACGAGCCTGCGCCAAATCTCATAAGAGATTAATGCACAAACACTAAACTTTGGGACAAATAATGTACGATGGCATAATTGGACATGGCTAATCTGTGACTAAAAGGACATATGTTGTAAACTAGATTTAGATCTATGCATATTCTGTGAATTGGAAGAAGAGGAACCATTGTATGTTAACATTTGACTTGAGGCTTTGACATAACACATATTTTGAATTAAGATCTGTTATAATTTAAAGTTCTAGACTGTTGGGCATATTGTTTATATAACAATTCATGATTTGGGATAAAAAGAGGATATGACTTAGGTGTGAAGTTTTATATTAAGATTTGATAACTATTAAATGTGAATAATACCTAAGTGGGAGATTTTTGAATATATGACATGCATTGAGATTGATGGCTATATTTGGTATAATTTATATGTGAATCTCTTGTACTAGGAAAGTTTAACTAAATTTGAGACATGTGTAATAAGGTGAATTATTACCATAATTTGTGCCATGTAAATTCAATGCAAACGTGGGGTATATGATCACATCGTGAATCATGACAACTATTTAGGCATGCAAACTTAGGCTAAATTTACAATTAGGCATATGTTGATGAAACTTTAAGGATTGATTAAAGTGAAAATTAGTCTCACATCCTTAAAACTAAAGTTAATTAGGCTCACATCCTCCCCTTTTGAAACATATAAATTTCATCCCTATTTTTAAAACGCAGTTTTTTTTTCTCCGGAAATGCCCTCATTCGATTTTAACGGTGTGTTTTTCACTATATGTTACGTATTAGGGTTTTATTTTCTACAGAAACAAAATATTCAAATCCATGGCGGCGGCGGCTCCATCTTTCACTCATCTCAGCAACTCTCGTCCTCTACAGTTACTCACGGCATCTTCCTCATCTCAGCAACCTCATCTACATCATCTTCCTCATCTACAGCATCTTCCTCATATCAACAAACGCATCAATTATCTCGCGACATCAACCAGGCAGCGACATCATTCCAGGTGGCTTCCACAAATCTCGGCAGCTTCCACGTATCTCCAGCGGCGTCAGGCATCGGCGCAGGCAGCGGAGTCAGTTTTCCTCCTCAGCTTGTCAGCGCAGGCATCAGCGTCAAGCACTGGAGGTCGATGGCCTCTCAAACCGTCCACAGCAAACCAATGTGAGTTTTTTTTCTATTCTTTCTGATTTTACTTGCAGGATAAATATTAGGTTTTTATTAGCATTAAAATACGATTTTTCATATGACAAGCACTTGTAAAAAACATAAATTCATGAAACCATTGTTAAAACTCGTGGAATTTTGCTGAACTTCTGATAAAAAGTTGCGGACAAGTATGCATTTATTCTTAATATATGCATATATGTATGCAATTTTTTATCAAACAAACAAAAAACATATTATTATACAAATATATTCCTATTTTTATGCATATATCTGGAATACTTGCATATAAATACTCAGAAATTATTGTTTTTTGCTGAATTGTACGCATTAAGCTTATTAATGTGATAAAGATCTGGAAAATATGATTTTGTAAATCAAGGATTGATTATGGTGTTAGTATGGTTATTGAGGTGAAGAAATGCTTGAGCAAGCGGACTGTGTCAGAATTACAAATTTGATAGATTTGGAATTTAAGTATTTCTATAATCAGTTTGTTTCAAGATCTGGCTTTTACTCTGTATTCCAGCAAGCAATGTAAAATATCCTTTTGATTTTTTACATTTAATTGGCGCAACAGGTTTTATTACATTTAAGTTGCAGACAAGTATGCATTTATTCTTAATATATGCATATATGTATGCAATTTTTTATCAAACAAACAGAAAAACATCTTATTTTACAAATATATTCATATTTCTATGCATATATCTGGAATACTTGCATATAAATATTCAGAAATTATTGTTTTTTGCTTAATTGTATGCATGTATTTATATTATTCTGAAGCAGTTTTTGTAATTTAGGTTACTGCACGTTAAGCTTATTAATGTTGATTTTCTTTTTTTGATAACAGTGTTTCGGCGGATATTGGTGTAGTGGTGTTGTTGAAGCTTGGTCCTCCATCCTTTTCCGAATGATTGAAATCTGCAGTTGTTTCTACAGAGACTACTAGATGTGGTTTGCGCAATAAACTGGGTCTTAACAAAATTATTTGTTCTTCAAAAGACCATCATCTCTTCTTTGTAAATGTTCTGAAATTTTTGATGTAGTACATGTAAATGTGGTTTGTACTAATTTTTTGATGTAGTACATGTAAATGTTACGAAATTTTTCATGTAAGTATGCACATATTTCTGTTATTTGCATTTATATATATATGCATCTTGTTATAATTATATGTATTTACTTTTTTGTCTTTTCTTTTGTTTCAGCAATTATACAGTACAGTTCTGTATATGTATGCAATTATTTCACTTTTTTGCATAAATATACGCAATTTTAATTAATATTTGTATCTAATTGTCTAGTTTTTCGTATAGTCCCTACATTCAAGTAATTATTTATTTCTGTATTATATTAATGTATGCACGTCTACTTCATTGTTGCGCAAAACTAATAATTTATTTTCTACATAATATTAATATATGGATGCAATTATTCCACTTAGTTGTATAAATGTATGCAATTTTACGTAATATATGTATATAATTGTCTAGTTTTTCGTAAAAATCAAAAAATAAAAATAAAAAAATCGCTGTTGGAGTGATTGATGGTTTTCCAGAATTGTAGGATTAGGTTTGAGCGAGATAATAGGAGCGATAGACTGAGTAAATGAGGACAAACAGTTGTTGGATAGCTTTTTAGGTGTGTAAGGGTAGATCTGGAATTTTTTAGCGGAAATTCAAAAATAGGGATGTATTCTATATTATTTTTATCACCGGGTTTTTTTTTTATATTTGGAAACTTAATAGGGACCTGTAAAAAACGCACCCATGATTAAATCTGTTATATTGCCTAATCTGCTAGTTCTGTTATATTGCCTAATCTGCTAGTTCTGTTATATTGCCTAATCTGCTAGTTTTGTTATATTGACTAATCTGCTAGTTTTGTTATATTGCCTAATCTGCTAGTTCTGTTGTATTGCCAAATCTGCTAGTTCTATTATATTGCCTAGCCTGCTAGATCTGTTCATCTGCTAAATCTGTCATCTGCTAAGTCTGCTGAAAATGCCTAATCTGATATGTGCTAAATCTGCCAAATTGCTTAATATGCTAAATCCGTTAAGTCGCCTAATCTGCGAAATTTGTTATCTGCCATATCTGTTGAGTTGATATATTTAGTCTGTTATTGACATAATCTGAATTGGCTATAGTTATGAATAATTGACATGTATATTAGGCATGGGCATAAATGGTAAATTATTAATTAATTGGCCGCAAAGATAAACATGGCTAACTCGAGGTTAGAATGAGTTTGCGGCGTAATTCTGCCCGGAACCGCCCGGCACATCCAGTGGCCACAAACAATAAGTTCTAATGTGAGAAGTTAGTCATAACGTGCTTGAAACCCGAGGTTAGACTCAGTTTGTGGCAGAAACCTACCCGGAACCAACCGGCCTAACCAGTAGCCGCAAACGGTCAGTCTAATGTGAGAGGTATGGGCATTAATATTTAATTAATGAAAATCTGGATAAATATGATGTCTAAAACGTGTTGGGTGGATAGGGTTAAACCAACTAGACTGGTGAAATTAATAAACCCATTTCATAAATCTGTAGGCCCAATACAAAGTTAGACAATCTGTAAGTCTGTTAATCTGTAACCGGTTAATCTGGAAGTCTGTTAAATCCGTATATCTGATCCGTTGGTCTAAAAACTTGTCTAATCTGTGAACTGGTTGATCTGAATTTTGTATGTCTGAACTTGTAAACAAATTAATCTGAATTCTGTTAGTCTGGGGACACAAGGTTAGGAGGGAAATTACTTGTGTCATCTGTTGTTTGGGACCCATATTAGTCCGTAACCCTTTCTGGTATCAAAATTTTGACCCAGCAGTAGGTAGGGTCCGGGCATGCTTACTAAACTAATTATAAGTGGTTCATTCTGATATTGGCGAGGGGTGTTGATGGTGCGTTCCAACCGAGTCATGTGCGTGCATGGATCCCGGCCTGCCTCTGTGGATGTAAGACGCTGTGACATCTGTAAATAGGCCTGCGCCAATTGTTTGTCACTTTAGGGAGTGATACACCCAACTGTGGGACAGACACAGGGTATTTGTGTTTAGGAAGCCGATCGCTTGGGGTAGGGTTTTAGGGTACATTTATTTCTGTCTGTTTCTGTTGGTAATGTCTGTTTCTATTCGGTGGCAACACCTGTCTGCGTGGTACCATCTGTTCGGGTGGTAAAGGCCCATTTACTAGTGTACACCTAATTCTACATTCTGTTTCCGTAGGGAGTAATCTGTTTCTGTCTGTTTCTATTTCGGTAGAAAAGGCCCATTCTTAACGTTCTGTTTTTCTCTGTTTCTGTTTGGGTGGTAAAGGCCCATTATTAGTATTCTGTTTCTGTTTGTTTCTGTTCGGGTGGTAAGGCCCATTATTAGCATTTTGTTTCTGTGGAAATTATTATGTTCTTGATTCTGCTTCAGTTTAGACATTAGGGTGACACCTAATCCTGTTATACTGGTATTAGTGCAGAGAAGTGAAAAGCAAAAGCTTACATCGTTCTGTTCTTTTTCTGTTTAACCTAAGTATATCTGCTATTCCTGTTACTGTTATCTCGCATCCAGATTTATTTTCATGTCATTATTATTATTATATGTTCATATGCTGAAAGTCATTGGACTTGCCAGACTTTATGTCTGACCTTGCTTGTTTTCGCCCCTTTTTCTTCCGTTTTACCCCCCAGGTTTTCCAAGGAAGGAATACTTTAGCTTGATCTGAATTTCTTCTGCTTGAAGTACTTAGAGTGCTTAAAGTATGGCTTGGCTCCTTATGGCAGCTTCTGTGGGGATTATGATTTTAAAGTTTTGTACTTTGATGATTTTCTGAACAAGGCTGATATTTATGTACTTGAGTTTTTGGGAAAGATGTAACCAAACTGATTTCTGTTTTCCGCCTTAATAAAGTTATAATTTCTCAAGTATTGTTTATCTGTCTTGTAAATATCTGTTCTGTCTACTAAATCGCTCCACCAAAGTTAAGGCATTCCCTTTGTGAGCGACCTTAATGGAGGTAGGGTGTTACACTTGGTATCAGATCTGAAGTTTACCGGATTTGATAAAAAAATTTGGAAAATTATTTTCAAAAAGGTTTTGAAAAAAAAAGTTTATTTTGAAAAACATAATCCCCAAGAGCCATATATCTTTCCTTCGGTCCTTTTTGTATTGAATCTTTCCTTTTTCGTTTCAGCATGTCTGAAGCATCTGAGATACCGGGGGTGTTCATGTGCTCGGTTGGTTTCATCAATATCTTGAGGCTAGGATCGCCGCCGCAGGTCCAGCAAATGATCCCCCTCCTCCGCCCCCTCCTCGTGCAATTGCTTTCTCAAAGATCTGTAAAGATTTTAGGGCCATGGGTGGAAAGGATTTCAAGGGAACTGAATCATTCGTAGAAGCGAGAAACTGGCTCAAAGAAACTGAGGATCTGTTCGTTATTTTCGAGGTGGACGATCGGCAGAAGGTACAATTGGCGGTATTGTTGTTTAAGGACGAAGCTTCCTATTGGTGGGAAGTCACTAACGCCGAGAGGCCGGTTGAAACATGGATGGATTTCAGAATAAAGTTTGAGGCAAAATTCCTCTCGCAAGCAGAACGAAGTCTACAACTGGAAAAGTTCTTATCTCTTAAGCAAGGAAGTATGACGGTCAAGGAATACGTCAACCAGTTCAACCAACTGGCTTTGTTCAGACTGGATTTAGTCAACACTCAGCATAAAAAGGCCCTCCGCTTTGTTAAAGGATTGAACGAGCCACTGCACAGTCTAGCCATGACCCATTTACCCGTGGGAGCGACTTACGAGAGATTGGTGGATATGGCACTACTGCACGAGGAAGACAACGGCAAGAAAGGAGAGGCAAAAAAGGAAGAACCACAGAACAAGAAAGCATGGCCCAAAAAGGAAACACAAAAGATGGGTGAAAAGTCTGAAGATAAGAAGGAGAAAAAGTGCTTTACTTGTGGAAGCTCGACTCATCTGAACAAGGATTGCAGAAAAAGAAAGGGCACTTGCTTCAAATGTGGTGAGATGGGACACTTCACTAGGGACTGTCCGAAGAAACGAGGACAAGGGCAGAGGGCATGACCGACTTCTGAAAGGCAGGAGAACACTCTCGAGGCTAGTGGATAGGATAGAAGTAGGAAAACTTTCTGTAGGAGGTTTAATTTCTTTATCTAATTGTTGAGTTGAAACTCTTTCTGATTCTGGCATTTTGATTCTGTAACCGATACTCTGCACTTTAATACTAGTATTGTTTCTGATTCCGCTGTAGACTCAGACCCATAAGGATTATGACTCATCTGTTGGTAATAGGTTGGGGGTATATGTGTTAGGCATCAAGTCGATTGTAATGCATACACTCTGGGTTTTGAGGGATATAGTGGGATTTTCCCATGCTTAGTTTTCTAAGAATCATTCGATAATCTGATCTGTACTAGTAGTCTGTAAGCATCTGGATATTTCTAAAAAGCTTAAGATTTCCAGTTTTGACATTGTCTAATGAGGGTAATCCTCTGGGCATCAATCTGATGTTGATCTCAGTCTTCGGGGCGAATACTTAGGGAATTTGTCTCTCAACCAAGGTCTAATGGAAACCAAGTTTCTGTTTTATCTGTGCTCGCTTCCATCATTCGACTGTATCCTATCGATCGAGTCTACGACCTATAGATAGGAATCCTATGGATGTAAACATGTGTTTGGTACATTTTATGTTTGATGGTTGCAAGTGGATGCAAGTGGTTGCTAGTGGTTGCTCGTGGATGCATATGCACACACTAGGCACTAGATCGGCTCGAAAACACTCTCATACTGCATATGGATGTGTGAGCATTTTCAATTTTTGTGGATGCAAAATGGTTGACTCATCACATGGATGTTGCATTTGGATGAATGATTGCGCACACATTTAGAAATAATATGTATCAAATAGGAAGATTGCATACATGTTGGACTCATGACACTGACATAGTTCGCATTAAGGAGGTCAACTGAATCAGTGGACCGCCTGATCTTTGCATTAGATAAGGAACATATACATACACTTTTGCATATGTTCATATAACATTAGAAGTTTTCTAAGGACAATGGATGCTTATGATTGAATGGTTGAGTAGATGGATGACTGGATGGTAGGACACATTCTTCTCAACTTGAAGATTTCGGGGACGAAATCCATTAAGGAGGGGAGAATGTAACACACCGAATTTTCTATGATCGTATAAGTAACAAATCAGAGAATAATTAATTTTTAAAATAAGAATCAAGGGAAACGGGTTACGCCATTGCATTCGTCTCGAAATTCTTCTTGGAAACGAGTCTGAGTTTTCGAGAAATGGAGTCCGTATGAGGGAGATATGGCCCTCCGAAGTTTCAGAGAATTTCAGAATCGAAAACAGCTCGAAATTCGAATTCGAAATTCGAATTCAAACTCAGAAGCGGGCTGGGCGGGAAATTTCCTTCCCAGGACCCAAGTCGACTGGGTAGTCGACCTCCCCAGGGCCAGGTCGACCATAGTGTCGAACTGGGGGGACCAGGTCGACCTTAGTGTCGACCTGGGGGTCGACCTGCTCCCGAACCCACTTTCTGAACCTGATGCATTCTGATGTTTTTTGTCGATTTTCTGACCAGATTCATGACTCTAAACCAATATAAATAGCCCCCTATCCTCATTTTCTCTACACCATTTCATTCTACCTATGCTCTGCCTCTGTTCTAATAAAAATGGCATCGCTACTCTGCTGAAATCTGAACTGGAACTAGGACTAAAGCATCTTCTTCCAAACTGATTAAAATTAAAAGAGAACAACTGCAACACTTCTTCTTCTTAATCCAATCAAGGCAAGTACAGTTATTTTCCTCTTTAAACGTTAGTTATGATTGTGACATGAATTGTAAATCTGAATTTGAGGTTATGACTGTTCTGTTCTGCTTAGATCTATCTTATTCCGTATCTCTTTCTTCTTTTTGTTCTATAGCCAGGCTACTACGAGCCTGCGCCAAATCTCATAAGAGATTAACGCACAAACGCTAAACATTGGGACAAATAATGTATGATTGCATAATTGGACATGGCTAATCTGTGACTAAAAGGACATATGTTGTAAACTAGATTTAGATCTATGCATATTCTGTGAATTGGAAGAAGAGGAACCATTGTATGTTAACATATGACTTGAGGCTTTGACATAACGCATATTTTGAATTAAGATCTTTTATAATTTAAAGTTCTTGATTGTTGGGCATATTGTTTATATAATAATTCATGATTTGGGATAAAAAGAGAATATGACTTAGGTGTGAAGATTTATATTAAGAGTTGATAACTATTAAATGTGAATAATACCTAAGTGAGAGATTTTTGAATATATGACATGCATTGAGATTGATGGCTATATTTGGTATAATTTATATGTGAATCTCTTGTACTAGGAAAGTTTAATTAAATTTGAGACATGTGTAATATGGTGAATTATGACCATAATCTATGCCATGTAAATTCAATGCAAACGTGGGGTATATGATCACATCGTGAATCATGACAACTATTTAGGCATGCAAACTTAGGCTAAATTTACAATTAGGCAAGATATGTTGATGAAATTTTAAGGAATGATTAAATCTGTTATATTGCCTAATCTGCTAGTTCTGTTATATTGCCTAATCTGCTAGTTCTGTTATATTGCCTAATCTGCTTGTTCTGTTATATTGACTAATCTGCTAGTTCTGTTATATTGCCTAATCTGCTAGTTCTGTTATATTGCCAAATCTGCTAGTTCTGTTATATTGCCTAGCCTGCTAGATCTGTTCATCTGCTACGTCTGCTGAAAATGCCTAATCTGATATATGCTAAATCTACTAAATTGCTTAATCTGCTAAATCCATTAAGTCGCATAATCTGCGAAATCTGTTATCTGCCATATCTGTTGAGTTGATATATTTAGTCTGTTATTGACATAATCTGAATTGGCTATAGTTATGAATAATTGACATGTATATTAGGCATGGGCATAAATGGTAAATTATTAATTAATTGGCCGCAAAGATAAACATGGCTAACTCGAGGTTAGAATGAGTTTGCGGCGTAATTCTTCCCCGGAACCGCCCGACACATCCAATGGCCGCAAATAATAGGTTCTAATGTGAGAAGTTAGTCATAACGTGCTTGAAACCCGAGGTTAGACTCAGTTTGTGGCGGAAACCTACCCGGAACTAACCGGCCTAACCAGTAGCCGCAAACGGTCAGTCTAATGTGAAAGGTCCGGGCATTAATATTTAACTAATGAAAATCTGGATAAATATGATGTCTAAAACGTGTTGGGTGGATAGGGTTAAACCAAATAGACTGATGAAATTAATAAACCCATTTCATGAATCTGTAGGCCCAATACAAAGTTAGACAATCTGTAAGTCTGTTAATCTGTAACCAGTTAATCTGTAACTCTGTTAAATCCGTATATCTGATCCGTTGGTCTAAAAACTTGTCTAATCTGTGAACTGGTTGATCTGAATTTTGTATGTCTGAACTTGTAAACAAATTAATCTGAATTCTGTTAGTCTGGGGACACAAGGTTAGGAGGGAAATTACTTGTGTCATCTGTTGTTTGGGACCCATATTAGTCCGTAACCCTTTCTGGTATCAAAATTTTGACCCAACAGTAGGTAGGGTCCGGGCACGCTTACTAAACTAATTATAAGTGGTTCATTCTGATATTGGCGAGGGGTGTTGATGGTGCGTTCCAACCGAGTCATGTGCGTGCATGGATCCCGGCCTGCCTCTGTGGATGTAAGACGCCGTGACATCTGTAAATAGGCCTGCGCCAATTGTTTGTCACTTTAGGGAGTGATACACCCAACTGTGGGGCCGACACAGGGTATTTGTTTTTAGGGAGCCGATCGCTTGGGGTAGGGTTTTAGGGTGCACTTAATTCTGTCTGTTTCTGTTGGTACCGTCTGTTTCTGTTGGGTGGCAACACCTGTCTGCGTGGTACCGTCTGTTCGGGTGGTAAAGGCCCATTTACTAGTGTACACCTAATTCTACATTCTGTTTCCGTAGGGAGTAATCTGTTTCTGTCTGTTTCTGTTCGGGTTGAAAAGGCCCATTATTAACGTTCTGTTTCAGTCTGTTTCTGTTCGGGTGGTAAAGGCCCATTATTAACATTCTGTTTCTGTCTGTTTCTTTTTGGATGGTAAGGCCCATTATTAGCATTCTGTTTCTGTGGAAATTATTATGTTCCTGATTCTGCTTCAGTTTAGACATTAGGGTGACACCTAATCCTGTTATACTAGTATTAGTGTAGAGAAGTGAAAAGCAAAAGCTTACATCATTCTGTTCTTTTTCTGTTTAACCTAAGTATATCTGCTACTCCTGTTACTATTATCTCGCATCCAATTTTATTTTTATGTCATTATTATTATTATATGTTCATATGCTGAAAGTCACTGGACTTGCCAGACTTTATGTCTGACCTTGCTTTTTTTCGCCCCTTTTTCTTCCGTTTCACCCCCCTGGTTTTCCAAGGAAGGAATACTTTTGCTTGATCCGGATTTCTTCTTCTTGAAGTACTTAGAGTGCTTAAAGTATGGCTTGGATCCTTATGGCAGCTTCTGTGGGGATTATGATTTTAAAGTTTTTTACTCTGATGATTTTCCGAACAAGGCTGATATTTATGTACTTGAGTTTTTGGGAAAGATGTAACCCAACTGATTTCTGTTTTCCGCCTTAATAAAGTTATAATTTCTCAAGTATTGTTTACCTGTCTTGTAAATTTCTGTTCTGTCTAATAAAACGCTCCACCAAAGTTAAGGCATTCCCTTTGTGACTGACCTTAATGGAGGTAGGGTGTTACATTTTCTTTCGTTGGTTTTGTTTTTCTGTTTTGGGCCAAAACTTTTATTAAGCCTATTTTGTATTTGGGTATTGAACCCGTTAGTTGACTGAACGATATAACTTTTGTAATTTCTTTGGAAAACTTCAGATCTGAAAAATAAAACTTCGATTCTTCTTTCTCAAATTTGTCACTAACAAAAGTTGCCCAGTATAAAGATGCATAAATATATGGCACTTAATAATTTGATCATAATATTGTTTATATGGAATGTTTTATACTCATACCAGACAAGATTATCTGACCCTTTTGATTGCCTTGCTATTATTTGGGGTGTCTCATTGATAATGGAGCATCTGGTGATTGTTCGCAAGAATAGGTGCCTGGAATAACAAGTGTTTCAGCTAAGGAAATGGGTGAAATTAAGTATGATATATTAGGAAGAGGCAACAATTTAAAATAAAGTAATACATATACTATTTTGAGAATGTTAATGAATGATGCATGAAACTGGTTTACATGGTTAATTGCAATTTAAACAATAGCAAGGACGCTTGATATATGTCTCTGTAATGATGAATGATGCTTGAAGATGATATATGCATATACATTACTGGTTGCTGGAAGAAAGTATGACATATAAGTAATGTGTGTGCATGCCGACTTCCTTATGAAATAAGATCGTGATAAAAATTGACTTTATGAATAAGTGTAGAGAAGGTGGCAACAGGTTTACTTGTATACTGTTATGGATGCTAAAAAAATTGCATAGGTAATGTTATTGAGTTGCTATCTATAAAAGAATTAAGCTATCATGATGTAAAGGCTCTTTTCTTTTAATAGAAATGCATGCTGAAGTGAATAAAATAGGATATAAAATGAATATGTTCAAACACCTGTTAAGAATATATTTTTGGTGAAATTATTAGGCCTGGTTAATTTTTTTAGAAATTTATATTGTGTTAGATAAATACAAAGGCATAGTGAATGTCTTTGTTTAAAAATGGGATTGCATGTAATGATTTATCTACTGATAATATGGGCATGAATATAATCTGAATTCTAAAGAGGTAGAAATATTAAACCATAGACATATGTATGAAAACTTGGTAGATGGGATTGTACAATGCTGTTGTGAATATGGTTGTAGCTATGCTTATATTTCATATAAATAATGTTAGATGATAACATGATTATCTGGATATGTAATAACTTTATACATGAAAAGTACACATTGCTCTTAGAGTAACAAACTATATAATTGACACAGTTTTGCTTAAGTCTTACTAATGAGGTTTCTGGGTAAAAGCTTGCTTAAGTTGTAATAAAATCAGGGATATATAAATATGTAGCTTAATAGATTTAGGATGCTTTGATACTAGTTAAATTAAAAGGGGGTCTAGCTAATTATGATTGGAGGGTTATGAACTTAGTAGTTGTTTTATATAAGCAGATGCAAATGCACCGACCTTTGCAAGCTGACTTATCCAGCAATGGTTAGTATTTAAAATGAAAATACTAGTAGCATTTTAAGAGACTTAAGGAAAGGATTAAGCTAGGGTTCTTGCTTGGTATCAGTTTCTGACACTTTGGTATCAGTTTTATGAGGTGGCTGAAGTATCACAAATAATGCATTTAGCCTAATTTATGATTCACGTAAATTCTAGTAAGAACTGCGATTTTTACATATAAGTGGCAAATCAAGAGAATGACCAAATTTACACTTTTTTTTAGCTTTGTAATTGATTATAGTTAATTAATCAATTTATTCTGCTTCCAATATTTTAACTCTGAATTTATAAGTATGGAGAGACTTATGTATTTTCCTTAACATAAGTTTAAATGTTTAAACTGATTTACTAGTATGTATATACTAGTGTGAAGTGATCCTGGAAAGGTTAAATAAGGTAGGGAGAAGAATCTCTGGAGAGGAGGACCCAGTATTAAAAACTTTTTGACACTAAAAGTATACCTAAATGTATATGATAGCTGAGGGGTCCTCACAGTTGGTATCAGAGCTATGTTGACATAATACACAACTGAAGTAATTAAATTTTAATGTTTGATTGATATAACATATTGATGAGTATGTATAAATAATAAGTATTCGGCTGAAACTACTTGTTTGTTTCAAGAAGCATAAAAAAATTCAAGGGATTATGACAATTTAATTATGAGTATTCCTGGAAATTTATAGTATGCCAAGAAGTGGGCTGACTAATAGAAATTAGCAGTTGGATGAATGGCGTAGGGGTATGCAAGAAGTTACTGAATGGTTGCTTCTCATTGTATATGCTTTAAAAAAACAAAAATGCTGGTATGACAAAAAAGTATTTTGTCAAAAAGTACACCAAAGACAAAAAAAATAGGAGGCCCACTCCTTGAATTACACAAATACCCCATTGAATTCAATGCTTACCACCCCTAAATTCCAGAATTACCCCTATTTTTAATTTTTTGACAAAAAAAATTTCGAGTATTCTAGCATCTCTCTTAAAAAATCTGCTATAGTTCCAATAGTCTCCTCCCTCTCTCCAATGGAGAGAGGAAAGGGCGATTCCTCAATCAATCGAAACTCCTATGGTATTAAGCAACAATGTAAAATTCAGCGTTTAAATCCTTTAAACGCTGAAAAACCACTATAACAAATTATACCGCTATGTTATTTCACGACATTTCAAACATCACCGATCTGCCTTTTTTGGTGACAAGCCTCTTATTACAAAATCCCCCAATCTTAGCACTGCAAATCAAACTCAGATCTATGTCCTTCTTCCCATCATCACCCTTCTCGCGATTTTACATCCAGATCTTAATGTTCGTTTTGAACTTAGAGGGATCAAGCCATTCGAGATATATGGTTTCTGCGTTACAGTACTCAGTGACCACATCAAAAAGCAGAAACCCGGGCATCTCATAACTGATTCCTTGATTGATCAGAAGTTAACGATGTGAAGCAGGGTTATTCTCCTGGTAATAAGAATTATTTAGTTTTATTTGCTAAGAGTTGGGTGAACACTGGTTTTGATTTCCATCGATTTCAAGTATTTATTTCGAATTGCCTGTTTAAATAATTTTAATTTACTATTATCTCTAGTTCTTAACACATACTACTGTGAGTTGATCTGAGGTCTTCAATTTTCTTGGATATGCCACAAACAGATCAATGAACCCAGTCATAGTCGATGACCTTGTTTAACAAATAGTTGATTTTAAGGTTCGGGTTAAATAGAAATAAGGGAATTTGCATTTGAAGTCACTCTTATTTGTTATCTTGCTCGTTTTCAATAACTGGTTCCAATTCAGTAATTTTGTTTTAAAACTAGTTTCAAAGGATGTATGTGTGGATGATTAATTGTGGTTTCCTGCGAATTGCTACAGCATATTGAGGATCAAAGCCAGCGTGTTGTAAGAGGATGTTGGTTTCCTTACATGCTACAGAGATAATTATGTTTGGGTTTGTGCTTAGAATTGAAAACTGATGGAGAACACTTCTTCGGCAGTTGACACATTAGGGATATTAAACTTGGAGAATCAGTTTTTCATTTTCATAAGTATGAGTTTTAATGGAATGTTATTATTATGGAAATCCCTGAAGATAATCACAACGGTTGATATCAGTAGTATGTTTAGAATCTTTTCCGGCTAAGTGTACCAAAATTGTTGGTTTCGGATGATTTTAACAGTTGTTATCAGCAATCGAATTTTGAGCAACCGGGAAGAGAACAAGACTTAGATATTCTTGCTGAAGCGACACATTAGAAACTGGTTGATGTGAAGAAGATGAGCCGGATTAGTTGTGAAATCAAATTGCACAAGAAGAGGTGTTGTCGAATGATGAAATGGTTATGTGGATATGTTTTAGTGCCTCAAAGCATGGACCAGTACTTTTATTTTCATTGGATATACTCAGCAGCACTATTCTGCTTCTGAATGTCAGATGGTTTGTTCAGTGAAGATCAGTTGTGAGTGAGCATTTGAGGTTGAAGTGGAAAGGTCTATCGCACTAGTAGGTTAGGGAGTAGACGACCTCATCATGGTTCCAACTCTCTTTTATTTTTTAGAATTATGTACCTTTTATTGCGTGTTTGTTTGTATTACTTGTATTCAGGTTAGTATGCTAACCTTATTATGTACATTTCTAGTTGTTAATAAAAGCATACCAATTTTCAAAAAAAATTGAAAAATTGTGCTATATATGCATATTAAATAAACTGATGTGTAAGATTGATTGTTAAATAAGGAGCGAATAAACTGATTACATTCAGTGTTGAATGTGTATTGGATGCAATATAAATATGAAGAAATGGCCATTAGAATGTATAATGAAGTGTTTATTATAAAATACTATATAAGTGAACTGTTGCTGTATGTTGTTGAAATAAATTCATTTTTCTTTCAAATGTTTTATGACACCTTTGGATAGGAATCATGTGAAGTATAAATTGATTTGTAGAGTTTTAAAGATATGGTTAATTTGGAAACTCCTAGAATTCCTAAAAAGAATGTGTAGTAAAGAAAACTCTGTTTATTTTATGAAATAAGCATGACCTATATATTTATCCGAAGGCAATGAAGTGACTACTATGACAGGCATGTTAGATTCTAAATATATAAGAATTAATAAAACATCTGATTGGTATCCCCATTGAGTAATGTTTTGGTTGCCATTCATGGGTGAATTAATAATTGATGATTGTTTCTTTGATGAAATTATTTTGGGGAAAAATTGATTCTTTAATAAAGTAATGTAAATGAGCAAGATGACTTAGTAAATAACTAAGGTTAAGGCATAAACTCACTGACTGAGGAATAATAGGCTCTAAGCAGAAAGAAATAGGGTAATGAAATACCAATTTGGCTGATGACTTAATATATGATGTTCATGTTTTGATGGTTATGTTTGCATTCTAATTAGGTACCAGAAGTCCTATTGTTATTACCTTTAAGTGTCTTAAGTAAAAATAAGCTGTAGTAGATGACTCTTTCATGTGCTTATATGAAGATGTTTTAAGTTATGTATAAATATTAAAATGTTTAAAGCAAGTAACTGAATAAGGCTTTCGGACTTTGGGAATTATCACTCTAGTTGGGAAAGAGAAAATAATAGTAGTATGCTTGGGTATATGTATCAAGTTGCTGAAATGTACTAGCTAATTTAATCATAATTGGTGTATGTGCTATTGTAACAACCAGGAAAATGCGAGCCAATTTAAAATTTTTATTTTGGCAATTTTAATGAAGTTTGAACATTTGAAATGAATTACTTTAAATAATATTTACGAGAAATTTACTTTGAACATGATAGAACGTATATGTTTCTATACGTCGTCGTTAGAAAATAAATATTTATTTTAAATTATAAAAGGAATTGAAAATGGCGTGGTAGTTTGAAAATTCGATTTCAAAATTCAAATGAATGTACCAGGTGCAAAATAAACCGGATTTTAGTGAAACCAAAAATATTAGAATCTATTTGAGAATATCTTTCCAACGAATCCGAAAAATTGAAATTTCATAGCCGGTATCAAAAGTTATGTCCTGTTGAAAATTCTGAATAGTCGCTATGGAATTCAAGCCCTCAAAAATGGAAATTTTGCAAATGACCTCGGATTTCGACGAAACCACTTTTGTTGGATCCGTGATGTCAAGTTATTGCTAGGTTTCAAATTTCGTAATTTTTCGAATCAATATGTGAGCGTGGCAAAGGAAAACGCGTTTGACCAGTTTTAGTTGATTTTAATCGACTGGAAAATGGCCATTTTTCAAATGGTCTCAGAATTCGACTAAACTAGTTTTGTTAGGACCGTATCGTCAATACGAAGCTAGAAAATATTTTTTTGGAATTTTTCGAGTTAGTATGTGGCCCCGGTAAATTGAAATGCGCGTTCAAATTCAATATATAGAATTATATGTTGATTTTGACGAAAACTGATTGAAACGATCGAATCAGCTTACGATACATATCTCATTGTGTTCGGAATGAGGGTAATTAGTTATGGACGACAGGCGGTGGGTCCCATTTCAAGCCCGAGATTTTAAGTTGCTTTTTGAAATTAAAAATAAATAAAATAATATTAAAAAAAATTACAATACCCCCCTCTTTCTTTCTCTTCCCCCGATTACACTTTCAACAGAAATTAAAAAAAGAAGGGAAAATGGATAGGGGGATCGCGATCTCGTCGCCCCCCTCCCCCGTCGATTCGCCGCCGCCGCCCAGGGCGGGGCCGCCGCACCTTCTTCCTCTCCTCCTCCCTTCCCCTCCTCTCTCTTCTTCCCCCTCCTCCCAACGCTCCTCTCCTCCTCTGCCAGAAACCGCAAGCTCCCCCTCGTAGCGCACGCCTCCCCCACGACCCACGCCCTCCGCCGCGCCCAGGCTGCCCCATCGACCCCCCTTCATCTCTCTTCTTCTCTCCTCCTATAAAACCAGTCCAATCCACCTCCTCAACCAACATGGGGCCCATTTCTACTGCCGCCGGTTAGTGTCGCGATACCCCACCACTTCCTCGACCACTTCAGCAGCCTGTAAGTCTCCATTTCACTTTATATTTAATTTTGCAGTTAAAATTTTTAATTTTTATAGAAAGCTTTAATTTTATTTAATTTAAAAACTTCGATTTTTAAATCATAAAGTCTAATTTGTAAAACAATAAAGTTTGAATCTTTATATGGTAAAAAGTTAGATTTTTATATAATGAAAAGTTTGATTTTTGTATAAAGAAAGGTCAGATTTTTATTAAGTAAAAAGACGATATTTTTAAAAGTAAAAAGATTATATCTTTGAAGTAGGAAGGATATGATTTTTATATTATAAAAATAATAAAAAATATGATTTTTATCATATGTAAAATATAATTTTTGTATAGGAAGTTGCGAGGTTTTAAAAATATATGAAGAAGAAATAAAAATAGAATTTTTATTTATTGAAATGAAGTGATAAAAATATAATTTTTATTTAAGAAGTGAAGTTAAAATCTGATTTTTACTTCGATAAAAAGAGGATTTTTATATAGTAGCGAATATAAAGATTTGGTTTTTATAATTTAGTGATATTAAAAATATGGTTTTTATATTAATAAAGTATTAAAAATGTAATTTTTATGGGATGTAGAGAATAAAAATATGATTTTTATTTATTGAATGAAGTGATAAAAATATAATTTTTATTATGAACAGCGGGACAAGGACTGCATTAGAATTTCGAACAGATCCAGATGGTTCAGCAGTTCAACAGTAAAGCACGGCGGAGTGGAACCTTCTATGAGAACTTCTCACTTTGAATTTTCTTTTTCTAGTTATAATATATACTAGGATGCAGACGGTGCTTAGCAGCACCCTACACCCGTCATCCACAGACCATGGACGACTTGTATGCTTGTGTGATGTGTTGTGAAATTGTTTATGATGTTGATGTGTGTAACACCCCGAATTTTCTATTAACACTAAAGTTGCTAAAATATTTATAAGTGTGTAAGAGAGGGGATGTATCTAATATGAATATAAAAATATTAATAAGTGTGTAAGAGAGGGGATGTATCTAATATGAATATAAAAATATTAATAAGTGTGTAAGAGAGGGGATGTATCTAATATGAATATAAAAATATTAATAAGTGTGTGAGAGAGGGGATGTATCTAATATGTATATAAAAACAATAATAAGTAAAGGGGGATGTATCTAATATGTACATTGTAGAAAATATATATATATTTATGACATGAATAGAAGTTTATTAATATGCTGAGTGTTTGCTGAGTCACTTCTGACTCATTGCTGAGTCAACAAGATAAACCCCATCTTGTCTGAACGGCTGCGGTTATTTCTAGGTTAAATCTAATGGCCTAAATGAATTCTAAAAATCTATAAATAAGTGGGTAGACCCTAGACCTAAATCACTTGTAAAATTAGAGAAGCTACCGTCATGCTGCTGCCATGGAGTTCAGCATAGCCGTCACAAACTAAGAAGAGGAAGCCTAATCATCTACAACTAAATCTACACAAATCAAATCAAAAGATCTCTCTTTCTCTAATTCTTTTCTTTTGTTGGTGAGTATGATGATTCTCACAAGACTATTACAAACTAATTTGACTCAGTTATGAATGGATCACAAGAAAGTGATGTGATTTGTAATTGTAAATTTTATATGTTGTGGATCTCTTATTATGTTATTATGTTGTCGTATGATGTAAATTATATATGCTATGTCATGCTATGTTGTAAATTCTCTTATGCTATGTCGTGCTATGTTGAGAATCATGTCAAGCTATGTTATACTATCATACTATGCCATGTTATAAATCATGCTATATTATGTTGAAAAATCATGTTGTTGGATCATGCTTAAAGTTATCTTTTTTTTTCTTAATTTAAATGGATCTTGTTTATGGGAATTTGCCTATTAGGTTAGGTGTACCCATAAACTTGAAACTATAATTAAATAAAACTTGATTATGGGAATTTGCCTACTGAGTTAGGTGTACCCATATAAAACCATGTTGTAAAAAAATTAGATGATGTTGATTCACACATGTTCATATGTAAGTTTATGAAAATTGATTGAGATCATATTAGGTGAATTTTGAACAAGTTGACACCTTTAGGTCCATGACATGTATAATCTATGCAAGTTGGACATATGCAAGTTTCACCCCTTATTATGATTCATTTGGTCACATATACATGTTGTTATTATGATAATCTCTTTTATGCTATGAGTTAGGCTATTCGAGTCTAACATATATTTTGCGAATAAACGTTCAAACGTGGGGTAGGGGTAATATTAGGAATTAATAAATTAGGTGCAATTTTGTAAGATTTTGCATACCATGAATGGATGTCCATAATTGAGTCAATTATGGACATTGTTAAAAATAGGAAGTAATTAATAATTCAAGTAGGGAATTATTAAAATTGGGGGAAAGTGGATTATTATTAATAATCAATGCTTAGGACACGAGGTTGGACCCGTTTGTGATGTAAACCTGCCCGGACCCGCCCGGCAAATCCAGTAGTCACAAATGTCGGCCCAATGTGAGAGGTCCTAGGCCCAAACTAAAGCATAACAGTTGTAAAGACATGAGGTTAGACTCTTTTATGGTGTAAGACTGCCCGGACCCGCCCGGCAAATCCAGCTGCCATAAATGCCAGTCTAATGTGAGAGGTCTTTATGAGGTTATGGCCTTAATGAACTAAGAAATACTTAACCAGATAATCATGTAAGGTGGGACATGGGGGTTAAGTAGGTGCCTTGGGTGGCATGAGGAATCTGGTGGTTGCCTTTAGAGGCATTTGAAATACGATTAGACTTAACCAAACACACATGTAAATGAACATGACTAAGTGGGTTAAGTGGGATGGACTAATGGGGACAAGCTTAGGTGGAATGCTTGTGGTAAATAGTGGGGGCCCATTTCAACCAGTATCCCAAAACGTATCTTTGTGGGCTCGACCCAAGTCGAGGACGGGACATGCTTACTGGGTTTGACTATAAGAGGCCAAAACAGGGAGCGGTGGCAACGCAAGTCCAACGGGTTTCATATGCGTGTGTGGACCCGGGTTGGTAGGTAAGACGTTGTTGCATCGTGTAGGTATAAGCCGTGCATGTCCGTTGTATCAGGTTGCCACTTTAGGGGAGTGATACACCCCACTGTGGGGCCAGCACGGGTATCTACGAGTTAGGGAGCCGATCGAATAATGGGAAGTAGGGTACACCTAGTGGAGATAGGGGCAGGCGGCACCTATGTAGTCAGCTAGGGGTACGTAAAGCCATTGGGAAAGTTTCTAAGTGAAGCTAAGTGGGATGAATCTTTAGGGTGACTGGTGTGGTGCAGTATAGTGTTTATCCTTTAGTATTTAAGAGTGCCTATAACGTTGCCTTTAGCGATTGTCTATGTACTTAATCCGCTCTTCATAGACATTTTCTTATTTTCCAGCTTATGCCTTAGTCCAGTTATTTTGGTAATAGTATTGTAGAATTATCATATTCACCAGACTTTATGTCTGACCCCCTCTTTTCCATCCTTTTTCTCCTTTCAGGTCCGTAGGTTGGGCCAAGTTCTAGTGGAGTCTAGTTGGATCGCTTATCTTTTGGAAAGCTTGGACTGCTGAAGTAAAGTCCAGCTTGTTATCTTTCTTTTTAATGGCTATTCACGTAATGGGATTATGTACTTGTTTTATCAAGATAGATATTGTACTTGACATTGAATATGGTGTTATGATGTAATCAAACATGTTTTGACTTCTGCTACAATGAAATAAAGTTTTTGAATTTCCAAGTACTATTTTATATCTGTCTTGTTGTAATTTTACTGTTCTATATTCACTTAAAACCTCCATGGAAGTTAATGCATTCCCTTTGTGAGTGACATTAATGGACATGGGGTGTTACACGTGGTATCAGAGCATAAGGTTACCAGAACAGATAAAAAAAAATTTTTAGAAAAATATTTTTTTTTTCTAAAGTATTTTTGGAAGAAGTGCTTTCAAAAAAAAAAAAAACATGTTATTTAAAGAGAGTTTTTATGAAAAACATAATCCCAAATAGCCACATCCTTATCTTTATCTTTCGAATTCTCCATTTTGAATCTTTCCTTTTTCGTTTCAGCATGGCTGAAGATCTTAATCTCCCAGAAGGTGTGACGATTCCAGGGTGGTTTAGGAGATACTTGGAGGCTAGGGCCACCACTGCAGGCCCAGCGGATACTCCTCCACCCCTAGTTGCACCCATTCCTCCTCCTCCTCCTCCTCCTCGTGTTGACACTTTTGCAAAGACGTGCAAGGAATTCAAGGCTATGGGAGGAAAAACTTTTCAAGGGACTGAGACGTTTGTGGAGGCCAGAGATTGGCTTAAGGAGACTGAGGAATTGTTGGATATCTTTGTAGTGGAAGATGGGAGGAAAGTCCGTTTAGCTGCTTGGTTAATGAAGGGAGAGGCCTCGTTTTGGTGGGAGGTCACTAACGGGGAACGTCCAGTTGATTCATGGGCGGATTTCAGACGAAGGTTTGAGGCAAAGTTTCTTTTAAGGGCAGAGGAGAACTTAAATATGGAAAAATTCCTGGCACTAAAGCAAGGGAGCTCATCAGTAAAGGAATATGTCAATAAATTTAATCAGTTAGCAAGGTTTGGCTTGGAGTTGGTGAACACGCCAGAGAAGAAAGCTTTGAGGTTCGTTAGAGGCTTGAATGAACCGTTGCAAGGGTTGGCTATGACCCACATCCCTATGGGAGCCACCTTTGAAAAGCTAGTAGAAATGGCACTTATGCATGAGGATAAGGCAGTTGAAAAGAAAGGGGATCAGAAGAAACCCCAACAGCAAAATAAGAAGGGTGGTAAAAACAATAATGGCAAAGGGAAGAAGAAATGCTTCAATTGTGGGACGCCTGGCCATCTCAGCAAAGATTGTAGAAAGAAAAAGAAGACTGGTTGTTTTCATTGTGGAGATGCGGGACATTTAGTGAAGGACTGTCCAAAGAAGGGGCAGAGGGCAGGGTCTACCTCGGGAGGACAGGTGCAGGCTCTTATGGCACCAGGGCAGGCAAGGGGGCAAGTTCAGGCTATTGCGGCCCCACCGCTGCAAGAAAGAGGTAGAACAATTTCTGTTGAAAGCTTAGTTTTTCTGTTTGATCATCCTGTCCGTACCTTATTCGATTCTGGCGCATCTCATTCGTTTATCTCTGCATCATTAGTTGAATCACTGCACTTGAACACCAGTTTAGTAGAGGATCCCTTGGTCGTTTCAAATCCAATTGGGGGTTCGGCTCATTTGACCATGATATGTTTGGATTTGAAAATCTCTATACTTAGCGTTGAATTTAGATGTGATGCTTATGTATTGGGCTTCACGGGCTATGGGCTAATTTTAGGAATGGATTGGTTGTCTAGAAATAGGGCCATTCTTGATTGTGAAAGGAGAGTAGTTAGGCTTGTGACTCGCCTTGGTAATGCTCTCGACATCTTTTGTAATCCCATAAATTCCGTTATGCTAAGTTATCTTGAATCGCTTGACGCGTCTGTAGAGAACCTGCGATCGGTAGAAGTGGTCCGGGAATATCCGGATGTGTTTGAGGAGGTGAAGGGCTTACCTCCAAAGCGGGAGATAGACTTTCGAATTTATCTTGTGGATAATGCTAAACCCGTATCTTTGCCAGTGCGCCACATGGCTCCTCGTGAAAGGAGGGAACTCAATAAGCAAGTAAAGGAGTTGCTTGAGAAGGGGTTCATAAGACGTAGTATATCGGAGTGGGGTGCTCCAGTAGTTTTTGCCACAAAGGCGGATGGGTCTCTTAGACTTTGTATGGACTATAGAGAACTAAACAAGCTTACTAAAAAGAACCGACACCCACTGCCGAGGATTGACGATCTCTTTGATCAGTTAGTTGGCGCCTCAGTGTTTTCGCAGTTGGACTTAGCCACTGGCTTTCATCAACTGAGAGTGGCTGAGGATAGTATAGATAAGACTGCTTTTAGGACTCCTGACGGATTCTATGAATGGCTAGTGATGCCCTTTGGTTTTACAAACGCCCCTGCATATTTTGCTGATTTGATGAGTAGGGTGTTTAGGGAATACCTTAACAAATTCGTGGTAGTCTTTGTGGATGACATCTTAGTCTTTTCTAAGAATAAAGAAGAGCACTCCCTACATCTTAGGGAAGTGTTGGAAACCCTTCGAGCGCATAACCTTAAGGCAAAATTTTCAAAGTGTCACTTCTGGAGGAAGGAAGTACGGTTCTTAGGGCACGTGGTTTCCAAAGAAGGGATAGCAGTGGATCCCGCAAAGGTGGTGGCCATCCAAGATTGGAAGGTCCCTAAAAATGCAACCGAAGTAAGAAGTTTCTTGGGGTTGGCTGGCTATTATAGAAGTTTATCAAAGACTTCGCAAAAATATCAGCTCCATTAACACGGTTAACGAAGAAGAACCTGGTTTTTACGTGGGACAAAGATTGCGATGATGCGTTCCAACGTTTAAAGAGAGCCTTAACTTCAGCCCCAGTCTTAGTGCTGCCAGACGGGAATAAACCGTTTACCATCTATACTGATGCTTGTGGGATGGGACTTGGCGCGGTCCTCATGCAAGAGGGAAGAGTAATAGCCTATGGTGGAAGGCAGTTGAGGGTTCATGAAAAGAATTACCCCACGCATGACTTAGAGCTAGCCGCAATTGTTTTCGCGCTTAAGTCTTGGCGTCACTATCTTCTTGGTGAGAAATTCGAACTGTTCACTGACCACAAATCATTAAAATACTTATTCTCTCAGGAGGATTTGAATTTAAGGCAGCAACGGTGGATGGAATTCTTAGCCTCCTACGATTTTGAAATAGCATATACCTCGGGCAAGGGTAACGTGGTGGCAGACGCCTTAAGTAGGAAAAGGTTGTCCTTGAGTCCGTTGTTTGTTGAACGACAAAACTTATAATTCATCTCTATGTTTGACTTTAGACCCTCCATTGACTTAGTACCCGGTCTGTTAGCATCCTTGGAGGTTAGACCTACACTTCTAGGACGGGTTGGTGAGGCACAGCGAGACGACCCACAGTTGGTTGAGATAGTAGAAAAGCTCAAAGGGGGGGGGGAGTCGTCAAGCCATCTTCGTAGGTATACCCTAGACGATAAGGGTTGGTTACGAAGGGATAATAGACTTTGTGTACCACAAGACGAAGACTTAAGGAAGGCCATTCTTGATGATGCTCATCGCTCAAAAATGACCATTCATCCCGGCGGGGATAAGATGTACAAAGATATGAAGCGGGTTTTCTTGTGGGCCGGTATGAAAAAGGATGTGGCCGAGTACGTCGCTAGATGCTTGGTGTGCCAACGAGTTAAAGCAGAACAAAAGAAACCCGGTGGGTTGCTTCACCCATTAGAAGTTCCACTATGGAAATGGGAAAGCATCTCAATGGATTTTGTGGATGGATTACCAAGATCAAGGAAGGGTAACACGGGGATTTGGGTTATAGTAGATAGACTTACTAAAAGTGCCCATTTTATTCCCGTGAAAAGTAAGAGGACTGCTCCGTGGTTGGCTTCTGTATACATTAAGGAGATAGTTCGTTTGCACGGTATTCCTTCTAGTATAGTAGGCGACCGTGACCCCATCTTTACTAGCGAATTTTGGAAGAGTTTACAAGAGGTGGTAGGGACTCAGCTATGTTTGAGCACCGCATATCATCCTCAGACAGACGGCCAGACCGAGAGGGTGAATCGCATTCTAGAGGATCTTTTAAGGCTTTGTATCCTAGACTTTGGGGGTACATGGGAAGAGCACCTTCCGTTAGTAGAATTCGCATATAACAATAGCTTTCAGTCTAGTATTGGCATGGCACCTTTCGAAGCTCTTTATGGAAGGCCTTGCCGTTCGCCTACATGTTGGTGGGAATCTACCGATAAAATCCTACTTGGGCCCGATATGGTTAGGGAAACCTCGGAGAAGATTGAGTTGATTCGAAGGAGGATGAAAGCAGAACAAGATAGGCAGAAATCGTATGCTGATAAGAGGAGGACAGATCTTGAGTTTGACATTGGGGACATGGTTTTTATCAAAGTATCTCCGTTACAGAATGTTTTTCGCTTTGGGTCCGTGGGGAAATTAGCACCAAGGTTTGTAGGGCCGTTTCCTGTGAAAAACAGGATTGGGAAGATGGCATATAGGGTGGAGTTGCCTGAGAAACTTAGTGGAGTACACGACGTATTCCATGTATCACATTTGAGGAAGTGTTTGCACAAGACCGCGGAGGTGGTAGAGCTGAGCTTGCTTAAAGAGGTGGAAATAGAGCGTGATGCAACAATTAGACGAGCTCCTACATGCATTCTTGGGTCGGAGATCAAAAAGTTGAGGAATCGAGAGGTCAGACTGGTTAAAGTGCAATGGGGAGATGATGAGAGCAACGCAACTTGGGAGACAGAAGAGAAGATGCGTTCGTTGTACCCTTTTCTTTTTGAGGGTATGTCTTTTAATTTCTCCTTTATCGCTTAGCTTATCTTATCTTATCTTTAGTATGTCCTCTCATTAGTATCATTGACCTTTAGTTAAGATAATCCTATGGTTGAAACATGTGTTTGAGACATGTTATGTATGATGGATGCAAAATGGATGCAAGTGTTTGCTAGTGGTTGCTCGTGGATGCATATATACACACACTTTAGGCACTAGATCGGCTCAGTCACTTCATATTGCATATTGCATATATATGGATGTATTTAGTATAATGGATGTATAATGGTTGTACCATCATATGGATGCTGCATTCGGTTGAATGGGTGTGCACGCATATAGAAGTAGCATGTAAGCAATTAGGATCTTTTGCATACATAATGGATTCATGACACTTACATAATTTGCATTAAGGAGGTCAACTGAATCAGTGGACCGCCTGATTTTGCATTTGATACGGACATATACACACACTGTGCATTTAAACATGAAAGCATTAGAAGTCTGTAAGGACAATGGATGCCTGTGTATGATGGATGAGTAGATGGACGTTTGGATGGTAGGATATACATTCTTCCAGACTTGAAGATTTCGGGGACGAAATCCTAAAAGGAGGGGAGAATGTAACACCCCGAATTTTCTATTAACACTAAAGTTGCTAAAATATTAATAAGTGTGTAAGAGAGGGGATGTATCTAATATGAATATAAAAATATTAATAAGTGTGTAAGAGAGGGGATGTATCTAATATGAATATAAAAATATTAATAAGTGTGTAAGAGAGGGGATGTATCTAATATGAATATAAAAATATTAATAAGTGTGTGAGAGAGGGGATGTATCTAATATGTATATAAAAACAATAATAAGTAAAGGGGGATGTATCTAATATGTACATTGTAGAAAAAATATATATATTTATGACATGAATAGAAGTTTATTAATATGCTGAGTGTTTGCTGAGTCACTTCTGACTCATTGCTGAGTCATCAAGATAAACCCCATCTTGTCTGAACGGCTACGGTTATTTCTAGGTTAAATCTAATGGCCTAAATGAATTCTAAAAATCTATAAATAAGTGGGTAGACCCTAGACCTAAATCACTTGTAAAATTAGAGAAGCTACCGTCATGCTGCTGCCATGGAGTTCAGCATAGCCGTCACAAACTAAGAAGAGGAAGCCTAATCATCTACAACTAAATCTACACAAATCAAATCAAAAGATCTCTCTTTCTCTAATTCTTTTCTTTTGTTGGTGAGTATGATGATTCTCACAAGACTATTACAAACTAATTTGACTCAGTTATGAATGGATTACAAGAAAGTGATGTGATTTGTAATTGTAAATTCTATATATTGTGGATCTCTTATTATGTTATTATGTTGTCGTATGATGTAAATTATATATGCTATGTCATGCTATGTTGTAAATTCTCTTATGCTATGTCGTGCTATGTTGAGAATCATGTCAAACTATGTTATACTATCATACTATGCCATGTTATAAATCATGCTATATTATGTTGAAAAATCATGTTGTTGGATCATGCTTAAAGTTATGTTTTTTTTTCTTAATTTAAATGGATCTTGTTTATGGGAATTTGCCTATTAGGTTAGGTGTACCCATAAACTTGAAACTATAATTAAATAAAACTTGATTATGGGAATTTGCCTATTGAGTTAGGTGTACCCATATAAAACCATGTTGTAAAAAAATTAGATGATGTTGATTCACACATGTTCATATGTAAGTTTATGAAAATTGATTGAGATCATATTAGGTGAATTTTGAACAAGTTGACACCTTTAGGTCCATGACATGTATAATCTATGCAAGTTGGACATATGCAAGTTTCACCCCTTATTATGATTCATTTGGTCACATATACATGTTGTTATTATGATAATCTCTTTTATGCTATGAGTTAGGCTATTCGAGTCTAACATATATTTTGCGAATAAACGTTCAAACGTGGGGTAGGGGTAATATTAGGAATTAATAAATTGGGTGCAATTTTGTAAGATTTTGCATACCATGAATGGATGTCCATAATTGAGTCAATTATGGACATTGTTAAAAATAGGAAGTAATTAATAATTCAAGTAGGGAATTATTAAAATTGGGGGAAAGTGGATTATTATTAATAATCAATGCTTAGGACACGAGGTTGGACCCGTTTGTGATGTAAACCTGCCCGGACCCGCTCGGCAAATCCAGTAGTCACAAATGTCGGCCCAATGTGAGAGGTCCTAGGCCCAAACTAAAGCATAACAGTTGTAAAGACACGAGGTTAGAATCTTTTATGGTGTAAGACTGCCCGGACCCGCCCGGCAAATCCAGCTGCCATAAATGCCAGTCTAATGTGAGAGGTCTTTATGGGGTTATGGCCTTAATGAACTAAGAAATACTTAACCAGATAATCATGTAAGGTGGGACATGGGGGTTAAGTAGGTGCCTTGGGTGGCATGAGGAATCTGGTGGTTGCCTTTAGAGGCATTTGAAATACGATTAGACTTAACCAAACACACATGTAAATGAACATGACTAAGTGGGTTAAGTGGGATGGACTAATGGGGACAAGCTTAGGTGGAATGCTTGTGGTAAATAGTGGGGGCCCATTTCAACCAGTATCCCAAAACGTATCTTTGTGGGCTCGACCCAAGTCGAGGACGGGACACGCATACTGGGTTTGACTATAAGAGGCCAAAACAGGGAGCGGTGGCAACGCAAGTCCAACGGGTTTCATATGCGTGTGTGGACCCGGGCTGGTAGGTAAGACGTTGTTGCATCGTGTAGGTATAAGCCGTGCATGTCCGTTGTATCAGGTTGCCACTTTAGGGGAGTGATACACCCCACTGTGGGGCCAGCACGGGTATCTACGAGTTAGGGAGCCGATCGAATAATGGGAAGTAGGGTACACCTAGTGGAGATAGGGGCAGGCGGCACCTATGTAGTCAGCTAGGGGTACGTAAAGCCATTGGGAAAGTTTCTAAGTGAAGCTAAGTGGGATGAATCTTTAGGGTGACTGGTGTGGTGCAGTATAGTGTTTATCCTTTAGTATTTAGGAGTGCCTATAACGTTGCCTTTAGCGATTGTCTATGTCCTTAATCTGCTCTTCATAGACATTTTCTTGTTTTCCAGCTTATGCCTTAGTCCAGTTATTTTGGTAATAGTATTGTAGAATTATCATATTCACCAAACTTTATGTCTAACCCCCTCTTTTCCATCCTTTTTCTCCCTTCAGGTCCGCAGGTTGGGCCAAGTTCTAGTGGAGTCTAGTTGGATCGCTTATCTTCTGGAAAGCTTGGACTGCTGAAGTAAAGTCCAGCTTGTTATCTTTCTTTTTAATGGCTATTCACGTAATGGGATTATGTACTTGTTTTATCAAGATAGATATTGTACTTGACATTGAATATGGTGTTATGATGTAATCAAACATGTTTTGACTTCTGCTACAATGAAATAAAGTTTTTGAATTTCCAAGTACTATTTTATATCTGTCTTGTTGTAATTTTACTGTTCTATATTCACTTAAAACCTCCATGGAAGTTAATGCATTCCCTTTGTGAGTGACATTAATGGACGTGGGGTGTTACAATGTGAAATAGATAATAAAATATATTCATATGTAGAAATAAATTAATTATCGTTAAAAATATAATTTTTAACGTGAATATGAATATAGTGAATGTGAATAAATAAATATTCATTTACAAACCGGATGGTTTGTTTATGTACAACTATTTGAAGGATATTGATTGGGACGATTAATTTTACACATCGCCCAACTGCACAAATAAAAATCTGTGTTTGTTGATTTGAAACCCCACACGGGTATTGGGATAAAATACGATATACACTAATCCCAATAATTAGTTGTATGTCGATCGATTGATTGACAGGCTGTCATAAGCATTAGATATCTATATTTGATGCTTATACAGAGTAGTGCACTTTGGATGATGGTTGATTATTTATCGTTGCTATTATATACATGTGTTGTATGGAATCCATATAATTAACGTTATATGGTAATTGATTGGGCATCATTCCAATTGGGAAAAATAAAGAATATTAGAATATGAAAATAGTCATGTGTTGACGATGCTCATGTGTTGAGAATATTCATGTGTTGAGTAAAATATTTTAACAATAAAATTTACATTTTATCATATTTAAGATTAGAATCTACTTTACGGTAGGAGTCTGATTAAAAATCAAACGATAGATACCATAATTTTATAAAATATATTACATAACAAAAATAGTCGTGTGTTGACAGTACTCATGTGTTGAGATTAGTCATGTGTTGAAAGAAATATAGATTCATGTGTTGAATAGAATAAATATTCATTTGTTGAACGAATTTATTGAAATATATAAAGCTGGGTTGATTGGAGTTGCGCTATTTTGGCGTGAACGATATTTATATCGATTATAGTCGTTTTATAATGAATATAGAAAAGGTAGTGATTTCAAAATATAACGTTTTGAAAATATTATCATTTATATAGTAATGATGTGAAATATTCAATTTTGATATGAAATTGAATATAGAGTTGAAATGGTTTTGAAAACGAATTTAAAACGATTTATAAAATACGTTTTAAAAGGAAATCGACAAAATATATATATATATATATATATATATATATATATATTATATATAATGGCCTGAACATAACGCGCCGCGCCGCGGCAGTTCGTGAATTTCGACCATTAACTTCGAATTGACGTTGCGGGAGATCCAACCGTCGGATTCTCCTAAAACCGGAACCGTTGAGTTCGTGTCGAAAAAAGCTTTCCAATGAATATTAGAAATTTGATATCTAACGGTTGGATTTGGAATTATGTCCAAATCAAATTTGGAAAAGGTCGCTGTAAGTGCAGCTCGATGACCGTTGATGGAAATCGACTGTACGGGCCTTGATAAAAATATTAAAAATATTAATAATTTGTGTAAAATCATAATTTGTGAATTGGATAGAACTGGGATGAAAAATTCCACATTTGAAAAGATAAAAATAGATTTTTATCGAAATGAACTAGTTTTGAACTAGAATTAAAATAAATTTATTTTTGAAATAAATAAATTGAATTTGAATCGATTTTGTAAAAAATCTGAATTTCCAATATATATAAAGTGGAAGTGGATTTGAATTGAAATTGTCTTTAGAATATTTCGATTTTGAATTCCGCGATTATACAGATATTGCTATGGGAATTTGAAAGATATATTTATATCGTTATTTCCAATACGATATTTGTTGGTTTCAGAATTTGATATTGAATATAAGCCGGTATATTTTCTATTTAGAAGCTTGTATTTAATATCAAATGTGATTTGGGTTTCTCGTGAATCGTGTTTTAGGTGACATTTGTTATCAGTTAAAGACAGGATATTGATTTTTTGAGAAGATTAAAACTAAGTGGAGTTTTAACTGAATATTTAATTAGATTGAAAGTGAATTGATAATTTAAATTATCAAATCTGAAAAGTGATCGAGAATGGAGTATCACCAGTTTCACTCTAAAGCGATAGTTAAATCTTTAATTAGATTTGAACGTGAAATGGTAGTTAACTTTACTGATAACACCGTGGTGTTAGATATGGAGTATTACCAGTTTTCTCCATGGGATAAATAGGTTGGGTTTGGGAAATAAAATAAATAATTACTTCGGTGTGGTTCGCTAATCCCGACTAGTTTGGAAAACCATAATATGGTTTGAATTGATATCCAAAGGAAGATTAAAGAATAAATTTTAAAGAATTTATCTTTGATAAAATTAATGGGAACCTATCCCTAAGAATGTGAAATTTTGAATAAAAGAATATTCTGAATTGGAATGAGGCGTATGTTGTGTTTGTGTAACACGTGTTTATTATATACGCGGGTTATTCGGGAAGGCCGGGTTTACACCCATTCTGGATAACCGATTCGACGATATGTCGAAGATGAAGATGGTGGTTGAAGCCCGGAAGTCTTCACATCGTTTGGGTGATTACTGAATATCCTGATTGGGCTGTACACCCAAGATGAGGGAATCAGTCGGTGATCGTCCAGACATACTTAGAGATCGATGGATATGCGAGGAAAGTGCCTCCGTTTTCGTTCAGACCCAGAACGAACTTGTAAATGGACTGTGTGTCTGACATTGGATTTTATTTTGTGTCGATTGATCTCTATTAAATATACATCTGTTTGGTGGCGGAGAATTTATTCTCTTGCTTAACGCCCTTCTCTGAGACGTACGAGCTTAGAGGTTGTATATCGATGGACATCAGTCGCATGGCATGAATTGCTAGTGTGGCACGCTTAAGTGGTAGATGATCAAGGCTTCTGTTGAAAAGCAAAGTCTTGTGGTTGATGATCAAAGCACGACCTGTGTGGCGCAACTTTGTGTATAGCGTGAATTCGCGAGCCTCACACCTCGGTATGAGTCAAAAACGGGATAAGGACCCAAGGAGTGCACGACGTTTCTTTCTATTTAGTGGTGGTGTCAGTGCTTAAACGCTGACATTTATATATATTTTTCACCTGTGTGGTTGCTGTAATGCGAGGCGCCTCGGATATAGGTCTGTTAGGACCGAGAAACGTGTGTTCAGGAATTGCCAATCCTCAAAAGTAAGAGAAGACTGGCCTTGGAGGTTCCAAAGGATCATAGTGGGGTCCTGAGACTTTTGCTAGAGTGTCTCGAATCGGAGAGGAGCTTGCCTCTTGCTTCGACTCATGATGGAATCCAATTTCCAATACGTGACATTGCGGTTTTATTTGTAGAACCTAGTATGGCGACATAGTGGTATGAGTCATTCATGCCGCCTATGATTGAAATTGTTTTGACACTATGCATTTATTATAGTATCAAATAATGTGTTTTTAACGTATCAAGCATGCTTTGGCTATTATAAGGTAAAAACCCTATCCTCCGGCTTGCATTGCATTATGTGATGGGACCTAGGTCTTATAATAGCTTCATTTTCCTTTATTTAGCATTGCGCTGTTTGTTTTATGCACTGGTATGCTTGGGAGGAAACCCGTTCCATGTTATACAGCGTGGTCCCTTGATTTACCAAACTTTAAAATAAAGATTAATAACTGTTTTAGTTCTCACACCAGTCACATGACTGACCTAGAGTTTATTGTTTTAACCTAAACTCTGGGTGCCCCTATTTTCCACACGGGCAGCTAGTAGTTTTGGTTTTGCAGATTTATATTCACAGGATCCTGATTTACAGCTGGAACGATGCTCGGAAAGCTCTGTATCCGCGTATTACTTTCAGTTGTGTTTTGTATTGTTTTTCCGCTGCTATGTAATTTATTGTAATCTCTGATATTTATCGAATGTATTTTATTCATTTATACTCTGTATATTCTTGTAATCTGATGGAATTGTTGTAATAAACAATGAAATGTTCTTCTGTTTGCGTTCTATTTTGTCATGTTCTCAAGATAATCCGGGCTTTCCTTACCGGGGAAGTTACGGGCTATCACAGTGGTATCAGAGCTTTGGTTTACAGAGCTCGAGAACAAGACACATTAGAACCGAACAAAAGAATTCGTCAGATATTGGATTACTAATATCCAATTAGAATTACTCCTTAGAGATAGGATCAGTGGTATCCTAGAACGATTGTGAAGAGTATATTTTTCAAATGGAAACAATTTTGTTTTGAAATATAAATCGTTTTATATGTATTTGAATACTTATTTATTTTGAATTTGGACAATCGAGTATATAAAGGTTTTGCATATACGCGTCATGAATGTATATTCGAAGTTTTAATATACTGGATAGATATAGATTCACACTCAAGTCGCTCGAAGATGATTTTGATGATGGAGCTCCATCACCAATATTTATATTCGTGTTTTGTAGGTGTGATATCTATATATTTCCATTAGACTGGTGTGAGAACCAAAATATAGTTAGAATACATTTTTGTGAATTGGCATCAAAAATGTGATTTTTTTATAAATATCAAAATTATGAATTTGAAATGATAATCCACTAATTGATTGATGGTTGTGTTGTTTGTTCATTTGTTTGAAATTTTGAACTGTTATGCCTAATTGAATCAAATATTGAATTGTATTGAAAATTAGTCGCAATTGCATGCATATACATGTGCTTACATTGAACAGGTCATAACAAGGAGGTTAGAGCAGAAGAATAAAATTGTTTGCCCGACAAATAGGTACAAGTTTACCATAATTTACTGTTTTGTTTGGCTGATGATGATTTTGTGAGCCGATTGGCTAGCCGCTTTGCTTTTACTTTTTCTTTTTGATTGAAGATGGCCATGGGAGGCTATATGAAATACCCCGAAGTCCCCGGTGCAGGGTAGGTTATGGCGAAATTTTTCGGAAATTTAGGGTGAGCCAAATTTTTGAAAAATTTGAAAAGTTCTTAGAAACTGAAAAGTTGAAGAACTTAAGCCGTGATGAAAATAATGAAAGTTGAGTTGATTTGTTAAACAACTTTCAGCTTCGTTCCTTTTCAAGGATGAAAAGTTTTACGTGGGTGAGATTGTAACAACCAGGAAAATGCGAGCCAATTTAAAATTTTTATTTTGGCAATTTTAATGAAGTTTGAACATTTGAAATGAATTATTTTAAATAATATCGACGAGAAATTTATTTTGAATAGAATAGAACGTATATATTTCTATACGTCGTCGTTAGATTATGAATATTTAATTTAAATTATAAAAGGAATTGAAAATGGCGCGGTAGTTTGAAAATTCGATTTCAAAATTCAAATGAATGTACCGGGTGCAAAATAAACCAGATTTCAGTGAAACCAAAAATATTAGAATCTATTTGAGAATATCTTTCCAACGAATCCGAAAAATTGAAATTTCATAGCGGGGATCAAAAGTTATGTCCTGTTGAAAATTCTGAATAGTCGCTATGGAATTCAGGCCCTCAAAAATGGAAATTTTGCAAATGACCTCGGATTTCGACGAAACCACTTTTGTTGGATCCGTGATGTCAAGTTATTGCTAGGTTTCAAGTTTCGTAATTTTTTGAATCAATATGTGAGCGTGGAAAAGGAAAACGCGTTTGACCCGTTTAAGTTGATTTTAATCGACTGGAAAAGGGCCATTTTTCAAACGGTCTCAGAATTCGACGAAACTAGTTTTGTTAGGACCGTATCGTCAATACGAAGCTAGAAAACATTTTTCTAGAATTTTTCGAGTTAGTATGTGGCCCCGGTAAATTGAAATGCACGTTGAAATTCAATATATAGAGTTATATGTTGATTTTGACGAAAACTGATCGAAATGATTGAATCAGGTTACGATACATATCCCATTGTGTTCAGAATGGGGGTAATTAGCTATGGACAAAAGGCGGTGGGTCCCGTTTGGAGCCCGAGATTTTAAGTTGCTTTCTCTTCCCCCGATTACACTTTCAGCAGAAATAAAAAAAAAGGGAAAATGGAGGGGGGGACCGCGATCTCGTCGCCCTCCCCCGGTCGATTCGTCGCCGCCGCCTTGGGCGGGGCCGCTACACCTTCTTCCTCTCTTCCTCTCTTCACCTCCTCTCTCTTCTTCCCCCTCTGCCCCGCGCTCCTATCCTCCTCTGCCAGAAACCGCAAGCTCCCCTCCTCATAGCGCACACCACCCCACAACCCACGCCCTCCGCCGTGCCCAAGCTGCCCCATCGACCCCCCCTTCATCTCTCTTCTTCTCTCCTCCTATAAAACTAGTCCAATCCGCCTCCTCAACCAACGTGGGCCCATTTCTACTGCCGCCGGTCAGCGCAGCGATACCCCACCACTTCCTCGACCACTTCAGCAGCCTGTAAGTCTCCATTTTAGTTTATATTTAATTTTGCGGTTAAAAATTTTAATTTTTATAGAAAGCTTTAATTTTATTTAATTTAAAAACTTTGATTTTTAAATCATAAAGTCTAATTTGTAAAACAATAAAGATTGAATCTTTATATGGTAAAAAGTTAGATTTTTATATAATGAAATGTCTGATTTTTGTATAAAGAAAGGTCGGATTTTTATTAAGTAAAAAGACGATATTTTTAAAAGTGAAAAGATTATATCTTTGAAGTAGGAAAGATATGATTTTTATATTATAAAAATAATAAAAAATATGATTTTTATCATATGTGAAATATAATTTTTGTATAGGTAGTTGCATGGTTTTAAAAATATATGAAGAAGAAATAAAAATAGAATTTTTATTTATTGAAATGAAGTGATAAAAATATAATTTTTATTTAAGTAGTGAAGTAAAAATCTGATTTTTACTTCGATAAAAAAAGGATTTTTATATAGTAGCGAATATAAAGATTTGATTTTTATATTATAGTGATATTAAAAATATGGTTTTTATATTAATAAATTATTAAAAATATAATTTTTATGGGATGTAGAGAATAAAAATATGATTTTTATTTATTGAAAGAAGTGATAAAAATATAATTTTTATTATGAACAGCGGGACTAGGACTGCATTAGAATTTCAAACAGATCCAGATGGTTCAGCAGTTCAACAGTAAAGCACGGCGGAGTGGAACCCTCTGTGAGAACTTTTCACTTCGAATTTTCTTTTTCTAGTTATAATATATACTAGGATGCAGACGGTGCTTAGCAGCACTCGACACCCGTCGTCCACAGACCATGGACGGCTTGTGTGCTTGTGTGATGTGTTGTGAAATTGTTTGTGATGTTGATGTGAAATAGATAATAAAATATATTCATATGTTGAAATAAATTAATTATCGTTAAAAATATAATTTTTAATGTGAATATGAATATAGTGAATGTAAATAAATAAATATTCATTTACAAACTGGATGGTTTGTTTATGTACACCTATTTGAAGGATATTGATTGGGACGATTAATTTTACACATCACCCAACTGCACAAATAAAAATCTGTGTTTGTTGATTTGAAACCCCACACGGGTATTGGGATAAAATATGATATACACTAATCACAATAATTAGTTGTATGTCGATCGATTGATTGACAGGCTGTCATAAGCGTTAGATATCTATATTTGATGCTTATACAGATCATGCATTTTGGATGATGGTTGATTATTTATCGTTGCTATTATATACATGTGTTGTATGGAATCCATATAATTAACGTTATATGGTAATTGATTGGGCCTCATTCCAATTGGGAAAAATAAATAATATTAAAATATGAAAATAGTCATGTGTTGACTATGCTCATGTGTTGAGTAAAATATTTTAACACTAAAATTTACAACTTTATCATATTTAAGATTAGAATCTACTTTACGGTAGGAGTCTGATTAAAAATCAAACGATAGATACCATAATTTTATAAAATATATTACATAACAAAAATAGTCGTGTGTTGACAGTACTCATGCGTTGAGATTAGTCATGTGTTGAAAGAAATATAGATTCATGTGTTGAATAGAATAAATATTCATTTGTTGAACAAATTTATTGAAATATATAAAGCCGGGTTGATTAGAGTTGCGCTATTTTGGCGCGAACGATATTTATATCGATTATAGTCATTTTATAATGAATATAGAAAAGGTAGTGATTTCAAAATATAACGTTTTGAAAATATTATCATTTATATAGTAATGATGTGAAATATTCAATTTTGATTTGAAATTGAATATAGAGTTGAAATGGTTTTGAAAACGAATTTAAAACGACTTATAAAATACATTTTAGAAGGAAATCGACGAAATATAATATATATATATATATATATACATATTATATATATAATGGCCTGAATAGAACGCGCCGCGCCACGGTAGTTCGTGAATTTCGACCATTGACTTCGAATTGACGTTGAGGGAGATCCAACGGTCGGATTCTCCTAAAACCGGAACCGTTGGGTTCATGTTGAGAAGAGCTTTCCAATGAATATTAGAAATTTGAAATCTAACGGTTGGATTTGGAATTATGTCCAAATCAAATTTGGAAAAGGTCACTGTAAGTGCAGTTCGATGACCGTTGATGGAAATCGACTGTACGGGCCTTGATTAAATTATTAAAAATATTAATAATTTGTGTAAAATCATAATATGTGAACTGGAAAGAACTGGGATGAAAAATTCCTCATTTGAAAAGATAAAAATAGATTTTTATCGTAATGAACTAGTTTTGAACTAGAATTAAAATCAATTTACTTTTTAAATAAATAAATTGAATTTGAATTGGTTTTGAAAATAACCAGAATTTCCAATATATATAAAGTGGAAGTGGATTTGAATCGAAATTGTCTTTAGAATATTTCGATGTTGAATTCCATGATTATACAGATATTGTTATGGGAATTTGAAAGATATATTTATATCGTTATTCCCAATACGATATTTGTTGGTTTCAGAATTTGATATTGAATACAAGCCGATATATTTTCTATTTAGAGCCTTGTATTTAATATCAAATGAGATTTGGGTTTGTCATGAATCGTGTTTTAGGTGACATTGGTTCTTTAACCCAGTTAAAGACAAGATATTGAATTTTTGAGAAGATTAAAACTAAGTGCAGTTTTAAATGAATCTTAAATTAGATTGAAAGTGAATTGATAATTTAAATTATCAAATCTGAAAAGTGATCGAGAATGGAGTATCACCAGTTTCACTCCAAAGCGATAGTTAAATCTTTAATTAGATTTGAACGTGAAATGGTAATTAACTTTACTGATAACACCATGGTGTTAGATATGGAGTACTACCAGTTTTCTCCATGGGATAAATAGGTTGGGATTGGGAAATAAAATAAATAATTACTTCGGTGTGGTTCGCTAATCCTGACTAGTTTGGAAAACTATAAATGGTTTGAATTGATATCCAAAGGAAGATTAAAGAATAAATTTTAAAGAATTTATCTTTGATAAAATTAATGGGAACCTATCCCTAAGAATGTGAAATTTGAATAAAAGAATATTCTGAATTGGAATGAGGCTTATGTTGTGTTTGTGTAACACGTGTTTATTATATACGCGGATTATTCGGAAAGGCCGGGTTTACACCCATTCTGACCGATTCGACGGTATGTCGAAGATGGAGATGGTGGTTGAAGACCGTAAGTCTTCACATCGTTTGGGTGATTACTGATGATCTTGATTTGGCTGTACACCCAAGATGAGGGAATCGGTCGATGATCATCCAGACGTATTTGGAGATCGGTGGATATGCGAGGAAAGTGCCTCCAGTTTCGTTCAGACCCAGAACGAACTTGTAAATGGACTGTGTGTCTGACATTGGATTTTATTCTATGTTGATTGATCTCTATTAAATATACATCTGTTTGGTGGCGGAGAATTTATTCTCTTGCTTAACGCCCTTCTCTGAGACGTACGAGCTCAGAGGTTGTATATCGATGGACATCAGTCGCATGGCATGAATTGCTAGTGTGACACGCCTAAGTGGCAGATGATCAAGGCTTCTATTGAAAAGCAAAGTCTTGTGGTTGATGATCAAAGCACGGCCTGTGTGGCGCAGCTTTGTGTATAGCGTGAATTCGCGAGCCTCACACCTTGGGATGAGTCAAAAACGGGATAAGGACCCAAGGAGTGCACGACGTTTCTTTTTAGCTAGTGGTGGTGTCAGTGTTTAAACTGGCTGACATTTATATATACTTTTCACCTGTTTGGTTGTTGGAATGCGAGGCGCCTCGGATATAGGTCTGTTAGGACCGGGAAAAGTGTGTTCAGGAATTGCCAATCCTCAAAAGTAAGAGAGGAATGGCCTTGGAGGTTCCAAAGGATCATAGTGGGGTCCTGAGACATTTGCTAGAGTGTCTCGAATCGGAGAGGAACTTGCCCCTTGCCTCGACCCATGATGGAATCCAATTTCCAATATGTGACATTGCGGTTTTATTTGTAGAACCTAGTATGGCGACATAGTGGTATGGGTCATTCATGCCGCCTTTGATTAATATTTATGATTGAAATTGTTTTGACACTATACATTTATTATAGTATCAAATAATGTGTTTTAAACGTATCAAGCATGCTTTGGCTATTATAAGGTAAAAACCCAATCCTCCGGCTTGCATTGCATTGTGTGATGGGACCTAGGTCTTATAATAGCTTCATTTTCCTTTGTTTAGCATTGGGCTGTTTGTTTTATGCACTGGTATTCTTGGGAGGAAACCCGTTCCGTGTTATACGGCGTGGTCCCTTGATTTACCGAACTTTAAAATAAAGATTAATAATTGTTTTAGTTTTTACACCAGTCACATGACTGACCTGGAGTTTATTGTTTTAACGTAAACTCTTGGTGCCCCTATTTTCCACATGGGCAGCTAGTAGTTTTCGTTTTGCAGATTTATATTCACAGGATCCTGATTTATACCTGGAACGATGCTCGGAAAGCTCTGTATCCGCGTATTACTTTCAGTTGTGTTTTGTATTGTTTTTCCGCTGCTATGTAATTTATTGTAATCACTGATATTTATCGAATGTATTTTATTCATTTATACTCTGTATATTCTTGTAATCTGATGGAATTGTTGTAATAAACAATGAAATGTTCTTCTGTTTGCGTTCAATTTTGTTTTGTTCTCAGGATAATCCGGGCTTTCCTTCCCGGCGAAGTTACGGGCTATCACAGCTATGTATTGAAAATTTTGATCAGTGGATACTCATTAGATGTGACATTAGTATCTAAAAGTGACGCATTAATGGTTGAGTGCATTATGAAATAAACCTGCATAAATAAGCTTTGGTCTAGCAACATGATAGTTTAGAACATATGTGCTTTGTATGGGATATATGAGTTTACATATGACTAGCAATGATCTTAATATATATACTTGCCGGTGGAGCACTTAACAAGATAAAGATAAGGCCATGGAATATGACCCCAAAAAAAAACCAAAAAAAAAACCATAAATGTTTAAATCCAAGTGCCTGGATGAAAAGCTATCAATTTTCTGAAATAATAGCATAAGAAGGGATGGTTGGTATAATCGTTGAGTTTGAAAAGAAGTTTTTTGTAGATAAACCAATTTATTAATAATGTAAATTCTTGGCTGGGAATACTAAAAAAAAACAACTCTGAATTGATTTTTATAGTACGAATGGAAAGCATTACGCCTTTTTACAATTTGAAACAAAAAAGTAAGAAAGTCACATGTTAAGACATAAGTGAATATATTTCTGGAAATAAGCAAATAAAATGCAATTTTTTTCCAATATAATGTGAAGTACAAGCACATAAGATATGTAGTATAGCCTGATACATGTTCAACCTACTTAAAAAAATATGCTTGTATGTTAAACTTTTCACCTAAATATAATGATGCTATGATAAGGGAAACAAGCTATCTATTTTAAGTACATGAAAGTTTTTGAAAATGCCACATCAATGACTTGATAATTGCCTGGAAAACAGTGTAGATATAACAACATTGCTATGTAAAATAAATGAAGCTTTTATATGACAGCAAATGTTTTGAAAAAAATTTTGGATTTGAAGCCTGGAAAATAAAATTTGTGCACATCCACAAGCTATAGGCACATGTTTATTTCTTTATATATAAGAGCCCAAGGTAAATATTTTCATAGAAAAGGGAGGCAAAAAATATTTGAAGTATATTAACACAAATATTGTTATAACCGAGTTTAGGAAATTGTTTGCATATAGCTTTCCTGAATCTAAGTAGCTATATGAATGCTTCCATATAAACTAAGTGCACACATATGCATGACATGGCTGATGTTTGTATTGGGAATACATGTTTATCCACCAATGGTTAATATTTAAATGAAAATACTAGTAGCATTTTAAGAGATTTAAGGGAAGGATTAAGCTAGGGTTCTTGCTTGGTATCAGTTTCTAACACTTTAGTATCAGTTTTATAAGGTGGCTAAAGTATCACAAAATAATGTATTTAGCCTAATTATGATTCATGTAAATTCTAGTAAGAACTTTGATTTTTACTCATAAGTGGCAGATACAGAGAATGACCAAATCTACACTTTGTTTAACTGTCTAATTAATTATAGCTAATTGTTAGACCAAAAAATGGTCCTAACACCCAAATCGTCGTATTTTGAGCATAGGATATGAAGAAATAACTGAAAAATAGAGAAAAGAGCAAGACAACAGGATTTTTATAGTGGTTCGGCGTTAACGAGCCTACGTCCACTTTATATTTTCTCATTTCGCTCAGAGGTTACAATTACAATGAATATTGGCTCTCAATCACTTGAATTCAATGAATAATTCTCTCCGAATCCATTGAATTTATTTAGGAAGATGGTGGTTATTCATGGAGAAGTGTTGGCCATGGCAGCCATGGAAGTTGAGATGCAAAAAGTCCCCTGAAAGTGCCATCTGAAGGTGTATTTATAGCTGTAGGAAAGCTCCTGGGAGGACTGGGTCGTGGTAGGACACGTGGCATGCGATCCGGAAAAGTAGGAGATCGAATAGCCTTAAGAATAGGTCAAAACAGTGCATGTATCTGCAGGTTCGGCGATCGGTTCGTGGGTCTGGGATCGGTTCGTGATATGGGCTCGGTTCGTGATATGGGCTTCACGATCTGAGGCTTGGTTGTGAGCTGGAGTGGACGGATCGTGTCTTGAGGACGCTCCGCGAACAGAGGGGGCGATCCGATCCGATATCCACGATCCACGGTACGCGATCCGACCAGGAATGACACGAGTTGATGCTAATCTGGACCCGTTCACGGAAACGGGCATAACTTTCAAACCGTAAGTCCGATTGAGCCGAACCAAAGCTCAAACTGAAGCTTATTCAGAGGGCTACAAGCATATGATGTGAATAGATCCAAATGAGGTCGTTTGATAAGGGTTTCAGACCAGTTTATACTGGTGTTGTGATTTTTAACAAACTGCCTTGTGTCTTCTGACGATGCCTCCAATGTCGGAGAGTGATGTTATCCAGAGATTCCATATGAGGCAGCATTTACCCAGAGGTGTGTCAACACGATCTTTGCTTTGGGTAGCCTGGTCACAAAGCAGGCTAACATTTTGCCCCCCAAAGTACATCTTATCGAAGATGAGATGTGCTTTGAATATGTTGAGGTAAATCTCTCTGGAACGTCATTTATCCTTGAGAAGGCTTTATCCAATTGTTGCATTGCTTCCATTGGAGCTAGTCAGGCCAAGTTCAAAAAGTCATGCTAAACCGTTGGCTCCCGAGCGTGATTCCGAATAATGGAGTGTGTCAAGAATCTTCGGGCTCTAAGCTACCATCTGGACCATTGGGATGGAGCACGCCAAAATCGTCATACGAGTTTGTCATTTGTACTCAAGTTCGAACTATCTCGATATCTTGATATTGATTCAGGATCTTAAAATCGCATTGAATCGTAACAGTAAGGAATTCAAAAGCCATGATCACTCTGGATCGTAGTCGAGAGACTCCACAATTGTTACGGATCATTTCTTAATCCAATATTCACATATGAAGCAGGCAGTAAGGGATGTTGTTAAAATTATATGGACCAGTGCCTATAGGATCGTCACCATCGCAAGGTAGTAGATAGGTTTGCCACTCCTTCCATTCGATGTAGTTTGAGTCTTTAAGTTCACATTTGATCCACAAGCTAGCTCGCTTGGTCGGCAAAGATGAGTAAGGTTGTACTCCGGAGGCATGACGTACATGTTTTGAATCCCATTTCATGCCTGGATTGTCTTTAAAGTTAGTCTATGAACCGACGCTTGCGCTCTCAGTGCCATCGGAGGACAAGCGAGGTCAGTATTTATGCCCCCAGTATCGATGGGGGTTGAGTTGAGTCAACAAGGCATTTAGTCTTGAAGATTTTATACTTCCTGTCGTTGCATCTGGTAAGAGTTGCAGGTTCAGCAATCTTAGTCCACCCAGATCATTCTGTACTGTTTCTCTATTTAGCAAAAATCGGAATTGTATATGCGAATGGTTGAACCACATTTGCTTTGATATCATCTCTTCTCTTTAGTCAGATAGTGAGGATTGCCTCATCGGGCATCAGCGACTTCGGTTACTCTCATCAGATCAGTTGTGGAGTTAAGTAAGGTTGTTGAATGCGAGTGAATAAATGTCGTTATGAAGTTAGTTGGGCCCCTCCGTTTATGCTTCGGCATAGTCCAAAATGGTTATCACAGTCTTATCGAGTCTCTTTCTCATGCTCGGTTCAATTGTGCTTGACAAATAAGATCATGGGCTCAATAAGTGGTATAGGTTCTCTTTGTAACTGCACATTTTTGTCATTCTTTTCCGGGGCTTTTCCTTTGTCCTCACCGTTTCAGGAATGGAAAGGTGCTCTATTTTTTAGTCGGAAAAGCATCTTGGTTATTCGTCTCGACGTTAACACTTTTTTTTTGTCATAAAGGTCTGTCCACCTCAGGGTTGAATTCGTCAGAGCCTCTGAAGAAGTCTCGTTGTGGTAAAGCATTGAAATATGTGGGAATAAGAGGATATTCTAATGTCCCATGTGAAGAGGCTATGATTGTCGTTACCCACATCATCTTGAGAAGAAAAGCTTCTTGAGAGGTGCCGAATCAAACTAGCGAGTAGGTTGCCATCAAAGAATTGATGCATATTATCAAGATCCTGGCTGGTGCCCCCAGCATCGAATCTGAGATTACAAAGGGGGTCTTTGCTGATTTCTTGTTTCCATGTCGATATTGCTCCCGGGTCATGGTTTGAGTCATTCGACCTGACCGGGTTCCTGTTTTTCGAGTTGTTGCGTTCTTTCTTGGAGCTGAGTATGAAATGTCGCTTGAGTATTCATTCGAGTTGGAACTAATGCTGGTCGTGCATGACCTGAGCTTGTTGCGATCCTTGTATTTTCATCTGGGTTATTGCAGGTAGTTGTTCCATTGCCCGTGTTTCCATCCATGATGTTATGAATCGAAGCTGCATGCTGCATGCCTGCTGATTGGTTTGTGTTCAACCCAAGCTGATGGTTAATATCTGACTATGCCTAGTTCGTCATTACTTGAACTTCAATTTTATCATTTCCAGCGAATTGATGATTGTTGCTCGGCCTTCCAGTTTAGTGCTGGCGCCCTCACCCTCGGGGGTTTGTTCTGAGTAGCGGACTTCAAATCCATATCTTTCATACTCCCTCTTCGCATCATGAGTTAGAGTTGGGTGAAAATCAATTTGTTGGTACGAAATCCACGCTAATCTTTTGTCCTTTATCCAGGCTCTGAGGATCGGCATCAAACGACGAAAGGTTAGACTGTGATCGTCCCGAGTGTTCCGGCTTGCCCCCTGCGTCAAGGGAAAGGTCGGAGATACGATGGTGTGTCACATCTAACGGTTGCATGAGATGTATCTAGTCTCATCTGAGCTTTCGAGTCTGGAAGTAGGTTAGGACCAAAAAACGTTCTCTTTGCATTTGTTTCCTAGTCCTCAAGGAGCCTGTCAAGATCACAACATAAGTCAAATACAGGCATATAAGCTATGTCTTCTGCAAATATTTTCAATAGTCATGCCCCCAATCATAGGGTAAATGTGAAAGACATGCGGTCGGATCACTTCCCTTTTGAATTCAGACATGTAAACATGAGGAGAGGAAGTTGCTTTCAGTCTGACCCCCGAAACTCCGGCGGGGTAAGAGTTCTTGTGGCGCTAAGTCTCTAGCGCCTTTACACTCTCCCGTCCAAGCTCTGAGGACAGAAATCGAGCGGTGAAGAGTCAGATTGTAGTTGCCTCGAGTGCTCCCGTTTGCTCTTTGCATCAAGGGAAATGTCGGGGACGAAATGGTTGCATCATGTTCAATTATTACATGGGATATATCCAGCCTTATCTGAGCTTCCTGTTCTGGAAGTAAGTTGGGATGAGCAGATGGACGTTCTCTTTTCATCTGCTTTCTGGTCTTCAAGGGGCCTACATCATCCTTCTGGATGCGACCCTTTGTTCGTTTTCCATTAGCATGTTGCCATTGTTGCGAATGAGGCCCTCGCGTTCTTGACTAGTTATCTTTTGTAAACCTGCGTTTAGTAATAAAATTTTTGTTTCTTTCGCATTGTCTTGTACCTGCGAATGGGCAAATAAGTCATGAAGCGCTATAAGTAGTCAATGCAATTATAAATGAAAATGCACTAAAGTAATATGTGTGTATAGGTATGCTTCCAATCAATCATTAACTTAGTGCCTGTCCAGGGCTTTGTTGAGGATTGATCAGGATCTTATTTGTTTTGCCCCCATGTCTGGGCATGGAGGATTCGGGCTCAAAGCTCAGTTAATCCCCCGACACTCTGGCGGGGTAAGAGCCCTCGTGGCGCTAAGTCTCTGGCGCCTTTATACTCTCTCTGGAGTTTAAACTCAGCGGTTCCCCGATCCTTCAGCGGGGTAGGAGTTCTAGTTCGTTTCATGGTATGCTCAACGATCCTTCAGCGGAGTAGAAATTATGGGGGGTGCTGAGTCTCCAGCACATTTCTCAGCGCTCAATCAGAGGGCTTTTATACTCATTCTCAACTCTGGAGAATTAGAGTTCGAGCTCAGCAGTTCCGTCGCTCCCCGATCCTTCAGCGGGGTAGGAGCTCTTTCTCAGCGCTCAATCGGAGACGCTTTTATACTCATTCTCAACTCTGGAGAATTAGAGTTCGAGCTCAGCAGTTCCGTCGCTCCCCGATCCTTCAGCGGGGTAGGAGCTCTTTCTCAGCGCTCAATCGGAGACGCTTTTATACTCTCCTGGCAGTCGCCGAGGTTAGAGTTTTGCTTAGGCGGCTCCGATCATGGTACACCGCCACGCCTTGTAGACGTCATCTTCGCGTCCTTTATACTCTCTCTCGGCTCTGGAGAGTTAGAGTCACGGATCAAGCGGTCTGCAATCTTGCATGCCCATCGAACTCGTCCTAGGTTTATATTTTAATCCAAGCTCTGAGGATTAAAACCAGTCGGACGAACAGTTGGAGCATTTGCCAAGGCTTTGAGTTCCTCCGAACAGTCTACGGGAGGGATGGTTGGCACCTGACTTCGGGTACCTGCATTATTCATATCGCATGAGTTAGTCATGTCAATAACTCGGAAAGCATGCGAAAGTAAATTGCATGATTGAAAAGTGAGCATATCAAGGGGCAGTGCCGCCTCCTTTATTCAGATTCATGCGATTCAGTGGCGTCGAGGACAGGATCGAGCCATATGGGCGGTCACACTGCGTTCTTCTGGAGTCGGACTACGACTTTGCGATTCAATGATTTATGTACGATTGTTTTTTTTTGTTCTGCCACGCGTGAGCCAAGGATTGGATGGTCGTTCTAGATCCACCTTGAGCTATATGATTTTCTTTAGATGGAGGGCGTGGTTTTGTAGACGAGCAGTTCAATCGAGCTCGTTATGGTTCTGTTCCATAATCCCATATGCGGGTGTCAGAAATCTGATCGGTATCAAATCCGGGGTACCTACACCATCCACATATTAGTTCATCTGAGTTAACTACATCAATAACTCATAAAGTATGCAAATATAAGAGTCATAGTTAAAGAACAGTCCTGTTAAAGGAATGAGCGTAATTATGAGCGAAAATGGCGTTGCATGTTCATTGCAGGTCCATTTTGCTTCGCCTTAGCTCTGCCAGTGGAGGGCTGCCAAAATCTTTTAGATGATGAAGGATATCTTTTCAAAATATTGTGGGGCGGCAGTCCCAAGAATGAATAGGCCTTGATCGGGGTCCTGAGATGGCAAAGGCGGTTAGGTGGGTACTATAAGTGAGTGATGAGGGCGCGTCTCCCTTTAAATCGTCTCTTGGCCCCCATGCTGAGGGTAAGGATAGAGTGCCGGGGAGTCATGTTTGTACTGCTAATAGTAGCACGCCATCACATTGGTGTTAGGATGGAAGTTGGCACGAGAACAACGGATTCATGCTTGTAGAAACTTTTGCACTTTCTGTGCTAGGAAATAGAATATAGCAGCTGGAGAGATAGTCATATCCTGTAAATTCGCCGGTATGCCTTCGATCCTATGTCAGGGACAAGGGTTTGTGCGCAAACAATCAATCATCGCTCGGGTGCAAGCGTTCTAAACCCTCAACTTGCTGACCTTCAGGCAAGACTAATGCAATTGGCCATGCAAACTTTTGGTGTATCAACTTTGAATTAGGTGATGTAACCTCGAGTAATCCATGCTAAAATCTCCAGTTGCCCCCAGCATCTGGGGCATGAGTTTGCTTGGCATATAATCGATGAGGGGAGTAGAAGTGTGAGTCTTCACTTTCTAACTTCAGAACGCCATTGCCCAGAAGTTTCATTCATGTACATCTCCCATCTAATGGGTGGCTGACTGGTGATTTGGTCGAATCATTTAGGGCGGTGAATTTGGCAATTGCACTCGTTGGTGTTTGTTTTGGGACAACCTTCCAAGAGAAATAGGCAATGTCGAATTGCATGTCATACCTCGAGACATAAAGAACGATTGCACGCCTTTCACTTCACCTTGTTAGATGCATTTTGTGCTGTAGGAAGTTTATCATGGAGTTAACCATGACTCTCTTCTGGGTTCGGTCTCCAACGTTGGATCAACTTCCATTTTATCAATGGTTGTATTTCATAGTGTCTTGATGGGGATCGTCTCTATCTTTTCTGGATTATCGGAACTTTCTTATTCGACCAGATGATTCGACTTTAGATCTTTTGTGTATGAAATATGAGGTATGTTGTAACGTTCCAATCCATCTAATAACTCTTCTGCCCATTCTAGGTAAGCTGCAAGTTGTGGTTTCTCCGACTGGAATTCCTTTCGAGTCGTCCTTCGGGGGTTATCTGCAAAACTTCGGCGTTGTGTTGCCGATCATTTCTTGCACCGTCTGTATACAACTTCCAAGTGGCTGATTTCATCTTTCATTTCGAATGGCAACTCCATATAAAATCCCGCGATAGTGAACTTACTGCATATGTCTTATTTGCTTGACAGGAGAACACTTCAGGTTAAGATGGATTTGAGGTTGTCTGACAGACCGGTCCAAACGAACACATCCAGGCTCGCCTTAGTCAGGTCGGCGTCACCAGTCAGAACACGCGCAGTTGCATTATTAGATGTCACCCTTCTTCATCCCGAATCACCATCCTCTCTGGAGTCTATGTCTTCGGGCAGGTCGTTTGGCGATTCCTTTTGCGATGCTCCCATTATTCGCAACATTGACACCTCCTTCACACTCCATTTCATCTGGAGGGGAAGCGTCTTTGGGTTTCACGCAATCTCTGTTGCGTAGCATAGTCCATCCAGCTGAATAGTCGGCTTCTCCAATAACTTGGTCACCATAGACCATTCCCGCTCCATCTTCGGTTAGCATATTTAGCAATAGGCACTAGGGTGCAATGTAGGCTCTGAATTCTGTTGGAGTTGGTCTGTCTGAATCTTGATCAGATGAGCTTGAACATGATAGCATAGCTTGTGAGGCTTCAAGTAAGGTTCGTATATCCTATCACAACTGTTGTATGAAGTGGAGAGCTAATGGTTGATTCATATTTGCGTTGATCTCAAATTCTCATTTCTTGACCAATGTCATAAGGTGGCTGGTGAGCAGTCAAGTTGTTATCATCTCAGCAATGATCCATATATCCAATCACGGCCTGCGGAGGTTCAATTGGTTCCTAACTCTGGGGACTAAAGTACATCGATCTAACCCTTGGACACGTGGAAATCAATCTATCTCGATGCGGTTGACGGCAAATAGGTGAACCGTAGGACATATGTTTTTCACCATGCCATTCAAGCGAAGGGTAACTTTGTAGTGCTAGGGTCCTTACTTGTCGTCGGGTATCCAATTATTGAGAATCATGGTCATTGGGATCTTTTGAGTCATCCTCAGAATAGTATCCGGGTTGCTCTATGTCAATGTCATCTGGGATTTCGCCATTGGAGCTGTGGAAGAGGAGGCTGTTATGAGACCATCATTATTTTGCATACTGCCATAGCCAGCGTGTCGAATCTTTTCAACAACTCCTCACATTCAATAACATCGGTAGATGGAGGTCATGGCTTCTGGAAAGAATCCTCAGAATACCTACCGAATCTTGGTTGATAAGCATTTGTGATAATTGTGGGTCAAAATGTACTCCGAGCCGAAGGCGAGCCGTGCTCCGAGCCGAAGGCGAGGCCGTCAGCGGGTCCGGGCGCAGCGCCGGCGGGGGTCCGGGGCCCCGCAGTCCCGGCGGCGATCGACCTAACCGGATGTGGGCACCGCACGATTTTTTCGATTTTGGAAGATAGAGCCTTTTCTGAAATGATCTGAAAATTACATTTTTTCCAAAATATGTCACTTTTTTGGGTCGGATCGCGACCCTTGTTCGTCACCACTTTTCTGGGTCGCGGTTCGCTACTGTCGTCTGGTTCGTGGCTCGGATCGTCAATTAATCATCGTCTTCGGATCGGATCGCGGATCCTACACCAGGTCGGGTCGTGAAGATCATTCTGGGCCCGGGTCGTGGGGGTCGTTCCGCGATACGCGAATCGGATCGTGATGGCTCCTGCGATCCGCGAATCGGATCGTGATGGCTCCTGCGATCCGCGAACCGCGAATCGGATCGTGATGGCTCTCTGGGCTCCGTTCGCGGAGGTCGTTCCGCGAACCGCGAATCGGATCGTGATGGCTCCTGCGATCCGCGAACCGCGAACCGACCACCTGCTCTAACCTGCTCCTGTGCATTTTCTTTATAATCCTCATTCAGATCTCAGTGAAAGCACCAAAATGTTAGACCAAAAAATGGTCCTAACACCCAAATCGTCGTATTTTGAGCATAGGATATGAAGAAATAACTGAAAAATAGAGAAAAGAGCAAGACAACAGGATTTTTATAGTGGTTCGGCGTTAACGAGCCTACGTCCACTTTATATTTTCTCATTTCGCTCAGAGGTTACAATTACAATGAATATTGGCTCTCAATCACTTGAATTCAATGAATAATTCTCTCCGAATCCATTGAATTTATTTAGGAAGATGGTGGTTATTCATGGAGAAGTGTTGGCCATGGCAGCCATGGAAGTTGAGATGCAAAAAGTCCCCTGAAAGTGCCATCTGAAGGTGTATTTATAGCTGTAGGAAAGCTCCTGGGAGGACTGGGTCGTGGTAGGACACGTGGCATGCGATCCGGAAAAGTAGGAGATCGAATAGCCTTAAGAATAGGTCAAAACAGTGCATGTATCTGCAGGTTCGGCGATCGGTTCGTGGGTCTGGGATCGGTTCGTGATATGGGCTCGGTTCGTGATATGGGCTTCACGATCTGAGGCTTGGTTGTGAGCTGGAGTGGACGGATCGTGTCTTGAGGACGCTCCGCGAACAGAGGGGGCGATCCGATCCGATATCCACGATCCACGGTACGCGATCCGACCAGGAATGACACGAGTTGATGCTAATCTGGACCCGTTCACGGAAACGGGCATAACTTTCAAACCGTAAGTCCGATTGAGCCGAACCAAAGCTCAAACTGAAGCTTATTCAGAGGGCTACAAGCATATGATGTGAATAGATCCAAATGAGGTCGTTTGATAAGGGTTTCAGACCAGTTTATACTGGTGTTGTGATTTTTAACAAACTGCCTTGTGTCTTCTGACGATGCCTCCAATGTCGGAGAGTGATGTTATCCAGAGATTCCATATGAGGCAGCATTTACCCAGAGGTGTGTCAACACGATCTTTGCTTTGGGTAGCCTGGTCACAAAGCAGGCTAACACTAATTAATCAATTTATTTTGCTGTCAATATTTTGACTCTAAATTTATAAATATGGAGAAACTTATGTATTTTCCTTAACATAAATTTAAATGTTTAAACTGATTTACTACTGGAGTTAAATGATCCTGGAAAGGTTAAATAAGCCAGGGAGGAGAATCTCTATAGAGGAGGAAACACGATCCGAATCTCCCGGTCTTCGAAGAGGCGGAAAATCATGGATTGCGTTGAGAACATGACACGTCGAAACACAACTGTAGAACATTTCATTGCTATTACAACAATTACATTAGAGTACAAGATATCAGAGCTCAAATAAATAATATATAGCGGAAGAATATCATAGTTTTGATTTACAAAACAACGGAAATAAAAATGTATAAATACAAGCGGTAGAAATACATCAACTAACACAACTGGAATAAATATACGAGTACAAAGCTTCCCGAATATAGCTCCAGGTGTAGGTCAGAATCCTGTGGAAAGAAATATCTACGAAAACCAAAACTATTAGCTACCCATGCGGAAAATAAGGGCACCTAGAGTTTAGGTTAAAACAATAAACTCTGAGTCAGTCATGGGACTGGTGTGAGAACTAAAACAGTTATTAAACTTTATTTTGACATTAGGTAAAATCAAGGGACCACGCCGTATGACACGGAACGGGTTTCCTCTAAGAATACCATAAAACAATGCAATGCCAGAAGGAAAAATGAAGCTATTATAAGACTCAGGTCCCATCACACAATGCAACGCGAGCTGGAGGATAGAGTTTTACCTTATAATAAACAAACATGCTTGATATGCAAAATTTATCTTTTATTATTAATAGTGCATAGTGTATAAACCACTTTAAATATAAATGTATCAATCTTAGGCGGAATAGGTACCATATATTATATCGCCATATAAAGGTTTACAACTAAAATAGAGCGTCGTGTATTGGAAATTTGGATTTCCATCGATGAGCCAGGGCGAGGGATCGTCCTTACCGATTTCGAGACACTCTAGCAAATGTCTCAGGATCACATCTATGGGCAACCCTTGGATCTTCAAGGCTGGTCCATACTTACTTTAGTGGATTAGTTATTCCTGAACAATACGTTTTCTAGTCCTATCGGACCTCCACAAGGTCAATATGTCGACCATATCCAAGGCGCTTCGCAAACCAACACCACATAAGTAAAAATGTCTGAGCTCCATACCATGACACCACTTCTAGCTAGAAAGAAACGCATGCACTCCCCGTAATCACTATCCTGTTTTTGGCTCATATCGAAGTATGAGGCTCACGAATTAACGCTACAACACAAAGCTGTGCTAATTAAAGCGGTGCTTTGATCATCAACCAAGGAGCCCTGCTTTTTAACAAAAAGCCTTGATCTACGCATCTTAGCTTGCCACATCGTCATTCCATACTGTACCATTGATCATCTACCAATATACAACCTCTGAGCTTGTACATCTCAGAGAAGGGTGTTAAGCTAAGAGAATAAATTCTCTGCCACCAATTAGTTATATATATTTAGCAGAGATCAACGAATTCCTCATAAAGGAATATAATGACAGACATACAATCCATTTATAAGTCCATTCTGGGTCTGAACAAAACCGGAGGTACCTTATTCCTCGTCCCATATGTCCAATACAGGAGAGAGGCCCTCGCATATCCGGTCGATCTCCTAGTACATCAGAATGATCAAGATCGTCTTGGGTGTACATCCCAATTAATTCATCAGTAATCATCCAAATGATGTAAAGATCTCCAGTCTTCAACCACCGTCTTCATCGTCGATTTTAAATCGTCGTAACAATTATTCAGAATGGGTTAAACCTGTCTTTCCAAATAACTCGCGTATACTTTATAATCATGTGATAAATAAAGATAACACACATCTCATTCCAATCCAGAATATTATTTTATTCAGATATTCTTTACATTGGGAATTATTCCCATAAATCTTATCAAAGATTTAATTCATTTAAACCTCTTGTTTAAATCTTTCTTTGAAAACCATTTTAATTTTTTTTATATTATCTTTTAACAATCTTTAAACCAATTTAAGGTTTATCAAACTAGTCGTGATTAGCGAGGCTTACCGTAGTAATCATTTATTTTATTATCCTAATTCCAACCTATTCATCCCATGGAGCAAAACTGGTAGTACCCCATATCTAGCACCCAATGTGTTATCGGTAAATTTAATTACCATTTATCGTTCAAGTCTAATTAAAGATTTAACTATTGCATGAAGTAAAACTGGTAGTACTCCATTCTCGAATCATTCCTTGAATTTGGTAAATTTAATTACTGCATTCACATTTTAATTAAAGATTCATTAAAACTCCATTTATTTTTAATCTCAAAAATGATTACTCAAATTAAGAAATTAATCCTGTCTTTAAATGGGGTAAAGAACAAATGTCTTTTAAAAACATCGTTCGCGATAAACCGCGAAATCATCTTTCACTTAATTCCAATTTTATTAAATAAACTGGAAAACTTCATTAAATCTTATTTAAAGATTTATTCTTTCTCAACTAAGTTTAAGAATGATATTATTTAAGATACCATTCACAACAAACCCAAAATCCAATTCAGTATTAATTACAAGATTTTAAATGAAAATCATATCGACTTACATTCAATACCAAATTATGAAACCAATAGTTATCGTATTTGAATACTATATTTATATCTTTCAATTTCATATAACAATATCCGTATAATTACAGAATCCAATATCGAACATTCGAATACAATTTGCATTTCAAATCCATTCCATTATATATATATGTTGTAAAATTCTAATCATGTTAAAAGCCATTTGCTATCCAATTTATTATTTCTAAAAATCATTGGATTATTTTTCTTGTTATTAACTAGTTCATTCGGATTAAAATCCCTTTTATCTTTTCAAAACTTGGAATATTTCATCCTAAATATTTCCAAACCATTTATTATGATTTTTCATAATTTATTTACGTTTTTAATAATTTTCATAAGGCCCTTACAGTCGGTTTCCAATATCGGCCACCGAACTGCATCCATAGCGACCTTCTCTAAAATTGTTTTGGACATATTTTAAAATCCAACTGTTCTAGTTTAAATCTCTTATACTCATTGGAAAGCTCTTTTCAATACGAACCCAATGAATCCGGTTTAAGGAGAATCCGACGGTCGGATCTCCCGTTACGTCCATTCAAAGTTAGTGGTTGAAATTCGCGAACGATCGCGGCGCATTCTATTCATGCCATTTAAAATATATATATATATATATCATCGATTTCCATTTAAAAACATATATTATAAAACATTTATAAATTCATTTCAAAACGATTTAACTCTCATTATCAATTCAAATTAAAATTGAACCTCCCATTTTATTTTTATCTAAAAAGGATAATATTTTCAGAATGTAATATTTTGAAATTCAATCTTCTAAACATTCATTATAAAAATGAATTATAAAATCCAGGTGAACTAAAATAGCATTTTCTACTCAAGTCGGCTTTATATATTTACATTTCCGTGTCCATCCAAAATCGGACATCAAAATCGAACTTTCAATCTTCATTTAATATTACACTACAAAAGTATTCATGTTTATTCCGGATTGGAATAAAATCTCAATAATTATTCATATAAATAAATTTATGTAGATTACATATATCATAAACATCGAACGATAGTTACAACAACTATCAACAACCAATGTAACATCCAGTGTGCATTTTATTTTCATACAAGCTTCAAATGATTTATTGACGCTCATACAAATCCGTCAATCAACCGATTAACCGCAAATTCACATAAGAGAGATGTGTGAGTCAAATATCATCCCAAGACCCGTGCGGGGTTTTCAACCAATAACATTAATTTATACCAATCATTGGTTAGTAAATTTAACCAATTCTAATTCAATTAGAGTTATTTATCAAACTAACTAATTTTCATCGTTCAACTTATAAATAAATAATTAGGTCCAATCCCAACTATCATTTTAATATTAACATTTTCAAGCATGTTCAACATTCCAAATCCATAATGACAATACACAAATCACCAAATCATCCATATAAATAAATACTCAACTACCAAATGTCATTGATGGCGCCACAAGTGTCCATCCACGGAGTTTGAAATGCGAGTGTCACTAATATCCATACAATGCTTATAATGCAAATGATTTGTGAAGAGTTTATGTGTTGAACTAACAAAAAGAATAACTATAAGATGCAATTTCTAATTTGCAACTTAAAATGCATAACTAACTAACTACTCTAATATACTAATTTAAAAACAAGATTTTAGTGAGCGAGTTCTCACCTAATAGCAAAGCCAAACGTCTCCACTCTTCCTATGTAGAAAACTTCTTCGCACCTTCACCATCATTTCACCGTCACTTCAATTCGCCACTCCAACTCTGGAATTTGCGAACGTCCTCCAAACTTCACCAAACCTCACTACTAGCACAAACGCGTCATTCTGGACAACTTTCGCCTAGTCGACTTTCTTTCCAAAACGCTCCAGTTCGCCAGAAATCGTGAATCTTCAGTCTGAATCTGCAAACTTCTATCGCGTTTTCTAGAGAACTCCGTACTCCAAAATTAGAATGTGATATGTTGAAATTGTGTAGATAAATGAGATCTACAACATTCGTTTATAGAGCCTCGGCTAGAAATGGACTAATTGAAAGATATAGGCGGAAGAAGATGAGGGGCTTATTTGCAAAACGAGAATTTTGTAAAAGAGGGGCTTTTTTGCGAAGTGGGGCCCACGGAGGGCTGGTGGCTGGGAGGAGGGCAGCGTGGGGCCTGACCTGGCGTGGGAGGCCGCTGGTGGTGGCGGTGGGGTGATGGTGGTTGGTGGTGGAGAGAGGAAGCTAGGGTTAGGGTTTGCAAAATGGAGAGGAGAGAGGAGAGCAGAAGAGATAGGAGAAAGGAGGATCAGAAGGAGCGGGCGCTAACCAGCGGTGGCTGGTAGAGGTGAGGCGGCGGTTGCCATATGGAGGAGGAGCCATTAAAGAGGAAGAGAGGAAAAAAGTTGAGGAAAGGAGTAGTGAAGGAAATGAATAGAGAAAGGGGTTTAAGTAGGAATTTTAACTCCTTTTCCATCTGATCGCCCGAACGCAAACGATCTCCAAATGTTGTGAATTTCGGACACTAGATAATACACGCCAAGACGAATCTAACGAACAAACTTTCGTCAAATTCAGAGTTTGTTTGACCTTTCATTTTATTTCTCAAACAGTCTCATATATCATTCAATAAATGCGGTTTTAACGTACATTTTCTTCTTGCACGCCCACATGCTAACTCCAAAAACCATGGCCTTTTGAATTTAACCATTATTTGGCGATACGAACCTAGAAAATAACAGAATCGAATTCTGAGGTCGTCTCAACAACATTCCTTTGTAAGATGACTGCCTGTTTTACCCTGAACTGTTTTATCGCGCTCAACCACACAATGGCTCCATTGGACGCGCATTTTGGAAAACAATAATGATTTGTCATTATGAATCCAACAAAATTGGTCTCGTCGAATTCTGAGCTTCCTAGCAAAATTTCACTTTTTAAGGCTTATGCGCTGATTTTAAAAATCGAACTTTTAAAATTCTCAAAAACAAAGCTTTCAAATTAATTTAATAATTTTCCTGAGTTTATCTTGGATTAAATAAAATATAAAAATAATTTTAAAGTTATTCTCAAATTTTATTTTGCAAAAATGACCAATTTATATTGCATATTCATCAAATTAGCTTAAATTAAAATAAACTAAATTGGTTATGAAAATACGGATTGTTACAACCTCCCCTACTTAGAACTTTTTCGTCCTCGAAAAAGAACAAAGCTGAAAGTTGTTTAACCAACCAACTCAACTTTCATTCTGGCTTAAGTTCTTCAGCTTTTCAGTTTCTAAGAATTTTAAAATTTCCCTGAAATTTGGCTAACACCCTAAATTTTTGGAAAATTTCGCCATAACCTCCTTTGTACGGAGAGGGTCTGAAAATTTACAGGTACGTATTAGGTACCCAATAAATCAATATATCGCATACAAAATTTTGTGACCTATCTATGCCCAAGAGAGATGTGTAAAAAGTCGAAATCTCAGACCTTGCCCCAATGTCGGAAACTCAACCATGTGCCATAACTAAAAACAAGAGAGACGTGCATTCTTGTCACCCCCTGATCTGTGTAGGGTTTTTATTAAATCCTGCAATTTATCGTTATATGTTATTAAGTCCATAATCAGTCCTCAGTTCAACCTGTAATTGAGTCCTCGCCATACAAGCATCTCGCTTATATGGTAATCCAAACCTCGTCATATAAGCGCCAAATGCTTATATGGAATATGGTATGCTATGCTATCTTCGGCAGTAGTATGTTATGCAGTGTGATCCATAATTAATTTGTTACTATCCTATGGCGTATATTTTTAATCTCAAACAGAACAACCATCACAATGCATACAAATCACTCATAGTAATGTATAATAAATAAAATTGCGCAACCAACTCATTAAGGTGCACCTGTTTGTCGGGCACGCAATATATTTCTCTACTCAAAAGTAAATCCATAGCCTGCTCAGCATATATATACACATACACACACATATCTGTCTACATATATAAATCCAATCTAAACCAAATTTTCAATTCAATATTTTATTTGATTTGGCTGAATTTATCATTCATTCTTATATTGGTTTTATCATTCCAATATTTTTATTAGTTGAACTAATCATCACACAACACAACCAGCAATCAATTTGTTAATTAAATTTCCAAAACATACAACTTTTATATGCTTAAAAACATAATTTCAGTGTCAAATCACGAACAATAAGTCCTGACTAAGTTTTGGTTCTCACACCAGTCAATTGGAAATATATAGATATCCCGCTTTCGAAACTCAAAAATAAATACCGGTGATGCTATAACGATCATCAGAATCATCCCCGGGCGACTAGAGTGTGATTCTATATCTACCTAGTATATTTGAGACTTCGAATACACGTTAATTATGTGTATATTCAAAATCTTCTAATACTCGATAGTCCAAATTAAATATAAAATAAAATACTCAAATACGAATAATAAGATTTAATTTTCTAAACTAAATTTGTTTTCGATGAATAATACTCTTCGAACTCATTCTAAGGTATTACTAACCCTATCTCTAACGAGTCACTCTTATATGATATTACTAATCCTATCTCTGATGAATTCTTTTGTTTGATTCTAACGTGTCTTGTTCTCGAGCTTTGTTAACCAAAGCTCTGATACCACGTCTGACACGACCCGAATCTCCCAATCTCCGAAGAGGCGGAAAATCACGGATTGAGAATATGACACATTGAACGCACAACAGTAGAACAGTTCATTGCTATTACAGCAATTACATCAGAGTACAAGATATCATAGCTTAAATAAATTATATACAGCGGAAAAATATCAGAGTTTTAGTTTACAAAACAGCGGAAATAAGAATGTATAAATACATGCAGCATAAATACATCAACTAACACAACTGGAATAAATACACGAGTACAAAGCTTTCCGAATATAGCTCCAGTTGTAGGTCAAGATATCTACGAAAACCAAAACTACTAGCTGCATGTGCGGAAAATAAGGGCACCTAGAGTTTAGGTTAAAACAATAAACTCCGAGTTAGTCATGGGACTGGTGTGAGAACTAAAACAGTTATTAAACTTTATTTTAATATTGGGTAAAATCAAGGGACCACGCTATATGACACGGAACGGGTTTCCTCCAAGAATACCATATAACAAAGCAATGCAATGCTAAAAGGAAAAATGAAACTATTATAAGACTCAGGTTGTAACACCCCACCTCCACTAGGATCACTCCTTAGAATGTACTAGCTTTGGAGGGGCGTTATTGTGAAGGTAAACTTGCACAGAGATATCACAAGACAGAATATATAAAAATAACTATAAGTAAAGAAGCGGTAGCAGATAAAAACCCATCATCATCATCTCAGAAAAACCAACATAGTCAAGTACATACTATCAAAATGTCATAATCCAAAATACAACATAAGTCTAGATACGTGATAACAAAATACATGGTAAAACATCAGTACTAATCCCCAGAAATAAAAGATAAGCCACAGCTAGCTCAGATCCATACATGAGCTATCCAACAAGCAAGTCAAAGATCCACTAAGCAGATGTAGTCCCTCCCTGAGAACCTGTGGGGGGGGGGGGGGGGGGGGAAACGGAAGAAAAGAAGCGAAAGAAAACAGGTCAGTCAAAAAGACTGTTAAGCCCTACTACGATCAATCTATAAACTAATAAAGTTAACGGTATGATGGGAACTGAGATGAACATACTGGCAATAGATAAAGGTGACATCACATAGACGAGATTAAACTTTGCACCACAGTGTACTAGCAAACCCACAAAACAGATCTTGATCCCTTAGCCCAAATTTTGGCCCAATAACATGAAGTGACCTTAGTATAAGGCCCAGCCCAACGGTCTAGTCGATCGGCTCCCTATAAACCTAACACGTCGAGTGTTGGTGTCCATACGGCCCACATGGATGTAGTCAGACTGTGCTGGGTCCACCTTCGGGTGTATCAAGCCCTAAAGTGGCAACCCCAGACACCTAAGCAATAATGCACAGTCTAAGCCTACTGGTACCCGTGCCTCGAGTTTGTCCAACATCGGACTACGTGCACGTCCGTAGCCCGCCGGACCCGCACCGCTGTACCACTCAGCCGTCGCTTTGGTCGCTTACATCAGTCCAGTAATCGTGCCCCGCCCTAGCCTAGCCTCTAGGGTTGTGAATGATACCAAACTGGGATTACTGCTGGAACAGACCACGTTGCTAGGGTTTCTAAGAGGGTTAAGTGTGGTTTTAACCCCTCACTAAACCTGGATTAAATTAGCTAAGTGTAACCACTTAACCCCATCTAATCCTCGCATCCCCATTATTGGTTAAGTATTAGTGGGCCATGACTTAACCCTAATCATGAGGCATTAATTACTTAACGCACCCAACCTCTCACATTAGACATCCGTGGTTACCTGGGAAGATTTACACCACGTCTAGGTCTAACCTCGGGTCTTATGGTGCAACATGACCAACTACCCACATTAGACCCCACGTTGTGGTTACCTGGGAAGATTTACACCACAACTAGGTCTAACCTCGAGTTGGCCATATTATGTTATCTAATGTCATGTCCACTTTAGAACATATTTAAAAGTTAACATATACTTGGGTAGACCTAACTTAATAGGTAAATTCCCAAGGGGTAGACCTAACTTAATAGGTAAATTCCCAATCTTTTAGTTTCATGTATTTTTAAGTTTACCCAAACCCTCCCAACGTCATTATCTCGTTTACATATTCGTCATAACGTATAAGGGTAAAAAGGTAACTTGGCATAACATACATGGTGAACTTCACATGTCATAATAAACATGCATACATGTTAAACTTGCAAATCATGTCATGGTGAATTCGCATAAACATGTTTAACTTGCTAAATATGCATAACATGGTAAGGTGAACATGCATAAACCATTAAACTTGCATAACATGGTAAGGTGAACTTGCATAAGCATGCATAATCCATTAAACTTGCATAACATGGTAAGATGAACTTGCATGAACATGCATAACCCATGAAACATGTAGAACATGACATAATAAACTCGCATAAGCATGCATAACTTGTGAAACATGTAAAACATGGCATAGTAATCTCGCATATGCATGCATAACTTATGAAACATGTAAAACATGGTATAATGAGTTCGCATAAGCATGCATAACTTGTGAATCATATAAAACATGACATAGTGAGTTCGCATAAGCATGCATAATCAACTAAACTCACATAAATCTCAACTTTCACCAAACATTAACTTTAAAGTTTGTAAAGTGAAGGTAAGAGGGCTTACAAATATAAACAAGTCACAAATCCACCAAATAAGATGAAGAAGCCCTTTTAAAAACTCAAAACAAAGCCTCAAATAAGAAAACCCTTTTGCAAGATCCCAAAAACACAAACTTAGCAAATCAAACTTGCTACTTAATGAAGTATGCAAGTTATTAAGCACTCATACAACATAGAAAAGGTTGTATGATCATCATATCTTCATAGGATTTAACTTTGAGGAAGGTGGAGGCTAGGTTTTAGGTGGAGGCCATTTGAGGATTCAAATTGACATAGTTTAGTTGCTAGATTGATTAATGAGGCTTTAGGGTAGGATTAGGGGTATATTTATAGAAGATTAGAGTGTTTTTAGCCCTAGGATTAACCCTAGATTAGGTTTGGCCCGTCAGATCTCGGATTTCTCTAGAACCAAGCCACTTGACCCAACCCAAATCAGAAATGGTGCACCAGGCTGAGCTGCCTGGGCACCCCCTGTCGACAGGGCTGTCGACAGGGCTGTCGACTCCCTGGGTGCCCTGTCGACATGCCTGTCGACATGGGCCCCCTAGCGGGAATTTTCCCGCCTAACCCAGATTAGCCCTAATCCCTGTTTTTAATTTGAAATTTAAATCTGTTTTTAGCATAGAAATTTCTGAAAACTTCAATGGGCCTTAACTGGGTCATACGGACTCCGATTTTCGAAAACTCGGACTCTATTTCGCGTATTTTTCCGAGACGATCGCAATGGCATAGCCCGTTTCCCCTGATTCTGATTTTTGAATTAAATTCTGCCTCGATTTATGTTATAACAGTTTATTGAAAATACGGGTTGTTATATTCTCCCCTCCTTAAAGGATTTCGTCCCCGAAATCTTCAAGTTAGGAAGAACATATCCTACCATCCAACATCCATCTACTCAAAACATCATCCACGAGCAGCCATTGTCCTTAAAAGATTCTAAATGCTGTATGAACATATGCAAAAGTGTGTGTATATGTACTTATCTAATGCAATAATCAATGCAAAATATGTTAGTGAAATGTATCCATATGTATGCAAACCCCTATCATAATGTATAATCTCTATATGCGTGCTCAACCATACACCCATATGCAACATCCATGTGATCGCATACAAAGTTCGTCCAAGAATAAACATAAACACTCATGCATATGCAATATGAGGAGTGTGTGAGCCGATCTAGTGCCTAATGTGTATCATGCATCCACGAGTAACCACTTGCAAACACTTGCAACCACTTGCAACCATCAAACATAACATGTCTCAAGCACATGTTTCATCCAAAAGGGTTTCTACCTAAGGTTCTCATGACAAGTTTAGCACGATAACTAGATAAATATGGATAGCAAAGAGAAAGATATACTAACAAAAGAGATTGAGAGTGTACCCTCAAAAAGAAATGGATAAAGCCCACGCATCTTCCCCTCGGTTTCCCAAGTTGCGTCTTCTTCGGCTTCACCCCATTGAACTTTCACCAATCTGACCTCACGATTCCTTAGCTTCTTGGTCTCTGTCCCCAAGATACGAATCGGAGCTCTTCTTAAAGTTGCTTCTTTCTCTACTTCCACGTCTTCAAGCATGCTAGGTTCAACCACCTCAGCGGACTCATGCAGGCACTTTCGGAGATGCGAGACATAAAAGACATTATGCACTCCGGACAGCTTCTCGGGCAATTGCACTTTATAAGCCATCTTCCCAATTCTCTCAATGATGGGGAAGGGTCCAACAAATCTCGGTGCTAGCTTCCCAACAGCTCCAAATCGGACCACATTCCGCAAAGGAGAAACCTTCACGAAAACCTTGTCCCCAACCTCAAACTCCAATTCGGACCTTCGCCTGTCAGCATAGGATTTCTGCCGGTCTTGGGCCGCTTTCATCCGTCTTCTGATCAACTCAACCTTCTCGGATGTATCCCTAATCATGTCGGGTCCAAGTATAAGCTTATCCGTGGATTCCCACCAACATGTAGGTGACTTGCACGGCCTCCCATATAAAGCCTCAAACGGCGCCATCCCTATGCTCGCCTGATAACTGTTGTTATACGCAAACTCGACAAGAGGAAGATGGTCTTCCCAAGCACCACCAAAATCCAGGATGCAAAGCCTCAACAAGTCCTCAAGTACCCTATTCACCCTTTCTGTTTGGTCGTCTGTTTGTGGGTGATAGGCCGTACTCAGGTTCAATTTCGTACCCATAGCCTCCTGCAAGCTGTTCCAGAACTGACTAGTAAAGATGGGGTCTCGGTCACTAACTATGCTGGAAGGGACTCCATGTAGTCGCACTATCTCACGAAGATATACTGATGCTAGTCCAGGTGCTGTCCTTTTGCTCTTTACTGGGATAAAGTGAGCACTCTTCGTGAGCCTATCCACAATGACCCATATGCTCGTATTCCCCTTTCTGGACCTTGGAAGCCCATCAATAAAGTCCATAGAAATGCTCTCCCACTTCCATAGCGGGACCTCTAGCGGATGTAATAGCCCACTAGGCTTCTTCGACTCAGCTTTTACTCTTTGACAAATAACACATCTCGAGACAAACTCCGCCACATCCTTTTTCATTCCAGGCCAGAAGAAAACGCGTTTCATGTCCTTATACATCTTATCACCCCCTGGATGTATGGTCATCTTGGAGCGATGTGCTTCCTCGAGAACTTTCCTCACCAAGTCTTCTACCATTGGGACACAAAGCCTTCCATCTCTCCTCAGCCAACCCTTATCGTCTATAGAATATCGAGCAAGGTGACTAGATGTCTCCCCTCGAACCAGCTTATCCAAGATCTCAATTATCTGAGGGTCTTCCTTTTGCGAAGCCCCAACTCGATCTAGGAGGGTAGGCCTGAGCTCTAAAGATGCCAAAGAACCGGTCACCGACTCCATTGCCAAAGAGAAATCAAAGGTCGCTAAGAACTCTAAATTCTTCATCTCAACAAATAGAGGACTTAGTGTCAACCTTTTCCTACTCAACGCATCCGCTACAACATTCCCCTTGCCAGGGGTATAGGATATCTCAAAATCATAGGAAGCCAAAAATTCCATCCATCTCTGCTGTCTTAAGTTCAGGTCTTTCTGCGAAAAGAGATACTTCAAGGACTTATGATCAGTATATAACTCAAATCTCTCTCCCAGAAGATAATGACGCCATGCTTTGAGCGCATATACAATCGCTGCCAGCTCTAGATCATGAGTGGGATAATTCCGCTCATGCACCTTAAGTTGCCTCCCACCAAAACATATAACTCTGCCCTCTTGCATTAGAACGGCACCCAATCCCGTGCCACAAGCATCGGTGTACACGGTAAATATCTTACCACCATCGGGTAAGGCTAGAACTGGTGCGGAGGTAAGGGCTCTCTTGAGCTTCTGAAAAGCAAGCTCACAATCCATATCCCAAGCAAAGACTAAGTTCTTCTTCGTCAACTTAGTAAGAGGAGCGGATATCTTCGCGAAGTCCTTGATGAACTTCCGATAGAAACCCGCAAGACCCAGAAAGCTTCTTACCTCGGTTGCATTCTTTTGAATCTTCCAATCCTGAACTGCAACCACCTTAGCGGGATCTACTGCCAAGCCTTGCTTGGATACGATATGCCCCAGAAATCTGACTTCCCTTCTCCAAAAGTTGCACTTGGAGAACTTGGCTTTTAACTGGTGTGCTCTGAGTGTATCCATCACCTCTACTAGGTGCCTCGCATGCTCTTCCTAATCCTTGGAGAAGACCAGAATATCATCAACAAAGACCACGACAAACTTATTCAAGAACTCCCGAAACACCCTACTCATCAAATCCACAAAATACGCGGGTGCATTCATCAAACCGAACGGCATAACAAGCCATTCAAAGAATCCGTCTGGAGTTCTGAATGCAGTCTTGTCTATACTGTCTTCAGCCACTCTGAGCTGATGAAAACCCGTAGCAAGATCAAGCTGAGAGAAAACAGAAACACCAACAAGTTGATCAAAGAGATCGTCGATCCTCGGTAACGGGTGTCTGTTCTTCTTAGTCAGCTTATTCAATTCTCTATAATCCACACAGAGTCGAAGAGAGCCATCTGCCTTAGTTGCAAACACCACAGGCGCTCCCCATTCGGATATACTCCTTCTGATGAAGCCCTTCTCAAGCAGTTCTTTCACTTGCTTGCTCAGCTCCCGTCTCTCACGCGGAGCCATATGCCGAACGGGCAAAGAAACAGGTTTAGCATTATCTACCAGATAGATGCGAAAGTCAATCTCTCGTTTAGGGGGCAACCCCTTAACTTCTTCAAACACATCTGGATAATCCCGGACCACCCTTACAGACTGAAGGGCCTCCTCTGATGAGTCGAGAGATTCTAGATAGCATAACATGACGGGATTCTTCAGATTGCATGAAATCTCTAAGGTGTTGCCCAGGCGAGTCACAAGCCTTACAACCCTATGCTCACAATCCAGAATGGCTCCATATCTAGACAGCCAATCCATGCCCAAGATCAATCCGTATCCCCTGAAACCTAGAACATACGCACTACACAAGAATTCAACGCTGAGTATAGAGATCTTCAGATCCTCGCATATCATAGATAGATGAGCAGAACCCCCAATGGGATTCGAGACACAAACGGGATCCTCCACTAAGCTAGTACTGAGGTGCAAGCTATCAACAAGATTAGATGAAATAAAGCTATGTGATGCACCGGAGTCAAACAAGGTACGTACTGGAAGATCAGAGATATAAACAAGGTTCTCAACAGAAACACTACCTCGCTCGGGAACTGAAGCGGCATTGAGAGCATGAACTTGCCCTCCTGAGGATCCAGCCTGTCCCTTCTTCTTTGGGCATTCTTTGCTGAAGTGCCCAGCCTCTCCACAAGAAAAGCATCCACCACTGAGCTTCCTTTTCTTCTTCCTGCAATCCTTAGCAAAATGCCCAGCTATGCCACAGTAATTGCACTTCCCCTTGCCTTTGTTGTTGCCCTTCTTGTTCTTATTCTGATTTCCTTGACTGCTTTGACCTTGGTTGCCTTTGCCTTGCGAATCAGCCTTCTTTGCTTGAGGATCGCCTGACCTGACTTCCTTCTTTCCCTCTCCCTGAAGCAGAGCCATATTGACCAAACTCTCGAAAGTGGCTCCATGCGGAATATGTGACATCGCCAAGCCCTGTAGCGGCTCGTTCAATCCTCTGGCAAATCGAAGAGCCTTCTTCTCCGGGGTGTTCACTATATCCAAACCAAAGCGGGCCAGCTGATTAAACTTGTTCACATACTCCTTGATCGACATATCACCTTGCTTTAATGAAATGAACTTCTCCATTTGTAAATTCGCCTCGGCTGAAGATAGAAACTTGGTCACAAATCTAGCCCTCAAATCGGCCCAAGTCTCAACGGGCCTCGTCCCATTGGTGACCTCCCACCAATAGGCCGCCTCATCCTTCAAAATCCATACGGTCAATAAGATTTTCCTCTCGTCATCAATCCCAAAGATAGCAAACAAGTCCTCCGTGTCCTTCAGCCAATTCCTAGCTTCAACGAAAGATTCCGTGCCTAGGAAATTCTTGCCTCCCATTGCCTTGAAGTCTTTACAAACCTTTGTAAACTCAATCTGAGGATGCTGAGGGGGAAGAGGAGGAAGAGGAGCCTCAGCAACGGGAGGGGGAGGAACATTAGCAACGGGAGGGGGAATATTAGCTGCTGGAGGAGGGGGAGCAGGAACCACCGGAGGAGGGATATTAGGGATAGGATTCTCAACTACGGGAGGAGGAGTGGGAGTAGGGTTGGCGGGACCGGCTGCCGCCCTAGCTTCTTGGAGTCTCCTATACCAGAGTGGTACGTTTACTCCATCTGGGATGTCAAGATTCTCAGCCATACTGAAACAAAAGATAAGATAAGATCAGGTCAAGGGAACGAATGATAATGCTGATGGCTTTTGGGGATTAGCCTTAAAATAATCTAGACTTTATTTTGGAAAATACTTAGTAGGTTTTTGAAAATAGTTAAAAGGGTTTTTTTTTCAAAAGTTTTGTTCAATCTTGTTAACCTCGTGCTCTGATACCAAATGTAACACCCCACCTCCACTAGGATCACTCCTTAGAATGTACTAGCTTTGGAGGGGCGTTATTGTGAAGGTAAACTTGCACAGAGATATCACAAGACAGAATATATAAAAATAACTATAAGTAAAGCAGCGGTAGCAGATAAAAACCCATCATCATCATCTCAGAAAAACCAACATAGTCAAGTACATACTATCAAAATGTCATAATCCAAAATACAACATAAGTCTAGATACGTGATAACAAAATACATGGTAAAACATCAGTACTAATCCCTAGAAATAAAAGATAAGCCACAGCTAGCTCAGATCCATACATGAGCTATCCAACAAGCAAGTCAAAGATCCACTAAGCAGATGTAGTCCCTCCCTGAGAACCTGTGGGGGGGGGGGGGGGGAAACGGAAGAAAAGAAGCGAAAGAAAATAGGTCAGTCAAAAAGACTGGTAAGCCCTACTACGATCAATCTATAAACTAATAAAGTTAACGGTATGATGGGAACTGAGATGAACATACTGGCAATAGATAAAGGTGACATCACATAGACGAGATTAAACTTTGCACCACAGTGTACTAGCAAACCCACAAAACAGATCTTGATCCCTTAGCCCAAATTTTGGCCCAATAACATGAAGTGACCTTAGTATAAGGCCCAGCCCAACGGTCTAGTCGATCGGCTCCCTATAAACCTAACACGTCGAGTGTTGGTGTCCATACGGCCCACATGGATGTAGTCAGACTGTGCTCGGTCCACCTTCGGGTGTATCAAGCCCTAAAGTGGCAACCCCAGACACCTAAGCAATAACGCACAGTCTAAGCCTACTGGTACCCGTGCCTCGAGTTTGTCCAACATCGGACTACGTGCACGTCCGTAGCCCGCCGGACCCGCACCGCTGTACCACTCAGCCGTCGCTTTGGTCGCTTACATCAGTCCAGTAATCGTGCCCCGCCCTAGCCTAGCCTCTAGGGTTGTGAATGATACCAAACTGGGATTACTGCTGGAACAGACCATGTTGCTAGGGTTTCTAAGGGGGTTAAGTGTGGTTTTAACCCCTCACTAAACCTGGATTAAATTAGCTAAGTGTAACCACTTAACCCCATCTAATCCTTGCATCCCCATTATTGGTTAAGTATTAGTGGGCCATGACTTAACCCTAATCATGAGGCATTAATTACTTAACGCACCCAACCTCTCACATTAGACATCCGTGGTTACCTGGGAAGATTTACACCACGTCTAGGTCTAACCTCGGGTCTTATGGTGCAACATGACCAACTACCCACATTAGACCCCACGTTGTGGTTACCTGGGAAGATTTACACCACAACTAGGTCTAACCTCGAGTTGGCCATATTATGTTATCTAATGTCATGTCCACTTTAGAACATATTTACAAGTTAACATATACTTGGGTAGACCTAACTTAATATGTAAATTCCCAAGGGGTAGACCTAACTTAATAGGTAAATTCCCAATCTTTTAGTTTCATGTATTTTTAAGTTTACCCAAACCCTCCCAACGTCATTATCTCGTTTACATATTCGTCATAACGTATAAGGGTAAAAAGGTAACTTGGTATAACATACATGGTGAACTTCACATGTCATAATAAACATGCATACATGTTAAACTTGCAAATCATGTCATGGTGAATTCGCATAAACATGTTTAACTTGCTAAATATGCATAACATGGTAAGGTGAAAATGGATAAACCATTAAACTTGCATAACATGGTAAGGTGAACTTGCATAAGCATGCATAATCCATTAAACTTGCATAACATGGTAAGATGAACTTGCATGAACATGCATAACCCATGAAACATGTAGAACATGACATAATAAACTCGCATAAGCATGCATAACTTGTGAAACATGTAAAACATGGCATAGCAATCTCGCATATGCATGCATAACTTATGAAACATGTAAAACATGGTATAATGAGTTCGCATAAGCATGCATAACTTGTGAATCATATAAAACATGACATAGTGAGTTCGCATAAGCATGCATAATCAACTAAACTCACATAAATCTCAACTTTCACCAAACATTAACTTTAAAGTTTGTAAAGTGAAGGTAAGAGGGCTTACAAATATAAACAAGTCACAAATCCACTAAATAAGATGAAGAAGCCCTTTTAAAAACTCAAAACAAAGCCTCAAATAAGAAAACCCTTTTGCAAGATCCCAAAAACACAAACTTAGCAAATCAAACTTGCTACTTAATGAAGTATGCAAGTTATTAAGCACTCATACAACATAGAAAAGGTTGTATGATCATCATATCTTCATAGGATTTAACTTTGAGGAAGGTGGAGGCTAGGTTTTAGGTGGAGGCCATTTGAGGATTCAAATTGACATAGTTTAGTTGCTAGATTGATTAATGAGGCTTTAGGGTAGGATTAGGGGTATATTTATAGAAGATTAGAGTGTTTTTAGCCCTAGGATTAACCCTAGATTAGGTTTGGCCCGTCAGATCTCGGATTTCTCTAGAACCAAGCCACTTGACCCAACCCAAATCAGAAATGGTGCACCAGGCTGAGCTGCCTGGGCACCCCCTGTCGACAGGGCTGTCGACAGGGCTGTCGACTCCCTGGGTGCCCTGTCGACATGCCTGTCGACATGGGCCCCCTGGCGGGAATTTTCCCGCCTAACCCAGATTAGCCCTAATCCCTGTTTTTAATTTGAAATTTAAATCTGTTTTTAGCATAGAAATTTCTGAAAACTTCAATGGGCCTTAACTGGGTCATACGGACTCCGATTTTCGAAAACTCGGACTCTATTTCGCGTATTTTTCCGAGACGATCGCAATGGCATAGCCCGTTTCCCCTGATTCTGATTTTTGAATTAAATTCTGCCTCGATTTATGTTATAACAGTTTATTGAAAATACGGGTTGTTATACAGGTCCCATCACACAATGCAACGCAAGCCGGAGGATAGAGTTTTGCCTTGTAATAGCCAAACATGCTTGATATGCGAAACTCATCTTTTATTATTACTAGTGCATAGTGTATAAACCACTTTAAATATAAATGTATCAATCCTAGGCAGCATAGTACCATATATTATATCGCCATAAAAAGGTTTACAATTAAAACAGAGCATCGCGTATTGGAAATTTGGGTTTTCATCGATGAGCCAGGGCGAGGGATCATCCTAACCGATTTCGAGACACTCTAGCAAATGTCTCAGGATCACACCTATGGGCAACCCTTGGATCTTCAGGGCCAGTCCATACTTACTTTAATGGATTAGTTATTCCTGAACAGTACGTTTTCCGGTTCTATTGGACCTCCACAAGGTCAATATGTCGACCATATCCGAGGTGCCTCGCAAACCAACAACCATATAAGTAAAAATGTTTGGGCTCCATACCATGACACCACTTCTAGCTAGAAAGAAACACATGCACTCCCCGTAGTTACTATCCCGTTTTTGGCTCATACCGAGGTGTGTGGCTCGCGAATTAACACTACAACACAAAGCTGTGCTAATTAAAGCGGTGCTTTGATCATTAACCACAAGGCCATGCTTTTCAACAAAAATCCTTGATCTATGCATCTTAGCATGCCACATCGTCATTCGATACTGTACCATTGATCATCTACCAATATATAACCTTTGAGCTTGTACGTCTCAAAGAAGGGTGTTAAGCTAAGAGAATAAATTATCCGCCACCAAACATATATATCCTTATAATAATACAAATACTTTAAGAACGGTGAAGCTTTTTGGCCATCCTGACGATGCCCCTGTTTTACAAGCAGCTGTTAGGGCAATTCAGCCAATCAAAGTAAAACTTTTTTTAATTTCCCAAACGACCCCTTTTATACAATGCCGAAAAATACAACCAACTGAACATTTTTGTCATTTTTTACCACATTCAACGAATACTTCATTTGATTGCATGATGCTGCTCAGTTACTCCCCACGATTTTCTTCTTCCCTTCTCTTTCTTTCATTGCACCGTACCCATTCAGAACTTTTTCGAATTTTCGAGTTAGTTCCTTAATTGGTGAGGTGGTTCATTTTGGGTTGGGGATGCTACGGATCTGAAGCGCTAGGGCTCGGCACTTTCAACTTTGTTTATGTAAGTGAATTTTTAGTCATCAGTTGAAAATTTTATTTTGTTCCCACTTGATTCCCTTCTCCTTTATTCACTGCACCATACCGATTCAGATCTATTTTGAATTTTTGAGTTAGATCCTTAATTGGTGAGGCGGTTCATTTTAGGTTTGCGATGCTACAGATTTGAAGCACTTGGGATCACCCCTCTCAACTTTGCGGCTCTCCTAGGGTTCCACCATCTAGGATTGTTCATGTAAGTGAATCTCTAAGTCATCGGTAGAAATTTTGATTTTTTTTTAGTTAATAGTTTAATGTTGCTTCCATTTCAAAATTTTATTAGTTCATAGCTGAATTAATTGTCAATAAACTCACTGTGGATTTTTATTACCTAGCTAAAACATAATTTCTATACTTCTGGAGTAAGCTAAAGCTAGGTTTTGTACAAATAGTAGTGAAGACGGTATGCTATGATTTTATCTCACTTTCCTGTGTTTTGTTAGGTGTGGGATAACAGTTATGGCACCTGAAAGTATTCCACCTCGCATTGGTTGTTTTCTTTCAAAAGTTTAACATTTACAGCTTTAATAGGTTAATGACCTTATAAATGGAATATTATATCACATTAATAGTAAAGAAGTTTCAATTATTCTTGCATGCATTTAGCATGTTATAGGTTGCAATAGAATTTTTTTTAGCTCAAGTTAATTTGTAGTCTGCACAGTTTCCAAATATTAATTGTTAGTTATAGCTAGCTTCTTCTTGCTTTGTTTATTTCAGCATGTAGGATGAACCATCATCTGCCTCGACGACGATATCAACGGTAAAACTGTTAAATGTATAGTTTGATTTGTGGTTTCTGTTTCATGCTTAATTAGCATACGATCAATGCTTAAACCTTCTATTTAATTTCATATTTTCCTCAGATATGCTACTCCTCTTCAGATCCGGCAGTGGATGAACCGTCTTCCGCCTCTACGACGACATCATTGGTAAAACGATTATGCTTTAGTTTGATTTTTTTTGTTTCATGTTTTATTTTCGTATGAAAACATAAGTTTTAAAATGTATGCTCCACAAAATATCAGAGTGACAATAGGTTTTCACACATGCTTTCCAATCTACATTGCGAAATGACAGTAAATGTTTTGGGTATGAATTCTGTGTTTTTGTTTAATTTCATATGTAGTTTTTATTATTTCGTTAGCTCATCTACTTTGGAAGAACCATTTTCATTATGTAGTTCATAAACTTAAAGGGTATCACAAAATATACACACACTGAAATACTTCTTACCCCAGTCTACCGATTTATGTCAGATATACATATATTGGGAACATATCAGATTATGGAAGTATTTTGTGGAAAATATAATAATAATCTTTTAACATAACAGATCACAATTACGGACATCTTCAATTTTTGAAATATAAAGTTAGCAGTTTGTAAACTCTGTGGCCAATATTTTTTATTATTTTATGTTTTTTTCTACGTTTCTGTTCTTTATCAGAAAAAAAAAGATATTATGATATGAACTGCCATACAGTATGTTATGCATGAGTTCATATGGACATTGAGTCTTTAAGTTTATATTTGTGGTCATTGATAAAATTTCTTTTACCTAATGGATAACAAAGTTTTCGTTATAAAACACGATTTGATCCCCTAAGAAAGAGTTGGTGTCGGACTTGGTCTTGCCTTTAGCTCTTTTGAGTTCCCTGTTTACGATATTGGTTTCTACGGATAGAGTCCAGTTTTAATAGCATACTAAACAACTACCTCCTTTAGTTTCCATTGAACTATTTTTAACTAATATGAGTTATCTTCACTTTGATTGTTGTTGCCTTCAATATGCTTGGTCCGTTCATGACTCCTTAAATATAATCGTACTTTCCATTTCTTTTCTTTTTTTGTTTTCCAGTGATCCTTCACATTTCCTATTATTGAACACCAAGGAAAAAAGCATGTTACACATGAACTCGGAGCTAAAATTGAGAACACATGAACTGGGAGCTAAAATTGAGATTTATAAATCAGTATTTTCACATTTATATACCACAAGAAGTAAACAATGACCATGTTTTAGTACTTTACATTGTAATTTGATTTAGAGTGAGGTGAAATTAAGACTGAGGAATTTGATAATTAAGGGCATAGGTTACTAATATGGAAAATTAGATAAAAGCTTTTTAATATTACTTTGTGCTGATGAAATTGTTAATTGTATAATACATAAAACAATTGAAGGATCCTTTAGTGTGCTCTTTAAGGTGTTATATGTGCTGATACAATTGTTAACTATATAATAAACAATGACATGTGCATCCGCTCACATCCTGCGCATGTGTTCTATCCATTAATTTCAGCCTATGCATTCACTTGCAGCGAAGAGCGGCATTAAATTGAATAATGGTCTGCTGTGTACTCGCCTATAGTTCAATTGGTAAGGGCCCTTGCCAACTTAATAACTCAGAGAGAGTCTTTTCATATTTTGTTCACATAAACATTCAACTTTTCCTCTTCATATCTTATTCGTTCAAACATATAGATGCTATAGGTTTCCAATAAAAGCATGAATACACTAGGATCTGTTAATATTTTCTTTATTTGTTTCAGTAACTGTACAAGTTTGGATTGGTTCATTGTGCTATCTAAACAACTAATATAATCATTGATGCTACTCTCATTTTTCAAAATGAACAATAATTGTTTGCGCCTTAAAATTTTGGCAAAGTTCTTATGCGTTGAAGTATTTTAAGGTTTCTCATTTGAAGTATTTGTATTGATTAATATATGATGGCAGCATAATAAACAATATAGAACAATATCCATGAGTTAGTTCATATGATGTTAAATATGGTTAAGAAATAAGGACCATTGATGGTATTATGTTAGCTCATTTTGCAATATAATCACGATTCACCTTTTATTGGCTTTAAGTAGGCTAAGTTTGAAATTCCTTTTTGCAGTGGAAGAACTTTCGGAAGTTGCAACTAAATGACTACTAAAATTGTATGTGCTATTTGCTTGCTGAGTCAATGCCAAATATCATTCACTTTTATATATTCTGTAGGTATCATGATGTACATATAGAACCATCATGAATCTTATTGGGTTGCTTGCTTCTCTTCTCCTGAAGTGGTTTGTTAATTAATTTTTTACTCACTTCTCTTATTTCCGTCATTGTTTTATTTTTAACATTTTTACTATTTTCGCAGCTTGCACAAGCTGACAGGATCGAGGCAGAGTATCGTGTCAAGCATTCAACTAAGAATTCATGCAACTTCCACCTACCTGCGTTTTCCTTTGTTCAAAGCTGTTTAGCTACCATTTGTATTACAAAATAATAACTAGCCATTATTTCTTATTTGTCTTTGAAATAAGTAGGCATTTCTTTTTATTACTTCAGCACAGTAGCTGTGAAGCACGTATGTCACTACCAGTAAACTAAAATTTTCAGTTCCTCTTTTTAATTTGTTTTGTTCTTCCTGTACCGTCATTGTTCATTAATATAATCTTTATTTCGTACATTTAGAAGTACATCTGTGAAGCACGTCTGCGGCTAAAGTGCATGAAAACATTAAAAGCAGTTGTGAAGCGCGTCTGTTAATAAGTGCAATTTTTGTACCACTATATTTAGAAGTGCAGTGCAAGCCTTCCGTGCAGTCCAACTGTGAGTTGGCCTGCTGTGCATGAATAGCCTGCAGTTTTGTACCACTATATACCCTTTTTATTATATTGCATTTATGGTGATGCTAGCGCTTTTACTGTTTTCCCATTTTACTTCTTCACATGGTTCTTCACATATCCCATCTTTGCCAAGACCATCTATGCACACGTCCAACGGACGTGCCTTCGTACTGGTGTGTGTATATATATATATATATATATATATATAGCAGAGATCAACGAGTACCTTATTCCTCATCCCATATGTCCAATAAAGAAGGGAGGCACTCACAAATCCGGTCGATCTCCAAGTACGTCAGAATGATCACCACTTATTACCTCGTCTTGGGTGTGCATCCCAGTTAATTCATCAGTAATCATCCAAGCGATGTAAAGATCTCCAGTCTTCAACCACTATGATGACCCGGAAATTCCCACCCTCTGGATCGACCATAAACCCCATAGGTCTGAACCAAAGAATGGAAATCTACGGATACATCAACTTTGGACATACAACACATTAAAACAACAATAAAAGACTTTTATAACATATCATATAATGTTACATCAGAGTACAGAATATCAGAGTACATCGAATAAAAAAACGGAAGAATAAGTTACAATAATTAAAATATATTGCAGCGGAAGAAACACAGCGGAAGACTCTCTATCTCTGGACACAGCTTTAAGCTTCAACCCAGAATCCTGCTTAATATATCTGCAAAAATAGCTACTCGACTGCCCATGTGGAAAATATGGGCACTCGAGTTTGCCAGTGGACAAACTACAGGTCAGTCATGGGACTGGTGTGAGAATTCTACTTAACCTATATAATATAATAAGGCTAATCACGGGACCACGCCACTTTCGCGGAACGGGTTTTCTCCTATAGATTGCCAGTGCATGACTAAAATAAATTGTCAAAATAACGCAATGCTTTTTAGAAAAATGAAACCATTATAAGACCCAAGTCCCATCACACAATGCAACGCAAACCGGAGGATAGGGTTTTACCTTATAATGGTCAAGAAATGCTCGATACGATAAACACGGTATTATATAATAATAATGTGCAACCAATTTGAAATACATCAAAGTAAATGTATCAATCCTAGACGGCATGAGTGCCCCATCCCACTATGTCGCCATATATAGGTATACAATCAAAATCGCGTGATGTCGTATTGGAAATTTGGGTTTCCATCTGAGTCAAGGCTAGGGAGGAGATCCTTACCGATTCGAGACACTCTAGCAAATGCCCCAGGATTGGTACTCTGTCCAACCCTTGGATCCTGCAGGGCCGGTCCACACTTACTTTTATGGATTAGAAATGCCTGAACACACGTTCCCCGGTCCTTTTGGACCTATAATACGGCCAGTGGCGACCGCATAAACCGAGGCCTCGAAAACTCCAACAACCACAATGAATAAATGCCAGCGCTGGTAGGTCCCTGGCACCACTCTAGCTAGAGAGAAACGTGTGCACTCCCTGCGTTCCCTTCTCCCGTTTTAGACTCTACCGGGCTGTGAGGCTCGCGAAGTCACGTTACACAAAGCTATGCCTAAATAGACTGTGCTTTGATCATCAACCACAAGGCTCTGCTTTGCAACAATAAGCCTTGATCAAGTGCAACTTGGCATACCACATCAACAACTCATATCATGCGATCAGTAATTATTTAACATACAAAAGGGTGTTAAGCAAGAGAATAAATCCTCCGCCACCATGCATTTATATATTAAATAAAAACCAATTTAATTACATGAAATAAATTTCAATGTCAGGCATGCTATCCATTTACAAGTCCGTTCTGGGTCTGAACGAAACAACGTATCCGTCGATCTCCAGTACGTCTGGAAGATCATCACCTTTTACCTTGCCTTGGGGGATCAGTCCCAATTCAAGATATCGGTCATCATCAACCAAACGATGTGAAGTTCTCAGGTCTTCAGTCACCATCTTCATCTTCGACTCTTGATCGTCGTGATGATTATTCAGAATGGGTTAGACCCGGTCTTTCTGAATAACTCGCGTATTTGTAATTAAAACCAACCATACACCACATTCCAACTTTGAATATCCTTTTAAATAAAAATTATTATTTAAATTAAAAGATTCTCATTAATTTTATCAAAGATAAAATAAATTAAATTTTTAATCTTTCTAAAAAGATTTATTAATATTCCAATTTTGGTTTCTAATACAAGAATCATTATTACAAGATTATTAATTTCAATAAACCAATCTTGTCTTAAATTGGGTTAAAGAACTAGTGTCATTTAAAACACAGTTCACGATAAACCCATAAAACAGTTTCCAAAATATGGCCTTCCACAGAAATCAATCAATACATAATCGGTGTGAATTTCTGTATCGGACTAACAATATACATGGAATAATGGCAAAGCCTCTTAAATTTCATATATAATATCGGTCTTCTATTACAGAAGCCCATCTCGATTATTACCAATCGAATTTCCACTTAATTCCAATTTATTTTATTAAATTGGAAAACTTGATTTTTAGAAAATGCCCTTTTTAAATCTGTCAAATAGATTTATAAATTCCTAATAATAGTTTCGCTGTAAATTGGATTAAAGGACAAATGTCGTTTAAAAACACCGTCCACGATAAATCCACTTCACATCTCAATTAATTTCATATCATAAAGTATAATGGCAAATTCTAATAATCTTAATTAAAGGATTTCTCTTTAAAATATTAGTTATTCTAAAAAAAATCATATTTAAAATAATCATTAAAAATATTCTTTATACAACAGATTTTTATCTTTTACAAATATTCTTTGTTTTAACATATACTTGATTAAAATATATTTTTATATTAAAATATATTCTTTATATTAAAAAAATTTCTAATGTAAGAATATTCTTATTTAAAAGAACATCTGAATCAAAATGTGACTCAAAAATTTACCATATAATTTTGGATTATATGGATTTCAAACATTTCATATATAACGATAACAGTAAAATCATTCATTTCATCCAAAGTGTAAATTCCACTGTGTAAGCGTTAAAATTAAATAATAACGCTCATCGCAGCCTGTCGATCTAACGATCAACATACAACTAAATATTGGGATTAGTGTATGTTAATTTTCATCCCAACACCCATGTGGGGTTTCAACCAACAAACAAATAATAAAATATTATTTGTGCACTTGGGCGATGTGTGAAAGTTATCGTCCCAATCACATACACAAGTCGGGTAACTTGTGAATGCAAGTGTAACACATAATATATAATCATGACAAGAGAAATGTCTCTTTTATATTACATATAATTCTATTGTAATGAATGAATAAGAATAATAACTTTGTCTCTATTGTCAATTTCTATTTCGCTAGTTTAAACCCAAGCAAAAATGGTTAATTTGTTTTGACAATCCTAATGGGACAAAAATGATAATTTTTTGTTTTGACAAAATAATTATTTTGATTTAACTAACCTATCTTGACAAGCATAGGTCTTGCCAAACATAAAATATACATTTATATACAGATTGCTTTACTAATTGATTTTGACAAAAATGAATATTTTTGACAAAATGCCTAAACAACAACTGTAAAATTCGTTCGTCTTTCCTAAACAACAAGGATTGTTGTAGAGGGTGTCGAACTCTGGGACCAAATTATTTTATTAATAAATCCAATCAAGTTATCCCTAACTTTTGATTGGTGGAAAACAAAGAAAATAGCAGAAATTAAATAAAAGAGAGTTTTAACAATAAGTGAAAGCAATTAGGGGATAATGACATAGATCAGATTCATAATCATCAATAGCCAAAAGATTAACCAGATCTAATACATGTTTCTGTCACAAACATGAATCAACGATAATAGGTTTTTAGAAACAAATATGTAAATAACCACAAGCATAGCCTATGCAGGAGCTCAGCTCTACAACCATAGACTATCAGGACATATTCACTAATTAATTTCTAAAACCCTAAAATTAGATCTAAATCTGATAAACGTTAGATCGAACACGAATATATCCTGTGAAGGAGCATAGCTCTTAAACGACACAAAATATGAAGGTTCGGATCTAACCCTTAATTCAGATCCAGATCTACATGTATACAGTCCTCATCTTTTGGGCTATGTGATTCATATTGAATCATACTATCAGCGTCATCACCCCCTAATCAAAGGGAATTAGCTAGACATAGCTAAAGAAGAAGAAAAATAGAAATTAAATAACAAGAACATAAATAAAACTAAAACTAAATAGAACAGAGGAAGAAGAATGATTTTATTCCAAGAAGAGAATTACAGAATAAATCCCAATGTGTTTTACAATGAATGAGATACAAGGTATTTATAGCTGATATGACAAAGGCTAGCTAGCTAATTACATAATGTGGGACTAAAGAAATAACCCAAATAACACATAAGCCAGTGTGAACACAGCTTTAGAGTGAGTGGTCTAGCAAATAGGCTAGTGTGAACGCAACATGAGTAAGAGGCCCTCCAAATGAGCTAATGTGAATGCAGTTTGAGTCTTTATTGAGCCAAATCTTCTTAACTGAAATATAATTGCAACCGTTCTTCAAGCTTTAGACTCTTCAAGCTTTAGCAATTTTAAACTTCACTCTTTTTTAAGCAAATTCTTCATGCTTTTATCCATCAAATGCTCTAAACCATGCTTCTTGTCAACAATCTGAAAATACAGCTATAAATACAAAGTATCAATTATTTTAAAGGGAAAATAAGATAATTAAGCAGATAAAATATACACATTTATGTGTATATCAGACAAAAATGAATATTTTTGACAAAATGCCTATTTTGGTTTAACTAATCTCCTTAATGAAATATGAACTTTACTAAGAATATATGTATTAATGTACAATCCTTTTATTATTTCTAATTTAAAAAAAATAGAAAATAATATTTTCAACACTACCCTCTTATTTTCATCTAAAGTGTAAATAGAGATATAATTTCTCAAACTATGTTTTTATTTGCATCAAAGGACAAATAGAAATGTAATCTTTTGAAGTTATGTTTTCACTCACATTTGAGTTACAAATAGAGTTGTAACTTTTTAATATATGTTTTATTTGCATCAAGAAATGCAAATAAAATGTGACTTCTAATTTTCATGTCTTATTCTTTTAAAATCATATTTTATTTGCAATGGAGAATGCAAATAAAAGTGTTCTTTTTAATCCACATATTATTTGCAATGGAAATTGCAAATAAAAGTATTCTTTTAAATTCTCATATTATTTGCAATGGAAATTGCAAATAAAATTATTCTTTTCTTCTTCTTTCTAATGTTTTCTTTGTATTGTAAATAGTGAATAAAGATGTAAACTTCATTTTTGATCGTTTTTGTTCGCATTTAAACCTCGCAACAAAAATGTAACCTTTGTTTTTACTAAATTTGTTTGCATCTAAATTTGCAAACAAAAATGTAATTTTTATCTTCTTGTTTTATTTGCATGATAGAATGCAAATAAAAATGTATTTTCTATGTTTCGTTTGCACTGTAGAATGTAAACAAAAATGTGAACCTTTAATTTCTATGTTTCATCTGCATTAATGAAATGCAAACAAAATGTAAAAATTATTTTCTATGTTTCATTTGTATTATGAAATACAAATAAAAGGTGTACCTTTATTTTCATGTTAAATTTGCATTGAAAAATGCAAATAAAAAGGTGTACTTATTTTCTATGATACATTTGCATCATGGAATGTAAATGAAAAAGTCAACTCTTAATTCCATGGTTGATTTGTTTTAAGGAACACAAATAAAAAGAGAACTTTTAAATTTCATGTTTTATTTGTGTTAAGGGACACAAATAAAAGACATGTATTCTTTTTAAATCACATATTATTTTATTTCCAATAAAGAATGCAAACAAAATGTGTTCTTTATTCTAATGTTCTATTCGCATTGTGAATGCGAACAAAAAGTAAATTTTAATTTTTAATGGTTTGTTCGCATTTGTGGATGAGAACAAAAGGATAGATTTTAATTTTAATGATTCTTTCGCCTTTGTGGATGCGAACAAAAAGATAATTTTTAATTTCAATGATTTGTTCGCATTTGTGGATGCGAACAAAAAAGTGAATTTTGTTTTGAAAGGTTTGTTTGCATTGTAAATGCAAAACAAAAAAAGCAAATTTTATTTTTACGTTATAAAAAAAAAGGTAAATTTTATTCTCAAGTTATATTTACATTATGAAATGTAAATAAAAAGGTAAATTTTAATTTCAAGTCATATTTGTGTTTTGAGAACACAAATAAAAATATAAGTTTTGTACTCAAGTTATATTTGTGTTTTCTACCATATTGTTTGCATCTAAAATTGCAAACAAAAAAAATATGTTTTTATTTTCACCGTTTGTTTTATATTTTCTTTTCTATTAATGAATTTGCAAGAAGAATGTAAATTGAACCACATTTCGTTTTCTATTTGCATCGAGGAATTCAAATAAAAGAAAAATTTATTTGCATAAAAGAAATGCAAATAAAATAATATTTTATTAAAAGTAACTCTTTTATTTTAATGTAAATCTTTATTTTAACATTTTGTTCGCGTCAAGGGATGCAAACAAAATATAATTCTTTTTATTTTAAACATTCTATTCGCATTGAGAAATGCAAACAAAATATAATTCTTTTTACTTTAAAGTAAAACCTTTTCTTTATTTATTTTATATTTTGTTCACATTGAGAAATGCAAATGAAACACCATCCTTTTATTTTTAATATTGAATCGATAATTTACCTCAACCCAAATAAAAAGATATTTTCCCTTTTTCTTTTCTTCTATTTTCTATGATGAATTGATAGTCCTAGATCAAATCACATAAAGAGGCATATTTTTTTTATTTATACGTTAAATTGATTACATAGATCAATTCAAAATAAAAAAAACAAACTTTTTATCTCTATGTTGAATTTTGAGTTAAAAACTAGATCAAATCACAAATTGTCAAGTGATAACATATGAAAGTTATAATTAAATTTCTTTGTTTTGGAATTGATAAATTAAATCAATCCAATTCTAACACAAGCGATGACACATAAAGGTGATAATCAGTTTCTTTGTTTTGGAATTAATAAATTAAATCAATCCAATTCTAATCCCAAGGGATAACATATGAATGGTGACCATTTTATTTCCTTTTACTTTAAATTGATAATTAGATCAATTTAATTTTAATCCAAAGTGATAACATGGCAGTGATAACATGGCATAGTATAAACATGAAAATCATATGGATCTATACGAACTATTCAATCATAGAACAATCATCACCAATCATGACCAAACAAACAGATCTGAATCGTAATCATATATATATTAACATCGCGAACTAATAATTTAATTAACAAATAAATTTAAATTAAAGAATCTCAAAATCGTTCGTGATTAGCCCAAAATTTCAACAGTCCAGATTAGTCTCATTTCTGTCCAGAGGTGTAGATCCTTTCAATACGATCCATCGCAACGAAAATTTCTGAATTCCGATTACATATGAAAGAGTTATGACTATTTAAATATTTACACATTTAAATGTATAATTAAATTAATTATTAATTACATTAATCCTTTGTCCACGTTCTTCTTCCACGTTCTCATCATTCTTCTTTCTAGAACTACAGAACCCCAAAGCTCCATCGGCCAACTCAATTTCGCACCTCTTTCCATACTTCCATCAATCGATCGAACTAGCTCACTCCATGAACTTAGATCTCAACTGCATGGAATTAAAGATCCGAAGAAGTACAACAAAACTCGTGTAGAAGTTGGATTTAATTTCATATTGGATTGAGAGATTTTATGGGATTTGAATCGGAGTGTTTAGGCCATTAAAAATGGGAGTGGCGGCTTCAGAAAAGAGAATGAGATTAGAGTTTTGTTAATCCTATATTTATAGGAAAAAGGAAGTAAATAAATAAAGGGTTGATTTATTATTTTATTCTTTAACCCTAAAAGGCCCACGACTCCATACGTTGTATGTTATAATGGGAAATAAATTGTTGACGAAGGCTGATATGGCATCTTATTTCTCATTTAAATTTCAAAAGCAAATGGAGGAAAAAAATGAATGCGTCATTAATTGTTTAACGCTAATGGTTAGAATGTTTATGTGTGTCTTTTTTTTTTTTAAACCATATTGATTGGCTTATGTGTCAATCAATGCTTAATTAATTTCTTAACGTGCGTAATTAATGGTATATGAACCTAAAGACTTCTCTTTATATGCATGTATTTAGGGAAATTCAAAATCATGTTCATTAATTACAAGAATGTGCTTACTATATATATATACAAAATAAAATAAAATAAAAATAAAAACCTTCCCTAAATGTAATGGCGCGTTTTGTTAGCTGTCGAATAATTAATTTATTTAATTATTTATATATCGATTTGGCGATATCGATAACTTAAAGTACAACGTTCGAACGTATAATTATAATATAATTAAAATAGAGCTTGAAATAGCGCTGCAGTTCGCTATTTGGCGATTTGAACTTCAACTGAATGTACATGATTCGTTTTAAAACGGATTTCTGTGAAACAAGAAACGTGTGGAGCTGGTGGAGTATATCTTTCTAGTGGAAGAGAAAAATCGGGATTTCGTCGTATAGATTTTGAGATATGTCCAAATCAAATTTTAAAATAGTCGCTATAGAATCGTTTATCGACCATAACGGTTATTTCAAAATAACTAGATATCGGGTGTGAATTCAGATAAGATTCTTTTGGGAAATAGCGATAATTTAATTTTTCGAATTTTATGGAAATTTTTAATTAATTAAATAAGCAACTTTTTATTTGAAGTATTTTGCACCCTGTGGTCAACATTTTAGGGTTTCAAAATATGAGTTAATCTACCGGTATTATTATATTTTTGGAATCCTGGCACATCGCTGATCACAACGGTAAGTTTGTTTTCGTTATTCGTGGCTCGTATGTATAGGAGATCGTGTGAAAAGGGGTATCTATATTTTCTTTGTGTAAATGGTAAAGGAAGGTCCACGCACCCTTTTTCTTCAACCACCAGTTTTCTTTGGCCTTAAACCCGAATACGTGGTCTTCACAAATCTACCAAAAGAAAGAAAGGAGTTGCGCGTAACAAATATATATAGGAAAATACATATATAAAGAGGAACAAGGGTGCAGGCAGTCGCATGGCATTTGGAGAGTGGGGACGGTAGCAGCTGGTCACGGAAGTGAGAAGAGGGCCTGGAGCATGTTTTTGAGGACATGGGAAGGGGAAGTGAAAACTTATGGGTACTGGAAATCTTTGCTGGAGACCATGGTTTGATAACAGGAGTCGGGTGTGGTCTGCGGAGTGAATGGATGGTGGTAAATGTTTTGGAGCGTGAGTGTCTTTACAGTAGGTTGGAATGGTGTTCTCGGTTGACAAAAAGGTGGCGTTAACGTTCAAAAATGGGCCATACAGTCACGGTGCCAAACGTATTGCACGTATGAGGAAATGGTTGTTGAACGAATGGTGCTAAGTTGAAGTATGGTGGTCATTTCGTGAGGTCGGAGTTTCATTGTATGGAAGGAAGCAGGGGACTGGATTTGCATGGACGTGTGACAGCAAGTGTTGTGAGGGGGAGAATATGCAATGGTGTTCAGGAAGAAGACTATGAGGAACGAATCAATAAGAACCACATGAAACCGGTCTGCAGCAATGTGAAACACGCTGCAACTTACGGGATAATAAAAACGTCTGATTCGAAGCAATCAACGCAAATCGTTATTTAACGGTTAACGCGCGAAGGTGAGTAAATCTCACAAACTCTAAACAGTTTTATTTTCACGTTGTATTCTTAGAACTGTTAAAATATTATCTGTTTGACTGTTTGACTGTGTGTTGACTGTTTGATTGAACTGCTAGTCAGTTAGTAGAGATTATATATATATATTTACGTATATATATAAACCGTTAAATAGTCATATGTTGATTCTGCTATCAGAATATTTCACAGTGAAGTGAAATCGATGTTGTTGTATTGTCTAACATCTGTGGTACAGGGAAACAGGTTGGAGGAATCCAACTGGATTCCTCAACAGTTATTTTACTGTGATTTTTATATTGTGATATATAATGTGATGTATATAATCTGTGTGATTATGTGTGGTGGGACGATATTTATCGTTGTTATATGGTGTGTTAAATACCATGAGAAATACCAGAATGTAGGAGAGGGGTTTTCAAAGTATATCTTGAAAATAGTTTATTTATATAAAATCAAGGGATTTTATATATATATATATATGTATATATATATAAGAAAAAGGATTCTGAATATAAAGGAATATAGTTGGTAAAAACAAATATAAAAGAATTATATTTGTAAATCAAATACAAGGGAATATATATGTTAATCGAATATAAGGGGATATATTTGTTAATCAAAATATAAAGGAATTATATTCGTTAAAAGAAATATAAAGGATAATTATTTAGAAATTAAATAAATAGAATTAAACTAAAGGAGATATTTATTTGTTAAATAAATATGAGATAACCAAGTGAATTGGTCGAGTTAACCAAATAAATTGGTCGAGTTAATCGAAGTGAATTTGTTAAGATAAACTATGTGAATCGGTTAGAGTAAATCAAAGTGGATTAGTTAAGTTAACTAAGTGGTTAATCAAAGTGAATTAGTTGATTTAAACTAAGTGAATCGGTCAGAGTTAATCAACGTGAATTAGCTAAGTTAAACTAAGTGGATTAGTTCAGTTAATCGAGACAAGTAAATCAAGTTAGGTTAAACCATTTGAGTTAACCAGTTAGGTTAAACCATTTGAGTTAACCAGTTAAAGTTTACCAGTTAAAGATAAACAGTTAGAGTTGACCAGTTAGAGTTGACCAATTAAAGTTGACCAGTTAAAGTTGACTAGTTAGAGTTGATCAGTTAGAGTTACTCAGTTAGAGTTGACCAGTTAGAGTTGACCAGTTAGAGTTGACCAGTTAGAGTTGACCAATTAAAGTTGACCAGTTAAAGTTGACCAGTTAGAGTTGATCAGTTAGAGTTACTCAGTTAGAGTTGACCAGTTAGAGTTATCCAAGTGGAGTTAATCGAGTAGAGTTGCCAAATATCACTTATTCGAAGTAGAGTTATCGAATATAGTATATTCGAGGGAAGAGTAATCAAATATAGTTTATTCGAGTAGAGAAATCAAATGTTATTCATTTGAGAAGAGTTACCGAATATTATTTATTCGAAGAGTAGTTATCGAATATTGGTTATTCGAAGTTAGTTAATCCGAAGGAGTTAATCGAAGAGTTAATCCGAAGGAGTTAGTCGAAGAGTTATTCGAAGTTAGTTAATCCAAAGGAGTTATTCGAAGTTAGTTAATCCGAAGAAGCTAGTCGAAGAGTTATTCGAAGTTAGTTAATCCAAAGGAGTTATTCGAAGTTAGTTAATCCGAAGGAGCTAGTCGAAGAGTTATTCGAAGTTAGTTAATCCAAAGGAGTTATTCGAAGTTAGTTAATCCGAAGGAGTTAGTCGAAGAGTTATTCGAAGTTAGTTAATCCAAAGGAGTTATTCGAAGTTAGTTAATCCGAAGGAGTTAGTCGAAGAGTTATTCGAAGTTAGTTAATCCAAAGGAGTTATTCGAAGTTAGTTAATCCGAAGGAGCTAGTCGAAGAGTTATTCGAAGTTAGTTAATCCAAAGGAGTTATTCGAAGTTAGTTAATCCGAAGGAGCTAGTCGAAGAGTTATTCGAAGTTAGTTAATCCAAAGGAGTTATTCGAAGTTAGTTAATCCGAAGGAGTTAGTCGAAGAGTTATTCGAAGTTAGTTAATCCAAAGGAGTTATTCAAAGTTAGTTAATCCGAAGGAGTTAGTCGAAGAGTTATTCGAAGTTAGTTAATCCAAAGGAGTTATTCGAAGTTAGTTAATCCAAAGGAGTTAATCGAAGAGTTAATCCGAAGGAGTTAGTCGATGAGTTAATCCAAAGGAGTTGTTCGAAGTTAGTTAATCCAAAGGAGTTAGTCGAAGAGTTAATCGAATATAGTTATTCGAAAGGAGGTGTTAATCGAATATTGTTATTCGAGTAAAGTTAAAAGAGTTAATCGAATTTAGTTATTCGAAATAAGTTATTCGAATTAGATATTTGAATAGAGTTAAACACATTAGAGTTATTCGAATTTGTTATTCGAATAGAGTTAAACACGTAAGAGTTAATTGAATATTAGTTATTCAATTTGAGTTAATCGAATGTAGTTATTCGAGAAGAGTTAAATCGAATTTAGTTATTCGAAAAGAGTTAATCAATTTGAGTTAAGTTAATCGATTTGAATTAAGTTGAATCGAAATGGAGTAAATCGATTAGAATTAAGTTAATCGAGTTAGAGTAAATCGAATATTGGTTATTCGAAGGTAAGTTATTCAAATTAGTTATTCGAAGGAGTTAATCAAATGAGTTGATCCAAAGGAGTTAGTCGAATATTAGTTATTCGAATAGAGTTAAAGGAGTTATCGATTTTATTTTGATCGAAAGGAGTTATCGATTAGTAAATCGAAAGGAGATTTTCGAATATAGCATATTCGAAAGAAAGAGATCGAATATTGTTTATTCGAAAGAGAGAGATTTCGAATATGAGTTATTCGAAGAGAGATAATCGAATATAGGTTATTCGAAGAAGAGTTAATCAAATAGAGATTACTCGAAAGAGAGTTATACGTCGAATTCGATTATAGCGAATTCGGGAAAGTACTATTTACTTTCCGGGGTTTAAATCAAGATTTAGTTATTGATTTAGCAATTAGGTGTCTGTTAAATTATTCGAGTTAGGAGATAAAGTTATAATTTAGGTTAGATATTGCAGAAGTAGGAATTATAACGTTATAGTTATAATCAAACGTTTTCATATAAGAAGTAGATTCGTAACCTGAATCCGAGAATTTGCGTAAACAGATGATTGTAAAAAGTGAGTGATGAGCTTCATCTATTTCACAGTAAAGGACGTTGTTCAATTAAGGTCTGCGAGGTAATTATACCCCAACTTGATTGACTTCAGAATTGACAAAGGAATAGTTGTGGTTCGATCTAAAAGGTTGATTAGGAATAAAGTTAAGGAATAAGCGATAAATGGATTAAGCGAAACGATGTTTTATACAACATTCATTGGAAATCCGTAAATGAGTTTTGGAAACGTTTTCCAAATATAGTCAGATATGTTTTCTAAACATAGAAAATGAAATGTTTTCATGATAAGAATTTAAGAAATAGAGTTAAGCAAATTCAGAAACTAACTGGAGAGGGTAAGTTGAACGGTTTTCTAAGTGACGAGCTGATGTGGGTTTCGACCTTCCGGATTGATACTTAGAGAATTGTTCTCATACTAGTTACAGTTAGGGACTGATAGTTGCGAAATAATAGTGATGTGAAAATAAGCTATGGAAATGTTTTCCAATGATTAATAACATATATTTTCTAAATATATGAAATAAGGAAATATGAACATATGATGATTGATCGATCGAATTTCCATTTGGAAATAAGATCGTTGTTTGTACACCGACATGTTTTCATTTGATAGTTAACTCACAGACTATCGAAGTTTTTACCATTTTAACGTTGTTAATATGGAGAGACCGGTTGGATTATTATCCAAAGAACCACTCTGTATCGGCACAAGCGTTGCGAGCAATATATGCCAAAGATAAATTGAAGACGGAGTAAAGTGCAAGGGCTGTTGTATAAGTCTTAGATAGTAGTGACTAAGATGGATATACTGAATAGTGCCTTCGGTTTGTCCAGTCCCAGGACAACGTATATGGAAGAAGGTCTGACAGAGTATATCCAATGGATCGCGTAAGTTGATCTGTTCAAACGTATTCACGTTTAGTGGCGGAGGAATTCGTTTCTCTTAGCTGTATACCCGTGTTATTTTTGGGTAAGTCAATTTGTGATTTGGCGGGTATGACGATGTGGCATTCAAAGTGAATGGTGATCAGATGTTCTGAAGATAGACGTAGCTTCTAGCCTCACACCAGGAAGTAACAAAAGTTGGGCTAGGCAGCATGGCTAGTTGGGTCATTCCCAAGCAGGGTGTATTGTCACCGATCTAGGGAATATTCATATTTATACTTCTTTTTGATTCTGTATCTTCGGATGACGGTTTGATGGCCTACAACCGTGGTGGCAATATATTCGCGACACTCAAGCAAAATGAGTGAGCGGTCATGTGTGGCCGGGTTGCAAGACGTTCTTGTTGAACCCTGAGTGTATCACCTCTAGAGTACACTATTCAGAAGGTGCTCCCATACCTTGTCTGTTGGAATCCATTCTCCGATAAGCGCCCTGTGGTTTATGATTTTATACTATGTATGTAGAACGTGAGATGCAAGCGTTTCTGCTAGATTGATATCTATTTGTACTTAGACATTATTATAATATCACAATGATATTGCTTGTCAAAGTTGTTCAGATACTCATAAGGAAAAACCCGTTCCGTATTCACGGCGTGGTCTTATGACATACCCTATACCTGTTTTAAACTATTTTACTCATACCAGTCCCATGACTGACCCGGAGTTTACTTTGTTGTTTTCCTTAAACTCTTGGGTGCCTAAATTTGTACGGGCAGTCAAGTAGTCGGGATTTACAGATATGCTTGGAGAGCTTGGAGCAGGAGGCTGCAAGATTCTATAGCTATAGTTATTTCCGCTGTGTTGTAAGTGTTGTACTCTGATAAGTGCTATTGTAAATATATAACTGTTTACTTCAAAGCTATGTTATATATTATATGTTATTCGTTCCGCTGTGAGATTCGTGTTACTCTGATGATTCTGATGTTCTTCTTCTTCTTCTTCTATTCTATTAGTTCTATCTTTTCTTTCTCACCTTCTAAATTCTTTCACTAACGTCGCGGAATTTCCGACTCTCGAGGAGTCGGAAATTTCCAGCCGTTACAGTTGGTATCAGAGCTTAAGTTAAGTGATTACCTTGGCTCTGTGGCATAACTCGATAGAGATGGGATTAGTAATATCCTAGATTGAGTTTGAGTGTATATATATGAGCGCGTAATTGTTATCCAATATAAAATGGTTTTATATTGTGGAGACTCATTGGTTGAGTGGCTTATGAGTTCTGGTCGATCAGTTTGATCCACTGTATCGGTAGGAGTAAATAAACACTTGAATACGATGGGTCATCACGATATGTTTTGAAAAAAAGGGTAAGTGAATTTAACATTACCCAAAGTATATTTTGATATAGAAATATATATATATATATATATATATATATATCAAAATTTTAATATATTAGATATATTGGTTGTTATTATAATCGAGTAAGATTATAACATGTGAAATGGTTATAAATAACTAATCAGAATTCATATAAGTGAAGTATATGAAATTGAATTAAATATGAATTTAAATCAGAATTTGGAATTTAAAATAAGGAAATTTTAAGTTCCTGGGAGATTTTGAAAATGTTTTTCCAATTGAAAATGATATAGTATTGAACTCACTTCGATAGCTGGAAAATAGATTCTGATGATGAATCTAGACATCATCAGTGTTCATTTTCGAGTTCTAAGTGACGGATTACTACCAAAGGTTTTGTTTTTGAATTGTTTTGAGAAAACAAGTTGTTTAGAAATTCAAAGGTTTTGAATTGGCATTATGATTTCAAATTGATTTGAAAGAAACCCAGGAACTTAAGTTCTGGAATTAAAATTTAACTAATGAAGTTAAATAAAATGAGATGGTAAAAAAAAAATTGAAATTTAACTTGAACCGAGTTAAATAAAATTGAATTGGATTAGAGATAATCTAGAATGGAACCAAATTGATAAGTCAATAGTTTGAAATTTGATATTGGAGTTTGGATGGAATTCGACTTGGGTATAAGCGAATGATTTGGTTTGAGGATGTAAACTGAGTGGAATGACCATGATATATGCAGAAGTGATAACAGATCAAAAGGATATAATGATACGACCGACAAAAAGGTACAAGTTTATATTATATATGAGTTTGGATTTTATGAGCCGAATTGGCAAGCCGCTTGGCTGCTTGATTTTCTTTTGGATTAGAGGAGGCCTAGAGAGGCGAGTTGTGGTTTGACGTATTGAGCCGTACAAAGGAGGTTATGGCGAAATTTTTCGAAAAGTCCAGGCGTTAGAACATTCTCATGATTTATGGAAATTCAGTTAGCCAGAATGAATTAATAATTTAATTGAAAATTAAATGGTTCAGTTGAAACTGGAGTTGAGAAGTAAACTAAAAGATATTTGAATCTAGTTAGTAAAGTTGGTAGCATTTTTCTAACTTAGCAATTTCGAGGACGAAATTATTTTAAGGGGGGAAGTCTGTAATGGCGCGTTTTGTTAGCTGTCGAATAATTAATTTATTTAATTATTTATATATCGATTTGGCGATATCGATAACTTAAAGTACAACGTTCGAACGTATAATTATAATATAATTAAAATAGAGCTTGAAATAGCGCTGCAGTTCGCTATTTGGCGATTTGAACTTCAACTGAATGTACATGATTCGTTTTAAAACGGATTTCTGTGAAACAAGAAACGTGTGGAGCTGGTGGAGTATATCTTTCTAGTGGAAGAGAAAAATCGGGATTTCGTCGTATAGATTTTGAGATATGTCCAAATCAAATTTTAAAATAGTCGCTATAGAATCGTTTATCGACCATAACGGTTATTTCAAAATAACTAGATATCGGGTGTGAATTCAGATAAGATTCTTTTGGGAAATAGCGATAATTTAATTTTTCGAATTTTATGGAAATTTTTAATTAATTAAATAAGCAACTTTTTATTTGAAGTATTTTGCACCCTGTGGTCAACATTTTAGGGTTTCAAAATATGAGTTAATCTACCGGTATTATTATATTTTTGGAATCCTGGCACATCGCTGATCACAACGGTAAGTTTGTTTTCGTTATTCGTGGCTCGTATGTATAGGAGATCGTGTGAAAAGGGGTATCTATATTTTCTTTGTGTAAATGGTAAAGGAAGGTCCACGCACCCTTTTTCTTCAACCACCAGTTTTCTTTGGCCTTAAACCCGAATACGTGGTCTTCACAAATCTACCAAAAGAAAGAAAGGAGTTGCGCGTAACAAATATATATAGGAAAATACATATATAAAGAGGAACAAGGGTGCAGGCAGTCGCATGGCATTTGGAGAGTGGGGACGGTAGCAGCTGGTCACGGAAGTGAGAAGAGGGCCTGGAGCATGTTTTTGAGGACATGGGAAGGGGAAGTGAAAACTTATGGGTACTGGAAATCTTTGCTGGAGACCATGGTTTGATAACAGGAGTCGGGTGTGGTCTGCGGAGTGAATGGATGGTGGTAAATGTTTTGGAGCGTGAGTGTCTTTACAGTAGGTTGGAATGGTGTTCTCGGTTGACAAAAAGGTGGCGTTAACGTTCAAAAATGGGGCATACAGTCACGGTGCCAAACGTATTGCACGTATGAGGAAATGGTTGTTGAACGAATGGTGCTAAGTTGAAGTATGGTGGTCATTTCGTGAGGTCGGAGTTTCATTGTATGGAAGGAAGCAGGGGACTGGATTTGCATGGACGTGTGACAGCAAGTGTTGTGAGGGGGAGAATATGCAATGGTGTTCAGGAAGAAGACTATGAGGAACGAATCAATAAGAACCACATGAAACCGGTCTGCAGCAATGTGAAACACGCTGCAACTTACGGGATAATAAAAACGTCTGATTCGAAGCAATCAACGCAAATCGTTATTTAACGGTTAACGCGCGAAGGTGAGTAAATCTCACAAACTCTAAACAGTTTTATTTTCACGTTGTATTCTTAGAACTGTTAAAATATTATCTGTTTGACTGTTTGACTGTGTGTTGACTGTTTGATTGAACTGCTAGTCAGTTAGTAGAGATTTTATATATATATTTACGTATATATATAAACCGTTAAATAGTCATATGTTGATTCTGCTATCAGAATATTTCACAGTGAAGTGAAATCGATGTTGTTGTATTGTCTAACATCTGTGGTACAGGGAAACAGGTTGGAGGAATCCAACTGGATTCCTCAACAGTTATTTTACTGTGATTTTTATATTGTGATATATAATGTGATGTATATAATCGGTGTGATTATGTGTGGTGGGACGATATTTATCGTTGTTATATGGTGTGTTAAATACCATGAGAAATACCAGAATGTAGGAGAGGGGTTTTCAAAGTATATCTTGAAAATAGTTTATTTATATAAAATCAAGGGATTTTATATATATATATATGTATATATATATAAGAAAAAGGATTCTGAATATAAAGGAATATAGTTGGTAAAAACAAATATAAAAGAATTATATTTGTAAATCAAATACAAGGGAATATATATGTTAATCGAATATAAGGGGATATATTTGTTAATCAAAATATAAAGGAATTATATTCGTTAAAAGAAATATAAAGGATAATTATTTAGAAATTAAATAAATAGAATTAAACTAAAGGAGATATTTATTTGTTAAATAAATATGAGATAACCAAGTGAATTGGTCGAGTTAACCAAATAAATTGGTCGAGTTAATCGAAGTGAATTTGTTAAGATAAACTATGTGAATCGGTTAGAGTAAATCAAAGTGGATTAGTTAAGTTAACTAAGTGGTTAATCAAAGTGAATTAGTTGATTTAAACTAAGTGAATCGGTCAGAGTTAATCAACGTGAATTAGCTAAGTTAAACTAAGTGGATTAGTTCAGTTAATCGAGACAAGTAAATCAAGTTAGGTTAAACCATTTGAGTTAACCAGTTAGGTTAAACCATTTGAGTTAACCAGTTAAAGTTTACCAGTTAAAGATAAACAGTTAGAGTTGACCAGTTAGAGTTGACCAATTAAAGTTGACCAGTTAAAGTTGACCAGTTAGAGTTGATCAGTTAGAGTTACTCAGTTAGAGTTGACCAGTTAGAGTTGACCAGTTAGAGTTGACCAGTTAGAGTTGACCAATTAAAGTTGACCAGTTAAAGTTGACCAGTTAGAGTTGATCAGTTAGAGTTACTCAGTTAGAGTTGACCAGTTAGAGTTATCCAAGTGGAGTTAATCGAGTAGAGTTGCCAAATATCACTTATTCGAAGTAGAGTTATCGAATATAGTATATTCGAGGGAAGAGTAATCAAATATAGTTTATTCGAGTAGAGAAATCAAATGTTATTCATTTGAGAAGAGTTACCGAATATTATTTATTCGAAGAGTAGTTATCGAATATTGGTTATTCGAAGTTAGTTAATCCGAAGGAGTTAATCGAAGAGTTAATCCGAAGGAGTTAGTCGAAGAGTTATTCGAAGTTAGTTAATCCAAAGGAGTTATTCGAAGTTAGTTAATCCGAAGAAGCTAGTCGAAGAGTTATTCGAAGTTAGTTAATCCAAAGGAGTTATTCGAAGTTAGTTAATCCGAAGGAGCTAGTCGAAGAGTTATTCGAAGTTAGTTAATCCAAAGGAGTTATTCGAAGTTAGTTAATCCGAAGGAGTTAGTCGAAGAGTTATTCGAAGTTAGTTAATCCAAAGGAGTTATTCGAAGTTAGTTAATCCGAAGGAGTTAGTCGAAGAGTTATTCGAAGTTAGTTAATCCAAAGGAGTTATTCGAAGTTAGTTAATCCGAAGGAGCTAGTCGAAGAGTTATTCGAAGTTAGTTAATCCAAAGGAGTTATTCGAAGTTAGTTAATCCGAAGGAGCTAGTCGAAGAGTTATTCGAAGTTAGTTAATCCAAAGGAGTTATTCGAAGTTAGTTAATCCGAAGGAGTTAGTCGAAGAGTTATTCGAAGTTAGTTAATCCAAAGGAGTTATTCAAAGTTAGTTAATCCGAAGGAGTTAGTCGAAGAGTTATTCGAAGTTAGTTAATCCAAAGGAGTTATTCGAAGTTAGTTAATCCAAAGGAGTTAATCGAAGAGTTAATCCGAAGGAGTTAGTCGATGAGTTAATCCAAAGGAGTTGTTCGAAGTTAGTTAATCCAAAGGAGTTAGTCGAAGAGTTAATCGAATATAGTTATTCGAAAGGAGGTGTTAATCGAATATTGTTATTCGAGTAAAGTTAAAAGAGTTAATCGAATTTAGTTATTCGAAATAAGTTATTCGAATTAGATATTTGAATAGAGTTAAACACATTAGAGTTATTCGAATTTGTTATTCGAATAGAGTTAAACACGTAAGAGTTAATTGAATATTAGTTATTCAATTTGAGTTAATCGAATGTAGTTATTCGAGAAGAGTTAAATCGAATTTAGTTATTCGAAAAGAGTTAATCAATTTGAGTTAAGTTAATCGATTTGAATTAAGTTGAATCGAAATGGAGTAAATCGATTAGAATTAAGTTAATCGAGTTAGAGTAAATCGAATATTGGTTATTCGAAGGTAAGTTATTCAAATTAGTTATTCGAAGGAGTTAATCAAATGAGTTGATCCAAAGGAGTTAGTCGAATATTAGTTATTCGAATAGAGTTAAAGGAGTTATCGATTTTATTTTGATCGAAAGGAGTTATCGATTAGTAAATCGAAAGGAGATTTTCGAATATAGCATATTCGAAAGAAAGAGATCGAATATTGTTTATTCGAAAGAGAGAGATTTCGAATATGAGTTATTCGAAGAGAGATAATCGAATATAGGTTATTCGAAGAAGAGTTAATCAAATAGAGATTACTCGAAAGAGAGTTATACGTCGAATTCGATTATAGCGAATTCGGGAAAGTACTATTTACTTTCCGGGGTTTAAATCAAGATTTAGTTATTGATTTAGCAATTAGGTGTCTGTTAAATTATTCGAGTTAGGAGATAAAGTTATAATTTAGGTTAGATATTGCAGAAGTAGGAATTATAACGTTATAGTTATAATCAAACGTTTTCATATAAGAAGTAGATTCGTAACCTGAATCCGAGAATTTGCGTAAACAGATGATTGTAAAAAGTGAGTGATGAGCTTCATCTATTTCACAGTAAAGGACGTTGTTCAATTAAGGTCTGCGAGGTAATTATACCCCAACTTGATTGACTTCAGAATTGACAAAGGAATAGTTGTGGTTCGATCTAAAAGGTTGATTAGGAATAAAGTTAAGGAATAAGCGATAAATGGATTAAGCGAAACGATGTTTTATACAACATTCATTGGAAATCCGTAAATGAGTTTTGGAAACGTTTTCCAAATATAGTCAGATATGTTTTCTAAACATAGAAAATGAAATGTTTTCATGATAAGAATTTAAGAAATAGAGTTAAGCAAATTCAGAAACTAACTGGAGAGGGTAAGTTGAACGGTTTTCTAAGTGACGAGCTGATGTGGGTTTCGACCTTCCGGATTGATACTTAGAGAATTGTTCTCATACTAGTTACAGTTAGGGACTGATAGTTGCGAAATAATAGTGATGTGAAAATAAGCTATGGAAATGTTTTCCAATGATTAATAACATATATTTTCTAAATATATGAAATAAGGAAATATGAACATATGATGATTGATCGATCGAATTTCCATTTGGAAATAAGATCGTTGTTTGTACACCGACATGTTTTCATTTGATAGTTAACTCACAGACTATCGAAGTTTTTACCATTTTAACGTTGTTAATATGGAGAGACCGGTTGGATTATTATCCAAAGAACCACTCTGTATCGGCACAAGCGTTGCGAGCAATATATGCCAAAGATAAATTGAAGACGGAGTAAAGTGCAAGGGCTGTTGTATAAGTCTTAGATAGTAGTGACTAAGATGGATATACTGAATAGTGCCTTCGGTTTGTCCAGTCCCAGGACAACGTATATGGAAGAAGGTCTGACAGAGTATATCCAATGGATCGCGTAAGTTGATCTGTTCAAACGTATTCACGTTTAGTGGCGGAGGAATTCGTTTCTCTTAGCTGTATACCCGTGTTATTTTTGGGTAAGTCAATTTGTGATTTGGCGGGTATGACGATGTGGCATTCAAAGTGAATGGTGATCAGATGTTCTGAAGATAGACGTAGCTTCTAGCCTCACACCAGGAAGTAACAAAAGTTGGGCTAGGCAGCATGGCTAGTTGGGTCATTCCCAAGCAGGGTGTATTGTCACCGATCTAGGGAATATTCATATTTATACTTCTTTTTGATTCTGTATCTTCGGATGACGGTTTGATGGCCTACAACCGTGGTGGCAATATATTCGCGACACTCAAGCAAAATGAGTGAGCGGTCATGTGTGGCCGGGTTGCAAGACGTTCTTGTTGAACCCTGAGTGTATCACCTCTAGAGTACACTATTCAGAAGGTGCTCCCATACCTTGTCTGTTGGAATCCATTCTCCGATAAGCGCCCTGTGGTTTATGATTTTATACTATGTATGTAGAACGTGAGATGCAAGCGTTTCTGCTAGATTGATATCTATTTGTACTTAGACATTATTATAATATCACAATGATATTGCTTGTCAAAGTTGTTCAGATACTCATAAGGAAAAACCCGTTCCGTATTCACGGCGTGGTCTTATGACATACCCTATACCTGTTTTAAACTATTTTACTCATACCAGTCCCATGACTGACCCGGAGTTTACTTTGTTGTTTTCCTTAAACTCTTGGGTGCCTAAATTTGTACGGGCAGTCAAGCAGTCGGGATTTACAGATATGCTTGGAGAGCTTGGAGCAGGAGGCTGCAAGATTCTATAGCTATAGTTATTTCCGCTGTGTTGTAAGTGTTGTACTCTGATAAGTGCTATTGTAAATATATAACTGTTTACTTCAAAGCTATGTTATATATTATATGTTATTCGTTCCGCTGTGAGATTCGTGTTACTCTGATGATTCTGATGTTCTTCTTCTTCTTCTATTCTATTAGTTCTATCTTTTCTTTCTCACCTTCTAAATTCTTTCACTAACGTCGCGGAATTTCCGACTCTCGAGGAGTCGGAAATTTCCAGCCGTTACACTAAATGTCTAATAAATCAAAACTTTGAATATAGAATTTGAACATTATTTGTATTTTGTCAAAAGACATATAGTCAATGCATAATTAATACGCACACGCGCGCGCGCACACACACATACACATACACATATACATATACATATACATATACATACATATATATATATATATATATATATATATATAGAATTTGAAAAATATGTTAATTAGTGTGCAATTAACCCGTGCAATTAATTCACAATGTGCGACTTATACGTTTCCATATTTTTATTACATTCTTTTCCGGTTTTGACATGTGTCTAAATTCCAAATTCAATCGTGCAATTAATATGCTTGTATACATTGAAATTTTATTTATGTATATTTACATGAGATTTTTAATTATTTCATTTATGTATGCGTTCTCCAATTACATAATTTATTAATTACTCATGATGGTTTATATGTCTAAACTCATATTTATTCATTCAGCTCTATTTTTAACATAACCAGTATTTTTAATGTTTTTTTAACACTTCTAAACTAAAAAGATTAAACTTTTCATTGAGATGAATTTTATGGTATGACAACTTCCAAACAAAATTATGCTTATATTTACATGTTTACAGGTTCACAAATCAATGTTAATCAATGCCAATTATTAACATGTTTAAAATCAATGTAAAATAGCATGTTTACTTAATAAATGCCATGTTTACAAATAAACGCTAATTAACATATTTTTAATGCTAAGTGTTAATTATAAATCAGTTTCATGTCTTGAATTCTCTAAACCAATACATTCTAAGTTATGTTTATCATTTATAACATATTTTTAACAAAATTTTCTTAAAATAAAATTTTAAATTAGTCTTGATTTTCCGGGTTGTTACAATCTCCCCCACTTAAAATCTTTTCGTCCTCGAAAAGGAACGAAGCTAAAAGTTGTTTAATTATCTAACTAGATTTTCATTCTTTTATTGATTTCTATAATTTTATAGTTGATTAACTTTTCAAATATATATAACTTTTATATTCAAAAATCATATTTTCTAAAACCAAATTATATATATAATTACAAGTACGTTGATTATTAACTCTTCACTCTGAACTCATTCTAGGGCATTACTAACCCCATCTCTAATGAGTTTACTCATTCTAGGATACTGCTGATCCTAACTCTAATGAGTATTCTTATTGGATATTACTAATCCAACCTCTGATAAGTCTTCTGCTTAGTTCTAACGAGTTGTATCCCAAAGATTTGAGTTAACCAGAGCTCTGATACCAACTGTAAAGACCCGAAAATTCCCACCCTCTGGATCGACCATAAATCCCACAGGTCTGAACCAACGAATGGAAATCTACGGATACATCAACTTTGGGCATACAACACATTAAAACAACAACAAAAGACTTTTATAACATATCATATAATGTTACATCAGAGTACAGAATATCAGAGTACATCGAATAAAAAAAACGGAAGAATAAGTTACAATAATTAAAATATATTGCAGCGGAAGAAACACAGCGGAAGACTCTCTATCTCTGGACACAGCTTTAAGCTTCAACCCAGAATCCTGCTTAATATATCTGCAAAAATAGCTACTCGACTGCCCGTGTGGAAAATATGGGCACTCGAGTTTGCCAGTGGACAAACGACAGGTCAGTCATGGGACTGGTGTGAGAATTCCACTTAACCTATATAATATAATAAGGCTAATCACGGGACCACGCCACTTTCGCGGAACGGGTTTTCTCCTATAGATTGCCAGTCCATGACTAAAATAAATTGTCAAAATAACGCAATGCTTTTTAGAAAAATGAAACCATTATAAGACCCAAGTCCCATCACACAATGCAACGCAAACCGGAGGATAGGGTTTTACCTTATAATGGTCAAGAAATGCTTGATACGATAAACACGGTATTATATAATAATAATGTGCAACCAATTTGAAATACATCAAAGTAAATGTATCAATCCTAGACGGCATGAGTGCCCCATCCCACTATGTCGCCATATATAGGTATACAATCAAAATCGCGTGATGTCGTATTGGAAATTTGGGTTTCCATCTGAGTCAAGGCTAGGGAGGAGATCCTTACCGATTCGAGACACTCTAGCAAATGCCCCAGGATTGGTACTCTGTCCAACCCTTCGATCCTACAGGGCCGGTCCACACTTACTTTTATGGATTAGAAATGCCTGAACACACGTTCCCCGGTCCTTTTGGACCTATAATACGGCCAGTGGCGACCGCATAAACCGAGGCCTCGAAAACTCCAACAACCACAATGAATAAATGCCAGCGCTGGTAGGTCCCTGGCACCACTCTAGCTAGAGAGAAACGTGTGCACTCCCTGCGTTCCCTTCTCCCGTTTTAGACTCTACCGGGCTGTGAGGCTCGCGAAGTCACGTTACACAAAGCTATGCCTAAATAGACTGTGCTTTGATCATCAACCACAAGGCTCTGCTTTGCAACAATAAGCCTTGATCAAGTGCAACTTGGCATACCACATCAACAACTCATATCATGCGATCAGTAATTATTTAACATACAAAAGGGTGTTAAGCAAGAGAATAAATCCTCCGCCACCATGCATTTATATATTAAATAAAAACCAATTTAATTACATGAAATAAATTTCAATGTCAGGCATGCTATCCATTTACAAGTCCGTTCTGGGTCTGAACGAAACAACGTATCCGTCGATCTCCAGTACGTCTGGAAGATCATCACCTTTTACCTTGCCTTGGGGGATCAGTCCCAATTCAAGATATCGGTCATCATCAACCAAATGATGTGAAGTTCTCAGGTCTACAGTCACCGTCTTCATCTTCGACTCTTGATCGTCGTGATGATTATTCAGAATGGGTTAGACCCGGTCTTTCTGAATAACTCGCGTATTTGTAATTAAAACCAACCATACGCCACATTCCAACTTTGAATATCCTTTTATATAAAAATTATTATTTAAATTAAAAGATTCTCATTAAGTTTATCAAAGATAAAATAAATTAAATTTTTAATCTGTCTAAAAAGATTTATTAATATTCCAATTTTGGTTTTTAATACAAGAATCATTATTACAAGATTATTAATTTCAATAAACCAATCTTGTCTTAAATTGGGTTAAAGAACTAGTGTCATTTAAAACACAGTTCACGATAAACCCACAAAACAATTTCCAAAATATGGCCTTCCACAGAAATCAATCAATACATAATCGGTGTGAATTTCTGTATCGGACTAACAATATACATGGAATAACGACAAAGCTTCTTAAATTTCATATATAATATCGGTCTTCTATTACAGAAGCCCATCTCGATTATTACCAATCGAATTTCCACTTAATTCCAATTTATTTTATTAAATTGGAAAACTTGATTTTTAGAAAATGCCCTTTTTAAATCTGTCAAATAGATTTATAAATTCCTAATAATAATTTCGCTGTAAATTGGATTAAAGGACAAATGTCGTTTAAAAACACCGTCCACGATAAATCCACTTCACATCTCAATTAATTTCATATCACAAAGTATAATGGCAAATTCTAATAATCTTAATTAAAGGATTTCTCTTTAAAATATTAGTTATTGTAAAAAAAAATCATATTTAAAATAATCATTAAAAATATTCTTTATACATCATATTTTTATCTTTTACAAATATTCTTTGTTTTAACATATACTTGATTAAAATATATTTTTATATTAAAATATATTCTTTATATTAAAAGAATTTCTAATGTAAGAATATTCTTATTTAAAAGAACATCTGAATCAAAATGCGACTCAAAAATTTACCATATAATTTTGGATTATATGGATTTCACACATTTCATATATAACGATAACAGTAAAATCATCCATTTCATCCAAAGTGTAAATTCCACCGCGTAAGCGTTAAAATTAAATAATAACGCTCATCGCAGCCTGTCGATCTAACGATCAACATACAACTAAATATTGGGATTAGTGTATGTTAATTTTCATCCCAACACCCGTGTGGGGTTTCAACCAACAAACAAATAATAAAATATTATTTGTGCACTTGGGCGATGTGTGAAAGTTATCGTCCCAATCACATACACAAGTCGGGTAACTTGTGAATGGAAGTGTAACACATAATATATAATCATGACAAGAGAAATGTCTCTTTTATATTACATACAATTCTATTGTAATGAATGAATAAGAATAATAACTTTGTCTCTATTGATAATTTCTATTTCGCTAGTTTAAACCCAAGCAAAAATGGTTAATTTGTTTTGACAATCCTAATGGGACAAAAATGATAATTTTTTGTTTTGACAAAATAAATATTTTGATTTAACTAACCTATCTTGACAAGCATAGGTCTTGCCAAACATAAAATATACATTTATATACAGATTGCTTTACTAATTCATTTTGACAAAAATGAATATTTTTGACAAAATGCCTATTTTGGTTTAACTAATCTCCTTAATGACATATGAACTTTACTAAGAATATATATATATTAATGTACAATCCTTTTATTATTTCTAATTTTAAAAAAAATAGAAAATAATATTTTCAACACTACCCTCTTATTTTCATCTAAAGTGTAAATAGAGATATAATTTCTCAAACTATGTTTTTATTTGCATCAAAGGACAAATAGAAATGTAATATTTTGAAGTTATGTGTTCACTCACATTTGAGTTACAAATAGAGTTGTAACTTTTTAATATATGTTTTATTTGCATCAAGAAATGCAAATAAAATGTGACTTCTAATTTTCATGTCTTAAATATTTTGATTTAACTAACCTATCTTGACAAGCATAGGTCTTGCCAAACATAAAATATACATTTATATACAGATTGCTTTACTAATTCATTTTGACAAAAATGAATATTTTTGACTAAATGCCTATTTTGGTTTAACTAATCTCCTTAATGAAATATGAATTTTACTAAGAATATATATATTAATGTACAATCCTTTTATTATTTCTAATTTAAAAAAAAATAGAAAATAATATTTTCAACACTGCCCTCTTATTTTCATCTAAAGTGTAAATATAGATATAATTTCTCAAACTATGTTTTTATTTGCATCAAAGGACAAATAGAAATGTAATCTTTTGAAGTTATGTGTTCACTCACATTTGAGTTACAAATAGAGTTGTAACTTTTTAATATATGTTTTATTTGCATCAAGAAATGCAAATAAAATGTGACTTCTAATTTTCATGTCTTATTCTTTTAAAATCATATTTTATTTGCAATGGAGAATGCAAATAAAAGTGTTCTTTTTAATCCACATATTATTTGCAATGGAAATTGCAAATAAAAGTATTCTTTTAAATTCTCATATTATTTGCAATGGAAATTGCAAATAAATTTTTTCTTTTCTTCTTCTTTCTAATGTTTTCTTTGTATTGTAAATAGTGAATAAAGATGTAAACTTCATTTTTGATCGTTTTTGTTCGCATTTAAACCTCGCAACAAAAATGTAACCTTTGTTTTTAATAAATTTGTTTGCATATAAATTTGCAAACAAAAATGTAATTTTTATCTTCTTGTTTTATTTGCATGATAGAATGCAAATAAGAATGTATTTTCTATTTTCTATGTTTCGTTTGCACTGTAGAATGTAAACAAAAATGTGAACCTTTAATTTCTATGTTTCATCTGCATTAATGAAATGCAAACAAAATGTAAAATTTATTTTCTATGTTTCATTTGTATTATGAAATACAAATAAAAGATGTACCTTTATTTTCATGTTAAATTTGCACTGAAAAATGCAAATAAAAAGGTGTACTTATTTTCTATGATACATTTGCATCATGGAATGTAAATGAAAAAGTCAACTCTTAATTCCATGGTTGATTTGTTTTAAGGAACACAAATAAAAAGAGAACTTTTAAATTTCATGTTTTATTTGTGTTAAGGGACACAAATAAAAGACATGTATTCTTTTTAAATCACATATTATTTTATTTCCAATAAAGAATGCAAACAAAATGTGTTCTTTATTCTAATGTTCTATTCGCATTGTGAATGCGAACAAAAAGTAAATTTTAATTTTTAATGGTTTGTTCACCTTTGTGGATGCGAACAAAAGGATAGATTTTAATTTTAATGATTCGTTCGCCTTTGTGGATGCAAACAAAAAGATAATTTTTAATTTCAATGATTTGTTTGCATTTATGGATGCGATCAAAAAAGTGAATTTTGTTTTGAAAGGTTTGTTTGCATTGTAAATGCAAAACAAAAAAAGCAAATTTTATTTTTACGTTATAAAAAAAAAAGGTAAATTTTATTCTCAAGTTATATTTACATTATGAAATGTAAATAAAAAGGTAAATTTTAATTTCAAGTCATATTTGTGTTTTGAGAACACAAATAAAAATATAAGTTTTGTACTCAAGTTATATTTGTGTTTTCTACCATATTGTTTGCATCTAAAATTGCAAACAAAAAAAATATGTTTTTATTTTCACCGTTTGTTTTATATTTTCTTTTCTATTAACGAATTTGCAAGAAGAATGTAAATTGAAGCACATTTTGTTTTCTATTTGCATCGAGGAATGCAAATAAAAGAAAAATTTATTTGCATAAAAGAAATGCAAATAAAATAATATTTTATTAAAAGTAACTCTTTTATTTTAATGTAAATCTTTATTTTAACATTTTGTTCGCGTCAAGGGATGCAAACAAAATATAATTCTTTTTATTTTAAACATTCTATTCGCATTGAGAAATGCAAACAAAATATAATTCTTTTTACTTTAAAGTAAAACCTTTTCTTTATTTATTTTATATTTTGTTCACATTGAGAAATGCAAACAAAACACCATCCTTTTATTTTTAATATTGAATTGATAATTTACCTCAATCCAAATAAAAAGATATTTTCCCTTTTTCTTTTCTTCTATTTTCTATGATGAATTGATAGTCCTAGATCAAATCACATAAAGAGGCAGATTTTTTTATTTATTTATACGTTAAATTGATTACATAGATCAATTCAAAATAAAAAAAAACAAACTTTTTATCTCTATGTTGAATTTTGAGTAAATAACTAGATCAAACCACAAATTGTCAAGTGATAACATATGAAAGTTATAATCAAATTTCTTTGTTTTGGGATTGATAAATTAAATCAATCCAATTCTAACACAAGCGATGACACATAAAGGTGATAATCAGTTTCTTTGTTTTGGAATTGATAAATTAAATCAATCCAATTCTAATCCCAAGGGATAACATATGAATGGTGACCATTTTATTTCCTTTTACTTTAAATTGATAATTAGATCAATTTAATTTTAATCCAAAGTGATAACATGGCAGTGATAACATGGCATAGTATAAACATGAAAATCATATGGATCTATATGAACTATCCAATCATAGAACAATCATCACCAATCATGACCAAACAAACAGATCTGAATCGTAATCATATATATATTAACATCGCAAACTAATAATTTAATTAAAAAATAAATTTAAATTAAAGAATCTCACAGTCGTTCGTGATTAGCCCAAAATTTCAACAGTCCAGATTAGTCTCATTTCTGTCCAGAGGTGTAGATCCTTTCAATACGATCCATCGCAACGAAAATTTCTGAATTCCGATTACATATGAAAGAGTTATGACTATTTAAATATTTACACATTTAAATGTATAATTAAATTAATTATTAATTACATTAATCCTTTGTCCACGTTCTTCTTCCACGTTCTCATCATTCTTCTTTCTAGAACTACAGAACCCCAAAGCTCCATCGGCCAACTCAATTTCGCACCTCTTTCCATACCTCCAGCAATCGATCGAACTAGCTCACACCATGAACTTAGATCTCAACTGCATGGAATTAAAGATCCGAAGAAGTACAACAAAACTCGTTTAGAAGTTGGATTTAATTTCATATTGGATTGAGAGATTTTATGGGATTTGAATCGGAGTGTTTAGGCCATTAAAAATGGGAGTGGCGGCTTCAGAAAAGAGAATGAGATTAGAGTTTTGTTAATCCTATATTTATAGGAAAAAGGAAGTAAATAAATAAAGGGTTGATTTATTATTTTATTCTTTAACCCTAAAAGGCCCGCGACTCCATACGTTGTATGTTACAACGGGAAATAAATTGTTGACGAAGGCTGATATGGCATCTTATTTCTCATTTAAATTTCAAAAGCAAATGGAGGAAAGAAATGAATGCGTCATTAATTGTTTAACGCTAATGGTTAGAATGTTTATGTGTGTCTTTTTTTTTAAAACCATATTGATTGGCTTATGTGTCAACCAATGCTTAATTAATTTCTTAACGTGCGTAATTAATGGTATATGAACCTAAAGACTTCTCTTTATATGCATGTATTTAGGGAAATTCAAAATCATGTTCATTAATTACAAGAATGTGCTTACTATATATATACAAAATAAAATAAAAATAAAAACCTTCCCTAAATGTCTAATAAATCAAAACTTTGAATATAGAATTTGAACATTATTTGTATTTTGTCAAAAGACATATAGTCAATGCATAATTAATACGCACACGCGCGCGCACACACACATACACATATACATATACATATACATATACATATATATATATATATATATATATATAGAATCTGAAAAATATGTTAATTAGTGTGCAATTAACCCGTGCAATTAATTCACAACGTGTGACTTATACGTTTCCATATTTTTATTACATTCTTTTCCGGTTTTGACATGTGTCTAAATTCCAAATTCAATCGTGCAATTAATATGCTTGTATACATTGAAATTTTATTTATGTATATTTACATGAGATTTTTAATTATTTCATTTATGTATGCATTCTCCAATTACATAATTTATTAATTACTCATGATGGTTTATATGTCTAAACTCATATTTATTCATTTAGTTCTATTTTTAACATAACCGGTATTTTTAATGTTTTTTTAACACTTCTAAACTAAAAAGATTAAACTTTTCATCAAGATGAATTTTATGGTATGACAACTTCCAAACAAAATTATGCTTATATTTACATGTTTACAGGTTCACAAATCAATGTTAATCAATGCCAATTATTAACATGTTTAAAATCAATGTAAAATAGCATGTTTACTTAATAAATGTCATGTTTACAAATAAACGCTAATTAACATATTTTTAAAGCTAAGTGTTAATTATAAATCAACTTCATGTCTTGATTTCTCTAAACCAATACATTCTTAGTTATGTTTATCATTTATAGCATGTTTTTAACAAAATTTTCTTAAAATAAAATTTTAAATTAGTTCTGATTTTCCGGGTTGTTACAACCACCGTCTTCATCGTCGATTTTTAATCATCGTAACAATTATTCAGAATGGGTTAAACCCGGTCTTTCTGAATAACTCGCGTATATTTTATAATCATGTGATAAATAAATATAACAAACATCTCATTCCAATCCAGAATATTTTTTCTTCATATATTCTTTACATTGGGAATTATTCCAATAAATCTTATCAAAGATTTAATTCATTTAAACCTCTTGTTTAAATCTTTCTTTGAAAACGATTTTAAAAGATTTTATATTATCTTTTAACAATCTTTAAACCAATTTAAGGTTTATCAAACTAGTCGGGATTAGCGAGCCTTACCGAAGTAATCACTTATTTTATTATCCCATTCCCAACCTATTCATCCCATGGAGCAAAACTGGTAGTACTCCATATCTAACACCCGATGTGTTATCGGTAAATTTAATTACCACTTATCATTCAAATCTAATTAAAGATTTAACTATCGCATGGAGTAAAACTGGTAGTACTCCATTCTCGAATCATTCCTTGAATTTGGTAAATTTAGTTACCGCATTCACAGTTTAATTATAGATTCATTAAAACTTCATTTAGTTTTAATCTCAAAAATCATTACTCAACTTAAGAAATTAATCCTGTCTTTAAATGGGTTAAAGAAAAAATGTCTTTTAAAAACATCGTTCATGATAAACCGCGAAATCATCTTTCAGTTAATTCCAATTTTATTAAATAAACTGGAAAACTTCATTAAATCTTATTTAAAGATTTATTCTTTCTCAACTAAGTTTAAGAATGATATTATTTAAGATACCATTCATGACAAATCCAAAATCCAATTCAGTATTAATTGCAAGATTTTAAATGAAAATCATATCGACTTACATTCAATACCAAATTATGAAACCAACAGATATCGTATTTGAATAACGTTATTTATACCTTCCAAATTCACAAAATAACCGTATAATTACGGAATCCAATATCGAAACATCCGAATACAATTTGAATTTCAAATCCATTCTCCTATATATAAGTTGGAAACTTCTACTCATGTTAAAAACCATTTGCTATCCATTTTTTTTTTAAACATTGGATTATTTTCCTTGTTATTAACTAGTCCATTCGGATAAAAATCCCTTTTATCTTTTCAAAACTTGGAATATTTCATCCTAAATATTTCCAAACAATTTATTATGATTTTTCATAATTTATTTACGTTTTTAATAATTTGATTATGGCCCTTACAGTCGGTTTCCAATATCGGCCACCGAACTGCATCCATAGCGACCTTTTCTGAAATTGTTTTTGACATATTTTAAAATCCAACCATTCAAATTTAAATCTCTTATACTCAATGGAAGGCTCTTTTCGATACGAACCCAAATGTTCTAGTTTCAGGAGAATCCGATGGTCGGATCTCCCGTTACGTCCATTCAAAATCAATGGTTGAAATTCATGAACGGTCGCGGCGCAGCGCGTTCCATTCAGTCCGTTTAAAATATATATAATATACATCATCGATTTCCATTTAAAAATGTATTTTATAAAACGTTTATAAATTTATTTCAAAATGATTTCACTTCCATTATCAATTTAAATTAAAATTGAACCTCCTATTTTATTTTTATCTAAAAAGGATAATATTTTCAGAATATAATATTTTGAAATTTAATCTTCTGAACATTCATTATAAAAATGAATAGAAATGATATAAAATCCAAGTGAGCTAAAATAGCGTTTTCTACTCAAGTCGGCTTTATATTTTTATATTTCGTGTCCATCCAAAATCAGACATCAAAATCAAACTTTCAATCTTCATTTAATATTGCATTATAAAAGTATTTATGTTTATTCCGGATTGGAATAAAATCTCAACCAATATCCATATAAATAAATTTATATGGATTACATATATCATAAACATCCAATGATATTTACAACAACCAAAATAACATCCAGTGTGCATTTTATTTTCATACAAGCTTCAAATGATTTATTGACACTCATACAAATCTGTCAATCAACCGATTATCCGCAGATTCACACAAGGGAGATGTGTGAGTCAAATATCATCCCAAGATCCATGTGGGGTTTTAAACCAACATTAATTTAAATCAATCATTGATTAATAAATTTAACCAATTCTAATTTAATTTGAGTTATTTTTCAAACTAACTAAATTTCACCATTCAACTTATAAATTACTAATTAGGTCCAATTCCAATTATCATTTTAATACTAACATTTTTTTAGCATGTTCAACATTCCAAATCCAAAATCACAATACACAAATCACTAAATCATCCATATAAATAAATACTTAACTATCAAATACCATTTATGGCGCCAAAAGTGTCCATCCACAGAGTATGAAATGTGAGTGTCGTTAATATCCATACAATGCTTCTAATGCAAATGATTTGTGAAGATTTCATGTGTTGAACTAACAAAAAGAATAACTACATGATGCAATTTCTAACTTGCAACTTAAAATGCATAACTAACTACTCTAATATACTAATTTAAAAACAAGATTTTAGTGAGCGAGTTCTCATCCAATAGCGAAGCCAAAAGCCTTGACTCATTATATGTAGAAAATTTCTTCGTGCCTTCACCATCATTTCACCATTGCTTCAATTTGCCACTCCAACTCTAGAATTTGCAAATGGTCTCCAAACTTCACCAAACACCACCACTAGCATAAACTCGTCATTTTTGACAACTTTCTCTTAGTTGGCTTTCTTCCCAAAATGCTCCAATTCGCCAGCGAATCTTTGCTCTGAATCTGAAAACTTCTATCGCATTTTCCGGGTAACTCCGGACTTTAAAATTCCATTGTAATATGTCGAAATTGTGTAGAAAAATGAGATCTACAACTTTCGTTTATAGAGCCTCGACTACAAATGGATTGATAGAAAGATAAAGGTGAAAGAAGATGAGTGGCTTATTTGCAAAACGAGAATTTTGTAAAAGAGGGGCTTCTTTGCGAAGTGGGGCCCACGAAGAGCTGGTGATTGGGGGGAGGGCGGCGTGGGGCCTGACCTGGCATGTGAGGCCGCTGGCGGTGGCGGTGGGGTGGTGGTTTGTGGTGGAGAGAGGAAGCTAGGGTTCGCAAAATGGAGAGGAGAGAGAAGGAGGAGAAGGAGGAGGGGGGCACTGACCGGCGGTAGCTGGTAGAGGGGAGGCGGCAGCTGTAATATGGAGGAGGATCCATTAAAGAGGAAGAGAGAAAGAAAGAGGAGGAAAGGAGAAGTGAAGGAAATGAATGGAGAAAGGGGTTTTATGTAGGAATTTATCCCCTTTTCCATCCGATCGCCCAAACGCAAACGATCTCCTATTGCCGTGAATTTCGGACGGAGATAATACACGCCAATACGAATTCAATGAACTTAGTTTCGTCGAATTCCGAGTTCGTTTGACCGTCCGTATTATTTCTCAAACAGGCTCAAATATCGTTTAATAAATGCGGTTTTAGCATACATTTTCTTTTTGCATGTCCACACGCTAATTCCAAAAACCGTGGAATTTTTAATTTAACCATTATTTGGCGATGCGAACCCAAAAAAAACGAAATCGAATTCTGAGGTCGTCTCAATAACGTTCCTTTGTAAAATGACTACATGTTTTACCCTGAACTGTTTTCTCGTGCACGACCACACATTGGCTCCATTCGACGCACATTTTGGAACTCAACAATGATTTGTCATTATGAATCCAACAAAATTGGTCTCGTCGAATTTTGAGCTTCCAAGCAAAATTTCGTTTTTTAAGGCCTATGCGCCAATTTTAAAATTGAATTTTTAAAATTCTCAAATACAAAGATTATAAATTGATTAATAATTTTCCTGAGTTTATTTTAAATCAAATAAAATATAAAAACTAATTTAAAAGTTATTCTCAAATTTTATTTCGCAAAAATGACCAATTTATATTGCATATTCATCAAATTAGCTTAAATTAAAAAATTTAAATTGGTTTTGAAAATACGGGTTGTTACACGAGGACCCAGTATTAAAAAAATTGACAATAAAGTATACCTAAATGTATATGATAACTGTGGGGTCCTCACATCACTTATATTGTTTTCCTTTATTTTCGGCTCTAAAGTTCCCCATGAATCCATTCAAATGAGCACCAAACGTATTTTGCCCATGAATGCCTAGAGCATCTTATTCGCTTCTTCAATTTCTACATGCTTGAGCACTCTTAGGACGCTTTCCCTCCAGTCTTGTTATTTTTATAGCCACTTATTTTTTTCTACGACGTGCATGTCCTTTTGTTGGTGGAATTATGCCCCAATCAATAACCATGTAACGCTCCGATTTCAGTCCCCACCGAGTCTTTAATCACGGGATCTTATTTTATGTTTCGACATATGTGAACAACATCTTTTGAATCATCCACCAACAATAATTTCTATTTAAAAAGAATAATTTAAGTTTTCCTTCCCTAATATCAACCAAGTAAAATCATCAAGAATAGACCATTTCAGTTCACCATATCATTTTATGACGATTTGTTTCTATCGTTGTCTTTTTATTATAATTTGGATTTTAAGCTATAATTCACTAATCCAATATTGGGATGAAGTTATTTATTTGGTCCTTTTGTATTCTTTATTTCATATTATAAATCTAGACATGTTACATGCAGATTTAAGTATCACATTAACTTGTAAAAACTTGCATACAAGTATTTAGGCCCCAAGTTGCATACAAGTATCTATTTGGTAATTAATTTCATATTTTCTGCTTATGCACAAAATCTTAATATATGAAATTTACAATTAAATTCAATTTTTGAAAATATGTCCATTTCATATGTATAAACAGGAAATGTTCTAGAGCTAACTATAACTAAGGGATTAACCTTTTTGATTCAAAAATAAGTAGATTTCTCATTCACCTATGGTCCAAGGCTCATTCTTTAGTCCTCAAAGGATCCTCCTTCTCCTAATTAACTCTTTTTCTATCTCAGTTTTTTCCTCTTTTTAATATTTCATTTTGTCTTCATCTTTAAAAATATTTAGAGAGAGGAAGAAGACTGGAGATAACAACTAAAGGAAGAAGAAGAGAATAAAGAACGAGAATGTTCGCTGTTGACCCTCCGTTTTACAAGGTAGTCACGCATCGAATTTTTTTCCATTGAAGTGCTTAGGACTTGAGTATGAATTTGGAAAAAACCTGGAGCGATTTGGTTGAAGTCGGGGAATTCATGACATCATGAAAATTTGGCTAAGTGTTTTGGGATCTATACAACTCCCTGAAACATATCAGGATGGTTTTCCATATCCCGAGATTAGTATACGTTTTTCATATTACGGGATTATATTTCTAGATGGTAGGATTTCGCGTACCTCGTAGGCAATTGCATTTCTTCTTCTAGTATAAAGTGATTTTTTCTAAGTTTTCAGGGGATTAGTACTATGATTTCGTACCTCCATGATGGATTTGAGATTGGTAAAAGTAAGAGAATCCCAGGATCGATTGTGTTATTTTGTATTCCCTAATATGAAAAAGAAAACTTGACAAATGGAATCAAGGGGCTTCGAGGTGAAATTGGAAAATGCTAAGTACCTGGCGTTTGGTACCGATCCCAGGATACAAATTTTAGGGATACAAATCTCGTATCCCCCGGCCTACAAATATGCCGTCCTTTGGCTGTTTCCGGGATCTTTTTCTCATTTCTGATGCAAACGAGATTCTTGGACTTAGAACATTTTAATGCCTTCTGACATGGGCTCTTACTTCTTGGAAACTTCTTTGGACTTGTGAACTTCCTCTTGTCATTTTGATTGGATTCTTAAACTCTTTTGGACACTTGGCTTGCTACTTGCATTCTTTTGGACATAGAAGCTTCACATTGGACTCTTTTGGACATGGAAGATGCACATGGATATTTGAACACAACAAAGAACTTGTAGGCTCTAGGCAAGGCCTTTTCCGTTGCTAATACATAACTTTGTAAACAAAAAGTATTGGACTTGGTATGTACTTGTAACTATACATCAGAAACATAAAGGTTACATCAAAGTGGACATAGGCACATTTGTCGAACTAGTAAAAATCTTTGGGATTTTTTTTTTTTTACTTTTTGGTAAGTTGTGTCTGGATTGTATTTGGATAATATTTACTCGTCTGGTGTTGGCATGAGAGGATAAATTTCCGACGTCAACATTTTGGCATGCCAGGAAGGGAACTAACACAATTTTGGATAGCTAAGGATTTGGATTGCTTAGAATTTTAAAAATGGTTAAGGATTAGGATACATGCGTCGAACGACAAGAAGAACTCTTCACAAGACAATATAACGTCATGAATGCTTTAAGGCTAGGATGGAAGATTTGGAAGGCCTACAGGCCAACGAACTCAGGCTGGAACGAGTGCGCAAGACGCTCAAGGTTTGCAGGACTTGGAGGCAGTTCCCTTCACTCGGATCTAAGCCGATCCTAATTGGGGGCATCTCCCCCAATCTAGATGGAAGTATGGCTTGTGATGCTTTGGTTAATCAGGCTATAGGATCCGGAGTTGGAACTGTGACTCAAGCACCGATGTATGAGGGTACATGTGTCAGAAGAACTCTTTCGGCTCCGGAGCTTGCACCTGCTGTGGCTCCTCAGGTCAGGGTTGAAGCGGATGTTCATATTGGAAACCAATAGATGGCTCATGTTGGATTGGACATCAAATACATCGGTGCTGTTTTGGAAGATTTTGGAAATTGTTTGAGAATGGTAATCAAATCGCTCAATGGTTTACTCAAGGCAGAGAGTCTTACTCGGGCTTGGAATACGTCACTCGTGGCTCATTCACTCAGGCTATCTAGAATTCTCAAAAACCACCAGATTAGAAAAGCGCGACATTTGTAATAAATTCTGCAAGCATACAGGTGTGTAGCATACAGGTCGAACACAGGGAGGTTTAATTAAAAATTATTATTTATTTTTTTCTTGGGCGTGTTAGACGAAGCTGGAGGTTGATTTTGCAAAACAAAATAAAAAGTGAAACTACAATTAAAAGATGCAATTAAATTTACTGCAGATTCGAATCTAATCAGATCTGTAATAAATTCAATGATTAAAGATAAAATAGAACAATGGAAATAAAATTGCAGAACAGAATTAAACGAACAGAAAATAACAATTAGGATTACCGCTGAATCTAATCAGACGGTCAATCACTAATGAAAAGAAATGCAAAATACAAGTAGTGTTCTACCGAATCTAATCGTGTAGACAACACTAATTGCTAAGAAATAGAAATTTGCATAAAATAAAAAGAAAAATGAGTTTTATTAATGAAGAAGAGAATAGAATTAGATATATGATAGGATAGTGGCTACAATGCCATTACAAGGGTATAAATAGGGTAGATAGCCAAACCCTAACCCTAACCCTAATGATAAATGGGCCTGGTCATTACATCACCACTTAGTTTACAATGAGAACATAAATGGGCCTTAGATAAATAAAGCAAATTTGGGCCTTTTCTCTTTTCCTCTTGATTCCTTGACACTTCATCATTGATTTGTGATGTGCAAAGCCATTTTATCAATCCTTTTCTTGTCCAACAGCAACTAGTTGTGAGATCTTCATCTACAATTCTTCAAAATGTAAATATATATCAATTTCATCTCTATTTCTCTACTTTTCTGGTTGCATGCGGGCTGGGTTGGAATATCTGTAAAAGTAACAAAACAATACCCAAGTAATATTTATTTATATACAAAAGATAAGAAACAAAAGCATAAAATAAACATATTCCTATGTCAATCACCTATGTAAATATTTTAACCTGTGTAAATTATGACAATAAGAGTTTAAGCATATGCATCTTAGTTTCACATCTTTTGATTCTAACTTATTTAAGAATAAATAAAATAAGAAAATTATATGTTTGCTTCATGCGTAAGAGAAATGGTGACATAAATGATAATACTTAAGTTTTTAACAAGATTGATTGAAGTTATGATTTTCCTTCACTCATGTCATAACAAAACAGATTTGGTTCAGGAAGCATTTAAGTATATAGAACTTAGCAGCTAAGGATTTTTACATATATACATATATACTTGCCAAAGCCTTACTGCCGAATGATAGATCTAGCATCTAGCTGAAGGAGCAACTCATTTGTTCACATCAAAGTGTAGGAAAAACTTGGCAGCTAAGGAAGTAGTAAGTCTATATATATATATATATATATATATATATATATATATATATATGTTAGCAAATGAAAGGACTTACTGTTGTGATTGTATTAGCATCTAACTAGACAAAAGCTATTGAAAAATAGAGGAGACTTTGCATCAGGAATTAGAGACATTTCACTTCTTTACATCTGAACATTTCTGGGCATATTAAAGGAGTGCCTTTCCCATGCTAGCATTAAATACATTATTAGGTTGAAATTATGTTGCATCTATAAATACGAGCATACACTTACATTTTTTTCACACAACATTTTTGATCCAAGGAACTAAAGAATACAAGCTAGAGAAACCCCTGTTAACACAAGAGAAAGTGAGTAGACACTCACTACTATTTTCTGTAGAAACTATGCAAGTTATATTTATCTGTGTTGTGCTTATTAGAACTGAATTATTAAACCATGTTGAAATCATATATGTATATACATTGTTTAAACCTGTGACATTTACCTATACTATTGAACACACACACTGTTTTTGGGTCTCTTCCTGAAAACTGGTTCATTAGATCGCTGGTTATGTTAAAAGTGAGCTGCCATGTGGTTGATATGTTGCGGCTCATCATGATTGTATTGGAAACCTCACTGCTACTTGACCCAAACTGTTTGCTTTCAGCCGAGACACCCTTAAAATGCACACTATGTATACTTTGTTAAACCATTTACTCTGTTTATTCAAATTTTTATATCTGGTTGCTAAGAGTAAGGTTAGACTTTGGTTTTATGCAAGGAAAATAATCATTTAGGTAGTAAATTAATCCACATATATACGTTTTATTTATAGATATATATGTCATTTAAATATACACAGTAAAGGGTGTGCTAAAACAGGATTTCCTTTACTACGTGTTAAAATAGGATTTTCTTTACTATGTTTTAAAACAATAATGTTCAACCGACCCAGTTTAAAAATCTCAAGTGTATAAACATGATTGTGGTAAGAAAACGTGATTTTAGAAACTAAAATAATGATTTTTAATGAAGGGGAAGTATGAAATACAGTTTTTTTCCGCAAAATGTAATTTTGGTTGTTGCCGACGATCTGGGAAGGTGTTGATGTTGAAAATGAGTATGGAGGCGCTGTATAACCTCGGCAAGCTAGGGGAAATATCAAATAAATTTTCAAATAAGCAGATCTTAAGCTTTTCATAAATATGGGGTTTTGGGGTTTAGTTTTTTGGCGAAGTTTGGGGACGTCTTGCGGTGGGTTGGTTGGATCGAGTGTTGTGATAAGTAGGGGAGCGGTCTGTCACTATGTCAGTAACACATAGCAAAAGGTATGGACGTGATCGATGGTATATGATATCGACAGTAGGCCATTTTTGGATCGGTAGCTTGGGTGTTTCTTTGCATAGGTTCAGCCAAATCATGTTTTTCTGATCAAGGAGATGGGAGAGTGGTCGAGTAGCTAGAAATGACTCTGGTTCAACTCGTACATGTGTGGAATAGGTGAGGACGATTGAGTATGCATTGACTCACGTGTGCGTGTGCACGCCAAACCGTGCACAATGGAGCAGATATGGGTACTAGAGGATGATACTCAACTATATTGTTGAAGAAAGGAGGTTGTGACTGTAATTTGCAAACGTTGTGAACTCGACAGTTCGTCGGAGCTTGAAGGCATGGTCAATGGGTAGAAACGCACGGCAGAGAAGAAATGAAAGCAAAGAGATTAGTGAAGAATGTGTGAGAAGGAGGCTCGTGAAGCATGGACTGAAAAACGTGGTATGGAAGGAGAGTTGACACCTGACCGCAGTAGGAAGCCGTGGTGGAGTAGTTCACGGCAGTGAGGGAATGGAAGAAACAAGGTGTAAAACTGAAGTGGGGAAGACACTGAAGTGGGATGAAAAGGGTTGTGGGAAGGAGCAGGTCTCGGCATTTGAATCAATAACAGTGAAGTGGGTTTTTCGGAGGTAAGCTGAAGCTTTGGTGGCCACTCAAGATCAAGAAATCAAATATCAATGGAAACAAACCAAAGATGAAAAGAAATTAAGAAAATAAGGGAATAGCGTAGGAGAATACTGGTAGAAGTAAATACAGTAGCAGGTCTCGGAATTTTAGAAAATACAAATGTGTGGGCATTGTAAACATGGGCTTGCACGGTGGGCCACATGACAACAAAATAAAAGAAATGTGGGTGGTAGCTTTGCACAGGCCGGTTCAGAAAGGTAGTTAGTAATAACTTTAGGAATAAAGTAGTAGGGGTGTGGGCTGAAGTTTTTTTCTCAGGCCGGCTAAGAAGAAAAAAGGGGATACAGGAGGAATGGGCCAGAACGGGCTTCGAAATTGGGCTTAAATTAAGAATATCGAAATAGAAAGAAAATAAGAGGATTTTATCTCGACTAAATTTTAAAACATTAGTTTTAAATAAAGCTCTAATAACTTAACAAATTTTTTTGATAATGTATTATCATAACCTTGCTAAATATATAATAAAATATTAAGCGATATAAACAAATAATGTATACAAATGAGAAATAGATTTTTAATATATATTCACTTATATATATTTAAACAAACAAAGTTGTCTTTATATTATTGAAATTTAAATATCTCCTTAAATAATTTAAATAATAATTAAGTAAGGATTTATCCCATCGTTCTGCAACTAAGGTGTTGATAAAATTGATGTATTGAATAAGTGGTTTACCACAACTATCGGAAGGTGATTGACTGAAAATAAATAATGAAATTATTTTTGATTAAACATCGAAGTATTATTTTATCGACTTAAGTTGATAATCTTTCCAATGTCAAGAAATGATTTATAGAAAGGATCAAATTTACGACAAAGGTGAACACTAAAAATCCAATCACATATAATAATCTGATCCATTTAAGTATCACTTGTCCTTAAAAGATATTAACGTCGATCATTTCGAAGTGTCCGGAATATATATTCCACTTCGATTCGATTTTTATGTTGCAAGTCGAAGACTACCAAAGATAATAAAAGATAGAGTTATGCAAGAATTATTTTATAAATCTGTAATGACCCGCATTTTTAGCTGTTGAATAATTATGTAATGACCCGAAATTCTGAACCAGTTTAAAATTTTTATTTTGGCAATTTTAGTGAATTTTGAATATTTAAAATAGATTATTTTAAATAATATCGACGAGAAATTTATTTTGAATATAATCGAACGTATATATTATATACGTCATCGTAGAATAAAAATATTTATATATAATTATAAATAGAATTGAAAATGGAGCGGTAGTTCGATAATTCGATTTCAAACTTCAATTGAATGTACCGGGTGCAAAACAATCCGGATTTTAGTGAAACCAAAAACATTAGGATCTAATTGGGAATATCTTTCCAACGAATCTGAAAAATCGAAAATTCATAGCGGGAATCAAAAGATATGTCCAGTTGAAAATTCTGAATAGTCGCTATGGAATTCAGGCCCATAAAAATGGCAATTTTGCAAATGACCTCGCATTTCGACGAAACCACTTTTGTTGGGTCCGTTATGTCAAGTTATTGCTAGATTCCAAATTTCATAATTTTTCGAATCAATATGTGAGCGTGGCAAAGGAAAACGCGTTTGACTAGTTTAAGTTGATTTTAATCGACTGGAAAATGGCCATTTTTCCAACGGTCTCAGAATTTGACGAAACTAGTTTCGTTAGGACCGTATCGTCAATACGAAGCTAGAAAATATTTTTCGGGAATTTCTAGAGACTGTATGTGGCCCCGGTAAATTGAAATGTACGTTTAAAATTGAATATATAGTTTTATATTTTAAATTCAATAGAAACTGATGGTAACAATCGAATTGGCTTGCGAAACATATCTCATTGTGTTCGGAATGGGGGTAATACGCTAGGGACGACAGTCGGTGGGTTCGATTTTGAGTTTGAAATAAAAAGTTGCTTTATGGTATAAAATAAAATAAAATAATATATATTATATAACCTCTCCTATGCCTCCCCTCTTCAAAGTCAACATCCATTTCAGAAAAATTAAAAAAAAAATCCCGCTACCCTCCCCTCCCGTCGATCTCAGACCCGCCGCCTCCGCTCATGTCAGACCACCGCCATCTCGTCCTCCGCCTTCTTCTCCCCGTCGCCACTTTCTCTTCCTCCTTCCTCCAGCGATCTCGCGCAGCCCTCCCTCTCTCCTCCTAATCCCGAACGCAACCCAACCCTACCCCGAGTTCCCCCGCGACCACCACCTCGAGCCCAGGCTCCGACCTCCCCTCGCCTGGCGCTCCACCTCGATCCCCTCTTCTCCTTCAACCGCATCCCCTCCACCTCCTGTTAGCACCCAAAAACCCCCAGCCACCCCCAAAATCGAAGAAGACAGCCTCCGACCGATGCTCGCCCTCCGGCCATCCCCAACCCTCCTCCCCCTGCGCCAACGTTGAACCTCCTCCCCTCAACAGTACGTTCTTCTTTCCTTTCTTATTTATTCATTTATTTATTTTATTTTATTTTTTTTCTTCTGATTTCAACATGATAGAAAAAATATAGGATTGGTTTTCATAGTAAAAATGGGATTGTTTTTCAAACTAATATATGTCGCATTATTTTTAAAAATTATAGATATTGTTGTTTTAAAAAAAATAAGAAAAGACAGGATTTTTGAAATAAGAAAAGACTGGATTTTTAAAATAGAAAAGACAGGATTATTAAAATAGAAAAGACAGGATTTTTAAAATAAAAGAAGACAGGATTTTTAAAATAAAAAAAGACAGGATTTTTAAAATAAAAAAAGACAGGATTTTTAAAATAGAAAAGACAGGATTTTTATATATTGAATAGCAAAGTAAAAATTCGATTTTTATATATTGAATAGCAAAGTAAAAATTCGATTTTTATATATTGAATAGCAAAGTAAAAATTAGATTATTATATATTGAATAGCATAGTAAAAATTCGATTTTTATATATTGGATAGCATAGTAAAAATTCGATTTTTATAGATTGAATAGCGAAGTAATAATTCGATTTTTACATACGTAGAGAATACGGGCAACGAAGGTGGTAAAAAGGCGAGAACAACAAAGATTTCTATAAATGAAGAGTCGTGGTATTGGATAGCTATTGGTGAGAATTTCTCACTCTTCAATATCTTTTCTAGTTATATAATACTAGGATGCAGACGGTGTTTAGTTGCACCCGACACCCGTCTTCCACAGACCATGGATGGCTTGTTTGTTTAATTGTTTGGTTGTGTAGTTGGTTAGATTATTTGGGTTGAATTTAATTGTTTGGTGAAGTGGAATGGATTTAATTGATGTGTGAATGGCGTGGGCCTTCACTAGACCGGGGATAAGGCTAGGCCTCGTCCCGTTTCTAGTATCGCGCCGTTATGCCGCTGAAATTTTCTAAAATAAATTAGAAAATAAAAATATCATTTTATTTAAAGCATGAACTGAATAGAAATTCATATGTTAAAATAAAATGTTTTATCATTAAAAATATAATTTTTAACGTGAATGTGTATAAATAAATATTCATTTACAAACCGGACGGTTTGTTTATGTACACCTATTTGAAGGACATTGATTGGGACGATAAATTTTACACATCGCCCGACTGCACAAATAAAATCTGTGTTTGATTGTTTGAAACCCCACACGGGTGTTGGGATGAAATTTTAAGTTCACTCATCCTGAGTGATTAAATATGTCGATCGATTGATTGACAGGCTGTTATAAGCGTTAGATATCTATATTTGATGCTTATACAGTGTAGTGCACTTTGGTTGATGGTTGATTATTTTTCAATGCTATTATATAGGTGTGATGTATGAAAATCCATATAATTGACCTTATATGGTGATTGATTGGGCCTCAGTCCAATTTAGAAAATAAAGGATATTATAAAATAAAAGTTCATGTGTTGACTGTACTCATCCGTTGAGATTAGTCATGTGTTGAACGTAATATTTTAACAATAAATTTTATATCTTTATCACTATAAAATAAAGGTTCATGTGTTGACTGTACTCATCTGTTGAGATTAGTCATGTGTTGAACGAAATAATTTAACAAAAATAGTCACACGTGGACAGTACTCATTCGTTGAGATTATTCGTGTGTTGACAAAAATAAATATTCATTTGTTGAATAGAATGAAGGAATATATGAAGCCGTGTTGATTAGATTGACGCCATTTTGACGTGAACGATATTTATATCGTTTTTATTCATTTTAAAATGAATACTGAAAAGTGATTTCGAAATCGAATATTTTGAAATGAAATTGAATTTGAATAGAATAGAAAATCAATTGAATTTGAATAGAATAGAAAATCAATTGAATTTGAATAGAAAAGAAAACGATTTCGAAATGAATTGAATATAAAACGATTTCGAAATGAATTGAATATAAAACGATTTCGAAATGAATTGAATATAAAACGATTTCGAAATGAACTGAATATAAAACGATTTAGAATTAAATTGAATAGAAAACAAATTAAATTCAAATGGAATAGAAAACGAATTTGATTTAAATTGATTAGAAAACGAATTTGAATTGAATCGAATAGAAACCAATTTTAATTGAATCAAATAGAAAACCAATTTGAATTGAGTTGAATAGAAAACGAATTCGAGTTGAATTGAAAACGAATTCGAATTGAATTGAAAACGAATTGAAATAAATTCAAATTGAATTGAAATTTGAATTGAATAGAAATGAATTTTAAAACGAATTTATAAGGAAAAATTAAATTTTGATTTGAATTGAAATGGAAGTCGAAATTGTTTATGAAACGAATTTAAAACTATTTATATAATTCGTTTTAAATAGAAATCGACGAAATATATATTATATATATAATATAATGGCCTGAATGGAACGAGACGCGCCGCGGCAGTTCGCGAATTTCGACCATTTATTTCAAACGGACATTACGGGAGATCCGACCGTCGGATTCTCCTAAAACCGGAACCGTTGGGTTCGTTTCGAAAAGAGCTTTATAACGAATATTAGAAATTTGAAATCTAACGGTTGGATTTGGAGATATGTCCAAATCAATTTCAGAAAAGGTCGTTGTAAGTGCAGTTCGATGGCCGTTGTTGGAAATCGACTGTACGGGCCTTGATAAAATTATTAAAAATAGTAATAATTGGTGTAAAATCATAAGAAATGATTTGGAAAAAATTGGGATGAAAAACTCCGTATTTAAAAAGATAAAAATAGATTTTTATCGAAATGAACTAGTTTTGAACTAAATTTAAAACCCAATTATTTTTAAATAAATTAGATTTAAAAAGGGGTTGTAAATAATCGGAATTTCTAATATATTTGATTGGATTTGAAATGGGTTTATCGTGAACGGTATTTTAAATAACACTAGTTCTTTAACCCGATAATAAATAGAATGTGATTTGGGTTTGTCGTGAACTGTGTTTTAAATAACACCTAGTTCTTTAACCCAGTAAAAGGAGTTTTAACGAATCTGCAATTAGGTTGAAATGTGAATCTATAATCTAAATTATCAAATTTAGAAATGAGCGAGAATGGAGTATCGCCAGTTTTGCTCCAAAGCGATAATTAAATCTTTAATTAGATTTGAACGTGAAATGGTAATTAAGTTTACCGATAACACCATAGTATTAGATAGGGAGTATTACCAGTTTTGCTTCATGGGATGAATAGGCTGGGATTGGGAAGTAAAATAAATAATTACTTCGTTGTGGTTCGCTAATCTCGACTAGTTTGGAAAACCATAATTTGGTTTGAAATGACATCCAAAGGAAGATTAAAGGATAAATTTTAAAGAATTTATCTTGGATAAAATTAATGGGAACTTCTCCCTGAGAATATGAACTGGAATGAGGCGCCTCGATTATAGGTCTGTAAGGACCGGGAAACGTGTGTTCAGGCATAATTAATGCTCTAACGTAAGTGAGGACAGGCCCAGCCGCATCCAGGATTGCCAAAGTGTGTAGTCCTGAGACATTTTCTAGAGTGTCTCGAGCGCGGAGAGGAGCTTGCCCCTTGCCTCAACTCATGACGGAATCCAATTTCCAATACGTGTAATTCGGTTTTAATTGTAGAAATAGTATGGCGACGTAGTAGATGGTAGCTATGCCGCCTATGATTGATATTTACGATTGAAATTGTTTTGACACTATACACTTACTATAGTATCAAATGATTTGTTTTAAACGTACCAAGCATGTTTGGCTATTATAAGGTAAAACCCTATCCTCCGGCTTGCGTTGCATTGTGTGATGGGACCTGGGTCTTATAATAGCTTCATTTTTCGAAAAAGCATTGCGTTGTTTATTCCATGCACTGGTATTCTTGGGAGGAAACCCGTTCCAAGTTATACGGCGTGGTCCCTTGAATTACTCTATTTTAAAGTAAAGTTTAAATAACTGTTTTAGTTCTCACACCAGTCACATGACTGACCTGGAGTTTATTGTTTTAACCTAAACTCTGGGTGCCCCTATTTTCCGCATAGGAAGCTAGTAGTTTTGGTTTTGCAGATTTATATTCACAGGATCCTGGTTTACAGCTGGAATGATATCCGGAAAGCTCTGTATCCGTATATCACCTTCAGTTGTGCTTTGTATTATAGTTCCGCTGCTATGTAATTTAATGTAATCTCTGATATTTATCGAATGTAATTTATTCAATTATACTCTGTATATTCTTGTATCTGATGGAATTGTTGTAATAACAATGAAATGTTCTTCTGTTTGTGTTCTGATTTGTCTTGTCCTCACAGTAATTCGTTCTTTCTCATCTCTTCGGAGATCGGGGAAGTTCGGGTCGCTTCAGTTGGTATCAGAGCTTTGGTTTACAGAGCTCGAGAACAAGACACATTAGAACCATACGAAAGAATTCATCAGATATTGGATTAGTAATATCCAATTAGAATGACTAGTTAGAGATAGGATCAGTAGTATCCTAGAACGAGTGTAAAGAGTATATTTTTCAAATAAAAACAATTTTGTTTTGAAAATTTAAATCGTTTTACACATATTTGAATAATTTATTTATTTTGATTATGGACAATCGAGTATATATAGATTTCGCGTATACGCGTCATGAACGTATATTCGAAGTTTTAATATACTGGATAGATATAGAGCCACATTCTAGACACACGGGGATAATTCTGGTGATGTGGCCACATCATCAGTATTTATGTTCGTGTTTTGAAGGTGTGATATCTATATATTTCCATTAGACTAGTGTGAGAACCAAAACTAATATAGCTAGAATACATTGTTGTGAATTGGCATCAAAACATGATTTTTGACTATATATCAAATTTATGAATTTGAAACGTTAATCCACTAATTGATTGATGTTGTGTTTGTTTATTTGTTAAATAATTTTGAACCATTATGCCTAATTGCATCAAATTTTGAATTGTATTGAAAGTTAGTCGCATTTGCTTGCATATACATATACTTAAATTGAACAGGTCATAGCAAGGAGGCAAGAGCCGAAGAATAAAATTTGTTTGCCCAACAAATAGGTACATGTTTAATATAATTTACTGTTTTGTTTGGGTGATGATGATTTTATGAGCCTATTGGCTAGCCGCTTGGCGTTTTCTTTTTCTTCATGAGATCAGAAGGCCTATATGGCAATTTCGGGATTTTCCCGTGGCTCCCGGTGCAGGGGAGGTTATGGCGAAATTTTTCGAAAATTTAGGGTGTTAGCCAAATTATTGAAAATTTGAAAATTCTCAGAAACTGAAAAGTTGGAGAATGGAAGCCAGATCGAACGTAGAGTTGATTAGTCAAACCACTTTCGACTTTGTTCCTTTTCGGGGATGAAAAGTTTTAAGTGGGGGAGATTGTAATAACCCGAAATTCTGAACCAGTTTAAAATTTTTATTTTGGCAATTTTAGCGAATTTTGAATATTTAAAATAGATTATTTTAAATAATATCGACGAGAAATTTATTTTGAATATAATCGAACATATATATTATACACGTCATCGTAGAATATAAATATTTATATATAATTATAAATAGAATTGAAAATGGCGCGGTAGTTGGATAATTCGATTTCAAACTTCAATTGAATGTACCGAGTGCAAAACAATCCGGATTTTAGTGAAACCAAAAACATTAGGATCTAATAGGGAATATCTTTCCAACGAATCTGAAAAATCGAAATTTCATAGCGGGAATCAAAAGATATGTCCAGTTGAAAATTCTGAATAGTCGCTATGGAATTCGGGCCCTTAAAAATGGGAATTTTGCAAACGACCTCGGATTTCGACGAAACCACTTTTGTTGGGTCCGTGATGTCAAGTTATTGCTAGATTCCAAATTTCATAATTTTTCGAATCAATATGTGAGCGTGGCAAAGGAAAACGCGTTTGACCAGTTTAGGTTGATTTTAATCGACTGGAAAATGGCCATTTTTCCAACGTTCTCAGAATTCGACGAAACAAATTTCGTTAGGACCGTATTATCAATACGAAGCTAGAAAATATTTTTTGGGAATTTCTAGAGACTGTATGTGGACCCGGTAAATTGAAATGTACGTTTAAAATTGAATATATAGTTTTATATTTTAAATTCAATAGAAACTGATGGTAACAATCGAATTGTCTTGCGAAACATATCTCATTGTGTTCGGAATGGGGGTAATACGCTAGGGACGACAGTCGGTGGTTTCGATTTTGAGTTCGAAATAAAAAGTTGCTTTATGGTATAAATTAATATAATATAATATATATTATATAACCTCTCCTATCCCTCCCCTCTTCAAAGTCAACATCCATTTCAGAAAAATTAAAAAAAAAATCCCGCTACCCTCCCCTCCCTTCGATCTCAGACCCGCCGCCTCCGCTCATGTCAGACCACCGCCATCTCGTCCTCCGCCTTCTTCTCCCCGTCGCCACTTTCTCTCCCTCCTTCCACCAGCGATCTCGCGCAGCCCTCCCTCTCTCCTCCTAATCCCGAACGCAACCCAACCCTACCCCGAGTTCCCCCGCGACCACCACCTCGAGCCCAGGCTCCGACCTCCCCTCGCCTGGCGCTCCACCTCGATCCCCTCTTCTCCTTCAACCGCATCCCCTCCACCTCCTGTTAGCACCCAAAAACCCCCAGCCACACCCAAAATCGAAGAAGACAGCCTCCGACCGACGCTCGCCCTCCGGCCATCCCCAACCCTCCTCCTCCTGCGCCAACGTTGAACCTCCTCCCCTCAACAGAACGTTCTTCTTTCCTTTCTTATTTATTCATTTTTTTTCTTCTGATTTCAACATGATAGAAAAAGTATAGGATTGGTTTTCATAGTAAAAATGGGATTGTTTTTCAAAATAATATATGTCGCATTGTTTTCAAAAATTATAGATATTGTTGTTTTAAAAAAATTAAGAAAAGACAGGATTTTTAAAATAAGAAAAGACAGGATTTTTAAAATAGAAAAGACAGGATTTTTAAAATAGAAAAGACAGGATTTTTAAAATAAAAAAAGACAGGGTTTTTAAAATAAAAAAAAGACAGGACTTTTAAAATAAAAAAAGACATGATTTTTAAAATAAAAAAAGACAGGATTTTTAAAATAGAAAAGACAGGATTTTTATTTATTGAATAGCAAAGTAAAAATTTGATTTTTATATATTGAATAGCAAAGTAAAAATTCGATTTTTATATATTGAATAGCAAAGTAAAAATTCGATTTTTATATATTGAATAGCAAAGTAAAAAATTCGATTTTTATATATTGGATAGCATAGTAAAAATTCGATTTTTATATATTGGATAGCATAGTAAAAATTCGATTTTTATAGATTGAATAACGAAGTAAAAATTCGATTTTTACATATGTAGAGAATACGGGCAACGAAGGTGGTAAAAAGGCGAGAACAACGAAGATTTCTATAAATGAAGAGTCGTGGTATTGGATAGCTATTGGTGAGAATTTCTCACTCTTCAATTTCTTTTCTAGTTATATATCTATACTAGGATGCAGACGGTGTTTAGTAGCACCCGACACCCGTCATCCACAGACCATGGATGACTTGTTTGTTTAATTGTTTGGTTGTGTAGTTGGTTAGATTATTTGGGTTGAATTGAATTGTTTGGTGAAGTGGAATGGATTTAATTGATGTGTGAATGGCGTGGGCCTTCACTAGACCGGGGATAAGGCTAGGCCTCGTCCCGTTTCTAGTATCGCGCCATTATGCCGCCGAAATTTTCTAAAATAAATTAGAAAATAAAAATATCATTTTATTTAAAGCATGAACTGAATAGTAATTCATATGTTAAAATAAAATGTTTTATCGTTAAAAATATAATTTTTAACGTGAATGTGTATAAATAAATATTCATTTACAAACCGGACGGTTTGTTTATGTACACCTATTTGAAGGACATTGATTGGGACGATAAATTTTACACATCGCCCAACTGCACAAATAAAATCTGTGTTTGATTGTTTGAAACCCCACACGGGTGTTGGGATGAAATTTGAAGTTCACTCATGCTGATTGATTAAATATGTCGATAGATTGATTGACAGGCTGTTATAAACGTTAGATATCTATATTTGATGCTTATACAGTGTAGTGCACTTTGGTTGATGGTTGATTATTTTTCAATGCTATTATATAGGTGTGATGTATGAAAATCCATATAATTGACGTTATATGGTGATTGATTGGGCCTCATTCCAATTTAGAAAATAAAGAATATTATAAAATAAAAGTTCATGTGTTGACTGTACTCATCCGTTGAGATTTGTCATGTGTTGAACGTAATATTTTAACAATAAATTTTATATCTTTATCACTATAAAATAAAGGTTCATGTGTTGACTGTACTCATCCATTGAGATTAGTCATGTGTTGAACGAAATAATTTAACAAAAATAGTCACACGTGGATAGTACTCATTCGTTGAGATTAGTCGTGTGTTGACAAAAATAAATATTCATTTGTTGAATAGAATGAAGGAATATATGAAGCCGTGTTGATTAGATTGACGCCATTTTGACGTGAACGATATTTATATCGATTTTATTCATGGTAAATGAATATTGAAAAGTGATTTCGAAATAGAATATTTTGAAATGAAATTGAATTTGAATGGAATAGAAAATCAATTGAATTTGAATAGAAAAGAAAACGATTTCGAAATGAATTGAATATAAAACGATTTCGAAATGAATTGAATATAAAACGATTTCGAAATGAATTGAATATAAAACGATTTCGAATTAAATTGAATAGAAAACAAATTGAATTCAGATGGAATAGAAAACGAATTTGATTTAAATTGATTAGAAAACGAATTTGAATTGAATCGAATAGAAAACCAATTTTAATTGAATCGAATAGAAAACCAATTTGAATTGAGTTGAATAGAAAACGAATTCGAGTTGAATTGAAAATGAATTCGAATTGAATTGAAAACGAATTGAAATGAATTCAAATTGAATTGAAATTTAAATTGAATAGAAATGAATTTTAAAACGAATTTATAAGGAAAAATTCACTTTTGATTTGAATTGAAATGGAAGTCGAAATTGTTTTTGAAACGAATTTAAAACCATTTATATAATTCGTTTTAAATAGAAATCGACGAAATATATATTATATATATAATATAATGGCCTGAATAGAACGCGCCGCGCCGCGGTAGTTCGCGAATTTCGACCATTTATTTCAAACGGACATTACGGGAGATCCGACCGTCGGATTCTCCTAAAACCGGAACTGTTGGGTTCGTATCGAAAAGAGCTTTCTAACGAATATTAGAAATTTGAAATCTAACGGTTGGATTTGGAGATATGTCCAAATCAATTTCAGAAAAGGTCGCTGTAAGTGTAGTTCGATGGCCGTTGTTGGAAATCGACTGTACGGGCCTTGATAAAATTATTAAAAATAGTAATAATTGGTGTAAAATCATAAGAAATGATTTGGGGAAAATTGGGATGAAAAACTCCATATTTGTAAAGATAAAAATAGATTTTTATCGAAATGAACTAGTTTTGAACTAAATTTAAAACCCAATTATTTTTAAATAAATAAATTAGTTTTAAAAAGGGGTTGTAAATAATTGGAATTTCTAATATATTTGATTGGATTTGAAATGGGTTTATCGTGAACGGTGTTTTAAATAACACTAGTTCTTTAACCCGATAATAAATAGAATGTGATTTGGGTTTGTCGTGAACTGTGTTTTAAATAACACCTAGTTCTTTAACCCAGTAAAAGGAGTTTTAACGAATCTGCAATTAGGTTGAAATGTGAATCTATAATCTAAATTATCCAATTTAGAAATGAGCGAGAATGGAGTATCGCCAGTTTTGCTCCAAAGTGGTAATTAAATCTTTAATTAGATTTGAACGTGAAATGGTAATTAAGTTTACCGATAACACCATAGTATTAGATATGGAGTATTACCAGTTTTGCTTCATGGGATGAATAGGTTGGGATTGGGAAATAAAATAAATAATTACTTCGTTGTGGTTCGCTAATCTCGACTAGTTTGGAAAACCATAATTTGGTTTGAAATGACATCCAAAGGAAGATTAAAGGATAAATTTTAAAGAATTTATCTTGGATAAAATTAATGGGAACTTCTCCCTGAGAATATGAATTGGAATGAGGCGCCTCTATTATAGGTCTGTAAGGACCGGGAAACGTGTGTTCAGGCATAATTAATCCTCTAACGTAAGTGAGGACCGGCCCAACCGCATCCAGGATTGCCCAAGTGTGTAGTCCTGAGACATTTACTAGAGTGTCTCGAGCGCGGAGAGGAGCTTGCCCCTTGCCTCGACTCATGACGGAATCCAATTTCCAATACGTGTAATTCGGTTTTAATTGTAGAACAAGTATGGCCACATAGTAGATGGTAGCTATGCCGCCTATGATTGATATTTATGATTGAAATTGTTTTGACAATATACACTTACTATAGTATCAAATGATTTGTTTTAAACGTACCAAGCATGTTTGGCTATTATAAGGTAAAACCCTATCCTCCGGCTTGTGTTGCATTTTGTGATGGGACCTGGGTCTTATAATAGCTTCATTTTTCGAAAAAGCATTGCGTTGTTTATAATATGCACTGGTATTCTTGGGAGGAAACCCGTTCCGTGTTATACGGCGTGGTCCCTTGAATTAATCTCTTTTAAAGTAAAGTTTAAATAACTGTTTTAGTTCTCACACCAGTCACATGACTGACCTGGAGTTTATTGTTTTAACCTAAACTCTGGGTGCCCCTATTTTCCGCACGGGCAGCTAGTAGTTTTGGTTTGGCAGATTTATATTCACAGGATCCTAGTTTACAGCTGGAATGATATCCGGAAAGCTCTGTATCTGTATATCACCTTCAGTTGTGCTTTGTATTATTGTTCCGCTGCTATGTAATTTAATGTAATCTCTGATATTTATCGAATGTAATTTATTCAATTATACTCTGTATATTCTTGTATCTGATGGAATTGTTGTAATAACAATGAAACGTTCTTCTATTTGTGTTCTGATTTGTCTTGTCCTCACAGTAATTCGTTCTTTCTCATCTCTTCGGAGACCGGGGAAGTTCGGGTCGCTTCAAATTAATTTATTTAGTTATTTAAATATCGTTTTGACGATATCGATGACCTGAATTAAATAAAAATGAATATTTAATTAATATTTATAATGAATAATAAATTATAAATATCAAAATAGTCAAAAATAATAGAAATTCACAATAGTGTGTAAATTGAATAGTATACGAGATTTGGTTGAGTTTCGATTCGAAATATAGTGACGAATATATTGAATCGACGATAGTTGAATGTATAGTTTATAATATATTTATAAACGAGCTCGAAATGGCGCTCATTTTGCTATTTGGCGATTTGTACTTCAACTGAATGTACAGGGTCCGTTTTAAGTCAGATTTCTATGAAACAAGAAACGTTCTGAGCTGGTGAAGTATATTTTTCTGATGGAAGAGGAAAATCGAGATTTCGTCGTGTAAATTGTAAGTGGTGGCCAAATCAAATTTCAAAATAGTCGCTACAGAATCGTTTATCGACCGTAACGGTTTATTTGATATAACTAGATACCTGTTTCGAATTTGGATAAGGTTCTTTTGAGAGATAGTGATAATTTAATTTTTAGAATTTTACTGTAACTTTTAATTAATTAAATAAGCAACTTTTTATTTGGAGTATTTTGCACCATGTAATCAACATTTTGAGGTTTCAAAATATGAGTAAACCTACCGATATTAATATATTTTTGGGATTGTGGCTCCCTGCTGGTCACGAAGTTATGTTTATTTCTGTCGATAGCAGTCCTTAAAATGATAAAACCTTATGCAACGCGGTTCCCTAATATTTAAAGTATATAATACATATTATTTGTTTCCTTCCGTTGCTAAGTCTCCACGCTCCATCATTTTCTACCACAGAAGCCACGTTCCACTTTCTTCAACCACATGTTCTTCATGGTCCAAAACAACCCACGTTATCATGAAGGCTACAAAATGAATGGTCATTTTCCTGCCAACATTGCTACTTTTATAAAGTACTCAACCAATTCCTTAACCACAAGACAGTGTGCATGTAAATGAAGCATGTCATCCCTTATTACTCAGCGACAAACGAAATGGGAAAACCAGATCTAAAGAATAAAATGCCCAACTTTCCTCAAATTTCTCTACATTTTCTCCACTCTCTATATTATAGACATATTCCGGAAATGTACATTCCACGAGAGGGTAGGATGTACGTAAGAACACTAGTGGGGGATACGTGTTTTCTGGACTTAGAATTCGCTGAAGCTCCATTTTTCCACATTGCGTGTTGATGGTGGAATGTAGAAGTGGTTGCGCTGTGCAATTCGATCTTACCAGTAATGTGAGTTTTGAAGAGTGTAATTGGAGTTTTCATGGGGTTTAAGTGAAGCCAGCATGTGAAATCATGAATGGAGTAACGTAAGTGCATGAAGGGCATGGAGTGCAGATGAGAAGGACCGGGGTCATTTCGCGAACGATGGAGCAATTATTTACTGGCGGTAGCGTGTTTTCCTTTTCATTAAGGAAGTTTTAATGTTGTGAGTGGCCTTTTACAGTGCGTATGGAGGGGTATCGAACACACTGTGTATATGTCAGAGAAGAATAAACTTGAAGGGGGTTTGGGTTCGTCAGTATTGAACTAGCGGAGGAACTATACGAGAGAACAGGGGTGATGTTTGGCAAACTTTGCAGATTGTTTCATGGAAAAGAATGATGCACGGCAACTGTTCAACGTGAGGAAACATCAGGGGGGACGCAATGTCCTTGGCATGTTCGAGTGGGGTTCAGAGGTTGCGAAATGGACGTGGAAACAGATGAAAGGAGCATGTTGTTTTCTGGGTATTCAGGCATGGACAGTTGTGTTTTGTGAAAGGGAAGAAGAGAGTATTTTGGTCCGGCGGTGTTTATCTTTGATGTGTTCACGTGTACAGTTTTAAGGCAAAAAGGGCCGGGGCTACTGACCATTTGGAGATGGGGTAAGTCATTGCTGGTTTTGGGGTTTCAAGTTGTTGGTGTAGTTGTTTAAACAAGGAAGAACAAAGCGAGTGAGTTAAATCATTTGAGGAGTATACGTTGGGAAGGATGGGAAGGATTTGAAGCACATGACTTCATGCGTGTACATGCATGGAAGGGTTGGTTTGTTGGGTGCGTTTCAGGAGTGGAAGCAGGTTTTGTTGCGGTGAAACAGTTGAAGAGGAGGTGTGCGTGAGGCAGAGGACGCGGTTCTTGCTGATAGTTGCGAGCTGATTGTATTTGGTTGAATTAATCGTTAAGAGAAGTGGGAGAATATGGGATGAGAATACATGGAAATGGCTGTTGAAAGCTCACGGTTGGGTTCAGGGAAATGACGATGGAAGAGAAGCATGTTGCGAGAGGAGTGGTAGAGGAGTAATAGCGGGCACGGGTTCATTTGATTTCAAATGGGCCGTTATAACATTGGTAAAGCCCAACATTTATTATATAAAGTTTTAAGTTTAAGTAATATAATTTGAGCATTTACTTATAAAAATTGATATCTTACTCATACGATATCAGAATTGGATGAAACAAGATCCGTTGGGATCGTACGGATGGACACTACCCAATGGAACTGACTGGAAGTCCATCGGAGCTTGTTACCATTTATAGAAAAATAAATTGTCCGTCTGAATCAAGCGATGGTTATCGTTATTAACGATGGTCGTCCAATATGAGTAAAGCTCACCAACTTTGAACAGTTATATTTTTATAACGTATTTTTAGAACTATTATACATCTGTTGATAGCTGTGTGTTAACTGTTTGGTTGAATTGCTTGTGTATTGGTTGAAATCATAGACAACGATATGGATATATAAATCGTTAATCAAGTATTGATTCTGTTAGAAGAATATTTCATATTGAAATGAAATCGATGTTAATTATATTGTTTAACATCTTTGATGCAGGGAAACAGGTTGGAGGGATCCAACTGGGTTCCTCAACATATAAAACACTGTTTTGTTTCATATATTGTAATATATGATGTGATATATAATCTGTTGTCAATTATATGTGTTTAACCGATATTGTTCATCGTGATTTGATATGTCGAATACCATAACATACCGGAATGTTGATAAGGGAATTTTCAAAATTGAATATTTATAAATAAGAGATATTTATAAATTGGAATATTTATAAATTAGAAGTATTTATACATTGGGATATTTATAAATAGGAGATATTTAGAAAGGGAATAAATTTTAAAATCAAAGAATAAATTTGAAAAGGAAATATTTGCAAACTATTTGAAAATAGAATAAATAGGAAAGGAAATATTTATAAACCATTTACAAATAGAATTGGAAAGGTAAATTATTTGTAGAACCTTTACAAATGAAATCGAAAGAGAAATATTTGTAGAGCCTTTACAAATGAAATCGAAAGAGAAATATTTGTAGAACCTTTACAAATGAAATCGAAAGAGAAATATTTGTAGAACCTTTACAAATGAAATCGAAAGAGGGATATTTGTAAAACCTTTACAAATGAAATCGAAAATGATATATTTGTAAAACCATTTTCAAGTAGAATTGAAAGGAAGTCATTTGTAAAGTGAAGAACCATTACTAAAATAAATCTTTATAAATGAATAGTTAATCAAGAAGTTAGTTAATCGAATATTCTATTCGAAAGTTAGTTAATCGAATACGGTATTCGAAAGTTAGTTAATCGGATATGGTATTCGAAAGTTAGTTAATCGAATATGGTATTCGAAAGTTAGTTAATCGAATATGGTATTCGAAGTTAGTTAATCGAATATGGTATTCAAAAGTTAGTTAATCGAATATGGTATTCGAAAGATAGTTAATTGAATATGGTATTCGAAAGTTAGTTAATCGAATATGGTATTCGAAAGTTAGTAGATCGAATATGTTATTCGAAAGGGGTTAGTCGAGTCAAGTTAGTTGAATACAGTAAATCGAATATTTTTTATTCGAATAAGAGTTAAATCAATAGAGTTAACCAGTTAGAGTTAAATCGATAGAGTTAACCAGTTAGAGTTAATCAATTAGAGTTAACTCAAATGAGATGCCATCTTTCACGACTGCTAGCGAAATTCGCAGGGCTGCAGATAGCTTAAGGCGGTCGGATGTTTCTTGAGGGAATCAGGCGTAACCATTGTGATTGATGCGATCTAGAGTCAAGCGAATGGAGTTAAATCGAATATTAGCTATTCGAAATAAAGTTAAAACGGACATAGTTATTCGTATATAAGTCAATCGAATATTAGTTATTCGATAGGAGTTAAATAAGTCGAGTTAATTGAGTTAAGTTATTCAAGATGAGTTAATCAAACCGAGTTAATCCAAATGAGTAAATCCAAAGGAGTTAGTCGAATATTAGTTATTCGAACAGAGTTAAAGGAGTATCTAATATAGTTTATTCGAATAGAGTTAAAGGAAAGGAGTTATCAATTAGTTTAATCGAAGGGAGTTATTGATTTGAGTTTAAATCAAAAGGAGTTAATCGAATTTAGTTATTTGATAAGGAGTAATCGAATTTTAGTTATTCGAAGAGAGATTATCGAATATCATTTATTCGAAAGAAAGAGTTATCAAATATAAGTTATTCGAGGTGAGTTAATCTAATAAGATATTCGAAGAGAGATTATCGAATATAAGATATTCGAAGACAGATATTCGAATATAGGTTATTCGTAGAAGAGTTTATCAAATAGAGATTACTCGAAAGAGAGTTATACGTCGAATTCAATTATATCGAACTCGGGGAAAGTACTTGTACTTTCCGGTGTTTAAATCAAGATTTGTTTATTCACATTAAAGAATAAAGGTTATAATTGAAGTTAGATATTGCGAAAGTAGGGATTATAACGTTATCGTTATAATCAATGTTTTCAATAAACAAGTGGATTCGTAAATTGAATCCGAGAGTTACGTAAAGAAGTTGTTAAAGGTCTAAAAGATAAACTGTTACTATTTCGAAGTTAAAACGTTGTTCAGTTATGGTCTGAGAGGTAATTATACCCCAACTTGATTGACTTCCTTTTTAACTAAGGAATGGTAAGGTTTGATAGTGAATGATGGTTAAGGGAATTTAGTAAATGGGTTGAGTTGGCATAGCGATGTTTATTTAAACATCAGTTTAAATCCAACGAAGCTACTTTGGAAATGTTTTCCAAATTAAAAATCAGAAATGATTTATTATAGGAAACAGGAAATGGAAATATTTTCCATTGTTAATAAAGTATATTTTCTAAAATTAGAAAATAAGAAATGTTTAATATATGGAAACATGAAATAAGTAATTTATGAACTAAAGAGATAAAAAAAATGTTAAATGATGATTGATCGATATAATTTCCATCTGGGAATAATATCATTGTTTGCACACGAGTTTTTCTCTGATAGTTAAATCACAGACTATCAATGTTTTGACCATTTAACGTTTTTAATATGGAGAGACCGGTTGGATTATTATTCGAAGAACCACTTCGTATTAGCATAAGCGTTGCGAATCAAGTATGCTGAATATATTGAAGACGAAGTAAAGTGCAAGGGCTATTGTATAAATCTTAGGTAGCGATTGCCTAAGATGGATGTACTGAATAGTGCCTTCAGTTTGTCCAGTCCCAGGACAACTTGTATGGACGAATGTCTGACAGGGTATTCCTAACGAATCATATATGTTGATCTCTTCAACGTATTACATTGGTGGCGGAGGAATTCATTTCTCTTAGCTTCATACCCGTGATACCATTAGGGAAATCAATAATGATTTGGCGGGTATGACAATGTGGTATTCCAAGTAAATGAAGATATGATATGAAAGATAAGCGTAGCTTCTAGCCTCACATTCGGTAAATGACAGAAATCCGGCAGGCAGCTTGGCTAAGTCGGTCGCTCCGAAGTAGGGTGTATAATCACCTATCTAGAGAATACTCATTTGCTTCTTTAATCTATCAATGTTGTCCCATATATATACGGGAACGGTTGCTGATCCCAACCGTTGGAGATGTACATTCGATACACTCAAGCGAAATGAGTGGTCGGTCATTTGTGGCTGAGTTACAAGATGTTCATGTTGAACTCCAGTGTATTGTTCCTAGAGTACACTGATCGGAAGGTGGTTCCATACCTTGTCATAGTTGGAAATCCATTACCCAATACGTGCTTGCGGTTTTGATTGTATACTATATACGTAGAATGTGAGATGAAAGCGTTTCTACTAGATTGATATCTATTTGTATTTAGACATTATTATAATATCAGAAGGATATTGGTTACGAAGTTGTTTGGGTTCTCATAAGGGAAAAACCCGTTCCATTTTCATGGCATGGTCTTATAATATATCCGTGATTAAACCATGTGTTTGGAGTTTTATTCACACCAGTCCCATGACTGACCCGGAGTTTATTATGTTTGTTTTCCCTAAACTCTTGGGTGCCTAAATTTGTACAGCCAGTCAAGTAGTCGGGATTTTTCAGATTCACTTGGAGAGCTTGGAGCAGGAGGATTCAGGATTCTATAGCTATTATTATTTCCGCTGTTGTTGTTAGTGTTGTATTCTGGAATGTATTGTATACATATACTGTTTGTATTTCAAAAGTTATGTTATATTTTATTCGTTCCGCTGTGAGATTCGTGTTTACTCTGATGATGATGTTCTTCTTCTTCTATTCTATTAGTTCTACCTTATCTATCCTCACCCTCTGTAACGACCCGGATTTTGAGCGACTTTGGTTATCGACGTAAGCTCGACGTCGATAACCAAAACATCGAAAAATCCTGGTAATTAATGAAAGAACTTAGAGGGTGAGAGTAGATAAGATAGAAACTTAGAATAGAAGAAGAAGAACACAACATCAGAGTAACACGAACCTCACAGCGGAACGAATAACATATAATAGATAACATAACTTTGAAATATAACAGTTATGTATACAATAGCACTTATCAGAGTACAGCACTTACAACACAGTGGAAATAACTATAGCTATATGATCCTGAAGACTCCTGCTCCAGCTCTTCATGTATATCTGTAAAATCCTGACTACTTGACTGCCCGTACAAATTTAGGCACCCAAGAGTTTAGGGAAAACAAAACAAATAAACTCCGGGTCAGTCATGGGACTGGTGTGAGTAAAATAGTTTAAACAGGTATATGAACAAGTAAACGATATCTCATAAGACCACGCCGCAGAACGGAACGGGTTTTTCCCTTATAAGAATCCAAAATATCTTTATATCAAAAACCTTTTGATATTATAATAATGTCTATGTACAAATAGATATCAACTAGAAGAAACGCTTTCATCTCACGTTCTACATATATAATATACAATCAAAATCACAAGCACGTATTGGATAATGGATTTCCAACTATGACAAGGTATGGAACCACCTTCCGATCAGTGTACTCTAGGAACGATACACTGGAGTTCAACAAGAACATCTTGTAACTCAGCCACACATGACCGACCACTCATTTCGCTTGAGTGTATCGAATGTACATCACCAACGGTTGGGATCAGCAACCGTTCCCGTATATATATATAGGACAACATTGATAGATTTAAGAGACAAATGAATATTCTCTAGATAGGTGATTATACACCCTACTTCGGTGCGACCGACTTAGCCATGCTGCCTGCCCGATTTCTGTCATTTACCGGTTGATGAGGCTAGAAGCTAAGCTTTATCATCACATCAGATTCACTTCGAATGCCACATTGTCAGATCCATCAGAATCACTAATTGACGTCTACAACCCTACATTACGTGTCAGCTAAAAGAAGTTTCCTTCTCCGCTTCCACTCTTGGTATTGTTGAAGAAATCAATGTACGTGACCGTCTAGAAATACTATGTCAGACATCCATCTTCATTCACTTAGAAATGTCACATCGTCATACCCGCCAAATCACAAATTGACTTATCCAAAAATAACACGGGTATACAGCTAAGAGAAACGAATTCCTCCTCCACCAAACGTGAATACGTTTGAACAGATCAACTTACGCGATCCATTGGATATACTCTGTCAGACCTTCGTCCATACAAGTTGTCCTGGGACTGGACAAACCGAAGGCACTATTCTGTAAACAGGATAGCCCTTGCATTTTACTCCGTCTTCAATTATCTTTGGCATATATGATTCACGACGCTTATGCCAATACAGAGTGGTTCTTTGGACAATAATCCAACCGGTCTCTCCATATTAACAACGTTAAAATGGTCAAAACTTCGATAGTCTGTGATTTAACCATCAAAGAAAAACAAGTGTGCAAACAACGATATTATTTCCAGATGGAAATTATATCGAACAAACATCATTCAACATAAATCTCTTTAGTTCATTTATTTACTTATCTCCTGTTTCCCTATATTCTAAATTCTTATTTTTCTTTTATCAGAAAACATTTCTGATTCTTGTTTGGAAAACATTTCCAAAACTCCTTTACGATCAAACCTTACCATTTCTTAGTTAAGAAGGAAGTCACTCAAGTTGGGGTATAATTACCTGTCAGACCTTAACTGAACAACGTTATAACTTCGAAATGGTCAAAGTTTATCTTTTAATCTTTATCAACTTCTTTACGCCTTTCTCGGATCCAATTTTACTAATCCACTTCTATATTTAAAACATTGGTTATAACGATAACGTTATAATCCCTACTTTCGAATTATCTAACTTTAATTATAACTTCTATTCTTATTAGTGAATAATTAACCTAACACTTATTTATTTATAAATAAATAAATCTCTATTTAAACACTGGAAAGTATAAGTACTTTCCCGAATTCGATATAATCGAATTTGCCGATTAACTCTCTTCGAGAAATCTCTATTTGATTAACTCTTCTTCGAATAACCTATATTCGATTAACTCTCTTCGAATAACTAAGATTCGATAACTCTTCCTTTTCAAATATCTCATCCTTGAAAAACCTCACTTCGATTAAACTAAAATCGATAACTCCCTTCGATGAAACTAACATCGATAACACCTTTTGATGAAACTAACATCGATAACTCCTTTCGATGAAACTAACATCGATAACTCCTTTCGATGAAACTAACATCGATAACTCCTTTCGATGAAACTAACATCGATTACTCCTTTCGATGAAACTAACATCGATAACTCCTTTCGATGAAACTAACATCGATAACTTCTTTCGATGAAATTAACATCGATAACTTTAACTCGACAAACTCAACTCGACTAACTTAACTTGACTCGACTAACTCGACTTACTTGGTTCGACCAATTCGATTCGATTAACTAGGCTCGACTAACTTGACTAACTTAACTCGACTTACTTGGTTCGACCAATTCGATTCGATTAACTAGGCTCGACTAACTTGACTAACTTAACTCGACTTACTTGGTTCGACCAATTCGATTCGATTAACTAGGCTCGACTAACTTGACTAACTTAACTCGACTTACTTGGTTCGACCAATTCGATTCGATTAACTAGGCTCGACTAACTTGGTCGAAACACCCGATCAACTCAACTTATTTAACTTAACTTATTTCTCAACTCGATCAACTCGATTAACTCCTATCGAATAACTAATATTCGATTAAACTCCATTCGCTTGACTCTAGATCGCAGCGATCACAATGGTTACGCCTGACTCCCTTAGGAAACATCCGACCGCCGTAGGCTATTTACAGCCCTGCGAATTACGCTAGCAGTCGTACAAGATGGCAACTTACCCTGAATACTATGTTTGACTAACTCTGTCTCAAATAACTATATTTGATTAACTCTAGTACGTTTTAACTTTAATCGATTAACTCTAACTAATTAACTCCAACTGGTTAACTCTAACTGGTTAACTCTATTTGACTAACTCGACTTGACTAACCCCTTTCGAATAACATATTCGATTAACTAACTTTCGAATACCATATTCGATTAACTAACTTCGAATACCATATTCGATTAATTCCTTTCGAATGTCTATATTCGATTAACTAACTTCGAATACCATATTCGATTAACTCCTTTCGAATGTCTATATTCGATTAACTAACTTCGAATACCATATTCGATTAACTAACTTCGAATACCATATTCGATTAATTCCTTTCGAATGTCTATATTCGATTAACTAACTTCGAATACCATATTCGATTAACTCCTTTCGAATGTCTATATTCGATTAACTAACTTCGAATGCCATATTCGATTAACTCCTTTCGAATGTCTATATTCGATTAACTAACTTCGAATACCATATTCGATTAACTCCTTTCGAATGTCTATATTCGATTAACTAACTTCGAATACCATATCCGATTTCTCCTTTCGAATGTCTATATTCGATTAACTTTATTCAGTTTATAAAGATTTCCTTTTTAACAACGTTTTATTCATTTGAAAAGATTTACTTTTAAATAACGGTTCTACACTTTAAAAATGATTTCCTTTTTATAGTGTTCCCTTTCCAATTCTATTTGTAAATGGTTTACAAATATTTCCTTTTCAAATTTATTCTTGAAATATTCTAACTCCTTAAATTCCCGGAAAATTCGCCATAACCTCCTTTGTATCGGGAGCATCGGGAAAATCCCCAAACCGCTACACAAGCCTTTCCATTCAAAAGAAAATATTTTGAAATTATTTCCTTTTTCTATGTATCTCCTATTTATAAATATCCCAATTTATAAATATTCCTTATTTATAAATATTTAAATTTATAAATATCTCTTATTTATAAATATCCCAATTTATAAATATTCTATTTTCAATATCACTTTGAAAATCCTCTTATTAACATTCCGGCATGTTATGGCATTCAATCATATCAAATCACGATGTTCAATATCGTCCATACACACAATCAACAACAGGTTATAATTCACATCATATATCAAAATATATGAAAAACAATAAAATAACTGTTGAGGAATCCAGTCGGATTCCTCCAACCTGTTTCCCTACATCACAGATGTTAGACAATATAGATAACATCACTTTCAGTTCCATATGATATATTCTGTTAAACAGAATCAATATAGAAATTTAACTAATAGACTAGCAGTTCAATCAAACAATCAACACAGTAAATCAGACAATTTCTAACAGTTCTAAAGATACAACTTGAAATTATAAACTGTTCAGAGTTGGTGAGATTTACTCACATTGGACTGTTATCGTTAAAACGATTAACTGTCTTTGATTTAGACGGACAATTTATTTCTCCATAAATTGTAATGGACTCCAATTGACTCGCGGTCAGTCTCATTGTGTTGCTCCCGTCCATACGATCCTATCGGATCTTGTTTCGCTAGATTTCGATTATATATGACCGAGTTATAGCATTTCGAAGATTTCACTATTTAAATTTAAAACTAAACTTGAATTAAAAACCTCCTTGGGCCTTAACTCAATACCTTGGCCCATCTCTCTCTTAAAAACCCGATCTGCTACTCTCCTTTCTTCCACGATACCAGCTCCTCACGAAACATGTCATGGCCGCCACTTTGATCCCTCCTATCTCCACTTTCACTCCACCGAACAACAAATTAAAATTACCATACTTCTCCTCGTTCGATCCTCCACAACTCCATCACCCTTCTCTGACACTCGCACCACCCACTGTAGGAAGCAACGTCCATCGGTCGTAAAGCCGTGAACAACCCGTCGACAATTCCCATAACCGAATCCCCTCAAATTTAGCTACTAGGTGCGGTTTTGGCCACTGAATCCAAATCCGATACTCGTTTCTTCTATTCCTGCTTCCACTTGGTTGATTTCTTGAACCCTAGAACGAGTGGCTACTGCTGTATATAGTCGAGTTCTTCAAAGCTGAACCGCACCTTGCAAGAATTACATGGATATGAAGCTCTTGCTTCACTGATTCCATTCATATACATTTTGTAATTTATAGAGTTTGTATCGATTTTAAAAGAATTATGAAGGTGGAAATGATTTTCTTCTGAACAAAAACTTACGGCGAAATAAAACATTTGACCGTGGAAAGCTCAAATTAGGTTTAGGCACTTGTAAGGGGATTATATAGGCAATTTAAAATATTTTTATATTATTATTATATTAATTTATATTGCTACGCTAATTGTAATTATCATTAAAAATCTCCACGATCACGCACGATACCCAAAAATCACCAAAATGGACATGCACCTTCAGTTCGACATTACGAACCCAACGAAACTGGTTTCGACGAATTCCGACTCCGTTTGCTCACACAACGTATTTTTAACTATCAAAATACTGACTGTTTTTCACTCTAAAAATCCGTATGGCCACACAGTGACTCTAAAAATCACGAAACTGGAAATCTAACAACTATTTGATATTGCAGATCCAACAAAACTGGTTTCGTCGAATTCCGACTTCGTTTGCAAAACCGGCTATTTTTAAAGCTCCGGATGACCCATTTAAATATATAAATATATTTATATATAATTAAATTAAATATAAATAAATTTATATTATCGTATATCTTCACATATGATATCGTACAGCTTCAGAATATCATATCAGAATTTACAGTTTGATATTTCAGATTTCAGATTATCTCGATATTCAGTTTATACTGAAAATCCATTCATAACGTATATAAAGCGTCGCAAATTATAAAGGAATTCCACAGCGAGTTTTTCTGAAATTTGATTTGGACATAAATCAAAATCTACACGACGAAATCCCGATTTTTCTCTTCCACTGGAAAGATATACTCCACCAGCTCCACGCGTTTCTTGTTTCATAGAAATCCGACTTGAAACGGACCCTGTACATTCAGTTGAAGTTTGAATCGCCAAATAGCGAACTACCGCGTCGTTACGCGCTCGATTTTAATTATATTATAATTCTACGTTCAAACTGACGTCGATTGAATATATTCGTCAATATAACTCAACTCTAAGCTGAATTACATATATTTTAAATTGTCCATTTCATAGTATATTGCCATTTCAGCTAATTCTGATTATTTCAGAATTATTTATATTATTATATTAATTAAATATTCAATAATATTTAATTAAACGATCATTAACTTCTCTTAATCACCAATTATATAATTAAATAAATTATTTATATATCTCTAAAAATGCGGGTCATTACATTCTTCCCCACTTAAAATAATTTCGTCCTCGAAATTGCTAAGGTAGGAAACAACCCTATTGACTGGTTAGAACTTATTTGTTCACTTATCAACTTCAGTTTCCAACTAGACCAATTTACTTTCAATCAAATATTAATTAATTCTTATCAACGAAAATTTTCTAACGCCTTAACTCTCCGAAATTTTTTGCCAGCACCTCCTTTGTACTGGTCAATCGGTCAAACTCCAACTCGCCTCTCTGGGCCATCTCCATCCCAAAAGAAAATCAAACAGCCAAGCGGCTCGCCAATTCGGCTCATAAATCATCAAACTCATATGAAATATAAACTGGTACCTTTTTGTCGGGCATATCAACTCTATCACTTCCATATGCTATCAACTCAGCATATACCAGTGTTATCTAAATCAAATTTCAATCAGTTCATATCCTCAAACCCAAATCGAATTTCATTCGAACCCCAGTATCAAATTCCAAATTATTGACTTATCAATTTGGTTCCATTCTAGATTATCTTTAATCCAATTCAATTTTATTTAACTTAGTTCAAGTTTAATTCTAATTTACTAATTCACATTTGTCATCTCAGTCTATTTAACTTCATACGTTAAATTTTAATTCCAAAACTTAAATCCCTGGGTAAATTTCAAATCAATTTGAAATCATAATGCCAATTCAAAACCTTTGAATCTCCAAACAGCTTGTTTTCTAAAAACAATTCAAATCAAAATCTTTTGTAGTAATCCACCACTTAGAACTCGAAAATCATACCGATGATACTGCGCAGTCATCATCGGAATTATCTTCCAGCGACCCAAGTGATTTCAATACTATATCATTTCCAAAACCATTACTAAATACTTCCATTTTGAAAACATTTCAAAATCTCCCAAGAACTTAAAATTTCCTCATTTTAATTCCAATTCTGATTTAATTCAGATTTAATTCATCTTATTTCATATACTTTACTTATATGAATTCTGATCAGTTATTTATAACCATTTCACTTTATAATCTTACTCGATTATAATCACAACCTATATATGATAATATATCACATAACCATACCGTGTCGGTCCATCGTATTCAAGTATTTATTTACTCCTACCGATACAGTGGATCAAACTGATCGACCAGAACTCATAAACAACTCAGCCAATGAATCTCCACAATATAAAACCATTTTTATATGAAATACAAATACGCACTCGTATATATACACTCAACTCAATCTAGGGTATTACTAACCCTATCTCTACCGAGTCACGCCACAGAGCCAAGGTAATTCTTAACTTAAGCTCTGATACCAACTGTAACGACCCGGATTTTGAGCGACTTTGGTTATCGACGTAAGCTCGACGTCGATAACCAAAACATCGAAAAATCACGGTAATTAATGAAAGAACTTAGAGGGTGAGAGTAGATAAGATAGAAACTTAGAATAGACGAAGAAGAAGAACACAACATTAGAGTAACACGAACCTCACAGCGGAACAAATAACATATAATAGATAACATAACTTTGAAATATAACAGTTATGTATACAATAGCACTTATCAGAGTACAGCACTTACAATACAGCGGAAATAAATATAGCTATATGATCCTGAAGCCTCCTGCTCCAGCTCTTCATGTATATCTGTAAAATCCTGACTACTTGACTGCCCGTACAAATTTAGGCACCCAGGAGTTTAGGGAAAACAAAACAAATAAACTCCGGGTCAGTCATGGGACTGGTGTGAGTAAAATAGTTTAAACAGGTATATGAACAAGTAAACGATATCTCATAAGACCACGCCGCAGAACGGAACGGGTTTTTCCCTTATGAGAATCCAAAATATCTTTATATCAAAAACCTTTTGATATTATAATAATGTCTATGTACAAATAGATATCAACTAGCAGAAACACTTTCATCTCACGTTCTACATATATAATATACAATCAAAATCGCAAGCACGTATTGGATAATGGATTTCCAACTATGATAAGGTATGTAACCACCTTCCGATCAGTGTACTCTAGGAACGATACACTGGAGTTCAACAAGAACATCTTGTAACTCAGCCACACATGACCGACCACTCATTTTGCTTGAGTGTATCGAATGTACATCACCAACGGTTGGGATCAGCAACCGTTCCCGTATGTATATATGGGACAACATTGATAGATTTAAGAAACAAATGAATATTCTCTAGATAGGTGATTATACACCCTACTTCGGTGCAACCGACTTAGCCATGCTGCCTGCCCGATTTCTGTCATTTACCGGTTGATGAGGCTAGAAGCTACGCTTTATCATCACATCAGATTCACTTCGAATGCCACATTGTCAGATCCATCGGAATCACTAATTGACGTCTACAACCCTACATTACGTGTCAGCTAAAAGAAGTTTCCTTCTCCGCTTCCACTCTTGGTATTGTTGAAGAAATCAATGTACGTGACCGTCTGGAAATACTATGTCAGACATCCATCTTCATTCACTTAGAAATGTCACATCGTCATACCCGCCAAATCACAAATTGACTTATCCAAAAATAACACGGGTATACAGCTAAGAGAAACGAATTCCTCCGCCACCAAACGTGAATACGTTTGAACAGATCAACTTACGCGATCCATTGGATATACTCTGTCAGACCTTCGTCCATACAAGTTGTCCTGGGACTGGAGAAACCGAAGGCACTATTCTGTAAACAGGATAGCCCTTGCATTTTACTCCGTCTTCAGTTATCTTTGGCATATATGATTCGCGACGCTTATGCCAATACAGAGTGGTTCTTTGGACAATAATCCAACCGGTCTCTCCATATTAACAACGTTAAAATGGTCAAAACTTCGATAGTCTGTGATTTAACCATCAAAGAAAAACAAGTGTGCAAATAACGATATTATTTCCAGATGGAAATTATATCGAACAAACATCATTTAACATAAATCTCTTTAGTTCATTTATTTACTTATCTCCTGTTTCCCTATATTCTAAATTCTTATTTTTCTTTTATCAGAAAACATTTCTGATTCTTGTTTGGAAAACATTTCCAAAACTCCTTTACGATCAAACCTTACCATTTCTTAGTTAAGAAGGAAGTCACTCAAGTTGGGGTATAATTACCTCTCAGACCTTAACTGAACAACGTTATAACTTCGAAATGGTCAAAGTTTATCTTTTAATCTTTAAAAACTTCTTTACGCCTTTCTTGGATCCAATTTTACTAATCCACTTCTTTATTTAAAACATTGGTTATAACGATAACGTTATAATCCCTACTTTCGAATTATCTAACTTTAATTATAACTTCTATTCTTATTAGTGAATAATTAACCTAACACTTATTTATTTATAAATAAATAAATCTCTATTTAAACACTGGAAAGTATAAGTACTTTCCCGAATTCGATATAATCGAATTTGCCGATTAACTCTCTTAGAGAAATCTCTATTTGATTAACTCTTCTTCGAATAACCTATATTCGATTTACTCTCTTCGAATAACTAATATTCGATAACTCTTCCTTTTCAAATATCTCATCCCTGAAAAACCTCACTTCGATTAAACTAAAATCGATAACTCCCTTTGATGAAACTAACATCGATAACTCCTTTCGATGAAACTAACATCGATAACTCCTTTCGATGAAACTAACATCGATAACTCCTTTCGATGAAACTAACATCGATTACTCCTTTCGATGAAACTAACATCGATAACTCCTTTCGATGAAACTAACATCGATAACTTCTTTCGATGAAACTAACATCGATAACTTTAACTCGATGAACTCAACTCGACTAACTTAACTTGACTCGACTAACTCGACTTACTTGGTTCGACCAATTCGATTCGATTAACTAGGCTTGACTAACTTGACTAACTTAACTCGACTTACTTGGTTCGACCAATTCGATTCGATTAACTAGGCTCGACTAACTTAACTCGACTTACTGGGTTCGACCAATTCGATTCGATTAACTAGGCTCGACTAACATGACTAACTTAACTCGACTTACTTGGTTCGACCAATTCGATTCGATTAACTAGGCTCGACTAACTTGGTCGAACCACCCGATCAACTCAACTTATTTAACTTAACTTATTTCTCAACTCGATCAACTCGATTAACTCCTATCGAATAACTAATATTCGATTAAACTCCATTCGCTTGACTCTAGATCGCAGCGATCACAATGGTTACGCCTGACTCCCCCAGGAAACATCCGACCGCCGTAGGCTATTTACAGCCCTGTGAATTACGCTAGCAGTCGTACAAGATGGAAACTTACCCTGAATACTATGTTTGACTAACTCTGTCTCAAATAACTATATTTGATTAACTCTAGTTCGTTTTAACTTTAATCGATTAACTCTAACTAATTAACTCCAACTGGTTAACTCTAACTGGTTAACTCTATTTGACTAACTCGACTTGACTAACCCCTTTCGAATAACATATATTATTAACTAACTTTCGAATACCATATTCGATTAACTAACTTCAAATACCATATTCGATTAATTCCTTTCGAATATCTATATTCGATTAACTAACTTCGAATACCATATTCGATTAACTCCTTTCGAATGTCCATATTCGATTAACTAACTTCGAATACCATATTCGATTAACTAACTTCGAATACCATATTCGATTAATTCCTTTCGAATGTCTATATTCGATTAACTAACTTCGAATACCATATTCGATTAACTCCTTTCGAATGTCTATATTCGATTAACTAACTTCGAATACCATATTCGATTAACTCCTTTCGAATGTCTATATTCGATTAACTAACTTCGAATACCATATTCGATTAACTCCTTTCGAATGTTTATATTCGATTAACTAACTTCGAATACCATATCCGATTTCTCCTTCCGAATGTCTATATTCGATTAACTTTATTCACTTTATAAAGATTTCCTTTTTAACAACGTTTTATTCATTTGAAAAGATTTACTTTTAAATAACGGTTCTACACTTTAAAAATGATTTCCTTTTTATACTGTTCCCTTTCCAATTCTATTTGTAAATGGTTTACAAATATTTCCTTTTCAAATTTATTCTTGAAATATTCTAATTCCTTAAATTCCCGGAAAATTCGCCATAACCTCCTTTGTATCGGGAGCATCGGGAAAATCCCCAAACCGCTACACAAGCCTTTCCATTCAAAAGAAAATATTTTGAAATTATTTCCTTTTTCTATGTATCTCCTATTTATAAATATCCCAATTTATAAATATTCCTTATTTATAAATATTTAAATTTATAAATATCTCTTATTTATAAATATCCCAATTTATAAATATTCTATTTTCAATATCACTTTGAAAATCACCTTATCAACATTTTGGCATGTTATGGCATTCAATCATATCAAATCACGATGTTCAATATCGTCCATACACACACAATCAACAACAGGTTATAATTCACATCATATATCAAAATATATGAAAAACAATAAAATAACTGTTGAGGAATCCAGACGGATTCCTCCAACCTGTTTCCCTACATCACATATGTTAGACAATATAGATAACATCACTTTTAGTTCCATATGATATATTCTGTTAAACAGAATCAATATAGAAATTTAACTAACTGACTAGCAGTTCAATCAAACATTCAACACATAGTAAATCAGACAATTTCTAACAGTTCTAAAGATACAACATGAAATTATAAACTGTTCAGAGTTGGTGAGATTTACTCACATTGGACTGTTATCGTTAAAACGATTAACTGTCTTTGATTTAGACGGACAATTTATTTCGCCATAAATTGTAACGGACTCCAATTGACTCGCGGTCAGTCTCATTGTGTTGCTCCCGTCCATACGATCCTATCGGATCTTGTTTCGCTGAATTTCGATTATATATGACCGAGTTATAGCATTTCGAAGATTTCACTATTTAAATTTAAAACTAAACTTGAATTAAAAACCTCCTTGGGCCTTAACTCAATACCTTGGCCCATCTCTCTCTTAAAAACCCGATCTGCTACTCTCCTTTCTTCCACGATCTCCAGCTCCTCACGAAACGTGTCATGGCCGCCACTTTGATCCCTCCTATCTCCACTTTCACTCCACCGAACAACAAATTAAAATTACCATACTTCTCCTCGTTCGATCCTCCACAACTCCATCACCCTTCTTCGAAACTCGCACCACCCACTGTAGGAAGCAACGTCCATCGCTCCTAAAGCCGTGAACAACCCCTTGACAATTCCCATAACCGAATCCCCTCAAATTTAGCTACTAGGTGCGGTTTTGGCCACTGAATCCAAATCCGATACTCGTTTCTTCTATTCCTGCTTCCACTTGGTTGATTTCTTGAACCCTAGAACGAGCGGCTACTGCTGTATATATACGAGTTCTTCAAAGCTGAACCGTACCTTGCAAGAATTACATGGATATGAAGCTCTTGCTTCACTGATTCCATTCATATACATTTTGTAATTTATAGAGTTTGTATCGATTTTAAAAGAATTATGAAGGTGGAAATGATTTTCTTCTGAACAAAAACTTACGGCGGAATAAAACATTTGACCGTGGAAAACTCAAATTAGGTTTAGGCACTTGTAAGGGGATTATATAGGCAATTTAAAATATTTTTATATTATTATTATATTAATTTATATTGCTATGCTAATTGTAATTATCATTAAAAATCTCCACGATCACACACGATACCCAAAAATCACCAAAATGGACATGCACCTTCAGTTTGACATTACGAACCCAACGAAACTGGTTTCAACAAATTCCGACTCCATTTGCTCACACAGCGTATTTTTAACTGTAAAATACTGACTGTTTTTCACTTTAAAAATCCGTATGGCCACACAGTGACTCTAAAAATCACGAAACTGGAAATCTAACAATTATTTGATATTGCGGATCCAACAAAACTGGTTTCGTCGAATTCCGACTTCGTTTGCAAAACCGGCTATTTTTAAAGCTCCGGATGACCCATTTAAATATATAAATATATTTAAATATAATTAAATTAAATATAAATAAATTTATATTATCGTATATCTTCACATATGATATCGTACAGCTTCAGAATATCATATCAGAATTTACAGTTTGATATTTCAGATTTCAGATTATCTCGATATTCAGTTTATACTGAAAATCCATTCATAACGTATATAAAGCGTCGCAAATTATAAAGGAATTCCACAGCGACTTTTTCTGAAATTTGATTTGGACATAAATCAAAATCTACACGACGAAATCCCGATTTTTCTCTTCCAGTAGAAAGATATATTCCACCAGCTCCACGCGTTTCTTGTTTCATAGAAATCCGACTTGAAACGGACCCTGTACATTCAGTTGAAGTTTGAATCGCCAAATAGCGAATGGCCGCGTCGTTACGCGCTCGATTTTAATTATATTATAATTCTACGTTCAAACTGACGTCAATTGAATATATTCGTCAATATAACTCAACTCTAAGCTGAATTACATATTTTAAATTGTCCATTTCATAGTATATTGCCATTTCAGCTAATTCTGATTATTTCAGAATTATTTATATTATTATATTAATTAAATATTCAATATTATTTAATTAAACGATCATTTACTTCTCTAAATCACCAATTATATAATTAAACAAATTAATTATATATCTCTAAAAATGTGGGTCATTACACCCTCTATTTTCTTTCATTAACTATTCGGTTATTTTTGATCCTTGGATGTTCGATATGTGTTGTATATCGAATATCCAAAGTCGCCTATTTCCGGGTCGTTACAGTTGGTATCAGAGCTTAAGGTTAAGTAATTACCTTGGCTCTGTGGTGTAACTCAGTAGAGATAGGGTTAGAAATACCCTAGATTGAGTTGAGTGTATATATATGAGTGGACGTGTTTGTTATTTGATATAAAAGTAAAATTTTATATTGTGGAGATTTATTGGTTGAGTGGCTTATGAATTCTGGTCGATAGAGGGGCACCACAATATTGCCATGAAAAGGAATTTCGCTCGGTCCGAACCAGTCGCTAAACCGACCCAGACCGTTCGAGACACCCTATCGTTTGAGAACATGACAAAATAGAACGCATACAAAAGAACATTTCACTGTATATCACAACAATGCATCAGATTACAAGAATATACAGAGTATAAACAAAAAAAATATTACACAGAAATATCAGAGTTTACAATAAATTACATAGCAGCGGAAAATAATACAATACACAACTAGAAGGAGATATACGGATACAAAGCTTTCCGGATATCGTTCTAGCTGTAAACCAGGATCCTAAGAATATAAATCTGCAAAACCAAAACTACTAGCTGCCCGTGTCAAAATAAGGGCACCCAGAGTTTAGGTTAAAACAATAAACTCCAGGTCAGTCATGTGACTGGTGTGAGAACTAAAACAGTTATAAATCTTTATTTTAAAGTCAGGTAAATCAAGGGACCACGCCGTATAACACGGAACGAGTTTCCTCCCAAGAATACCAGTGCATAAAACAAACAGCGCAATGCTAAATAAAGAAAAATGAAGCTGTTATAAGACCCAGGTCCTATCACACAATGCAACGCAAGCCGGGGGATAGGGTTTTCCCTTATAACAGCCAAAGAATGCTTGATACGTTTTAAAACAAATCATTTGATACTATTATAAGTGCATAGTGTATAAAACAACTTCAAATCATAAGTATCAATCATAGGCGGCATGGGTACCATATATCATGTCGCCATACTAGTTCTACAATTAAAACCTCAAATGTCACGTATTTGGAAATTGGATTTCCGTCTATGAACCGAGGCAAAAGATTGTCCTCAACCGATTCGAGACTCTCTAGCCCGAGCCTCAGGAACAGACGCAACTGCCCCCTGGATCCTCAGGGTTGGTCCACCGATGTGGATTATTATGCCTGAACACTACGTCTCCCCACCCTATGGGGTGTAATTCTGGTCCGTCTGCCAACTAGAATGCATCGGCCGAAACCGATATAACCGAGGCGCCTCGCAACAGCAACAACCAAATAAGTCAAACTCGTCAGGGCGTGTAAAACCACTGACGCCACTTCTAGCTAGAAAGAAACGCATGCCCTCCCTGACGTCCTCTCCCGTTTTTGGTTCATACCGGGTGTGAAACTCGCGGAGTAAACGTTACACAAAGCTACGCCACAAAGGCCGTGCTTCGATCCTCAACAACAAGACTCTGCTTTTCAACAGAAGCCTTGATCATTTGCCACTTAGGCATGCCACACAGGCAATTCACTCCATGTGTTTGATATCCATCAATATATAACCCCTGAGCTCGTACGTCTCAGAGAAGGGCGTTAAGCAAGAGAATAAATTCTCCACCGCCAAACAGATATATATTTAATAGAAATCAATCACACAGACTAAATTCCAATGTCAGACACAAAGTCCATTTACAAGTTCGTTCTGGGTCTGAGCGAAACCGGAGGCACCTAGTACCTCGCACATCCATCGATCTCCAAGTACGTCTGGACGATCACCAACTGTTTCCATCTTTTTGGGTGTACATCCCAATCAAGATCATCAGTAATCCCCCAAACGACGTGAAGACTTCTGGTCTTCGACCACCGTCTTCATCTTCGACTTATCGTCGTATCAGTTATTCAGAATGGGTTAAACCCGGTCTTTCCAAATATCTCGCGTATATTTTAAATAAGTGTTACACAAACACAACATACGCCTCATTCCAATTTATCAGTCACTAACCGTAAATTAATCAAGAGAATAATTCCCCAAATATTAACCCTGAAGGTCGAAACCAACATCAGATCAATATCCAGAAAACCATTCTACTTAGCTAACCGACAGTTAGTTTCTAAATTTCACATTCCTATGGAAAGGTTCCCATTAATTTTATCAAAGATAAATTCTTTATATTTATTCTTTAATCTACCCTTTTGAATTTCGATTCAACTAGTCGGGATTAACGAAACTTACCGAAGTAATCATTTGTTTTAATTTCCCAATCCCAACCTATTCATCCCATGAAGTAAAACTGGTTATACTTCATATCTAACACCACGGTGTTATCGGTAAATTCAATTACCATTTCACGTTCAAATCTAATTAAAGATTTGACTATCGCCTGGAGCAAAACTGGTCATACTCCATTCTCGATCATTTCAATCTAATTAAAGATTCATTAAAACTCCACTTAGTTTTAATCGTTAACTGGGTTAAAGAATCAGTATCGTTTAAAACACGGTTCACGATAAAACCAAAGTCACATTCCATTAATTATCGGGTTAAAGAACGAGTGTTATTTAAAACACTGTTCACGATAAACCCAAAAATCAATATCAATTCAATTCCAATTAAATATTATTTAATTGGTACACTTCATTAAATCTAAATAAAAAGATTTAATCTTTTCTCAACTGTGTTCAAGAACAGTGTTAATGAAGACACCATTCACGACAAACCCAAATCACATTTGATATTAAATACAAGGCTCTGAATAGAAAATATATCGGCTTATATTCAATATCAAATTCTATGACCAACAGATATCGTATTGGAAATAACGATATATATATCTATATCTTTCAAATTTCCATAACAACATCTGTATAATCACGAAATCCAACATCGAAATATTCCGAAGACAATTTCGATTCAAATCCATTCCCATGCAATCATTGGAAATTCTGGTTATTTTCAAAACCATTTCAAATTCAATTTATTTATTTAAAAATAAATAGAATTATAATTCTAGTTCAAAACAAGTTCATTTCGATAAAAAAATCTATTTTTATCTTTTCAAATATGGAGTTTTTCATCCCAATTCTTTCTAAATCATTTCTTATGATTTTACATAAATTATTACTATTTTTAATAATTTTATCAAGGCCCGTACAGTCGATTTCCATCAACGGCCATCGAACTGCACTTACAACGACCTTTTTCAAATTTGATTTGAACATAATTCCAAATCCAACCATTAGATTTCTAATTTCTAATATTCGTTAGAAAGCTCTTTTCGATACGAACCCAACGGCTCCGGTTTTAGGAGAATCCGACGGTCGGATCTCCAACAATATCCATTCGAAGTCAATGGTCGAAATTCGCGAACTGCCGCGGCGCGGCGCGTTCTATTCAGGCCATTATATTATATATATAATATATATAATATATACTTCGTCGATTACCATTCAAAACGTGCTTTATAAATCGTTTTTAAATTCGTTTTCTAAACGGTTTCAACTTCATATTCAATTTCAAATCAAAATTGAATATTCCAATATAAATTCGTTTTAAATTCATTTCAAATCAATTTCTATTTCAATTGATTTTTAATTCAATTTCAGTTCGTTTTTCAATTCAATTTCAATTCGAATTCATTTCTATTCAATTTCAAATCGAATTCATTTCTATTCAATTTCAATTCGAATTCATTTCTATTCAAATTCATTTCAAATTCATTTCTATTTCAATTCTTTTCAAAACGATTTCGATTCTATTTCAATTCTATTCGAATTCATTTCAAAACGATTTCAATTCTATTTCAATTCTATTCGAATTTCGAACCATTTCAGTTTATTTCGAATCAATTCAATTAGATTCGAGTTTCAATTCATTTTTATATTCACTTTAATTTGAATAAAATCGATATAAATATCGTTCACGTTAAAATGGCGTCAATCTAATCAACACGGCTTCATATATTTCTATTTTCAAATATTTCTATTTCAAATATTTCTTTTTCAAATATTTCTATTTTAAAACTGGAATGAGGCCCAATCAATTACCATATAATGTTAATTATATGGATTTTCTACAACACATGTATACATCAACAACGATGAATAATCAACCATCACCCAAAGTGCATTCTACACTGTATAAGCATCAAATATAAATATTCAACGCTTATAACAGCCTGTCAATCAATCGATCGACATACAACTAAAAAATCGGGATTAGTGTACGTCAAATATCATCCCAATACCCATGTGGGGTTTCAAGCAATCAAACACAGATTTTTATTTGTGCAGTTGTGCGATGTGTAAAATTTATCGTCCCAATCAATGTCCTTCAAATAGGTGTACATAAACAAACCGTCCGGTTTGTAAATGAATATTTATTTATTCACATTCACGTTAAAAATTATATTTTTAACGATCAAACTATTTTATTCAACCTATGAATATTCTATTCGGTTCATTTATTAAATAAAATGTTATCTTTATTTTTCTAACTTATTTTTAAAAAATTTCGGCGGCATAACGGCACGATACTAGAAACGGGACGAGGCCTAGCCTTATCCCCGGTCAAGTGAAGGCCCACGCCATTCACACATCAATCAAATCAATTACAACCAAATAATCTAACCAACTACACAACCAAACAATTAAACAAACAAGCCATCCATGGTCTGTGGATGACGGGTGTCGGGTGCTGCTAAACACCGTCTGCATCCTAGTATATATATATATATATATATCTAGAAAAAGAATTTTTGAGTGAGAAGTTCTCACCGAAAGCTATCCAATCATCTTGACTCTTCTTCTGTAGAAGTCTTCGTCGTTCTCGCATCTTATCACTTTCGTCGCCCGTAGCCACTACATATGTAAAAATCGATTTTTACTTTGCTATTCAATATATAAAAATCGAATTTTTACTTCGTTGTTCAATATATAAAAATCGAATTTTTACTTCGTTGTTCAATATATAAAAATCGAATTTTTACTTCGTTAATGAATATATAAAAATCTTGCTTTTATTTACACTTCCTTCTATAAATAAAAATCTCGTCTTTTATATTTTAAAGATCTCGTCTTTTATCTAGTTAAAAATCACTTCAATGTCTAGTTAAAAATCAGTTCGATGTCTAGTTAAAAATCAGTTCTTATCCTTATAAAAGATCAGTTTTTATCCTTATAAAAGATCAGTTTTTATCCTTATATAAAATCAGTTTTTACCCTTATATAAAATCAGTTTTTATCCTTATATAAAATTAGTTTTTAAAACAAGGTTATTTATATACTAAAAAAAAGGGAAAACTCACCGCATCGTTCGGTGGAGAGGGTTTGCTCGATGATGGTCTGAGCTCGGAGGTGGCGCGGGTTCTGGCGGAGCTCGGGTCCTCGGAGGCGTCGGTCAGGTGAGTGGCTGCGCATGGAGGCTGATGGGGCTTCGACTTTGGGGAGGTCGACTGGGTTCGCGGTTTCATAGGAAAGGGGCGCGAGGCTAGAGGGAAGAGGAGGGCGGCGCTTGCGGGGAGGTCGACGAGGCCGATTGGCCGGCGGTGGTGGCGACAAGGCCTGAGGCGGCGGCTCGAGTTCGATGCGTTTTTTTTATTTCTGTTGAAATGAACGGGGGGGATGTGTTGACCAATTTGAAGAGACAAAGGGGGCCAGGGTTTTATTTAAATATTTCTATTTATTTTATAATCCATAAAGTAACTTTAAATGCGATCTCAAAACGAGACCCATCGCCTGTCGTCCATAGCGTTTCACCCCCATTCCGAACACAATTGGATATGTATCGCAGGCTTATTCGACTGTTTCGATCAGTTTTCTTTGAATTTAAAGTACAATTCTTTATATATTCAATTTAAACGCACATTTCAAATTACCGGGGTTACGTACTAGCTCGAAAAATTCCCGAAAAATAATTTCTAGCTTCGTATTGACCATACAGTCCTAACAAAACTAGTTTCGTCGAATTCTAAGACCGTTGGAAAAATGGCCAATTTCCAGTCGATTAAAATCAACTGGAACTGGTCAAACGCGTTTTCCTTTGCCACGCTCACATATTAAATCGAAAAATTATGAAATTTGGAATCTAGCAATAATTTGACACTACGGATCCAACAAAAGTGGTTTCGTCGAAATCCGAGGTCATTTTCAAAATGTCCATTTTTAAGGGCCTGAATTCCATAGCGACTATTCAGAATTTTCAACCGGACATATCTTTTGATTCCCGCTATGAAATTTTGATTTTTCGGATTCGTTGGAAAGATATTATCAATTAGATCCTAATGTTTTTGGTTTCACTAAAATCCGGATTGTTTTGCACCCGGTACTTTCAATTGAAGTTTGAAATCGAATTATCGAACTACCACGCCATTTTCAATTCTATTTATAATTATAAATAAATATTTATATTCTAACGACGACGTATATAAATATATACGTTCGAATTATATTCAAAATAAATTTCTCGTCGATATTATTTAAAATAATTCTTTTTAAATAATAAAAATTCGCTAAAATTGCCAAAATAAAAATTTTAAACTGGCCCAGATTTTCGGGTTGTTACAAATATCGATAGGGTTTTCTAAACACTTGAATACGATAAACCGACATAGTACGTTTTAAAGAGGGTAAATGAAATAATTTTACCCAAAATATATAATATTAGAAATATTATAAATGTATTTGATGTGTTGGTCATTATTATAATCGAGTAAGATTATAAATTAAATGGTTATGTAAATAACCAATCCAAATTCATATAAGTGTAATATATGAAATCGAGATGAATTAAATCTGAATTAAATCAGAATTGAAATGAAAACCCTGGAAATTTGAATAAGTGTTTGTAATGGACTTGGATTAAGTATAAGAGAATTTTAAAATCCTGGGAGATTTTAAATGGTTTTACAAGCACTGTGAATGGTATTTTGAGACGTATTTCAAAATGAAAGTGTTTAAAGATTGAGTTTAGAAAAGTGATATAGTATTGAACTCACTTCGATAGCTGGAAATAGATTCCGATGATGATCATGACATCATCGTTGTTCATTTTCGAGTTTGTAAGTGACGGATTACTACCAAGGATTTTGTTTTCGAATTGTTTTGAGAAAACAAGTTGTTTTGAAATCCAAAAAGGAATATTTGGTTTTTGAGAAGAAAAGCTGTTTGAAATCCCCAGGAAATATTGTTTGAATTAAAACCAAGTTGAATTTGGAAATAAAGGTAACCGATTAGAGGAATTAATTAGTTAATGAAATGTGGAAAGATAACTTAACTTAGTTAAGTATATTGAATTGGTAAGTTAACATTTTGAAATCAAAAACGGATCTTGAATTCCAAATGGAGTTGGTTTGGGTTATAAGCAGATGATCTGGTTTGAGAATGAATTGATTTGAGATCAAGTTGGAAATGTATTGGTATATGCTGAGTTGGTAGCAAGTGGAAGAGATATAATGATATGCCCGACAAAAAGGTACAAGTTTATATTTCATATGAGTTTGGAATTTATGAGCCAAATTGGTAAGCCGCTTGGCTGTTTGAATTTCGTTTTGATTGGAGAGGGCTTGTGTGGCAAGGTTTGAATTTTTTCGGTAACCCCATACAAAGAAGACGCTGGCGAAATTTTTCGAAAATTTCAGGTGATAGAAAATTTCCAGGATTTTTGAAAATTTTCATTAATGAGAATTAATTAAATATTTAATTGAAATTAAACTGGTTCATTTGAAACTGAAGTTAAGAAGTGAACAAATAAGTTCTAACCAGTCAATAGAGTTTGTTTCCTACCTTAGCAATTTCGAGGACGATATTATATTAAGGGGGGAAGATTGTAATGACCCGCATTTTTAGCAGTTTAATAATTAATTTATTTAATTATCTAAATATCGTTTTGATGATATCGATGACCTGAATTAAATAAAAATGAATATTTAATTAATATTTATAATGAATAATAAATTATAAATATCGAAATAGTTAGAAATAGTAGAAATTCATAATAGTGTGTAAATTGAATAGTATAGGAGATTTGGTTGAGTTTCGATTCGAAATATAGTAACGGATATATTGAATCGACGACAGTTGAACGTATAGATTGTAATATATTTATAAACGAGCTCGAAATGGTGCTGCAGTTCGCTATTTGGCGATTTGAACTTCAACTGAATGTACAGGGTCCGTTTTAAGTCGGATTTCTATGAAACAAGAAACGTTCTGAGCTGGTGAAGTATATTTTTCTAATGGAAGAGAAGAATCGAGATTTCGTCGTGTAGATTGTAAGTGGTGGCCAAATCAAATTTTAAAATAGTCGTTATAGAATCGTTTATCGATCGAAATGGTTTATTCGATATAACTAGATACCAGTTTTGAATTTGGATAAGGTTCTTTTGAGACATGGTGATAATTTAATTTTTAGAATTTTACTGTAATTTTTAATTAATTAAATAAGAAACTTTTTTTATTTGGAGTATTTTGCACCTGTAATCAACATTTTGAGGTTTCAAAATATGAGTAAACCTACCGGTATTAATATATTTTTGGGATCGTGGCACCCTGCTGGTCACGAGGTTATGTTTATTTATGTCGATAGCAGTCCTTAAAATGATAAAACCTTATGTAATGCGGTACCCTAATATCTAAAGTATATAATACATATATTATTTGTTTCCTTCCGTTGCTAAGTCTCCACACTCCATCGTTTTCTACCACATAAGCCACGTTCCACTTTCTTCAACCACCTGTTCTTCATGGTCCAAAACAACCCACGTTATTATGAAGGCTACAAAATGAATGGTCATTTGTAACGGCCCGAAAAAAATTCGATGCTCGAATTTTTGACAATAATAGATAACTCCATATTACTTATCAAAAACCCAAGTATCAAATCCTAGATTGTTAATAGAAAGAAATTAGAGCATGAGAAAAGAAAGATAGAAATATTAGAATAGAAGAGTAGGAAGATTAACATCAGAATCTCACAGCGGAACGAATAAATATAATATATCAAATCTCTTTGCAATAAAGAAACTGTGTATATATACATACCAATCATCAGAGTACATCATATATCACACAACGGAAATAACTCTAGATAACTAACGGTGAAGCCTCCTGCTTCCAGCTCCTGAAACTCCAAGCGGAAATATAACCTGTAATTATACTCGGTTTGACCCGAGCACATTTTGAAGCAAAGCAAAAACACCCGGATCAGTCTGGAATACTTTCAGTGGTAAATTCATAGCACAACAACTTGTTTAACTTTGAAAATCCTTTCAAAATAAAAAGATAATAGTAAGACCAGTCTACACATAAACACAGACGGTTTTTACCTTACTATAACCCAACGTATTTTGATATATCAAATCCAACGATATAATAATAGTGTCTATCAAATCACGTATAAATAACCATCTAGTAGAACGTTTGCATCTCACGCTCTACATATTTATTATATAGTCAAAAACCCGCATGGCTCTTACTGGAGATTGGATTGCAACAGACAAGGTATGAGAGCACCTACCGATCAGTGTACTCTAAAGGGTATACACCTGGGTTCAACAAGAACGTCTTGCAACCCGGCCACACATGACCGACCACTCATTTAACTTGAGTGTATCGAATATATTGTCACCTACGGTTGCAAGCAACATAACCATTTCCTGGGAGATGCAGAAGCGAAAGAAGAACAAATAAGGATTTTCTCTAGATTGGTGACAATACACCCTGCTTGGGTATGACCCACCTAGCCATGCTGCCTAGCCCAACTTTTGTTACTTCCTGGTTGTGAGGCTAGAGGCTACGTCTATCTTCATAACATCTGATCACCATTCACTTTGAATGCCACATCGACAAATCCGTCAAATCGCTAATTGACGCCCACAAATACACTCTGGGTGTTAAGTAAGAGAATATCTTCGCCACCAAACTCTGTGTATTTGTAAAAATCAATGTACGTAACCCTTGGAAATACTCTGTCATACATTCGTCCATACAAGTCATCCAGGAACAAGATGAACCGAAGGCACCCTCCTACTGCATTCTTATATAGGAATCACCCCAAGGATCAGTAGCGAGAACTCATTGCAATCCATAGATTCCAACCACGACAAAACCACAGTGTATCTCTGGGAGCTAACCAGAGATTATAAGTAGTTCTTCGGTTTCATGAAGATCTACGGTCTTCAATACTCCATCTTCATTTGCTGTCAGCTAGTTTCGTACATAACGTTGGATTGAAGTGGTTTTGGGTCGTCCTCATCCCGGTCTCTTCGAAACAACACGTCAAAAGGTCTAATAATATATTTATTTATAGTCAGGGTTTTAACTATCAATTCACACAGTATGGTTAAATATATTGGAAGCTCTAATTCCTTTACTAAATCTATTTTATCGATCCTTAGAAATCGAGGTCATATTTTCTTGTCTCGATCTCGTTATTCATTACATTGAAACAATAATATATCTTTATTTACCAATCTCCCCTTTATTTCTTTATTTCAAAACATTACTATAATTATATATTCGGCGAATCTCTTTCCTCTTTGCCTTGCGGAAATCATCTTATACTCTTAACTCAAGGTTAACGAATACATTTCACAATTCAAACTTGAGTACACCAATGTTAAGTATACATTGTTCTATTAAAGTCAACCAGTTCTATTTGGCATTTCAAATCTTGTTAATGACATCGCAATATTTCTCTTGTAGAAATAATAACCAAATTTCAACACTCCTATCGTTTCAAACAAATATCATTCCTTGAAAATAACGAAGTCGTTCAAGTTGGGGTATTTTAATTACCTCTCAGACCTTGACCGTCAACGTTCTTATCTCAGAATAGATAAGAGTTTGAAACACTAAACTTATCATTATATTTCCTACCAAACCAGTTTACCATTTTATTCGTATCTTGGTTTTGATAACCATTTCCTTTATTTGGTATATTTGTTTTCAACACATCCCTTTTACTTTTTATACAAGTAAACTAACTAACGCAAATCCTTTTGCTTTAAATTTATGTAATCTAACTCATTATTATTTGGATTTATTTTATAATCCATTTACTAAGTCATTTTCATGAAAATTCCACTAAGTCTTTATATTAACTCAATAATCTGCCTCCCTCGAGAATCCTATTCCAAATACCTTTGTTTACTATTTTTAATAATTAATTAAACAAATCTTATCTCCTATGTTTTGGAAAATCCTTCAAATTATTTCACTTTAACTGACATATTAGTTCCAGTAAATTTACCTTTAATATAATTCAGCTAATTCCTATTTTGATTTAAAACCTATTCAATTTCCAAACTTCTCTTTGACTTACTTGATTGGAATTCAAAATCTTCCTATGAAATCCATTTATCATTTTCTTTTCGAAACCATAATTTACTTTTAATTACTTAATTGAATAATTAAGTAAACAAATCAAATTAAAATATTTGCGTCACTGGTTTATAACTTTGATGCAAATTGCACTTAACCAGCTTTACTTTAAATTTGATCACTTCTTAATTTACGTCTATTTTAAGAAGTGAACTATTATTAATTACAATAATTAATTAATTAATTATTAACTGAAATGGAATTGTTAATCAGCTAATCACTTACCGATTTTGATGATAAATACTTCATTAATGATTCATTAATCAATAAGCAATTCTAAATTAAAAGATAATTAAAATAATTATCCGTTAAACCCTTTCATGAAATTGATCGAAGAACGATTAATATAATTATCAACTTCCGTTAAACAGTTGGCTTCCTCCACTAACCCTAAGGTATTCACTAAACTGACAACAATTAATTTTCTCATTAGATTAAAATAATTTAATCTAATTTTATGGTTTAATTGTTTTATTTAACAGCTATTTTCAAAATAATAACCTGTCGGTTAGATTTTGGCTTATTCACTTATCAAAATTGCCGCAAAATATTCTATATCTATTTTATAAAGTCATTTATAAATACCGTCTTATTTTAAAAAAATAAAATAAAAAGAAATCACTTTCGAATCTTTACTTCGATTATAAAATATATATTTTATAATTGAAATTTACGTTAATTTACCTAACGGCGAACTAACGTCTTGCAAACGGTGTTTCAAATTAGTTGCTGCCAATAACATAATCAATAACGTTTATTGATTAAAATATCACATAAGTGTTGAATTTCAATTCAGCGTTCAGTATCAAATCATCCATCAAAACTCAAATAGGGTATAACGATGTGTCGGGTGAACAGTTCATATTTGGGTAATATGGAAAAAATAAACAACATACGAAATAATTTGAGGAATCCGGTCGGATTCCTCCAACCTGTCCATCCCTGCATCACTGATAATAATTGATAATAATTCATGAAATAATTATTTAAATCGAAATCATCCAATACGGCAAATTTTAATTGTCGACAACCATTTTAAGAACCATAAGCAAGCAAGGCAATCAACCATCCAATTTCTATATCTACTACGAATTATATTTTAAATATGAATTTAACACATAATAGAATTCCAGAAATTGTGAGAATTAACTCACCTTTATTTACGGTTGACAGTTCACACATTGTTTTTGTTTAATTTGAAATTAAACGAAACTCCGGTTGCATCCGAATCATCCATTTCCAGCTTGACATCGTAGCCTCTGTCGACACGATCCCGTCGCCGCTTCTACCACATAATTCCAATAGAAAAGGAACGAGTTTCAGCTATTTTAAGTTTTTAATATATTAACGATGCGTTTAACTAAACTAATTTAAATTTAGTTAAATATTCAAAGAAAATCACTTTAACTAATCCTTGTCTGCATCAGACATACTTCACGCGACTTTTTCCTGGTTCGCGCCATTAAACCCCCTTCTGCATATCAACCTATCCGCTCTCCGTCCCCACTTCTTCCACTGCAACCAGTTCAACACTTCACCGAACTGCCCCTCCTCCCTATAACCGTTTGTCACTGTTTCTCCTCGAAACCCGTCAACACTTTCCAGTATTGTTCCTTTCAACGCACCGATCACTCCACTTAAAAGCACCCACCCACCACTCCAATTTCCAATGCCAAATAGTGGCCGAACACTTCAGTACTGTGACTTTGTACTATTTGATAGAAAGCCACCACAACTCCTCTAATCCCCGTTAAGAACATGCCTTTACCGTGTACGCTGCTGCTTCCATCATTATTTCTCCCCTTCCTAAACGTTCATGGTACCTTTTCCCATGTAAGCTAAAACACTCCAGCGCATTTTTCCTCCAGACGCCGGCTTGCTGCATGCTGCTCACGTCTAAATGTAGATAACAATGTACTGCTCCATACTTCTCAACAAGAAACACGTTTTTACCTTTATTTCACTCACACATAGCATGTGTGTTACCCATTCCATGCATAAAAGCTAGCACACAATCTTCTTCTAATGCAAAAATAACATCTTCTCCTTCTTCCTTTTTACAACCGAAACCGCCCGTCATCCTGCCTTTCTCCTCACCGCATCATGCCAGGGTTTCTCCTACCTTCACGTTCAATGATTCAGTGCTCCTTCCTTATTAATAACTAACTTCAGTCTCCATGACAAAAAGCATGCCATGCTAATTTCCACCTCACACTTCCATGCGTGCAGGGGACTCCGACTTCGCCTGATTCCTCCCGTCAGACACTCACGTCAAAGCTCTGCTTCAACACCGCATCAAACTACAAGTCCGCGTCCACCCTGTAGCCGCACTTCCAACTCATCTTCAACTTCGGCACTCAACAAGCATCTCCACCTCGATAATACGTGGTACACAGTATATATACTAAACCACGAACCACTGAACGTGGTTGCTACCGCCGTTCAGAACGATCGGCTCCGATCTAAGGTCATTTTCCGATGCCCTACCAGACCTGAAGCTTCGACACGATTTATTTTTTGCTATTTTAGAAGTTTCGAATTATAAATGGAAAGCTACTGTGATATTTTCTCTTTTTCTTTGTTGTGGATTTTATTTTCCAGAAGGTGAAAGATAGAATGGTTTATAAAGGGAGAGTTTTTTGAAGATAATTACAGCGTCAATTTCAATAGGGGAATGGAGTAAAACATAGCTAGGGTGATGGTTTGTTTCTTTTCAACTGTAGCCGTGTTGTTTTCAATGTAATAGGTTATGGGGAGGCCAATTCTTCTGTACCCATCCCCTGTGTGCCTCGTGTGCCCACCCAATCATAGCTCCCTGATTTCCACCTTTTGCAATTAAATCCTCGGAACAATTGGAGGACTTAAATGCAAAAGGTGGAAATCAAGGGGTTGTAATTGGGTGGGCACACCGGGCACATAGGGGATGGGAACAGAACAATTCATCCCGGGTATGGGCTAGCACACAGTATTGCATTGTTCACGTACACTTGGGTAGGAAACATATATTCTCGAATGCCAAAGCATACGTACAGTAGGATGTCCTTGTTTGCAGAATTCATGGCGCGAATTCATGAACGGGAGGGATGATTTTTCCTAGTTTAGGTCTGCCGTAGGTAGGGTTTTCCATGTGCACGCCCCTATAGAACAATAGGATTGTAGAGATTTTTAATTTATTGATTCAACATTTTGTTTTATATAAATACGGTGTCTGTTTCATACAATTCCGGTCACCTACGACAGACTATGGACGAAAATAAAAATATCATTGTAACCAACAACGCCCCACGATTCTAAAAATATAATAATATCGGTGGGTTAACCTCAAAATACTGATATAGGGTGCAAAATACTCCAAATGAAAAGTGACGTATTTTCCAAATTAAAAATTACAGTAAAATTCTAAAACTTAAATTATAACTACGCCTCAGAGATCCTGTCCAAATTATAAATCGATATTTAATTATACTGGGTTATCGTTATGGTTTATAACGATTTCACAGCAACTATTTGAAATTTTGATTTGAGCATTACTTACAATCTATATGATGAAAGCTCAAATTTTCTATTCCATTAGAAAAATATGATCATATGGATTCGAGCGTTTCTTGTTTCACTGAAATCCGATTTATATCGGATCCTGTATTTTCAATTGAAGTTCGAAATTCAATTTCGCGAACTGCAGCGTCGTTTTCGAGCTCGTTTTATTTTATTTAAAATTTATATATATTCGAACTCTAGTTTATAAAATAAATTCAATAAAAATATATTATATTTCCAATATAATACATATAAAACACATTTAAATATTCTAATTTAAATGACCGAAAATCTGGGATGTTACATTCCTCCCCCCTTAAAAGAATTTCGTCCCCGAAATTATAAGGTAAGAAGAACGCTCCGTACTCAATTATTTCAAATAATTATATTTTGAATTATCGCCAAATGAATTCAAACTCCTAAATATTTTCAAAATTATCACCAGCACCTCCTCTGCACGGCTCGATCAAAATAACTACAAATGCCACCCTAGGCCTCAACCCCTCCAAAATAAAATCAAGGCCAAATCGCCATCCCACTCAGGGGTATAAAATCAACCACTCCAAATCAATATATTTTGGTTCACCTGTTTGTTGGGTAACTCAATTCCATTTTCAATGCAATCAACAAACTGCTCTTCGTCAGTGCTTCTAATCTGTGCTTCAATCTCTATAGTCGAGCAAATTTTCATAGCCGTCTAGTATCTGCACTTATCCCAGCTTACAATGCCAGTACCAAATACAGGGTAGAATAATCCTATTTCATTTCATAACTGATTTCATTCCCTATTATACTGGGATTTACTTCCAATTTATCCAACCAATCCAACATCCAAATATCAAATTGCCACATCTTTTGAATTATGTTCAACAATAATACTTATTGGTTTGCATTCACTAATATTAATCGATTTATATTCAATTTATTTCTATTATTATCCACTCCACTTACAAATCTCAATTTATTTTGTTCAACTACACTTAACAAGGTTAAATCTTACTTCCATATTTAATTAGCCAACTGGTTTCTAACCAGAACAATCCCATTTCAATTCATTCATTTAGGCCATTATACTTGAATTAGTTTCAAATAAGTTCGACTCGTTTATTCTAAATTGTTTTCAACCAAGTTGAAATTTATATTCATTTCCAATTTATATTTATGTAGTCTACCATACCGCCCAAACATTCATTTAAATTCACCGATTTCCATATATATTCTACTGACTTATTTCAATTTTATCTAAATATCTGGGTCAAATTTTGATTCACGTTAGAAATTCTTGCTTGGTTAATCCTTCCATAACCAAACCAATTCAATCAACCCATTAATATTCAATCACACAAGGCACAATCAACAACCAAATCATTATGTTTCATTGTTTAACTTTAATCTTCACTTTGATTCCAGATTAAACTTTATATTGAAGTTTCTATCTTCAATTCCATATTTGAAATTCCAAACTGGTTAGGTCATTTCATATTTTAAAATCAGCTCCGAATTCTAACTCAAACAAATATTAGTCGGTTAATGTTAAAATAATTCAAAGAAAAAATTTCTTTCATAGAATACACGGGTCAAAACAATTTAAAAATAATTTTATATCAAGGTACAAATACGCACTCTAGTATATATATACACTCATACTCAACCTAGGGTATTACTAATCCCATCTCTATAGAGTTACGCAATAGAGCCAAGGTTATTACTAAACCAATAGCTCTGATACCAACTGTAACGGCCCGAAAAAAATTCGATGCTCGAATTTTTGACAATAATACATAACTCCATATTACTTACCAAAAACCCAAGTATCAAATCCCAGATCGTTAATAGAAAGAAATTAGAGGATGAGAAAAGAAAGATAGAAATATTAGGATAGAAGAGTAGGAAGATCAACATCAGAATCTCACAGCGGAACGAATATATATAATATATCAAATCTCTGTGCAATAAAGAAACTGTATATATATATATATATATATATATATATATATATATATATATATATATATATGTATACATACCAATCATCAGAGTACATCGTATATCACACAGCGGAAATAACTCTAGATGACTAAAGGTGAAGCCTCCTGCTTCCAGCTCCTGAAACTCCAAGGGGAAATATTACCTGTAATTATACTCGGTCTGACCCGAGCATATTTTGAACCAAAGCAAAAACACCCGGATCAGTCTGGAATACTTTCAGTGGTAAATTCATAGCACAACAACTTGTTTAACTTTGAAAATCCTTTTAAAAGAAAAAGATAATGGTAAGACCACTCCACACATAAACACGGACGGTTTTTACCTTTCTATAAACCAAAGTATTTTGATATATCAAATCTAGCGATATTATAATAGTGTTTATCAAATCACGTATAAATAACCATCTAGTAGAACGTTTGCATCTCACGCTCTACATATTTATTATATAATCAAAAACCCGCATGGCTCTTATTGGACATTGGATTCCAACAGACAAGGTATGGGAGCACCTACCAATCAGTGTACTCTAGAGGGTATGCACCTGGGTTCAACAAGAACGTCTTGCAACCCAGCCACACATGACCGACCACTCACTTAACTTGAGTGTATCGAATATATTGTCACCCACGGTTGCTAGCAACATAACCGTTTCCCAGGAGATACAGAAGTGAAAGAAGAACAAATAAGGATTTTCTCTAGATTGGTGACAATACACCCTGCTTGGGTATGAACCACCTAGCCATGCTGCCTAGCCCAACTTTTGTTACTTCTTGGTTGTGAGGCCAGAGGCTACGTCTATCTTCATAACATCTGATCACCATTCACTTTGAATGCCACATCGACAAATCCGTCAAATCACTAATTGACGCGCACAAATACACTCTGGTTGTTAAGCAAGAGAATATCTCCACCACCAAACTCTGTGTATTTGTAAAAATCAACATACATAACCCTTGGAAATACTCTGTCAGACATTCGTCCATACAAGTCATCCAGGAACAAGATGAACCGAAGGCACCCTCCTACTGCATTCTTATATAGGAATCACCCCAAGGATCAGTAGCGAGAACTCCTTGCAATCCGTAGATTCCAACCACGACAAAACCACAGTGTATCTCTGGGAGCTAACCAGAGATTATAAGTAGTTCTTCCGTTTCATGAAGATCTACGGTTTTCAATGCTCCATCTTCATTTGCTGTCAGCTAGTTTCGTACGTAACGTTGGATCGAAGTGGTTTTGTGTCGTCCTCATCCCGGTCTCTTCGAAACAACACGTCAAAAGGTCTAATAATATATTTATTTATAGTCGGGGTTTTAACTATCAATTCACACAGTATGGTTAAACATACTGGCAGCTCTGATTCCTTTACTAAATCTATTTTATCGATCCTTAGAAATCGATATCATATTTTCTTGTCTCGATCTCCTTATTCATTACATTGAAACAATAATATATCTTTATTTACCAATGTCCGCTTTATTTCTTTATTTCAAAACATTACTATAATTATATATTCGCCGAGTCTCTTACCTCTTCGCCTTGCGGAAATCATTTTATACTCTTAACTCAAGGTTAACGAATACATTTCACAATTCAAACTTGAGTACACCAATGTTAAGTATACATTGTTTTATTAAAGTCAACCAGTTCTATTTGACATTTCAAATCTTGTTTATGATATCGCAATATTTCTCTTATAGAAATAATAACCAAATTTCAACACTCCTATCGTTTCAAACAAATATCATTCCTCGAAAATAACGAAGTCATTCAAGTTGGGGTCTTTTAATTACCTCTCAGACCTTGACCGTCAACGTTCTTTTCTTAGAATAGATAAGAGTTTGAAACACTAAACTTATCATTATATTTCCTACCAAACCAGTTTACAATTTTATTCGTATCTTGGTTTTGGTGACCATTTCCTTTATTTGGTATATTTGTTTTCAACATACCCCTTTTACTTTTTATACAAGTAAACTAACTAACGCAAATCCTTTTGCTTTAAATTTATGTAATCTAACTCATTATTATTTGGATTTATTTTATAATCCATTTACTAAGTCATTTTCATGAAAATTCCACTAAGTCTTTACATTAACACAATAATCTGCCTCCCTCGAGAATCCTATTCCAAATACCTTTGTTTACTATTTTTAATAATTAATTAAACAAATCTTATCTCCTATGCTTTGGAAACTCCTTCCAATTATTTCACTTTAACCGACATATTAGTTCCAGTAAATTTACCCTTAATATAATTCAGCTAATTCCTATTTTGCTTTAAAACCTATTCAATTTCCAAACTTCTCTTTGACTTACTTGATTAGAATTCAAAATCTTCCTATGAAATCCATTTATCATTTTCTTTTCGAAACCATAATTCTCTTTTAATTACTTAATTGAATAATTAAGTAAATAAATCAAATTAAAATATTTGCATCACTGGTTTATAACTTTGATGCAAATTGCTCTTAACCAGCTTTACTTTAAATTTGACCACTTCTTAATTTACGTCTATTTTAAGAAGTGAACTATTATTAATTACAATAATTAATTAATTATTAACTGAAATGGAATTGTTAATCAGCTAATCACTTACCGATTTTGATGACAAATACTTCACTAATGATTCATTAATCAATAAGCAATTCTAAATTAAAAGATAATTAAAATAATTATCCGTTAAACCCTTTCATGAAATTGATCGAACAACGATTAATATAATTATCAACTTCCATTAAACAGTTGGCTTCCTCCACTAACCCTCAGGTATTCGCTAAACTGATTACAATTAATTTTCTCATTAGATTAAAATAATTTAATCTAATTTTATGGTTTAACTGTTTTATTTAACACCTATTTTCAAAATAATAACCTGTCGGTTAGATTTCAGCTTCTTCACTTATTAAAATTGCCGCAAAATATTCTATAACTATTTTATAAAGTCATTTATAAATACCGTCTTATTTTTAAATTTTTATTTTAAGAAGAAATAACTTTTGAATCTTTAATTCAATTATAAAATATATATTTTTTATAATTGAAGTTTACGTTAATTTACCTAACGGCGAACTAACGTCTTGCAAACGGTGTTTCAAATCAGTTGCTGCCAATAACATAATCAATAACGTTTATTGATTAAAATATCATATAAGTGTTGAATTTCAATTCAACGTTCAGTATCTAATCATCCATCAAAATTTAAACAGGGTATAACGATGTGTGGGGTGAACAGTTCGTATTTGGGTAATATGGAAAAAATAAACAACATACGAAATAATTAGAGGAATCCAGTCGAATTCCTCCGACATGTCCATCCCTGCATCATTGATAATAATTGATAATAATTCATGAAATAATTATTTAAATCGAAATCATCCAATATGACAAATTTTAATTGCCGACAACCATTTTACGAACCATAAGCATTCAAGGCAATCAACCATCGAATTTCTGTATCTACTATGAATTATATTTTAAATATGAATTTAACACATAATAGAAATCCAGAAATTGTGAGAATTATCTCACCTTTATTTACGGTTGACGGTTTGCATGTTGTTTTTGTTTAATTTGAAATTAAACGAAACTCCGGTTGCATCCGAATCATTCATTTCCAGCTTGACAACGTAGCCTCTGTCGACACGATCCCGTCGCCGCTTCTACCACGTAATTCTAATAGAAAAGGAATGAGTTTCAGCTATTTCAAATTTTTAATATATCAACGGTGCGTTTAACTAAACTAATTTAAATTTAGTTAAATATTCAAAGCTAATCACCTTAACTAATCCTTGTCTGCATCATACATACTTCACGTGACTTTTTCCTGGTTTGCGCCATTAAACCCCCTTCTGCATATCAACCGATCCGCTCTCCGTCCCCACTTCTTCCACTGCAACCAGTTCAAACAGTTCAACACTTCACTGAACTGCCCTCCTCCCTTTAACCGTTCATCACTGTTGCTCCTCGAAACCCGTCAACACTTTCCAGCGTTGTTCCTTTCTGCGCACCGATCACTCCACCTCAAAGTACCCACCTACCACACCAATTTCCAATGCCAAATAGTGGCCGAACACTTTAGTACTGTGACTTTGTACTATTTGATAGAAAGCCACCACAACTCCTCTAATCCCCGTTAAGAACATGCCTTTACCGTGTACGCTACTGCTTCCATCATTATTTCTCCCCTTCCTAAACGTGCATGGTACCTTTTCCCATGCAAGCTAAAACACTCCACTGCATTTTTCCTCTAGACGCCGGCTTGCTGCATGCTGCTCACGTCTAAATGTAGACAACAATGTACTTCTCCATACTTCTCAACAGGAAACACGTTTTCACCTTTATTTCACTCACACACAGCATGTGTGTTACCCATTCCACATACAAAAGCAAGCGCACAATCTTCTTCTCATGCAAAAATAACATCTGTTCCTCCTTCCTTTTTACGACCGAAACCGCCTGTCATCCTGCCTTTCTCCTCACCGCGTCATGCTAGGGTTTCTCCTACCTTCACGTTCAATGATTTAGTGCTCCTTCCTTATTAATAACTTACTTCCGTCTCCAGGCCAAAAAGCATGCCATGCTAATTTCCAGCTCACACTTCCATGCGTGCAGGGGACTCCGACTTCGCCTGATTCCTCCAGTCAGACACTCACGTCAAAGCTCTGCTTCAACACTGCGTCAAACTACAACTCCGCATCCACCCTGTAGCCGCACTTCCAACTCATCTTCAACTTCGGCACTCAACAAGCATCTCCACCTTGACAATACGCGGTACACAGTATATATACCGAACCACGAACCCCTGAACGTGATTGCTACCGCCGTTTAGAACGATCGGCCCCGATCTATGGTCATTTTCCGATGCCCTACCAGACCTGAAGCTTCAACACGATTTATTTTCTGCTATTCTAGAAGTTTCGAATTATAAATGGAAAGCTGTTGTGATATTTTCTCTTTTTCTTTGTTGTGGAGTTTTATTTTCCAGAAGGTGAAAGATATAACGGTTTATAAAGGGTGAGTTTTTTGAAGATAATTACAGCGTCAATTTCAATAGGGGAATGGAGTAAAACATAGCTAGGGTGATGGTTTGTTTCTTTTCAACTGTAGCCGTGTTGTTTTCAGTGCAATAGGGTATGGTCTAGCACACAATATTGCATTGTTCACGTACACTTGGGTAGGAAACATATATTCTTGAATGTCAAAGCATACGTACAGTAGGACGTCCTTGTTTGCAGAATTCATGGCGCGAATTCATGAACGGGAGGGATGATTTTTCCTAGTTTAGGTCTGCCGTAGGTAGGGTTTGCCATGTGCACGTCCCTGTAGAACAATAGGATTGTAGAGATTTTTAATTTATTGATTTAACATTTTGTTTTATATAAATACGGTGTCTATTTCATACAATTCCGGTCACCTACGACAGACTATGGACGAAAATAAAAATATCATTGTGACCAACAACGCCCCACGATTCTAAAAATATAATAATATCGGTAGGTTAACCTCAAAATACTGAAATAGGGTGCAAAATACTCCAAATGAAAAGTGACGTATTTTCCAAATTAAAAATTACAGTAAAATTCTAAAAATTAAATTATAACTACGCCTAGGAGATCCTGTCCAAATTCGAAATCAATATTTAATTATATTGGGTTATCGTTATGGTTTATAACGATTTCACAACAACTATTTGAAATTTTGATTTGAGCATTACTTACAATCTATATGATGAAAGCTCAATTTTTCTGTTCCATTAGAAAAATATGATCACATGGATTCGAGCGTTTCTTGTTTCATTGAAATCCGATTTATATCGGATCCTGTATTTTCAATTGAAGTTCGAAATTCAATTTCACGAACTGCAGCGTCGTTTTCGAGCTCGTTTTATTTTATTTAAAATTTATATATATTCGAACTCTAGTTTATAAAATAAATTCAATAAAAGTATATTATATTTCCAATATAATACATATAAAACACATTTAAATATTCTAATTTAAATGACCGAAAATCTGGGACATTACATCATTTTCCTGCCAAACTAGCCACTTTTATAAAGTACTCAACCAATTCCTTAACCACAAGACTGTGTGCATGTAAATGAAGCACGTCAGCCCTTATTACTCAGCCACAAACGAAAAGGGAAAACCAGATCTAAAGAATAAAATGCCCAACTTTCCTCAAATTTCTCAACATTTTCTCCACTCTCTATATTATAGACATATTCCGAATATATACATTCCACGAGAGGGTAGGATGTACGTAAGAACACTAGTGGGGGATACATGTTTTCTGGACTTAGAATTTGTTGAAGCTCCATTTTTCCACATTGCGTGTTGATGGTGGAATGTAGAAGTGGTTGCGCTGTGCAATTCGATCTTACCAGTAATGTGAGTTTTGAAGAGTGTAGTTGGAGTTTTCATGGGGTTTAAGTGAAGCCAGCGTCTGAAATCATGAATGGAGTAACGTAAGTGCATGAAGGGCATGGAGTGTAGATGAGAAGGACTGGGGTCATTTTGCGAAAGATGGAGCAATTTTTTACTAGCGAAAGCATGCTTTCCTTTTCATTAGGGAAGTTTTAATGTTGTGAGTGGCCTTTTACAGTGCGTATGGAGGGGTATCGAACACACTGTGTATATGTCAGAGAAGACTAAACTTGAATGGGGTTTGGGCTCATCAGTCTTGAACTAGCGGAGGAACTGTACGAGAGAACAGAGGTGATGTTTGTCAAACTTTGCAGATTGTTTCATGGAAAAGAATGATGCACGACAACTGTTCAACATGAGGAAATATCAAGGGGGATGCAATGTCCTTGGCATGCTCGAGTGGGGTTCAGAGGTTGCGAAATGGACATGGAAACAGATGAAAGGAGCATGTTGTTTTCTGGGTATTCAGGCATGGACAGATGTGTTTTGTGAAAGGGAAAAAGAGAGTATTTTGGTCCGGTGGTGTTTATCTTTGAGGTGTTCACGAGTACAGTTTTAAGGGAAAAAGGGCCAGGGCTACTGACCATTTGGAGATGGGGTAAGTCATTGCTGCTTTTGGGGTTTCAAGTTGTCGGTGTAGTTGTTTAAACAAGGAAGAACAGAGCGAGTGAGTTAAATCATTTGAGGAGTATACGTTGGGAAGGATGGGAAGGCTTTGAAGCATAGGACTTCATGCTTGTACATGCATGGAATGGTTGGTTTGTTGGGTGCATTTCAGGAGTGGAAGCATGTTTTGTTGTGGTGAAACAGTTGAAGAGGAGGAGTGCGTGAGGCAGAGGATGCGGTTCTTGCTGGTAGTTGCGAGCTCATTGTATTTGCGTGAATTGATCGTTAAGAGAAGTGGGAGAATATGGGATGAGAATACATGGAAATGGCTATTGAAAGCTCACGGTTGGGTACAGGGAAATGAAGGTGGAAGAGAAGCATGTTGCGAGAGGAGTGGTAGAGGAGTAATAGCGGGCACGGGTTCGTTTGATTTCAAATGGGTCGTTATAACATTGGTAAAGCCGAACATTTATTATATAAAGTTTTAAGTTTAAGTAATATAATTTGAGCATTTACTTATAAAAATCGATATCTTACTCATACGATATCAGAATTGGACGAAACAAGATCCGTTGGGATAGTATGGATGGACACTACCCAATGGAACTGACTGGAAGTCCATCGGAGCTCGTTACAATTTATAGCAAAATAAATTGTCCGTTTGAATCAAGCGATGGTTATCGTTATTAACGATGATCGTCCAATGTGAGTAAAACTCACCAACTCTGAACAGTTATATTTTTATAACGTATTTTTAGAACTGTTAATCATCTATTGATTGTTGTGTGTTAACTGTTTGGTTGAATTGCTTGTGTATTGGTTGAAATCATAGATAACGATATATATATAAATCGTTAATCAAGTATTGATTCTATTAGCAGAATATTTCATATTGAAATGAAATCAATGTTAATTATATTGTTTAACATCTATGATGCAGGGAAACAGGTTGGAGGGACCCAACTGGGTTCCTCAATATATAAAATAATGTTTTGTTTCATATATTGTAATATATGATGTGATATATAATCTGTTGTCGATTATATGTGTTTGGACGATATTGGTCATCGTGATTTGATATACTGAATACCATAACAAACCGGAATGTTGATAAGGGAATTTTCAAAATGGAATATTAATAAGATTTATTTATAAATTGGAATATTTATAAATTAGAAATATTTATAAATTGGGATATTTATTAATTGGAGATATTTAGAAAGGGAATAAATTTTAAAATAAAGGAATAAATTGGAAAAGGAAATATTTGCAAACCATTTGCAAATAGAATAAATAGCAAAGGAAATATTTGTAAACCATTTACAAATAGAATTGGAAAGGTAGATTATTTGTAGAACCTTTACAAATGAAATCGAAAGAGAAATATTTGTAGATCCTTTACAAATGAAATCGAAAGAGAAATATTTGTAGAACCTTTACAAATGAAATCGAAAGAGGAATATTTGTAAAACCTTTACAAATGAAATCAAAAAGGAGATATTTGTAAAACCATTTACAAATAGAATTGAAAGGAAATCATTTGTAAAGTGAAGAACCGTTACTAAAAGTAAATGTTTATAAATGAATAGGTAATCAAGAAGTCAGTTAATCGAATATGGTATTCGAAAGTTAGTTAATCGAATATGGTATTCGAAAGTTAGTTAATCGAATATGGTATTCGAAGTTAGTTAATCGAATATGGTATTCGAAAGTTAGTTAATCGAATATGGTATTCGAGTTAGTTAATCGAATATGGTATTCGAAAGTTAGTAAATCGAATATGTTATTCGAAAGGGGTTACTCGAGTCGAGTTAGTTGAATAGAGTAAATCGCATATTTGTTATTTGAATAAGAGTTAAATCGATTGAGTTAACCAACTAGAGTTAAATCGATAGAGTTAACTAGTTAGAGTTAATTCAAATGAGATGCCATCTTGCACGACTGCTAGCGAAATTCGCAGGGCTGCAGATAGCCTAAGGCGGTCGGATGTTTCCTGAGGGAATCAGGCGTAACCATTGTGATCGCTGCGATCTAAAGTCAAACGAATGGAGTTAAATCGAACATTAGCTATTCGAAATAAAGTTAAAACAGACATGGTTATTCGATAGGAGTTAAATAAGTCGAGTTAATTAAGTTAAATTAGTCAAGATGAGTTAATCAAACCGAGTTAATCCAAATGAGTTAACCCAAAGGAGTTAGTCGAATATTAGTTATTCGAATAGAGTTAAAGGAGTATCGAATATAATTATTCGAATAGAGTTAAAGGAAAGGAGTTATCGATTAGTTTAATCGAAGGGAGTTATCGATTTGAGTTTAAATCGAAAGGAGTTAATCGAATTTAGTTATTCGAAAAGGAGTAATCGAATATTAGTTATTCGAAGAGAGATTATCGAATATCTTTTATTCAAAAGAAAGAGTTATCGAATATAAGTTATTCAAGGAGAGTTAATCGAATAAGATATTCGAAGAGAGATTATCGAATATAAGATATTCGAAGAGAGATATTCGAATATAGGTTATTCGAAGAAGAGTTAATCAAATAGAGATTACTCGAAAGAGAGTTATAAGTCGAATTCAATTATATCGAATTCGGGGAAAGTACTTATACTTTTCGGTGATTAAATCAAGAATTGTTTATTCACATTAAAGAATAAAGGTTATAATTGAAGTTAGATATTGCGAAAGTAGGGATTATAACGTTATCGTTATAATCAATGTTTTCAATAAAGAAGTGGATTCGTAAATTGAATCTGAGAGTTACGTAAAGAAGTTGTTAAAGGTCTAAAAGATAATTTATTACTATTTCGAAGTTAAAACGTTGTTCAATTAAGGTCTGAGAGGTAATTATACCCCAACTTGATTGACTTCCTTTTGAACTAAGGAATGGTCAGGTTTGATAGTGAATGATGGTTAAGGGAATTTAGTAAATGGATTGAGTTGGCATAGCGATGTTTATTTAAACATCAATTTAAATCCAATGAAGGAACTTTGGAAATGTTTTCCAAATAAGAAATCAGAAATGTTTTTTAATATAGGAAACAGGAAATGGAAACGTTTTCCATTGTTAATAAAGTATATTTTCTAAAATTAGAAAACAAGAAATGTTGAATATATGGAAACATGAAATAAGTAATTTATGAACTAAAGAGATAAAAAAATGTTAAATGATGATTGATCGATATAATTTCCATCTGGAAATAATATCGTTGTTTGCACACGAGAATTTCTTTGATAGTTAAATCACAGACTATCAATGTTTTGACCATTTTACATTGTTAATATGGAGAGACCGGTTGGATTATTATCCGAAGAACCACTCCGTATTGGCATAAGCGTTGCGAATCAAGTATGCTGAATATATTGAAGACGGAGTAAAGTGCAAGGGCTATTGTATAAATCTTAGGTAGAGATTGCCTAAGATGGATGTACTGAATAGCGCCTTTGGTTTGTCCAGTCCTAGGACAACTGGTATGGACGAATGTCTGACAGAGTATTCCTAACGAATCATATATGTTGATCTCTTCAATGTATTACATTGGTGGCGAAGGAATTCGTTTCTCTTAGCTTCATACTGGTGATACCATTAGGGAAATTGATAATGATTTGGTGGGTATGACGATGTGGTATTCCAAGTAAATGAAGATATGATATGAAAGATAAGCATAGCTTCTAGCCTCACATCCGGTAAATGACAGAAATCGGGCAGGCAACATGGCTAAGTCGGTCGCTTCGAAGTAGGGTGTATAATCTCCTATCTAGAGAATATTCATTTGCTTCTTTATTCTATCAATGTTGTCCCATATATATATATATATATATATATATATATATATATATATATATTTGAATGGTTGCTGATCCCAACCATTGGTGATGTACATTCGATACACTCAAGCGAAATGAGTGGTCGGTCATGTGTGGATGAGTTACAAGATGTTCTTATTGAACTCCAGTGTATCGTTCCTAGAGTACACTAATCGGAAGGTGGTTCCATACCTTGTCATAGTTGGAAATCCATTACCCAATACGTGCTTGCGGTTTTGATTGTATACTATATATGTAGAACGTGAGATGAAAGCGTTTCTGCTAGATTGATATCTATTTGTATTTAGACATTATTATAATATTAGAAGGATATTGGTTGCAAAGTTGTTTGGGTTCTCATAAGGGAAAAAACCCGTTCTATTTTCATGGCGTGGTCTTATGATATATCCGTGATTAAACCAAGTGTTTGGAGTTTTACTCACACCAGTCCCATGACTGACCCAGAGTTTATTTTGTTTGTTTTCCCTAAACTCTTGGGTGCCTAAATTTGTACGTGCAGTCAAGTAGTCGGGATTTTTCAGATGCACTTGGAGAGCTTGGAGCAGGAGGCTTCAGGATTCTATAGCTATTATTATTTCCACTGTTGTTGTAAGTGTTGTATTCTGCAATGTATTGTATACATATACTCTTTGTATTTCAAAAGTTATGTTATATTTTATTCGTTCCGCTGTGAGATTCGTGTTTACTCTGATGATGATGTTCTTCTTCTTCTTCTATTCTATTAGTTCTACCTTATCTATCCTCACCCTCTATTTTCTTTCATTAACTATTCGGTTATTTTCGATCCTTCGATGTTCGATATGTGTTGTATATCGGATATCCAAAGTCGCCTTTTTCCGGGTCGTTACAGAATCCTAGGTAGATATTTCCTAAAATAGGTTTATAAAAACATGTCTTCGGTTTGACTAGTCCCAGGACAACTTGTATGGACGAATGTCTGACAGAGTACTCCTAACTAATCACATACGTCAATCTCTTCAAAAGTAATTATGTGGTGGCGGAGGAATTTGTTTCCCTTGCTTTATACCTATAATATATTTTTGGGGAAGTCAATTAGTGGTTGGAGGGTTTTGACGATGTGACCTTCAAAGCAAATAGAAAGTGTTTGTCAAGGTAAGTTTTGCCTCAAGCTTCACAACCAGGAAATGACAAAAATCGGCCAGGCAGCATGGCTATCACCTATCTAGAGAATTCCCTTTGTTCTTATTCTATCGATTCTGTCCCTTACGGGAAATGGTTGCCGTACAGAACCATTGGTGATGTACATTCGATACACTCAAGAGAAATGATTGGTCGGTCATATGTGGACGGGTTACAAGAAGTTCTTGTTGAACCTAGTGTATTCCTCTCTGAAGATACACTATCGAAAGGTGGTTCCATACCTTATCATAGATGGAAATCCATTATCCATAAGCGTTAAGAGGTTTTATTTCTATATTATGTAAGTAGAATGTGAGATGCGAACATTACTAGATTCTAAATTATTTGTGAAAACCTTAGACATTATCATAATATCTGATTCAAATATGAAAACTGTTCTGATTCTCATAAGGTAAAAACCCCTTCCGTATTTACGGCATGGTCTTATGAGTTATTTTTATTTCTTAACTTTTTTTAAGTCGTTTACTCACAAAAGTCCCCGATTGACCTAGAGTTTATTTTCTATGTTTTCCCTTAAACTCTTGGTTGCTCATATCACTTGTTATGAGTAGACAAGTGAACCAGGCATTGACTTGACTTTTTGAGTAGCTGGATGAAAGGTTCTGAATGTTGGCTTATCTATTACGTCTAAAATTTTGAAGTATGCAAGTTGGTTTATCAATGATGTTTTATGTATAATTATGAAGTTTATAAGTTGTAATGGGAATGTATCCATGTATCTGATGTATCGTACTCTGATGTACTAAGCTTATGATATGTAATATTATAGGATATCATATTTTGTTTAAAGTTCCGTTGTGAGATTCTGATGTTTTCTTTAGTTGTATCTTCTATCTATCTTCATTCTTGTATAATGACACGACTTCCGAGGTGTTCGAAAGTTGGGTCGTTACAGTTGGTATCAGAGCTTAGGTTACTGATTACCTAGGCTTTGAGTGAGTATTGAGAGAGCGTATTTTTATATATCCTGTATATATATATATATATATAATATAGGAACTAAATTGAGTTGCTACTTAGGGCAATTTTATCCAATCAAGTTTTAATTATCAACCTGTTATATTCAGGTAAGTAAGTATGAGTACTCGTGCACGAAGCGGTCGAGCTAGTGGAACCACCACTGCCAATTGTAACGACCCGGGAAAAGACGACCTTGATTATCCGATATACAACACATATCGAACATCAAGGGTCGACAATTACCGAATAGTTAATGAAAGAATTTAGAGGGTGAGGATAGATAAGATAGAAAATTAGAATAGAAGAAGAAAAAGAAGAACACAACATCAGAGTCATACGAATCTCACAGCGGAACGAATAAATATAATATATCACATAACTTGAAATCAAAAGTAGTATATGCATACAATACCATTATCAGATTATAACCCTTGCATCACAGCGGAAATAAACAATAGCTACATAAGTCCTGAAGCCTCCTGCTCCAAGCTCTCCAAGTCTATCTGAAAAATCCTGACTACTTGACTGCCCGCACAAATTTGGGCACCCAAGAGTTTAGGGAAAACAAAACAAAATAAAACTCTGGGTCAGTCATAGGACTGGTGTGAGTAAACTCAAATCATTTGGTTTAACTTTTCAAAATCCTTTTCAAAAGAAAAGATAATCGTAAGACCAATCCACACATAAATACGGATGGCTTTTACCTTACGATAACCCAAAACACTTTGGAAATCATATATTATGTAACGACCCGCCTTTTTGCCCGGTTCTTGCCGGTAATTAAACCAACTTAAACCGTTCAGAGAGACGAATTGTTATGGGTACATACATACATTGAACAAAATAACAGAACCTTTCATTGAATAATTCAATATTACATCAGAGTTACATGAATATCAGAGTTACAACATAAACGTATACAGCGGAAGAAAGAAAATATATTCTCAGCGGAAGATCAAAATGATAAAGCGGAAGCTTCAAACTCTAGCGTGAACTCCAATCCAGAAAGCGCTACGAATCTTGCTCCAATGATCTATAACTGTAAAACTAAACTACTAGCTGCCCGTGTAAAATTAGTGTGCACCCAGAGTTTAGGAAGGAACAATAAACTCCAAGTCAGTCATGAGACTGGTGTGAGAATATAAAAACATTTGCTTTAAGGTTTGTTTTAAAGTTGGGAATTTCACTGGACCACGCTGCTAACGCGGAACGGGTTTACTCCATGTGAATACCCGTGCATATGAATACGCCATGACTTTCGAAAAATGAAGCTATCATAAGCCCGTCCCACATCACACAATGCAAGCGCACACCAGATGGGCGAGTTTTATCTTATGATAACCAAACATGCTTTCATACGTGAAAATCCTCTTTCTTATTATAATATATCGTGCGGAAAACCATTTCGCAAATAAATGTATTAATCCTAGACGGCATAATACCCATAATATTATGTCGCCATATATGTATATACAAACCAAACCGTATGGCTCGTATTGGAGATTGGGTTTCCAACTTGATGATTCTTGGCACGAAAGATCAGTCAGAACACAAACGAAATGTAATCACGGGTTTTTCATCCAGACGCGGACACCAATACAAATCGCGAGGTAGATCAACGGTTTTCGACCAGACACGGCCCCCCGAACATACCCTATTCCATAAGTCATAAGTGGTTTCCCACTGCTGCAGCGGTCATCATCAATTCATAAATATATACACAACTAACCGCCAGTTTCTCATCATCCGGGGTGTGAGGTTTGTCGATGTCACGTCATACACAAAGCATGCCTAGAAAAGCAATGCCCTGATCGTACAAGCTCATTTCATTTCTTAAGTATGTCACATTGTCCGTTCACCACATGACCACTGATTTCCATCCATACATAACCACTTCGAGCTCATACGTCACAAACCAGATACATATCAACAGAAATCAGTGTTATGCCGTCAATTACAATGTCAGACACACCATCCATACAAGGCCGTCCAGGGACTGAACGGAACAAAAATCCGAAAATTCTCCAAATACGTTCGGACTTTCTGCCACTCCGATAATAGGGGCATCTCTCTACTATACCTATTCAGTAAAGAAACCGATCAGCAGGCAGCCCGTTCGATGTGAAGAACTACGGTCTTCAATCGTCGTCTTCATATCTTCATTATTTACGTCGTATGGTTATTTCGAATGGTTTCCGGCAAATAAATTCCGGTCCCGGTCTTTCGAAATAACCAGCGCTTCATATTTCAAAACAAGTGCTTTTCGACATATACATACACATACATCATCTAATCCTTTCCATATCTAGAAATGATCATTTAAGAGATGATTGTTTTAAATTGTCTTCCTCTTAACTTCTTACTTCCGAACATCATTTATAAACCAAGAATCACGAATTTCCATATTTCTTTAACTCAAATTCGTTAAAATCATTCAAACGAATTCATTATATTCAAATCAAAGGATTCTGGTTCGGAAACAATTCCAATTTAATTAAATAAAATATAAAAAAAATAATGCATTTGTTGTAAACTAATCATAGATATATATATTAACCTTTAAAAATAGAAATGGTTAAAAATAATTTCTTAACATGTATTTACTTTGAAGAAATATACAAACATAATACCTTTAAACATATACATATCTTTAAAACAAATAAGTTTTATTTAAATATTTTGAAATTAACAAATAATGTTTAAATAAATGAAAACCTATATAAATATACAAATATTTAAACTGGAATTGTTTCCTTCCCATGCCGATGACTTGCCTTCGTATTCAAACTCGAAAGGTATAACTAATTCAAAAGAATCTTGAGTTAATCAAACCGATTCGAAGACATTCAAATTTTCTCTTCGTTCACTTAGTTTCATATTAACTTCCACAATTAACCTAACCCTTACCCGGTAAAACAAAACTATTATCATAGCTTTTAAGTTAAAACCCAACGATTTATATTAGATATACAATTGGTTAGAAATCAAAACTTCATATACCCAATATATATTCCGTATTAAACCAACACTATAAGCGGAACTTTGATATTTCACTGTTTGATTCCTCAAATATTATTGGTCATCATTTACAGAACTTAAATTAAATATCTAAAGATCACTTCCATCCAATTTAACCAAATTTCACATTTTTATTTGAACTCAAGATCAAATGCTACAAATTCAGGTCATTTGAAAACAAATTTATAACACCGCATCAAATTATAATTTGAATTAAAATTTAGGTTCCAAATTATACACCGTACCTGATTCACAAGATGATTATTATTAGCTTAATATTTAACTCACAAAAATGATTAACATTTTCTTAGTATTCACGTTACAAAAATTTTATTCACAATATTATATTGTTAATTTAAGCGGTAATTATGTTCAAACTCAACAATTTTCATTTGAGCAACATCAATATACATTATAATATAACTTAATGTTGGTAATAACACGTTAATTGATTTCCAAAAATCAGTTTTATTTATACTAGCAAATTTACAAGTATCCATGTATTACTCAAACCATTATTTCATTCCATATCTCAGATTTGTTATTGACATAACTTAGTTAATACCAATATAATTTAAATTAACGTTATCAAATGTATTCAATATCACAAAATGTAAATTAGAAAAATTATTTGCATGATCGAATTGTACTTAATTAACAAAAATGTTATTTAATCAAAAATTATTAGCATTGTTAAATCAATTAACATTATTAAGTCAATATTATTTAGTTAATAAAACACCAGCAAATCACTAATTTGTCATTTAGTCAATAAATTGTTTCTTTATTAAATTTAGGAAGTTTCCTAATTTTCTGCTAACAATTCATATAAGGTCTCACTGAGCACATATACATCATATGCACACATTCAACCACCGTTTATACATTCATTTCCTACATGCAATCAACGAATAAATTTCTAAATACGCGTTATACAATAATGCGCCTTAAATGCATTTATTTTGGCAACCATCACACACTAAAGACTCCTACATGTAATCAACCAAAAATTCCAAACATACGTTATACACTAACGTGCCTTAAATGCATTTATTTTGGCAACCATCACACACTAACAACAATTAATTATCCATTCATGCAACTGCCCATTTTCAACCCATTAACTATGCATATAAAAATTAGATCATGTAAAATAAAATAAAATAAAATGTGTTCTCACCAGAATTTGCTTTCCAGTAACAACCTTCCCAAGTTTCTACTACTTTTGTCTCTCCGCGTACTTCATTTTATTGCGCTCTCTCCCTTTTCTTTCTGCTCTCATTTTTTTCTCACGTTCTTTTTTTTTTCTCTTGTGTTTGCTCTTCTCTTTTCTTGTTCCTTTTCAACTCTATACCTTCGATTCCCTTCGCCCTCCCTTTTCTGGCTCTGTCAACTACCGTGCATTTTTCTTCCTTTTTTTCTTTTTTTACATATAAGAACCCAAGTTTTTTTTTACTGCATGAGAGAAAAATACTTGCGCATGCACTTGAATCGGGAAAGAGAGTGGACCGATGGACTATAGGCGAGTGGACTGGGAGGAAGAGGCTCGGTGGTGCTGGAAGTATCAGGCGGTGGCAGGTTGAAGGCCTCGATGGTTCTTGGGAAGCTCGGTTTGTGGTGCAACAACTAATGGTGGTGTCTATACAGTGAAGCGGTGCACTGATGTGTGCGGTGGAGGCTAAACGAGGGAGATGGACAACATGCAGTCCACGTTGGAGGAAAGCTTGTGCGCATGCAGAGGCACAAGCCTCCATTCGTCTTTTTTTTTTAATGTGAAAAGGGCGGATGGTTTCAGGTGAGAGATGGAAGATGCTACGGTGAAGCTGAGGGGAGAGGAGGGTACGATATAAAGGCTAGTGCATGGACAGGAGGAGAATGTGAGAAAAGCGGCAGATGGCAAAGCAAGAAAAGGGGAGGATGGTACGTTAAACCGCTGGGTGGATATAACATGCAGGTTCTTCATGTTTCTTGCTTACTCTCTTTCTTTCTTTCTAGTTGAGATGTGCGGATGTTGGAAGAAAAAAAAAGGGGAAGAGGAGAAGCAAGGCCACCGGCTATTTTGAAGGAGAAAGTTTAGTTCACATGTGATGCTATTAACCAGGACAAAGGACAAGTGTCCATTTAGCTGCTATTTGTGTTACACGTTTTATGTGTATAATATTTTTTTCTTTCTTCAATAAATGCGAAGCTTAGAAGATAAGGTTGGAGAAGAGAAGGATTTCACACATGCAGCAAGGGATGAAGATACTAAATGATATTGGGATGACAGCACATGTGTTAACATGGTTCCACTTGTCCTCCTTTACTCCATTTGTTTACCACGTTTTAATTCTCTTTTATTTTTTTTTTATTTTTTTTATACGTTGGTTCATTTTGAAGGATAAAGAAAATTATGAAGAGAAACAAGAACTTGACATGAAACGTGCATGCTTTTGTTTCCCTTTTTTTTGCAATTTGTACCTCAAAATTTTCCCTTTCCAATTTCTTTCATTTTTAATTATCAATAACCATCAACACCCAACTAACAATATAATCGTGTATAATAATGTGTCACGATCCCAGAACTGTAATAAAATAGACCGGTTGACTGATTCTGTAAAGTGTCAAAAGGGACTACAGTTACCCCAAAATACGCTAGAAAAATATATGTTTATTTTCCGAAATAAAAATTATTGAAAAATTCTATAAAATATTTCAAGACTGCACGAATAGAAACTGAACAAAAATATGCACCCAGTATTTAATTATAATTTAATTTCAAATTCTGATCATTTCTAGCAACTAAATTACAACTCGTTCAATGTTTCAACTAACGACAAAACGTTTGCCAAAGCAAACCTTGTTTTAACTGATTTCAAAATAAAAATTAAATTTTCAATAATTTAAAATACTATTATTGCTAAAAAAATTGATTCAATAATTATTTAAAACTTTCCAAAATAATTTAAAAATTCATGTTAAATTCAAATTTGATTTTCAAAATCTTAGATCGTTACATTCTCCCCTACTTAAGGCTTTTCGTCCTCGAAAAGAAGAGCTCATAAATTATACGTAAGCAAAATAAATCTTACATATAAATTTGTTAAACTTACAAATTCTTATATTAAATCTAAATTTTTCATCGCAGCTTATAAGAAAATTTTCATATGATTAAATTTGCCAAAACCTTTTTATGAAAGCTTATTAAACAAAACTCAAACCATTATATTAGGAAGGTACAAATTTAGAAGGGTCAATTAAAGAAGTTAGATTTTATATTTTGATTACAAGTCGTCGCTTGCAACGCATTTTGAAAATCTCAAAATGATTTCTCTGACTTAGAATCCCATTTTCAACACAAACCATTGAAATAATATATATTTCTTCTATATACATAAGTTACTTCGGGGTTTTCAAAACCAATTTTGCTTTCAAAGTACAAACATACTATGATCAAGTCTATACGTTATTTGTTCGAGAAGTTCATCCTTATGACCGGGCCATTGAGTACCACCCAATCATACAAAATCCAATCCCTCATCACAACCCAGTTTTAGTCACGGTTACTCGAACAAACCAAATCATTTCATATCCCGAAGTTGTAAACCAAAATTTTCAAATACTTAACCATAATTTTGGTATTTCTAAATATTTTCAAAATATCGGGATTCAAGTCGTCGAAATTTCTTTCATAAACCATTCATCACATCTAATTGGTTGGAAACTAAAATTGTTCAGTAGAATTTTCAACTTCCGAGTATACAACTTTAGGTTTCATCTTTCGAAATCTATGATCGTATTTAAACCATTCGAGCCTTTCAAATCTAATCTCATACGAAATCCTGCCTTTCTAGTTTTCGAAGTTTTGGAAAAACGTTTACACTTCCTTCATTTCAAATATCTTTGTATATCACAAGATAGAGTATTTCAAGAGCCATAAGTCGAAATCTCGAAAATCTCTTTACGATTCATATAGTTGCACCTTTTTTTTTCAAACATAACTCATTTTAACCATACTATAGGGCTCTATTCATTCTTATTCAAATATACCATCACGCTTTCGCTGCGCACTCTAATTTAGTACGTGCATGTTTTCAAACCATCATTATTCAAAATAAGTTTCAATATTTGGAACCAAATCCTTATAGTTCATCTTTGAAAATCTGTTTTCCTTGCATAATTAAATTATATATTTCAAACACTTCCAAATTTTTATGCAAAACTTATTTGTTTAAGTTCCATTAACATAATGTCTTGAATAAATCAAAGTTCTTTAGTTGAACTCGATCTTGGTTTCATTCGAAAACCGACACAAAAGGGTATACATACATGGATCAAGTCAAATTTCACGTATTCAAAACAAAAGCTTAATATCAAATGAACATCAAAATGTATAATGGATTAAATCAAAACACGCCTAAACCAAAAGATGAACTACTCAAGATCAAGTAAGTTTGGTCCAAATTCTCAAACAGGATCAAGACAAGAAAGTCAAGTGCGCCCAAGATTACAAGTATAGGCAGTTCAAAAGTACGATGATTCGAGTCAAGGTATTCGATCAAGCTTAAGAAAAAGGGGATGAACAACGCTACTTAGTGGTTCGAATTAAATGATGGAACTGGCTTAGGCCAAGATAGGGAAGTCGAGTACACCCAAGGATACAGTCATAAGCGGTTTATTCTTTAAATACTTTCTATTTGGATTGCTCAAACAGTTTAAATTGGGGAAAAGTAGTTTCTCCCCACTTAGACGTTTGTTACTCTTTGATTAAATATCATTATCAAGATATGAAATATAGGGTGATATATCTCAAATATGATTTCTTAATAAATAATTTCACTTTCATACATTTTCAAAATTTCCCTTTCCAATTCTTTAAGTGGGTTTACTTCTGAAATTAATATATTATCTAGGTTAAGGATGTTTAGCTCTCACTATCATATATCAACTTATGTATCATACGTAACAATTGTCAAAATAGCTTTCCTCGACGTCCTAACCGGAATCATATAGTCATCCCACTTCGAAACTCGAAAATAACTACTGATGGTGCCATGGTCATCAGTAGAATCATCCTCGAGCGACTAGAGTGTGACTCTATATCTATTGCGTACATATAAGACTTCGTACATACGCCGGCCCTGCGTATATTCAAAATCTTCATATATACCAATAGTCCTATCACGACGTTGATTAAAATACTCAAAAGTATTATTAAAAGTTATTTCAACATGATTTACTTAGATCAAAATAATTCACTTTCAAAAGACGCTCTCTCACCGAACTATTCCAAAATCTCATTTTAGGGTATTTCTAACCCTATCTCTAACGAGGTATTATAACTCTGATGAGTTCTATCTTCTATTCAAAATATGTCGTACCCCATAGCTTTGTATGAACCAAAGCACTGATACCAACTGTAACGACCCGCCTTTTTGCCCGGTTCTTGCCGGTAATTAAACCAACTTAAACCGTTCAGAGAGACGAATTGTTATGGGTACATACATACATTGAACAAAATAACAGAACCTTTCATTGAATAATTCTATATTACATCAGAGTTACATGAATATCAGAGTTACAACATAAAGTTATACAGCGGAAGAAAGAAAATATATTCTCAGCGGAAGATCAAAATGATAAAGCGGAAGCTTCAAACTCTAGCGTGAACTCCAATCCAGAAAGCGCTTCGAATCTTGCTCCAATGATCTATAACTGTAAAACTAAACTACTAGCTGCCCGTGTAAAATTAGTGGGCACCCAGAGTTTAGGAAGGAACAATAAACTCCAAGTCAGTCATGAGACTGGTGTGAGAACATAAAAACATTTGCTTTAAGGTTTGTTTTAAAGTTGGGAATTTCACTGGACCACGCTGCTAACGCGGAACGGGTTTACTCCATGTGAATACCCGTGCATATGAATACGCCATGACTTTCGAAAAATGAAGCTATCATAAGCCCGTCCCACATCACACAATGCAAGCGCACACCAGATGGGCGAGTTTTATCTTATGATAACCAAACATGCTTTCATACGTGAAAATCCTCTTTCTTATTATAATATATCGTGCGGAAAACCATTTCGCAAATAAATGTATTAATCCTAGACGGCATAATACCCATAATATTATGTCGCCATATATGTATATACAAACAAAACCGTATGGCTCGTATTGGAGATTGGGTTTCCAACTTGATGATTCCTGGCACGAAAGATCAGTTAGAACACAAACGAAATGTAATCACGGGTTTTTCATCCAGACGCGGACACCAATACAAATCGCGAGGTAGATTAACGGTTTTCGACCAGACACGGCCCCCCGAACATACCCTATTCCATAAGTCATAAGTGGTTTCCCACTGCTGCAGCGGTCATCATCAATTCATAAATATATACACAACTAACCGCCAGTTTCTCATCATCCGGGGTGTGAGGTTTGTCGATGTCACGTCATACACAAAGCATGCCTAGAAAAGCAATGCCCTGATCGTACAAGCTCATTTCATTTCTTAAGTATGTCACATTGTCCGTTCACCACATGACCACTGATTTCCATCCATACATAACCACTTCGAGCTCATACGTCACAAACCAGATACATATCAACAGAAATCAGTGTTATGCCGTCAATTACAATGTCAGACACACCATCCATACAAGGCCGTCCTGGGACTGAACGGAACAAAAATCCGAAAATTCTCCAAATACGTTCGGACTTTCTGCCACTCCGATAATAGGGGCATCTCTCTACTGTAGCTATTCAGTAAAGAAACCGATCAGCAGGCAGCCCGTTCGATGTGAAGAACTACGGTCTTCAATCGTCGTCTTCATATCTTCATTATTTACGTCGTATGGTTATTTCGAATGGTTTCCGGCAAATAAATTCCGGTCCCGGTCTTTCCAAATAACCAGCGCTTCATATTTCAAAACAAGTGCTTTTCGACATATACATACACATACATCATCTAATCCTTTCCATATCTAGAAATGATCATTTAAGAGATGATTGTTTTAAATTATCTTCCTCTTAACTTCTTACTTCCGAACATCATTTATAAACCAAGAATCACGAATTTCCATATTTCTTTAACTCAAATTCGTTAAAATCATTCTAACGAATTCATTATATTCAAATCAAAGGATTCAGGTTCGGAAACAATTCCAATTTAATTAAATAAAATATAAAAAAAAAAATGCATTTGTTGTAAACTAATCATAGATATATATATTAACCTTTAAAAATAGAAATGGTTAAAAATAATTTCTTAACATGTATTTACTTTGAAGAAATATACAAACATAATACCTTTAAACATATACATATCTTTAAAACAAATAAGTTTTATTTAAATATTTTGAAATTAACAAATAATGTTTAAATAAATGAAAACCTATATAAATATACAAATATTTAAACTGGAATTGTTTCCTTCCCATGCCGATGACTTGCCTTCGTATTCAAACTCGAAAGGTATAACTAATTCAAAAGAATCTTGAGTTAATCAAACCGATTCGAAGACATTCAAATTTTCTCTTCGTTCACTTAGTTTCATATTAACTTCCACAATTAACCTAATCCTTACCCGGTAAAACAAAACTATTATCATAGCTTTTAAGTTAAAACCCAACGATTTATATTAGATATACAATTGGTTAGAAATCAAACCTTCATATACCCAATATATATTCCGTATTAAACCAACACTATAAGCGGAACTTTGATATTTCACTGTTTGATTCCTCAAATAGTATTGGTCATCATTTACAGAACTTAAATTAAATATCTAAAGATCACTTCCATCCAATTTAACCAAATTTCACATTTTTATTTGAACTCAAGATCAAATGCTACAAATTCAGGTCATTTGAAAACAAATTTCTAACACCGCATCAAATTATATTTTGAATTAAAATTTAGGTTCCAAATTATACACCGTACCTGATTCACAAGATGATTATTATTAGCTTAATATTTAACTCACAAAAATGATTAACATTTTCTTAGTATTCACGTTACAAAAATTTTATTCACAATATTATATTGTTAATTTAAGCGGTAATTATGTTCAAACTCAACAATTTTCATTTGAGCAACATCAATATACATTATAATATAACTTAATGTTGATAATAACACGTTAATTGATTTCCAAAAATCAGTTTTATTTATACTAACAAATTTACAAGTATCCATGTATTACTCAAACCATTATTTCATTCCATATCTCAGATTTGTTATTGACATAACTTAGTTAATACCAATATAATTTAAATTAACGTTATCAAATGTATTCAATATCACAAAATGTAAATTAGAAAAATTATTTGCATGATCGAATTGTACTTAATTAACAAAAATGTTATTTAATCAAAAATTATTAGCATTGTTAAATCAATTAATATTATTAAGTCAATATTATTTAGTTAATAAAACACCAGCAAATCACTAATTTGTCATTTAGTCAATAAATTGTTTCTTTATTAAATTTAGGAAGTTTCCTAATTTTCTGCTAACAATTCATATAAGGTCTCACTGAGCACATATACATCATATGCACACATTCAACCACCGTTTATACATTCATTTCCTACATGCAATCAACAAATAAATTTCTAAATACGCGTTATACAATAACGCAACTTAAATGCATTTATTTTGGCAACCATCACACACTAAAGACTCCTACATATAATCAACCAAAAATTCCAAATATACGTTATACACTAACGTGCCTTAAATGCATTTATTTTGGCAACCATCACACACTAACAACAATTAATTATCCATTCATGCAACTGCCCATTTTCAACCCATTAACTATGCATATAAAAATTAGATCATGTAAAATAAAATAAAATAAAATGTGTTCTCACCAGAATTTGCTTTCCAGTAACAACCTTCCCAAGTTTCTACTACTTTTGTCTCTCTGCGTGCTTCATTTTATTGCGTTCTCTCCCTTTTCTTTCTGCTCTCATTTTTTTCTCACGTTCTTTTTTCTCTCTTGTGTTTGCTCTTCTCTTTTCTTGTTCCTTTTCAACTCTATACCTTCGATTCCCTTCGCCCTCCCTTTTCTGGCTCTGTCTACTACCGTGCATTTTTCTTCCTTTTTTTCTTTTTTTATATATAACAACCCAAGTTTTTTTTTACTGCATGAGAGAAAAATACTTGCGCATGCACTTGAATCGGGAAAGAGAGTGGACCGATGGACTATAGGCGAGTGGACTGGGAGGAAGAGGCTCGGTGGTGCTGGAAGTATCAGGCGGTGGCAGGTTGAAGGCCTCGATGGTTCTTGGGAAGCTCGGTTTGTGGTGCAACAACTAATGGTGGTGTCTATACAGTGGAGAGGTGCACTGATGTGTGCGGTGGAGGCTAAACGAGGGAGATGGACAACATGCAGTCCACGTTGGAGGAAAGCTTGGGCGCATGCAGAGACACAAGCCTCCATTCGTCTTTTTTTTTTAATGTGAAAAGGGCGGATGGTTTCAGGTGGGAGATGGAAGATGCTACGGTGAAGCTGAGGGGAGAGGAGGGTACGATATAAAGGCTAGTGCATGGACAGGAGGAGAATGTGAGAAAAGCAGCAGATGGCAAAGCAAGAAAAGGGGAGGATGGTACGTTAAACCGCTGGGTGGATATAACATGCAGGTTCTTCATGTTTCTTGCTTACTCTCTTTCTTTCTGTCTAGTTGAGATGTGCGGATGTTGGAAGAAAAAAAAGGGGAAGAGGAGAAGCAAGGCCACCGGCTATTTTGAAGGAGAAAGTTTAGTTCACATGTGATGCTATTAACCAGGACAAAGGACAAGTGTCCATTTAGCTGCTATTTGTGTTACACGTTTTATGTGTATAATATTTTTTTTCTTTCTTGAATAAATGCGAAGCTTAGAAGATAAGGTTGGAGAAGAGAAGGATTTCACACATGCAGCAAGGGATGAAGATACTAAATGATATTGGGATGACAGCACATGTGTTAACATGGTTCCACTTGTCCTCCTTTACTCCATTTGTTTGCCACGTTTTGATTCTCTTTTATTTTTATTTTTTTTCTATACGTTGGTTCATTTTGAAGGATAAAGAAAAATATGAAGAGAAACAAGAACTTGACATGAAACGTGCATGCTTTTGTTTCCCTTTTTTTTTGCAATTTGTATCCCAAATTTTTCCCTTTCCAATTTCTTTCATTTTTAATTATCAATAACCATCAACACCCAACTAACAATATAATCGTGTATAATAATGTGTCACGATCCCAGAACTGTAATAAAATAGACTGGTTGACTGATTCTGTAAAGTGTCAAAAGGGACTACAGTTACCCCAAAATACGCTAGAAAAATATATGTTTATTTTCCAAAATAAAAATTATTGAAAAATTCTATAAAATATTTCAAGACTGCGCGAACAGAAACTGAACAAAAATATGCACCCAGTATTTAATTATAATTTAATTTCAAATTCTGATCATTTCTAGCAACTAAATTACAACTCGTTCAATGTTTCAACTGACGACAAAACGTTTACCAAAGCAAACCTTGTTTTAACTGATTTCAAAATAAAAATTAAATTTTCAATAAATTAAAATACTATTATTGCTTAAAAATTTGATTCAATAATTATTTAAAACTTTCCAAAATAATTTAAAAATTCATATTAAATTCAAATTTTATTTTTAAAATCTTATATCGTTACATATTATCTGATATTATAATAATGTCTAATCACAAGTAATTAAAAACTAGTAGAACGCTTGCATCTCACGCTCTACATATATAGTATACAAATCAAACTCGCGGGCACTTATTGGAGATTGGATTCCGACTTTGACACGGTATGGGACCACCTGCCGATTGTGTATCTCTAGAGGCGAATACACTGGGTTCAACAAGAACATCTTGCAACCCGGCCCTCACATGACCGACCACTCATTTCGCTTGAGTGTATCGAATATATATCACCAACGGTAGGGATCAGCAACCGTCTCCCGAATGGGCAGCGTCGATAGATTTAAGAAGCAATTGGAATTTCTCTAGATAGGTGATTATACATCCTAATGGTTGCGACCCACATAGCCATGCTGCCTGCCCGATTTTTGTCATTTCCCGGTTGATGAGGCTAGAGGCCACGCTTACCTCTGACAGATCATTCCTCCATTACTTTGAATGCCACATTGTCATACCCGCCAAATCACAAATTGATTTCACCAAAAATACCACGGGTATACAGCTAAGAGAAACGAATTCCTCCGCCACCAAACGTAAGTACGTTTGAAGAGATCAACTTACGCGATCCGTTGGATATACTCTGTCAGACACTCATCCATTCACATTTGTCCTGGGACTGGACAAACCGAATGCACTATTCTGTAAATAGGATAGCCCTTGCACTTTACCCCGTCTTCAATATATTCAGCATACTTGATTCGCAACGCTTATGCCAATACGGAGTGGTTCTCTGGATAGTAATCCAACCGGTCTCTCCATATTAACAACGTAAATAGTCAAAACTTTGATAGTCGGTGATTTAACTATCAAATGAAAACATGTCTGTGTGCAAACAACGATATTATTTCCAGATGGAAATTCTATCGATCAATCATCAATCATCATTAATTCTTAAATTAAATTATCATAATTTTATTCTTTTCCTTATTTCTGTTTCCCTATATTCCTTATTTACTATATTTAGAAAATATACATTATTAACAAAGGAAAACATTTCCATTTCTCGTTTTCTATATTCAGGAAACATTTCTGATTCTCATTTGGAAAACATTTCCAAATCTCCTTCATTGGGTTTTAAAAAGATGTTTGAATAAACATAGCTATGTCAACACCAACCATTATGCTCATTAACTAAATTCACTTAACCATTTTCCACTATCGAACCTTAACCATTTCTTAGTTAAAAACGAAGTCAATCAAGTTGGGGTATAATTACCTCTCAGACCTTAACTGAACAACATTTCTAACTTCTAAACAGACAAAGTTCACCTTTTTACACTTTCAACCACTTGCTTACGTTACTCTCGGATTCTATTTACGAATCTGCTTCCTTTATAAAATCATTTGATTATAACTATAAATGTTATAATTCCATGCTTTCAAAATATGTTAACTTAAATATAATTTTATATCTTAATTTGGATAAATAACAAATAACTGCTTTATTAACAAATAAGTAAAGCTTGATTTGAAACGGAAAGTAAACATTACTTCCCTTGATTCGATATAATCGAATTCCTATGTATAATTCACTCTCGAATAATCACTATCCGATAACTCTCTTTCGAATAAACTATATTCGATTCCTCTGTTCGAATAACTAATATTCGATAATCCTTTTCTTCAAATAACTATATTTGATTTAACGCACTTCAAATGAACTATATTCGATTACTCTACTTCGATTAAGTGATATTCGATTTATTCCTTTTGACTAACTATACTTAATTTACTAATATTCGACTAACTCGACTTTATTAACTTCTACTGATTAACTACTATTTGATTTAACACCATTCGCTTGACTCTAGATCGCAACGATCATAATGGTTACGCCTGATTCCCTCAGGAAACATCCGACCGCCGTAGGCTATCTACAGCCCTGCGAATTTCGCTAGCAGTCGTGCTAAATGGCAACTCATCCTGTATAACTATGTCTGTTTAACTCTATCTCGAATAAATAGATTCGATCAATTCTAATTAAATAACTAATATTCAATTAACCCTTATTCGATTAGTATATTTGAATAACTCTAGTTCGGTTTGACTCAAAACGATTAACTCTAACTGGTTAATTCTAACTGAATAACTCTAACTGGATAACTCTAACTGAATAACTCTAACTGGTTAACTCTAACTAACTCTAACTGTTTAACTTTACGGTTTAACTCCAACTGTTTAACTCTAACAGATGAACTCCAACTGTTAGACTCTAATAGTTTAACTCTAACAGTTTAACTCTAATGGTTTAACTCTAACTGTTTAACTCTGACAGTTTAACTTTGGTTGATTAACTCTTTTGAATTAACCCCTTTGAATTTTCTCTTTTGAATAACTCCATTTGAATAACTCCTTTTTGAATAACTCTTTTGAATAACTCTTTTTGAATAACTCCTTTGAATAATTCTTTTGAATAACTCTTTTTGAATTTATTCCGTTTCTATTTGTTTACTTAACAGACGACTATTCCCTTTTCATTTCTATTTATTTAACAAATAAATACTTCTTTTATCCTTTCTATTTATTTAACAAATAAATACTTCTTTTAACTTTTCTTTATTCCCTAAATGAATATTCCCCTTTCAATTCCATTTGTAAATACTTTTACAAATGTTTCCCTTTTTATTTCTATTTGTAATCATTTCACAAATAGCTACTTTTTCCCCTATTCTATTTGATTTGCAAATATTTTCCCTTACATTTGTTTTACAAATGTATTTCCTCTATGTTTGTTTTTTTTTCAAATATTCTCCTTTATATTTGATTTCACAAATATTTTCCTTTACTCAATTTCTTTGATTCTATAATTATTTTCCTCTATGGAACTCTTTTCCTTTTATATATAAAATCTATTGATTTTATATAAATAATCTATTTTCAAAATATACTTTGAAAATTCCTTTTCACTTCCCGTTATCATTTGTGGTATAAAAATACCAAACTAAAAGGTTTGATCATCCTCCAACCACACGGGTTCAACGACAGATGATATAACACATCATATAACAGAATATATGAAAAACGGTAAATAAATGTTGAGGAATCCAGTTGGATCCCTCCGACCTGTTTCCCTGCATCCACAGATGTTACACAATATAATTCACATCAATTTCATTTCAATATGAGGTATTCTGATAAACAAAATCAACATCGGTTAACGATATATATAACTATATTGGTATTTTCAATCAATTGACTGCAGTTCAACCAAACAATCAACACTCAGCAATTCAATCAATATTTATCAATTCTAAAAATACTTTATAAAAATATAAAGTGTTCAGAGTTAGTGAGATTTACTCACATTGGACGGTTTATCGTTGAATAACGATAATCGGTCATTGATTTGGTTCAGACGTTAAATTTCACCATAAATCCAAACGAGCTCCAATCCACTTGCGGTCAGTTCCCTTGCGTAGTGCTCGTCCATACGATCCCAACGGATCCTGTTTCGTTAAATTTCGTTAATGTATGCAAAAGTTATGCTATTTACAATATTTACCTAATTTAAATGGATATATATTTAATTAAATTAATTAAATTATTTTTATCATAATTAATTTATAATTGCGTTATTAGCCAAATTACCTTCCCTGCCCTTCTAAAAAATCCTACTTTCCCATCTCTAGCCATATCCAATTTTTTTTAAAATTGAAAAACCATTTTAATATTAATTAAATTTAATTTTCAAATAAATTATTAAAAAATATTCATTTAATTATAACTTAAAATTTTTAATCCGGATCAAAAATCTTCTTCCACTCATTTTAAAGTATTTTTCGATAAGAATCCAACGGTCCTTGTTTCGTGGAAATCCGACTTGTTTTGAAAAAGTTATAAGCTTTTAAAGTTTATGGTTAAAAATTACGAAAATGCCCCTGGTTTGTTTTAAATTCAAATTAAATTCAAATTAAATTTTAAATTTAAATTTAAATTAATCATCCCATCCGTCAGATCAGTTAGGGATAGCCAGGGAGAGCAGGAAACTATATTTTCCAAACTCAAGCCTTAGACACTATCCTCTCTGTCACCCTTAGAATGTTCTGATATTTATTTTTACAAATTCTATTTTAATTATAATATATATATATATATATATATATATATTACACAAATAAATAAATAAATAAATATTATTTAAAAACTTACCCCGTGAAGCCTAAGCCTCTGCCTAAGAGTCCCTAGCTCCCCGTCTTGCCCTCCTTTCTCCCTTCCTTCCCTTTTCCCTATTTCCTAATATTTTATTATTATTTCTGCCATTGCCAAAGCTTGAAAGAGGAGGAGGAGGAGTGAGTTTAAAATGAAGGGGGGGGGCTATTTATTGCTGAAGGAGTCACATGGATTGCTGAGATGGCGCGAATCCAACGGTCGAAAATGGATGGCTAGGATTAATCCTTAAATTAATTAAATTATAAATAAATTTAATAATTTATGAATAGTAAAGTGTGTTTTCTCAACCCTATTCGGACGTTAATTTGACTTACTTATTGATACCTTATCCGAAATCTTTTTCAACCATGTTGTTCTATTTTTCTTGCTCTTCAATACTATATAAAAATATATCAATTTTGAATTTGTTTGAAATTTCAAATCATTTAAGTTCAAATTCAAAATAGTGTTTTGTGTTAGTTTCAACACCTTCCGGTCTCATGTTGGAGTATCAAACGATAACGGTTTTCAGAAATTCTTCCACCATCTGGTCCGGTTTTTAACGTACTTCAATCCTATGTATTCAAATCAAAAATCGGAGTTCGTTTAGATTTTCAAATAATTTATTTAAATTTTGTTTCCTTAATAACTTTCCATATCCATTATAGGTTTTTCCCATATTTCATATATAGCTAATATCCTATGTTTAGAATTTTCCTGAATAGGTCTCAGGTTCCAGTTTTGCCGTTAGCATTAGCAAATTCCAATTACCGTCAAAATTTAGTTCAAATTTTGACCTTTTATGTTTTCTTTTCCACATACGGATGCCATTTTTGACGTAACATGGTTGGTTACCTAATTTCATCATTTCGAATTTAATGAAACTGATTTCATCGAAATCCGAGTTCGTTAGCTACTACATCCTTTGTAAACGTACTATTTTAAATTAAAAATTTATCCTTTTATACTGCCAGTTCACATTATATTGCAGATCCACTAAATTTCTACCATTTCGGAATAAAATAAAATATTCAAAATTATTGAAATTAAACCATTTAAAATTCCAAAACAATAAAAACATTTTTAAATATTAAACTAAATGGTCAAAAATCTGGGCCGTTACATTCTTTCCCCCTTAAAATAATTTCATCCTCGAAATTGCTAAGGTAGAAAAATGAACTTTATAACTAGGTTAAAATTATTTGGTTACTCTGATTTCACTAAACCAATCTATTCTAATTAATTTATTTCTATAAATGAAAATTTTCAAAAATTTTGAAAATTTTCTAACACTCGAAATTTCTGAAAAATTTCGCCAGCACCTCCTTTGTACTGGTCAATAGCTCAAACTCCAACTCGCCTCCCTAGGCCTTCTTCAACCCAAAAGAAAATCAAACAGCCAAGTGGCTTGCCCAACAGGTTCATAAATCTCATCAAACTCATATGAATATGAATGTGTACCTTTTTTGTCGGGCATCCAACTCTACTATCAATTTAGCATATACCACTATCATCCCAATCAAACTCCCAATCACTTTTATCTTCAACATGACCATCCGCTTATAACCAAGCCAAATTTCAATCAAACTGCAATTCCAATCTCAATTCAAATTTCTTGCTCGACCATCCATTTCTATCCCAGATTATCTCTAATCTAGTCCAATTCTACTTGATACCATTCTATTTCAATTCAACTCAATTTCCACTGAACTGCCTTCAATTCAATTTCAAATTTGCTTTCACGAATTTCTATTTAATTTGTGTTTATTTCAATAATCTGTACCTGGGAGTTTCAAATAGCTTTGCCTTTTCCAAAAATCAAATATCCCTTTGGAATATCAAAACAACTCGGTTTCTCAAAACAATTCAAAAACAAAATCTTTGGTAGTAATCCGTAACTTACAAACTCGAAAATGAGCACCGATGATGTCCGGATCAACATCGGAATTTATTTTCCAGCTATCGAAGTGAGTTCAATACTATAGCACTTTCAAAACCCATTTTTAAACATTTTCATTTTGAAATTCATTTCAAAATATCCCTTTTCAATGCTTGTAACAAATTTAAAATCTCCCAGGATTTTAAAATTCACATACATTCAATTTAATTCCAATTCTGAACTTAAATTCAGATTTAATTCATCTGATTTCATATATTTCACTTATATGAATTTTGATTTGTTATTTACATAACCATTTCACATTTTATAATCTTATTCGATTATAATCACAACCAACACATCCAATATACTATAATAATTTCAAATATCTATACTTTGCTTATATCAAAATATAATTTGGGTAAAATTATTTCATTTACCTTTTTTTCAAAACATATCGTGTCGACCCATCGTATTCAAGTGTTTATAAACTCCTATCGATACAGTCGATCAAACTGATCGACTAGAACTCATAAACGACTCAACCAATAAATCTCCACGGTATAAAATCATTTTATATAAAATAACAAATACGTTCACTCTTATATATACACTCAAACTCAGTCTAGGGCATTACTAACCCCATCTCTACTGAGTCACGCCACAGAGCCAAGGTAAATCACCTAACCTTCAACTCTGATACCAACTGTAACGACCTGGGAAAAGACGACCTTGATTATCCGATATACAACACATATCGAACATCGAGGGTCGACAATTACCGAATAGTTAATGAAAGAATTTAGAGGGTGAGGATAGAGAAGATAGAAAATTAGAATAGAAGAAGAAAAAGAAGAACACAACATCAGAGTCATACGAATCTCACAGCGGAACGAATAAATATAATATATCACATAACTTGAAATCAAAAGCAGTATATGCATACAATACCATTATCAGATTACAACCCTTGCATCACAGCGGAAATAAACAATAGCTATATAAGTCCTGAAGCCTCCTGCTCCAAGCTCTCCAAGTCTATCTGAAAAATCCTGACTACTTGACTGCCCGCACAAATTTGGGCACCCAAGAGTTTAGGGAAAACAAAACAAAATAAAACTCTGGGTCAGTCATGAGACTGGTGTGAGTAAACTCAAATCATTTGGTTTAACTTTTCAAAATCCTTTTCAAAAGAAAAGATAATCGTAAGACCAATCCACACATAAATACGGATGGCTTTTACCTTACGATAACCCAAAACACTTTGGAAATCATATATTATCTGATATTATAATAATGTCTAATCACAAGTAATTAAAAACTAGTAGAACACTTGCATCTCAAGCTCTACATATATAGTATACAAATCAAACTCGCGGGCACTTATTGGAGATTGGATTTCGACTTTGACAAGGTATGGGACCACCTGCCGATAGTGTATCTCTAGAGGCGAATACACTGGGTTCAACAAGAACATCTTGCAACTCGGCCCTCACATGACCGACCACTCATTTCGCTTGAGTGTATCGAATATATATCACCAACGGTTGGGATCAGCAACCGTCTCCCGAATGGGCAGCATCGATAGATTTAAGAAGCAATTGGAATTTCTCTAGATAGGTGATTATACATCCTAATGGTTGCGACCCACATAGCCATGCTGCCTGCCCGATTTTTGTCATTTCCCGGTTGATGAGGCTAGAGGCCACGCTTATCTCTGACAGATCATTCCTCCATTACTTTGAATGCCACATTGTCATACCCGCCAAATCACAAATTGATTTCACCAAAAATACCACGGGTGTACAGCTAAGAGAAACGAATTCCTCCGCCACCAAACGTAAGTACGTTTGAAGAGATCAACTTACGCGATCCGTTGGATATACTCTGTCAGACACTCATCCATTCACATTTGTCCTGGGACTGGACAAACCGAACGCACTATTCTGTAATAGGATAGCCCTTGCACTTTACTCCGTCTTCAATATATTCAACATACTTGATTCGCAACACTTATGCCAATACGGAGTGGTTCTCTGGATAGAAATCCAACCGGTCTCTCCATATTAACAACGTAAATAGTCAAAACTTTGATAGTCGGTGATTTAACTATCAAATGAAAACATGTCTGTGTGCAAACAACGATATTATTTCCGGATGGAAATTCTATCGATCAATCATCAATCATCATTAATTCTTAAATTAAATTATCATAATTTTATTCTTTTCCTTATTCCTGTTTCCCTATATTCCTTATTTACTATATTTAGAAAATATACATTATTAACAAAGGAAAACATTTCCATTTCTCGTTTTCTATATTCAGGAAACATTTCTGATTCTCATTTGGAAAACATTTCCAAATCTCCTTCATTGGGTTTTAAACAGATGTTTGAATAAACATCGCTATGTCAACACCAACCATTATGCTCATTAACTAAATTCACTTAACCATTTTCCACTATCGAACCTTAACCATTTCTTAGTTAAAAACGAAGTCAATCAAGTTGGGGTATAATTACCTCTCAGACCTTAACTGAACAACATTTCTAACTTCGAAACAGACAAAGTTCACCTTTTTACACTTTCAACCACTTACTTACGTTACTCTCGGATTCTATTTACGAATCTGCTTCCTTTATAAAATCATTTGATTATAACTATAAATGTTATAATTCCATGCTTTCAAAATATGTTAAGTTAAATATAATTTTATATCTTAATTTGGATAAATAACAAACAACTGCTTTATTAACAAATAAGTAAAGCTTGATTTGAAACGGAAAGTAAACATTACTTCCCTTGATTCGATATAATCGAATTCCCATGTATAATTCACTCTCGAATAATCACTATCCGATAACTCTCTTTCGAATAAACTATATTCGATTCCTCTGTTCGAATAACTAATATTCGATAATCCTTTTCTTCGAATAACTATATTTGATTTAACGCACTTCAAATGAACTATATTCGATTACTCTACTTCGATTAAGTGATATTCGATTTATTCCTTTTGACTAACTCTACTTAATTTACTAATACTCGACTAACTCGACTTTATTAACTTCTATTGATTAACTACTATTTGATTTATCACCATTCGCTTGACTCTAGATCGCAACGATCACAATGGTTACGCCTGATTCCCTCAGGAAACATCCGACCGCCGTAGGCTATCTACAGCCCTGCGAATTTCGCTAGCAGTCGTGCTAAATGGCAACTCATCCTGTATAACTATTTCTGTTTAACTCTATCTCGAATAAATAGATTCGATCAATTCTAATTAAATAACTAATATTCAATTAACCCTTATTCGATTAATATATTTGAATAACTCTAGTTCGATTTGACTCAAAACGATTAACTCTAACTGATTAACTCTAACTGGTTAATTCTAACTGAATAACTCTAACTGGATAACTCTAACTGAATTATTCTAACTGGTTAACTCTAACTAACTCTAACTGTTTAACTTTACGGTTTAACTCTAACAGTTTAACTCCAACTGTTTAACTCTAACATATGAACTCCAACTGTTAGACTCTAATAGTTTAACTCTAACAGTTTAACTCTAATGGTTTAACTCTAACTGTTTAACTCTGACAGTTTAACTTTGGTTGATTAACTCTTTTGAATTAACCCCTTTGAATTTTCTCTTTTGAATAACTCCATTTAAATAACTCCTTTTTGAATAACTCTTTTGAATAACTCTTTTTGAATAACTCCTTTGAATAAATCTTTTGAATAACTCTTTTTGAATTTATTCCTTTTCTATTTGTTTACTTAACATACGACTATTCCCTTTTCATTTCTATTTATTTAACAAATAAATACTTCTTTTATCCTTTCTATTTATTTAACAAATAAATACTTCTTTTAACTTTTCTTTATTCCCTAAATGAATATTCCCCTTTCAATTCCATTTGTAAATACTTTTACAAATGTTTCCCTTTTTATTTCTATTTGTAATCATTTCACAAATAGCTACTTTTTCCCCTATTCTATTTGATTTGCAAATATTTTCCCTTACATTTGTTTTACAAATGTATTTCCTCTATGTTTTTTTTCAAATATTCCCCTTTATATTTGATTTCACAAATATTTTCCTTTACTCAATTTCTTTGATTCTATAATTATTTTCCTCTATGGAACTCTTTTCCTTTTATATATAAAATCTATTGATTTTATATAAATAATCTATTGTCAAAATATACTTTGAAAATTCCTTTTCACTTCCCGTTATCATTTATGGTATAAAAATACCAAACTAAAAGGTTTGATCATCCTCCAACCACACGGGTTCAACGACAGATGATATAACACATCATATAACAGAATATATGAAAAACGGTAAATAAATGTTGAGGAATCCAGCTGGATCCCTCCGACCTGTTTCCCTGCATCCACAGATGTTACACAATATAATTCACATCAATTTCATTTCAATATGAGGTATTCTGATAAACAAAATCAACATCGGTTAACGATATATATAACTATATTGGTATTTTCAATCAATTGACTGCAGTTCAACCAAACAATCAACACTCGGCAATTCAATCAATATTTATCAATTCTAAAAATACTTTATAAAAATATAAAGTGTTCAGAGTTAGTGAGATTTACTCACATTGGGCGGTTTATCGTTGAATAACGATAATCGGTCATTGATTTGGTTCAGACGTTAAATTTCACCATAAATCCAAACGAGCTCCAATCCACTTGCGGTCAGTTCCCTTGCGTAGTGCTCGTCCATACGATCCCAACGGATCCGGTTTCGTTAAATTTCGTTAATGTATGCAAAAGTTATGCTATTTACAATATTTACCTAATTTAAATGGATATATATTTAATTAAATTATTTTTAACTTAATTAATTTATAATTGCCTTATTAGCCAAATTACCTTCCCTGCCCTTCTAAAAAATCCTACTTTCCCATCTCTAGCCATATCCAATTTTTTTTAAAATTGAAAAACCATTTTAATATTAATTAAATTTAATTTTCAAATAAATTATTTAAAAATATTCATTTAATTATAACTTAAAATTTTTTATCCAGATCAAAAATCTGCTTCCACTCATTTTAAAGTATTTTTCGATAAGAATCCAACGGTCCTTGTTTCGTGGAAATCCGACTTGTTTTGAAAAAGTTATAAGCTTTTAAAGTTTATGGTTAACAATTACGAAAATGCCCCTGGTTTGTTTTAAATTCAAATTCAATTCAAATTAAATTTTAAATTTAAATTTAAATTAATCATCCCATCCGGCGGATCAGTTAGGGATAGCCAGGGAGAGCAGGAAACATATTTTCCAAACTCAAGCCTTAGACACTATCCTCTCTGTCACCCTCCTTTCTCCCTTCCTTCCCTTTTCCCTATTTCCTAATATTTTATTATTATTTCTGCCATTGCCAAAGTTTGAAAGAGAAGGAGGAGGAGTGAGTTTAAAATGAAGGGGGGGGGGCTATTTATAGCCGAAGGAGTCACATGTATTGCTGAGATGGCGCGAATCCAACGGTCGAAAATGGATGGCTAGGATTAATCCTTAAATTAATTAAATTATAAATAAATTTAATAATTTATGAATAGTAAAGTGTGTTTTCTCAACCCTATTCGGACGTTAATTTGACTTACTTATTGATACCTTGTCCGAAATCTTTTTCAACCATGTTGTTCAATTTTTCTTGCTCTTCAATACAATATAAAAATATATCAATTTTGAATTTGTTTGAACTTTCAAATCATTTAAATTCAAATTCAAAATAGTGTTTTGTGTTAGTTTCAACACCTTCCGGTCTCATGTTGGAGTATCAAACGATAACGGTTTTCAGAAATTCTTCCACCATCTGGTCCGGTTTTTAACGTACTTCAATCCTATGTATTCAAATCAAAAATCGGAGTTCGTTTAGATTTTCAAATAATTTATTTAAATTTTGTTTCCTTAATAACTTTCCATATCCATTATAGGATTTTCCCAGATTTCATATATAGCTAATATCCTATGTTTAGAATTTTCCTGGATAGGTCTCAGGTTCCAGTTTTGCCGTTAGCATTAGCAAATTCCAATTACCGTCAAAATTTAGTTCAAATTTTGACCTTTTATTTTTTCTTTTCCACATACGGATGCCATTTTTGACGTAACATGGTTAGTTACCTAATTTCATCATTTCGAATTTAATGAAACTGATTTCATCGAAATCCGAGTTCGTTAGCTACTACATCCATTGTAAACGTACTATTTTAAATTAAAAATTTATCCTTTTATACTGCCAGTTCACATTATATTGCAGATCCACTAAATTTCTACCATTTTGGAATAAAATAAAATATTCAAAATTATTGAAATTAAACCATTTAAAATTCCAAAACAATAAAAACATTTTTAAATATTAAACTAAATGGTCAAAAATCTGGGCCGTTACACCAATGGTCATAACACTACTCAGAATCCAGTAGAAACAGTGGTAGAAGTTACGCCAGTTCAACCTAGGACAAATTTTGCAACTATCTGTAAGGAGTATAACACTCTAGGAGGAAATTTTTTCAAAGGAACCGAATCATTCATTGAAGTTCAGGCATGGCTGAGATCCTGTGAGAGGATTTTTAAAGTACTGGAATTGAATGATGAGAATTAATGTCTTTTAACTTCGTGGCAATTCCAAGGAGCTGCTGCAATCTGGTGGGATGCACAGACCATGAACATTTCTGAAGATGACATTACTTGGGTAAAATTTAAAGAGGAATTCAAAGCACAACTTATTCCTATAGCAAGCAAGACTAGGATGTATCGGGATTTCATAGATCCTAAACAATAAAACATGTCAGTAGATGAATATGAGAATAAGTTTAACGAACTTTCTTGCTTTGGACCGGAGTTGATCAACACTTCTCTTAAGCAAAACAAGATGTTTATAGCCAGTTTGAAGGATAGCTTGCAAGTTAAGATGATTGGACATCTGAAGGATCCATTTGTTGACTTAGTGGACATGGCAATTCGATATGAAGCACTAGATGCAAAGAAGCCAGTGGCGAAGGAACAGACTAGGGAAACCAGTGGAGGAAATCCTAACAAAAGGAAGCTTAACATAAATTGGAAAAACAAGGAAAATGGAAAGCTAGGAGAGGAGAAGTCCCGGGATCATTACAAGCATTTAGTGTGCCACAGATGTAAACAGAAAGGGCACATTACTAGGTTTTGTAGGAATTCAGAGGTCAAGAAGCTAGAGCAACCTCAACAAAAACCGCAGGGATTAGGCAATGCTACTTTCAAGCAGTTTTCATGCTATAATTGCCATCAGCCGGGACACATGGTTAAGGATTGTCTGCTTATGAAGAAGGGAACGCAAACCAGGGCCTTTGCTTTAATGGATAAGCCATCAACCTCTGAGGATGTGAAAATGGAAGAAGTTATGGAAGGCACCTCATTCTTTAAATATAAGAAATGAAGCTAGAATTAAAATTTGAATTAAAATTTGGATTTCCACTAAATTAAAGTCCAGACTTAAGTTAATTGGATATGAACTCATGAAAAGTGAACTGGTTGATTTTTGAAATAAAAGCAGATTGGTGAGTTCCGAAACAAAGATAACTAATTTAAGAATTAATTAGTATAATACTTAAAGGAGTTAGGTGAATTGGACTGGAGATCGTTGAAACACCCCACCTCCGTTAGGGTCACTCTCAAAGGGAATGCCCTAATTTTGGTGGAGGTTTATAAGTACAAGTCACAGATATACAAGACAGATATAAGAACACATATTTGTAAACAGCGGAAGAACAACAAACTTTATTTCATAAAGTCAAATACGTGTCACAACAACATCCTTTCCAAAAACATAACATAACACTTCAGAATCTGTCTTGAGTACATTATTTTTAAAGAAGCATAAATAAAACATAGACAAACTGCCAAAGCCCCATAGTGGATTGTCCAAAGCCATAGTTCAAAACAGGAAAGTCCAAGCAATACATTTCTCTTCTTCAAGCTGGATGTTGAGGTAGGTCAAGCTGCTGTGTTCCCTCCCTGAGGACCTGGGGTGGGGAAACGGAAGAAAGAAGACGAAAGAAAAATAGAGTCAGACATAAAGCCTGAGTAAGTCTAGTACTACTTTGTCTATGAATAAAGAACTGGGTATGATAAGTAAAACAGGAAGTGGGCAACATTATAAACTTGGTTAAGTTATCTAGGGTCGAATATACTATCATACCCCATGTTAATCTCTGAACCCATATAAACTAGTTTCCAATTTGCACCCCAAAAATCAGGGTGATGTGATCCATTCTACGATGATCGGCTCCTACTCGCATAGTTACATGTGTCTTACGGCCCCCGATGTCTGTAGTTACCTATGCTGGTCCCACCATGGGGTGTATCAAGTCCCATAGTGGCAACCCGACACAACCTTAGAGTGCAAAGGTATGCTACTGGTGTCCAGTGCTTTATTTTTCTGCACCGGAGTGCGTGCACGCCCGCACCCCGTTAGAACCTACACTGCTACACCACCGCCGTCGATTTGACCTCTTACAATCAGCCCAGTAATCGTGCCCCACCCTGCCTAGTTTCAGGGTATCCTGATACACCTTCTAGGGTTACTGCTGAAAAGGGTCCCCCGTTACTAGGTTTTCTATCTCTAGCCAACATGCTAAGTTGGTTAAGTGTTTTCTAACCTAACCCCACCAGTCCGTTTAGTTTAGCATGTTCCATTTTGATTAAGTTTTTAGTCCACTTAATCCTAACAATCCTGACTCAGCCTTAATTGTCTTATTAAGGCCCGGACCTCTCACATTAGACAGGTATTGTTGTGGCTGCCTGTTGCCGGTTGGTTCCGGGCAGTCTTACGCCACAACTCAGTCTAACCTCGGGTCCTTGCTGGGCTCCATGTTTAACCTCTCACATTGGATAGGTATTGTTGTGACTACTGGACAGCCGGGCGGTTCCGGGCAGGTTTACATCACAACTCAATCCAACCTCGGGTTAAACACATCGTATTTTCTACATTTACATATCTTGTCATTCTTCTTTATTTATATGTAAATATTTGCGGCCCATTATTAAGTTCATGGTGTAAAGGTTACACCAATCATGGGCCCAACCCATACTTGATTTTGGGCCCTTCTATTTCATATTTTCATTCATTAATTAATTTTTAACCCAACGTTATTTTCCCCCGTTTTACACGTCCATTTATATATATTGCGCTTAGCCTTTTAAAGCCCAATTTAGCCATGCGAAAAGGGGAGGCTTATGGCGTATACACAAAGAGGGGAAAGTGAGCGCATGAACTTGCATATGACGTTGGAAAATACATAATAGAAATTGGTGTACTTGCATAGTGGTGACATGTATTTTGGTCATAAAACATAGGTGACATAAATCAAGGCATGTAAACTTGCATAGGTTTAACTACAACATGAACCTATATTCTTATTTAGGCATAATGTCAAACATAAGCATGGCCTAAATACTTCTAGCATAAACATGGCATATTGTCAAACATAAGCATGGCATAAAATACTTCTTGCATAGGCATGGCATATTGTCAAACATAAGCATGGCATAAAATACTTCTAGCATGAACATAGCATAATTCAACTTAATCATGATTTAAGCTTAATCACATAACGATGGTATAAACATACTTATGCATAAATATTCCTAAACATGGTGTTTGCTTTAAACTTGCAAAAAGGGATTTTTGAGTCTAACTTAGCCATGTCTCACATATGTCATCATATAATTCTTGTAAACAAGATAGACTTAATCATCGATTTCAATTATGCCAAATATCATTCATAGCCTAGCCATATTCCTAAGTTTTGCAAAAGCATGACTTAATATATGGATTATGGTGTCAAAATTCCAACATAGTTTCATATGAACTATAACAACCAAACTTGTCTCAATTACTTGCAAAATGATTTATGCACAAAAATATACATCATGACGACATAATAACAAAGCCCCAAACTTGCATAAATTTCACTCAACTACATACATGTTGCTTCAACATAGATTACATAATTTGCGCAATATTCCAAACGTATATTTGCATAGAACTACCGCATGTAGTTCTTTATAAGAATAACATAATTTTTGCACAAATATGAATTACTTTCATTGCCACAATTCAAGCATACGCATCAACACAGTTGTTTATTAATACCAAAGTAATACTCTACTTACAATGGTTGCGGCGAATTCTCTAATTAAGAGACACGATTCCTTTGTTGAATTGATTAGCTTTAGGTTGCTTGAATTTCTTTAGGCTTTAGAACTTTCTCCCTAATCCTCTCTTTAGTTGGCGGCTATTCTTTGTCGTTCCTCAGCAACATGGAGGCTATGTTCTTAATTTGAATGAATAGATTAGGGTTTAGTCTAGGGTTGTTTATATAGAGGTTAGGAATTGATTAGGACCCTTGATGTTGCTAGGTTAGATCATAGCCATTAATTAGGAAGAGAGACCAATAAAAACCCGCCACCTAGCCCTAATGACAAAGCAGACCACAAAAATTCGACCACACACCGACCTGGCCAGCCAGGTTGACTGGGCTCGACCAGGTCGATACCCCTGTCGACAGGGCTGTCGACAGCCCTGTCGACATGGGTAGCCCAGGTCGACAGCCCAGTCGACCTGGGTGGCCCAGGCGGGCGTTCTTCTGGCCCAATGGGCCCCACTTCGGAATATTTAATTGTTTAATTCTGTTTGAATTTTAAATTTAATTCAAAACTTCCGAAGGCCATATCTTCTTCATACGGACTCCGTTTTTCGAAAACTCGGACTCTATTTCGCGTATTTTTCCGAGACGAACGCAATGGCGTATCCCGTTTCCCTTGGTTCTTTAATTTCAGATTAATTATACTTTAATTTGTTACTTTCACAGTTATAGAATTTTCGGGGTGTTACATTCTCCCCCACTTAAAAGGATTTCGTCCCCGAAATCTTCAAGTTAGGAGGAATGTATATCCTAACATCCAATCATCCATCTACTCATCCATCAAACACGAGCATCCATTGTCCTTAAAAGACTTCTAATGCTTCATGATCATATGCAAAGTGTGTGTGTACATGTACTTATCTAATGCAAAAATCAGGCGGTCTACTGATTCAGTTGACCTCCTTAATGCGGATTATGTAAGTGCCATGAATCCATTATGTATGCAAATTTTCCTATTCTTGATTCTACATGAGTGCACAATCATTCAATACAAATGCAGCATCCACATGACAACACATTAAAGTTCAACCACATATGAAAGCAAACATATATGCATATGCAATATGAAGTGACTGAGCCGATCTAAAACCTAGATTGTGTGTGTATATGCAACCACGAGCAACCACTAGCAATCACTTGCAATCACTTGCAACCATTCATACATAACATGTTTCAACTACATGTTTTCATCCAAAAGGATTCTACCTAAAAGATACGGTCGAGGAAATATACCTAAAAAGATAGATAAAAGCGCAACTTAAGGAAAAAGAAAGATCAAAGATGTACCCTCGAACAGAAAAGGGTAGGCTGTACAGATTCTAGCTTCAGTTTCCCAAGTCGCGTCTCCCTCGGCGTCGCTCCACTGGACTTTGACGAGCTTGACTTCGCGGTTGCGTAGCCTCTTCACTTCCGTTCCTAAGATGCGGGTTGGAACTTTTCTTATGGTTGCTTCGCGTTCCACTTCGGCCTCTTCGAGGATGTTTGGCTCTACCACTTCAGCTGACTCATGCAGACATTTTCGGAGATGTGAAACGTGAAAAACGTTGTGGACTCCAGCCAACTTCTCGGGTAGCTCTAATCTATAGGCCATTTTCCCAATTTTCTCGATGATAGGGAATGGCCCTACGAATCTTGGCGCTAGCTTTCCTGTGGTTCCAAAATGTACAACGCTTCTCAGTGGTGATACCTTGAGAAAAACTCTGTCTCCAACCTCGAATTCAAGGTCGGTCCTCCTCTTGTCGGCATAGGACTTTTGTCTGTCTTGGGCCGTCTTCATCCTTCTTCGTATTAAGTCTACTTTCTCTGAAGTCTCTCGGATCATGTCTGGTCCAAGTATAAGCTTATCAGTAGACTCCCACCAACAAGTGGGCGATCGGCACGGTCTTCCATATAAAGCTTCGAAGGGCGCCATTCCTATGGTTGCTTGATAGCTGTTGTTGTAGGCAAATTCCACCAAAGGAAGGTGGTCTTCCCATGTCCCTCCGAAGTCAAGGACGCATAGTCTTAAAAGGTCTTCCAAAACTCTGTTTACTCTCTCTGTTTGGCCGTCGGTTTGGGGATGATAGGCTGTGCTCAAGCATAACTGCGTTCCTACTGCTTCTTGCAGACTCCGCCAAAACTCACTGGTGAAGATGGGGTCTCGGTCACTAACAATGCTAGATGGTATTCCATGGAGTCGAACGATTTCATTAAGGTAAAGTGATGCTAGGGATGAGGCAGTCCTTTTACTTTTGACAGGTAAAAAGTGGGCGCTTTTAGTAAGCCTATCCACTATTACCCAAATGCTAGTGTTGCCTCTCCTAGACCTAGGCAGCCCATCGATGAAGTCCATTGAGATGCTATCCCACTTCCACTGCGGGACCTCCAGAGGATGTAGTAGTCCGCCAGGCTTTTTCTGTTCCGCCTTAACCTATTGGCACACCATACACTTAGAAACGAATTCTGCCACGTCCTTTTTCATGCCGTTCCAGAAGAAAGTCCTTTTTATGTCTTTGTACATTTTATCTCCGCCTGGGTGTATCGTCATCTTGGAGTGATGTGCTTCCTCGAGAACCTTCTTTATTAAATCTTTTGTCTGTGGGACGCATAGTCTTCCGTCTCGCCTTAGCAAACCCCTATCGTCGATGGAGGATCTGTTGAGGTGACTTGAAGTCTCACCCCTAATTAGCCTATCAATCATTTCCACAAGCTGAGGGTCTTCGCGTTGTGCTGCCCCTACCGAATCCACTAAAGTTGGGCGCACTTCGAGAGATGCTAGCAAGCCTGGTGCGAAATCGGAGGAAGGCCTAAAGTCGAAACTGGCTATAAACTCTAGGCTTTTTCTTTCAACAAACAACGGGCTTAGGGTCAATTTCTTTCGGCTCAACGCGTCTGCCACTACGTTGCCTTTGCCCGGAGTATAGGAGATTTCGAAATCGTACGAGGCAAGAAATTCCATCCATCTTTGTTGCCTCAAGTTAAGATCTTTGTGCGAGAAAAGATATTTCAACGATTTATGGTCAGTGTAAAGTTCGAACTTCTCACCTAGGAGATAGTGTCGCCAAGACTTGAGTGCAAAGACGATGGCGGCTAACTCAAGATCGTGGGTTGGGTAGTTCTTTTCGTGCACCTTCAACTGCCTCCCGCCATAAGCTACTACCCTTCCTTCTTGCATTAAGACGGCGCCTAGCCCTGTCCCACATGCATCCGTATAAACAGTGAACATCTTGCTCCCATCTGGCAGCGTCAAAACTGGGGCTGTTGTGAGAGCCCTCTTCAGTCGTTGGAAAGCAAACTCGCAATCCAAATCCCAATTAAACACTAGATTCTTCTTAGTCAATTTCGTGAGTGGAGCTGAGATTTTCGCAAAATCCCTGATGAATTTTCGATAGAAACCTGCTAGTCCTAGGAAGCTTCGGACCTCAGTCGCATTCCTTGGTGTCTTCCAATCCTGTACCGCCACTACCTTAGCAGGGTCCACTGCTAACCCTTGTTTGGATACTATGTGCCCAAGGAACCTTACCTCTTCTCTCCAAAAGTGGCATTTGGAGAATTTGGCTTTTAGTTGATGGACTCGCAAAGTTTCCATGATTGCCCTTAAGTGTTGAGCATGTTCCTCTTCACTCTTTGAGAAGATAAGGATATCATCTACGAAGACCACTACGAATTTGTTGAGGAAATCTCTAAATACCCTACTCATCAGGTCCACGAAGTAAGCAGGTGCATTTGTCAAGCCGAAAGGCATGACAAGCCATTCAAAGAAGCCGTCTGGGGTTCTGAACGCCGTTATATCGATGCTATCTTCAGCCACCCTTAGCTGATGAAAACCGGTTGCTAAATCGAGTTGGGAGAAAACAGACGCTCCTACAAGCTGGTCAAATAAATCGTCAATTCTAGGGAGAGGGTGCCTATTCTTTTTCGTTAGCTTGTTGAGCTCCCTATAGTCAACACATAGACGGAGTGAACCATCCGCCTTTGTAGCGAACACCACTGGAGCGCCCCATTCTGAAATGCTCCTTCTAATGAACCCCTTTTCTAGAAGCTCTTTAATCTGTTTACTGAGCTCTTTCCTTTCTCGTGGAGCCATATGTCTAACGGGCAACGCGACGGGCTTTGCATTATCTACAAGATATATGCGGAAGTCTATTTCCCGCTTCGGAGGCAAGCCCTTCACCTCTTCGAAGACATCCGGATATTCCCGGACCACTCTAACTGATTGCAAATTTTCAACAGAGGCATCTAGCGATTCAAGATAACTAAGCATAACCGCATACGAGGGATTACAAGAAATTTCCAAAGTATTACCGAGCTGGGTTAGGAGCCTAACAACCCTTTTCTCACAATCAAGGATGGCCCCATTACTGGATAGCCAATCCATACCCAAAATCAAACCATAACCCGAAAAGCCCAAAACAAAGGCACTACACTGAAATTCTACACTTAGAATAGAAATTTTCAATCCCACACAGATCATAGACAAATGAGCTGGGCCCCCAATTGGGTTTGAAACAATTAAGGGGTCCTCTACCATACTAGTTTCTAGGTGCAGAGATTCTACTAAAGCAGACGAGATAAAGGAGTGTGATGCGCCAGAATCAAATAAAGTGCGAACGGGGTGATCATAAAGATAAATTACGCTTCCTACAGAAGTATTTATACCTCGCTGTTGCAATGGTGGCGCTTCTAGCACATGAACCTGTGCCCCTGGGGTGGATCCAGCGCCCTGCCCCTGTCCTCGTTTCTTTGGGCAGTCCTTAGCCCTATGGCCTGTTTGACCGCATGAAAAGCACCCACCATTCTCCTTGGCCTTCTTTTTCCGGCAGTCCTTTACTAAGTGCCCCACTTTGCCACAGAAATTGCACTTCCTCTTCTCTTTGTTGCCTTTTCCGCCTTTCTTAAAGTCCGCCTTCTTAGGCTGCAAACCCTCTTTCTTCCCTTGAGAGCTTTCTGCCTTTGTCTCCTTCTTGCCCTTATCCTCTTCATTCAGCAATGCCATTTGCACCAACCTTTCATACGTGGCTCCCATGGGTATATGGGTCATGGCCAAACTGTGTAATGGCTCATTTAATCCTTTGACGAAACGGAGAGCCTTCTTGTGCGGGGTGTTGACTAGGTCAAGCCCAAACCTAGCCAGCTCATCGAACTGATTCACATACTCTCTGACAGTCTTGTCTCCTTGCTTAAGAAATAAGAATTTTTCCAACTGCAAACTTCTTTCTGCATCTGAGAGAAACTTAGTCTCAAACCTTGCCCTAAAGTCCTCCCATGTATCCACTGGTCTTTCAGCATTGGTGACTTCCCACCAGTAGGAAGCCTCGCCCTTCAATAGCCACACCGCTAGTTGTACCTTTTGTCTATCTTCTACCTCAAAGATGATGAATAGGTCCTCCGTTTCTTTTAGCCAATTCCTAGCTGCTACGAAGGACTCAGTTCCATGGAAATCCCTTCCTCCCATAGCTTTAAAATCTTTACATATCTTAGCGAATGTGTTTCCCCGTGGAGGAGGTGGAGGAAAAGGTGCTGCTGCGGCTGGATGATTTCCTTCAGTTGGGGGAGGAGGAATAGTAGGACCTGGCTGAGTGGCCCTTGCTTCTAAGAAACGTCTAAACCAACCAGGTATGGGTACCCCTTCAGGCAAGTTAAGTTCTTGGGACATGCTGAAACAAAAAAGGATAGATTCAAAACGAAGGATAAGAGATAGTTCCTATGGCTTTGGGGAGTGGACTTTTTGCCTTTTTAAAATAAAATAATATTTTTCTTTTAAAAATGCCTCTTTAAATTCCCTTTTTGAAAACAATTTTTCAAAACTTTTTATCTTATCTGGTAAACCTATGCTCTGATACCAAGTGAAACACCCCACCTCCGTTAGGGTCACTCTCAAAGGGAATGCCCTAATTTTGGTGGAGGTTTATAAGTACAAGTCACAGATATACAAGACAGATATAAGAACACATATTTGTAAACAGCGGAAGAACAACAAACTTTATTTCATAAAGTCAAATACGTGTCACAACAACATCCTTTCCAAAAACATAACATAACACTTCATAATCTGTCTTGAGTACATTATTTTTAAAGAAGCATAAATAAAACATAGACAAACTGCCAAAGCCCCATAGTGGATTGTCCAAAGCCATAGTTCAAAACAGGAAAGTCCAAGCAATACATTTCTCTTCTTCAAGCTGGATGTTGAGGTAGGTCAAGCTGCTGTGTTCCCTCCCTGAGGACCTGGGGGGGGGGGGAACGGAAGAAAGAAGACGAAAGAAAAATAGAGTCAGACATAAAGCCTGAGTAAGTCTAGTACTACTTTGTCTATGAATAAAGAACTGGGTATGATAAGTAAAACAGGAAGTGGGCAACATTATAAACTTGGTTAAGTTATCTAGGGTCGAATATACTATCATACCCCATGTTAATCTCTGAACCCATATAAACTAGTTTCCAATTTGCACCCCAAAAATCAGGGTGATGTGATCCATTCTACGATGATCGGCTCCTACTCGCATAGTTACATGTGTCTTACGGCCCCCGATGTCTGTAGTTACCTATGCTGGTCCCACCATGGGGTGTATCAAGTCCCATAGTGGCAACCCGACACAACCTTAGAGTGCAAAGGTATGCTACTGGTGTCCAGTGCTTTATTTTTCTGCACCGGAGTGCGTGCACGCCCGCACACCGTTAGAACCTACACTGCTACACCACCGCCGTCGATTTGACCTCTTACAATCAGCCCAGTAATCATGCCCCACCCTGCCTAGTTTCAGGGTATCCTGATACACCTTCTAGGGTTACTGCTGAAAAGGGTCCCCCGTTACTAGGTTTTCTATCTCTAGCCAACATGCTAAGTTGGTTAAGTGTTTTCTAACCTAACCCCACCAGTCCGTTTAATTTAGCATGTTCCATTTTGATTAAGTTTTTAGTCCACTTAATCCTAACAATCCTGACTCAGCCTTAATTGTCTTATTAAGGCCCGGACCTCTCACATTAGACAGGTATTGTTGTGGCTGCCTGTTGCCGGTTGGTTCCGGGCAGTCTTACGCCACAACTCAGTCTAACCTCGGGTCCTTGCTGGGCTCCATGTTTAACCTCTCACATTGGATAGGTATTGTTGTGACTACTGGACAGCCGGGCGGTTCCGGGCAGGTTTACATCACAACTCAATCCAACCTCGGGTTAAACACATCGTATTTTCTACATTTACATATCTTGTCATTCTTCTTTATTTATATGTAAATATTTGCGGCCCATTATTAAGTTCATGGTGTAAAGGTTACACCAATCATGGGCCCAACCCATACTTGATTTTGGGCCCTTCTATTTCATATTTTCATTCATTAATTAATTTTTAACCCAACGTTATTTTCCCCCGTTTTACACGTCCGTTTATATATATTGGGCTTAGCCTTTTAAAGCCCAATTTAGCCATGCGAAAAGGGGAGGCTTATGGCGTATACACAAAGAGGGGAAAGTGAGCGCATGAACTTGCATATGACGTTGGAAAATACATAATAGAAATTGGTGTACTTGCATAGTGGTGACATGTATTTTGGTCATAAAACATAGGTGACATAAATCAAGGCATTTAAACTTGCATAGGTTTAACTACAACATGAACCTATATTCTTATTTAGGCATAATGTCAAACATAAACATGGCCTAAATACTTCTAGCATAAACATGGCATATTGTCAAACATAAGCATGGCATAAAATACTTCTTGCATAGGCATGGCATATTGTCAAACATAAGCATGGCATAAAATACTTCTAGCATGAACATAGCATAATTCAACTTAATCATGATTTAAGCCTAATCACATAACGATGGTATAAACATACTTATGCATAAATATTCCTAAACATGGTGTTTGCTTTAAACTTGCAAAAAGGGATTTTTGAGTCTAACTTAGCCATGTCTCACATATGTCATCATATAATTCTTGTAAACAAGATAGACTTAATCATAGATTTCAATTATGCCAAATATCATTCATAGCCTAGCCATATTCCTAAGTTTTGCAAAAGCATGACTTAATATATGGATTATGGTGTCAAAATTCCAACATAGTTTCATATGAACTATAACAACCAAACTTGTCTCAATTACTTGCAAAATGATTTATGCACAAAAATATACATCATGACGACATAATAACAAAGCCCCAAACTTGCATAAATTTCACTCAACTACATACATGTAGCTTCAACATAGATTACATAATTTGCGCAATATTCCAAACGTATATTTGAATAGAACTACCGCATTAGTTCTTTATAATGAATAACATAATTTTTGCACAAATATGAATTACTTTCATTGCCACAATTCAAGCATACGCATCAACATAGTTGTTTATTAATACCAAAGTAATACTCTACTTACAATGGTTGCGGCGAATTCTCTAATTAAGAGACACGATTCCTTTGTTGAATTGATTAGCTTTAGGTTGCTTGAATTGCTTTAGGCTTTAGAACTTTCTCCCTAATCCTCTCTTTAGTTGGCGGCTATTCTTTGTCGTTCCTCAGCAACATGGCGGCTATGTTCTTAATTTGAATGAATAGATTAGGGTTTAGTCTAGGGTTGTTTATATAGAGGTTAGGAATTGATTAGGACCCTTGATGTTGCTAGGTTAGATCATAGCCATTCATTAGGAAGAGAGACCAATAAAAACCCGCCACCTAGCCCTAATGACAAAGCAGACCACAAAAATTCGACAACACACCGACCTGGCCAGCTAGGTTGACTGGGCTCGACCAGGTCGATACCCCTGTCGACAGGGCTGTCGACAGCCCTGTCGACATGGGAAGCCCAGGTCGACAGCATAGTCGACCGAGGTGGCCCAGGCGGGCGTTCTTCTGGCCCAATGGGCCCCACTTCGGAATATTTAATTGTTTAATTCTGTTTTAATTTTAAATTTAATTCAAAACTTCCGAAGGCCATATCTTCTTCATACGGACTCCGTTTTTCGAAAACTCGGACTCTATTTCGCGTATTTTTCCGAGACGAACGCAATGGCGTATCCCGTTTCCCTTGGTTATTTAATTTCAGATTAATTATACTTTAATTTGTTACTTTCACAGTTATAGAATTTTCGGGGTGTTACAATCGTTGAATATGGATTCGAGTAAAAAGAGATTTTGGAACGGACAAATATATTTCAATAGGGTTGTTTCAAATTAAATAAGATTTGGAATTTATTTTTCAAATGTAATCATAAGATTTTTGAGATAATACGAAGTTAAGAAATTGGAATCTAACTGGAGATTAGTTTAGTTGAGTAATTTTCTGAGTATTTATCCGATGTGGATTTCGGTCTTCGGGGTTGATACTTAGAGGATTATTCGCTTAACGATTTACAGTCAGGATCTGATGGATGTTGAGGAATAGTAATGCAGAAATGGAAAATCATAGTCAAAGATATTTTTAGATATGAAAATAACTGTGATAAATAAAGAAATTTCTAATGTGTGTTGATTATTTGTGTATAAGTCGATAAGTCAAATTATAACTTGAATCTACGCATTAATCTCAAATTTTGAGGATTAAATTTTTGTAAGGAGGGTAGATTGTAATTCCCGGGATTTTTAACTACCATTTGCTAAACCGTAAATCAATGATCCCATAACTAACTAAAATAATTAATAGAATTTGATTTAATACTAGTAAAAAAATATATGTAATCTTCTACATACATATGCATCTCAACATGTGTATATATTCTAACCTGTGTAAATTATGACAATAAGAATTAAAGCGTATGCATCTTAGGTTCACATCTTTTTATTCTAACTTATTTAAGAATAAATAAAATAAGGAAATTATATGTTTGCTTCATGCATAAAAGAAATGGTGACATAAATGACAACGCTTAAGTTTTTAACAAGATTGATTGATTTTATGATTTTCCTTCACTCATGTCATAGCAAAACAGATTTGGTTCAGGAAGCATTTAAGTATAAAGAACTTAGCAGCTAAGGATTTTTACATATATACATATATACTTGCCAAAGCCTTACTTCCGAATGATAGATCTAGCATCTAGCTGAATGAACAACTCATTTGTTCACATCAAAGTGTAGGAAAAATTTAGCAACTAAGGAAGTAGTATATATATATATATATGTTGGCAAAATAAAGGACTTACTGCCATGATTGTATTAGCATCTAACTAGACAGAAGCTATTAAAAATAGAGGAGACTTTGCATCAGGAATTAGAGACATTTCACTTCTTTACATCTGAACATTTCTACGCATATTAAAGGAGTGTCTTCCCGATGCTAGCATTAAATACATTATTAGTTTAATATTATGTTGCATCTATAAATAGGAGCATACACTTACATATTTTTTTCACACAACATTTTCGATCCAAGGAACTAAAGAATACAAGCCAGAGAAACCCCTGTTAACACAAGAGAAAGTGAGTAGACACTCACTATTATTTTCCGTAGAAACTATGCAAGTTATTTTTATATGTGTTGTGCTTACTAGAACTGAATTATTAAAGCATGCTTAAATCATATATGTCTATACATTGTTTAAACCTGTGACATTTACCTATACTGTTGAACACACACACTTTTCTGGGTTTCTTCATGAAAACTGGTTCATTAGATCGTTGGTTATGTTAAAAGTGAGCTTCCATGTAGTTGATATGTTGTGGCTCATCATGACTGTATTGGAAACCTCACTGCTACTTGAACCAAACTATTTGGTTTGAGCCGAGACACCCTTAAAATGCACACTGTGTATACTTTGATAAACCATTTACTCTGTTTGTTCAAATTCTTACATCTGGTTGCTAAGAGTAAGTTAGACTTTGTTTTTATGCATGGAAAATAATCATTTAGGTTGGTTATATAACCGTAAATTAATCCATGTATATATGTTTTTATATATAGATATATATATATATATGTCATTTAAATATACACAATAAAGGGTGTGTTAAAACAGGATTTCCTTTACTATGTGTTAAAACAGGATTTTCTTTACTGTGTGTTAAAACAATAATGTTTGACCAACTCAGATTAAAAATCTCAAGTTCATAAACATGATTATGGTATGAAAATATGATTTTAGAAACTAAAATCATGATTTTTAATGAAAGGGGAAGTAAGAAATACAGTTTTTGCCGCAAAATGTAATTTTGGTTATTACCGATGATCTGGGAAGGTGTTGCTGTTGAAATTTAGTATGGAGGAGCTATATAACCTCAGAAAGCTATGAGAAATATCAAATAATTTTTCAAATAAGCAGATCTCAAGTATTTCATAAATATGAGGGTTTTAGGGTTTAGTTTTTGGGTGAAGTTTTGGGGACGTCTTGCTGTGGGTTGGCTGGATCGAGTGTTGTGATAAGTAGGGGAGATGTCAGTAACATGTAGCAAAAGGTATGGACATGATCGATGGTATTTGATGTCGACAGTGGACCATTTTTGGATCGGCAGCTTGGGTGTTTCTTTGCATAGGTTCAGCCAAATCATGTTTTTCTTATCAAGGAGATGGGAGGGTGGTCGAGTAGCTGGAAATGACTCTGGTTCAACTCGTACGTGCGTGGAATATGTGAGGACGATTGAGTATGCACTCAATGGCGTGTGCATGGGCACACCAAACCGTGCACAATGGAGAAAATATAGGTATCGGAGGATGATACACAACTATATTGTTGAAGAAAGGAGGTTGTGATTGTAATTTGCAAACGTTGTGAACTCGACAGTTCTTCGGAGCTTGAAGGCGTGGTGAACAGGTAGAAACACATGGTTGAGAAGAAATGAAATCAAAGAGATTAATGAAGAAAGTGGGAGAAGGAGGCTCGTGAAGCATGGATTGAAAAACGTGGTATGGAAGGAGAGTTGACAACTGACCGCAATAGGAAGACGTGGCGGAGTAGTTCACGGTAGTGAGAGAATGGAAGAAACAAGGTGTAAAACTGAAGTGGGGAAGATATTGATGTGGGAAGAAAAGGGAAGTGGGAAGGAGCAGGTCTCGGCATTTGAATCAATAACAGTGAAGTGGGTTTTTCGGAGGTAGGCTGAAGCTTTGGCTGCAACGCAAGAACAAGAAATCAAATATCAAAGGAAACAAACCAAAGAAGAAAAGAAATTAAGTAAATAAGGGAATGGGGTAGGAGAATACTGGTAGATGTAAACACAGTAGCAGGTCTCGGAATTTTCGAAAATACAAATGTGTGGGCATTGTAAACATGGACTTGCATGGTGAGCCACGTGACAACAAAATAAAAGAAATGTGGGTGGTATCTTTACACAGGCCGGTTCAGAAAGGTAGTTAGTAATAACATTAGGAATAAAGTAGCAAGAGTGTGGGCTGAAGTTTTTTTCTCAGGCCGGCTAAGAAGAAAAAAGGGGATATAGGAGGAATGGGCCAAAATGGTCTTCGAAATTGGGCTTAAATTAAGAATAGGGAAATAGAAAGAAAATAAGAGGAGTTTATCTGGATTAAATTTTAAAACATTAGTTTTAAATAAAACTCTAATAACTTAACAAACATTTTGTTTAATAATGTACCTTGCTAAATTTATAATAATAAATTAAGCGATATAAACAAATAACGTATACGAATTGGAAATAGAATTTTAATATATATTCACTTATATATATTTAAAAAAATAAAAATTGTCTTTATATTATTCAAATTTAATTAACCCTTTAAATAATTTAAACAATAATTAAGTAAGGATTTATCCCATCATTCTACAACTATGGAGTTGATAAAATTGATGTATTGAATAATTGGTTTACCACAACTATCGGAAGGTGACTGACTGAAAATAAATAATGAAATTATTTTTGATTAAACATTGAAGTATTATTTTATCAACTTTAGTCGATAATCTTTCCAATGTCAAGAAATGATTTATAGAAAGGATCAAATTAACGACAAAGGTGAACACTAAAGATCCAATTATATATAATAATCTGATCCATTTAAGTATCATTGTCCCTAAAAGATATTAACGTCAATCATTTCGAAGAGTCCAAAATATATATATTCCACTTCGATTCGATTTTTACGTTGCAAGTCGAAGATTATCAAAGATAATAAAAGATGGAGTTATGCAAGAATTATTTTATAAATTCTAGGTAGAACTTGCCTAAGATATGTAAAGACCCGCAAATTCCGACCCTTTGAATCGACCATAAACCACACAGGTCTGACCCAAAAAGTGAAAATCTACGAATACTTTAACTTTGGGTATACAACGCATTACAACAGGTAACAGAAGACTTTTATAATACTATAATAAATGTTACATCAGAGTACAGAACATACATATCAGAGTACATTGGAATATAATTACAGCGGAAGATAAATACAAAAAAAATGTAATATACTGCAACGGAAGAACACAGCGGAAGACTCTCTATCTCTGGACACAGCTTTAAGCATCAACCCAGAATCCTGTTTAATATATCTGCAAAAATAGCTACTCGACTGCCCGTGTGGAAAATATGGGCACCCGAGTTTGCCAGTGGACAAACTACAGGTCAGTCATGGGACTGGTGTGAGAATTCTACTTAACCTATATAATATAATAAGGCTAATCACAGGACCACGCCACTTTCGCGGAACGGGTTTTCTCCTATGAATTGCCAGTGCAAGACTAAAGTAAATCGTCGAAATAACGCAATGCTTTTTAGAAAAATGAAACCATTATAAGACCCAAGTCCCATCACACAATGCAACACAAACCGGAGGATAGGGTTTTACCTTATAATGATCAAAAGATGCTTGATACGATAAACACGGCATTATATAATAATAGTGTGCAACCAATTTGAAATTCATCAAAGTAAATGTATTAATCCTAGACGGCATGAGTGCCCCATCCCACTATGTCGCCATATATAGGTATACAATCAAAACCGCGCGATGTCGTATTGGAAATTTGGGTTTCCATCTGAGTCAAGGCTAGGGAGGAGATCCTTACCGATTCGAGACATTCTAGCAATGCCGCAGGATTGGTACTCTGTCCAACCCTTGGATCCTGGAGGGCCGGTCCATACGTTAACGCTTAATGGATTGGCAATTCCTGAACACACGCTTCCCGGTCATTTTGGACCTATAATACGGCCAGTGGCGACCGCATAAACCGAGGCCTCGAAAAATCCAACAACCACAATGAATAAATGCCAGCGCTGGTAGGTCCCTGGCACCACTCTAGCTAGAAAGAAACGTGTGCACTCCCTGCGTTCCCTTCTCCCGTTTTAGACTCTACTGGGCTGTGAGGCTCGCGAAGTCACGTTACACAAAGCTATGCCTAAATAGACTATGCTTTGATCATCCCACAAGGCTCTGCTTTGCAACAATAAGCCTTGTTCAAGTGCAACTTGGCATACCACATCAACAACTCATATCATGTGATCGGTAATTATTTACCATACAAAAGGGTGTTAAGCAAGAGAATAAATCCTCCGCCACCATGCATTTATATATTAAATAAAAACCAATTTAATTACATGAAATAAATTTCAATGTCAGGCATGCTATCCATTTATAAGCTTATGCTCTGGGTCCGAGCGAAAGCCATCCGGATAACTACCACTTTATCCCTGTCCTGGGTGCAAATCAGTCCAAGGCATCAGTAATCCTTACCCTTTCGTTGTGAAGACCGTCGGTCTTCAATCACCGTCTTCAACTCTTCGACTTAGATCGTCGTAATAATTATTCGAAATGGGTTAAACCCGGTTTTTCCGAATAACTTGCGTATTTTATAATTGAAAATCAATTGTTATAAAACACGTCCAACGTCTCATTCCAATTCAAGATATTCTTTTATTAGAATATTAATATTTGTATGGAAAAGGGCCCATAAATTAAATCAAAGATAAATTCTTATAAATTTATTCTTTTTAAACATTCATTTAAAACTCCAATTTGATTTTAATATCAAAAATCATTATCAAATGATTATTCAACTTTTTAAGAAATAAATCTTATCTTTAATTGGGTTAAAGAATCAATGTATTTAAAAACATTGTTCACGATAAACCCAAAGTCATTTTCCACTTCATATGGAATTTTCACAGAAGTTAAGTCAAAATATAATCGATATATATTTTTGTATCGGATCAATAATATAAATGGAATAACGGCAAAGCCTTTTAAATTTCATATATATTATCAGTCTTCTTTTACAGAAACCTATCTCGATTATTATCGAACCGAATTTCCACTCAATTCCAATTTAATATATTAAATTGGAAAACTTGTCTTTAGAGAATTTCTTTTTAAATCTTGATAAAATATTTATAATTTCTAAATCATATTATCACTGTAAATTGGGTTAAAGAACAAATGTTGTTTAAAACACAGTTCACTGTAAACCCAATTCACATAACATTTTATTGCCATTACTAAATATAATTGGAATTCTAAAAAATCTTAATTGAAAGATTAATTCTAATTAACAACTAATTCACTTCAATAGAAATATCTTTTATCTTTTGTCCATTCAAGAACGGACAAAGAAATCATTATTTTATTCTTGGTTAAATATTATTTAAAATATTCATTATCTTAAGATTGTTCTTTATATAAAATGTCCTTTATGGTGCATTAATCTTTATTTTTGAAAGATATTATTATTACAGTGTTCTTTATTCTAAACATTCATATTTTAGAATATATTCTTTATTTAAAAGAAATTCTGAACTGGAATGTGACTCAATCAGTTACCATATAACTTTGGTTATATGGATTTCACACATCGTATGAATATGACAATAACATAAATAATTATCAGACATTCATTCACAGCCAGAGTGAAGTTTATAACTGTGTGAGTATTAAAATGAAATAATAATACTCATCGCAGCCTGTCAATCTATCGATCGACATATAACTAGACATTGGGACTAGTGTATGCAAATTCATCCCAATACCCGTGTGGGGTTTTCAGCCAACAACTGTAACGACCCGGGTTTTCCAGTTATTTGGATTCGAATATTTAAAGTGGTTTAAATAATTTACTTGGAAATATATATTTGTTTCGATATTATATAAGTTTTTAAAACAGTTATTTTGCAAACAACTCGATGTGATGATCCAATGTTCTGAATATCGGGTACAAACAAGACCATGGGATAAAGTCCATACAATTGAGTAGAATGACATTCTAAAATCCACCATGTATCGAAACCATATCGATTGTGACATCATATCACTTCCACTCGTTGTATTATCTTAGATAATTCAAGTTCAAAGAAATATATATATATATATATATATATATATGATAGATCATTAAATACCCTGCAAATAAAATGGTGGGTGTATAAATCAACTTTAGAAACATGAACATATCGTATCACAGGTCCATCCCGCATATATAAATATGGTCGATATCTATTCATGCTACCATACATTTCAGAGACCAAACACGGAATTGAAGTAAAAACAGCATGCATCAAACCTAAGGGAAAATCACAAAAAGAAATGAAAAAAAAAATATACGGCCATACATATAAATTGGTATAAATGCAAAATAGAATGTACAAAAAGAAAAAAAAAGAATTTTTATTAATTTCAAGGACAAGCCAGAACAATACAAATACTACGAACAACTAAGAGAATTTTAGTTTTGATATCAGCAGCCTTTGATCTGTCGAAAACCAGTGAAGCCGAATTGTCTCAATCAGCTGGACCTGAAAAAGTAAGGGGAAAAGGAAAAATTATGGTTAGCATAGTATCTATTCTCATCAATACAGCTCAATGAAATTGAGCTGAACATTATAAAGATAGCGAATAAAATAAATCAACAGCTAAAGAAGGGGACAAGGCATAGCTGAATTGACACAAGATGTATGCAAAATAGGTGTTAAACAGCTATAGTCATAGCTAATAGTTAGCTATGTACATGTACAGATAGGAGATAGCTAAAGAGAAAAATGGCCGAATTGAAAGAAAGAGAGAAAATTAAATAAGAAACAAGATTAAACGAACAACAAAATCTATATAAACAACTTAATCAATTCATACATCAGATCATGTGTTTTGACAAGGAACAACTAAGGGATAGGGTAGGAACAGCTAGGAATGTACATTGGTACAATAAGAAGAAGGGATTATGTGTACAAAAAATCTGTACAACCAAGACAAACAGTGAATTCACATGTATGGTACAGTAGATCTCACATGAAAATTCACTGCCTACATATAATTAAATTAGAAATAAAATCTAAGCTTCAGTTTCGAAATCTCAGATTTTGATTTAACAATTCAGAAGCCGTTCTATCAAATCTATAGCTCGACGAGGATATATTTCGAACCCATCAACTAGTGCTAAAAATCCTATACCAAAATCCTAACAAAATCCAGCTACAGATTTAAATACTGATTGATATAACAACTCACAACCACTGTTAATCAGACCGCAACTATAAATACGATATCACACAGAGTATTTCACGAGCCCAAACACAATCGAACCAACATAGTAAAGCAGAAATGGTTCAGAACCACCAGGATAATTTCAAACAAAATTACAGTAAGGAAAATGAAAAAAATGATGAGTTGAAGACTTATCTGCTGCTAGGGTTCGAACGTCGTTTGGATTTGTGATGGATGTGGTAGGGAGTTGCTTCATTTTTGAGAAGCTAGGGGATGTAGGCGCTTCGACTTGGTGATGATTCCTCCGACTTGTTTGAAGACTTAGGGAGGTCCAGCGTTGTTTCGTGCTGATCTGCAGTGGTGGATATACGCCAGCAGCTACCAGGTTTGCTCGACGAGGGATTTTCAGGGAGTATTGAAGTAAAAAGCAAGGGGAGGACAGAGAGGAGATGGATCGAAGGAAGGAAGAGGGGGGGGGGGGGCGACGCCATGAATTTCGATCGGTGGCTGAAATCAGAAAAGGGGAATTAGGAATTAGGATTCGTGATTTTGGAAGGCGGCTGTATGAATGATCAAAGAAAACGGGTTAGGGTTTTTAAGTGGAGAGGCGGGTCAAGTATGAGATGGTTGGGCCGATAAATTAAAGGTAAAGCCCGATTTTAAAATTCAAAAGAAAATTCATGTTTAATTAGTTTATAAAGTTCGTAATACGTTTTCTCACTCATACGACCTCGGATTCAGGCATGGTCAGTTGCGTTGGAACCGTGGAGACGGGTACTTCGAGATGGAGTGGAGCAAATTCGGATCTGAAGTGACTGGAATTTCTATTCGAATTAAATGTCAGTTTAATTCGACAAAAACCAGACTGTTGATTGACAAATCAAATACAGGTGAGTTAAACTCACTCAGCCTCCTCGTTTATATTTTATATAAACTGGGAATTTTATTTTGAGCGTTCTGGTTGTTAGTAGTTGACTGTTAGGTATATACGTACTGTTGATCATCAATCGTTTAAATTTAACTGTTGGGGACGACCCATAACAAAGTAACTCCTTGGGTTGATCACGTTTATAAACGTGTTTGGAATTATTGGTTTTGTTTGAATTGGATGTTAGTTGATTTGATAATTGGCAGTAAATGGCCAAATGTGAGGTTTTAACGTCATTCGACCCGACAGGTGAAGTGACGTATTTTTTAAAAGTTATAAATTCATTTATATCTGAATTCAAGTTTCAAATTATTTTGTACAGGATTTAAAATTGGAAATTTTACAAATAAATATTTTTAATCGAGATAGTAAGGAATTGAGTTAAATAGTTTAGCCCAGTTGGGAAGCAGAAATCAAGAATCTTCCATGGGTTAGTAAAAAGGAAATAATTGTTTCAAACAATTAAAAAGTGACTTAAATTAATTAAGTTAATTAATTAATTTAAGAAAGGGGAACGAAAAATTGGAATTCAGTTAATAGTTAACTAATGTGTATGGTTGGTAAAATCCTCCATTTGAGTAGAATGGACAGAGGAGATAAATATTGGTTTAAACATTCGTTAGAGTTTAACAAATAGTGTTAGATATTAGTTAATCTTCGATTAATTATAATCTAAAGGGGGTAATTAAATTGGTTATTGTTAATAACCTTGATTCTTATCGAGTAAGCATGTAAATATGATAATAATGCTATTTTTGGGTTAAGATCAAAGTTAACTATATTTAATTATAGTAGATGTTAAAGAAATTTATTCTTTAATTAAAAATGATTTAAAGTAGTGAGTTCAATTTAATGCCAAGTAAGAATTTTATTAAAGGGATTTTTAAATCCAAGTGTCAAATAAGTTTGATAAAAAGGAAATTCAATTAACCAGTGAGTAATTGACGAGGAGGTCTAGAAAAGAGGCGATAAAAGTTTATTATAGAAGGTAAATGGATGGAGATCAAATTATTGGTCGAGGGATTTATATTATAAATCAAACGATTATAAGGGAAAGGTCACTTGGAGTTAAAGTGGTGTTTTAATGGATATTTATAAATTAAGAAGATTCTACATGAGGATTTCAAGTATAAGAACGGTTTTATAAAAACCAGACTTGGATCAGAAGGGGAAATGGGATTTTGATGATTATTGGTCGAACTAATATTTTTCTGAGGTAAGAAGTTGTCGATCAAGGTCTGAGAGGTAACTAAAATACCCCAACTTGGTTGGCTTCACTATTATCAAGGAATAGTATTAGTTTAGATCGAGTGAAGTGTTGAAATTGGTTTTATCCTATACTAGAATATCAAACTCTGATGCAAGGGTTTGGAAATTAAATAATAGTACGATATGGGTTCAAAGGAAATAAGCATGTTGTTTTCAAATTATAGTAACATCGGTTAGTCAATTAGAACTGATCAAATATAGTTAGAAATAGCCAAACAAAGTTATCTAGGGAAGTTTCCATTGCGTACGACTGCTAGCGTAATTCGCAGGGCTGTAGATAGCCTACAACGATCGGATGTTTCCTGAGGGAATCAGGCGTAACCATTGTGATCGCTGCGATCTAGAGTCGAGCAAATGGAGTTAAGTCAAATATAGATGAATCGAATGAGAGTAATCACGTCAAGTTAATCGAGTTAAATAAGTCGAGTGATTTAAGTAAAGTTAACCAATCAAAGTAATTCAAGCAGCGTTAATCAGAGAAAAATTGTTTTATATCGTTAAGTATATTTTAAAAGTGGTCGAGTTGTTCCAAGTGTTGTGTTGACACTATTGTTATTCGATAGTTAAATCACCGACTATCGAAATTGGCCAATACGATTGTTGGTATGGAAAGACCGGAATCGAATCATATTCGAAAACCATTCCGACCAACAAATACGTGAAGAGATCGAAGATGATCGAGATGGAGCAGTGAAGACTGTGGATTTTCATAAACGGAAGGACCGCCAATAATCTCTGGATCGCGGTCAGAGATAAGCTGTGGTTCTGTCGTGATTGAAATCTGCAGGTTGCAAGGACTTCTCGCTATTGATCCATGGGGTGATTCCTATATTGGATGTAGTAGGAGAGTTCCTTCGGTTTATCCTGTTCCTGGATAACTTGTATGAAGGGATGTCTGACAGAGTATTTCCAAAAGGGTTTATACGCGTTGATTTCTCCAAACGTACTATAGTTGATGGCGGAGAAAAGGTTATTCTCTAGCCAGATAGCTAGAGTATGTTTGTGGACGTCAATCAAGTGTGATCTGGCGGATCTGACGATGTGGCATTCAAAGTATATGATGACCAGATGTGTTCTGACCTCAAGCCTCATCAACTGGGAAATGACAAAAATTGGGCAGGCAGCATGGCTATGTAGGTCGCTCCCGTTAGGATGTATGATCACCTATCTAGAGAAATTCCTATTGCTTCTTAATCTATGTTCGATGCTGTCCCTTATCAGGAGACGGTGGTTTGAGCCCAACCGTCGGTGATATACATTCGATACACTCAAGCGAAATGAGTGGTCGGTCATGTAAGGGCCGGGTTGCAAGACGTTCTTGTTGAACCTAGTGTATTCGCCTCTAGAGATACACGAGCGGCAGGTGGTCCCATACCTTGTCATGGTTGGAATCCAATCTCCAATAAGCGCCCGCGGTTTTCGATTGTATATATATACGTAGAGCGTGAGATGCAAGCGTTCTACTAGATTGATATTTACTTGTATTTAGACACTATTATAATATCAGACAAGATATTGATTTCAAAACTGTTTTGGGTTATCGTAAGGTAAAAACCGTCCGTATTTGTGTGTGGATTTGGTCTTATGATTACCCTTTTTCTTTTGAAATGATTTTAACTTTAAAATCAAGTTGTGTGATACCTTAATGCTGTGCGAATTTATCTCACTCTGGCTCACCAGACTGACCCGGTGTTTTGTAAATGCTCGGGATAGCCCAGAGTGTACAGGTTCAGGTTATCAGGTACTGTGAAGTCCAGAGACGAGCTGAAGATGTTCAGACATATGGAATCTAGTATTTATTCCGCTGTGTATATGTGGATAGATTATCAAAACTATCCAGCTGTGTGTTGTACTCTGAAAATTGTAAGTATTTTAAAGTTTTCAGTAAAGATTTATTTCTGTATTATATTTTGTTCCGCTGCGATGTGAGATTCTGTATTGTGTTGGTTCTTCTTCTTCTATTCTAATATTTCTTTCTATCTTATCTCACCCTCTAACTTCTTTCTAGACGCTCCAGTGTTTTCGGTATTTGGAGGATCGGTATAAGATACGGTAAAAGTATTTATATCGATTTTCGGGACCGAAAATCCCTGGGACGTTACAGTGGTATCAGAGTTATTGGTTCAGAAATAACCTTGGCTCTGTGGTGTGACTCAATAGAGATGGGGTTAGCAATACCCTAGATTGAGTATGAGTGTGTGTGTGTATATATATATATATATGAGAGCGTACTTGTAGATTTGATATAAAATTTGTCTATATTGTGTTGATTGCTTTGTTGAATGGTTTAAGGATACTGGTCGATACAGGGTGTACAACTGTATCGATAGGTGTTCCTAAATTTCCAACAGAACAATTCGATACAGTATTGTTTAAAAAAAAAGTAAATAGAATAAATTTTACCCAAATATATTTTGGTATATAAAGAAATAATTTTTCTCAATTTTTGAAATATTGGTTGATGATTAATTTGAATTTAATTCAAATTGGATTTGAATCGTTTAAATGAACTAGAATGGGAATTCAATTTTTTTTTTTTAAAAAAAAAGGGGTCTATGTAACCTGTGGATTTGTAATTTAAAATAAGAAATCAAATAAATCAGAAGTTAATATATAAGTTAATATGGAATGATTGGATTGTGTTGATTGTTGATTGTTTGTATAATCAAATTCTTCGACAATTGGATGAATTAAAATTAGAAAATAAATTTAAAATATTATTAATCTGAATAAAATCGAATATGGAAGAAAAACGTAACTTGGTTAAGTAAAACCAATTTAAGAATGAATTCAAATTGAATGAATTCAAATAAATTGGGAATTAAAAATTTATTGGATAAATAAATTGGGATTCAAATAAAATAGATTGCCATTTGGATTTTGAAGTTTCAAAGAAATTGAGTCCAGGGTGGCAATGTAGTCGTACCAATCGAGCCATGCGGAGGAGGTGATGAAAAAAAAAATTAGAAAATTTTTAGAGTTCAAAAATTAGTTTGAATTTAATTCAAACAGTAATGATTTTTAAAATAAAATGGTTCGAAACATTCTTCTTACTTTGCAATTTCGAGGACGAAATTATTTTAAGGTGGAAGAATGTAACGACCCGGGTTTTCCAGTTATTTGGATTCGAATATTTAAAGTGGTTTAAATAATTTACATGGAAATATATATTTGTTTCGATATTATATAAGTTTTTAAAACAGTTATTTTGCAAACAACTCGATGTGATGATCCAATGTTCTGAATATCGGGTACAAACAAGACCATAAGATAAAGTCCATACAATTGAGTAGAATGACATTCTAAAATCCACCATGTATCGAAACCATATCGATTGTGACATCATATCACTTCCACTCATTGTATTATCTTAGATAATTCAAGTTCAAAGAAATATATATATATATATATATATGATAGATCATTAAATACCCTGCAAATAAAATGGTGGGTGTATAAATCAACTTTAGAAACATGAACATATCGTATCACAGGTCCATCCCGCATATATAAATATGGTCGATATCTATTCATGCTACCATACATTTCAGAGACCAAACACGGAATTGAAGTAAAAACAGCATGCATCAAACCTAAGGGAAAATCACAAAAAGAAATGGGAAAAAATAATATACGGCCATACATATAAATTGGTACAAATGCAAAATAGAATGTACAAAAAGAAAAAAAAAAGAATTTTTATTAATTTCAAGGACAAGCCAGAACAATACAAATACTACGAACAACTAAGAGAATTTTAGTTTTGATATCAGCAGCCTTTGATCTGTCGAAAACCAGTGAAGCTGAATTGTCTCAATCAGCTGGACCTGAAAAAGAAAGGGGAAAAGGAAAAATTATGGTTAGCATAGTATCTATTCTCATCAATACAGCTCAATGAAATTGAGCTAAACATTATAAAGATAGCGAATAAAATAAATCAACAGCTAAAGAAGGGGACAAGGCATAGCTGAATTGACACAAGATGTATGCAAAATAGGTGTTAAACAGCTATAGTCATAGCTAATAGCTAGCTATGTACATGTACAGATAGGAGATAGCTAAAGAGAAAAATGGCCGAATTGAAAGAAAGAGAGAAAATTAAATATGAAACAAGATTAAATGAACAACAAAATCTATATAAACAACTAAATCAATTCATACATCAGATCATGTGTTTTGACAAGGAACAACTAAGGGATAGGGTAGGAACAGCTAGGAATGTACATTGGTACAATAAGAAGAAGGGATTATTTGTACACAAAATCTGTACAACCAAGACAAACAGTGAATTCACATGTATGGTACAGTAGATCTCACATGAAAATTCACTGCCTACATATAATTAAATTAGAAATAAAACCTAAGCTTCAGTTTCGAAATCTCAGATTTTGATTTAACAATTCAGAAGCCGTTCTATCAAATCTACAGCTCGACCAGGATATATTTCGAACCCATCAACTAGTGCTAAAAATCCTATACCAAAATCCGAACAAAATCCAACTACAGATTTAAATACTGATTGATATAACAACTCACAACCACTGTTAATCAGACCGCAACTATAAATACGATATCACACAGAGTATTTCACGAGCCCAAACACAATCGAACCAACATAGTAAAGCAGAAATGGTTCAGAACCACCAGGATAATTTCAAACAAAATTACAGTAAGGAAAATGAAAAAAATGACGAGTTGAAGACTTATCTGCTGCTAGGGTTCGAACGTCGTTTGGATTTGTGATGGATGTGGTAGGGAGTTGCTTCATTTTTGAGAAGTTAGGAGATGTAGGCGCTTCGACTTGGTGATGATTCCTCCGACTTGTTTGAAGACCTAGGGAGGTCCAGCGTTGTTTCGTGCTGATCTGCAGTGGTGGATATACGCCAGCAGCTACCAGGTTTGCTCGACGAGGGATTTTCAGGGAGTATTGAAGTAGAAAGCAAGGGGAGGACAGAGAGGAGATGGATCGAAGGAATGAAGAGGGGGGGCGACGTTATGAATTCCGATCGGTGGCTGAAATCAGAAAAGGGGAATTAGGAATTAGGGTTCGTGATTTTGGTAGGCGGCTATATGAATGATCAAAGAAAACGGGTTAGGGTTTTTAAGTGGAGAGGCGGGTCGGGTATGAGATGGTTGGGCCGATAAATTAAAGGTAAAGCCCGATTTTAAAATTCAAAAGAAAATTCATGTTTAATTAGTTTATAAAGTTCGTAATACGTTTTCTCACTCATACGACCTCGGATTCAGGCACGGTCAGTTGCGTTGGAACCGTGGAGACGGGTACTTCGAGATGGAGCGGAGCAAATTCGGATCTGAAGTGACTGGAATTTCTATTCGAATTAAATATCAGTTTAATTCGACAAAAACCAGACTGTTGATTGACAAATCAAATACAGGTGATTTAAACTCACTCAGCCTCCTCGTTTATATTTTATATAAACTGAGAGTTTTATTTTGAGTGTTCTGGTTGTTAGTAGTTGACTGTTAGGTATATACGTACTGTTGATCATAAATCGTTTAAATTTAACTGTTGGGGACGACCCATAACAAAGTAACTCCTTGGGTTGATCACGTTTATAAACGTGTTTGGAATTATTGGATTTGTTTGAATTGGATGTTAGTTGATTTGATAATTGGAAGTAAATGGCCAACTGTGAGGTTTTAACGTCATTCGACCCGACAGGTGAAGTGACGTATTTTTTAAAAGTTATAAATTCATTTATAACTGAATTCAAGTTTCAAATTATTTTGTACAGGATTTAAAATTGGAAATTTCACTAATAAATATTTTTAATCGAGATAGCAAGGAATTGAGTTAAATAGTTTAGCCCAGTTGGGAAGCAGAAATCAAGAATTTTCCATGGGTTAGTAAAAAGGAAATAATTGTTTCAAACAATTAAAAAGTGACTTAAATTAATTAAGTTAATTAATTAATTTAAAAAAGGGGAACGACAAATTGGAATTCAGTTAATAGTTAACTGATGTGTATGGTTGGTAAAATCCTCCATTTGAGTAGAATGGACAGAGGAGATAAATATTGGTTTAAACATTCGTTAGAGTTTAACAAATAGTGTTAGATATTAGTTAATCTTCGATTAACTATAATCTAAAGGGGGTAATTAAATTGGTTATTGTTAATAACCTTGATTCTTATCGAGTAAGCATGTAAATATGATAACACTGCTATTTTTGGGTTAAGATCAAAGCTAACTATATTTAATTGTAGTAGCTGTTAAAGAAAATTATTCTTTAATTAAAAATGATTTAAAGTAGTGAGTTCAATTTATTGCCAAGTAAGAATTTTATTAAAGAGATTTTTAAATCCAAGTTTCAAATAAGTTTGATAAAAAGGAAATTCAATTAACCAGTGAGTAATTGACGAGGAGGTCTAGAAAAGAGGCGATAAAAGTTTATTATAGAAGGTAAATGGATGGAGATCAAATTATTGGTCGAGGGATTTATATTATAAATCAAAGGATTATAAGGGAAAGGTCACTTGGAGTTAAAGTGGTGTTTTAATGGATATTTATAAATTAAGAAGACTGTACATGAGGATTTCAAGTATAAGAACGGTTTTATAAAAACCAGACTTGGATCAGAAGGGGAAATGGGATTTTGATGATTAGTGGTCGAACTAATATTTTTCTGAGGTAAGAAGGTTGTCGATCAAGGTCTGAGAGGTAACTAAAATACCCCAACTTGGTTGGCTTCACTATTATCAAGGAATAGTATTAGTTTAGATCGAGTGAAGTGTTGAAATTGGTTTTATCCTATACTAGAATATCAAATTCTGATGCAAGGGTTTGGAAATTAAATAATAGTACGATATGGGTTCAAAGGAAATAAACATGTTGTTTTCAAATTATAGTAACATCGGTTAGTCAATTAGAACTGATCAAATATAGTTAGAAATAGCCAAACAAAGTTATCTAGGGAAGTTTCCATTCCGTACGACTGCTAGCGTAATTCGCAGGGCTGTAGATAGCCTACAGCGGTCGGATGTTTCCTGAGGGAATCAGGCGTAACCATTGTGATCGCTGCGATCTAGAGTCGAGCAAATGGAGTTAAGTCAAATATAGATGAATCAAATGAGAGTAATCACGTCAAGTTAATCGAGTTAAATAAGTCGAGTGATTTAAGTAAAGTTAACCAATCAAAGTAATTCAAGCAGAGTTAATCAGAGAAAATTTGTTTTATATCGTTAAGTATATTTTAAACGTGGTCGAGTTGTGCCAAGTGTTGTGTTCACACTATTGTTATTCGATAGTTAAATCACCGACTGTCGAAATTGGCCAATACGATTGTTGGTATGGAAAGACCGGAATCGAATCATATTCGAAAACCATTCCGACCAACAAATACGTGAAGAGATCGAAGATGATCGAGATGGAGCAGTGAAGACTGTGGATTTTCATAAACGGAAGGACCACCAATAATTTCTGGATCGCGGTCAGAGATAAGCTGTGGTTCTGTCGTGATTGAAATCTGCAGGTTGCAAGGACTTCTCGCTATTGATCCATGGGGTGATTCCTATATTGGATGTAGTAGGAGAGTTCCTTCGGTTTATCCTGTTCCTGGATAACTTGTATGAAGGGATGTCTGACAGAGTATTTCCAAAAGGGTTTATATGCGTTGATTTCTCCAAACGTACTATAGTTGATGCCGGAGAAAAGGTTATTCTCTAGCCAGATAGCTAGAGTATGTTTGTGGACGTCAATCAAGTGTGATCTGGCGGATCTGACGATGTGGCATTCAAAGTATATGATGACCAGATGTGTTCTGACCTCAAGCCTCATCAACTAGGAAATGACAAAAATCGGGCAGGCAGCATGGCTATGTGGGTCGCTCCCATTAGGATGTATGATCACCTATCTAGAGAAATTCCTATTGCTTCTTAATCTATGTTCGATGCTGTCCCTTATCGGGAGACAGTGGTTTGAGCCCAACCGTCGGTGATATACATTCGATACACTCAAGCGAAATGAGTGGTCGGTCATGTGAGGGCCGGGTTGCAAGACGTTCTTGTTGAACCCAGTGTATTCGCCTCTAGAGATACACGAGCGGCAGGTGGTCCCATACCTTGTCATGGTTGGAATCCAATCTCCAATAAGCGCCCGCGGTTTTCGATTGTATATATATACGTAGAGCGTGAGATGCAAGCGTTCTACTAGATTGATATTTACTTGCATTTAGACACTATTATAATATCAGACAAGATATTGATTTCAAAACTGTTTTGGGTTATCGTAAGGTAAAAACCGTCCGTATTTGTGTGTGGATTTGGTCTTACGATTACCCTTTTTCTTTCGAAATGATTTTAACTTTAAAATCAAGTTGTGTGATACCTTAATGCTGTGCGAATTTATCTCACTCTAGTTCACCAGACTGACCCGGTGTTTTGTAAATGCTCGGGTTAGCCCGGAGTGTACAGGTTTAGGTTATCAGGTACTGTGAAGTCCAGAGACGAGCTGAAGATGTTCAGACATATGGAATCTACTATTTATTCCGCTGTGTATATGTGGATAGATTATCAAAACTATCCAGCTGTGTGTTGTACTCTGAAAATTGTAAGTATTTTAAAGTTTTCAGTAAAGATTTATTTCTGTATTATATTTTGTTCCGCTGCGATGTGAGATTATGTATTGTGTTGGTTCTTCTTCTTCTTCTATTCTAATATTTCTTTCTTTCTTATCTCACCCTCTAACTTCTTTCTAGACGCTCCAGTGTTTTCGGTATTTGGAGGATCGGTATAAGATATGGTAAAAGTATTTATATCGATTTTCGGGACCGAAAATCCCTGGGACGTTACAACAACCATACTTATAAATAAATGATTGGTTAAAGAATTTAACCAATTTAATTCTACTGACATGTTGGTGACAATGGACTAACATGTTATAATATTTCTAATATCGAGTACAAGTATATTTTTACTCGTATAATTTCCTTATTTATTTCTAAGGTCCAATAAACTGTAATCTTTTTATATGGCATTACTGTGGACGACCAATAAAAGATAATTTTCTATTTTCTTTTATTTGTATGCAAATATATTTAACTTTTAATGTTTTGTTTGCAACTAAATTCATAAACAAAAATGTATATTCCTATTTCTAATTAAAATTACCAAAATAAAAATGTAATATTGGTTTGCATCTAAATTGCAAACAAAATGCAACTCTTTAAACCATATTTTGTTTTCAACTCATATAAATTTACCAAAGTGTTTATTTACAATAGTGGATAAAAGAACAGTTTTTATTTCAAAGTATATTTGCATTTGTGAATGCAAATAAAGAACAAATTCTATTTTCCTTGTACATTTGCATTTGTGGATGCAAATGTAACAACCCGGAAAATGCGAGCCAGTTTGAAATTTTTATTTTGGCAATTTTAGCGAATTTTGAATATTTAAAATGAATTATTTTAAATAATATTGGCGAGAAATTTATTTCGAATATAAATCGACGTATATATTATATACGTCGTCGTTAGAATATATAATAATTATATATAATTATAAATAGAATTGAAAATGGCGCGGTAGTTCGATAATTCGATTTCAAACTTCAATTGAATGTACCGGGTGCAAAACAATCCGGATTTTAGTGAAACCAAAAATAATGGAATCTAATAGTGAATATCTTTCCAACGAATCCGAAAAATCAAAAGTTAGTAGCGGGAATCAAAAGTTATGTCCAGTTGAAAATTCTGAATAGTCGCTATGGAATTCAGGCCCTTAAAAATGGACATTTTGCAAATGACCTCGGATTTCGACGAAACCACTTTTTTTGGATCCACAGTGTAAAGTTATTGCTAGATTTCAAATTTCATAATTTTTCGAATCAATATGTGAGCGTAGCAAAGGAAAACGTGTTTTGACCATTTCAGTTGATTTTAATCGACTGGAAATTGGCCATTTTTCCAACGGTCTCAGAATTCGACGAAACTAGTTTTGTTAGGACCGTATCGTCAATACGAAGCTAGAAAATATTTTTCGAGAATTTTTAGAGTTAGTATGTGACCCCGGTAATTGGAAATGTACGTTTAAAATTCAATAAAGTGATTTAAATGTAAATTCAACGGAAACTAATTCAAACGATCATATCAGCTTGCGATACATATCCCATTGTGTTCGGAATGGGGGTAATTAGTTATGGACGATAGGCGGTGGGCCTCGTTTTGAGGTCGAAAATAAAGGTTGCTTTTTATGGAATTAAATAATAAAATATAAAAAAAAAATACCTTTCTCTCCTTAACCAGGCCCCCCCCGTTACAAATCATTTCAAAAGAAAGAAAGAAAGAAAAAAAAAGAAAATCCCCTAATCAAAGTCGAACCCCGCCGCCCCTCCTCCCGGTTGACCGACCGCGGCTTCCTCCACCTGCGGTAGCCGCGACCCCCCCCCTCTCTCCTCAAGCGACGCGACAGCATCTCTCCCCCCCCCCCCCCCCCCGAAGCGAACCCCACCACGCCCTAACCCCTGACCCAAAACCGCCCCGCCCGCTACCCCACTGACCGGACCCGCGACCACCACCAGTTCAACCTCCGGCCACCTCTCCTTCCGCTGCAGCCGCGCCACCGTGGATCCGGGCCCTCCTCCATTTCGATCGGTGAGCGATTTATCCCTTTCTTGTTTTGATTTGATTCAAAATTTAATTGTAGGGAATAGCGATGTTAAATCAGTAAAGATATTATTTTTAAAACTGTAAAGTTAGGATTTTTTAATATATAAAAGTTAGGATTTTTTAATATATAAAAGTTAGGATTTTTTAATATATAAAAGTTAGGATTTTTAATATATAAAAGTTAGGATTTTTAAGTTATAAAAATTTAGATCTTTAATTTATAAAAGTTCAGATTTTTGTATTAGGAAAAACCAGATCTTTATATTTGTAAAAAAAAATAATAATAATAAAAACTGATTTTACTTTATGTTTTAAAAATGAATTTGCATTGAATATAAAACTATGGTTTTTAAAAATGAATTTGCTTTGAATATAAAACTATGGTTTTTAAAAATGAATTTGCTTTGAATATAAAACTATGGTTTTTAAAAATGAATTTGCTTTGAATATAAAACTATGGTTTTTAAAAATGAATTTGCTTTGAAAATATAATTTTTGTATTGTTTAAATCGAAATAAAAATATGATCTTTATATTGTTTACATAGAAGAAAATTTAGATCTTTATATATGAAAGCGAAGAATAAAAATTAGTTTTTTTATATTGAATGGCGAATTAAAAATTCGATTTTTATATATTGAATTGCGAAGTAAAAATTCGATTTTTATATATTGAATAGCGAAGTAAAAATTCGATTTTTATATATTGAATAGCAAAGTAAAAATTAGTTTTTTTATATATTGAATAGCGAAGTAAAAATTAGTTTTTTATATATTGAATAGCGAAGTAAAAATTCGATTTTTATATATTGAATAGTGAAGTAAAAATTCGATTTTTACATAGGTAGTGAAAGCGGGCAACGAAGATGACGAAGATGCGATAGCGATGAAGATTTCTACCAATGAAGAGTCATGGAGCTAGGATAGCTATATGTGATAATTTCTCACCTTTCAATTTCATTTTCTAGTTATATATATATACTAGGATGCAGACGGTGCTTAGTAGCACCCGACACAATCGTCCACAGACCATGGACTTGTTTGTTTGGTTGCATAGATTAGTATGATGATTTGATTTGAAATTGAATTGTTTGGTGAATTTGATTGATGTGTGAATGGCGTGGGCCTTCACTAGACCGGGGATAAGGCTAGGCCTTGTCCCGTTTCTAGTATCGTGCCATTATGCCGCCGAAATTTTCTAAAATATGTTAGAAAAATAAAAATATCATTTTATTTAAGGAATGAACTGAATAGAAATTCATATGTTGGAATAAAATGTTTTATCGTTAAAAATATAATTTTTAACGTGAATATGAATATAGTGAATGTGAATAAATAAAATATTCATTTACAAACCAGAAGGTTTGTTTATGTACACTGATTTGACTGATATTGATTGGGTCGATAAATTTTACACATCGCCCAACTGCACGAATAAAATCTGTGTTTGATTGTTTGAAACCCCACACGGGAGTTGGGATGAAATTTGAAGTTCACTCATCCTGATTGATTAAATATGTCGATCGATTGATTGACAGGCTGTTATAAGCGTTAGATATCTATATTTGATGCTTATACAGTGTAGTGCACTTTGGTTGATGGTTGATTATTTATCGTTGCTATTATATACATGTGTTGTATGAAAATCCATATAATTAATCTTATATGGTAATTGATTGGGCCTCATTCCAGTTTTGAAAAAGAAATATTTGAAAAAGAAATATTTGAAATAGAATATTTGAAAATAAAGGAATATATGAAGCCGTGTTGATTAGATTGACGCCATTTTGACGTGAACGATATTTATATCGATTTTAAAAGGAAACGAAATGAATTGAATTGAAAACGATTTCGAAATGAATTGAATTGAAAACGATTTCGAAATGAAATGAATTGAAAACGAATTCAAATTGAATTGAAAACGATTTCGAAATGAATTGAATTGAAAACGATTTCGAAATGAAATGAATTGAAAATGAATTCAAATTGAATTGAAAACGATTTCGAAATGATTTGAATTGAAAACGATTTCGAAATGAATTGAATTGAAAACGATTTCGAAATGAATTGAATTGAAAACGATTTCGAAATGAATTGAATTGAAAACGATTTCGAAATGAATTGAATTGAAAACGATTTCGAAATGAATTGAATTGAAAACGATTTCGAAATGATTTGAATTGAAACAATTTCGAAATGAATTGAATTGAAAACGATTACGAAATGAATTGAATTGAAAACGATTTCGAAATGATTTGAATTGAAACAATTTCGAAATGAATTGAATTGAAAACGATTTCTAAATGAATTGAATTGAAAACGATTTCGAAATGAAATGAATTGAAAACGAATTCAAATTGAATTGAAAACGAATGAATTGAATTGAAAACGATTTCGAAATGAATTGAATTGAAAACGAATTCAAATTGAATTGAAAGTGGATTGAAATGAATTCAAATTGAATTGAAATTTGAATTGAATAGAAATGAACTTTGAAACGAATTTATAAAGAAGAATTCAATTTTGCTTTGAATTGAAATGGAAGTTGAAATAGATTTTGAAACGAATTTTAAAACTATTTATATAATTAGTTTTGAATAGAAAATCGACGAAGTATATATTATATATATTATATATATAATATAATGGCCTGAATAGAACGCGCCGCGCCGCGGCAGTTCGTGAATTTCGACCATTTATTTCAAACGGACATTGCGGGAGATCCGACCGTCGGATTCTCCTAAAACCGGATCCGTTGGGTTCGTATCGAAAAGAGATTTCTAGCGAATGTAAGAAATTTGAAATCTAACGGTTGGATTTGGAATTATGTCCAAATCAAATTTGAAAAAGGTCGCTGTAAGTGCAGTTCGATGGCCATTGATGGAAATCGACTGTACGGGCCTTGATAAAATTATTAAAAATAGTAATAATTTGTGTAAAATCATAAGAAATGATTTGTGAAGATTTGGGATGAAAAACTCCATATTTGAAAAGATAAAAATAGATTTTTATCGAAATGAATTAGTTTTGAACTAGAAATATAATTCTATTTATTTTTAAATAAATAAATTGAATTTGAAAAGGGTTTTGAAAATAACCAGAATTTCCAATGATTGCATTGGAGTGGATTTAAATCGAAATTGTCTTCGGAATATTTCGATGTTGGAATTCGTGATTATACAGATGTTGTTATGGAAATTTGAAAGATATATATTTATATCGTTATTTCCAATACGACATTTGTTAGTCGTAGAATTTGATATTGAATATAAGCCGGTATATTTTCTATTCAGAGCCTTGTATTGAATATCAAATGTGATTTGGGTTTGTCGTGAATGGTGTCTTCACTAACACTGTTCTTGAACCCAGTTGAGAAAAGATTAAATCTTTTTATTTAGATTTAATGAAGTGTACCAATTAAATGATATTTAATTGGAATTGAATTGGTATTGATTTTTGGGTTTATCGTGAACAGTGTTTTAAATAACACTTGTTCTTTAACCCGATAATTAATGGAATGTGATTTTGGGTTTATCGTGAATCGTGTTTTAAATGACACTGATTCTTTAACCCAGATAATGATTAAAACTAAGTGGAGTTTTAATGAATCTTTAATTAGATTGAAAAGATCGAGAATGGAGTATCACTAGTTTTACTCCAGGCGATAGTTAAATCTTTAATTAGATTTGAACGAGAAATGGTAACTGAATTACCGATAACACTGTGGTGTTAGATATGAAGTACTACCAGTTTTACTTCATGGGATGAATAGGTTGGGATTGGGAAATAAAATAAATGATTACTTCGGTGTGGTTCGCTAATCCCGACTAGTTTGAATTGATATTCAAAGGAGATTAAAGAATAAATTTAAAGAATTTATCTTGGATAAAATTAATGGGAACTTTTCCCAAAGTATAGGAATATTTGAATAAAAGAATATTATGAATTGGAATGAGGCGTATGTTGTGTTTGTGTAACACTTTTATAATATATACGCGAGTTATTCAGAAAGACCGGGTTTATCCCATTTTGAATAACTGATTCGACGTGGTGTCGAAGATGAAGACGGTGGTCGAAGACCAGAAGTCTTCACGTCGTTTGGGTGATAACTGATGATCTTGATTGGGCTGTACACCCAAGAAGATGGAAACAGTTGGTGATCGTCCAGACGTACTTGGAGATCGATGGAGATGCGGGGTACTAGGTGCCTCCGGTTTCGTTCAGACCCAGAACGGACGTGTAAATGGACTGTGTGTCTGACATTGGATTTTAGTCCGTGTGGTTGATCTCTATTAAATATACATCTGTTTGGCGGCGGAGAATTTATTCTCTTGCTTAACGCCCTTCTCTGAGATGTACGAGCTCAGGGGTTATATATTGATGGATATCAAACGCATGGAGTGAATTGCCTGTGTGGCATGCCTAAGTGGCAATTGATCGAGGCTTCTGTTGAAAAGCAAAGTCTTGTGGTGATGATCGAAGCACGACCTTTGTGGCGTAGCTTTGTGTAACGTTTACTTCGCGAGTTTCACACCCGGTATGAACCAAAAACAGGAGACGGACCTCAGGGAGGGCATGCGTTTCTTTCTAGTTAGAAGTGGCGTCAGTGGTTTTACACGCCCTGACGAGTTTGACTTATGTGGTTGTTGCTGTTGCGAGGCGCCTCAGTTATATCGGTTTCGGCCGATGCATTCTGGTCGGCAGACGGACCAGACTTACACCCCATAGGGTGGGGAAACGTAGTATTCAGGGTTTAAGTTTAATCCACATCGGTGGACCGGCCCTGTCGCTCCAAGGGTCGATGCGCTCTGACCCTGTGGCTCGGGCTAGAGAGTCACGAATCGGTTGAGGACTATCTTTTGCCTCGGTTCATAGACGGAAATCCAATTTCCAAATACGTGACATTTGCGGTTTTATTTGTAGAGCCTAGTATGGCGACATAGTGGGATGGGGCACTTATGCCGCCTATGATTGATATTTATGATTTGAAGTGTTTTATACACTATGCACTTATAATAATATCAAATGATTTGTTTTAAAACGTATCAAGCATTCTTTGGCTGTTATAAGGGAAAACCCTATCCTCGACTGCGTTGCATTGTGTGATGGGACCTGGGTCTTATAAAAGCTTCATTTTTCTTTATTTAGCATTGCGCTGTTGGTTTTATGCACTGGTATTCTTGGGAGGAAACCCGTTCCGTGTTATACGGCGTGGTCCCTTGATTTACCTAACTTTGAAAATAAAGATTAACTGTTTTAGTTCTCACACCAGTCACATGACTGACCTGGAGTTTATTGTTTTAACCTAAACTCTGGGTGCCCTTATTTTGACACGGGCAGCTAGTAGTTTTGGGTTTTGCAGATTTATATTCACAGGATCCTGGTTTACAGCTGGAACGATATCCGGAAAGCTTTGTATCCGTATATCTCTTCTAGTTGTGTATTGTATTATTTTCCGCTGCTATGTAATTTAAATCTCTGATATTTCTGTGTAATATTCATTTATACTCTGTATATTCTTGTAATCTGATGTATTGTTGTAATATACAATGAAATGTTCTTTTGTATGCGTTCTGTTGTGGTTTGTTCTCGAACTATCCGACGCTTTCCTTTACGGGGAAGTTACGGGTTTTCACAGTTGGTATCAGAGCTGTGGTTTACAAAGCTCAGAGAACAAGACACATTAGAACCGTACGAAAGAATTCATCAGATATTGGATTAGTAATATCCAATGAGAATGACTCGTTAGAGATAGGATCAGTAGTATCCTAGAACGAGTGTAAAGAGTATATTTTTGAAAATGAAAACAATTTTGTTTTGAAATTTAAATCAATTATTCGTATTTGATTATTTATTTATATAGATGTGGACAATCCAGTATATATAGATTTTGCGTATACGTCTGATCCGCGTGTATTCGAAATTTTAATATACTGGATAGATATAGAATCACACTCTAGTCGCCCGGGGATGATGCTGATAATTGTGATCACATTATCAGTATTTATATTCAGTGACGAAAGTGAGATTTCTATATATTTCCTATTGACTGGTGTGAGAACCAAAATTAGATTGGACCTATTGTTGTGAATTGGCATCAAAAACATGATTTTTTGTATATGTACCAAAATTATGAATTTCAAACTCTAATTCACTAATTGATTGATGTTTGTGTTGTTTGTTTATTTGTTTGCTAATTTTTAGCCATTTAGCCTAATTGAACCAAATATTGAATTGTATTGAAATTGGTCGCATTTGCTTGCATATACTTGTACTTACATTGAACAGGTCATAGCAAGGAGGCTAGAGCAGAGAATAAAATTTGTTTGCCCAACAAATAGGTACATGTTTACTACATAATTTCCTGTTTTGTTTGGGTGATGATGATTTTATGAGCCTATTGGCTAGCCGCTTGGCTTTTTCTTTTTCTTTTTGAGATCTGAAGGACCGGGGAAGCTATTTGAAATTCCCCGATGCTCCCGGTGCAGGGGAGGTTATGGCGAAATTTCTCAAAAATTTAGGGTGTTAGCCAAATTTTTTGAAATTTTGAAAATTCTCAGAAACTAAAGAGTTGGAGAATGGAAGCCAGATCGAACGTAGAGTTGATTAATCAAACCACTTCCGATTTTGTTCCTTTTCGGGGACGAAAAGTTTTAAGTGGGGGAGATTGTAACAACCCGGAAAATGCGAGCCAGTTTGAAATTTTTATTTTGGCAATTTTAGCGAATTTTGAATATTTAAAATGAATTATTTTAAATAATATTGGCGAGAAATTTATTTCGAATATAAATCGACGTATATATTATATACGTCGTCGTTAGAATATATAATAATTATATATAATTATAAATAGAATTGAAAATGGCGCGGTAGTTCGATAATTCGATTTCAAACTTCAATTGAATGTACCGGGTGCAAAACAATCCGGATTTTAGTGAAACCAAAAATAATGGAATCTAATAGTGAATATCTTTCCAACGAATCCGAAAAATCAAAAGTTAGTAGCGGGAATCAAAAGTTATGTCCAGTTGAAAATTCTGAATAGTCGCTATGGAATTCAGGCCCTTAAAAATGGACATTTTGCAAATGACCTCGGATTTCGACGAAACCACTTTTGTTGGATCCGCAGTGTAAAGTTATTGCTAGATTTCAAATTTCATAATTTTTCGAATCAATATGTGAGCGTAGCAAAGGAATACGTGTTTTGACCATTTCAGTTGATTTTAATCGACTGGAAATTGGCCATTTTTCCAACGGTCTCAGAATTCGACGAAACTAGTTTTGTTAGGACCGTATCGTCAATACGAAGCTAGAAAATATTTTTCGATAATTTTTAGAGTTAGTATGTGACCCCGGTAATTGGAAATGTACGTTTAAAATTCAATAAAGTGATTTAAATGTAAATTCAACGGAAACTAATTCAAACGATCATATCAGCTTGCGATACATATCCCATTGTGTTCAGAATGGGGGTAATTAGTTATGGACGACAGGCGGTGGGCCTCGTTTTGAGGTCGAAAATAAAGGTTGCTTTTTGTGGAATTAAATAATAAAATATAAAAAAAAAATAATACCTTTCTCTCCTTAACCAGGCCCCCCCCCCGTTACAAATCATTTCAAAAGAAAGAAAAAAAAATCCCCTAATCAAAGTCGAACCCCGCCGCCCCTCCTCCCGGTTGACCGACCGCGCCTTCCTCCACCTGCGGTAGCCGCGACCCCCCCCCTCTCTCCTCAAGCGACGCGACAACATCTCCCCCCCCCCCGAAGCGAACCCCACCACGCCCTAACCCCTGACCCAAAACCGCCCCGCCCGCTACCCCACTGACCGGACCCGCGACCACCACCAGTTCAACCTCCGGCCACCTCTCCTTCCGCTGCTGCCGCGCCACCGTGGATCCGGGCCCTCCTCCATTTCGATCGGTGAGCGATTTATCCCTTTCTTGTTTTGATTTGATTCAAAATTTAATTGTAGGGAATAGCGATGTTAAATCAGTAAAGATATTATTTTTAAAACTGTAAAGTTAGGATTTTTTAATATATAAAAGTTAGGATTTTTTAATATATAAAAGTTAGGATTTTTTAATATATAAAAGTTAGGATTTTTAATATATAAAAGTTAGGATTTTTAAGTTATAAAAATTTAGATCTTTAATTTATAAAAGTTCAGATTTTTGTATTAGGAAAAACCAGATCTTTATATTTGTAAAAAAAAATAATAATAATAAAAACTGATTTTACTTTATGTTTTAAAAATGAATTTGCATTGAATATAAAACTATGGTTTTTAAAAATGAATTTGCTTTGAATATAAAACTATGGTTTTTAAAAATGAATTTGCTTTGAATATAAAACTATGGTTTTTAAAAATGAATTTGCTTTGAAAATATAATTTTTGTATTGTTTAAATCGAAATAAAAATATGATCTTTATATTGTTTACATAGAAGAAAATTTAGATCTTTATATATGAAAGCGAAGAATAAAAATTAGTTTTTTTATATTGAATGGCGAATTAAAATTCGATTTTTATATATTGAATAGCGAAGTAAAAATTCGATTATTATATATTGAATAGCGAAGTAAAAATTAGTTTTTTTATATATTGAATAGCGAAGTAAAAATTAGTTTTTTATATATTGAATAGCGAAGTAAAAATTCGATTTTTATATATTGAATAGTGAAGTAAAAATTCGATTTTTACATAGGTAGTGAAAGCGGGCAACGAAGATGACGAAGATGCAATAGCGATGAAGATTTCTACCAATGAAGAGACATGGAGCTAGGATAGCTATATGTGAGAATTTCTCACCTTTCAATTTCATTTTCTAGCTATATATATATACTAGGATGCAGACGGTGCTTAGTAGCACCCGACACAATCGTCCACAGACCATGGACTTGTTTGTTTGGTTGCATAGATTAGTATGATGATTTGATTTGAAATTGAATTGTTTGGTGAATTTGATTGATGTGTGAATGGCGTGGGCCTTCACTAGACCGGGGATAAGGCTAGGCCTTGTCCCGTTTCTAGTATCGTGCCGTTATGCCGCCGAAATTTTCTAAAATATGTTAGAAAAATAAAAATATCATTTTATTTAAGGAATGAACTGAATAGAAATTCATATGTTGGAATAAAATGTTTTATCGTTAAAAATATAATTTTTAACGTGAATATGAATATAGTGAATGTGAATAAATAAAATATTCATTTACAAACCAGACGGTTTGTTTATGTACACTGATTTGACTGATATTGATTGGGTCGATAAATTTTACACATCGCCCAACTGCACGAATAAAATCTGTGTTTGATTGTTTGAAACCCCACACGGGTGTTGGGATGAAATTTGAAGTTCACTCATCCTGATTGATTAAATATGTCGATCGATTGATTGACAGGCTGTTATAAGCGTTAGATATCTATATTTGATGCTTATACAGTGTAGTGCACTTTGGTTGATGGTTGATTATTTATCGTTGCTATTATATACATGTGTTGTATGAAAATCCATATAATTAATCTTATATGGTAATTGATTGGGCCTCATTCCAGTTTTGAAAAAGAAATATTTGAAAAAGAAATATTTGAAATAGAATATTTGAAAATAAAGGAATATATGAAGCCGTGTTGATTAGATTGACGCCATTTTGACGTGAACGATATTTATATCGATTTTAAAAGGAAACGAAATGAATTGAATTGAAAACGATTTCGAAATGAATTGAATTGAAAACGATTTCGAATTGAAATGAATTGAAAACGAATTCAAATTGAATTGAAAACGATTTCGAAATGAATTGAATTGAAAACGATTTCGAAATGAAATGAATTGAAAACGAATTCAAATTGAATTGAAAACGATTTCGAAATGATTTGAATTGAAAACGATTTCGAAATGAATTGAATTGAAAACGATTTCGAAATGAATTGAATTGAAAACGATTTCGAAATGAATTGAATTGAAAACGATTTCGAAATGAATTGAATTGAAAACGATTTCGAAATGAATTGAATTGAAAACGATTTCGAAATGATTTGAATTGAAACAATTTCGAAATGAATTGAATTGAAAACGATTTCGAAATGAATTGAATTGAAAACGATTTCGAAATGATTTGAATTGAAACAATTTCGAAATGAATTGAATTGAAAACGATTTCTAAATGAATTGAATTGAAAACGATTTCGAAATGAAATGAATTGAAAACGAATTCAAATTGAATTGAAAACGAATGAATTGAATTGAAAACGATTTCGAAATGAATTGAATTGAAAACGAATTCAAATTGAATTGAAAGTGGATTGAAATGAATTCAAATTGAATTGAAATTTGAATTGAATAGAAATGAACTTTGAAACGAATTTATAAAGAAGAATTCAATTTTGCTTTGAATTGAAATGGAAGTTGAAATAGATTTTGAAACGAATTTTAAAACTATTTATATAATTCGTTTTGAATAGAAAATCGACGAAGTATATATTATATATATTATATATATAATATAATGGCCTGAATAGAACGCGCCGCGCCGCGGCAGTTCGTGAATTTCGACCATTTATTTCAAACGGACATTGCGGGAGATCCGACCGTCGGATTCTCCTAAAACCGGAACCGTTGGGTTCGTATCGAAAAGAGCTTTCTAGCGAATGTAAGAAATTTGAAATCTAACGGTTGGATTTGGAATTATGTCCAAATCAAATTTGAAAAAGGTCGCTGTAAGTGCAGTTCGATGGCCATTGATGGAAATCGACTGTACGGGCCTTGATAAAATTATTAAAAATAGTAATAATTTGTGTAAAATCATAAGAAATGATTTGTGAAGATTTGGGATGAAAAACTCCATATTTGAAAAGATTAAAATAGATTTTTATCGAAATGAACTAGTTTTGAACTAGAAATATAATTCTATTTATTTTTAAATAAATAAATTGAATTTGAAAAGGGTTTTGAAAATAACCAGAATTTCCAATGATTGCATTGGAGTGGATTTAAATCGAAATTGTCTTCGGAATATTTCGATGTTGGAATTCGTGATTATACAGATGTTGTTATGGAAATTTGAAAGATATATATTTATATCGTTTTTTCCAATACGACATTTGTTAGTCGTAGAATTTGATATTGAATATAAGCCGGTATATTTTCTATTCAGAGCCTTGTATTGAATATCAAATGTGATTTGGGTTTGTCGTGAATGGTGTCTTCACTAACACTGTTCTTGAACCCAGTTGAGAAAAGATTAAATCTTTTTATTTAGATTTAATGAAGTGTACCAATTAAATGATATTTAATTGGAATTGAATTGGTATTGATTTTTGGGTTTATCGTGAACAGTGTTTTAAATAACACTTGTTCTTTAACCCGATAATTAATGGAATGTGATTTTGGGTTTATCGTGAATCGTGTTTTAAATGACACTGATTCTTTAACCCAGATAACGATTAAAACTAAGTGGAGTTTTAATGAATCTTTAATTAGATTGAAAAGATCGAGAATGGAGTATCACCAGTTTTACTCCAGGCGATAGTTAAATCTTTAATTAGATTTGAACGAGAAATGGTAATTGAATTACCGATAACACTGTGGTGTTAGATATGAAGTACTACCAGTTTTACTTCATGGGATGAATAGGTTGGGATTGGGAAATAAAATAAATGATTACTTTGGTGTGGTTCGCTAATCCCGACTAGTTTGAATTGATATTCAAAGGAGATTAAAGAATAAATTTAAAGAATTTATCTTGGATAAAATTAATGGGAACTTTTCCCAAAGTATAGGAATATTTGAATAAAAGAATATTCTGAATTGGAATGAGGCGTATGTTGTGTTTGTGTAACACTTTTATAATATATACGCGAGTTATTCAGAAAGACCGGGTTTATCCCATTCTGAATAACTGATTCGACGTGGTGTCGAAGATGAAGACGGTGGTCGAAGACCAGAAGTCTTCACGTCGTTTGGGTGATAACTGATGATCTTGATTGGGCTGTACACCCAAGAAGATGGAAACAGTTGGTGATCGTCCAGACGTACTTGGAGATCGATGGAGATGCGGGGTACTAGGTGCCTCCGGTTTCGTTCAGACCCAGAACGGACGTGTAAATGGACAGTGTGTCTGACATTGGATTTTAGTCCGTGTGGTTGATCTCTATTAAATATACATCTGTTTGGCGGCGGAGAATTTATTCTCTTGCTTAACACCCTTCTCTGAGATGTACGAGCTCAGGGGTTATATATTGATGGATATCAAACGCATGGAGTGAATTGCCTGTGTGGCATGCCTAAGTGGCAATTGATCGAGGCTTCTGTTGAAAAGCAAAGTCTTGTGGTGATGATCGAAGCACGGCCTTTGTGGCGTAGCTTTGTGTAACGTTTACTTCGCGAGTTTCACACCCGGTATGAACCAAAAACGGGAGACGAACCTCAGGGAGGGCATGCGTTTCTTTCTAGTTAGAAGTGGCGTCAGTGGTTTTACACGCCCTGACGAGTTTGACTTATGTGGTTGTTGCTGTTGCGAGGCGCCTCGGTTATATCGGTTTCGGCCGATGCATTCTGGTCGGCAGACGGACCAGACTTACACCCCCATAGGGTGGGGAAACGTAGTGTTCAGGGTTTAAGTTTAATCCACATCGGTGGACCGGCCCTGTCGCTCCAAGGGTCGATGCGCTCTGACCCTGTGGCTCGGGCTAAAGAGTCACGAATCGGTTGAGGACTATCTTTTGCCTCGGTTCATAGACGGAAATCCAATTTCCAAATACGTGACATTTGCGGTTTTATTTGTAGAGCCTAGTATGGCGACATAGTGGGATGGGGCACTTATGCCGCCTATGATTGATATTTATGATTTGAAGTGTTTTATACACTATGCACTTATAATAATATCAAATGATTTGTTTTAAAACGTATCAAGCATTCTTTGGCTGTTATAAGGGAAAACCCTATCCTCGACTGCGTTGCATTGTGTGATGGGACCTGGGTCTTATAACAGCTTCATTTTTCTTTATTTAGCATTGCGCTGTTGGTTTTATGCAATGGTATTCTTGGGAGGAAACCCGTTCCGTGTTATACGGCGTGGTCCCTTGATTTACCTAACTTTGAAAATAAAGATTAACTGTTTTAGTTCTCACACCAGTCACATGACTGACCTGGAGTTTATTGTTTTAACCTAAACTCTGGGTGCCCTTATTTTGACACGGGCAGCTAGAAGTTTTGGGTTTTGCAGATTTATATTCACAGGATCCTGGTTTACAGCTGGAACGATATCCGGAAAGCTTTGTATCCGTATATCTCTTCTAGTTGTGTATTGTATTATTTTCCGCTGCTATGTAATTTAAATCTCTGATATTTCTGTGTAATATTCATTTATACTCTGTATATTCTTGTAATCTGATGTATTGTTGTAATATACAATGAAATGTTCTTTTGTATGCGTTCTGTTGTGGTTTGTTCTCGAACTATCCGACGCTTTCCTTTACGGGGAAGTTACGGGTTTTCACAGCAAATAAAAGAACAAGTTTATTTTCAGTGTATATTTGTATTTGTGAATACAAATAAAAAGTGGACTTTAGTTTTCAATGTTTTATTTGTATTCGAGGATATAAAATAAAGGACAAATTTCATTTTTGTGTTTTATTTGCATTTGTAAATGCAAATAACGGAACAAATTTCATCTCAATGTTTTATTTGTATATGTGAATACAAATAAAAAGGACAAACTTTATTTTCTGTGATTACTTGTATTTGTGAATACAAATAAAAAGGACAAATTTTATTTCAATGTTTTATTTGTATATGTGAATACAAATAAAAGAACAAATTCCATTTCAGTGTTTATTTGTATTAGTGAATATAAATAAAAAGGACAAATTATATTTCAATGTTTTATTTGTATATATAAATACAAATAAAGAACAAATTCTATTTTTAAAGTATATTTGCATTGTAGAGTGCAAATAAAAGAATAAACTTTAATTTCAAAATATATTTATATTTGTGAAGGAAAATAAAAGAAAAAGTTTTATTTTTAATGTATTTGCATTGGTGGATGCAAACAAAAGAATAAATTTCATTTTCAATATATATTTGCATCGGAGAATGCAAATAAAAGAATAAATTTTATTTTCAATGTATGTTTGCATTAGTGAATGCAAATAGAAGATCAAACTTTAATTTCAATTCTAGAATAACACAAAAAGGGTATTTTATGTTTTACACTTTTCAATTTGAACTAATAACAAATAAAAGAAATCCTTTTATTTGTTTATACTTTTCTATACGTTCTAACAACATATAAAAGAATATTTTATATGTATATATTTTTCTATGTATTTAATGTCAAAAAGTGAATTTTATTGGTATAATAAATTCTAATTTTCAAATGACAAATAAAAAGTAAATTTTTATTTATCTAATAAATTCTGAGTTTCAAATGACAAAAAAAAATGAATTTTATTTGTGCAACAAATCCTAAGTTTCAAGCGGCAAATAAAAGTGAGTTTTGTTCCACTCATCATGCTTTAACCAAAATGTGATCTTTATTTGACCAAAAAATGTGATTTTTATCTCAATACTATGTTTTAACAAAAAATGTATATTTAAAAATACATCTTTAAAATATATTCCCTTTATTGTTTTTAATTTGACAATAAAAATGTATCTTTAAAATTTCTACTTTTTATTGTAAGCAATGTTACATAAAAAAAGTCATCTTTTAATTCCGTCCCTTTTAATGTAAATAATATTACACAAATATATATATTCATATATTTTTGTTGAAAAACTAGTTCAACAAAAAGACTTAAAAATGTTTGTTCTATTTTGTTGAAAATCTAGTTCAACAAATATAACAACAATGTTTGTTTTCAATTTTGTTGCAAATCCTGTTTTAACAAATATCACAAAAATGTTTGTTTCCATTTTTGTGTTACAAATTCTGTTTTAACCAATTTACCACAATTCTGTGTTCCACATATGTTGAAAATTCTAATTCAACAAATTTACAAAATTTGTTGTCTTATACAGTTGACCATTTATATAAACAAAAATTATACATTTTTGTTTAATCAAATTCTAATTAACAAAAATGTTAATTTTGACAATTCTATCACCACATAACATCATCAAACAAACAGATGTATATATTATATTCGACATAGAATAATAACAACATGAATTAACTGTAGATTAACAACAATAATTTCAGGATTATTTATAATTATAAAGGAAAGAAAATAAATAGATTTCTCACAACATACACACAGAATCCACATAGCAATTCATAATTTAATTTTAAAAATTAAATATAGAAATTCTCAACAATAGCTTTCCATTTCTCCAAAATTTAGACGAGCTCTAAATCTTGTTCAAAGTGGTCTCATTGCGTAGATCCGGCCAAAATGATCCAACATATTTTGTTTCATCAAATTCTGATTCGATTTGCATAGGATATGTACATTTAAATTTTTGATTACATTAATTAATTAAAATAATAACTAAAATCAGTTAAGGCCTTAATTACATTTGGAGAAAATAGTGGCCGCCCCTTTTTGGTTTCTTCTTCTTCGTTGTATTTCTATCAGGAGAAAACCCATCTGCTCGCATCTGACTTCGACACCCCGCGCCTTCCATGTCTTGATTCCACGCAATTCAGGCAAAGAAAAAAAAGGATCCCCATCGTTGAATGATTAGAGCTCATTGAGGTCTTCATGTTTGTCGCTGAACGATTTGCAAATCGAGGAATGGATTGAGAGAGATTTGAAGGGAAAAAGGAGGGTGTTTCTGGCCATTCATGAAAGATGGTGGCGGCGGCTATGAAATGATTTAGGTTTTAGAGAAGGCTAGGATGTTATAGTAGAGCCAATGTATATATATTTGTATTTATCTATTTTTAATTTATTATTTGGTTATATTTATGATCTTATCCTTCACTTGTGTCCCTACATATGTAGTAGGTTACAAATGAAATGAATTAGCTGACTAGGCAGGAGTTAATCTACTCAATGTTTTTCTCTTATTCAAAAATTCAAAAAGGAAAACATAGGGAGAGAGAAACGGGAATGCAATTAATGCATGATTTATGGTATGATGTCAATTGTTAGAACGTTTAACTTTTAAATTCCAAAACACATGACATTAAGTATCATCATTTATGTAACATATTCAATGAGTTGGAAAGAATAAATAGGAGAGAAATATATATATATATATATGTGTATATATATATATATATATGCTTATTCATATATATATATATATATATATATATATATATATATATATATATATATGTAGGTGATTTGTTTGTGAAGGAAAAATAACAACAAGGAAAAGCAAAAGGAGGAAGGATAAATGAATGCATGGTTAAGTAACATAAGGAATGATACATGATGAGAAAAATAAAGTAAAGAAATTAATAGAATAAAGGATAATAAATTGCATGAATGAGAGAGGTGAATGCATGGTTAATGCTAATTGTGACAAGTTTGTGAATATAAAATTTCAAAATATATAACATTAAAATTGTAGAACTTAAGGAACATATTCAATTGGACATATAAGAACAAGACAACAAAAATGACTAGAAATGCACATAAATAATATAAACAAAATATATATATATATATATATATTTAAGGGAATAATATATATATATATATATACATGTGGGAATTGTTTGTTTTTGTAAGAATAAATAATAATAATGGGAATAGGAAAACAATGGGATAAAAATATAAGGAACGAGAGCATGCAAATGAAATAAGTTGCATGAATGTAGAAGTAAGGAAATAAATGAATGCATAGGTAAAGTGAACTAGGATGCATGAATGTAGAGAAAAGAAAGAAAATAAAAAGAAAAAGAAAAAGAAAAAAAAGAAATGTGAGCATGCAGATGCATGAACGTAGAAATAAAGAAAGAAATGAGTTATTAATGAAAAAGTGAAGAGAAAGAAACCAATGATTTTGGGGAAAATGGAAAAAGAAGAGGAAAAGAAAAAGAAATAATAATAAATAATAAACTTCATAAAATGTGAATGAGCAAAGAAATTTTGTGCATGATTTATTTGATTATTAATGTCAACATTAATTTTCGTTAACTGCTAGTTATAACATGCGTTGACACTCTATCTCTTTACAATTTCTCTTATACAATTCAAACTAGAAACATAGTTTTATTATCAATATATTATTAATAAATCAACTTCTTATCAATATATTAATTTTATTTAAAAACTTTTTTTATTTAATAATGGAATGTATTAAATTCTGGTACGTTTTCTAACCAAATTATTAAAAATAAAAAATTTAAATTGGTTCAGATTTTCCGGGTTGTTACAATCTCCCCCACTTAAAATCTTTTCGTCCTCGAAAAGGAAATGAGCTAAAAGTTGTTTATTTAACTAATTTAATTTTCATTCTTTTATTGTTTTCAATATTTTATTCGTTGAATTAATATTCACACAACACAACCAGCAATCAATTAATTGAATAAATTTTCAAATATATATAACTTTTATATACTAAAAATCATATTTTCTAAAATCCAACTATATATAATTACAAATACGTTAATTATAAACTCTGAACTCATTCTAGGGTATTGCTAACCCTATCTCTAATGAGTATTCTTATTGGATATTACTAATCCAATCTCTGATGAGTCTTTTGTTCAGTTCTAACGAGTTGTACCCCTCTAGCTAGAAAGAAACGTGTGCACTCCCTGCGTTCCCTTCTCCCGTTTTTGATTTTGGGTATGGATTGGCTATCCAGTAATGGGGCCATCCTTGATTGTGAGAAAAGGGTTGTTAGGCTCCTAACCCAGCTCGGTAATACTTTGGAAATTTCTTGTAATCCCTCGTATGCGGTTATGCTTAGTTATCTTGAATCGCTAGATGCCTCTGTTGAAAATTTGCAATCAGTTAGAGTGGTCCGGGAATATCCGGATGTCTTCGAAGAGGTGAAGGGCTTGCCTCCGAAGCGGGAAATAGACTTTCGCATATATCTTGTAGATAATGCAAAGCCCGTTGCGTTACCCGTTAGACACATGGCTCCACGGGAAAGGAAAGAGCTCAGTAAACAGATTAAAGAGCTTCTAGAAAAGGGGTTCATTAGGAGAAGCATTTCAGAATGGGGCGCTCCAGTGGTGTTCGCTACAAAGGCGGATGGTTCACTCCGTCTATGTGTTGACTATAGGGAGCTCAACAAGCTAACGAAAAAGAATAGGCACCCTCTCCCTAGAATTGACGATTTGTTTGACCAGCTTGTAGGAGCGTCTGTTTTCTCCCAACTCGATTTAGCAACCGGTTTTCATCAGCTAAGGGTGGCTGAAGATAGCATCGATAAAATGGCGTTCAGAACCCCAGACGGCTTCTTTGAATGGCTTGTCATGCCTTTCGGCTTGACAAATGCACCTGCTTACTTCGTGGACCTGATGAGTAGGGTATTTAGAGATTTCCTCAACAAATTCGTAGTGGTCTTCGTAGATGATATCCTTATCTTCTCAAAGAGTGAAGAAGAACATGCTTAGCACTTAAGGGCAATCATGGAAACTTTGCGAGTCCATCAACTAAAAGCCAAATTCTCCAAATGCCACTTTTGGAGAGAAGAGGTGAGGTTCCTTGGGCACATAGTATCCAAACAAGGGTTAGCAGTGGACCCTGCTAAGGTAGTGGCGGTACAAGATTGGAAGACACCAAGGAATGCAACTGAGGTCCGAAGCTTTCTAGGACTAGCAGGTTTCTATCGAAAGTTTATAAGGGATTTTGCGAAAATCTCAGCTCCACTCACGAAATTGACTAAGAAGAATCTAGTGTTCAATTGGGATTTGGATTGCGAATTTGCTTTCCAACGACTGAAAAGGGCTCTTACTACAGCCCCAGTTTTGACGCTGCCAGATGGGAGCAAGATGTTCACTGTTTATACGGATGCTTGTGGGACAGGGCTAGGCGTCGTCTTAATGCAAGAAGGAAGGGTAGTAGTTATGGCGGGAGGCAGTTGAAAGTGCACGAAAAGAACTGCCCAACCCACGATCTTGAGTTAGCCGCCATCGTCTTTGCACTCAAGTCTTGGCGACACTATCTCCTAGGTGAGAAGTTCGAACTTTCCACTGACCATAAATCGCTGAAATATCTTTTCTCGCAGAAGGATCTTAACTTGAGGCAACAAAGATGGATGGAGTTTCTTGCCTCGTACGATTTCGAAATCTCCTACACTCCGGGCAAAGGCAACGTAGTGGCAGACGCGTTGAGCCGAAAGAAATTGACCCTAAGCCCGTTGTTTGTTGAAAGACAAAGCCTAGAGTTTATAGCCAGCTTCGACTTTAGGCCTTCCTCCGATTTCGCACCAGGCTTGCTAGCATCTCTCGAAGTGCGCCCAATTTTAGTGGATTCAGTAGGGACAGCACAACGCGAAGACCCTCAGCTTGTGGAAACAATTGATAGGCTAATTAGGGGTGAGACTTCAAGTCACCTCAACAGATACTCCATCGACGATAAGGGTTTGCTAAGGCGAGACGGAAGACTATGCGTCCCACAGACAAAAGATTTAATAAAGAAGGTTCTCGAGGAAGCACATCACTCCAAGATGACGATACACCCAGGCGGAGATAAAATGTACAAAGATATAAAAAGGACTTTCTTCTGGAACGGCATGAAAAAGGACGTGGCAGAATTCGTTTCTAAGTGTATGGTGTGCCAACAGGTTAACGCGGAACAGAAAAAGCCTGGCGGACTGCTACATCCTCTGGAGGTCCCGCAGTGGAAGTGGGATAGCATCTCAATGGACTTCATCGATGGGCTGCCTAGGTCTAGGAGAGGCAACACTAGCATTTGGGTAATAGTGGATAGGCTTACTAAAAGCGCCCACTTTTTACCTGTCAAAAGTAAAAGAACTGCCTCATCCCTAGCATCACTTTACCTCAAGGAAATCGTTTGACTCCATGGAATACCATCTAGCATTGTTAGTGACCGAGACCCCATCTTCACCAGCGAGTTTTGGCGGAGTCTGCAAGAAGCAGTAGGAACGCAGTTATGCTTGAGCATAGCCTATCATCCCCAAACCGACGGCCAAACAGAGAGAGTGAACAGAGTTTTGGAGGACCTTTTAAGGCTATGCGTCCTTGACTTCGGAGGGACATGGGAAGACCACCTTCCTTTGGTGGAATTTGCCTACAACAACAGCTATCAAGCAACCATCGGAATGGCGCCCTTCGAAGCTTTATATGGAAGACCGTGTCGATCGCCCACTTGTTGGTGGGAGTCTACTGATAAGCTCATACTGGGACCAGATATGATCCGAGAGACTTCAGAGAAAGTAGACTTAATACGAAGAAGGATGAAGACGGCCCAAGACAGACAAAAGTCCTATGCTGACAAGAGAAGGACCGACCTTGAATTTGGGGTTGGAGACAGAGTTTTTCTCAAGGTATCTCCGCTAAGGAACGTTATTCGTTTTGGAACCACAGGAAAACTGGCACCAAGGTTCGTAGGGCCATTCCCTATCATCGAGAAAATTGGGAAAATGGCCTATAGATTAGAGCTACCCGAGAAGTTGGCTGGAGTCCACAACGTTTTTCACGTTTCACATCTCCGAAAATGTCTACATGAGTCAGCTGAGGTGGTAGAGCCAAACATCCTCGAAGAGGCCAAAGTGGAACACGAAGCAACCATAAGAAAAGTTCCAACCCGCATATTAGGAACGGAAGTGAAGAAGCTACGCAACCGCGAAGTCAAGCTCGTCAAAGTTCAGTGGAGCGACGCCAAGGGAGACGCGACTTGGGAAACTGAAGCTAGAATAGGCACTGCCTACCCTTTTCTGTTCGAGGGTACATCCTTGATCTTTCCTTTTCCTTAAGTTGCGCTTTTATCTATCTTATCTTTTAGGTAGAAACCCTTTGGATGGAAAGATGTAATTGAAACATGTTATGGATGATGGTTGCAAGTGGTTGCAAGTGATTGCTAGTGGTTGCTCGTGGTTGCATATACACACACAATCTAGGGTTTAGATCGGCTCAGTCACTTCATATTGCATATGCATATATGTTTGGATTCGTATATGGTTGAACTCTAATGTGTTGTCATATGGATGTTGCATTAGTATTGAATGATTGTGCACTCATGTAGAATCATGAATAGAAAAATTTGCATACATAATGGATTCATGGCACTTACATAATTCGCATTAAGGAGGTCAACTGAATCAGTAGACCGCCTGATTTTGCATTTGATAAGTACATGTACACACACACTTCGCATATGATCATGAAGCATTAGAAGTCTTTTAAGGACAATGGATGCTCGTGTTTGATGGATGGGTAGATGGATGATTGGATGTTAGGATATACATTCCTCCTAACTTGAAGATTTCGGGGACGAAATCCTTTTAAGTGGGGGAGAATGTAACACCCCGCGAATTCTATAACTGTGAAATTCACAAATTAAAGTATAATTAATTTCAAATGAAAGAACTAAGGGAAACGGGATATGCCATTGCGTTCGTCTCGGAAAAATACGCGAATTAGAGTCCGAGTTTTCGAAAAACGGAGTCCGTATGAAGAAGATATGGCCTTCGGAAGTTTCTAAATTAAGTTTAAAATTCGAACAGAATAAAACAGCTCAGAAAATCAAGTTTAAAATTAAAAACCGGGCCCAATTGGCCAGGGCGGGAAAATTCCCGCCTAAGGCACCCAGGTTGACTGGGCTGTCGACCTGGTCTAGCCAGGTCGACAGGGCTATCGACAGGGCTGTCGACAGGGCTGTCGACCTGGTCCAGAGCCAGGTCGAACCCAACCCAACCTGGCTGGCCTATTCTATGTTGGTCGATTTTCAGAAGTCTGCTTTGTCATTAGGGCTAGGTGGCAGGCTCTAATTGGTCTCTCTTTCAAATGAATGGCTACGATCAATCCAAGCAACATCGATGGTCCTAATCAGTTCATAACCCCTATAAAAATGACCCTAGACTCAACCTAATCTATTCATTCAAAAATAAGAACAAGGCCATCATGTTGCTGAGGAACAACTAAGAGTAGCCACCAATTGGAGAGAGGATTAGGAGGCAAATTCTAAAGCATAAAGCAACCTAATCAAATCAAATCAACAAGGAATCGCATCTCCAAATCCCTAAATTGGAGAATTCGCCACACAATTGTAAGTAGAGTATTATTTTGGTATGAACAAATAATTGTGTTGGTTTGTATACTTGATTGTGGTGACAATTAATTCATATTTGTGCGTTACTATGATTCTTATCGATTTGGAATATTGTTTACGTTTGGATATTCGCAAAGCATGTTATTTATTATAAAAACTACATATTTGCGGTAGTTTTATGCAAGTATACGTTTGGAATATTCGCAAATTATGTAATCCATGTTGAAGCTACATGCATGTAGTTGTTTAATTGAAACTCATGCAAGTTTGGGGTTTTGCTACTATGCCATCATAATGTGTATTTTTATACAAAAATCATTTTGTGAGTAATTGGAGCAAATTTGGGTTATTATAATCCATATGAAATTATGTTGAAAATTTGGCATCATGATCTATGTATTAAGCCATACTTTTGTACTAGAAAACCTCTTTGCGAACTTAGGAATATGACTAGGCTATGATTGATATTTTGCATAATTGAAAACCATGTTAGGTCTATATTGTTAACAAGAATTATATGATGACATATGTGGTACATAGCTAGGTTAGATTCAAAATCCCTTTTGCAAGTTTGCATGACTAAAGTAAAAATCATGATTTCATGTTAGAAATATTTATGCCATGGTTATGTGAATAGATTTAAAATCATGATTAAGTTGAACTATACTTTTGTGTTAGTAACAAAAGTAAGCACCTTTGTAAACATGTAGTAACCTTATGAACATGATTTGCTTATGTTTGACATTATGCCTAAATAAAAATATAGGTCTATGTTAAGACTATGTGTCAATAATGATATCCAATTTAGATTCTTAGCTTAACTACAAGTTTACATGCTTTGATTCATGTCACTTATGCTACTATGCAAGTACACCAGTTTCTGTTTTGTAGTTCCAACGTTATGTTGCAAGTTCATGCGTTCACATTCCCCTTTTTTTGTATGTAATCACGCTTTAAGCCTCCCCTTTTTCTCATGGCTAAGTTGGGCTTAAAAGCCTAAGCCCAACATATATTATGATAAACGAACGTATTAAACGGGGGAAAATAGCGTTGGGCCAAATTAATTAATAAATGAAAATATAAAGTAAAAGGGCCCAAATTCAAGTATGGGTTGGGCCCATGGTTGGTGTAACCTTTACACCATTAACTTAATAATGGGCCGCAAATATTTACATATAAGAAAATAAAGAAGAAAGACAAAATATGTAAATGTAGAACATACGATGTGTTTAACCCGAGGTTGGATTGAGTTGTGATGTAAACCTGCCTGGAACCGCCCGGCTGTCCAGTAGTCACAACAATACCTATCCAATGTGGGAGGTTAAACATGGAGCCCAATAAGGACCCGAGGTTAGATTGAGTTGTGGCGTAAGACTGCCCAGAACCAACCGGCAACAGGCAGCCACAACAATACCTGTCTAATGTGAGAGGTCAAGGCTTTAATAAGACAATTAAGGCTGAGTCAGGATTGTTAGGATTAAGTGAACTAAACACTTAATTAAAATGGAACATGCTAAACTAAACGGACTGGTGGGGGTTAGGTTAGAAAACACTTAACCAACTTAGCATGTTGGCTAGAGATAGAAAACCTAGTAACGGGGGACCCTTTTCAGCAGTAACCCTAGAAGGTGTATCATGATACCCTGAAACTAGGCAGGGTGGGGCACGATTACTGGGCTGATTGTAAGAGGTCAAATCGACGGCGGTGGTGTAGCAGTGTAGGTTCTAACGGGGTGCGGGCGTGCACACACTCCGGCGCAGAAAAATAAGGCACTGGACACCAGTAGCATACCTGTGCATTCTAGGATTGTGTCGGGCCGCCACCATGGGACTTGATACACCCCATGGTGGGACCAGCATAGGTAACTATAACATCGGGGGCCGTAAGACACATGTAACTATGCGAGTAGGAGCCGATCATCATAGAATGGATCACATCACCCTGATTATGGGGTGCCAATTGGAAACTAGTTTACATGGGTTCAGAGATTTACATGGGGTACGATAGTATATTCGACCCTAGACAACTTAACCAAGTTTATAGTGCTTTCCCACTTCTTGTTTATACTTATCATACCCAGTTCTTTATTCATAGACAGAATAGTCCTAGACTTACTCAGGCTTTATGTCTGACTCTACTTTTCTTTCGTCTTCTTTTCTTCCGTTCCCCCCCCCCAGGTCCATAGGGAGGGAACACAGCAGCTTGACCAGCCTTAACATCCAGCTTGAAGAGGAGAAATGTATTGCTTGGACCTTTTCGTTTTGAACTATGGCTTTGGACAACCACTATGGGGCTTTTGCAGTTTATCTATGTTTTCTTTATGCTTCTTTAAATAATGTAATCAAGACAGATTATGAAAGTGTTATGTTATGTTTTTGAAAAGGATATAAGACAATCATGGTGATGTTGTTGTAACATGTATTAGTTTTTATGAAATAAAAGTTGTTTTTTTTCCGCTGTTTACAAATATGTGTTCTTATATCTGTCTTGTATATCCGTGACTTATACTTATAAACCTCCACCAAAATTAGGGCATTCCCTTTGAGAGTGACCCTAACGGAGGTGGGGTGTTTCAAATCACCTTCGATTTCCTTCAACGGCCTGTACAGTCGATTTCCTTCAACGGCCATCGAACTGCACTTACAGCGACCTTTTTCAAATTTGATTTGGACGTATCTCCAAATCCAACCGTTAGATTTCAAATTTCAAATATTCGTTAGAAAGCTCTTTTCGATACAAACCCAACGGTTCCAGTTTCAGGAGAATCCGACGGTCGGATCTCCCGTAATGTCCGTTTGAAATAAATGGTCGAAATTCACGAACTGCCGCGGCGCGGCGCGTTCTATTCCGGCCATTATATTATATATATAATATATATAATATATATTTCGTCGATTTCTATTTAAAACGAATTTTATAAATCGTTTTAAATTTATTTCAAAAACAATTTCAACCTTTATTTCAATTCAAATCAAAATTGAATTTTTCCTTATAAATTCGTTTTAAAATTCATTTCTATTCAATTCAATTTGAATTCATTTCAATTCAATTCAATTTGAATTCATTTCAATTTGTTTCCAATTCAATTCGAATTCGTTTTCAGTTCAATTCAAATTGGTTTTATATTCAATTCAATTCAAATTCGTTATCTATTCAATTCAATTCGAATTCGTTTCGTTTGCTATTAAATTTATTTCGAATTCGATTTGTTTTCTATTCTATTCAAATTAAATTTGGTTTTCTATTCAATTCAATTTAAATTGGTTTTCTATTTGAATCAAATTCAAATTGGTTTTCTATTCGATTCAATTTAAATTGGTTTTCTATTTGAATCAAATTCATTATATATTCAATTGAAATCAAATTCGTTTTATATTCAATTGAAACCAAATTCGTTATATATTCAATTCGAATTCGTTTCCTATTCAATTTAATTCAAATTTCATTTCAAAATATGCGATTTCGAAATCACTTTTCAATATTCATTTTAAACTGAGTAAAATCGATATAAATATCGTTCACGTCTAAATGGCGTCAATCTAATCAACACGGCTTCATATATTTCTATTTTCAAATGTTCTGTTTCAAATATTTCTTTTTCAAATATTTCTATTTCAAATATTTCGTTTTCAAATATTTCTTTTTCAAATATTTCTATTTCAAATATTTCGTTTTCAAATATTTCTTTTTTAAATATTTCTCTTTCAAATATTTCGTTTTCAAATATTTCGTTTTCAAATATTTTGTTCAACACATGACTAATCTCAACGGATGAGTATGGTCAACACATGAACCTTTATATTATATTGATAAAGATGTAAATTTTATTATAAAAATATTTCGTTCAACGCATGACTAATCTCAACGGATGAGTACAGTCAACACATGAACCTTTATATTATATTGATAAAGATGTAAATTTTATTATAAAATATTTCTTTCAACACATGACTAATCTCAACGGATGAGTACAGTCAACACATGAACCTTTATATTATATTGATAAAGATGTAAATTTTATTATAAAAATATTTCGTTCAACACATGACTAATCTCAACGGATGAGTACAGTCAACACATGAACCTTTATATTATAATATTCTTTGTTTTCTAAATTGGAATGAGGCCCAATCAATCACCATATAATATTAATTATATGGATTTTCATACATCACACGTATATAATAGCATTGAAAAATAATCAACCATCAACCAAAGTGCACTACACTGTATAAGCATCAAATATAGATATCTAATGCTTATAACAGCCTGTCAATCAATCGATCGACATATTTAATCAATCAGGATGAGTGAACTTCAAATTTCATCCCAACACCCGTGTGGGGTTTCAAACAATCAAACACAGATTTTATTTGTGCAGTTGGGCGATGTGTAAAATTTATCGACCCAATCAATATCGGTCAAATCAGTGTATATAAACAAATCGGCCGATTTGTTTATAAATATTCATTTATTCACTTTCACGTTAAAAATTATATTTTTAACGATCAAAATATTTTATTCAAACTATGAATATTCTGTTCGGTTCATTTATTCAATAAAATAATATTTTTTATTTCTCTAACATATTTTAGAAAATTTCGGCGGCATAACGGCACGATACTAGAAACGGGACAAGGCCTAGCCTTATCCCCGGTCTAATGAAGGCCCACGCCATTCACATATCAATCAAATTTACCAAACAACCAAATTCAAATCAAATCATCTAACCAATTTATGCAATCAAACAAACAAGTCCATGGTCTGTGGACGATTGTGTCGGGTGCTACTAAGCACCGTCTGCATCCTAGTATATATATAACTAGAAAAGAAATTGAAAGGTGAGAAATTCTCACAGATAGCTATCCAAATTCCACGACTCTTCTTTTAGATAAATCTTCGTCGTTCTCGCCCTTTGTCGATTTCATTGCCCGCTAGTCACTATATATATAAAAATCACATTTTTATTTCTCTATTCCATATATAAAAATCGAATTTTTACTTTGCTATTCAATATATAAAAATCGAATTTTTACTATGTTATTCAATATAAAAAAATCAAATTTTTACTATGTTATTCAATATATAAAAATCGAATTTTTATTCTAATGGTAACCTTATAAAGATCGCATCTTTACCCAAATGAAGACATCATAAAAAATCTTGTTTTTCCTTGATTAAAAATATCATCTTTTCTAATTAAAAATATCAACTTTCATGTTATAAAAATATAACTCTTCATCTTATAAAAATATAGCCTTTTCGATATGAAAAATTCAACCTTTCTATTTTAAAAATTCTAACTTTTCCTTTATAAAAATTCTAACTTTCCATTTTAAAAATCATTTCTTCTCTATTTTAAAAATCTATGTTTACTCCTCGCTATTTATATATTTTATAAATTTCCAAAACAATACCCATTTTATTTATAAAACAACATGCTTATTTTATTTATATTTATATTTAAAACAATATGATTTTCCTATATAAAAACTATGATTTTCACAAACAAAACTGATTTAAACTCTGATTTAATATCATGATTTATATGTTAATAAAATCGAATTCATAAAAACTCACTGCTCCTCGTCGATTTCCATTCTGGAGTGCTACGGTCGGGGTCAGGTGATCAGGGAGGCTCGGCTCGGCGGCTTGAGGTGCTCCGGTAGGTGGCGATCTTCGCACGAGAGGGTGGCAGCGCTGGGGGGGTGTCCGGCGGTGGAAAATCGAACGGGGGGGGGGGGGGGGGTCTCGACTTCGTCGCGCGGTCTTCGATGGACGAGGGGGGGTTCGAGAGGAGGTTGGCGCCCTCGTTTAAGGCGGCGGCGACACCATTGGAGGAGCGGCGGCTCCTCCGCCTCTTTTTCTCTTTTTTTTTCTGAACGATTTAAAATGAGAGAGGGGGGCCAATGTGATTTAAGGGGAAGAGGGAAAGGAATTTTTTTTAATTTTTAATTATTTTATTTTGCAAAAAGATGACTTTTACATACGACATCGAAACGAGGCCAACCCCCTGTCGTCCATAGCGTTTTACCCCCATTCCGAACACAATGGGATATGTATCGTAGGCTGATTCGACTGTTTCGACCAGTTTCCGTTAAAATCAACATATAACTCTATATATTGATTTTAAACGCGCATTTCAATTTACTGGGGTCACATATTAACTCTAAAAATTCCAGAAAAATATTTTCTAGCTTCGTATTGACGATACGGTCCTAACTAAACTAGTTTCGTCGAATTCTGAGATCGTTTGAAAAATGGCCATTTTTCAGTCGATTAAAATCAACTGAAACTGGTCAAACGCGTTTTCCTTCGCCACGTTCACATATTGATTCGAAAAATTATGAAATTTGGAATCTAGCAATTATTTAACATTGCGGATCCAACAAAAGTGGTTTCGTCGAAATCCGAGGTCGTTTGCAAAATTCCCATTTTTAAGGGCCCGAATTCCATAGCGACTATTCAGAATTTTCAACTGGACATATATTTTGATTCCCGCTATGAAATTTTAATTTTTCGGATTCGTCGAAAAGATATCATCAATTAAATCCTAATGTTTTTGGTTTCACTAAAATCCGGATTGTTTTGCACCCGGTACATTCAATTGAAGTTTGAAATCGAATTATCGAACTACCACGCCATTTCCAATTCCATTTATAATTATATATAATTATATATTTTCTAACGACGACGTATAATATATACGTCGAATTCTATTTAAGATAAATTTTCGTCGATATTATTTAAAATCATTCATTTTAAATATAGAAAATTCGCTAAAGTTGCCAAAATAAAAATTTAAAACTGGCCCAGATTTTCCGGGTTATTACAATCTCCCCCACTTAAAACTTTTCGTCCCCGAAAAGGAACAAAGTCGAAAGTGGTTTGATTAATCAACTCTACGTTCGATCTGGCTTCCATTCTCCAACTTTTCAGTTTCTGAGAATTTTCAAATTTTCAAAAATTTGGCTAACACCCTAAATTTTCGAAAAATTTCGCCATAACCTCCCCTGCACCGGAAGCCACGGAAAAATCCCAAAATTGCCATATAGGTCTTCTGATCTCAAAAAGAAAAAGAAAAAGCCAAGCGGCTAGCCAATAGGCTCATAAAATCATCATCACCCAAACAAAACAGTAAATTATGTAGTAAACATGTACCTATTTGTCGGGCAAACAAATTTTATTCTTCGGCTCTAGCCTCCTTGCTATGACCTGTTCAATGTAAGTATATGTATATGCAAGCAAATGCTACCAATTTTCAATATAGTTCAATATTTGATTCAATTAGGCATAATGGTTAAAAATTAGCAAACAAATAAACAAACAACACTCGATCAATTAGTGGATTAACGTTTCAAATTCATAAATTTTGATACATATATATACAAAAATCCCATTTTTGGTGCCAATTCACAACAATATGTTCTAGCTATATTGGTTTTGGTTCTCACACCAGTCTAATGGAAATATATAGATATCACACCTTCGTCACTCGAAAATAAATGCCGATGATGTTTCGAACCACCATCAGAACATCTCCGGGCGACTAGAGTGCGGTTCTATATCTACCCGGTATATTAAAACTTCGAATATACGTTCATGACACGTATATGCAAAACCATTATATATTGGATTTCCATATTCAAAATAAATAAATATTCAAATACGTAGGATTGATTTAAATTTTCAAAACAAAATTGTTTTCATTTGAAAAATATACGCTTCACACTCGTTCTAGGATACTACTGATCCTATCTCTAACGAGTCATTCTAATTGGATATTACTACCCCAATATCTGATGAATTCTTTCATATGGTTCTAATGTGTCTTGTTCTCGAGCTCTGTAAACCAAAGCTCTGATACCAAATGTGACGACCCGTTTCTTCCCCGTGAAGGAAAGGGCGGATACTTTGAGTACAACACACAAATGAATGCAGACGGAAGAACATTTCATTGCTATTACAACAATGCATCAGATACAGGAATATACAGAGTATAAATGAATAAATTACATTCGATAAATACCAGAGATTACACTAAATTACATAGCAGTGGAAAAATAATACAAAGCACAACCGAAGGTGATATACGTATACAGAGCTTTCCGAATATCATTCCAGCAGTAAATCAGGATCCTGTGAATATAAATCTGCAAAACCAAAACTACTAGCTGCCCGTGCGGAAAATAGGGGTACCCAGATTTTAGGTTAAAACAATAAACTCCAGGTCAGTCATGTGACTGGTGTGAGAACTAAAACAGTTATTTAAAGCTTTACTTTAAAATAGATCAATTCAAGGGACCACGCCGTATAACACGGAACGGGTTTCCTCCCAAGAATACTAGTGCATAGAATAAACAACGCAATGCTTTTTCGAAAAATGAAGCTATTATAAGACCCAGGTCCCATCACACAATGCAACGCATGCCGGAGGATAAGGTTTTACCTTATAACAGCCAAACATGCTTGATACGTTTAAAACAAATCATTTGATACTATAATAAGTGTATAGTGTCAAAACATTTCAATCATAAATATAAATCATAGACGGCATGAGTGCCCCATCCCACTATGTCACCATACTAGGCTCTACAAATAAAGCCGAAATACACGTATTGGAAATTGGATTTCCGTCATGAGTCGAGGCAAGGGGCAAGCTCCTCTCCGCGCTCGAGACACTCTAGCAAATGCCTCAGGGCTACACACTCTGGGCAATCCTTGGATCGGTTGGGCCGGTCCTCACTTACATTAGAGGATTATTTATTCCTGAACACACGTTTCTCGGTATTTACAGACCTATAATCGAGGCACCTCATTCCAACAACCACAAAGGTCAAAAGTATATAAATGTCAGGGATGGTAAGTCACTGATACCACCAAAGCTAGAAAGAAATGTCGTGTTCTCCCAACAGTCCGTATCCCGTTTTTAACTCATACCGAGGTGTGAGGCTCGCGAATTCACGTTACACACAAAGCTGCCACTTAGGCGTGCTTTGATCATCAACCACAAGACTTTGCTTTTCAACAGAAGCCTTGATCATTGCATCTTAGCGTGCCACATAGGAAATTCATGTCATGTTATTGATATCTATCGATATATAACCTCTAAGCTCGTACGTCTCAAAGAAGGGCGTTAGGCAAGAGAATAAATTCTCCGCCGCCAAACAGATATATATTTAACAGAAATCAATCAACACAGAATAAAATCCAATGTCAGACACACAATCCATTTACAAGTCCGTTCTGGGTTTGAACGAAACCGGAGGCACTTTCCTCGCATATCCATCCATCTCCAAATACGTCTGGACGACCACCAACTATTTCCATCCTCTTGGGTATACAGCCCAATCAGGATCGTCAGTAATTATCCAAACGATGTGAAGACTTCTGGTCTTCAACCACCATCTTCATCTTCGACTTATCGACGAATTGGTTATTCAGAATGGGTATAAACCCGGCCTTTCCGAACAACCCTCGTATATTAAAAACAAATGTTACACAAACACAACATACGCCTCATTCCAATTCATATTCTCATGGAAAGGTTCCCATTAATTTTATCCAAGATAAATTCTTTAAAATTTATTCTTTAATCTTCCTTTGGATGTCATTTCAAACAAAAATATGGTTTTTCCAACTAGTTGAGATTAGTGAACCACAACGAAGTAATTATTTATTTTATTTCCCAATCCCAACCTATTCATCCCATGAAGCAGAACAGGTAGTACTCCATATCTAATACTATGGTGTTATCAGTAAAATTAATTACCATTTCACGTTCAAATCTAATTAAAGATTTAACTATCGCTTTGGAGCAAAACTGGCGATACTCCATTCTCGCTCATTTCTAAATTTGATAATTTAGATTATCCATTCACATTTCAATTTAATTGCAGATTCATTAAAACTCCTTTTTCTGGGTTAAAGAACTAGGTGTTATTTAAAACACAGTTCACGACAAACCCAAATCACATTCTATTTATTATCGGGTTAAAGAACTAGTGTTATTTAAAACACCGTTCACGATAAACCCATTTCAAATCCAACCAAATATATTAGAAATTCCGATTATTTAAAACCCCTTTTTAAATATAATTTATTTATTTAAAAAAAAATCGGGTTTTAAATTTAGTTCAATCTAGTTCATTTCGATAAAAATCTATTTTTATCTTTTCAAATATGGAGTTTTTCATCCCAATTTTTCCGAAATCATTTATTATGATTTTACACAAATTACTACTATTTTTAATAATTTTATCAAGGCCCGTACAGTCGATTTCCTTCAACGGCCATCGAACTGCACTTACAGCGACCTTTTTCAAATATAATTTGGACGTATATCCAAATCCAACCGTTAGATTTCAAATTTCAAATATTTGTTAGAAAGCTCTTTTCGATACGAACCCAACGGTTCCGGTTTTAGGAGAATTCGACGGTCAGATCTCCCGTAATATCCGTTTGAAATAAATGGTCGAAATTCACGAACTGCCGTGGCGCGGCGCGTTCTATTCAGGCCATTATATTATATATATAATATATATAATATATATTTCATCGATTTCTATTTAAAACGAATTTTATAAATTGTTTTAAATTTATTTCAAAAACAATTTCAACCTTTATTTCAATTCAAATCAAAATTGAATTTTTCCTTATAAATTCGTTTTAAAATTCATTTCTATTCAATTCAATTTGAATTCATTTCAATTCAATTCAATTTGAATTCAATTCAATTTGAATTCATTTCAATTTGTTTCCAATTCAATTCGAATTCGTTTTCAATTCAATTCAAATTGGTTTTATATTCAATTCAATTCAAATTTGTTATCTATTCAATTCAATTCGAATTCGTTTCGTTTGCTATTCAATTTATTTCGAATTCGATTTGTTTTCTATTCCATTCAAATTCAAATTGGTTTTCTATTCAATTCAATTTAAATTGATTTTCTATTTGAATCAAATTCAAATTGGTTTTCTATTCGATTCAATTTAAATTGGTTTTCTATTTGAATCAAATTCATTATATATTCAATTGAAATCAAATTCGTTTTATATTCAATTGAAACCAAATTCGTTATATATTCAATTCGAATTCGTTTCCTATTCAATTTAATTCAAATTTCATTTCAAAATATGCGATTTCGAAATCACTTTTCAATATTCATTTTAAAATGAGTAAAATCGATATAAATATCGTTCATGTCTAAATGGCGTTAATCTAATCAACACGGCTTCACATATTTCTATTTTCAAATGTTCTGTTTCAAATATTTCTTTTTCAAATATTTCTATTTCAAATATTTCTATTTCAAATATTTCTTTTTCAAATATTTCTATTTCAAATATTTCGTTTTCAAATATTTCTTTTTCAAATATTTCTATTTCAAATATTTTGTTTTCAAATATTTCGTTTTCAAATATTTTGTTCAACACATGACTAATCTCAACGGATGAGTACGGTCAACACATGAACCTTTATATTATATTGATAAAGAAGTAAATTTTATTATAAAAATATTTCGTTCAACACATGACTAATCTCAACGGATGAGTACAGTCAACACATGAACCTTTATATTATATTGATAAAGGTGTAAATTTTATTATAAAAATATTTCGTTCAACACATGACTAATCTCAAAGGATGAGTACGGTCAACACATGAACCTTTATATTATATTGATAAAGATGTAAATTTTATTATAAAAATATTTCGTTCAACACATGACTAATCTCAACGGATGAGTACAGTCAACACATGAACCTTTATATTATAATATTCTTTGTTTTCTAAATTGGAATGAGGCCCAATCAATCACCATATAATATTAATTATATGGATTTTCATACATCACACATATATAATAGCATTGAAAAATAATCAACCATCAACCAAAGTGCACTACACTGTATAAGCATCAAATATAGATATTTAATGCTTATAACAGCCTGTCAATCAATCGATCGACATATTTAATCAATCAGGATGAGTGAACTTCAAATTTCATCCCAACACCCGTGTGGGGTTTCAAACAATCAAACACAGATTTTATTTGTGCAGTTGGGCGATGTGTAAAATTTATCGACCCAATCAATATCAGTCAAATCAGTGTATATAAACAAATCGGCCGATTTGTTTATAAATATTCATTTATTCACTTTCACGTTAAAAATTATATTTTTAACGATTAAAATATTTTATTCAAACTATGAATATTCTGTTCGGTTCATTTATTCAATAAAATAATATTAATTATTTCTCTAACATATTTTAGAAAATTTCGGCGGCATAACGGCACGATACTAGAAACGGGACAAGGCCTAGCCTTATCCCCGGTCTAATGAAGGCCCACGCCATTCACATTACAATCAAATTTACCAAACAACCAAATTCAAATCAAATCATCTAACCAATTTATGCAACCAAACAAACAAGTCCATGGTCTGTGGACGATTGTGTCGGGTGCTACTAAGCACCGTCTGCATCCTAGTATATATATATATAACTAGAAAAGAAATTGAAAGGTGAGAAATTCTCACAGATAGCTATCCAAATTCCACGACTCTTCTTTTAGAGAAATCTTCGTCGTTCTCGCCCTTTGTCGATTTCATTGCCCGCTAGTCACTATATATATAAAAATCACATTTTTATTTCTCTATTCCATATATAAAAATCGAATTTTTACTTTGCTATTCAATATATAAAAATCGAATTTTTACTATGTTATTCAATATATAAAAATTGAATTTTTACTATGTTATTCAATATATAAAAATCGAATTTTTATTCTAATGGTAACCTTATAAAGATCGCATCTTTACCCAAATGAAGACATCATAAAAAATCTTGTTTTTCCTTGATTAAAAATATCATCTTTTCTAATTGAAAATATCAACTTTCATGTTATAAAAATATAACTCTTCATCATATAAAAATATAGCCTTTTCGATATGAAAAATTCGACCTTTCTATTTTAAAAATTCTAACTTTTCCTTTATAAAAATTCTAACTTTTCATTTTAAAAATCATTTCTTCTCTATTTTAAAAATCTAAGTTTACTCCTCGCTATTCATATATTTTATAAATTTCCAAAACAATACCCATTTTATTTATAAAACAACATGCTTATTTTATTTATATTTATATTTAAAACAATATGATTTTCCTATATAAAAACTATGATTTTCACAAACAAAACAGATTTAAACTCTGATTTAATATCATGATTTATATGTTAATAAAATCGAATTCATAAAAACTCACTGCTCCTCGTCAATTTCCATTCTGGAGTGCTGCGGTCGGGGTCAGGTGATCATGGAGGCTCGGCTCGGTGGCTTGAGTTGCTCCGGTGGGTGGCGATCTTCGCAGGAGAGGGTGGCAGCGCTGGGGGGTGTGCGGCGGTGGAAAATCGAATGGGGGGGGGGTCTCGACTTCATCGCGCGGTCTTCGATGGACGGGGGGGTTCGAGAGGAGGTTGGCGCCCTCCTTTAAGGCGGCGACGGCACCATCTGAGGAGCGGCGGCTCCTCCGCCTCTTTTTCTCTTTTTTTTCTTTTTTTCTGAACGATTTAAAATGAGAGAAGGGGGGGGGGGGGGCAATGTGATTTAAGGGGAAGAGGGACAGGAATTTTTTTTTAATTTTTAATTATTTTATTTTGCAAAAAGTTGACTTTTACATACGACCTCGAAACGAGGCCCACCGCCTGTCGTCCATAGCGTTTTACCCCCATTCCGAACACAATGGGATATGTATCATAGGCTGATTCGACTGTTTCGACCAGTTTCCGTTAAAATCAACATATAACTCTATATATTGATTTTAAACGTGCATTTCAATTTACTGGGGTCACATACTAACTCTAAAAATTCCAGAAAAATATTTTCTAGCTTCGTATTGACGATACGGTCCTAACAAAACTAGTTTCGTCGAATTCTGAGACCGTTTGAAAAATGGCCATTTTTCAGTCGATTAAAATCAACTGAAACTGGTCAAACGCGTTTTCCTTCGCCACGCTCACATATTAATTCGAAAAATTATGAAATTTGGAATCTAGCAATTATTTAACATTGCGGATCCAACAAAAGTGGTTTCATCGAAATCCGAGGTCGTTTGCAAAATTCCCATTTTTAAGGGCCCGAATTCCATAGCGACTATTCAGAATTTTCAACTGGACATATCTTTTGATTCCCGCTATGAAATTTTGATTTTTCGGATTCGTTGGAGAGATATTATCAATTAGATCCTAATGTTTTTGGTTTCACTAAAATCCGGATTGTTTTGCACCCGGTACATTCAATTGAAGTTTGAAATCGAATTATCGAACTACCACGCCATTTCCAATTCCATTTATAATTATATATAATTATATATATTCTAACGACGACGTATAATATATACGTCGAATTCTATTTAAGATAAATTTTCGTCGATATTATTTAAAATCATTCATCTTAAATATAGAAAATTCGCTAAAATTGCCAAAATAAAAATTTAAAACTGGCCCAGATTTTCCGGGTTATTACAGCTCATGTGAGACTCTTCATGATATCTATTAAGGAAAGCTTTCTAGTGTCGTTTGGAGATTATTTTTGACAACCTTATCAAATCTTTCATGATAACCTTCGTTTGGATGCTTGTCGATATTTCTTTATTTGCGCTCAATGGTCTGGATTACCTTGATTAGAGATAGATTTTGAAGGCTTTGCAAGCTTATTAATGATAACTTGTTTAGTGATCATTTCAAGAACTAAGAACAATGCTTATGGCATGCTCAATTGATGATAAATCTAACAGAATTCCTATGATGACTTTTATAAATCGTACCTTAATGACCTCTACAAATTATCTCAGGATAACTCCACCTATCAATGATGACTCGTTTATTCATGATTATTTTTTGTATGTCTGAAGGCACTGTTATGATTTTTCTCATCCCTTAGCAATGTAGAAGCCTTAATGTAAAAGCGATTGGTCTCCTCCGCAACAACTTCGACTCCTCTGACTGCTAATTTTGTTGTTATATTAGTCTATAGGTTTTTACAACTATTGTTGGATGTTAACCGACTTTAGAAAAAAATTCTCCTTGTTTAGCTAAAGTAGTATACATGTTGATACTTGATTGTACATGCAATATTCTCCAACTCCATGCAGTTATTTCATAGGGTTGCTGTAGAATATTTAATCATATCTATTACAACGAATGCACTATTTTAGTTAATTGAGTCTGTTCATATATTTATAGGGAAGAATATAAAATTTTCAAAAGAACCAGTAAACAACTATATTACACCTTTTCTTCAATCCCCTAGCGTTCAGTAGTTCAATTTGTCAGTGCATCAATTATTTAAGAAGCCTATAATCAGTTTGCTAACTAATCTCAGGATGTTCACATATAATCTCAGGAAGTTTACATATGCCATCAGGAAGTATTTGTTAGCACATAAACTAATATACATGCATGTTCAAGAGAACTATTTTAATACTTTTTGTGAGAAGATGCACACTGATAAAACTAAAGTTTGCTGACTAATTTCAGGAGGTTTTCTAATAATCATCAAATTTAGTGTGCTGCTATAACTAGTCTTTTTCAATGTAAAAGGCAACAGAAACTGTGTTTGTCTAGGGCAACCTGGATAGCGGCCCCGTATACACCTAAATACATGAATGAACCAATCAATAAACCATTATTCCAAAGAACTTTAATCAGATGCTTACACAACAACCACTCATTGACTCTTAGCAGTGTATATATAAAAGAAAGCCAGTTAGAACTTGTTTCGATCAATTGTTAAAAGAGAAAAGCAATAATGTAGATGAGCTATAATGACTGATGTGTTAGCACTGTTTTGTTATCAAATGTTTGTTTAACACTAGCTTCAGTGCACATAAATTATTTTTATTTTCTATTTGCACTAGCTTTCTAGTTTAAGACAGAAAAATAGCATGATGAATGAGGCACAAAATTAATTGAAAATCTTATCATCTCCCATTGTATTCAGTACAAATCTTAACAAAATCAGGAGTTTTCTATATGTCACTACCTATCCCTTATTTTTGCTTCTTCTAGTTTCATTATAGCCAATAGAATCACGATGTCTTCACAAAAAAGTAATGCGTAATTCTATAATAATTGGTTTTACAGTCATAAAGTGTACGGTCGTCTGAAACAAATGGTTGATGGGATCACCAAAATCCCAAGGTTTTGAAAGAATAAAATGAATGTATGCTATGAATCTAACATTTTAAATCAAATTCAGTGCCAGTAGAACCAGGGAGCTAATTTAGGGTTGAGAAAAACCTAATTCCCGAAGATCAAAATCGAATAGCGAACAGAAAGAGTGACAAAATATCGAATTAAACTGAACGTTTAAAAAAAATAAAGGAGGTATAATGCTGATTGTTTATCGGATATTGATTTCATATAATCCTACTTGGAAAAAATAGCCCGAGTGATGGAAAAACTCTGAATCGTCGTCTATCCCTTTTGCAGTAGCCTCAAGGAAATCATCCATGTTGATTCAAGTCGATCGACGTATTGATCCAAGTCGATCGACTTCAAGGCAGAAGCAGGAGATCGAGTTTGGGGAAGAGTTTAAGGGAGGAATAAGCAAAGTGGCATTTGTTGGGGAAAGTGGGTGAGACAAAAGAATTGGCAATAGAAGACATGAGTGCGTCAGGTATGATTTATTCGCAAAAAATGGAATGGTATTTTGGTAATTTCAAAAAGATGTCAAGTAAATTAGTGTAACGAATTTACCATATTAGTAGTAAATGTGAAGTAGGCTTGCCTTGAGAAGGTATTAAGTGGCCGACCTAGCTTGTTGGGTATAAGTGGTTAAGACTAGGTCTACTCCTATTGTTCACCCCTTGGTTGTGGACTAGGGTCATTGGACCCGCCCTACTAGGTCTTAAATGGTCATAGAGTCCACCTTTCTCTTATAACTTACCAAATGGTCATAATAAACGATGGCGTATGAGTGGGGTACTTCCCCGGGAGTTATCGCTTCTAACCGAGGGGACTAGTGAGGGCTGACCCAGGGACGCTTTATATGAGAGGCCTAAAGGAACCACTGTCAAAGGGAAGTATTAAGCAGCCAGAAGTTCACCCAAAGGAACAACTAGATAGTAATGAAGGGGTCGGTCGGAAGGGTCATAAATGATGGTATGTTCCTACCTAAATCTGGTTGTAACAACCCAGAAAAACAAAACCAATTTAAAAACTTTATTTTGAGTAATTTTGATAGAAAATACGTCAGAATTTAAAAATTGGATTTTTAAATAAGGATAAAGCCCTTAAAAATAGCAATTTTGCAAACGACCTCTGTTTTCGATGAAACCACTTTTGTTGGATCGGGAATGACAATTTATTGCTAGATTTAAAATTCCATAATTTTTGGAATTAATATGTGAGCGTGGCAAAGGAAAATGTGCTTTGCAAATTCATGCAAATTGGATTGACCAGAAAATGGCCATTTTTCAAACGACCTCAGAATTCAATGAAATCAGTTTTTTTGGGACAATATAGAGAGATTTATTTTTTTGGAATTTTTGGAATCAGTATGTGGCCCCGGTAGATTAAAATGTATGTTCAAATCTAAAATCGAATGTTTTAAATTTTAATTTGAAGAATTGTCAACTGTAACAGTCGAATGGGCTTATGAAACATATTCCATTGTGTCCGGAATGGGTGTATTTGGCTAGGGGCGATAGTCGTTGGGTTTGAATTGGAGTTCGTTTATGAAAACCCTAATTTTTGAATTAATATAAATATGGGCGAATCAAATAATTTCATTCATATATTAAATTTATAAAAAAAATACGAAAACCCTCGTATTAACCCAGGTCGACGGCGGAAGTTACTCATTCCTTCCCGTCCATTTTCCGGCCACTCCGTTCATCGTTGACACTTGCCCCTGTTGAACTTTTTGAAGCTCTCCCTCCCCTCTTCAAATAAATACCGGGTACACCCCCTGATGCCTTGTATTTTGTGGGAATCACCTCTCCAAAGATCCGGTCTTCAAAGCGTCGCCATCACCTCGATTTGCCATCGGACCTGACTGCGTCACCCGCGTTTTGCGCGCCTCACAGAGGTCTTCGACGTGGTACAACCTGATCTGGTCCACAAGCTACGGATTTGCAGAAATCATTAAACCTAGTTTTGAATAATTTCGACAGGTAACGGCTTTGGTTTTTTATAAAGGGGTTTTACACTTTTAAATGTTTCAAAACATGATTTTAGTATAAAAATCATATCTTTAACATATTTTGTCCAAATCCAGTGAAACCAAAGACATCGGATTCGTAGCGATGTTCTCTACATTCCAGAAGAGACCAGAGATTTTCTTGGAGTTCGATACCAAACCTGAAGAAGTGGAAACCTATGTGAGATTTCTAAATTCAAAAATGGAATGGAAATGCGATGTATAAGTTATATAAGCGAAGTATAAATTATATACGTGTTGTATAACTCATGTACATGTGTTGTACAAGTTATATTAGTGATGTATAAATTATACATGCATTGAATAAATCACATATGTGTTGAAATGGAAGTGAAATATACCTATATATATATATATACTCCCCTCGTCCACAAACCATGGATGATATATATATTGATTGTGATTGGCGTGAAAAATTGGTTGATGAATGCGTATGGTTGATAGGATTGTTTATGGTTGAGAATGATGGATTGTGGTTGAAAAATATTTGTTTGTGGCTGAAACAAAATAGGATTAGTTTGTGGTTGAAACAAAATAGGATTATTTTGTGGAAAAAGAAAAGATATTCGCATGCATGTGAACTAGATCATTGAAATAATCCCCATTGTCAAAAACTGCAAGGTTTTAAGGTAGAGCGAGGAGCCGTCTTCGGGATGGTGCCGATTTTAAATACCCTGCCGTTATGCTGCCGAAATTTTCAGTAATATTCATGTGTTTGAATTATATGCATTGTTGATAATTTATTAATGTACTAGATTATATTCATGTGTTTTTAATATATTCATGGTTGCTATAACGTGTTTATATAATAAAAATCACATTTTTATTATGCATGTAAATCACTATAATACTCATGTGTTGAGAATACTCATGTGTCGAGAATATTCATGTGTTGAAACCATTCATGTGTTGACTAATAAATATTCTAAACTTTAAAAATCACATTTTTATCATATATATAAACCACTAAGATATTCATGCGTTGAAAATGCTCATGTATTGAGAATATTCATGTGTTGAAGCCATTCATGTGTTGAATAAAATATTTATACAATAAAATTTACATTCTTATCATACATATGAACTAATAAATTTTCTAAACTATAAGAATCACATTTTTATCATATATATATATAAACCACTAAAATATTCATGTGTTGAAAATGCTCATGTGTTGAGAATATTCATGTGTTGAAACCATTCATGTGTTGAAACCATTCATGTGTTGAATAAAATATTTATACAAAAAAATTCACATTTTATTGTTTGTATGAACTAATCGAAAGACTAATGTGTTGAGTAAAGTGTTTGATAGATAAAATTAACATTTTTATCGTGTATATGAACTACTAAAAATGTTCATGTGATGAATAAAATATTTTAACACTAAAAATATCACTTTTAGTGTATGAATGAACCGTTAAAATATTCATGTGTTGAATAAAATGTATGAACGATAAAAATATCATTTTTATCACATGTAGGAAGGGAATAAAATAACCGTGTGTTGAAATATATTTTTGTTCGCCAAAAATATTATTTTTAACATGCATGTGAAGTATTAAAAATATTCATGAGTTGAAATAAATATTTGTTCACTAGAAATATTATTTTTAGCTTAGATTTGCATATATGTACATATGTTGAATAGGAAAATGGATTTACTGCTGAGTAAAGAATTTATTAGAGTGCCCGAAAAATAGGTAAACCATAATGAGATGGTTGCGAAATTTTATTATTATATAATCTCCTGTGAGTGCCATTGGACGCTGTGTGCTGGTTGTCATGTGTGAGATTATAAACGTCGCCATAGGATAGCAACAATTAATTTTGAACTACACTAGATGGCATACTGCGTGAAGATAACATACTCTATCATATTCCACATAAGCATTGGGAGCTTATGTGATAAGGCTGAAGATTACCATACGAGTGAGATGCTAGTGTGGCAATGACTATATTTCAGGTTGAACCGAAGACTAATATGGACTATATAAACTATAACTGTAAGTCGCTAGATTAATGAAAACCCCACACGAGTTTGGAGTTGACAATAATCACGTCTCTCTAGTTGGTAAGGCACAAAAAACCATTTATAGGGTGACGTGAATTTATTCTCTGGAGTTAAGAACTATGCACGCTCCCCTATAGACACAAGAATACAGTCACTATAAATATGTGTATGCTTTTTAGGATTTATTGGGTGCCTAATACGACCCAATAAATTTCCAAACCCATTCCCGTACAAAGGAGGTTATGGCGAAATTTTTGAAATTTAAAGGCGTTAGTGAAATATTTGAAGTGAAAACGAATTAGAAATCGTCAAATGAATTGTACATATATATATATAAATATAAATTAAAATAAAACGAACAGCGTGCGGTAGTTCGCGTTTTTGACTCGTAATTTTAAACGAGTATTGCGAGGTATCCTACCATCGGATTTTCTTAAAACCGGACCCATTGGATTCGCTTTACAAAGATCTTTCCAACGATAATAATTATGTTAAGATCCAACGGTTAGATTTTCAGATATGTGTAAATCAAATCTGAAGGAAAACAGCGCCAGTGCCACTGCACGACCTGAAACGTCGTTTAATTAGTTTGAGCTATTTTTAAATAAATAAAAATAGCGATATATCGTTATAAAATATTATGAATGATAAGGAATGGAAATAAACCGATTTTACTTGGTCTGTTTGACATTTTGATGGTTGAATGTGTTTGACATGAAAATTATACTAAAGAACTGGAATGTGGATGTCGAATAATTTAAACTTGGAATGAATTGATTTGAATTCTATATAAACGTGAATTATTCGATAATATAAATATTTTTGTATGAATAAGTTGAAACTGAGGAACAAGAAGGTTCACTTAGTCAAAGTGCAGTGGAGATCCCAGAGACTGTACTTGGGAAACTGAAGAGAGCATTAAGCAAGCTTATCCCAATTGCAGAGTGGACATCTCTGACTAACTCTGGTGCAAGGTACATTTACCATATTTTACATTTCCGTTTTGTTTCCTACTTTACTGTTTTTCCTTTTCGGGGACGAAAAGTTTTAAGTGGGGGAGATTGTAACAACCCAGAAAATCGGAACCAATTTAAAAATTTTATTTTGAGTAATTTTGATAGAAAATACGTCAGAATTTAAAAATTGGATTTATAAATAGGGATAAAGCCCTTAAAAATATCAATTTTGCAAACGACCTCCGTTTTCGATGAAACCACTTTTGTTGGATCTGGAATGTCAATTTATTGCTAGATTTAAAATTCCATAATATTTGGAATTAATATGTGAGCGTGGCAAAGGAAAACGTGCTTTGCAAATTCAACGCAAACTGGATTGACCAGAAAATGGCCATTTTTCAAACGGCCTCAGAATTCAATGAAATTAATTTTGTTGGGACCGTATCAACCCAACATATCCAGATTTATTTTTCTGGAATTTTTGGAATCAGTATGTGGCCCCGACAAATTAAAATGTATGTTCAAATCTAAAATCGAATGTTTTATATTTTAATTCGAAGAATAACCGACTGTAACAATCGAATGGGCTTATGAAACATATTTCATTGTGTTCAGAATAGGGGTATTTGGCTAGGGTGATAGTCATTGGGTTTGAATTTGAGTCCCTAATTTTTGAATTAATATAAATATGGGCGAATCATATAATTTCTTTCATAAATTAAATTTATAAAAAAAATCCGAAAACCCTCGTATTAACCCAGGTCGACGGCGGAAGTTACTCATTCCTTCCCATCCATTTTTCAGCCACTCCGTTCATCGTTGACACCTGCCCCTGTTGAACTTTTTGAAGCTCTCCCTCCCCTCTTCAAATCAATACCGAGTACACCCCCTGACGCCTCGTATTTCGTGAGAATCACCTCTCCAAAGCTCCGGTGTTCAAAGTGCCGCCATCACCTCGATTAGCGAACAGACCTGATTGCGCCACCCTCGTTTTGCGCGCCTCACAGAGGTCTTCGAAGTGGTACAACCTGATCTGGTCCATGAGCTACGGATTTGCAGAAATCATTAAACCTAGTTTTGAATAATTTCGACAGGTAACGGCTTTGGTTTTTTATAAAGGGTTTTTACACTTTTAAGTGTTGCAAAACATGATTTTAGTATAAAAATTATATCTTTAACATATGTTGTCAAAATCCAGTGAAACCAAAGACATCGGACTCGTAGCGACGTTCTCTGTATTCCAGAAGAGACCGGAGATTTTTTTGGAGCTCGCTACCAAATCCGAAGTAGTGGAAACCTATGTGAGATTTCTAAATTCAAAAATGGAATGGAAATGCGATGTATAAGTTATATAAGCGAAGTACAAATTATATACGCGTTGTATACCTCATGTGCATGTGTTGTATAAGTTATATGAGCAATGTATAAATTACGCATGCATTGAATAAATCATATAAGTGTTGAAATGGAAGTGAAATATACGTATATATACACACACACACACACACTCCCCTCGTCCACAAAACATGGACGATGTATATTGATTGTGATTGGCGTGAAAATTTGGTTGATGAATGCGAATGGTTGATAAGATTGTTTGTGGTTGAGAATGATGGATTGTGGTTGAAAAATATTTGTTTGTGGTTGAAACAAAATAGGATTAGTTTTTGGTTGAAACAAAATAGGATTAGTTTGTGGAAAAAGAAAAGATATTCGCCTGCTTGCGAACTAGATCATTGAAATAATCACCATTGTCAAAAACTGCTAGGTTTTAAGGTAGAGGGAGGAGCTGTCTTCAGGATGGTGCCGGTTTTAAATACCCTGCAGTTATGCTGCAGAAATTTTCAGTAGTATTCATGTGTTGATAATTTATTCATGTATTAAATTATATTCATGTGTCGTTAATATGTTCATGATTGCTGTAATGTGTTTATATAATAAAAATCACATTTTTATTATGCATGTAAATCACTAAAATACTCATGTGTTAAGAATACTTATGTGTTGAGAATAATCATGTGTTGAAACCATTCATGTGTTGACTAATAAATTTTCTAAACTTTAAAAATCACATTTTGATCATATATATACACCACTAAGATATTCATGTGTTGAAAATGCTCATGTGTTGAGAATATTCATGTGTTGAAGATATTCATCTGTTGAATAAAATATTTATACAATAAAATTTACATTCTTATCATACATATGAGCTAATAAATTTTCTAAACTATAAGAATCACATTTTTATCATATATATATATATATATATATATATAAACCACTAAAATATGCATGTGTTGAAAATGCTCATGTGTTGAGAATATTCACGTGTTGAAACCATTCATGTGTTGAATAAAATATTTATTCAATAAAATTCACATTTTATTGTATGTATGAACTAATAAAAACACTCATGTGTTGAGTAAACTGTTTGATAGATAAAATTAACATTTTTATCGTCTATATGAACTACTAAAAATGCTCATGTGATGAATAAAATATTTTAACACTAAAAATATCACTTTTAGTGTATGAATGAACCATTAAAATATTCATGTGTTGAATAAAATGTTTGAACGATAAAAATATCATTTTATCACATGTAGGAAGTGAATAAAATAACCGTGTGCTGAAATATATTTTTGTTCACCAAAAATATTATTTTTAACATGCATGTGAAGTATTAAAAATATTCATGAGTTGAAATAAATATTTGTTCGCTATAAATGTAACACCCCGCATTTTTAAGTATAATTAAAAATGAAATAAAATATATGAAAATATGCTTATGATAGGTAAATAATGGTGATGCATAAGAAGAATTAATTAATACATGAAAGAGAAGAAAAATTAGTTCGATAACGGTGTGTGTAAAGGAAAAGATAGTAAAATGAGGATAATTAATTTAAGAATCAGGAATTAGGTAATTTGGACTTCACAATTGCGTTCCTCTCGAAATTTTACATGAAATAGAGTCCGAGTTTTCGAAAATCGGAGTCCGGATGAAGAAGTTATGGCCTGTAGAAGATTCAGAAGGTTTCGGTCAACACAGAACTGGGCAGATCGACCTAGGGGTCGACCTCCCCCATGGGGGTCGACTATAGTGTCGACCTCACCCCCTACAGGTCGACCTGGTCAGCCTGTTTCGGTCCAGAACACGTTTTTGAAGACCAGGGACGATTTTTGATGGTCCGGATTGGTTTTAGGGTTAATCTGATGGCTGAAACGAATTGCTACACCTATAAAAACAACCGAAGACCTAGCCTTCCTTACACACAATTCTATTCTGCTTCTTCTATGCCTCTGTTCTAAATAAAAATAAAAATGGCGTCGCTACTCTGCTGGAATCAAAACTAGAAGCTAATCGACATCAACCTAAGCAACTCAATTCAAATTAGAGATTAAAGCTTCTGCAACGATTCTACAACAATTAAAGTTCTTTCTTTAATCCAGCTAAGGCAAGTACAGTTATTTTCCGCTATAAACGTTAATTATGATTGTGACACGAATTGTAAATCTTAATCTGAGATTATATCTGTTCTGTTCGGTTTAGATCTATCTTATTTTGTATCTCTTTCCTCTTTCTGTTCTATAGCCAGGATACCACGAGCCTGAGCCAATCTCATAAGATATTAACATACGCTAAAATGTTTGGGACAGTAAAATGAATAATGCATAAATTGGGCATGACCAATAGGAGACTAATTTTAGGAAAGAACATGGACTGTAGCTAGAACATGAATCTGAGACATATGACCGGAAATGTTATATTTGTAACATAAAGGGTATTGAACATATGACTTGAGATAAAGAGAATATGGCTTAAGTGTAAAGATTTACATTAAACTAGGTTATCTATTAAATGAAAATAAACACCTAAGTAAGGGATCTTTGGGATATATGACATGCATTGAAATCGATGGTATATTTGGTATAATTTATATGTGAATCTTTTGTACTAGGCAAGTTGAACTAAATTGGGACATGTAAATTATGACCATAACCTGTGACATGAAAATTCATTGCAACGTGGGGTATATGATCATAGTGTGAATCATGACAACTATTTAGGCATGTAAACTTAGGCCAAATTTATAATTAGGCAAGATATGTTTGTGAAACTTTAAGGAATGATTAAATCTGATATATTTGCCTAAATTGCTAGTTCTGCTATATTTGCCTAATCGTCTAGTCCTGTTATATTGCCTAATCTGCTAAATCTGTCATCTGCTAAGTATGTTTAAAATGCCAAATCTGCTAAACTAAATCTATCGAGATGCCTAATCTGCTATCTGCTAAATCTGCTAGTTTGCATAATCTGCTAAATCCGTTAAGTCGCCTAATCAGAAAAATATGTTATCTGCTATATCTGTTGAGTTGATATAACTAGTCCACTATTGACATAATCTGAATTGGCTATAGTTATGAATAATTGACATGTATATTAGGCGTGGGTATAAATGGTAAATCATTAATTAATTGGCCGCAAAGATAAACATGGCTAACACGAGGTTAGAATGAGTTTGGGCGTAATTCTGCCCGGAACCGCCCGACATATTCCAGTGGTCGCAAACAATACGTTATAATGTGAGAATTTAGTCATAACGTGCTTGAAACCCGAGGTTAGACTCAGTTTGTGACAGAAACCTTCCCGGAACCAACCGGCCTAACTAGTAGCCGCAAAGTGTCAGTCTAATGTGAGAGGTCTGGGCATTAATATTTAATTCATGAAAATCTGAGATAAATATGATGTCTAAAACGTGTTGGGTGGGTAAGGTTAAACCAATTAGACCAAAGAATCTGATAAACCCGTTTCGTGAATCTGTAGGCCCAATTACAAAGTTAGACAAATCTGTAAATCTGTAACTGGTTAATCTGTAAGCCTGTTAATCCGAACATCTGATCCGTTAGTCTGAAAACCTGTTAACTTGATTGACTGATCTGTGAACTAGTTGATCTAACCTTTGTATGTTTGAACTTGTAAACAAGTTAATCTGAAAACTGTTAGTATGGGGACACAAGGTTAGGAGGGGAATTACTTGTGTCATCTGTTGTTTGGGACCCATATTAGTCAGTAACCCTTTCTGGTATCAAAAATTTGACACCACAGTAGGTAGGGTCCGGGCACGCTTAATGAACTAATTATAAGCGGTTCATTCTGATAATGGCGAGTGGTGTTGATGGTGTATTCCAACCGGGTCATGTGCGTGCATGGATCCCGGTCTGCCTCTGAGGATGTAAGACGCCGTGACATCTGTAAATAGGTCTATGCCAATTGGTTGTCACTTTAGGGAGTGATACACCCTACTGTGGGGCCGACACAGGATATTTATGTATTAGGGAGCCGATCGCTTGGGGTAGGGTTTTAGGGTACACTTAGTTCTGTATGTTTCTGTTGGTACCGTCTGTTTCTGTTAGGTGGTAACACCTGTCTGTTTCTGCGTGGTACCATCTGTTCGGGTGGTAAAGGCCCATTTACTAGTGTACACCTAATTCTACATTATGTTTCCGTAGTGATTAATCTGTTTATGTTTATGTACCTTCTGTTGGGGTGGTAAAGGCCCATTATTAGCATTCTGTTTCTGTCTGTTTCTGTTCGGGTGGTAAAGGCCTATTACTAGCACTCTATTCTGTGGAAATTATTCTGTATCCGTTTCTGTTTCAGTTTAGACATTAGGGTGATACCTAATTCTGTTATACTAGTATTGGTGCAGAGAAGTGTAAAGCAATAGCTTATATCATTTTGTTCTTCTGTTATATCTGTTGCACCTGTTACAGTTATCTCTCATCCAGTTTTATGTTCATGTCATATTATTATTATCTGTTCATATGATGAAAGTCACTGGACTTGCCAGACTTTATGCCTGACCCTTGTTGTTTCGCCTCTTTCCTTCCGTTTCCCCGCCCCTCCCCCAGGTTTTCTAAGGAGGGAATACTCTAGCTAGATCCGGATTTCTTCTGCTTGAAGTGCTTAAAGTAAGGCTTGTCTTCTTCTGTGGGGATTATGATTTTAAACTATGCATTCCGAAGGCTTTTGTACAAGACTGATATTTTGTACTTGAATTCTGAGATTTGAAAGGATGTAACCATATTGATTTCTGTTTCCGCTGTAATAAAGTTAAAAATTTTCAAGTACTATTTTATCTGTCTTGTAAGTTTCTGTTCTATTTACTAAAATGCTCCACCAAAGTTAAGGCATTCCCTTTGTGAGTGACCTTAACGGAGGTGGGGTGTTACACTTGGTATCAGAGCTAAAGGTTACCAGATTAGATAAAAGTTTTGGAAAACTATTTTCAAAAAGCTTTTAAAAAGGAAGTATTTTCGAAAGTAAATCCTATTTTTGGAAAACATAATCCCCAAAACCATATATCAATCTTTTGATCCTCCGTTTGAATCTTTTTTTCCTTCTTTCTCCAGGGCTCCCGGATTTTTGGGAGGTAACCTCATCGCGGCATGGTTCTGTAGGCTTGATAAGACTACGACACTAGTCAAAGGGCAAATAAATGCCCGACTTCCATCTGTAGCCACAGTAGTCTCGCCTACGGCTAATTTTCTTTCGAGCTTTGTCGGATTTTCCGGGCGAAGGAGGCAGCTTTCGAGGGACTTGTTCACGTGTTACACACAGATAGTAAAGATGAGATTGTGGGAGATTGGCTAAAGAGCACAACCCAAGGATGAGAAACTCATGGACATGGATTTGGTTCACAAAGGAGGCAAAAAGGAAACACAAAAGAAGGAAGAAAAGCCTGAAGATAAAGGAGGAGAAAAGTGCTTTACTTATGGAAGCTTGACTCAAGAGGAAGGATAGAGGACATGACCTACTTCGGGAAGGCAGGTGAATGCTCTCATAGTTGGTGGATAGGATAGAAGTAGGAAAATTTCCGTAGAGAGTTTAGTTTCCTTATCTGATTATTGAGTTAGAACTCTTTCCGATTATGGCATTCTGATTTTGTAGTCGAGTCTCTACACTTTAATACTAGTCTTGTTTCTGATCTGGTTATAGTCTCAAACCCCATAGGGGTTACGACTCATCTGCTGGTGATAGGTTGGGGTTTGAGGATATCTGTGTTAGACGTCAAGTATGACGCATACATTCTGAGTTTTTGTGGGATATGATTTTATCATGCTTAGCTTCCTAAGAATTATTAGGGGACCTGATCTGTACTGGTAGTCTGCAAATATCTGAATAATTCTGATTCCCAGTTTTGACATTGTCTAAAGAGGGTATTCCTCTGGGTGTCAATCTGATGTTGGTCTTCGGGGCCGATACTTAGGACCCATGTCTAATGGGAACCAAGTTTATGTTTTATCTGTACTCGCTTCCATCATTCGACTGTATCCTATCGATCGAATCTTCGAACTTTTGGTAGAAACTCATGGGTGTAAACATGTGTTTGAGACATGTTATGTTTAATGGTTGCAAGTGGATGCAAGTGGTTGCTAGTGTTTGCCCGTGGATGCATAAACAAACACTATGCACTAGATTGGCTCGAAAACACTCTCATACTGCATATGGATGTGTGAGCATTTTCAATTTTTGTGGATGCAAAATGATTGACTCAGCACATGGATGTTGCATATGACTGAATGGTTGTGCACTCATATAGAAATGATATGTATCGAGTAGGAAAGTTGCATACATGTTGGACTCATGGCACTGGCATAATTCTCATTAAGGAGGTCAACTGAATCAGTGGACCGCCTGATCTTTGCATTAGACAAGGAACATATACACACGCTTCTTGCATATGTTCATACAACATTAGAAATCTCTTAAGGACAATGAATGCCTGTGATTGGTGATTGAGTAGATGGATGATTGGATGGTAGGACACATTCTTCTTAACTTGAAGATTTCAGGGATGAAATCCTTTAAGGAGGGGAGACTGTAACACCCCGCATTTTTAAGTATAATTAAAAATGAAATAATATATATGAAAATATGCTTATGATAGGTAAATAATGGTGATGCATAAGAAGAATTAATTAATACATGAAAGAGAAGAAAAATTAGTTCGATAACGGTGTGTGTAATGGAAAAGATAGTAAAATGAGGATAATTAATTTAATAATCAGGAATTAGGTAAAATGGACATCACCATTACGTTTCTCCCAAAATTTTACATGAAATAGAGTCCGAGTTTTCGAAAATCGGAGTCCGAATGAAGAAGTTATGGCCTGTAGAAGATTCAGAAGGTTTCGGTCAGCACAGAACTGTGCAGATCGACCTGGGTGTCGACCTGGGGGCCAGGTCGACCAGGGGGTCGACCTGGGAGTCGACCTCCCCCATGGGGGTCGACTATAGTGTCGACCTCCCCCCCTACAGGTCCACCTGGTCGGCCTGTTTCGGTCCAGAACACGTTTTTGAAGCCCAGGGACGATTTTTGATGGTCCGGATTGGTTTTAGGGTTAATCTGATGGCTGAAATGAATTGCTACACCTATAAAAACAACCTAAGACCTAGCCTTCCCTACACACAATTCTATTCTGCTTCTTCTCTGCCTCTGTTCTAAATAAAAATAAAAATGGCGTCGCTACTCTGCTGGAATCAAAAATAGAAGCTAATCGACATCAACCTAAGCAACTCAATTCAAATTAGAGATTAAAGCTTCTGCAACGATTCTACAACAATTAAAGTTCTTTCTTTAATCCAACCAAGGCAAGTACAGTTATTTTCCGCTATAAACATTAATTCTGATTGTGACATGAATTGTAAATCTGAATCTGAGATTATATCTGTTCTGTTCTGTTTAGATCTATCTTATTTTGTACCTTTTCCTCTTTCTGTTCTATAGCCAGGCTACCACGAGCCTGAGCCAATCTCATAAGAGATTAACATACGCTAAAATGTTTGGGATAGTAAAATGAATAATGCATAAATTGGGCATGACCAATAGGTGACCAATTTGAGGAAAGAACATGGGCTGTAGCTAGAACATGAATCTGTGACATATGACTGGACATGTTATATTTGTAACATAAAGGGTATTGAACATATGACTTGAGATAAAGAGAATATGGCTTAGGTGTAAAGATTTACATTAAAGTAGGATACCTATTAAATGAAAATAAACACCTAAGTAAGGGATCTTTGGGATATGTGACATGAATTGTAATCGATGGCTATATTTGGTATAATTTATATGTGAATCTTTTGTACTAGGCAAGTTGAACTAAATTGGGACATGTAAATTATGACCATAACCTGTGACATGCAAATTCAATGCAACGTGGGGTATATGATCATAGTGTGAATCATGACAACTATTTAGGCATGTAAACTTAGGCCAAATTTATAATTAGGCAAGATATGTTTGTGAAACTTTAAGGAATGATTAAATCTGATATGTTTGCCTAAATTGCTAGTTCTGCTATATTTGCCTAATCTGCTAGTCCTGTTATATTGCCTAATCTGCTTAATCTGTCATTTGCTAAGTCTGTTGAAAATGCCAAATCTGCTAAACTAAATCTATCGAGATGCCTAATCTGTTATCTGCTAAATCTGCTAGTTAGCTTAATCTGCTAAATCCATTAAGTCGCCTAATCTGAAAAATATGTTATCTGCTATATCTGTTGAGTTGATATAATTTGTCCGCTGTTGACATAATCTGAATTGGCTATAGTTATGAATAATTGACATGTATATTAGGCGTGGGTATAAATGGTAAATCATTAATTAATTGGCCGCAAAGATAAACATGGCTAACTCGAGGTTAGAATGAGTTTGCGGCGTAATTCTGCCCGGAACCACCCGGTATATTCCAGTGGTCGCAAACAATAGGTTCTAATGTGAGAAGTTAGTCATAACATGCTTGAAACCCGAGGTTAGACTCAGTTTGCAACAGAAACCTGCCCGGAACCAACCGGCCTAACCAGTAGCCGCAAACTGTCAGTCTAATGTGAGAGGTCTGGGCATTAATATTTAATTAATGAAAATCTGAGATAAATATGATGTCTAAAACGTTTTGGGTGGGTATGGTTAAACCAATTGGACCAATGAATCTGATGACCCATTTCATGAATCTGTAGGCCCAATTACAAAGTTAGACAAATCTGTAAATCTGTAACTATTTAATCTGTAAGCCTGTTAATCCAAACATCTGATCCGTTAGTCTGAAAACCTGTTAACTTGATTGACTGATCCGTGAACTAGTTGATCTAAACTCTGTATGTCTGAACTTGTAAACAAGTTAATCTGAAAACTTTTAGTCTGGGGACACAAGGTTAGGAGGGGAATTACTTGTGTCATCTGTTGTTTGGGACCCATATTAGTCAGTAACCCTTTCTGGTATCAAAACTTTGACCAAACAGTAGGTAGGGTCCGGGCACGCTTACTGAACTAATTATAAGCGGTTCATTCTAATAATGGCGAGGGGTGTTGATGGTGCGTTCCAACCAGGTCATGTGCGTGCATGGATCCTGGTCTGCCTCTGAGGATGTAAGACGTCGTGACATCTGTAAATAGGTCTATGCCAATTGTGTGTCACTTTAGGGAGTGATACACCCTACTGTGGGGCCGACACAGGGTATTTATGTATTAGGGAGCCGATCGCTTGGGGTAGGGTTCTAGGTTACACTTAGTTCTGTCTGTTTCTGTTGGTATCGTCTGTTTCTGTTGGGTGGTAACACCTGTCTGTTTCTGCATGGTACCGTCTGTTCGGGTGGTAAAGGCCCATTTACTAGTGTACACCTAATTCTACATTCTGTTTCCGTAGGGATTAATCTGTTTCTGTTTCTGTACCTTCTGTTGGGGTGGTAAAGGCCCATTATTACCATTTTGTTTCTGTCTGTTTCTGTTCGGGTGGTAAAGTCCCATTACTAGCACTTTCTTCAGTGGAAATTATTCTGTACCCGTTTCTGTTTCAGTTTAGACATTAGGGTGATACCTAATTCTGTTATACTAGTATTGGTGCAGAGAAGTGTAAAGCGATAGCTTATATCATTCTGTTCTTCTATTATATCTGCTGCACCTGTTACAGTTATCTCTCATCCAGTTTTATGTTCATGTCATATTATTATTATCTGTTCATATGCTGAAAGTCACCGGACTTGCCAGATTTTATGTCTGACCTTTGTTGTTTCGCCTCTTTTCTTCCATTTCCCCCCAGGTTTTCTAAGGAGGGAATACTCTAGCTAGATCCGGATTTCTTCTGCTTGAAGTTCTTAATGTATGGCTTGTCTTCTTCTGTGGGGATTATGATTTTAAACTATGCATTCTGAAGGCTTTTGTACAAGACTGATATTTTGTACTTGAATTTTGAGATTTGAAAGGATGTAACCATATTGATTTCTGTTTCCGCTGTAATAAAGTTAAAAAATTTCAAGTACTATTTTATCTGTCTTGTAAGTTTTTATTCTGTTTACTACAATGCTCCACCAAAGTTAAGGCATTTCCTTTGTGAGTGACATTAACGGAGGTGGGGTGTTACAAGAAATATTATTTTTAGCTTAGATTTGCATATATATATACATATGCTGAACAGGAAAATGGATTTGCTGCTGAGTAAAAAATTCATTTGAGTGCCCGACAAATAGGTAAACCTTAATGAGTTTGTTGCGAAGTTTTATTATTACATAAATTCCTGTTAGTGCCATTGGTTGCTGTGTGCTGGTTGTCGTGCGTGAGATTATAAACGTCGCCATAGGATAACAACAATTAATTTTGAACTACAATACATCGCATACTGCGTGAAGATAACATACTCTATCATATTCCACACAAGCATTTGGAGCTTATGTGACGAGGTTGAAGATTACCATACGAGTGAGATGCTCGTATGGCGATGACTATATTTCAAGTTGAACCGAAGACTGATACAGACTATATAAACTATAACTATAAATCGCCAGATTAATAAAAACCCCACACGGGTCTGGAGTTAACAATAATCACGTATCACTAGTTGGTAAGGCAAAAAAAACCATTTATAGAGTGACGAGGATTTATTCTCTGGAGTTATGATCTATACACGCTCCCCTATGGACAAAGAATATAGTCACTATAAATTTGTGTATGCTTTTTAGGATTTATTGGGTGCCTAATATGACCCAATAAATTTCCAAACCCCTTCCCGTACAAAGGAGGTTATGTGAAATTTTTCGAAATTTAAAGGTGTTAGTGAATTATTTGAAGTGAAAACGAATTAGAAATCATCAAATGAATTATATATTTATATATATATATATATAAGTATAAATTAAAATAAAATGAATAGCACGCGGTAGTTCGCGTTTTCGACTCGTAATTCTAAACGAGTATAGCGAGAGATCCGATCATCCTTTTTCTCGAAACTGGAAGCGTTGGATTCGCTTTGGAAAGATCTTTCCAACGATACTAATTTTGTTAAGATCCAACGTTTAGATTTTCAGACATGTGTAAATCAAATTTGAAGGAAAACAGCGCCAGTGCCACGGCACGACTTGAAACATCGTTTAATTAGTTTGAGCTATTTTTAAATAAATAAAAATAGCGATATATCGTTATAAAATATTATGAACGATATGGAATGGAAATAAAATGATTTTACTTGGTTTATTTGATATTTTGACGGTTGAATGTGTTTGACATGAAAATTATACTAAAGAACTGAAATGTGGATGTCGAATAATTTAACCATGGAATGAACTGATTTGAATTCTATATAAATGTGAATTATTCGAAAAGTACGAGTTAATTCTCATTTCAAATAATTGATCGACGATTAAAAAGCCGAAGATATGAAGACGGTGCAAGACCGATGATCTTCACATTGTGTAGATTACTACTGATGCCTTAGATAAGGGTAGCTCCCTTGACGAGGTTACAGTGGTGGTGATCTGGACGTACTTGTTGATCGTTCGGATGTGCAAGACCCTCTCTCCTGTATTGGACATATGGGACGAGGAATATGGTTCCTCCAGTTTCGTTCAGACCCAGAACGGACTTGTAAATGGACTGTGTGTCTAACATTGGATTTTATTCTGTGTTGATTGATTTCTATTAAATATATATTTGTTTGGCGGCGAAGAATTTATTCTCTTACTCAACACCCTTCTCTGAGAAGTATGAGCTTAGAGGTTATATATCGATAGAAATCAATCGCATGGCATGAATTGCCTGTGTGGCATGCCTGAGTGGCAAATGATCAAATCTTCTGTTGAAAAGCAAAGACTTGTGGTTGATGATCAAAGCACAACCTATGTGGCATAGCTTTGTGTATGGCGTTAATTCGCGATCCTCACACCTTGGTATGGTCAAAAACGGGATATGGACCGTTGGGAGAACATGACGTGTCTTTCTAGCTATGGGTGGTGTCTGGGTTTTTACACGGCCCGACATTTATATTTATCTTTACCTGCGTGGTTGTTGGAATGCGAGGTACTTCAGATATGGGTCGGATAGAACCGAGAAACGGGTGTTCAGGAATTGCCAATTCTCAAACGTAAGAGAGGAACGGCTCAACCGATTCCAAGGGATCGCTGTGTGTGACCCTGAGGCATTTGCTAGAGTGTCTCGAAGCCGGAGAGGAGCTTTCCCCTTTCCTCGACTCATGACGGAAATCTAATTACCAATACGACATTGCGATTTTGATTGTAACCTATTTATGGCAACATAGTATATGGTAGCTATGCCGTCTAGGATTGATATATTATGACTGAAATTGTTATGAAACATATATGCACTTGTAATAATATCAAATGATTTATGTTTATACGTATTAAGCATAATTTGGCCATTATAGGGTAAAACTCTATCCTCCGGTTTGCGTTGCAATGTGTGATGGGACTTGAGTCTTATAATGGCTTCATTCTTCTAAAAATCATTGCGTTGATTAAATAATTTACTTTATTCATGCATTGGCAATCACTGGATTAAACCCGTTCTGCGAAAGTGGTGTGGTCCTATGATTTGCCTTATTATTATTGTTTAAACTGTTAAGTAGATTTCTCATACCAGTCCCATGACTAACTCGCAGTTTGTTTCATTTTGCAAACTTGGGTGCCCTTATTTCTACACGGACAGCCTAGTGACATGATATATTTTGGCTTTGCACTGCAGCATGGAGTGCCCTTTTGGCTAGTAGGCGAAGAGTAGATTTCTCTGCATTTTGGCTATTTGATATTCCGCGATTATTATCTATGTGTATGATTCCGCTTATGGCGACGTAGACTGATTTACTTCTATTATGTATTCTCTGATGTATATGTCCCGATGATCTTGATGTAGACTGATCCATTTCTCTTATTGCACTAAGTTGTATCCTACACTGTGCTACTCTGATGTTATTACATGTTATGATTCCGCTATCATACTTATGTAAATTATTCTACTTCATGTTTATGCTCTTATCTGTACTCTGCTGTTGATGATTAATGTGTTATATTCCAATGATCATCCTTACTTCCATGACACGGGGTTGGGATCGTCACAGCGGTATTAAGTGGTTGCTTACTATATCTTGACCTACAAGGAGAGTAAATATTTAATAACGTTGATGTTAGGGATGAAGTCTTAAGTGGCCAGGTGTCCGCCATATGGTAATAAGTAATTGTAGGAATACACCCTTATATAAATCTAGGTAATGGCCTTAAGTGACCAGGTAAAGCCCAGATCATAGAGTATTAAGTGACTGTAAGAATGTCCACCCTTATATCAACATGTAGGCCTGAATTGTCTGTAGGAATGTCCGCCTCATATGTTTATTTGTGTTTTTTTACTTTATAAACATAACATGAAGAATTTACAATACTAAATATAGCAAATAGTCGTTCCTAACTGTGATAACCCCAAACTTCCGTGGACCGAAAGTACGAAAAATCATTTGGAATACAACATATTTACAACAAAAACAGATCTTAGATAATTATCATAACACATAAACCATTACAGCGGAAATAAATGTCATCAGCATCATAATATCCAATACATCAGAGTACGCAATACATGATACAACTTAGCCAAATAAAGAGTCTCAACAAAAGGGAAATAAGTTTCAATGGAAAAGAAACGAGCCTCAAACTCCATTACATACATCAAAGCTACAGAAGATAAAATGTCTCAAAGCAGAAGTAAAAAACTAGAGAAAAGGTCTTCTTCTTCTTCCTTCTAAGCAAGCTCCAATCAGAATGTATCGCCTGAACCTGTCAATTGGCTGCCCATGTGGAAAGAGGGCACCCAAGTTTGCAAAAGTGAAACAAACTACGAGTCAGTCACGGGACTGGTATGAGAATTCTTAACTAATTTATCTAAGAACGTGGCAAATCTCAGGACAACGCCGCTAACGCGGAATGGGTTTACTCCATTGGATTGCCAGTGCATAAGTAAAGTAAATTGTTCAAAAAAGTTATGCCTTTTAGAAAAATGAGATCATTATAAGACCCAAGTCCCATCACACAATGCAACGCAAACCGGGGGATAGGGTTTTATCTTATAATGATCAAAAGATGATAAATATGTAAAACGTATCACTACTAGTGTGTATATGTTTTCATAAATCATTTCAATATAAATGTATTAATGTTAGTCGGCATAGTACCCCATCCTACTATGTCGCCATACTAGTTATACAATCGAAAACGAGATGTTTTATTGGAGATTTGTTTTTCCATCATGAGTCAAGGCTAGGGAGGAGCTACTTACCGATTCGAGACACTCTAGCAAATACCTCAGGATCACACCTATGAGCAACCCTTGGATAGCTGCAGGGTCGGTCCACTCCGAAGGGTCGTGGATTAGTTATACCTGAACACACGTTTCCCGGTCCTTTTGGACCTATATTATGGCCACTAACAACCTATAAAAACACGATGTACCTCAAAATCCATCATCCACATAAGTAAAATGTCAGCTCTGGTTGGTCCCAGACATTACTCTAGCTTGAAAGATAACGTGTGCTCTCCCTGTGTTCCCTTCTCCCGTTTTAGACTCATACCGGGGTGTGAGGCTTGTGAGGTTATGCTATACACAAAGCTATGCCTAAATAGACTATGCTTTGATCATCAACCACAAGGCCTGCTTTTCAACAAAGCCTTGATCATTGCATCTTGGCGTGCCACATTGACAATTCAGCGCCATGCGATCGATAACTATTACTATATACTAGGTTGTTAAGCAGAGAATATATTCTCCACCACCAAACAGACATATATTAATACAAATCAATTTAATCACATGGGATGAACTCCAACATCAGACATGCATCCATTTTCAAGTCCGTTATAGGTCTGAACGGAACCGGAGACACCAAAGAGGCGCTCGCTTATCCGCACGACCAATACATACGTCCGGACAACTACTGCTTCAACCCCGTCCTGGAAGCAAGTCAGTCCAAGGCATCAATAGTCATCGACCATTCGATGTGAAGATCGCCGGTCTTCAACCATCGTCTTCTTACATCTTCGATTTAATCGTCGTGCGATTATATGAAATGAGTTAAACTCGGTCTTCTCAAATAATTGTCACATAATTATCATTTAAAACATTCCATATATATTTATAACTATTTATCGCTATTTTTATTCATTTGAAAATAGCCCAAAATAAATAAACGATGTTTCGGGCCAATGGGCGGCCCCGGCGCTGTTTTTACCAAAATTTGATTTACACATATCCTGAAATCTAACCAGCATTTTTTAATGAAATTTATATCGTTGGAAAGCTCTTCCCAAAACGGTCCTAATGGTTCCAGGTTTGGGAAAATCCAATGGTCGGATCTTTCGGAATAATCGTTTGAAGTTACGATTGTCGATACGTGAACTGCCGCTCTCGTTTCGTTAAATTTTATATTTATCCATTTGGCGATTCCCACTATTGAAATCCATTCTTTTTATTCTATGAAAATAATTTTTTTGTCTGCCAATTCTAATGCGACAAAAATGATGGTTTCAACAATGTGTATTTTTATATTCAATAAAATAACATTTTTGTTCGCCAATTCTAATGCGACAAAAATGATGGTTTCAGCAATCTATATTTTTATATTCAATAAAATAACATTTTTTTTGCCAATTCTAATGCGACAAAAATGACGGCAAAAATGTACTCTTTCTTTATTTACATAAAATGTTCTTTTTATCCTATTCGTTTTAAATACACAAAAATGTACTTTTTAACCTATTCGTTTTAAATACACAAAACGTACATTTTTATCCTATTCGTTTTAATACAAAAAATGTACTTTTTTATCATATTCGTTTTAAATACACAAAAATGTACTTTTTTATCCTATTCGTTTTAAATACACAAAAATGTACTTTTTATCCTATTCGTTTTAAATACACAAAAATGTACTTTTTTATCCTATTCGTTTTAAATACACAAAAATGTACTTTTTTTATCCTATTCGTTTTAAATACACAAAAATGTACTTTTTATCCTATTTGTTTTAAATACACAAAAATGTACATTTTTATCCTATTCGTTTAAAATACACAAAAATGTACTTTTTTATCCTATTCGTTTTAAATACACAAAAATGTACTTTTTTTATCCAATTCGTTTTATATACACAAAAATGTACTTTTTTATCCAATTCGTTTTAAATACACAAAAATGTACTTTTTATCCTATTCGTTTTAAATACACAAAAATGTACTTTTTTATCCTATTCGTTTTAAATACACAAAAATATACTTTTTTCCCTTTTTCTTTTACATTGAAAAATGTAATTCTTTTGTCTTTACATAGAAAAATGTAAATCCTCTAATTATCTTTATTACATTAGAAAGATGTAAATTTTCTAATTATCTTTATTACATTAGAAAAATGTAAATTTCCTAATTATCTTTATTACGTTAGAAAAATGTAAATTTCCTAATTATCTTTATTACATTAGAAAAATGTAAATTTCCTAATTATCTTTATTACATTAGAAAATTTTAAATTTTCTAATTATCTTTTTAATGCACATTTTTCCTTATAGGGGGTATTTTCCTATCTAACTCACGTGCCAATTTTGTGTCAAAATATGATAACAAAAAATAATGGTTTTTGTCTAACCATTTCTACTTACCCAACATCGTAGTTTCAATATCCACAAATATAATAATATGGTTTTTGGTCTAACCATTTCTATTTACTCAATGTTGTAATTTCAATGTCTACACATACAACACAATATATGATTTGGTGTATAAATTTGATGAATCACAATAAAAGGTCTCGTCTTTATTTTATTTGTAAATCAAATAAAATATTTAATCTTTATTTGTAAATCAAATAAAATATCTAATCTTTATTTTATATTGTAAATAAAAATAAAATATCTAATCTTAATTTATTTTTTAATTAAAATTTAAAAGATTTAAACTTTCTTTATTTTATAAATCATAAATCAAAATAAAGATTCAACTTTTGTTCTTATTATGCAAATCAAAAATAAAGATTCAACTTTTGATTTATTTTGCAAATCAAAATAAAGATTTAAACTTTCTTTGGTAAATCAGAATAAAGATTCAATTTTTCATTTTATTTTGTAAAAACAAAATAAAGATTCAAAATTTCATTTTTGTTTGTAAAACAAACAAGATTCAATTTTCATTCCTATAAAGGAATAAAAATAAAAATAGAAATAAATAAAAATAAAACTAATAAAGATGAGAACTTTATAGAAATTACATCAGAATTTATAGATCTAAACTAACATGGCAATATCATGACATCTCAACACATATTAACAACCATACACAGTCAAAACATCACAGATCGGAAATAATAACATACAATGATTCACATAACAAATATAATTAAATTATTTAATTATTCAAAATTTAGAATCTCACAGTCGTTCGTGAATTTGTCATCATTTCAAACAGTTCAAAATGGTCCCCTTTCAGTCTAGGAATGTAGATCTTCGTCGTACGATCTTGACGGATCTGAAATCGTCGAATTTCGAGTTAAAACGAGTTAGATATGCTTTAATTTAGTTGGAAAACATTTTTAAATTAAATTAATTAATTTAATAAGGAGGATTTCACCTTCTTCCTTCTGTTAAGTCACAGGCCGACGCTTCTGCCTTTAGCTCCGAACCAGGTCTTCGGTTTTCGATCAGCACAGGGCACGGTGTCTCAATCCGATGGCACCACGGTCTCGAGCGTCGAGAGGCGCCCCAGGAGCACCCGAAATGGCGCAGCTCGGTGGGGTCCAGAGGGAGGCTGACGAGGCTATTCGACGCGGATTGGGTGGCCTTGTTCTCGAGTTTCGAGCGACGGTTCGGGAAGGTGACCATATGGATTGAAAGAGGAGGGAAGGAGCTTCGATGTGGTGTGTGGTTTGGGTTCCAATTCAAAGAGAAGAAGGAGAAATTAGGAGGAGAAGTTTCAGAGGTCAGTGGCCATGCGTTTTGAGGATGGCGGCTACTGGTTTGCACGATGAACAGTGTTTGGCTTTAGGGTTTACTATTTTTAGTGCATTTTTACAAAAAAATCCACGTCTTTTAAACCGGACCAATTCCAGTCCAGAAGAAAGTGACCCCAGCCAATAACCCATATTCCGGATCCAATGGCATAGGTCTCGTGAGCCCAAACAGTTGTCTGTGGCCTGAATTATTTAATATAATATTTAATTTCTTTATTAAATTAATTCGTTCGCACAAATAAATTCACCGAGGCCACATAAGGACTCAGAAAAATCTAGAAAAAATATATTTGTCTTTGTTATGACTATACGGTCCTAAAAAAATTAATTTCGTTGAATTCTGAGACTGTTTGAAAAATGACAATTTTTCAGTCGATTAAATTTGACTAAAACCGACAAAAAACATTTTCCTTCGCCATGCTCACATATTAATTCGAAAAATTCTAAAAATTGAAACCTAGCAATAATTTGACATTCCGGTTCCAATAAACGTGGTTTCGTCGAAAACAAAGATCGTTTGAAAATTGACTATTTTCACTGGCTTTAATATTATTTAAAAATTAAAATTTTAATTTCTGCCACATTTTCCCACCAAATTATTTAAAATAATTTTTTTTAATTGGTTTGGATTTTCCGGGTCGTTACAATCTCCCCCACTTAAGAATTTTCGTCCTCGAAAAGGAAACAAAGTAAAGTAGGAAATAAGATGGAAAATGTAAATTGTAGTAAATGTACATTACACAAGAGTTATTCGGAGATGTCCACTCTGCACTTAGGGTAAGCCTTTTTGATGCTATCTTCGGTCTCCCAAGTACAGTCTCTAGGATCCCCACTCCATTGCACCTTGACTAGGTTGATCCTCTTTTTCCTCAATTTTTTTGTTTTTTTGCCAATAATCTTAATCGGGTCTTTTCTCACTGTTTGATTTGGAGCAATATCTAGGACCTATTGATTTAGTTCATCCTCTATCAGATCTGGATCATGCACATGCTTGCGGAGTTGAGACACATGAAATACATCATGCACCCCTGGCAACCAGTTAGGTAGCTGCACTCTATAAGCGAGAGTACCAATCTTTCCGAGGATAGGGAATGGACCAATGAATCTCGGTGCCAACTTTCCCGTCTTCCCAAAACGAATCACGCCTCTCAAAGGAGAAACCTTCAAGTATACTCGATCACCCACAGAGAATTCTAGATTTCTTCTTCGCTGGTCTGCACAGCTCTTTTGTCGGCTTTGAGCAGTCAACAAGCGTTTCTTAATCAATTCAACCTTATCCGATGCTTCAAGAACCATGTCGGGCCCAAGACTAGTTGATTGCCTGTCTCCACCCAACATGCCGGAGATTTGCATGGCCTGCCATAAAGTAATTCAAATGTTGACATCTTCAAGCTTGCTTGGTAGCTATTATTATAGGAGAATTCCACCAAGTTCAAGTGGTCCTCTCATGAACCGCCATAATCAAGAATGCAAGCTCGTAACAAGTATTCTAAAACACGGGTCACCCTCTCAGTCTGGCCATCTGTCTGAGGGTGATAGGCAGAGCTCAGATTCAACTTGGTCCCAAGCTGTAACACCCCACCTCTGCTAGGGTCACTCACAAGGGAATGCACTAGGTTTGGTGAAGCATTATCGAGGTAAACATGCACAGAAATATTACAAGACAGAACATATATATATAAAACAGCGGAAGTAAAACAAATTTCAATACCTTATAAAATAAGGTCTAAAGCCTTTTACATCAGAATATATCAAAACCTGTCTTGCAATGGTAAAGAAGCATAAAACCATTTCATAAATTATTCCCCAAGTAAAACAGTAAAGTAGCCATAGCCAAGAAAAGTCCAAGCCATGCGTGATGACCTTCAAGTAGAAGAAGTCCGAACTAGATAACAGTGTTTCCTCCCTGAAAACCTGGGGGGGAAACGGAAGACAAGAGGCGAAAGAAAACGGAGTCAGTCATAAAGACTGGTAAGTCCTATCTACTTCCAGTATAAAAACAGGTAAAGGTAACATGACATGCATAAACTGAAAGTAAACATAAGGATGACTACAAGATAGATAAGCTAAGCCAAGATAACTGGATGAACTACTGTAGCAAGGTAAACTAAGATATCATGATAAACTACGGTGTCATGATAAGTCAAGGTCTCACATCGTCCGGTTTCTATCAAGTACAACATCCCAAGGTTTCCATCCTGTATAACGTCCCACGGTGTCTATCATGCATATTTCTCATGGTCCTAACATGTATATTTGCTCTGCACCTCTCGTACTAGTATCCCAACCCGCGTCATGTGTTAACTATAAATGTCCCTTGCCCAGTGTCATGTAATGGTCCATGTCAACCTAATATATAGCATATGTAGGTTTTCCCAACTCGTATGTTTCTTTCCATGTATAAGTTCAGTCCTTTGCCGTAGGCCATACGGGCTTTCCCATGTAAACGTTTTATCCTTGAGGTTATTTTGGACTGCTACCCTTGATCTAGTTATGTTTTCTTATCATGAACTATCGCGCGTCCACTTAGGATTTATGCCGCCTAGGTTCACTAGGGATTATGCTACCTAATGAACGTTTCCGTGTCTCGGTTTGGGTTCAGCCACCTAGGGCCACTAGGGATTATGCCACCCGTCAACCGCGCCCTTTATCCCACGTATGTATCGTGAATCGTTTTCCATGTCTAGACGCACATGTTCCTCAATGTGCCACCGGAGTTCCATGCCAGAGCAAATCAAGAAATACGGAACTCGGTCGGGAGCTTTAAGTCGTCTGCAGATGGAGATATCAAGGTCTGTTTTTGTACCTGTGGCTATGGTCCCACGTGACCCCTCCCTCAACTACTGAAAGGCAATCCAAGAAAAATCATGTATGAGAACTACACTACGGCCCATTGATGCCCATTTCCAGATAGCCAACCTCACCCATAACTCGATAGCTAGTATATGGTCTTTTGGGAATTCCCTGCCTTTCCGTACGTACACGATTGACTAAAGATGGTAGGTAGTCGGCGACATGCTATCCCGGGGCAAAATCAAGTATCGTCGACTCCACGCTAATCCATCCCAGTCTTTAGGTCGCTCGCATAGCAACCAAGGCATACTCTTGGCTCTTCTACCGCAGACCTTAACCCCTGTGAGGCCGGGTTTCATGGACCACTCGCCACCTCACAGAGGGATAACTAGAGTACACTCACGTTCCCCGAAGCTTCCGCTTCGTCACCTAGTTCGCTGGAGCTTTTATCCAAGTCCGATAACTTGCTCCTCCTCGTATACTAAGCGATGATGTAAAGACCCGGGATTCGCCCGTCCTTAATCGACCGAAAGATCGACCAAGACCGTTCAAATCCCGAATACTTTAACTTTGGGAACACAACAATCATCAGAACAAAACAGCAAACTTTTATAAACAGTACAAAATGTTTACATCAGAGAACAAAATATCAGAGTACATCGAATTATATTACAGCGGAAGATAACATTAAATTTAAAACATTGCAGCGGAAAGAAATCTAAACTCTGGACACAGCTTTAAGCTTCAACCCAGAATCCTGCTTGAAAAGAGAACATGTAGATAAATACTCGGCTGCCCGTGTGGAAGAGAGGGCACCCAAGTTTGCAAAAAGGGGGAAACAAACATGGGTCAGTCGTGGGACTGGTGTGAGAATTCTTAAATAACTTAACTCATACTAATAAGGCAAATCCAAAGACCACGCCTCTATCGCGGAACGGGTTGTACCAATGGATTGCCGTGCATAACTACAATGTCAGTACAGATAAATAAAACGTAACACAACGCAATGTCTTTTTGAAAAATGGAACCACCATAAGACTCAGGTCCCATCACACAATGCAACGCACACCAAGAGGATAGAGTTTTACCTTATGGTGGTTAAACATGCTAAATACGCCAAATACGAAACTAATACTATTATTAGTGTATATGAAAGCATTTCAAAATAAATGTATTAATCCTAGGAAGCATAGGTACCATATATTATGCCTCCGTACTAGTAATACAATCAAATTCGTCGGTTCGTATTGGAAATTTGGATTTCCATCATGAGTCCAGGCTAGGGAGGAGCTCCTTACTGATTCGAGACACTCTAGTTAATGCCCCAGGATCCCCCGCAGTGAACCCTTGGAAATGGCAGGGCCGGTCCTCACATACAGCTTAGAGGATTAGTTATTCCTAAGCACACGTTCCCCGGTCCTATAGGACCTATCCGAGGCGCCTCGTTTCATCATCCACATACGTAAAATGACTACTAACTAGAAAGAAACGTGCCACTTTCCCTGCGTTCCCTTCCCCCGTTTTAGACTCTACCGGTTTGTGAGGCTTACGAAGTAACGATATAGTCTTCATCCACAAGGCCTGCTTTTCAACAAAGCCTTGATCATCTTCATCTTGGCATGCCACATCGTCAATCCATACCGTACCATTGATCACCCATCAATATATAAATGGGGTGTTAAGTAAAGAATGAATTCTCCACCACCAACATTTATATATTGACAGAAAATCAATAACATGACATTAAGCGGAGTACGACGTCAGACACGCAATCCATTTATAACTTATGCTCTGGGTCTGAGCGAAAGTCAATCCGTACAAATCAACACTACGACCGGACGGACGCCCTCTCAGCCCCTTCAAGGTAGCTACTCCCTTCATGGGCCTCAATAGCATCAACATCCATTCGATGTGAAGATTGTCGGTCTTGTCACCGTCTTCAATCATTCGACTATTCATCGTCGTATTCATTATTCAGAATGGGTTGGACCCGGACTTTCTGGATAACTCGCGTTGATTTAAAAACATAAATTGATAAAATTTAACCAACGCCTCATTCCAATCCCGAATATTCCTTAAAAATATTCGATTTCTTAGGGATAGGTTCCCATAAATTTTATCAAAGATAAATCTTTAATATTTATTCTTTAATCTCTATTTATCCATATTAAACCAAATTAATGTTTATTCAAACTAATCGGAATTTTACGCTTTACCGAAATTACCAATTTATTAATCCCAATTAGTCTCCGGTAAACTTAATTACCTTTTCCGTTTAAATCTAATTAAAGATTTAATTAACGCTTGGAGTTAAACTGGTGGAACTCCATTACCGTTTATTTCCTTAATTCAATAATTTACTTAATTCCCCTTTTTAAAATCTTATTAAAGATTTTATTCAAAACCTTATTTAGATTTTACTTTCAAAAATCATTATTAAATGATTATTCAATAGTTAGGGAATTAATGCTATCATAAATCTAGGTTAAAGAATAAATGTTATTTAAAACATAATTCACAATAAACCCAAATTCACTTTTCTGTTATTTCCAATTTAATAAATTAAATTAGGAAATTTCGTTCAAATCTTAATTAAAAGATTTATATTCATTTCACTATTCATTGAGGTTTTAAGAATTAATGTTATTCAAACATTAATCAACCAAAATCAATTTGATATTAAATATAAGACTTTAAATAAAAAGTAGAACGACTCAAATTCAATATCAAATTCCAAAACCAACGGCAATCATTTCGGAAATAGCGATAATAAGTATCTTCCAAATTCCCAAAATAATAACCGTTTTATTTACGGAAATTAATATTGAAATAATCCGTACTTAATTTCCACCCAAGCCTATTTCAAATATTCATTGAAATTACGTGGTTATGATAAAACCACTTTTACTTCCTTTAATTTATTTAAAAAAATAAATAAATCCCCTTTCCCAAAATATTATTTATTTTGAAATTTAACTCTTTCAATATTCATTTTCAAATGAATAAGATATTTCATACAGGTTAAAATGGCATTATCATTTTAAAACGGACTAAAAAGCCCAACTCGTTATTATATTTCAATTTCATACTGGGCCAGACTTCTCACATTAAACCTACAACTTGTGGATGCTGGATATGCCGGTTGGGTCCGGGCAGACTTATTCCACAGTTGGGCTTAACCTCGAGTCAAAACCCAATTCATATATGTATACTTGGATCTCTCACATTAGGCCCAACATTTATGGCTGCTGGATATGCCGGTTGGGTCCGGGCAGACTTCCACCATAAACATGACCTAACCTCGTGTCCAAATATAATTACAATTTTTAATTATAAATATTATCCAAGAATATTATTTTAAAATATTTTATATTTTAAAATATCCGACTACTTAATATCATTCCTTACTTGAAATATTCTTTCATATAAAACTTTATTATTCCATTTCAATACATATTAACTTTCCATATTATTATGATATTATAATAATAATTATTTTCCAAAAAAAAAACGGTTTCAATGGTGATATTAAAAACTTCCCTTTCAACATTAAAATGTAATCAATTTCCCAATTTAAATGTTAACATAAAATGTAACGACCCGTGTTTTTGCCCGTCAAATATTTAATTTAATTTATTTATTTTAAATATTATATTGGAAATATTAATGGAATTAAATATTGAATTCGTTATTTAGAACGAAGTTGAACGTTATAATTTATATATAATATAAATTCGAGCTTGAAAATGGCGTGCAGTTCGTAAATTTGAATTCTTAACTTCAACTGAGAATACGGGATTCGATATAAGTCGGATTTCTGTGAAACAAGACACGTTGGAACCGTATTGACGATAATTTTCATATGAAAGAGAAAAATCCAGATTTCGTGTTATAGTTTGATAGTTATGGCTAAATCAAATTTTGAAATAGTCGCTATGGAAAAACGTTATTTAATTATAGGCCTTAAAAATAGCCGTTTTGCAAACGGACTCAGATTTCGACGAAACCAGTTTCATTAGAACCGTATCGTTAAATTATTGTCAGAAAATCAAACTGCGTGGAAAACCGATGTCGTATATGACCACGGTAGCCGTAAACGCCCATTAAATTTCTATAGCGCGTATTTAAATAAATAAAGGGGTATTTGAATGTAACTTGAGAAGACGATCGAATTAGGCCACGAAACCAGTTCCGTTGAGTTCGTATCGTCGATTAGAGTCAGAATAAGTATATAGTTTGTTATTTTTAGAGACCAGGAAATTTGGCGTTAAAAAGGGTAGGGCGGTTCGGGGTAAAAACAGCCTACCGGGGAAACAGTCTCAGAATGCGACGAAACTAGTGCCATTGGGTTCGTATCGAAAAGTTATTGTCGATGTTCGCAGTTTCAAGGGGATTTGATTTATCTGGTGACTGTGAAAAAATTTAACGTGTGTTCATTTCCGGTTTCATAAAGGAAATTTTTTCATACGACCTCGGATTTCGACGAAATTGGTTCCATTGGATCCGGAATATCGTTTTACATCAAGAACAGCCTTTTTATCAGTAAACAGAAATCGAGATCGTACTCGGAGTTATTGTATACCATATGAAACTATTTTGTCATATATATATATATATCCTTAAGTATTTCATTGCGCATACTAGTTAAAGCCTACGCTGTTCCCTTCCCCAAGTATTACCCGCTGCATCATTTCATTTCAGTCAATAAAGAAAAGACGTGTACCTTTCCCAACAAACAACAGCTAACCTGTATATGTATGATGAAAACACAACTCAATGCAAGCTTAATCCTACGCTACAGCTAACTGATATGAAAGCCAACAGCTACGCCGAACATAAGCAGACCTACCTCTCCCTAAAATGTGCATGCCAAACCAAAGAAACTTGGCACCCAAACTTCACCATCTATAAATATACATTTCCCATTTCCTTTTTCTGTGCGTCCCATTTTTTCTCCTACTGTGCTTTTTCTGATATCCTCTTCCCACAAAAAAAAAAAAAAAAAAGCGAAAGGAAAATAAGAGGGAATTAGGCGCTTCTGACGTGGGTCTGGTGCATGAGAATGGACAGTGTGAAGTTGGAAAGATGAGGGAGCGGTGAGTGCATGGGAGAGTTTGTGGGTGGCGGTGGCACTGTGATGTCGGATGGGAGCGTACGGTGATGAGATGAGATTGGATGGGGCACGTGACAGCATGGTTCGGAAGGGCATGGGTATGCGGTGGTATGAAGTAGCGCAGGGGCGGTTTCGTTCTGGTGCATGGGGGAGTGAAAGTGAGGGATGATTGGAGGTACTGTGATGAAAGGAAGGAATGAGCAGTACATGACAGTAATGCTTGAACGAAGTAAGGTCGGATGATTTGTTTGGTTTAACTAATATATATATATAGTTACGTATATACTTAATTATGGTTACAAATGAGGACAAACTTTGTTTCTGAACAGGGAAGAAACGAGAAATATCTGAACGGAAGGAAAGCATGCTGAACGAACAGCATGAATCATTGGTTCGGTTAAGTTAAGAATTTATTTAAACTTAATTGAGATTTTTTTTTTTAATTTGTTAAACCATTTTGTTTACAGATAGGAACAAACAAACAAAAAAAAAAAAGAAGAAGAAGAAGAAGGGAACCGGCCTCGTTCTTGTTTGAAGCGGAGAGAACTGAAAACGAGAAATGGAAGTATCGACCGTCTTTAAGTATGTGATTAATTGTACTAACTAGATTAATTAATTAGTAATTAGTTAAATTTTCAGTTAAAAACTTAATTAAGGAATTAGACTGTTTAAATAAAAAGTAATTTGTTTTGAAATTACTAATTAAGGAATTAACTATTTTAATAAATCGTGTGCTTTAACATTTATAACTTTTTATTCTGTTATCAGAATGGAACGGAACCTTTTGCATTGGGATCCTGACAACGAGTGCTATATTCTAGATACAGTTGGGTAGATTTGAAATCAGCTGGAATTTTTGATTGAATTAAACATTGGTTTAATTTAATTGAAACCGAACCGTTTTGGCGATAATGGAATCAAGGTGAGTTAAACTCACTCAGTTACCCTTTTTATATTTTATATAAATTGGGTGTTTTTATTTTGTGTACTCTGTTTGCCAATGGTTGACCATTTTGCTAGTTATACAATTGTTTGTTGATTTAACTGATGAAATTAAACTGTGTTTAATTTCAGTGAAATACCAAATCGTTATTTTTAACGATTGGTTCCAATGAAGGTAACTCACCTTGGTTGGTCACGTTTATAAAATAAACGTGTTTTCGGTTGAACTGGAGGAAACTGATGAAAATGTTTTGTTGGTTAGTTGATATAAAATGGTTGCTAATTGCTATGATATATCCGTTAAATGGGATTGTTTGACCTGGTTTGTGATAACCGTTTTGAATACAGGGAAGAACAGGTTGGAGGGATCCAACCGGATTCCTCAAATTTATTATTTATTTTCATATTACCATATATGAACTGTCCTGTTAGGATTGATTGATTTGATGATTGATTATTGAATATTCAACATCTGTTTGGTTTAAACCAATGGGCGATATTGGTTAAGTGTTTGGCAGAGTATGGCCTTTAAAACCAATCGAGTTATAGATATTGATTCACCGTCAGGTGAATCGATAGAGTTGAGGTTATAAAATTTATTTTTATAACCAGAGTTAGATTTGAATAAAAGTTATTTAAGAGAAATAAATAAATATTTTTATTTGTTTTAGACTTTGATTTGTTATGAATTTATTTTGCAAAGCAGATGCTGATGTTAATCAGATTTACCAGTTGAAGAATAAGAAATGAATTAAATGGTAAAACCTTGGAAATTGTTTTGTAAAGAAAACAAATAATTAGAATTTATTTAAATTAATTATATTTTTAAGCGAGGATTGTTGAAATCGGTTAATGAGGTAATCAAGTTTTTGAGTTAATTAAATCGACCATTTGGAATTAGAATTGTTTATCAAGTTAATATGTTTTGACTAAAATAGTTAAATGAATATTGTTTGAATTTAAATAAGGATTTAAAAGGGATTTAATATTTAATTTAGTTATAAAGGGATTAACTACTAAATTAGTTAATGTTTGAAATAAGTTATTATTTCAATTAATGATAAATTTAGGAATATATTTTTAAATGGGAATTCATTTAAAAAGTGACCGAATGTGAGATGCAAGCCAATTGAATGGTGAAAGGAAATAAACGTACTCAATTATATGAATTAAGTGAAAGGAGATTACGATAAAAAGGTTTATTATAAACCAGAGATTTTAAGTGAGATTTAAAGTGTAAAGCGTTAACTTTACATTAACGTTACGTGAGAGTGGAATCAAGTAAAAATGGGACAAAGTGGATAAGGGTGGAAAATAATTGAAAGGGGATTTGTTTTGAGACTGGAGTGGAATTTTGGTGTTGGATTACAACTGATATTTATCTGAGGATAAGAATGTTGTTGATCAAGGTCTGAGAGGTAATTAAAATACCCCAACTTGAACAACATCGGGATTATCTGAAGATAGTATTAGTTGGTAAATCGTAAGAGACGTTAGTGGGTATGTTTTGAAAATCTAAACAGCGATTTTAGCGCTGTTGTTCTAATATATGTTTTGAAATATGATATAGCGATTGTAGCGCTTTTGCTATAGTAAATGGATTGTAAACCTAAACAGCGATTATAGCGCTGTTGTTTTGTAAATCTAAATAAGTAATTATAACGCTATTGTTATAACATATGTGCTATAAATTTCTTTGTTAAAACTAATGGATTTCCGAATCTAAAAGATGATTTGACGGAAGAATTAAGTGGGAAATTGAATATAGCTATTCGAGATAGAATTAGCCAAACATAATTATTCGGCTAAGTTGCCATTTCGTACGACTGCTAGCGAAATTCGCATGGCTGCAGATAGCCTACGGCGGTCGGATGTTTCTTGAGGGAATCAGGCATAACCATTGTGATCGCTGCAATCTAAAGTCAAGCGAATGGAATTAAGTCGAATATCAGTTAATCAATTGGAGTTAATCAATTAGAGATAAATCGAATTAGAGTTATTCAAACATCGTATTTTTGAATATTAAAAGAATTGGAAGTTTAAATTTAACAAAAAGTAAATCAGTTTGTTAAAGGCCAGGTGATGCTGAATACTTAACCAGTGGACTCATTGGAGTGTCATGATTGAAACACTGTATATTTTGATAGTTAAAACACCGACTATCAAATCTGACCAATACGATTGTTGGTATGGAAAGATCGGGATCGAATTTATATTCGAAAACCATTCCGTCTAACATATACGTGAAGAGATCAGAAGATGATCGAGATGGTGCTGTGAAGACCGTTGATTTTCATAAACGGAAGAACCACTAATATTCTCTGCCTGGCAAGCAGAGGAAAGCTGTGATTCTGTCGTGGCTGGAATCAATGGGTTGCAAGGACTTCTCGCTATTGATCCATGGGGTGATTCCTATATTGGATGCAGTAGGGGAGTGTCTTCGGTTCATCCTGTTCCTGGATGACGTGTATGGACGAATGTCTGACAGAGTATTTCCGAAGGATCACGTACGTTGATTTCTTCAAACGTGCTATAGTGTTGGCGGGGAATCGCCGCTCTCTTAGCTTTCAGCTAGAGTATTTTTGTGGACGTCAATTAGTGATATCTGACGGATCTGACGATGTGGCATTCAAAGTGAATGATGACCAGATGTTCAAAAGCTAATCTAAGCCTCAAGCCTCATCAACCAGGAGATGACAAAAATCGGGCAGGCAGCATGGCTATGTGGGTCGCTCCCATTAGGGTGTATGATCACCTATCTAGAGAAAATCCTATTTGCTTCTTTAATCTATGTTTTGATGCTGTCCCTTGTCGGGAGACGGTTGCTGATCCCAACCGTCGGTGATATACATTCGATACTCTCAAGCGAAATGAGTGGTCGGTCATGTGAGGGCCGGGTTGCAAGAAGTTCTTGTTGAACCCAGTGTATTCGTCTCTAGAGATACACTATCGGCAGGTGGTCCCATACCTTGTCAAGTTTGGAATCTAATCTCCAATAAGCGCCTGCGGTTTTGATTGTATACTATATATGTGGAGCGTGAGATGCAAGCGTTCCACTAAATTGATATTTACTTGTATTTAGACATTATTATAATATCAGACAAGATATTGATTTCAAAACTGTTTTGGGTTATCGTAAGGTAAAAACCGTCCGTGTTTATGTGTGGATTTGGTCTTACGATTATCCTTTTCTTTTGAAAAGATTTTAAACTTTAAAAATCATGATTTGATGGGTCACCTTTAATACTGTGCTAGTTTATCTCACTCTGGTTCACCAGACTGACCCGGTGTTTTGTAAATGCTCGGGTTATGCCGGGTTGTACAGGTTCAGGTTATCGACTGCTGTGAAGAGACGAGCTGGAAGAGTCCAGACGTATGATATTATTACTATTCCGCTGTGTGTTATATGAGGACAGATTATTATCACTGTCCAGATGTGTACTCTGATCTTGTAAGTATTTCAAAAGCTTTCAATAAAGATTATTTCTGTATTATATTTTGTTTCGCTGTGATGTGAGACTCTGTGGTGTGATGTTTCTTCTTCTTCTATTCTAATATTTCTTTCTTTCTTATCTCACCCTCTAACTTCTTTCTATTAATGATCTGGAATGTTCGATGTCTGAATGGTCAACATGGTAGTTTGATGTTGATTTTCGGAGTCGAAAATCCCGGTTCGTTACAGTGGTATCAGAGCTTAAGGTTAAGTAATTACCTTGGCTCTGTGGCGTGACTCAGTAGAGATAGGGTTAGCAATACCCTAGATTGAGTTTGAGTGTATATATATGAGCGCGTATTTGTAAATTGATATAAAAACTGTTTATATATTGTGTTGATTGGTTTGTCGAGTAGTTTATGAATTCTGGTCGATACAGTAATGCAAACTGTGTCGATAAGTGTTTCTAAACTCTTGGACAGAATAATTCGAAACGGTATGTTTTTGAAAGAGGGTAAATGAAATAATTTTACCCAAAATATATTTTGATATAAAAGAATGATTAATATTTGAAGTATTATAGTTTATTGGATGTGTTGGTTGATTATAATTGAAATGGTTATATAAATAACCAATTGGATTTCGTATAACATAAAAGCAGGTTTGTTAAATTCTGAAATCTAAATCAGAATTGGGATTAAAATTCCCAAAAGTGGGAAAGGTGATTGCAAATGAACTTGGATTGAATATATGAGAAATTTAAGATCCTGGGAGATTTTAAATTTGTTTTACAAACTTTGAGGTGGGTATTTTGAAAAGATTTCAAAATGGAAATGTTTAAATATGATTTTGAATGGTTATATAGTACTGAACTCACTTCGATAGCTGGGGAATAACTCTGAGGATGCTAACCACATCATCAGTGTGCATTTCCGAGTTCTAAGTGATGGATTACAACCAAAGATTTTGTTTTGAATGGATTTGAGAAAAACAAGTTTTGGATCCTGAAAGAAATATTTGACTTTGGAAAGAGCTGAACTGTTTAAAAACTCCCAGGGAAATTGTTGAACAAAAGTAAGATTAAATAGAAATTTGTGAAAGCAAATATGAATTGAATTGAAACCAATTAACTGGGAATTGAATCAGGGTATAATATATCAAGTTGAATTAGATTTTGAATTGGGAGACAGGAATATGAAATGGTGTTGGACTGGTAAGTTAAGAATTGAAATTGATAATGGATGGAAGTTGAGTCAAGAATGGAATTTGGCTTGGACGCGTGAAGAATTTAGTTTTGAGGATAAAGTTGGAATTTTGTCTTGGAAACCATGTGTATATGCTGACAGGGTAGCAGATGGAGAGGATATAATGATATGCCCGACAAAAAGGTACATGTTTATTTTTATATGGGTTTGGTGATTTATGAGCCTATTGGGCAAGCCGCTTGGCTGTTTTATTTTCTTTTGGATTGGAGAAGGCCTAGAAAGGCGAGTTGGAGTTGTACCGATTGAGCCGTACAGAGGAGGTGTTGGCGAAATTTTTCGAAAATTTAAAGTGTTAGAAAATTTTCGATATTTTTGAAAATATTTATTCACTGTATTGAATTGGTTCCTAATTTAATATAAAATTAGATTTGAAATTAATGAGTTTATAACGTTCTTTCTTACCTTAGCAATTTCGAGGACGAAATTATTTTAAGGGAGGAAGAATGTAACGACCCGTGTTTTTGCCCGTCAAATATTTAATTTAATTTATTTATTTTAAATATTATATTGGAAATATTAATGGAATTAAATATTGAATTCGTTATTTAGAACGAAGTTGAACGTTATAATTTATATATAATATAAATTCGAGCTTGAAAATGGCGTGCAGTTCGTAAATTTGAATTTTTAACTTCAACTGAGAATACGGGATTCGATATAAGTCGGATTTCTGTGAAACAAGACACGTTGGAACCGTATTGACGATAATTTTCATATGAAAGAGAAAAATCCAGATTTCGTGTTATAGTTTGATAGTTATGGCTAAATCAAATTTTGAAATAGTCGCTATGGAAAAACGTTATTTAATTATAGGCCTTAAAAATAGCCGTTTTGCAAACGGACTCAGATTTCGACGAAACCAGTTTCATTAGAACCGTATCGTTAAATTATTGTCAGAAAATCAAACTGCGTGGAAAACCGATGTCGTATATGACCACGGTAGCCGTAAACGCCCGTTAAATTTCTATAGCGCGTATTTAAATAAATAAAGGGGTATTTGAATGTAACTTGAGAAGACGATCGAATTAGGCCACGAAACCAGTTCCGTTGAGTTCGTATCGTCGATTAGAGTCAGAATAAGTATATAGTTTGTTATTTTTAGAGACCAGGAAATTTGGCGTTAAAAAGGGTAGGGCGGTTCGGGGTAAAAACAGCCTACCGGGGAAACAGTCTCAGAATGCGACGGAACTAGTGCCACTGGGTTCGTATCGAAAAGTTATTGTCGATGTTCGCAGTTTCAAGGGGATTTGATTTATCTGGTGACTGTGAAAAAAATTAACGTGTGTTCATTTCCGGTTTCATAAAGGAAATTTTTTCATACGACCTCGGATTTCGACGAAATTTGTTCCATTGGATCCGGAATATCGTTTTACATCAAGAACAGCCTTTTTATCAGTAAACAGAAATCGAGATCGTACTCGGAGTTATTGTATACCATATGAAACTATTTTGTCATATATATATATATCCTTAAGTATTTCATTGCGCATACTAGTTAAAGCCTACGCTGTTCCCTTCCCCAAGTATTACCCGCTGCATCATTTCATTTCAGTCAATAAAGAAAAGACGTGTACCTTTCCCAACAAACAACAGCTAACCTGTATATGTATGATGAAAACACAACTCAATGCAAGCTTAATCCTACGCTACAGCTAACTGATATGAAAGCCAACAGCTACGCCGAACATAAGCAGACCTACCTCTCCCTAAAACGTGCATGCCAAACCAAAGAAACTTGGCACCCAAACTTCACCATCTATAAATATACATTTCCCATTTCCTTTTTCTGTGCGTCCCATTTTTTCTCCTACTGTGCTTTTTCTGATATCCTCTTCCCACAAAAAAAAAAAAAAATGCGAAAGGAAAATAAGAGGGAAGGAGGCGCTTCTGACGTGGGTCTGGTGCATGAGAATGGACAGTGTGAAGTTGGAAAGATGAGGGAGCGGTGAGTGCATGGGAGAGTTTGTGGGTGGCGGTGGCACTGTGATGTCGGATGGGAGCGTACGGTGATGAGATGAGATTGGATGGGGCACGTGACAGCATGGTTCGGAAGGGCATGGGTATGCGGTGGTATGAAGTAGCGCAGGGGCGGTTTCGTTCTGGTGCATGGGGGAGTGAAAGTGAGGGAAGATTGGAGGTACTGTGATGAAAGGAAGGAATGAACAGTACATGACAGTAATGCTTGAACGAAGTAAGGTCGGATGATTTGTTTGGTTTAACTAATATATATATATATATATAGTTACGTATATACTTAATTATGGTTACAAATGAGGACAAACTTTGTTTCTGAACAGGGAAGAAACGAGAAATATCTGAACGGAAGGAAAGCATGCTGAACGAACAGCATAAATCATTGGTTCGGTTAAGTTAAGAATTTATTTAAACTTAATTGAGATTTTTTTTTTAATTTGTTAAACCATTTTGTTTACAGATAGGAACAAACAAACAAAAAAAAAAAAAAAAAAAAGAAGAAGAAGAAGGGAACCGGCCTCGTTCTTGTTTGAAGCGGAGAGAACTGAAAACGAGAAATGGAAGTATCGACCGTCTTTAAGTATGTGATTAGTTGTACTAACTAGATTAATTAATTAGTAATTAGTTAAATTTTTAGTTAAAAACTTAATTAAGGAATTAGACTGTTTAAATAAAAAGTAATTTGTTTTGAAATTACTAATTAAGGAATTAACTATTTTAATAAATCGTGTGCTTTAACATTTATAACTTTTTATTCTGTTATCAGAATGGAACGGAACCTTTTGCATTGGGATCCTGACAACGAGTGCTATATTCTAGATACAGTTGGGTAGATTTGAAATCAGCTGGAATTTTTGATTGAATTAAACATTGGTTTAATTTAATTGAAACCGAACCGTTTTGGCGATAATGGAATCAAGGTGAGTTAAACTCACTCAGTTACCCTTTTTATATTTTATATAAATTGGGTGTTTTTATTTTGTGTACTCTGTTTGCCAATGGTTGACCATTTTGCTAGTTATACAATTGTTTGTTGATTTAACTGATGAAATTAAACTGTGTTTAATTTCAGTGAATTACCAAATCGTTATTTTTAACGATTGGTTCCAATGAAGGTAACTCACCTTGGTTGGTCACGTTTATAAAATAAACGTGTTTTCGGTTGAACTGGAGGAAACTGATGAAAATGTTTTGTTGGTTAGTTGATATAAAATGGTTGCTAATTGCTATGATATATCCGTTAAATGGGATTGTTTGACCTGGTTTGTGATAACCGTTTTGAATACAGGGAAGAACAGGTTGGAGGGATCCAACCGGATTCCTCAAATGTATTATTTATTTTCATATTACCATATATGAACTGTCCTGTTAGGATTGATTGATTTGATGATTGATTATTGAATATTCAACATCTGTTTGGTTTAAACCAATGGGCGATATTGGTTAAGTGTTTGGCAGAGTATGGCCTTTAAAACCAATCGAGTTATAGATATTGATTCACCGTTAGGTGAATCGATAGAGTTGAGGTTATAAAATTTATTTTTATAACCAGAGTTAGATTTGAATAAAAGTTATTTAAGAGAAATAAATAAATATTTTTATTTGTTTTAGACTTTGATTTGTTATGAATTTATTTTGCAAAGCAGATGCTGATGTTAATCAGATTTACCAGTTGAAGAATAAGAAATGAATTAAATGGTAAAACCTTGGAAATTGTTTTGTAAAGAAAACAAATAATTAGAATTTATTTAAATTAATTATATTTTTAAGCGAGGATTGTTGAAATCGGTTAATGAGGTAATCAAGTTTTTGAGTTAATTAAATCGACCATTTGGAATTAGAATTTTTTATCAAGTTAATATGTTTTGACTAAAATAGTTAAATGAATATTGTTTGAATTTAAATAAGGATTTAAAAGGGATTTAATATTTAATTTAGTTATAAAGGGATTAACTACTAAAGTAGTTAATGTTTGAAATAAGTTATTATTTCAATTAATGATAAATTTAGGAATATATTTTTAAATGGGAATTCATTTAAAAAGTGACCGAATGTGAGATGCAAGCCAATTGAATGGTGAAAGGAAATAAACGTACTCAATTATATGAATTAAGTGAAAGGAGATTACGATAAAAAGGTTTATTACAAACCAGAGATTTTAAGTGAGATTTAAAGTGTAAAGCGTTAACTTTACATTAACGTTACGTGAGAGTGGAATCAAGTAAAAATGGGACAAAGTGGATAAGGGTGGACAATAATTGAAAGGGGATTTGTTTTGAGACTGGAGTGGAATTTTGGTGTTGGATTACAACTGATATTTATCTGAGGATAAGAATGTTGTTGATCAAGGTATGAGAGGTAATTAAAATACCCCAACTTGAACAACATCTGGATTATCTGAAGATAGTATTAGTTGGTAAATCGTAAGAGACGTTAGTGCGTATGTTTTGAAAATCTAAACAGCGATTTTAGCGCTGTTGTTCTAATATATGTTTTGAAATATGATATAACGATTGTAGCGCTTTTGCTATAGTAAATGGATTGTAAACCTAAACAGCGATTATAGCGCTGTTGTTTTGTAAATCTAAATAAGTAATTATAACGCTATTGTTATAACATATGTGCTATAAATTTCTTTGTTAAAACTAATGGATTTCCGAATCTAAAAGATGATTTGACGGAAGAATTAAGTGGGAAATTGAATATAGCTATTCGAGATAGAATTAGCCAAACATAATTATTCGGCTAAGTTGCCATTTCGTACGACTGCTAGCGAAATTCGCAGGGCTGCAGATAGCCTACGGCGGTCGGATGTTTCCTGAGGGAATCAGGCGTAACCATTGTGATCGCTGCGATCTAAAGTCAAGCGAATGGAATTAAGTCGAATATCAGTTAATCAATTGGAGTTAATCAATTAGAGATAAATCGAATTAGAGTTATTCAAACATCGTATTTTTGAATATTAAAAGAATTGGAAGTTTAAATTTAACAAAAAGTAAATCAGTTTGTTAAAGGCCAGGTGATGCTGAATACTTAACCAGTGGACTCATTGGAGTGTCATGATTGAAACACTGTATATTTTGATAGTTAAAACACCGACTATCAAATCTGACCAATACAATTGTTGGTATGGAAAGATCGGGATCGAATTTATATTCGAAAACCATTCCGTCTAACAAATACGTGAAGAGATCAGAAGATGATCGAGATGGTGCTGTGAAGACCGTTGATTTTCATAAACGGAAGAACCACTAATATTCTCTGCCTGGCAAGCAGAGGAAAGCTGTGATTCTGTCGTGGCTGGAATCAACGGGTTGCAAGGAATTCTCGCTATTGATCCATGGGGTGATTCCTATATTGGATGCAGTAGGGGAGTGTCTTCGGTTCATCCTGTTCCTGGATGACGTGTATGGACGAATGTCTGACAGAGTATTTCCGAAGGATCACGTACGTTGATTTCTTCAAACGTGCTATAGTGTTGGCGGGGAATCGCCGCTCTCTTAGCTTTCAGCTAGAGTATTTTTGTGGACGTCAATTAGTGATATCTGACGGATCTGACGATGTGGCATTCAAAGTGAATGATGACCAGATGTTCAAAAGCTAATCTAAGCCTCAAGCCTCATCAACCAGGAGATGACAAAAATCGGGCAGGCAGCATGGCTATGTGGGTCGCTCCCATTAGGGTGTATGATCACCTATCTAGAGAAAATCCTATTTGCTTCTTTAATCTATGTTTCGATGCTGTCCCTTGTCGGGAGACGGTTGCTGATCCCAACCGTCGGTGATATACATTCGATACTCTCAAGCGAAATGAGTGGTCGGTCATGTGAGGGCCGGGTTGCAAGAAGTTCTTGTTGAACCCAGTGTATTCGTCTCTAGAGATACACTATCGGCAGGTGGTCTCATACCTTGTCAAGTTTGGAATCCAATCTCCAATAAGCGCCTGCGGTTTTGATTGTATACTATATATATGGAGCGTGAGATGCAAGCGTTCCACTAAATTGATATTTACTTGTATTTAGACATTATTATAATATCAGACAAGATATTGATTTCAAAACTGTTTTGGGTTATCGTAAGGTAAAAACCGTCCGTGTTTATGTGTGGATTTGGTCTTACGATTATCCTTTTCTTTTGAAAAGATTTTGAACTTTAAAAATCATGATTTGATGGTTCACCCTTAATACTGTGCTAGTTTATCTCACTCTGGTTCACCAGACTGACCCGGTGTTTTGTAAATGCTCAGGTTAGGCCGGGTTGTACAGGTTCAGGTTATCGACTGCTGTGAAGAGACGAGCTGGAAGAGTCCAGACGTATGATATTATTACTATTCCGTTGTGTGTTATATGAGGACAGATTATTATCACTGTCCAGATGTGTACTCTGATCTTGTAAGTATTTCAAAAGCTTTCAATAAAGATTATTTCTGTATTATATTTTGTTCCGCTGTGATGTGAGACTCTGTGGTGTGATGTTTCTTCTTCTTCTATTCTAATATTTCTTTCTTTCTTATCTCACCCTCTAACTTCTTTCTATTAATGATCTGGAATGTTCGATGTCTGAATGGTCAACATGGTAGTTTGATGTTGATTTACGGAGTCGAAAATCCCGGTTCGTTACATAAAACGTTATCTTTTAACTTCAAATCTTCTTATTAAAGTTGGAAGGTAATTTACCCATTTCTAGGATTTGTTTTGTAACTTTCCAAATAAATAAGATTTGATCTTCTCAATTCAATCGTCAATTAATTTCGTTAATTGAGTAATAAGTGGAAATTAATTTCCTTCATTCAAAACTGGAATGAAATATGATCAATTCAAAACTTCTTTATCATTTCCTTTTTAAATAGCGAATACATCATCCCTTACTTCAATTGCCAATTAATTTCATTTATTGAAATAAAAAAAGGGAATTTATTACATCATTCAAAAGCTTTTATTCAATACTTTAAAACAATAAATACACAATCCCTAAATTTAATTACCAATTAATTGCATTAGTTGAATATTTATTTATTTCACTCAAAGTTGGAATGAGACCCACTATTTCCATATAAATTAATTATACGGCAAATCAAACATTAATTATATCACAATTTCAAACATCCATCCAAAGTGCATTTCAAATTATTCCAAGGGTGACGTGTATTCAAATGTCAACCCTTAACCCGTGTGGGGTTTCAGCCAACACAATTCACATATTATGAAATAAACTGTGCTTTTGGACGATGTGTAAAAATTTATCGTCCACTCACATAAACAAGCCAAGGTCGCTTGTAAATGGTAGTGTATACAAGTGCATTAAATTATAACATAAATGGTATAACCAATTAACGATGTTCACCTAATAGGTATTAATTACATTCTTTTGAATGGAACCCATTTAGAATAAAACTCCCTTTTGTATCATTTCAATTTAATGTAATCGGTCCATGTTTTAAGTATTTCCTTTTTAATCCATTCATAAATAAAGAATAAATTTGTTCAATTTAATTTTTTTTCCAAAATAAAGAATAACACTTTATCATTCTAGTCCTTTTAAAAGTAAAGAACGTCACTTTCATTCATTTTAGTCCAAACAAATTCATGTTCACAAAAACCTTATTTTATTTTCAAAATAAAAATAAAAACCAAAACTTTATTTATTAAAAATAAAGATCAAATTTTTCATTCTAGTCCAAAACAAAATCAAAACTTTATTCTTCAAAAATAAGGATCCAAACTTTATTTTTATAATTATTCGTTTCATTAAAACGACGTTACAGGTCAAGTGTATTTATAGCGCTGTTATTCCAAAAATTGAATTACACATAACTCAAGATCTAACCGTTGAAAATTTTCAAACTTGGTATTGGTGGAAAGATTTTTCCAAAGCGGATCCAACGGATCCAGTTTTGGAAAAATCCAATGGTTGGATCTTCCGTTATAGTCATTCAAAGTTTGAAACTCAAAACATGAACTGCACGTGCCTGAAACGTTGAAATTATAATTTATATTGAAAATATAAATTATATAAACAATTCTAAAAACAAATTTTATTTTCTAAAATTCCATGTTAATGAAGATGTTATCTTTATTTTCAGAAAGAATAAGAAAACAAAAATTTGTTCTTTTTGTCCAAAAAAGACAATTTTGCATAAAAGCCCAAATTTTGCCAAAATCGATTAAAATATTATTTTTATCAAAAATCAACATTTTAATTAAAAATTCATTTCCATGCAGTTCAATAAAATAAAATATTTATTTAGTTCAACGATTTTGTATAAAATTCATGTTTTCATGTAAAACATGAAAAAATGAAATTTTGGTACAAAATTGCAAATCTAAATAACACCCATTTTTCTGAAACAACAATAGAAATTATAAATTTAAATTTAAATATAAATTCTCAAGAATATAGAAATAAAGAATGAACTTTATTTACACAAGTTTACCTATCAATATTCATTCCACAATCAATGACATTCACAACGTATACATGAACAGAACTGCCAATAACTACATAAACATCCATCACCAATATCAATCATTCATCACCAGTCCATATTCATGTACATACAAACATCAATAACACAAGAAAGATAATTTAATTTCGTAAATTATAAAATAGAATCTCAACAAATTTCATCGAATTTTTGATTAGTGAAGGGAACACCGGCAGTCTTTGTCCTTCTCCTTGGATCGTTCGAAATGAACCCAAAACGCACGCTCAAGTCACCCCCATCGCACGCCCCAAGACCATCGAGTCCACCATCCAACCCGCCACTTCGAAGCCTTGCTCTTGATTATTTGTCTTGATTTCATATTTTAATTTGTGGTAGACTAGGAGGAATTAACGAATTGTTTTTGTGCGTTTTCAGCCATTGAAAATGTAAAGGGCGGCGGCTATGTATTATAGAATAGGGTTTTGTGTTTTGACCGTAAACTTATCCTAACTAGTATATATATGAAAAAAACTTTAAGTTTCTTTCCCTAAAGAAGTAATTAACTGAATACATAAATTACACAAAATGGAGAAAGAAAGCTTTTATATTTTCTCTTTAATTTGTATTGATTGATTCATAAATGCTATTAATCAAAATTATTCATGGCATAAATTGATACTGTATTAGCATGTAGGTAAGTGTAATAAGAAGGCATATCACATAAGTAAACGAAATAAATAAAGGACAACATGTAGATTGTTTTAATTGAAAATTTGAATGAAACTTAATTTATGGTATTATAAAGGTGCATCAAATACATCCATTTGTGTGAATATATACACAGTGCTGAGATATGGAAATTTAGTTTTTTTTTTTTAATATATATAGCAAATATGTTCATTCCTCAATTGTGTGACATAATAGTTAATAATATGCAAGTATGGTTAATTGATAACTCTGTACATATGAATGATTTAGAATAAATTTATAGGCAATTTAATATATGACAAATGGGAAAACTACTAATAAATACAAAAGATAAAACAGTCAAATCTTATAATATATATGTCACAGTATTAAATTCATTAGCCTCCATATATTCAAATTCTTCTCATTAGTTTCATTAATACACAATTAAAAGAAACATAATGTGACTACTATTACATAGCATACGGATAAATATGGATTTTAAATCCATACGCTAAAAATCATGTGTTTCCTTAGTTCATGGTTCCATTTTAAATCAATTAATTTTATTAGAATATTCTTTTTAAGATAAATTTAAGTTTTCTATAAACAATGCATTGATTTTAATTAACACATAATTATTCTTAGATAGAAATGTTTCAATCAAGTTAATACAATTAATGGCAATATTACAATTAATGTCAATATTAAATTTAAAATAGACATAATTTATTTCATACATACATTTAATAGGTTCAATGTTAAATCAAATTAATATATATATAAATATAATGTGTATATATAAACTATCCAGTCTAGTGTTACACTTAATTAGGAAAGATAAAAGTGGAAAGGTTTGAATGAACATTTAAAAGAAATAATACTACTTTTTCCATATATTTTTTTCATATCAATATGGAATGCCAATTTTAGCTATAATTTAGCTACTATATGAATGATATACATAGTAACTAATGAAATTAAAACAGCTGAATTTATTATGCATTATACTGCAATGTTGAGAAACATTGAAATTAAGGAATATATATTCTAACATGTTGGCATACATACAAGGTAGTTATTTGATGGTGCAATTTATGTAAATTTTTAGTTCTCCCTTCCACAAGCTAAACATAAATTTCAAATATTTCATTTATTAGAGATAAATGAAATTTATTAATAATACAATTAGATAAATCAAGGTATCGTCTTGGGCATGTATCTAAGGGATTGTAGGAATGCAGGAATTATATCATTCCTATTAACCGTAGGATTAAGGAAATAAATTTTTTTTTTGTCGTTATTATTTAAAATAAATTATTTTAAATATCAAAACTCATTAAAATAACTTAAAGTAAATTTTTAAATTTACCCCAAAATTCAGGGTTGTTACAGTCTCCCCCACTTAAAAACTTTTCGTCCTCGAAAAGGAACGAAGCTAAAAGTGTTTAATTATCCTACTCAATTTTTTTTTTCTTTAATTGGTTTCGTTTATTTTATTAGTTGATTAACTTTTAAAATATAACTTTTATATATTTAAAAAATCATATTTTCTAAAATTAGATTGTATATATTATCAAAAATACGTTAATTATAAATTTGTAACTCTTAACTCATTCTAGGGCATTACTAACCCCATCTCTAATGAGTATTCTTATTGGATATTACTAATCCAATCTCTGATGAGTCTTTTGTTCCGTTCTAATGAGTTGTACCCCAAAGATTTGAGCTAACCTGAGCTCTGATACCAACTGTAAAGACCCGGGATTCGCCCGTCCTTAATCGACCGAAAGATCGACCAAGACCGTTCAAATCCCGAATACTTTAACTTTGGGAATACAACAATCATCAGAACAAAACAGCAAACTTTTATAAACAGTACAAAATGTTTACATCAGAGTACAAAATATCAGAGTACATCGAATTATATTACAGCGGAAGATAACATTAAATTTAAAACATTGCAGCGGAAAGAAATCTAAACTCTGGACACAGCTTTAAGCTTCAACCCAGAGTCCTGCTTGAAAAGAGAACCTGTAGATAAATACTCGGCTGCCCGTGTGGAAGAGAGGGCACCCAAGTTTGCAAAAAGGGGGAAACAAACATGGGTCAGTCGTGGGACTGGTGTGAGAATTCTTAAATAACTTAACTCATACTAATAAGGCAAATCCAAAGACCACGCCGCTAACGCGGAACGGGTTGTACCAATGGATTGCCGTGCATAACTACAATGTCAGTACAGATAAATAAAACGTAACACAACGCAATGTCTTTTTGAAAAATGGAACCACCATAAGACTCAGGTCCCATCACACAATGCAACGCACACCAAGAGGATAGAGTTTTACCTTATGGTGGTTAAACATGCTAAATACGCCAAATACGAAACTAATACTATTATTAGTGTATATGAAAGCATTTCAAAATAAATGTATTAATCCTAGGAAGCATAGGTACCATATATTATGCCTCCGTACTAGTAATACAATCAAATTCGTCGGTTCGTATTGGAAATTTGGATTTCCATCATGAGTCCAGGCTAGGGAGGAGCTCCTTACCGATTCGAGACACTCTAGTTAATGCCCCAGGATCCCCCGCAGTGAACCCTTGGAAATGGCAGGGCCGGTCCTCACATACAGCTTAGAGGATTAGTTATTCCTATGCACACGTTCCCCGGTCCTATAGGACCTATCCGAGGCGCCTCGTTTCATCATCCACATACGTAAAATGACTACTAACTAGAAAGAAACGTGCCACTTTCCCTGCGTTCCCTTCCCCCGTTTTAGACTCTACCGGTTTGTGAGGCTTACGAAGTAACGATATAGTCTTCATCCACAAGGCCTGCTTTTCAACAAAGCCTTGATCATCTTCATCTTGGCATGCCACATCGTCAATCCATACCGTACCATTGATCACCCATCGATATATAAATGGGGTGTTAAGTAAAGAATGAATTCTCCACCACCAACATTTATATATTGACAGAAAATCAATAACATGAAATTAAGCGAAGTACGACGTCAAACACGCAATCCATTTATAACTTATGCTCTAGGTCTGAGCGAAAGTCAATCCGTACAAATCAACACTACGTCCGGACGGACGCCCTCTCAGCCCCTTCAAGGTAGCTACTCCCTTCATGGGCCTCAATAGCATCAACATCCATTCGATGTGAAGATTGTCGGTCTTGTCACCGTCTTCAATCATTCGACTATTCATCGTCGTATTCATTATTCAGAATGGGTTGGACCCGGACTTTCTGGATAACTCGCGTTGATTTAAAAACATAAATTGATAAAATTTAACCAACGCCTCATTCCAATCCCGAATATTCCTTAAAAATATTCGATTTCTTAGGGATAGGTTCCCATAAATTTTATCAAAGATAAATCTTTAATATTTATTCTTTAATCTCTATTTATCCATATTAAACCAAATTAAGGTTTATTCAAACTAATCGGAATTTTACGCTTTACCGAAATTACCAATTTATTAATCCCAATTAGTCTCCGGTAAACTTAATTACCTTTTCCATTTAAATCTAATTAAAGATTTAATTAACGCTTGGAGTTAAACTGGTGGAACTCCATTACCGTTTATTTCCTTAATTCAATAATTTACTTAATTCCCCTTTTTAAAATCTTATTAAAGATTTTATTCAAAACATTATTTAGATTTTACTTTCAAAAATCATTATTAAATGATTATTCAATAGTTAGGGAATTAATGCTATCATAAATCTGGGTTAAAGAATAAATGTTATTTAAAACATAATTCACAATAAACCCAAATTCACTTTTCTGTTATTTCCAATTTAATAAATTAAATTAGGAAATTTCGTTCAAATCTTAATTAAAAGATTTATATTCATTTCATGTAACAACCCGGAAAATCTGGGCCAGTTTAAAATTTTTATTTTGGCAATTTTAGCGAATTTTGAATATTTAAAATAGATTATTTTAAATAATATCGACGAGAAATCTATTTTGAATATAATTAGAACGTATATATTATATACGTCGTCGTTAGAATATATAATAATTATATATAATTATAAAAGGAATTGAAAATGGCGCGGTAGTTCGAAAATTCGATTTCTAATTTCAAATGAATATACAGAATTCAATATAAGTCAGAATTGAACGAAACAAGAAATATTTGAATCTGTATAACTATATCTTTGTAACGAAGTTAACAAACTGAGATTTCATCTTAGAAATGATAAGATATGTCCAGTTTAAAATTAGAAATAGTCGCTGTGGAATTTTTATATATTTTTATATATATAAGGCCCTTAAAAATAGCAATTTTGCAAACGACCTCGGATTTCGACGAAACCAGTTTTGTTGGGTCCGTGATGTTAAGTTATTGCTAGATTCCAAATTTCATAATTTTTCGAATCAATATGTGAGCGTGGCAAAGGAAAACGTGTTTTGACCATTTCAGTTGATTTTAATCGACTGGAAATTGGCCATTTTTCTAACGGTCTCAGAATTCGACGAAACTAGTTTTGTTAGGACCGTATCGTCAATACGAAGCTAGAAAATATTTTTCTGGAATTTTTCTAGTTCGTATGTGACCCCGGTAATTTGAAATGTACGTTTAAAATTCAATATATGAATTTAAATGTAAATTTCAACGGAAACTGATTGTAACGATCAAACCAGCTTGCGATACATATCCCATTGTGTTCGGAATGGGGGTAAAACGCTATGGACGACAGGCGGTGGACCTCGTTTCGAGGTCATATGTAAAAGTGAACCCTAATGCAAATTTAATAATTAAATAATAATAAAATAAATAAAAAAAAATCTACCTTCCCTCCCCTTTTCTTCTGCCTTGGCCCCCCCCCCCCCGGATCATTTATCACAAAAAAAAAAAAAATAAAGAAGAAAAACCTAGAAACTAATCGCGCCGCCGCCTTACTCCTGGAAGCCATCGCCGACGATTGAGCGGAAGCCCCCACCACCCGACCAACCTCCTCCCACCGAACGACACCTCGGAGCCCCCACCACCCTCGCAAATCGAAGCAGCCCTCGTCGAACCCTCGAACCTCGTCGCGACGCCTCCCTGAGCCGCCCTCGACTTCCCTCCTCCCCTTCGCATACCACGGTAAGCATTTACTTTATATTTATTTTCATTTTTGTTTTATGATTTCTGATTTATAAAACGATTTAAAATTAATTACTGTATATTTCTTTTAGTTTTGAAAAAAACAGAATTTTGTTAAAGAGAATTTAAACCGATTTCTTTTAGTTTTAAAAACAGAATTTTTAAAAAGAATTTTAGAAAACAGAATTTTTGAAAAGAAAATTGAAAACTGTTTTTAAAAGAAAACAAAAACTATTTTTAAAAGAAATTTAAAACCATTTTTAAAAGAATAGAAATTTAAAACTGCATTTTTAATAAAAGAGAAACAGATTTTTTATAAAAGAGTTTCAAAAACTGTTTTGAAAATAATTTAAAAACGAAGGTGAAAGCAGCAACGAAGGTGACAAAAAGGCGAAACAACGAAGACTTCTACATTAGAAGTGCCGTGGAGCTAGGATAGCTATATGTGAGAATTTCTCACCTTTCAATTTATTTTTCTAGTTATATATATATATATATATATATATATACTAGGATGCAGACGGTGCTTAGTAGCACCCGACACCCGTCCACAGACCATGGACTTGTTTGTTTGGTTTCATAGATTAGTTGGATTATTTGTTTGAATTGTTTGGTGAGATGAAATTGATTTGATTGATGTGTGAATGGCGTGGGCCTTCACTAGACCGGGGATAAGGCTAGGCCTTGTCCCGTTTCTAGTATCGTGCCGTTATGCCGCCGAAATTTTCTAAAATATGTTAGAAAATAAAAATATCATTTTATTGTGTAAATGAATTGAATAGAAATTCATAGGTTGAAATAAAATGTTTTATCGTTAAAAATATAATTTTTAACGTGAATGTGAATAAATGAATAGTCATAAACAAATCGGCCGATTTGTTTGTATATACACTGATTTGACTGATATTGATTGGGTCGATAAATTTCACACATCGCCCAACTGCACAAATAAAATCTGTGTTTGATTGTTTGAAACCCCACACGGGTGTTGGGATGAAATTTGAAGTTCACTCATCCTGATTGATTAAATATGTCGATCGATTGATTGACATGCTGTTGTAAGCGTTAGATATCTATATTTGATGCTTATACAGTGTAGTGCACTTTGGTTGACGGTTGATTATTTTCAATGTTATTATATACATGTGTTGTATGAAAATCCATATAATTAACTTTATATGGTAATTGATTGGGCCTCATTCCAATTTGAAAAATAAAGAATATTATAAAATAAAAGTTCATTTGTTGACAGTACTCATCCATTGAGATTGGTCATGTGTTGAACGAAATATTTTGATAATAACAACTATTTTGAAAAAAAAATATTTGAAATAGAATATTTGAAAATAGAAATTTATGAAGCCGTGTTGATTAGATTGACGCCATTTTGACGTGATCGATATTTATATCGATTTTATTCATTTTTGAAATGAATATTGAAAAGTGATTTCGAAATCGAATATTTTGAAATGAATTGAATTGAAAACGATTTCGAAATGAATTGAATTGAAAACGATTTCGAAATGAATTGAATTGAAAACGATTTCGAAATGAATTGAATTGAAAACGATTTCGAAATGAATTGAATTGAAAACGATTTCGAAATGAATTGAATTGAAAACGATTTCGAAATGAATTGAATTGAAAACGATTTCGAATTGAATTGAATTGAAAACGATTTCGAAATGAATTGAATTGAAAACGATTTCGAAATGAATTGAATTGAAAACGATTTCGAAATGAATTGAATTGAAAACGATTTCGAAATGAATTGAAAACAAATTGAAATGAATTCAAATTGAATTGAAATTTGAATTGAATAGAAATGAATATTCAAACGAATCTATAAAGAAGAATTCAATTTTGCTTTGAATTGAAATGGAAGTTGAAATTGCTTTTGAAACGAATTTAAAACTATTTATATAATTCGTTTTAAATAGAAATCGACGATATATATATTATATATATTATATATATAATATAATGGCCTGAATAGAACGCGCCGCGCCGCGGCAGTTCGTGAATTTCGACCATTTATTTCAAACGGACATTACGGGAGATCCGACCGTCGGATTCTCCTAAAACCGGAACCGTTGGGTTCGTATCGAAAAGAGCTTTCTAATGAATGTTAGAAATTTGAAATCTAACGGTTGGATTTGGAGATACGTCCAAATCAAATTCGAAAAAGGTTGCTGTAAGTGCAGTTCGATGGCCGTTAATGGAAATCGACTGTACGGGCCTTGATAAAATTATTAAAAATAGATATAATTTGTGTAAAATCCTAAGAAATGATTTGTGAAAGTTTGGGATGAAAAACTCCATATTTGAAAAGATAAAAATAGATTTTTATCGAAATGAACTAGTCTTGAACTAGAATTATAATTCTATTTATTTTTAAATAAATAAATTGAATTCGAAAAGGGTTTTAAAAGTAACCAAAATTCCAATGATTGCATTGGAGTGGATTTGAATCGAAATTGTCTTCGGAATATTTCGATGTTGGAATTCGGGATTATACAGGTGTTGTTATGGAAATTTGAAAGATATATATTTATATCGTTATTTCCAATACGACATTTGTTAGTCGTAGAATTCGATATTGAATATAAGCCGATATATTTTCTATTCAGAGCCTTGTATTGAATATCGAATGTGATTTGGGTTTGTCGTGAATGGTGTCTTCACTAACACTGTTCTTGAACCCAGTTGAGAAAAGATTAAATCTTTTTATTTAGATTTAATGAAGTGTACCAATTAAATAATATTTAATTGGAATTGAATTGATATTGATTTTTGGGTTTATCGTGAACAGTGTTTTAAATAACACTCGTTCTTTAACCCAATAATTAATGGAATGTGATTTTGGGTTTATCGTGAACCGTGTTTTAAATGACACTGATTCTTTAACCCAGTCGAAGATTAAAACTAAGTGGAGTTTTAATGAATCTTTAATTAGATTGTAAAAGTCGAAATGGAGTATCGCCAGTTTTACTCCAGACGTTAGTTAAATCTTTAATTAGATTTGAACGTGAAATGGTAATTGAATTTACCGATAACACCGTGGTGTTAGATATGAAGTATTACCAGTTTTTACTTCATGGGATGAATAGGTTGGGATTGGGAAATTAAAACCAATGATTACTTCGGTAAGGTTCGCTAATTCCGACTAGTTTTGAATTGATATTCAAAAGATCAGATTAAAGAATAAATTCAAGAAATTTATCTTGGATAAAATTAATGGGAACCTTTCCCTATGAATGTGAAATTTAGAAACTAACTGTCGGTTAGCTAAGTAGAATGGTTTTCTGGATATTGATCTGATGTTGGTTTCGGCCTTCGGGGTTAATATTTGGGGAATTATTCTCTTGATTAATTTACGGTTAGTGACTAATGAATTGGAATGAGGCGTATGTTGTGTTTGTGTAACACCTACTTAAAATATACGCGAGTTATTTGGAAAGACCGGGTTTATCCCATTCTGAATAACTGATACGACGATAAGTCGAAGACGATGGTCGAAGACCGGAAGTCTTCACGTCGTTTGGGTGATAACTGATGATCTTGATTGGGCTGTACACCCAAGAAGATGGAAACAGTTGGTGATCGTCCAGACGTACTTGGAGATCGATGGATATGCGGGGTACTTGGTGCTCCCGGTTTCGTTCAGACCCATAACGGACTTGTAAATGGACTGTGTGTCTGACATCGGATTTCATTCTGTGTGACTGATATCGGTTGCATAGGATGGTTTGCCTGTGTGGCATGCTAAGATGCAAATGATCAAGGCTTCTGTTGAAAAGCAAAGTCTTGTGGTGATGATCAAAGCACGGCCTTTGTGGCGTAGCTTTGTGTAACGTTTACTTCGCGAGTTTCACACCCGGTATGAACCAAAAACGGGAGACGGACCTCAGGGAGGACTTGCGTTTCTTTCTAGTTAGAAGTGGCGTCAGTGGTTTTACACGCCCTGACGAGTTTGACTTATGTGGTTGTTGTTGTTGCGAGGCGCCTCGGATTGATCGGTCGTTCTCGAACCGATGGAGTCATTTAGTTGGCTCGTTTACGCCCCAAAGGGCGGGGAAACGTAGTGTTCAGGCATTTTAATCCACATCGGTGGACCGGCCCTGACGATCCAAGGGTCGATGCGCTCTGACCCTGTGGCTCGGGCTAGAGAGTCACGAAAACGGTTGAGGACTATCTTTTGCCTCGGTTCATAGACGGAAATCCAATTTCCAAATACGTGACATTTGCGGTTTTAGTTGTAATCCTATATATGGCGACATAGTGGGATGGGGCGCTTATGCCGCCTATGATTGATACTTATGATTTGAAGTTGTTTTATACACTATGCACTTATAATAGTATCAAATGATTTGTTTTAAACGTATCAAGCATTCTTTGGCTGTTATAAGGGAAAACCCTATCCCCCGGCTTGCGTTTGCATTGTGTGATAGGACCTGGGTCTTATAACAGCTTCATTTTTCTTTATTTAGCATTGCGCTGTTTGTTTTATGCACTGGTATTCTTGGGAGGAAACCCGTTCCGTGTTATACGGCGTGGTCCCTTGATTTACCTAACTTTAAAAATAAAGATTAACTGTTTTAGTTCTCACACCAGTCACATGACTGACCTGGAGTTTATTGTTTTAACCTAAACTCTGGGTGCCCTTATTTTCGACACGGGCAGCTAGTAGTTGGGTTTTGCAGATTTATATTCACAGGATCCTGGTTTACAGCTGGAACGATATCCGGAAAGCTTTGTATCCGTATATCTTCTTCTAGTTGTGTATTGTATTATTTTCCGCTGCGTTGTATTTAAATGTAATTTAAATCTCTGATTTTTCTGTGTAATATTTATTCATTTATACTCTGTATATTCTTGTAATCTGATGCATTGTTGTAATATACAATGAAATGTTCTTCTGTATGCGTTCTGTTGTGGCTTGTTCTCGAACTATCCGACGCTTTCCTTTACGGGGAAGTTGCGGGTCTTCACAGTTGGTATCAGAGCTTTGGTTTACAAAGCTAGAGAACAAGACACATTAGAACCCTACGAAAGAATTCATCAGATATTGGATTAGTAATATCCAATTAGAATGACTCGTTAGAGATGGGATCAGTAGTATCCTAGAACGAGTGTGAAGAGTATATTTTTCAAATGAAAACAAATTTTGTTTTGAAAATTTAAATCAATTATTCGTAGTTGATTATTTATTTATATTGATGTGGACAATTCAGTATAGGTAGATTTTGCGTATACGTCTGATCCGCATGTATTCAAAGTTTTAATATATTAGATTGATATAGAATCACATTCTAGATGCCCGGAGATGGTTCTGATGATTGATCGATCATCATCCGAACTTATGTTCGTGTTTCGAAGGTGTGATTTTCTATATATTTCCATTAGGCTGGTGTGAGAACCAAAACTTATATATAGTTAGAACACATTGTTGTGATTTGGCATCAAAAATCTGATTTTTGTATATGTATCAAAATTATGAATTTGAAACTCTAAATCCACTAATTGATTGATGTTTGTGTTGTTTGTTTATTTGTTTGCTAATTTAGAACCATTTATGCCTATTTGAACCAAATATTGAATGATATTGAAAATTGGTTGCATTTGCTTGCATATGCATATACTTACATTGAACAGGTCATAGCAAGGAGGCTAGAGCCAGAGAATAAAATTTGTTTGCCCGACAAATAGGTACATGTTTACTACATAATTTCCTGTTTTGTTTGGGTGATGATGATTTTGTGAGCCTATTGGCTAGCCGCTTGGCTAGCCGCTTGGCTTTTTCTTTTTCTTTTTGAGATCTGAAGGACCGGGGAAGCTATTTGAAATTCCCCGATGCTCCCGGTGCAGGGGAGGTTATGGCGAAATTTTTCAAAAATTTAGGGTGTTAGCCAAATTTTTGAAATTTTGAAAATTCTCAGAAACTAAAGAGTTGGAGAATGAAAGCCAGATCGAACATAGAGTTGATTAATCAAACCACTTTCGACTTTGTTCCTTTTCGGGGACGAAAAGTTTTAAGTGGGGGAGATTGTAACAACCCGGAAAATCTGGGCCAGTTTAAAATTTTTATTTTGGCAATTTTAGCGAATTTTGAATATTTAAAATAGATTATTTTAAATAATATCGACGAGAAATCTATTTTGAATATAATTAGAACGTATATATTATATACGTCGTCGTTAGAATATATAATAATTATATATAATTATAAAAGGAATTGAAAATGGCGCGGTAGTTCGAAAATTCGATTTCTAATTTCAAATGAATATACAGAATTCAATATAAGTCAGAATTGAACGAAACAAGAAATATTTGAATCTGTATAACTATATCTTTGTAACGAAGTTAACAAACTGAGATTTCATCTTAGAAATGATAAGATATGTCCAGTTTAAAATTAGAAATAGTCGCTGTGGAATTTATATATATTTTTATATATATAAGGCCCTTAAAAATAGCAATTTTGCAAACGACCTCGGATTTCGACGAAACCAGTTTTGTTGGGTCCGTGATGTTAAGTTATTGCTAGATTCCAAATTTCATAATTTTTCGAATCAATATGTGAGCGTGGCAAAGGAAAACGTGTTTTGACCATTTCAGTTGATTTTAATCGACTGGAAATTGGCCATTTTTCTAACGGTCTCAGAATTCGACGAAACTAGTTTTGTTAGGACCGTATCGTCAATACGAAGCTAGAAAATATTTTTCTGGAATTTTTCTAGTTCGTATGTGACCCCGGTAATTTGAAATGTACGTTTAAAATTCAATATATGAATTTAAATGTAAATTTCAACGGAAACTGATTGTAACGATCAAACCAGCTTGCGATACATATCCCATTGTGTTCGGAATGGGGGTAAAACGCTATGGACGACAGGCGGTGGACCTCGTTTCGAGGTCATATGTAAAAGTGAACCCTAATGCAAATTTAATAATTAAATAATAATAAAATAAATAAATAAAAAATCTACCTTCCCTCCCCTTTTCTTCTGCCTTGGCCCCCCCCCCCCCCCCGGATCATTTATCACAAAATAAAAAAATAAAAAAAAAAAAAACCTAGAAACTAATGGCGCCGCCGCCTTACTCCTGGAAGCCATCGCCGACGATTGAGCGGAAGCCCCCACCACCCGACCAACCTCCTCCCACCGAACGACACCTCGGAGCCCCCACCACCCTCGCAAATCGAAGCAGCCCTCGTCGAACCCTCGAACCTCGTCGCGACGCCTCCCTGAGCCGCCCTCGACTTCCCTCCTCCCCTTCGCATACCACGGTAAGCATTTACTTTATATTTATTTTCATTTTTGTTTTATGATTTCTGATTTATAAAACGATTTAAAATTAATTACTGTATATTTCTTTTAGTTTTGAAAAAACAGAATTTTGTTAAAGAGAATTTAAACCGATTTCTTTTAGTTTTAAAAACAGAATTTTTAAAAAGAATTTTAGAAAATAGAATTTTTGAAAAGAAAATTGAAAACTGTTTTTAAAAGAAAACAAAAACTATTTTTAAAAGAAATTTAAAACCATTTTTAAAAGAATAGAAATTTAAAACTGCATTTTTAATAAAAGAGAAACAGATTTTTTATAAAAGAGTTTCAAAAACTGTTTTGAAAATAATTTAAAAACGGTTTTGAAAAGAAAATAAAAACTGATTTATATTTTAAAGTTTGAAAACTGATTTTTATTTTAAAATTTTAAAGGAAAGAAGATTTGAAACTTTAAAATAGAAAAGATTTAAACTTAAAAAGTAAAAGAAAAGATTTGATCTTTACTATGAAAAAGGTTCGATATTTGATATGAAAAGGATTTGGTCTTTAGTTTAGAAAAGATTATATTTTTAAATATAAAAAGATTTGATTTTTGGTAGATAAAGAAACGATTTTTATTTATAGTTATAGATAATAAAAATATAATTTTTATGTTATAGAAAAGGAAAAAAATATATAATCTTTATATTGAAAATGGCGTTATAAAAAAAAAGTGTAAAAATAGAATTTTTGTATATTGAACTTCGATAGAAAAATAGAATTTTTATATATTGAACTTCGATAGAAAAATAGGATTTTTATATATTGAACATCGAAGTAAAAATTCGATTTTTATATATTGAATAGCGAAGTAAAAATGTGATTTTTACGTATGTAGTGAAAGCAGCAACGAAGGTGACAAAAAGGCGAAACAACGAAGACTTCTACATTAGAAGTGCCGTGGAGCTAGGATAGCTATATGTGAGAATTTCTCACCTTTCAATTTATTTTTCTAGTTATATATATATATATACTAGGATGCAGACGGTGCTTAGTAGCACCCGACACCCGTCCACAGACCATGGACTTGTTTGTTTGGTTTCATAGATTAGTTGGATTATTTGTTTGAATTGTTTGGTGAGATGAAATTGATTTGATTGATGTGTGAATGGCGTGGGCCTTCACTAGACCGGGGATAAGGCTAGGCCTTGTCCCGTTTCTAGTATCGTGCCGTTATGCCGCCGAAATTTTCTAAAATATGTTAGAAAATAAAAATATCATTTTATTGTGTAAATGAATTGAATAGAAATTCATAGGTTGAAATAAAATGTTTTATCGTTAAAAATATAATTTTTAACGTGAATGTGAATAAATGAATAGTCATAAACAAATCGGCCGATTTGTTTGTATATACACTGATTTGACTGATATTGATTGGGTCGATAAATTTCACACATCGCCCAACTGCACAAATAAAATCTGTGTTTGATTGTTTGAAACCCCACACGGGTGTTGGGATGAAATTTGAAGTTCACTCATCCTGATTGATTAAATATGTCGATCGATTGATTGACATGCTGTTGTAAGCGTTAGATATCTATATTTGATGCTTATACAGTGTAGTGCACTTTGGTTGATGGTTGATTATTTTCAATGTTATTATATACATGTGTTGTATGAAAATCCATATAATTAACTTTATATGGTAATTGATTGGGCCTCATTCCAATTTGAAAAATAAAGAATATTATAAAATAAAAGTTCATTTGTTGACAGTACTCATCCATTGAGATTGGTCATGTGTTGAACGAAATATTTTGATAATAACAACTATTTTGAAAAAGAAATATTTGAAATAGAATATTTGAAAATAGAAATTTATGAAGCCGTGTTGATTAGATTGACGCCATTTTGACGTGATCGATATTTATATCGATTTTATTCATTTTTGAAATGAATATTGAAAAGTGATTTCGAAATCGAATATTTTGAAATGAATTGAATTGAAAACGATTTCGAAATGAATTGAATTGAAAACGATTTCGAAATGAATTGAATTGAAAACGATTTCGAAATGAATTGAATTGAAAACGATTTCGAAATGAATTGAATTGAAAACGATTTCGAAATGAATTGAATTGAAAACGATTTCGAAATGAATTGAAAACAAATTGAAATGAATTCAAATTGAATTGAAATTTGAATTGAATAGAAATGAATATTCAAACGAATCTATAAAGAAGAATTCAATTTTGCTTTGAATTGAAATGGAAGTTGAAATTGCTTTTGAAACGAATTTAAAACTATTTATATAATTCGTTTTAAATAGAAATCGACGATATAAATATTATATATATTATATATATAATATAATGGCCTGAATAGAACGCGCCGCGCCGCGGCAGTTCGTGAATTTCGACCATTTATTTCAAACGGACATTACGGGAGATCCGACCGTCGGATTCTCCTAAAACCGGAACCGTTGGGTTCGTATCGAAAAGAGCTTTCTAATGAATGTTAGAAATTTGAAATCTAACGGTTGGATTTGGAGATACGTCCAAATCAAATTCGAAAAAGGTCGCTGTAAGTGCAGTTCGATGGCCGTTAATGGAAATCGACTGTACGGGCCTTGATAAAATTATTAAAAATAGTAATAATTTGTGTAAAATCATAAGAAATGATTTGTGAAAGTTTGGGATGAAAAACTCCATATTTGAAAAGATAAAAATAGATTTTTATCGAAATGAACTAGTCTTGAACTAGAATTATAATTCTATTTATTTTTAAATAAATAAATTGAATTCGAAAAGGGTTTTAAAAGTAACCAAAATTCCAATGATTGCATTGGAGTGGATTTGAATCGAAATTGTCTTCGGAATATTTCGATGTTGGAATTCGGGATTATACAGGTGTTGTTATGGAAATTTGAAAGATATATATTTATATCGTTATTTCCAATACGACATTTGTTAGTCGTAGAATTCGATATTGAATATAAACCGATATATTTTCTATTCAGAGCCTTGTATTGAATATCGAATGTGATTTGGGTTTGTCGTGAATGGTGTCTTCACTAACACTGTTCTTGAACCCAGTTGAGAAAAGATTAAATCTTTTTATTTAGATTTAATGAAGTGTACCAATTAAATAATATTTAATTGGAATTGAATTGATATTGATTTTTGGGTTTATCGTGAACAGTGTTTTAAATAACACTCGTTCTTTAACCCAATAATTAATGGAATGTGATTTTGGGTTTATCGTGAACCGTGTTTTAAATGACACTGATTCTTTAACCCAGTCGAAGATTAAAACTAAGTGGAGTTTTAATGAATCTTTAATTAGATTGTAAAAGTCGAAATGGAGTATCGCCAGTTTTACTCCAGACGTTAGTTAAATCTTTAATTAGATTTGAACGTGAAATGGTAATTGAATTTACCGATAACACAGTGGTGTTAGATATGAAGTATTACCAGTTTTTACTTCATGGGATGAATAGGTTGGGATTGGGAAATTAAAACCAATGATTACTTCGGTAAGGTTCGCTAATTCCGACTAGTTTTGAATTGATATTCAAAAGATCAGATTAAAGAATAAATTCAAGAAATTTATCTTGGATAAAATTAATGGGAACCTTTCCCTATGAATGTGAAATTTAGAAACTAACTGTCGGTTAGCTAAGCAGAATGGTTTTCTGGATATTGATCTGATGTTGGTTTCGGCCTTCGGGGTTAATATTTGGGGAATTATTCTCTTGATTAATTTACGGTTAGTGACTAATGAATTGGAATGAGGCGTATGTTGTGTTTGTGTAACACCTACTTAAAATATACGCGAGTTATTCGGAAAGACCGGGTTTATCCCATTCTGAATAACTGATACGACGATAAGTCGAAGACGATGGTCGAAGACCGGAAGTCTTCACGTCGTTTGGGTGATAACTGATGATCTTGATTGGGCTGTACACCCAAGAAGATGGAAACAGTTGGTGATCGTCCAGACGTACTTGGAGATCGATGGATATGCGGGGTACTTGGTGCTCCCGGTTTCGTTCAGACCCAGAACGGACTTGTAAATGGACTGTGTGTCTGACATCGGATTTCATTCTGTGTGACTGATATCGGTTGCATAGGATGGTTTGCCTGTGTGGCATGCTAAGATGCAAATGATCAAGGCTTCTGTTGAAAAGCAAAGTCTTGTGGTGATGATCAAAGCACGGCCTTTGTGGCGTAGCTTTGTGTAACGTTTACTTCGCGAGTTTCACACCCGGTATGAACCAAAAACGGGAGACGGACCTCAGGGAGGACTTGCGTTTCTTTCTAGTTAGAAGTGGCGTCAGTGGTTTTACACGCCCTGATGAGTTTGACTTATGTGGTTGTTGCTGTTGCGAGGCGCCTCGGATTGATCGGTCGTTCTCGAACCGATGGAGTCATTTAGTTGGCTCGTTTACGCCCCAAAGGGCGGGGAAACGTAGTGTTCAGGCATTTTAATCCACATCGGTGGACCGGCCCTGACGATCCAAGGGTCGATGCGCTCTGACCCTGTGGCTCGGGCTAGAGAGTCACGAAAACGGTTGAGGACTATCTTTTGCCTCGGTTCATAGACGGAAATCCAATTTCCAAATACGTGACATTTGCGGTTTTAGTTGTAATCCTATATATGGCGACATAGTGGGATGGGGCGCTTATGCCGCCTATGATTGATACTTATGATTTGAAGTTGTTTTATACACTATGCACTTATAATAGTATCAAATGATTTGTTTTAAACGTATCAAGCATTCTTTGGCTGTTATAAGGGAAAACCCTATCCCCCGGCTTGCGTTTGCATTGTGTGATAGGACCTGGGTCTTATAACAGCTTCATTTTTCTTTATTTAGCATTGCGCTGTTTGTTTTATGCACTGGTATTCTTGGGAGGAAACCCGTTCCGTGTTATACGGCGTGGTCCCTTGATTTACCTAACTTTAAAAATAAAGGTTAACTGTTTTAGTTCTCACACCAGTCACATGACTGACCTGGAGTTTATTGTTTTAACCTAAACTCTGGGTGCCCTTATTTTCGACACGGGCAGCTAGTAGTTGGGTTTTGCAGATTTATATTCACAGGATCCTGGTTTACAGCTGGAACGATATCCGGAAAGCTTTGTATCCGTATATCTTCTTCTAGTTGTGTATTGTATTATTTTCCGCTGCGTTGTATTTAAATGTAATTTAAATCTCTGATATTTCTGTGTAATATTTATTCATTTATACTCTGTATATTCTTGTAATCTGATGCATTGTTGTAATATACAATGAAATGTTCTTCTGTATGCGTTCTGTTGTGGCTTGTTCTCGAACTATCCGACGCTTTCCTTTACGGGGAAGTTGCGGGTCTTCACATTTCACTATTCATTGAGGTTTTAAGAATTAATGTTATTCAAACATTAATCAACCAAAATCAATTTGATATTAAATATAAGACTTTAAATAAAAATTAGAACGACTCAAATTCAATATCAAATTCCAAAACCAACGGCAATCATTTCGGAAATAGCGATAATAAGTATCTTCCAAATTCCCAAAATAATAACCGTTTTATTTACGGAAATTAATATTGAAATAATCCGTACTTAATTTCCACCCAAGCCTATTTCAAATATTCATTGAAATTACGTGGTTATGATAAAACCACTTTTACTTCCTGTTATTTATTTAAAAAAATAAATAAATCCCCTTTCCCAAAATATTATTTATTTTGAAATTTAACTCTTTCAATATTCATTTTCAAATGAATAAGATATTTCATACAGGTTAAAATGGCATTATCATTTTAAAACGGACTAAAAAGCCCAACTCGTTATTATATTTCAATTTCATACTGGGCCAGACTTCTCACATTAAACCTACAACTTGTGGATGCTGGATATGCCGGTTGGGTCCGGGCAGACTTATTCCACAGTTGGGCTTAACCTCGAGTCAAAACCCAATTCATATATGTATACTTGGACCTCTCACATTAGGCCCAACATTTATGGCTGCTGGATATGCCGGTTGGGTCCGGGCAGACTTCCACCATAAACGTGACCTAACCTCGTGTCCAAATATAATTATAATTTTTAATTATAAATATTATCCAAGAATATTATTTTAAAATATTTTATATTTTAAAATATCCGACTACTTAATATCATTCCTTACTTGAAATATTCTTTCATATAAAACTTTATTATTCCATTTCAATACATATTAACTTTCCATATTATTATGATATTATAATAATAATTATTTTCCAAAAAAAAAACGGTTTCAATGGTGATATTAAAAACTTCCCTTTCAACATTAAAATGTAATCAATTTCCTAATTTAAATGTTAACATAAAACGGTATCTTTTAACTTCAAATCTTCTTATTAAAGTTGGAAGGTAATTTACCCATTTCTAGGATTTGTTTTGTAACTTTCCAAATAAATAAGATTTGATCTTCTCAATTCAATCATCAATTAATTTCGTTAATTGAGTAATAAATGGAAATTAATTTCCTTCATTGAAAACTGGAATGAAATATGATCAATTCAAAACTTCTTTATCATTTCCTTTTTAAATAGCGAATACATCATCCCTTACTTCAATTGCCAATTAATTTCATTTATTGAAATAAAAAAAGGGAATTTATTACATTCATTCAAAAGCTTTTATTCAATACTTTAAAACAATAAATACACAATCCCTAAATTTAATTACCAATTAATTGCATTAGTTGAATATTTATTTATTTCACTCAAAGTTGGAATGAGACCCACTATTTCCATATAAATTAATTATACGGCAAATCAAACATTAATTATATCACAATTTCAAACATCCATCCAAAGTGCATTTCTAATTATTCCAAGGGTGACGTGTATTCAAATGTCAACCCTTAACCCGTGTGGTGTTTCAGCCAACACAATTCACATATTATGAAATAAACTGTGCTTCTGGACGATGTGTAAAAATTTATCGTCCACTCACATAAACAAGCCAAGGTCGCTTGTAAATGGTAGTGTATACAAGTGCATTAAATTATAACATAAATGGTATAACCAATTAACGATGTTCACCTAATAGGTATTAATTACATTCTTTTGAATGGAACCCATTTAGAATAAAACTCCCTTTTGTATCATTTCAATTTAATGTAATCGGTCCATGTTTTAAGTATTTCCTTTTTAATCCATTCATAAATAAAGAATAAATATGTTCAATTTAATTTTTTTTCCAAAATAAAGAATAACACTTTATCATTCTAGTCCTTTTAAAAGTAAAGAACGTCACTTTCATTCATTTTAGTCCAAACAAATTCATGTTCACAAAAACCTTATTTTATTTTCAAAATAAAAATAAAAACCAAAACTTTATTTATTAAAAATAAAGATTAAATTTTTCATTCTAGTCCAAAACAATATCAAAACTTTATTCTTCAAAAATAAGGATCCAAACTTTATTTTTATAATTATTCGTTTCATTAAAACGACGTTACAGGTCAAGTGTAGTTATAGCGCTGTTATTCCAAAAATTGAATTACACATAACTCAATATCTAACCGTTGAAAATTTTCAAACTTGGTATTGGTGGAAAGATTTTTCCAAAGCGGATCCAATGGATCCAGTTTTGGAAAAATCCAACGGTTGGATCTTCTGTTATAGTCATTCAAAGTTTGAAACTCAAAACATGAACTGCACGTGCCTGAAACGTTGAAATTATAATTTATATTGAAAATATAAATTATATAAACAATTCTAAAAACAAATTTTATTTTCTAAAATTCCATGTTAATGAAGATGTTATCTTTATTTTCAGAAAGAATAAGAAAACAAAAATTTGTTCTTTTTGTCCAAAAAAGACAATTTTGCATAAAAGCCCAAATTTTGCCAAAATCGATTAAAATATTATTTTTATCAAAAATCAACATTTTAATTAAAAATTCATTTCCATGCAGTTCAATAAAATAAAATATTTATTTAGTTCAACGATTTTGTATAAAATTCATGTTTTCATGTAAAACATGAAAAAAATGAAATTTTGGTACAAAATTGCAAATCTAAATAACACCCATTTTTCTGAAACAACAATAGAAATTATAAATTTAAATTTAAATATAAATTCTCAAGAATATAGAAATAAAGAATGAACTTTATTTACACAAGTTTACCTATCAATATTCATTCCACAATCAATGACATTCACAACGTATACATGAACAGAACCGCCAATAACTACATAAACATCCATCACCAATATCAATCATTCATTACCAATCCATATTCATGTACATACAAACATCAATAACACAAGAAAGATAATTTAATTTCGAAATTATAAAATAGAATCTCACCAAATTTCATCGAATTTTTGATTAGTGAAGGGAACACCAGCAGTCTTCGTCCTTCTCCTTGGATCGTTCGAAATGAACCCAAAACGCACGCTCAAGTCACCCCCATCGCACGCCCCAAGACCACCGAGTCCGCCATCCAACCCGCCACTTCGAAGCCTTGCTCTTGATTATTTGTCTTGATTTCATATTTTAATTTGTGGTAGACTAGGAGGAATTAACGAATTGTTTTTGTGCGTTTTCAGCCATTGAAAATGTAAAGGGCGGCGGCTATGTATTATAGAATAGGGTTTTGTGTTTTGACCGTAAACTTATCCTAACTAGTATATATATGAAAAAAACTTTAAGTTTCTTTCCCTAAAGAAGTAATTAACTGAATACATAAATTACACAAAATGGAGAAAGAAAGCTTTTATATTTTCTCTTTAATTTGTATTGATTGATTCATAAATGCTATTAATCAAAATTATTCATGGCATAAATTGATACTGTATTAGCATGTAGGTAAGTGTAACAAGAAGGCATATCACATAAGTAAACGAAATAAATAAAGGACAACATGTAGATTGTTTTAATTGAAAATTTGAATGAAACTTAATTTATGGTATTATAAAGGTGCATCAAATACATCCATTTGTGTGAATATATACACAGTGCTGAGATATGGAAATTTAGTTTTTTTTTTTTTTAATATATATAGCAAATATGTTCATTCCTCAATTGTGTGACATAATAGTTAATAATATGCAAGTATGGTTAATTGATAACTCTGTACATATGAATGATTTAGAATCAATTTATAGGCAATTTAATATATGACAAATGGGAAAACTACTAATAAATACAAAAGATAAAACAGTCAAATCTTATAATATATATGTCACAGTATTAAATTCATTAGCCTCCATATATTTAAATTCTTCTCATTTGTTTCATTAATACACAATTAAAAGAAACATAATGTGACTACTATTACATAGCATACGGATAAATATGGATTTTAAATCCATACGCTAAAAATCATGTGTTTCCTTAGTTCATTGTTCCATTTTAAATCAATTAATTTTATTAGAATATTCTTTTTAAGATAAATTTAAGTTTTCTATAAACAACGCATTGATTTTAATTAACACATAATTATTCTTAGATAGAAATGTTTCAATCAAGTTAATACAATTAATGGAAATATTACAATTAATGTCAATATTAAATTTAAAATAGACATAATTTATTTCATACATACATTTAATAGGTTCAATGTTAAATCAAATTAATATATATATATAAATATAATGTGTATATATAAACTATCTAGTCTAGTGTTACACTTAATTAGGAAAGATAAAGGTGGAAAGGTTTGAATGAACATTTAAAAGAAATAATACTACTTTTTCCATATTTTTTTTCATATCAATATGGAATGCAAATTTTAGCTATAATTTAGCTACTATATGAATGATATACATAGTAACTAATGAAATTAAAACAGCTGAATTTATTATGCATTATACTGCAATGTTGAGAAACATTGAAATTAAGGAATATATATTCTAACATGTTTGCATACATACAAGGTAGTTATTTGATGGTGCAATTTATGTAAATTTTTAGTTCTCCCTTCCACAAGCTAAACATAAATTTCAAATATTTCATTTATTAGAGATAAATGAAATTTATTAATAATACAATTAGATAAATCAAGGTATCGTCTTGGGCATGTAGCTAAGGGATTGTAGGAATGCAGGAATTATATCATTCGTATTAACCGTAGGATTAAGGAAATAATTTTTTTTTGTCGTTATTATTTAAAATAAATTATTTTAAATATCAAAACTCATTAAAATAACTTAAAGTAAATTTTTAAATTTACCCCAAAATTCAGGGTTGTTACAGATGACCTACCTTACCTGGTTACTCATCTCTTTATGAACTAGTCCCATGTCCTTAGCTAAGAATTATTACTTAGTTACCCTTAACTAAGGTTTACCACTTAGCCCCTCTTTCCGCTATCCTGGTTAACTACGATTTCCAACCTAGTCCCCTGAGCTAGGGTTTTGTCCAATGGGTTATGTGCTGTTATCCAAGTTCATGGTTTAACCCGCCTACGAATCATGTCAAGATTGGCTAAGTACTCAAGTTCAAGGCTCAGCCCTACAGGTTGGTTAAGTGTACCAAGCAGCTCATGACTTAACCTTATCAAGTCAAACTGGTTAAGTATTTATTTGTCTTAACCCTATCAGAATATCATGTTAGATTGATTAAGCATAGATTATCTTAATCCCATCAGATTATCGAGTCGGAGTGGTTAAGTATGTGTTAGCTTAACCCCATCCACTAATCGTATTACCATGGTTAAGCCTACTTTTAAAAGGTCTTGTGACTTAACCCTATCAGGTCCACCTATTAGATTGATTAAGTATCGGTTACTTAACCCCATTAAATTATTATGTTAAATTGGTTAAGTATTGGTTACTTAACCCCATTGAATTACCAAGTTTAGATTGGTTAAGTGTTTAACTTAACCCCATCGAATTCCCGTGTTTAGATTAGTTAAGTCTTAATTACTTAACCCCATCTAATTACCGTGTTTAGATTAGTTAAGTCTTAATTACTTAACCCCATCTAATTACCAAGTCGGATTAGTTAAGCGTAAATTACTTAACCCCATCCCCTAATTGTCTTGTATGGTTAAGTGTCATTAAGAAATCAAGCCCGGTACCACTTAACCTACCCATTCGTGTCATATCGGTTAAGTGTCACTAGTCAAATTTACTTAACCGCATCATGTGGCATTAATTTAATTAATACACTCTCAACCTCTCACATTAGACCTTGTTGTGGTTACTAGTTAAGCCGGGCGGGTCCGGGTAGATTTACACCACAACCTAGTCTAACCTCGGGTCTTAAGCGCGACATGACCAACTTCTCACATTGGATCCTATTGTTTGTAGCCACTAGTTAAGCCGGGCGGGTCCGGGTAGATTTATGCTACAAACTCAACCCAACCTCGAGTTGGCCACTTTCATGTTTGGTCTAGTGTCATACTACACCTACAACCCATAGGTGTCTAGTTTCAAGTCCCATGTTTACCCCACGTGTCATGCCCCCATTTTAGTTCAACTTACATGTCGTGTTCACATGTAACCTCAAGTCAAGTTTTCATGTCATATTCAAGTCAAGATTTCGTGTCATGTTCATGTTTATCTAACTACCCCAAAATCGTGTTTTCACTAGAGTGAAAGCGAGTCAACATAGTATAAATACTATGATACACATTGACCCCAAAACATGCACGATGCCACGACGTGGTTGGCTTCAAACATGCACGGTATCATGAAGGGATTGGCCTTGCACATGCATACTATCATATAAGGGTTGACCACAAGCATGCATAACATAAAAGGGGATTGGCCACAAGCATGCATAATGTCATAAAGGATTTGGCCACAATTTTGCATATTATCATAACGGGATTTGACCTTACATAAACATGATATCATAAGGGGGTTGGTTTCATTTACATGCATAATCCCCAAAATCCAATTTATGCCATTATTTCACAAGTCAAAGTGGCTCTAAGTGTTCATGCTATCATACTACAAGTAAAGGTCCAATCTTGCATGGCAAACTAAGTCCAATGCAACATAAATAGCATGGTTTAGTCGCTAAAACATAACCCAAAGTCATATGTTCATGATAAAGGAGCAAACTAGGCTCGCATAGGTTATAGCATTCATGTTTAACCACATTTTATTCCATTCCATGATTAAACTACCGTTAATATCTCGAAGTAGCTAGAACTTACATAGTGAGGCTTAGGAAAGGATCATGCATCATCTTGACGAAGAAAGGTGGCTCCTTTGTCGAAGAATCATCATGGAATTTGCATAAGAACGTTGATTTGGCCTCGATTTGGTGTAGCAAGCTTGCACCTTTTGATTTGAACCCGCACTGAATCCATAGTCTCTTAGAAATTGGAGATAGAGGCCATGATCACTTGGCATTTGGGCAGCACTTCGTGGCATGAGTGATTTATGAGTGTTTAGGCAATTTTAGGGGTGTTTTTATAGAGATTAGAGTAGTTTTAGGCCGTTAGATTAACCCTAAGATAGATCCCAGCCCTCAAAAATCGTCACAAGCCTCCAAAACCGAGCCAAACAGCAAAACAGGTGCACCAGGCTGCCTGGGTCCGACCAGGCAGGTCGACCCCCAGGTCGACCCTAGGATCGACTCCCCAGTCGACCTGGCTGGTAGGGGGTCGACTCCCCAGTCGACCTGCCCTGGCCTGGCGGGAAATTTTCCCGCCTCTTCTGAATTCTGAAGTTTGAATCTGTTTTCGTTTTTGAATTTTTCGTGAAACTTCCGAAGGCCATATCTTGGTCATGCGGACTCCGATTTACGAAATTTCGGACTCTATTTCGCGTATTTTTCCGAGACGAACGCAGTGGCACAGCCCGTTTCTCTTGATTCAGATTTTAACATTTAATTCTTCCTTGATTCTTGTCTTAACACGTTGTTTAAAATTCGGGTTGTTACATTCTCCCCTCCTTTAAGGATTTCGTCCCCGAAATCTCCAAGTTCGGAAGAACGTATCCTACAATCCATCATCCATCTACTCAAAACATCATCCACATGCAACCATTATCCTTAGACGATTTCTAATGCCATATGAACATATGCAAAACGTGTGTGTATATGCTCCTTAGCTAATGCTAATGATCAGGCCTGAATGATCTTTCTAATGCAAAATATGGTTAGTGCCATGAGTCCAACATGTATGCAAATAGTCCTAGTCATATAAGCACTATATGCATGCACAAACATTCATTCATATGAAACATCCGCATGATAACACATTCAATTTCATCCATAAACAAGTATAAATACTCGTGCATATGCAACACGAATCGTGACAGCGTCAATCTAGTATCTAATGTGTATTCGCGCATCCACGAGCAACCATTTGCAACCATTTGCAACCATATCAATCATAACATGTTTCAAATACATGTTTACATCCATAGATTTCTATCTAAGGTTCCCAAGATAAGATCGAGGAGATAAACAAGACAAACTCCTTACGGGGTTTGTAACAGAAACAGGAACGAGAGGATATCCACCAAGCGATAGCGTGCAAGCAAGCTCTACAGGAAAACCAGGGATCAACGATATACTCTTAAAAAGAGACATGATGCGCGCATCTAAGCCGCATTTCCATGAGCTTAATTCCATTGTGCCTTGACCGCCTTTGACTTCATGATTTCGTAGCTCCTTGATTCCTATTTCCAAGGTATGAGTTGGAACTCATTTCGCTGTCGCTTCTCGATTCACTCTCACTTATTCTTTCCCTAGTATGCTCGGTTCAAACATATCTGCGTACTCATGCAAGCTCTCCAAAATTCACTAGTGAATTCTGGATCTCGTTTACCGATGCCAATCCATGTTACCACGTGCACTTACTAGGGTAATTCCTATAACTCATGCGTAAGCGAAACGAACCATCCGCCTTAGCGGCGAATTCTGTTCGAACGGATTACCAACAACTGCCTCCCGAGATTCTAGGTAACTAACCATGACAGAACCCAAAAGGTTACACGAGACCTCGAGGGTATCACCAAGGTGAGTCGAGAGTCTAACTACCCTCTTTCCAAAACCGAGAATGGCACCCCTTATTGGGTGACCGCTTTATCCCTAGAATCCATCTGTAGCCAAGACATGTCATTCTCAAATGCAAACAAGTCATGAAGAAATGGACCAACTCTCCAACCAGATTTTTGGGACAAAAACTGGGATCCTCTACCATGCTAGTACTAAGGTGCAGAGACTCAACTATCCAAGCAGACTTAAATGATACGATGATCAAGACAAAGTCTGGACGGGATGATAGAAAAGAACGACTAAACCTTTACCAGAAACAGTACCATTTCTTTTAGGTACCCTAGAAATGGGAGCGTACAATTGCCCTCTCCGATGATCTTGTCCTTGTCATCCTTGATGGACTAACCCATAGCAACAGTTGCTTATCCTTAAACTCACGTCCTTTATCCTTACTTTTATTATCCTTCCTTGTACCACGGCAACAGGTCCCTCGAGAACCACCTCCATCATACGGGAAACACCTATGTGGCTAGACAAAGATTGGTCACAGTTAGAACTACTGTGACCGCAGATGGAGGAAAGAAAGGAAAGGAGATTCAATCAAGGAATCAAAGGATAATGCTAATGGCCTTTAGGGAACAGCCTTTTAAAACAAACTTTTCTTGAAAAATGCTTCTTTGTAAAACGGTTTCTCAAATAGTTTTCATAAGGTTTTAAAAACTTTTGCCCAGTCTGGTAACCTTCTGCTCTGATACCAAATGTAACACCCCACCTCCGCTAGGGTCACTCACAAGGGAATGCACTAGGTTTGGTGAAGCATTATCAAGGTAAACATGCATAGAAATATTACAAGACAGAACATATATATATAAAACAGTGGAAGTAAAACAAATTTCATTACCTTATAAAATAAGGTCTAAAGCCTTTTACATCAGAATACATCAAAACCTGTCTTGCAATGGTAAAGAAGCATAAAACCATTTCACAAATTATTCCCCAAGTAAAACAGTAAAGTAGCCATAGCCAAGAAAAGTCCAAGCCATGCGTGATGACCTTCAAGTAGAAGAAGTCCGAACTAGATAACAGTGTTTCCTCCCTGAAAACCTGGGGGGGAAACGGAAGACAAGAGGCGAAAGAAAACGGGGTCAGTCATAAAGACCGGTAAGTCCTATCTACTTCCAGTATAAAAACAGGTAAAGGTAACATGACATGCATAAACTGAAAGTAAACATAAGGATGACTACAAGATAGATAAGCTAAGCCAAGATAACTGGATGGACTACTGTGGCAAGCTAAACTAAGATATCATGATAAACTACGGTGTCATGATAAGTCAAGGTATCACATCGTCCGGTTTCTACCAAGTACAACATCCCAAGGTATCCATCCTGTATAACGTCCCACGGTGTCTATCATGCATATTTCTCATGGTCCTAACATGTATATTTGCTCTGCACCTCTCGTACTAGTATCCCAACCCGCGTCATGTGTTAACTATAAATGTCCCTTGCCCAGTGTCATGTAATGGTCCATGTCAACCTAATATATAGCATATGTAGGTTTTCCCAACTCATATGTTTCTTTCCATGTATAAGTTCAGTCCTTTGCCATAGGCCATACGGGCTTTCCCATGTAAACGTTTTATCCTTGAGGTTATTTTGGACTGCTACCCTTGATCTAGTTATGTTTTCTTATAATGAACTACCGCACGTCCACTTAGGATTTATGCCGCCTAGGACCACTAGGGATTATGCTACCTAATGAACGTTTCCGTGTCTCGGTTTGGGTTCAGCCACCTAGGGCCACTAGGGATTATGCCACCCGTCAACCGCGCCCTTTATCCCACGTATGTATCGTGAATCGTTTTCCATGTCTAGACGCACATGTTCCTCAATGTGCCACCCGAGTTCCGTGCCAGGGAAAATCAAGAAATACGGAACTCGGTCGGGAGCTTTAAGTCATCTGCAGATGCAGATATCAAGGTCTGTTTTTGTACCCGTGGCTATGGTCCCACGTGACCCCTCCCTCAACTACTGAAAGGCAATCCATGAAAAATCATGTATGAGAACTACACTACGGCCCATCGATGCCCATTTCCAGATAGCCAACCTCACCCATAACTCGATAGCTAGTATATGGTCTTTTGGGAGTTCCCTGCCTTCCCGTACGTACACGATTGACTAAAGATGGTAGGTAGTCGGTGACATGCTATCCCGGGGCAAAATCAAGTATCGTCGACTCCACGTTAATCCATCCCAGTCTTTAGGTCGCTCGCATAGCAACCAAGGCATACTCTTGGCTCTTCTACCGCAAACCTTAACCCCTGTGAGGCCGGGTTTCATGGACCACTCGCGAGCTCATAGAGGGATACCAAGAGTACCCTCACGTTCCCCGAATCTTCCGCTTCGTCACCCAGTTCGCTGGAGCTTTTATCCAAGTCCGATAACTTGCTCCTCCTCGTATACTAAGCGATGACCTACCGTACCAGGTTACTCATCTCTTTATGAACTAGTCCCAAGTCCTTAGGTAAGAATTATTACTTAGTTACCCTTAACTAAGGTTTACCACTTAGCCCCTCTTTCCGCTATCCTGGTTAACTACGATTTCCAACCTAGTCCCCTGAGCTAGGGTTTTGTCCAATGGGTTATGTGCTGTTATCCAAGTTCATGGTTTAACCCGCCTACGAATCCTGTCAAGATTGGCTAAGTACTCAAGTTCAAGGCTCAGCCCTACAGGTTGGTTAAGTGTACCAAGCAGCTCATGACTTAACCTTATCAAGTCAAACTGGTTAAGTATTTATTTGTCTTAACCCTATCAGATTATCATGTTAGATTGATTAAGCATAGATTATCTTAATCCCATCAGATTATCGAGTCGGATTGGTTAAGTATGGGTTAGCTTAACCCCATCCACTAATCGTATTACCATGGTTAAGCCTACTTTTAAAAGGTCTTGTGGCTTAACCCTATCAGGTCCACCTATTAGATTGGTTAAGTATCAGTTACTTAACCCTATTAAATTATTATGTTAAATTGGTTAAGTATTGGTTACTTAACCCCATTGAATTACCAAGTTTAGATTGGTTAAGTGTTTAACTTAACCCCATCGAATTCCCGTGTTTAGATTAGTTAAGTCTTAATTACTTAACCCCATCTAATTACCGTGTTTAGATTAGTTAAGTCTTAATTACTTAACCCATCTAATTACCAAGTCGGATTAGTTAAGCGTAAATTAGTTAACCCCATCCCCTAATTGTCTTGTATGGTTAAGTGTCATTAAGAAATCAAGCCCGGTCCCACTTAACCTACCCATTCGTGTCATATCGGTTAAGTGTCACTAGTCAAATTTACTTAACCTTATCATGTGGCATTAATTTAATTAATACACTCTCAACCTCTCACATTAGACCTTGTTGTGGTTACTAGTTAAGCCGGGCGGGTCCGGGTAGATTTACACCACAACCTAGTCTAACCTCGGGTCTTAAGCGCGACATGACCAACTTCTCACATTGGATCCTATTGTTTGTAGCCACTAGTTAAGCCGTGCGGGTCCGGGTAGATTTATGCTACAAATTCAACCCAACCTCGAGTTGGCCACTTTCATGTTTGGTCTAGTGTCATACTACATCTACAACCCATAGGTGTCTAGTTTCAAGTCCCATGTTTACCCCACGTGTCATGCCCCCATTTTAGTTCAACTTACATGTCGTGTTCACATGTAACCTCAAGTCAAGTTTTCATGTCATATTCAAGTCAAGATTTCGTGTCATGTTCATGTTTATCTAACTACCCCAAAATCGGGTTTTCACTTGAGTGAAAGAGAGTCAACATAGTATAAATACTATGATACACATTGACCCCAAAACATGCACGATTCCACGATGGGGTTGGCTTCAAACATGCACGGTATCACGAAGGGATTGGCCTTGTACATGCATACTATCATATAAGGGTTGACCACAAGCATGCATAACATAAAAGGGGATTGGCCACAAGCATGCATAACGTCATAAAGGATTTGGCCACAATTTTGCATATTATCATAACGGGATTTGACCTTACTTAAACATGATATCATAAGGGGGTTGGTTTCATTTACATGCATAAGCCCCAAAATCCAATTTATGCCATTATTTCACAAGTCAAAGTGGCTCTAAGTGTTCATGCTATCATACTACAAGTAAAGGTCCAATCTTGCATGGCAAACTAAGTCCAATGCAACATGAATAGCATGGTTTAGTCGCTAAAACATAACCCAAAGTCATATGTTCATGATAAAGGAGCAAACTAGGCTCGCATAGGTTATAGCATTCATGTTTAACCACATTTTATTCCATTCCATGATTAAACTACCGTTAATATCTCGAAGTAGCTAGAACTTACATAGTGAGGCTTAGGAAAGGATCATGCATCATCTTGACGAAGAAAGGTGGCTCCTTTGTCGAAGAATCATCATGGAATTTGCATAACAACGTTGATTTGGCCTCGATTTGGTGTAGCAAGCTTGCACCTTTTGATTTGAACCCGCTTTGAATCCATAGTCTCTTAGGAATTGGAGATGGAGGCCATGATCACTTGGCATTTGGGCAGCACTTCGTGGCATGAGTGATTTGTGAGGGTTTAGGCAAGTCTAGGGGTGTTTTTATAGAGATTAGGGTAGTTTTAGGCCGTTAGATTAACCCTAAGATAGATCCCAGCCCTCAAAAATCGTCACAAGCCTCCAAAACCGAGCCAAACAGCAAAACAGGTGCACCAGGCTGCCTGGGTCCGACCAGGCAGGTCGACCCCCAGGTCGACCCTGGGGTCGACTCCCCAGTCGACCTGGCTGGCAGGGGGTCGACTCCCCAGTCGACCTCCCCTGGTCTGGCGGGAAATTTTCCCGCCTCTTCTGAATTCTGAAATTTGAATCTGTTTTCGTTTTTGAATTTTTCGTGAAACTTCCGAAGGCCATATCTCGGTCATACGGACTCCGATTTACGAAATTTCGAAGTCTATTTCGCGTATTTTTCCGAGACGAACGCAATGGCACAGCCCGTTTCTCCTAATTCAGATTTTAACATTTAATTCTTCCTTGATTCTTGTCTTAATACGTTGTTTAAAATTCGGGTTGTTACATTCTCCCCTCCTTTAAGGATTTCGTCCCCGAAATCTCCAAGTTAGGAAGAACGTATCCTACCATCCATCATCCATCTACTCAAAACATCATCCACATGCAACCATTGTCCTTATACAATTTCTAATGCCGTATGAACATATGCAAAATGTGTGTGTATATGCTCCTTAGCTAATGCTAATGATCAGGCCTGAATGATCTTTCTAATGCAAAATATGTTTAGTGCCATGAGTCCAACATGTATGCAAATAGTCCTAGTCATATAAGCACTATATGCGTGCACAAACATTCATTCATATGCAACATCCGCATGACAACACATTCAATTTCATCCATAAACAAGTATAAATACTCGTGCATATGCAACATGAATCGTGACCGCGTCAATCTAGTATCTAATGTGTATTCGCGCATCCACGAGCAACCATTTGCAACCATTTGCAACCATATCAATCATAACATGTTTCAAATACATGTTTACATCCATAGAGTTCTATCTAAGGTTCCCAAGATAAGATCGAGGAGATAAACAAGACAAACTCCTTACGGGGTTTGTAACAGAAACAGGAACGAGAGGATATCCACCAAGCGATAACGTGCAAGCAAGCTCTACAGGAAAACCAGGGATCAACGATATACTCTTAAAAAGAGACATGATGTGCGTGTCTAAGCCGCATTTCCATGAGCTTAATTCCATTGTGCCTTGACCGCCTTTGACTTCATGATTTCGTAGCTCCTTGATTCCTATTTCCAAGGTATGAGTTGGAACTTATTTCGCTGTCGCTTCTCGATTCACTCTCACTTATTCTTTCCCTAGTATGCTCGGTTCAAACATATCTGCGTACTCATGCAAGCTCTCCAAAATTCACTAGTGAATTATGGATCTCGTTTACCGATGCTAATCCATGTTACCACGTGCACTTACTAGGGTAATTCATATAACTCATGCGTAAGCGAAACGAACCATCCGCTTTAGCAGTGAATTCTGTTCGAACGGATTACCAACAACTGCCTCCCGAGATTCTAGGTAACTAACCATGACAGAACCCAAAAGGTTACATGAGACCTCGTGGGTTTCACCAAGGTGAGTCGAGAGTCTAACTACCCTCTTTCCAAAACCGAGAATGGCACCCCTTATTGGGTGACCGCTTTATCCCTAGAATCCATCCGTAGCCAAGACATGTCATTCTCAAATGCAAACAAGTCATGAAGAAATGGACCAACTCTCCAACCAGATTTTTGGGACAAAAACTGGGATCCTCTACCATGCTAGTACTAAGGTGCCGAGACTCAACTATCCAAGCAGACTTAAATGATACGATGATCAAGGCAAAGTCTGGACGGGATGATAGAAAAGAACGACTAAACCTTTACCAGAAACGGTACCATTTCTTTTAGGTACCCTAGAAATGGGAGCGTACAATTGCCCTCTTCGATGATCTTGTCCTTGTCATCCTTGATGGACTAAGCCATAGTAACAGTTGCTTATCCTTAAACTCGCGTCCTTTATCCTTACTTTTATTATCCTTCCTTGTACCACGGCTACAGGTCTCTCGAGAACCACCTCCATCATACGGGAAACACCTATGTGGCTAGACAAAGATTGGTCACAGTTAGAACTACTGTGACCGCAGATGGAGGAAAGAAAGGAAAGGAGATTCAATCAAGGAATCAAAGGATAATGCTAATGGCCTTTAGGGAACAGCCTTTTAAAACAAACTTTTCTTGAAAAATGCTTCTTTGTAAAACGGTTTCTCAAATAGTTTTCAGAAGGTTTTAATAACTTTTGCCCAGTCTGGTAACCTTCTGCTCTGATACCAAATGTAACACCCCACCTCCGCTACGTTCACTCACAAGGGAATGCACTAGGTTTGGTGAAGCATTATCAAGGTAAACATGCATAGAAATATTACAAGACAGAACATATATATATAAAACAGCGGAAGTAAAACAAATTTCATTACCTTATAAAATAAGGTCTAAAGCCTTTTACATCAGAATACATCAAAACCTGTCTTGCAATGGTAAAGAAGCATAAAACCATTTCACAAATTATTCCCCAAGTAAAACAGTAAAGTAGCCATAGCCAAGAAAAGTCCAAGCCATGCGTGATGACCTTCAAGTAGAAGAAGTCCGAACTAGATAACAGTGTTTCCTCCTTGAAAACCTGGGGGGGAAACGGAAGACAAGAGGCGAAAGAAAACGGGGTCAGTCATAAAGACCGGTAAGTCCTATCTACTTACAGTATAAAAACAGGTAAAGGTAACATGACATGCATAAACTGAAAGTAAACATAAGGATGACTACAAGATAGATAAGCTAAGCCAAGATAACTGGATGGACTACTGTGGCAAGCTAAACTAAGATATCATGATAAACTACGGTGTCATGATAAGTCAAGGTATCACATCGTCCGGTTTCTATCAAGTACAACATCCCAAGGTATCCATCCTGTATAACGTCCCACGGTGTCTATCATGCATATTTCTCATGGTCCTAACATGTATATTTGCTCTGCACCTCTCGTACTAGTATCCCAACCCGCGTCATGTGTTAACTATAAATGTCCCTTGTCCAGTGTCATGTAATGGTCCATGTCAACCTAATATATAGCATATGTAGGTTTTCCCAACTCGTATGTTTGTTTCCATGTATAAGTTCAGTCCTTTGCCGTAGACCATACGGGCTTTCCCATGTAAGCGTTTTATCCTTGAGGTTATTTTGGACTGCTACCCTTGATCTAGTTATGTTTTCTTATCATGAACTACCGCACGTCCACTTAGGATTTATGCCTCCTAGGACCACTAAGGATTATGCTACCTAATGAATGTTTCCGTGTCTCGGTTTGGGTTCAGCCACCTAGGGCCACTAGGGATTATGCCACCCGTCAACTGCGCCCTTTATCCCACGTATGTATCGTGAATCGTTTTCCATGTCTAGACGCATATGTTCCTCAATGTGCCACCCGAGTTCCGTGCCAGGGCAAATCAAGAAATACGGAACTCGGTCGGGAGCTTTAAGTCGTCTGCAGATGCAGATATCAAGGTCTATTTTTGTAACCGTGGCTATGGTCCCACGTTACCCCTCCCTCAACTACTGAAAGGCAATCCAAGAAAAATCATGTATGAGAACTACACTACGGCCCATCGATGCCCATTTCCAGATAGCCAACCTCACCCATAACTCGATAGCTAGTATATGGTCTTTTGGGAATTCCTTGCCTTTCCGTACGTACACGATTGACTAAAGATGGTAGGTAGTCGGCGACATGCTATCCCGGGGAAAAATCAAGTATCGTCGACTCCACGCTAATCCATCCCAGTCTTTAGGTCGCTCGCATAACAACCAAGGCATACTCTTGGCTCTTCTACCGCAGACCTTAACCCCTGTGAGGCCGGGTTTCATGGACCACTCGCCACCTCATAGAGGGATAACAAGAGTACCCTCACGTTACCCGAAGCTTCCGCTTCGTCACCCAGTTCGCTGGAGCTTTTATCCAAATCCGATAACTTGCTCCTCCTCGTATACTAAGCGATGACCTACCATACCAGGTTACTCATCTCTTTATGAACTAGTCCCATGTCCTTAGCTAAGAATTATTACTTAGTTACCCTTAACTAAGGTTTACCACTTAGCCCCTCTTTCCGCTATCCTGGTTAACTACGATTTCCAACCTAGTCCCCTGAGCTAGGGTTTTGTCCAATGGGTTATGTGCTGTTATCCAAGTTCATGGTTTAACCCGCCTACGAATCATGTCAAGATTGGCTAAGTACTCAAGTTCAAGGCTCAGCCCTACAGGTTGGTTAAGTGTACCAAGCAGCTCATGACTTAACCTTATCAAGTCAAACTGGTTAAGTATTTATTTGTCTTAACCCTATCAGATTATCATGTTAGATTGATTAAGCATAGATTATCTTAATCCCATCAGATTATCGAGTCGGACTGGTTAAGTATGGATTAGCTTAACCCCATCCACTAATCGTATTACCATGGTTAAGCCTACTTTTAAAAGGTCTTATGACTTAACCCTATCAGGTCCACCTATTAGATTGGTTAAGTATCGGTTACTTAACCCCATTAAATTATTATGTTAAATTGGTTAAGTATTGGTTACTTAACCCCATTGAATTACCAAGTTTAGATTGGTTAAGTGTTTAACTTAACCCCATCGAATTCCCGTGTTTAGATTAGTTAAGTCTTAACTACTTAACCCCATCTAATTACCGTGTTTAGATTAGTTAAGTCTTAATTACTTAACCCCATCTAATTACCAATTCGGATCAGTTAAGCGTAAATTACTTAACCCCATCCGCTAATTGTCTTGTATGGTTAAGTGTCATTAAGAAATCAAGCCCGGTCCCATTTAACCTACCCATTCGTGTAATATCGGTTAAGTGTCACTAGTCAAATTTACTTAACCTTATCATGTGGCATTAATTTAATTAATACACTCTCAACCTCTCACATTAGACCTTGTTGTGGTTACTAGTTAAGCCGGGCGGGTCCGGGTAGATTTACACCACAACCTATTCTAACCTCGGGTCTTAAGCGCGACATGACCAACTTCTCACATTGGATCCTATTGTTTGTAGCCACTAGTTAAGCCAGGCGGGTCCGGGTAGATTTATGCTACAAACTCAACCCAACCTCGAGTTGGCCACTTTCATGTTTGGTCTAGTGCCATACTACACCTACAACCCATACGTGTCTAGTTTCAAGTCCCATGTTTACCCCACGTGTCATGCCCCCATTTTAGTTCAACTTACATGTCGTGTTCACATGTAACCTCAAGTCAAGTTTTCATGTCATATTCAAGTCAAGATTTCGTGTCATGTTCATGTTTATCTAACTACCCCAAAATCGTGTTTTCACTTGAGTGAAAGCGAGTCAACATAGTATAAATACTATGATACACATTGACCCCAGAATCGTGTTTTCACTTGACTGAAAGCGAGTCAACATAGTATAAATACTATGATACACATTGACCCCAAAACATGCACGATGCCACGACGGGGTTGGCTTCAAACATGCATGGTATCATGAAGGGATTGGCCTTGTACATGCATACTATCATATAAGGGTTGGCCACAAGCATGCATAACATAAAAGGGGATTGGCCACAAGCATGCATAATGTCATAAAGGATTTGGCCACAATTTTGCATATTATCATAAGGGGATTTGACCTTACATAAACATGATATCATAAGGGGGTTGGTTTCATTTACATGCATAAGCCCCAAAATCCAATTTATGCCATTATTTCACAAGTCAAAGTGGCTCTAAGTGTTCATGCTATCATACTACAAGTAAAGGTCCAATCTTGCATGGCAAACTAAGTCCAATGCAACATGAATAGCATGGTTTAGTCGCTAAAACATAACCCAAAGTCATATGTTCATGATAAAGGAGCAAACTAGGCTCGCATAGGTTATAGCATTCATGTTTAACCACATTTTATTCCATGCCATGATTAAACTACCGTTAATATCTCGAAGTAGCTAGAACTTACATAGTGAGGCTTAGGAAAGGATCATGCATCATCTTGACGAAGAAAGGTGGCTCCTTTGTCGAAGAATCATCATGGAATTTGCATAACAACGTTGATTTGGCCTCGATTTGGTGTAGCAAGCTTGCACCTTTTGATTTGAACCCGATTTGAATGCATAGTCTCTTAGGAATTGGAGATGGAGGCCGTGATCACTTGGCATTTGGGCAGCACTTCGTGGCATGAGTGATTTGTGAGGGTATAGGCAAGTCTAGGTGTGTTTTTATAGAGATTAGGGTAGTTTTAGACCGTTAGATTAACCCTAGGATAGATCCCAGCCCTCAAAAATCGTCACAAGCCTCCAAAACCGAGCCAAACAGCAAAACAGGTGCACCAGGCTGCCTGGGTCCGACCAGGCAGGTCGACCCCCAGGTCGACCCTGGGGTCGACTCCCCAGTCGACCTGGCTGGCAGTGGGTCGACTCCCCAGTCGACCTCCACTGGTCTGGCGGGAAATTTTCCCGCCTCTTCTGAATTCTGAAATTTGAATCTGTTTTCGTTTTTGAATTTTTCGTGAAACTTCCGAAGGCCATATCTCGGTCATACGTACTCCGATTTACGAAATTTCGGAGTCTATTTCGCGTATTTTTCCGAGACGAATGCAATAGCAAAGCCCGTTTCTCCTGATTCAGATTTTAACATTTAATTCTTCCTTGATTCTTGTCTTAACACGTTGTTTAAAATTCGGGTTGTTACACAAGATCTTCTTGGAAAGTTTCCCAGAATTTGCTGGTAAATAATGGATCCTGATCACTGACAATGCTTTTGGAAGCCCCATGAAGTCTGACTATCTCTTTAAGATAAAGCTGTACCAAACTACGAGCTGTTCTATTGGACCAAACAGGGATGAAATGGGTAGACTTTTTTAAGCGATCCACAATCACGCATATGCTATCGTTGTAACACCCCACACCCGCTATAGTCACTCACTAAGGGAATGCCATAGCATCGGTGGAGTATTTTAGTGAATATAGAACAGAAAAATTACAACAAGACAGGTATAAATAGTACTTGAAATTTTAAAACATCATCTCATAACAGCGGAAATAAACATGTCTGGTTACATCATAAAAACCACGATAAAAGTCAAGTACAATATTCATCAAAATAAAGAAGTACATAATCCCACTCTCTCATACAATAGCCATAAGAAAAGAAAAGATAACTGGATAACTGGAGCTTTACACCTACCCAAGCTCCTCAAGACTGGAAACAGAAATCCGATCAAGCTCTACTACCGCTAGGATCCACCGTAGGACCTGAGGGTTGGGAAAAAGATAAAAACAACGGGGTCAGACATAAGTCTGAGTGAGTCCTATAACCCTAACAATACAACCATTAAAGTAATTAGGGTATGACATAAATAAGGTACGGTACCTCTGGGGATAATGACCACACTAAGTAGCCAACAAAACATAGGGTGTACTAAGATAACCGAGAAGACGCTTTTATCCTCCCAAGGATAATTATTAGATTACACCACCCCAGACTTATTCACCCAAGGGTAATTCCTACACTGCACCACACCAGTTCTACCCACCAAGAGTAATTCCTACTTAAAGGTTGATCCCACTAAGTGTACTTAGTAATTTTTACCCGGTAGTTTCTTGTACCCCTACGCAGGTGCCGTCTGCCCCTATTTTTACTAGGTGTACCCACTACCCCCAAGCGATCGGCTCCCTACCGTAGATACCCGTGCTGGTCCCACAAAAGGGGGTGTATCATTCCCCAAAGTGGCTACCATATAATATCACTGTGCACGGCTTTATATCTACACGATGCAACAACGACTTACCAACCAGCCCGGGTCCACACACGCATATGAAACCCGTTGATCCCGCGTTGCCACCGCTAACCCGTTTTGGCCTCTTACTGTCAAGCCCAATATGCGTGTCCCGTCACCCGACTAGAGTCGAGCCTACAAAGATACGTTTGGGATATTGGTTGAAATGGGCCCCCACAAGCTACTACTTAAGCTTGTCGTTTAATCTAGTGCATCCCACTTAACCCTTTAACCATGTCCCCTTACATGTTATAAATCTTGGTTAAGTCCTTTAATCATATTTCAATTGCCACTTAGGGCACCCACTAGATTCCCACATGCCACCCATGGCACTTACTTAACCCCTTAATCATGTTTAATTACATGTTCCACCTTGGTTAAGTATTCTAATCGTATTCTCACATGCCACCCATGGCACTTACTTAACCCTTTTATCATGTTTAATTACATGTTCCACCTTGGTTAAGTATTCTAATCGTATTTTTCTATTGCCACCCAAGGCAACCCACTAGTCTCATCATGCCACCCCAAGGCACCCACTTAACCCCTCATGTCCCACTACATGCTAATATGGTTAAGTGTTTCTTAATTCATTAATTAAGATCATGACCTCATAAAGACCTCCCACATTAGACCGTCTTTTATGACTGCTGGATATGCCGGTTGGTTCCGGGCAGACTTCTGTCATAAAAAGGGCCTAACCTCGTGTCTTTACTTTAATCATGTATTTAATTTATGACTAAGACCTCTCACATTGGGCCAATCATTTGTAGCTGCTGGATGGCCGGTCGGTTCCGGGCAGACTTCCGCTACAAAAGGGTCCAACCTCGTGTCTTAGTTGATTAATTAAACCTAATTAATCACCCCCATATTAATTATCCCTAATTAATATCAAATTTTCCATAACATGGGTAGACCTAACTCAATAGGTAAATTCCCATGGGGTAGACCTAACTCAATAGGTAAATTCCCACTTATGGTAATTTATTTTTATGGTATGCTTAATCATACCCAATCATACTTTTATTAACATATTTATTACCCCATCGTTCCCCACGTAAATCGTTCTCATTTCACGACATAATAAAGGGAAAGATCCATCACAAATATCATGGGTTTAGCATATAACTTTGTCATGGGTTAAGAGGATGTCAACTTGCATATACGAACATATATTAACCCAACTACATATAACCCAAACTTGCATATTATCATACCCATGATTTGCATAACATATGACATATGAGTTTGCATATTATCATACACATATCTTTCATAACATGTTAAACTTGCATATAAGCATCCTCATAACTTGCATAACATGTTAAACATGCATTTAAGCATACACATAACTTGCATAAGCATTCACATACTTGCATGGGCATTCATATACTTGCATAAGCATTCACATACTTGCATATCACATTAAGCTCGCATTTAAGCATATACATAACTTGTATAACATCATGCTCATAACTTGCATAATCTCATAAACTTAACTTGCATAACACTATGCACACAACTTGCATACCCTCATACACATAACTTGCATATGCACATAACTTACATAAAATGTTGAGCTTGCATGTAAGCATAACTTGCATAATATGTCGAACTTACATATATGACTTGCATCTTAAAGGAGGGTAAACATGCATAGCATATAAGAGTGCCATCTTGCATATGTATATACCATATTTAAAAGGGTAAACTTGCATATCATGATTTATGCATAATACCAAACACTTAGCATGCATAAAACCACTTACTTATCATGCATAGAATCAAATACTTATTATGCATAAAATCAAATACTTATTATGCATAAAACCAAATACTTATTATGCATAAAATCAAATACTTATTATGCATAAAATCAAATACTTATTATGCATAAAATCAAATACTTATTATGCATAAAACCAAATACTTATTATGCATAAAATCAAATACTTATTATGCATAAAATCAAATACTTATTATGCATAAAACCAAATACTTATTATGCATAAAATCAAATACTTATTATGCATAAAATCAAATACTTATTATGCATAAAACCAAATACTTATTATGCATAAAATCAAATACTTATTATGCATAAACCTACCACTTAACTTGCATAAACCCAAACACTTAACATGCATAAAACCCCATACTTAGTATGCATACAATCAAATACTTATCATGCATAACGTCAAACACTTTAGCATGAATAACATCAAATACTTAACATGCATAACACCAACTACTTAGCATGCACAAAATCACATGCATAACTTGCATATCATGATACATATAACTTGCATATATTCTCACATATAGTTTGCATAACATGTCACATATGCATAAATGTTTAACATGGTGTTTTGCATCATAAAACATGGCCTTAACTTGCATTTAACATAAAACATGCAAATCACATATCATACAAACTTGCATAAATACATTCATCCACAAACATAGCCATGTCTTATCACATCCTACCATAATCAATTTAACAATTGATTATTAAAGCCATAGAAACTCACCAAAACAAGATTAGCAAGTTAAATGAAGCAAATCCCAATGATTAAGTAGAAGAAGATGTAGATTAGCTTGCAAATCCTCTTAGGATTTTTAGTGGAGGCTCTCCAATTTTCTAAGTGGTGGCATAATGGCCTTAGATCTATTTTTTGGTAAGGATAAGGGGGGTATTAGGGTGTATATATAGATTAGTTAGATGTTTTAGGACCATAGGATATACCCTAGAACCAATCCTAGCCTTTAAAGCATGTCTTGGGGAAGAAGTCAAGTGTAGGAACCATTTAGGGCCCAAAAAAAACAGCCCAAAACTCATCCCGGGCCTCAAAACATGAGCAGTTTTTGTTTTTGATTTTTCGTGAAACTTTGACGGGCCATAACTTGGTCATACGGACTCCGATTTACGAAAACTCGGACTCTATTTCGCGTATTTTTCCGAGACGAACGCAATGGCACAGCCCGTTTCCCCTGATTCAGAATATTAAATTTAATTCTGCTCTGATTTATGTTATAACAAGTTATTTAACATACGGGGTGTTACATTCTCCCCTACTTAAAGGATTTCGTCCCCGAAATCTCTAAGTCAAGAAGAACGTATCCTACCAACCAAACAACCATCTACTCAACCATCAAACACTGGCATCCATTGTCCTTAAAACAATTTCTAATGATGTATGAGCATATGCAAAAAGTGTGTGTATATGTTCCCTATCTAATGTATGAACATATGCAAACCATGATAGTGCCATGCATCCATTATGTATGCGAGGGAACCCTATCGACACATACAATATCTACATGAGTGCACAATCATTCACCAAAATGCATCATCCATATGATAACACAATCATTATACATCCATAAATATAGCTTCCTACACACAATTTTATGCAATATGCAATATGAAGTGATTGAGCCGATCTAGTGCCTAGAGTGTGTGTATATGCATCCACGAGCAACCACTAGCAAACACTTGCATCCACTTGCATCCATCATACATAACATGTCTCAAACACATGTTTCAACCATAGGTTTACCCTATCTAAAGGTCAAAAGTACTAACGAGAGGACATACTAAGGATAAGATAAGCACAAGATATGTGATGAAGGAGAAGCAAAAGGATATACCCTCCGAAAGAAAAAGGGTGCCTCGAACGCATCTTCGCTTCCGTCTCCCAGGTAGCGTCACTCTCTTCATCTCCCCTTTGTACTTTGACTAGTTGAACCTCTCTGTTTCTCAGTTTCCAAATCTCTGACCCAAGGATGCAAGTAGGAGCTCGTCGAATCGTCGCATCACGCTCTGCTTCCACTTCTCTAAGCAAACTCGGCTCTACCACCTCTGCGGTCTCATGTAGGCACTTCCTCCCATAGAATACATCACTAAGTCTGTCGGGCAACTCCGCCAATGGAAGATGCTCCTCCCATGTACCTCCAAAATCCAAGATACATAGCCTCAAAAGGTCTTCTAAAATATGATTCACCCTCTCGGTCTGGCCGTCCGTCTGAGGATGATATGCGGTACTCAAACGCAACTGAGTCCCTACCGCCTTTTGCAAACTCTTCCAAAACTCTCTAGTGAAGATAGGATCTCGATCACTCACTATACTGGAGGGTACCCGATGCAATCGAACTATCTCTCGAAGATATACAAAAGCTAGCCATGGAGCAGTCCACTTACTCTTCACAGGTATGAAATGGGTGTTCTTAGTAAGTCTGTCTACCACCACCCAAATTCCTGTATTACTCTTTCTTGATCTGGGTAACCTGTCAATAAAATCCAACGAGGCGCTGTCCCACTTTCATTGCGGAACCTCCAATGGGTGAAGCAACCCACCCGGTTTCTTTCGCTCCGTCTTCACTCGTTGGCACACCAAGCATCGAGCGACATGCTCGGCCACATCTTTCTTCATACCGGCCCAGAAGAAAGCCCTCTTCATGTCTTGGTACATCTTACCCCCACCGGGATGAATGGTCATCCTAAAACGGTGTGCGTCATCAAGAATAGCCTTCCTCAAACCCTCGTCCTGCGGTACACAAAGTCTACCGTCTCTACGCAAACACCCTCTATCTCTAAGGTGTACCTACTCAAATGGCTGGACGACTCCCCCCTTATGAGCTTCTCTACTAACTCAACCAACTGTGGGTCGCCCCTCTGTGCTTCTCCAATCCGCCCCAAAAGAGTAGGTCTAACTTCCAAAGAAGCTAGCAAACCGGGTACAAAGTCAACGGAAGGTCTAAAGTCAAACTTAGAAATAAACTCTAAGCTCCGTCGTTTAACGAACAATGAACTCAAGGAAAACCTTTTTCTACTTAAGGTGTCTGCTACCATGTTACCCTTACTCATAGGATGCTAAAGATCCCATCCACTTTTGCTGTCCTAAGACTATGCGCTCGAAGAGTCTCCAACACTTCCCTAAGATGTAGGGCATGCTCTTCTCCACCAGAATATCATCCAAGATCATCATAACCGTCTCCCACGCAGACCACACTAGTCGAATTCGGCATCCCCCAAATGCAAGCCCCAAAGGCCTAAACCAATATCAGACAAACACCCAAGGGATACCTCCTTCGAATTCAGACGACCTACGTGAGACGATACTAGTAAAAATGGCTAAATAATTAAGCCCTTGACCAATTCTGGATGTTCTCGCCAGTCTCGCTCCAAAACCGTCGTTTATCCTATACTGGCTCTGCTCAGCCTATTGAGCACATACGAAAACTTATTTCGTTCCTAGAAAAGACCAAAATGTCATCCATAAAGACCATCACAACTTATTTAGGTACTCCTTGTACACCCTTCTCATCAAATTAACAAAATATGCGAGGCGTATGTCAAACCAAATGGCATCACCAGCCACTCATAAAAAAAAACATCCGGAGTCCTAAAGGTAGTCTTTTCTATGCTATCCTCAGCCACTCTCAACTGATGAACTTCCGTGGCTGAGTCCACTACTAAAACACTGAGGCGCCAACCAACTGATCAAAGAGATCATCAATCCTTGGCAATGGGTGTCTATTCTTCTTTGTGAGTTTCTTTAGTTCTCTTTAGCCTACACAAAGTCTGAGGGACCCATCCGCCTTCATAACAAAAACTACTGGAGCGCCCCACTACGATATACTTCGTCTTATGAACCCTTTCTCAAGCAAATCGCCTACTTACTTATGGAGTTCCCTCCTCTCACTAGGAGTCATGTGGCACACTGGCCAAGATACTGGTTTGGCCTTATCCACCAGATATATTCGAAAGTCAATCTCCCGCTTCGGAGGTAAGCCCTTCACCTCCTCAAACACATCCGGGTATTCCCGGACCGCTCTAACAGATCGCAGACTCTAGACCAACGTGTCAGGCGATTCTAGATACCTTAGCATAACAGATTCTATGGGATTACAAGAGATCTCGAGAGTGTTACTTAGGCGGCCCATAAGCCTAACAACTCTCCCTTCAAAATGAAGAACAGCACTCCTACTGGATAACCAGTTCATGCCCAAAATTAACCCATAGCCCGTGAAGCCCAACAAGCATCACATCTAAACTCAACGCTAAGTATAGAAACTTTCAAACCCAAACATATCATGGAGCCCCAACTGGGTTTGAAACAACTAAGGGATCATCTACCAAACTGGTGTCTAAGTGCAGTGACTCAACTATCAATGGTGAGATAAACGAACTCGATATATCAGGATCAAATAAAGTTTGAATTGGATAATAAAGAAATCCAAATTCCAACCTAGACGGTCTTATCCCCACCTGGTACCCTAGTCGTGAGGGAATACAACTACCCTCCAGAAGATTCCATACCTTGCCCTTGCTTCTTTGAACAATCCTAATAAGGTGTCCTATTCCTCTTAAAAGGATAACCACTTGCCTTCTTCTTCCCTATTCTCCACTCGTAACCTCCCACCAATGAGGTTTCATCTTTCATTAACCAAACAACTATTTGAGCCTTCCTCCCATCGTTTATCCAATAGATACCTACCAGTCCTCCTCCTTCTTGAACCAACTTCTAATCCGACTAACGTCTAAGTCCCTTGAAGTGGTTTTCCATCCTTATCTATCTTAGAAAGATCATCTATACGCGGAGGGGAAACTCAAAACGAGAGAAAGGAAGAGATTCAAAATGGAGAATTCGAAAGATATAGATATGGCTATTGGGGATTATGCTTTCCTTTCAAAAACTTTTCTCTTAAAAGACATGTTTTTGAAAATACTCCTTTCCAAAAATGTTTTAGAAAAATAGTTTTCTAAAAAATTTATCTGTTCCGGTAACCTTTGCTCTGATACCACGTGTAACACCCCACACCCGCTATAGTCACTCACTAAGGGAATGCCATAGCATCGGTGGAGTATTTTAGTGAATATAGAACAGAAAAATTACAACAAGACAGGTATAAATAGTACTTGAAATTTTAAAACATCATCTCATAACAGCGGAAATAAACATGTCTGGTTACATCATAAAAACCACGATAAAAGTCAAGTACAATATTCATCAAAATAAAGAAGTACATAATCCCACTCTCTCATACAATAGCCATAAGAAAAGAAAAGATAACTGGATAACTGGAGCTTTACACCTACCCAAGCTCCTCAAGACTGGAAACAGAAATCCGATCAAGCTCTACTACCGCTAGGATCCACCGTAGGACCTGAGGGTTGGGAAAAAGATAAAAACAACGGGGTCAGACATAAGTCTGAGTGAGTCCTATAACCCTAACAATACAACCATTAAAGTAATTAGGGTATGACATAAATAAGGTACGGTACCTCTGGGGATAATGACCACACTAAGTAGCCAACAAAACATAGGGTGTACTAAGATAACCGAGAAGACGCTTTTATCCTCCCAAGGATAATTATTAGATTACACCACCCCAGACTTATTCACCCAAGGGTAATTCCTACACTGCACCACACCAGTTCTACCCACCAAGAGTAATTCCTACTTAAAGGTTGATCCCACTAAGTGTACTTAGTAATTTTTACCCGGTAGTTTCTTGTACCCCTACGCAGGTGCCGTCTGCCCCTATTTTTACTAGGTGTACCCACTACCCCCAAGCGATCGGCTCCCTACCGTAGATACCCGTGCTGGTCCCACAAAAGGGGGTGTATCATTCCCCAAAGTGGCTACCATATAATATCACTGTGCACGGCTTTATATCTACACGATGCAACAACGACTTACCAACCAGCCCGGGTCCACACACGCATATGAAACCCGTTGATCCCGCGTTGCCACCGCTAACCCGTTTTGGCCTCTTACTGTCAAGCCCAATATGCGTGTCCCGTCACCCGACTAGAGTCGAGCCTACAAAGATACGTTTGGGATATTGGTTGAAATGGGCCCCCACAAGCTACTACTTAAGCTTGTCGTTTAATCTAGTGCATCCCACTTAACCCTTTAACCATGTCCCCTTACATGTTATAAATCTTGGTTAAGTCCTTTAATCATATTTCAATTGCCACTTAGGGCACCCACTAGATTCCCACATGCCACCCATGGCACTTACTTAACCCCTTAATCATGTTTAATTACATGTTCCACCTTGGTTAAGTATTCTAATCGTATTCTCACATGCCACCCATGGCACTTACTTAACCCTTTTATCATGTTTAATTACATGTTCCACCTTGGTTAAGTATTCTAATCGTATTTTTCTATTGCCACCCAAGGCAACCCACTAGTCTCATCATGCCACCCCAAGGCACCCACTTAACCCCTCATGTCCCACTACATGCTAATATGGTTAAGTGTTTCTTAATTCATTAATTAAGATCATGACCTCATAAAGACCTCCCACATTAGACCGTCTTTTATGACTGCTGGATATGCCGGTTGGTTCCGGGCAGACTTCTGTCATAAAAAGGGCCTAACCTCGTGTCTTTACTTTAATCATGTATTTAATTTATGACTAAGACCTCTCACATTGGGCCAATCATTTGTAGCTGCTGGATGGCCGGTCGGTTCCGGGCAGACTTCCGCTACAAAAGGGTCCAACCTCGTGTCTTAGTTGATTAATTAAACCTAATTAATCACCCCCATATTAATTATCCCTAATTAATATCAAATTTTCCATAACATGGGTAGACCTAACTCAATAGGTAAATTCCCATGGGGTAGACCTAACTCAATAGGTAAATTCCCACTTATGGTAATTTATTTTTATGGTATGCTTAATCATACCCAATCATACTTTTATTAACATATTTATTACCCCATCGTTCCCCACGTAAATCGTTCTCATTTCACGACATAATAAAGGGAAAGATCCATCACAAATATCATGGGTTTAGCATATAACTTTGTCATGGGTTAAGAGGATGTCAACTTGCATATACGAACATATATTAACCCAACTACATATAACCCAAACTTGCATATTATCATACCCATGATTTGCATAACATATGACATATGAGTTTGCATATTATCATACACATATCTTTCATAACATGTTAAACTTGCATATAAGCATCCTCATAACTTGCATAACATGTTAAACATGCATTTAAGCATACACATAACTTGCATAAGCATTCACATACTTGCATGGGCATTCATATACTTGCATAAGCATTCACATACTTGCATATCACATTAAGCTCGCATTTAAGCATATACATAACTTGTATAACATCATGCTCATAACTTGCATAATCTCATAAACTTAACTTGCATAACACTATGCACACAACTTGCATACCCTCATACACATAACTTGCATATGCACATAACTTACATAAAATGTTGAGCTTGCATGTAAGCATAACTTGCATAATATGTCGAACTTACATATATGACTTGCATCTTAAAGGAGGGTAAACATGCATAGCATATAAGAGTGCCATCTTGCATATGTATATACCATATTTAAAAGGGTAAACTTGCATATCATGATTTATGCATAATACCAAACACTTAGCATGCATAAAACCACTTACTTATCATGCATAGAATCAAATACTTATTATGCATAAAATCAAATACTTATTATGCATAAAACCAAATACTTATTATGCATAAAATCAAATACTTATTATGCATAAAATCAAATACTTATTATGCATAAAATCAAATACTTATTATGCATAAAACCAAATACTTATTATGCATAAAATCAAATACTTATTATGCATAAAATCAAATACTTATTATGCATAAAACCAAATACTTATTATGCATAAAATCAAATACTTATTATGCATAAAATCAAATACTTATTATGCATAAAACCAAATACTTATTATGCATAAAATCAAATACTTATTATGCATAAACCTACCACTTAACTTGCATAAACCCAAACACTTAACATGCATAAAACCCCATACTTAGTATGCATACAATCAAATACTTATCATGCATAACGTCAAACACTTTAGCATGAATAACATCAAATACTTAACATGCATAACACCAACTACTTAGCATGCACAAAATCACATGCATAACTTGCATATCATGTTACATATAACTTGCATATATTCTCACATATAGTTTGCATAACATGTCACATATGCATAAATGTTTAACATGGTGTTTTGCATCATAAAACATGGCCTTAACTTGCATTTAACATAAAACATGCAAATCACATATCATACAAACTTGCATAAATACATTCATCCACAAACATAGCCATGTCTTATCACATCCTACCATAATCAATTTAACAATTGATTATTAAAGCCATAGAAACTCACCAAAACAAGATTAGCAAGTTAAATGAAGCAAATCCCAATGATTAAGTAGAAGAAGATGTAGATTAGCTTGCAAATCCTCTTAGGATTTTTAGTGGAGGCTCTCCAATTTTCTAAGTGGTGGCATAATGGCCTTAGATCTATTTTTTGGTAAGGATAAGGGGGGTATTAGGGTGTATATATAGATTAGTTAGATGTTTTAGGACCATAGGATATACCCTAGAACCAATCCTAGCCTTTAAAGCATGTCTTGGGGAAGAAGTCAAGTGTAGGAACCATTTAGGGCCCAAAAAAAACAGCCCAAAACTCATCCCGGGCCTCAAAACATGAGCAGTTTTTGTTTTTGATTTTTCGTGAAACTTTGACGGGCCATAACTTGGTCATACGGACTCCGATTTACGAAAACTCGGACTCTATTTCGCGTATTTTTCCGAGACGAACGCAATGGCACAGCCCGTTTCCCCTGATTCAGAATATTAAATTTAATTCTGCTCTGATTTATGTTATAACAAGTTATTTAACATACGGGGTGTTACAATCGTTCCCTTTTCTGATTCGGGGCAAGCCATCTATAAATTCCATAGAAATTGCCTTCCACTTCCAACCTGGAACTCCCAGTGGTTGCAGCAAATCGGCCAACTTTTGTTGATCACTTTTAACTTGCTAACAAGTGGGACATCTTGCAACGTAAATAGAAATATATCTCTTCATTTCTTTCCACCAAAAGGTGCGCTTAAGATCATGGTACATCTTGTTTACACCTGGATGGACGCTAATTTTAGATTTGTGGAACTCATCCATAACTTCTCTTTTTAGCTCAGCAATGTCCGGCACACAAATTCGCCCTTGCAATCTAAGGGTCCCATTATTGTCAATTTGGAAACTTGAGGCCTAGCCCTTACGAACTCGCTCACAAAGCTTCTGAATAAATTATTATTCTTCTAAAGAGCAGAAATTTTATCAATCAAAGTAGGAGTGATAATGAGACTGGCGATAATGAGATTGTTGCATTCTGCATTCTTTCTACTGAGCGCAACGGCTACAACGTTGGCTTTCCCTGGAGTATATAGGATATCCAGATCATATGATCCAAGAAATTCGAAACCAGCATTGTTGCCTCATATTCAAATCTTTTTGGGTAAAAAGATGTTTCAAGGATTTGTGATTCTGTAAATTTCAAACTTCTCACCCAAGAGATAATGCCTCCATATTTTAAGAGCAAACACAATAGCCATTAGCTCAAGATCATGCATGGCGTAATTCTTCTCATGAGGTTTCAGCTGGCGGCTAGCATATGTGACTACTCTGCCTTTTTGCATCAGCACCGCACCAATACCTTAAATAAATAAGGGATAACGTATTAAAATGAGATTTGACATTAAAAGAAAATGTTATCTTTGACATGTTAATTTATAAAAGAAACAACCTTGCTTAGAAGCGTCGGTCCAGACCTTTAAATCCTGATTGCCGTCTATGATGGTCAACACAGGAGCATTGGTCAACCTCTTCTTTAGCTCTTGGAAAGTTGTCTCGCATTCCGGTGTCCAATTGAATTTTGTATGTTTCTTGGTCAGGTTTGTCAATGGGCAAGTTACCTTCGAGAAATCTTTGACAAATTTCCGATAATAGCCAGCCTGTCCTAAGAAACTTCTGACCTCTGTGGGAGTTCTAGGCTGCTTCCACTCTTGGATGGCTGAGATCTTTCCTGGATCTACTGAGATGCCTTCCTTTGATAAAACATGGCCGAGGAATTTCACATCTTCTGGCCAGAATATGCATTTAGAAAATTTTGCTTTCAGCACATTTCTTCGCAAAATCTCTAAGACTTCTCTCAGTTGTTGTTCGTGCTCAGCAGTGGATTTAGAAAAGATGAGGATGTCATCGATGAACACGAGCACAAATTTATTCAAAATATCTCTGAACACTCTATTCATCAGATCAATAAAATATGTTGGAGCATTACATAGACCGAAGGGCATTACTAGCCATTCATAAAATATGTCCGGTCCTCTAAAAGCAGTTAAAGGCACACATTCTTCTGCAATGCGAAGTTGATGGAAGCCTGTAGCTAGGTCCATCCTAGAGAATACTCATGCCCCATGCAAGCGGTTAAGTAAGTCATCAATATGAGGCAGCAGGTATTTGTTTTTCAGAGTTTGTTTGTTGAGATCACGGTAGTCTACACATAGCCTGAGAGTACTATCTGATTTTGGGATGAACACCACTGCTGCTCCCCATTCTGAGAAGCTGGGCCTGATCAGACCCTTCCACAAAAGCTGCTTGGTTTGATTTCTCAGCTCCTCCTTTTCTTTTGGCGACATTCTCCGAATGGGATGTACGACAGACCTTGCATTCGGAGCTAAATCAATTCGGAAGTTGATTTCTCTATACGGAGGTAAGCCCTCAACTTCTTTAAATACATCAGCGTAATCTTTGACGATGGGAATATCCTCAATAGAAGTAGGGGTAACTTCTAGCGAAGACCAGAATTCTTTTCTGTCAGTGGCTGAGCCGTGGCATGGTATAGAAATAGTCTTTTCCAATTTAATTTTAATTTTGACTATTCTTTCAGCGCATAATACCTCAGCCTCATATTCCGTCAACCAGTGCATTCCCAATATGATATCATATCCGGAGAAATTCATGACGATCAAATTAAAAGGGAATGAGAAATAAGAATAAGAAATAGGTACTCTACAATACTGTTCGAGAACAAGAGAACCTCCTATCGGGCTATGGGCTCTAATCAACTCTTTAAGTTTCTTTGGTTTCAGTTTCAACTTTTTAATTGCCGCATTAGAAGTAAAGCTTCGTGCAACACCAGTATCAAATAAAATAGTAGTAGGGATGTTCTTAATATTAAGCGTACCTCCTAAGACATCGGGTTTACATGGCCCCTCGGCAGAAGCTGGTGCATCTGCTCCCTCATAAACTTGTGCCAATTCAGTTTTCTTCAACAGGGGACAGTTTCTGGCAAAGTGCCCCGGCTTATGGCAGTTATAGCAATCCCGGGTGTTCCTGGGGTTCTGACCACGATTCTGAGAATTCTGGCCATGATTCTGGGAACTCTGACCACGGTTCTGACTAGGGCCTGAATCATTTCTCTTGACCTTTTTAGGTGCTCTACACTCGTAATCAAAATGTCCAATTTTGCCGCAGTTATAGCAGGTCACCTTGCTCCTGTCCCTCTTCTTCCCTTGGGGCTTAGCGGTAGAAGAATTGCTCACCTCTGGTTTCTTGTTAGCATGTTCCTTCTGGTTGTTGCCTTGACTTTTCCCTCTATCCTGTGGTCCAGACTCATTATTTTCCTCATAGCGCCACGCCATCTCTACTACATCATTGAAAGGAAGCTTGATATGAGCAGTGACTCGGTTCAAATATTTCTTTGACAGACCTTTGATAAATTTTTTATTCTTTTCTACTGGATCTTGAATCAAACCAGGAGCATATCGGGAAAGCTCATCAAACTTCCTCACATACTCAGAAACGGTCATATTCCCTTGCTATAGGTTAACGAACTGCTCGCGCAAGCGCTCTCTAGCTGTGGGGGTATATACTTCTCATTGAAAAGTTCCTTAAATTTGGCCCAAGACATATTGGCCACGTCATTGCAGATCTTGATCGTATCCCACCAATGCACGGCTTCCTCTTTGAATTGCCATACTGTCAGGTAACGCTTTCGATGATCTTCCAGTTCTAAGCGCTCTAGGATCTTTTCACAATCTTTAAGCCATGCTTCTTCCTGAATCGCAGACTCTCGCCCTGTGAAAGGTACACCTCCTAGGTTTTTGAATTTCTTTGACATTCTCTTCAAATCGAAGGGCTGTGGAGGTGGAGGTGGTTCGGCTACGACCTCTGAAGTATGTTGTTCCTAAGTGATGGGGGTCTCGTCTCTAGCTTGCCCTCCAGTCCCTACTCGGGCTCCTCCTCCAGCCCCGCCTCGAGCTCCACCTCGGGCTCCGCCCCGGGCTGTTCTTGCTCTAGTATCCATTTAAATCAGTCTGTACCATCAAGGAAAGAGTCAGACCAACAAAAATGAGAATTTTCAAGAAAAGATAAGATAAGGACAAGATGAAAAGATGATGATGTAATGACTGATAAATATGTGCTATTCTGCTGTGCTCATTCTAGGACATTACTAGTCCTATCTCTAATGAGCTACTCGCCTTAGAATAATGTGGATTCTATCTAAACGAATTGTTCTAAATATGTTATATTCCGAAGCTAAGGTTAACCTTAGGCTCTGATACCAACTGTGATAACCTCAAACTTCCGTCGACCGAAAGTAAGGATAATCATTTGGAATACAACATATTTACAACAAAAACATATCTCAGATAATTATCATAACACGTAAACCATTGCAGCAGAAATAAATGTCATCAGCATCATAATATCCAATACATCAGAGTACGCAGTACATGATACAACTTAGCCAAATAAAGAGTCACAACAAAAGGGAAATAAGTTTCAATGGAAAAGAAACAAGTCTCAAACTCCATTACATACATCAAAGCTACAGAAGATAAAATGTCTCAAAGCAGAAGTAAAAACTAGAGAAAAGGTCTTCTTCTTCTTCCTTCTAAGCAAGCTCCAATCAGAATGTATCGCCTGAACCAGTCAATTGGTTGCCTATGTGGAAAGAGGGCACCCGAGTTTGCAAAAGTGAAACAAACTACGAGTCAGTCATGGGACTGGTATGAGAATTCTTAACTAATTTATCTAACAACATGGCAAATCTCAGGACCACGCCGCTAACACGGAACGGGTTTAATCCATTGGATTGCCAGTGCATAAGTAAAGTAAATCATTCAAAAACGCTATGCCTTTTAGAAAAATGAGATAATTATAAGACCCAAGTCCCATCACACAATGCAACGCAAACCGGAGGATTGGGTTTTACCTTATAATGATCAAAAGATGATAAATACGTAAAACGTATCACTACTAGTGTGTATATGTTTTCATAAATTATTTCAATATAAATGTATTAATCTTAGACGACATAGTACCCCATCCTACTATGTCGCCATACTAGTTATACAATCGAAAACGAGATGGCGTATTGGAGATTTGTTTTTCCATCATGAGTCAAGGCTACGGAGGAGCTCCTTACCGATTCGAGACACTCTAGCAAATACCTCAGGATCAAACCTATGGGCAACCCTTGGATAGCTGCAGGATCGGTCCACTCCGAAGGGTCGTGGATTAGTTATACCTGAACACACGTTTCCCGGTCCTTTTGGACCTATAATATGGCCACTAACAACCTATACAAATACGAGGTACCTCAAAATCCATCATCCACATAAGTAAAATGTCAGCGCTGGAAGGTCGTTGACATTACTCTAGCTAGAAAGATAACGTGTGCACTCCCTGCGTTCCCTTCTCCCGTTTTAGACTCATACCAGGGTGTGAGGCCCTGTGAGGTTACGCTATACACAAAGCTATGCCTAAACAGACTATGCTTTGATCATCAACCACAAGGCCTGCTTTTCAACAAAGCCTTGATCATTGCATCTTGGCGTGCCACATTGACAATTCATTGCCATGCGATCGATAACTATTACTACATACTAGGGTGTTAAGCAGAGAATAGATTCTCCACCACCAAACAAACATATATTAATACAAATTGATTTAATTACATGGGATTAACTCCAACGTCGGACACACATCCATTTACAAGTCCGTTCAAGGTCTGAACGGAACCGGAGAGACCAAAGAGGCGCTCGCTTATCCGCACGACCAATACATACGTCCGGACAACTACTGCTTCAACCCCGTCCTGGGAGCAAGTCAGTCCAAGGCATCAATAGTCGTCGTGTAACGTCCCGCATTTTTGTCGGTTCGTGTTTGAATATTTAGAACAGTTTAAATATTGAATTCGTAATATAAATGGATTTATATATTAATTAAAACGAAGCTTAAAGTATAAAAATATATATTAATTATAATCGAGCTTAGAACGACCCTACAGTTCGTAATTTAACGTTCTGAACTTCAACTGAGTGTACCGGGCTCGTTTTGAATCGGATTTCTTCGAAATGAAAAACGTTGGAATCTGTTGAACTGTATCTTTCCAACGGAAGTGGAAAATGGAGATTTCGTCGCATCGACTGCAAGATATGTCTAAATCAAATATTCAAAAAAGTCGCTGTAGAAGCATGTATCGACCGTAATGGTTATTTGAATATAACTTGGTATTTGGTGCAAATCGGGACAAGGTTCTTTTGAGGCGCAACGATAATTTAATTTTTAGAATTTTACTGTAATTTTATTTAACTAAATATACAACTTTTTATTTGGAGTATTGTGTACACTGTATCGGTATTTCGGGATTTCACAGAATGAGTTCATCTACCGGTATTATTATATTTTTGGGATCTTGGTACCTCGCTGGACATGACAGTATACTTATATCTGTCCATGACGGCTCAGACGAAAATATAAATTCTATAAAACACGGTACGCTTAAATATAAACCACCATAAAATAAACATATATTGTTCCTTAGCAACTAAGTATTGAAATCCCTGTTTTCAACGCGAAGAGAAAAGTTGATGTGGACGCCGACCATGCTGCAAATCCCTGAAATCTTTCTCTCGCACAGTGAATTTTTTTGAAATTCAACCTAGACTAAAACAAATACACGGTACCTAACCTATAATACGCATTACAAAGCAATTCAGACCATAAACCTATTGTTGCAAAGAGCACGCATACCCCCTAACCTACCTACACAAAGACCATAACCCTATTACTTAATCGCTAAGGGTTATAAGCCTATAAATATACATCCTCTCTCAGATCTGAAAACAGAACTCAAGCCGCCATTTTCCTCTCAAAAACCATACTCCTCATTCGAAAAGCAGCACACACATAATAAAGCACATCCTCATAAAATCAAAGCAAATTGAATGGGAGCCAGTGAGTGGTTGGGTGGTGGCGTCGGTGTAGCTGTCGCGAGGCCTGGGGATCGGTAGGAGGTGAGAAGTTCGGAGGGGAGTGTAACATGCTGCCTATGTATTTGTGAAAGGCTAAGATTGCGTTGCAGGAAGGACAGGGACGTTGAGCTTGCGGTTTCCAAGACTTGAAAATTAAAAACTGTTCAAGTAGCGGATGTGTATGGTGACATGCATGGTGTTGCGTGTGTTAGGTGAGGGGACGTGAGTGGTGAGATGTTTTAAATGGAAAAACGTGGGGAGAAAAAGGAGTATGTTAGTGGGTTTAAACAAATCGTATTTAACGGTTAACGCGCCAAGGTGAGTAAAATCACTAACTCTGATCTATTTTAAAATATTTTACTATATTTTAATGTTGTTTGAATGTTGTGTGATGGTCGATTAGGTAGATTACAATTAAATTTGTTAAATATGATATATCATTGCATATGTACACATCACCGTTGGATACTGATTCCATCGATTTTAAATATCCCCTAGTATGAAATCAGTGATAATTGTTTGACTAACATCTGTGGATGCGGAAACCGGTTGGGGGAATCCGACCGGATTCCTCGATGTTTATATGGACTGTTTGTTTGTATGCACTGTTTGAACCAGAATTATATTTAATACCCCGTGAGAATATTGATGTTGAATTAAAACTCGACATCTGTTTCGATAAATCAATAAACGATATCAATTTTAGAAAGTGATAGCAGTCGACTTTAAAACCGACATTTTGTTAAGCAGCTGATTAACCGAAGTTAATTATAAAAATTATATTTTTATAATTAAAGAGAAGTTTTAAATTATAATAGAAGTTCTATTATAAACCAGTATTTTAGAGTTCGTTTTTATAAAGTAAATAAAAACTATTGTTGATATTTAAATAAGTTTATAAAGCAGAAATTATCCAATGATTAAATATTTGGATAATTATATTTAAGATAAACAATTTAGAAATATTATTAGATTTATTATATTAATCTAATGTTAAGAAGTAATTCAAATCAGTTAAAGAATTTACTGATGGAATGAAGTTGATTTAATCAACTGTTATTTGGGAAAATGATTATCAGATTATTTGGATTTTAGTTAATCTAACGAAAACAGTTTGGAAATAAATTAATCAAGATTAATGAGATTAGTTACCCGTTTAATTTAAGAAGTTATAAATAGAACGATGGAATGAAATGAAAGCGAAGAGTAAATGTTTAAAAATAAATAATAATAAACAACGAAGATTTCAAAGGATGAATATGATGTTATAGAACCATATACCAAAGTAAAACAAGGAAATACGATTTGATGAATATTATAAGTAATAAAGGATTAGAATACAGACTTATATCTGTTCTAAGGTAAGAACGTTGTCGATCAAGGTCTGAGAGGTAAATAGAATACCCCAACTTGAACGGCTTCACTATTATCGAGGAATGATATCAGTTTGTGACGGAGATAGATGTTAAGATTAGTAGAAAAGGAATATGGCAGCATATGCAAGTTTAGAACTATAGCGATAAAATAAACGCTGTTGATTAGGCTTAAGCGTAACGGTTATGTCGAGACTAGTTATAACATAGAATATTACAGCGTATGACAAGTTTGAACTATAGCAATAAAATAACCCTGTTGATAAGGTAAGGGTGATTGTAATGTTGAGATTAGTTATAAAGGGAATATTACAGCGTATGACAAGTTTAGAACTATAGCAACAAATTAACTGCTGTTGATTAGACTTAAGCGTGACTTTTATATATAGCAGCACTTCCTAGGAAATGAAGCAGTTTATTTGAAATCCACTTATTCGAAAGTGAGAAATAACGATGTCGTGAGAAAATATAAGAATCAGTTTTAGAAAGAGAAATTGGAGAACCGTGTTGTAGTGACCCGAAAATCCAGTCCAATTTGAGCTGACTAAATAACACAAGTCCAACCCCAAATTGCACTAGAAATTCAAGAAACTAATAGAAAGAAGATAGAGGGTGAGGATAGATAAGATAGAAACTTAGAATAGAAGAAGAAGAAGACAACAACAACAACAACATCAGAGTAACACGAATCTCACAGCGGAACGAATAAAATATAACATAACTTTTGAAATACAAAGTTATAACTGTTTATACATACCATTTTCAGATTACAACATATAACATCACAGCGGAATAAATAATAGCTATCGACTGCTGAAGCCTCCTGCTCCAAGCTCTCCAAATGCATCTTTAAATCCCGACTACTTGACTGCCCGTACAAATTTAGGCACCCAAGAGTTTAGGGAAGACAAAACAAATAAACTCCGGGTCAGTCATGTGACTGGTGTGAGTAAACTCAAATCATTTAAACAGGTATATGATATCTCATAAGACCACGCCGTGAATACGCAACGGGTTTTTCCCTTATGAGAATCCAAACATCTTTGAAAAGCAATATCATTCTGATATTATGATAATGTCTAAAAACAAATAGATATCAGTCTAGTAGAAACGCTTGCATCTCACGTTCTACATATATAGTATACAATCAAAACCGCAGGTGCGTATTGGATGATTGGGTTTCCAACTATGACAAGGTATGGAACCACCTTCCGATCAGTGTACTCTAGGAACGATACACTGGAGTTCAACAAGAACATCTTGCAACTCAGCCACACATGACCGACCACTCATTTCGCTTGAGTGTATCGAATGTACATCACCAACGGCTGGGATCAGCAACCGTTCCCGTATATATATATGGGACAGCATTGATAGATTTAAGAAGCCAATGAATATTCTCTAGATAGGTGATTATACACCCTACTTCGGTGCGACCGACTTAGCCATGCTGCCTGCCCGATTTCTGTCATTTACCGGATGTGAGGCTAGAAGCTATGCTTACTTTCCATTCATTTATAACACGATCACTTTGAATGCCACATTATCAGATCCGTTAATCATTTAGTTGGATCTGCACAAATAGATTCTGGATATTATGCAAAGGGAATAAATCCGTTGGCCACCATATATATTTGTACAGTCCAACCCATTCGATCATTGGAAATACTCTGTCAGACATTCGTCCATATACGTTCGTTCTGGGACTGAACGAAACCGAAGGCACTATTCTGTAAACAGGACAGCCCTTGCATAACACCGTCTTTAATTAGCTACATCGTATTTAATCAAAACGCTTATGTCAATATGGAGTGGTTCTTTGGATAATAATCCAACCGGTCTCTCCATATTTACAACGTAAAATGGTCAAAACTTGATAGTCTGTGATTTAACTATCAAATGAAAACATGTCGGTGTACAAACAACGATCTTAATTCAAAATGGAATTATCGATCCAATCATCAATCATATATATATATATTCATATTTCCTAATTTTCTAAAATTAGAAAATATACGTTTTAACATTGGAAAACATCTCCAATCCTCATTTACGCATAACTACCATTCCACAACTATTAGTCCCTAACTGTAAACTAGCAAGAGAACAATTCTCTAAGTATAAACCCTGAAGGCCGAAACCAACATCAGATCGATACTCAGAAAATTATTCAACTTACTAATCTCTAGTCAGTTTCTAATTTTTGTTTAACTTCACTTCTAAATTTCTATATTCGATTAACCCCTTTTGACAAACTACGTTTGATTAACTCCTTTTGATAAACTACGTTTGATTAACTCCTTTTGATAAACTACGTTTGATTAACTCCTTTTGATAAACTACGTTTGATTAACTCCATTTGATAAACTACGCTTGATTAACTCCTTTTGATAAACTACGTTTGATTAACTCCTTTTATATCTCATCAATTTCCTTTTTATAACGTTTATTTTCCGTTACAACTATTCCCTTTTTTTTATAACTTCTAATTACCGTTACAAATATTTCGTATTTATAACTTCTATTTACCGTTACAAATATTTCCTATTTATCTACTAAAAAAAATATCCCTTTATTCTATTTATTTTCTAAATAAATATTTGCCTTTTCAATTCTATTTGTTTCCTAAATAAATATCCCTTTTATAAAATCCTATGATTTTATAAATACTTCCTTTTTATAAAACCGTGTTCGTTTTATAAACCATTTCCTTTTTATAAAATCTTGTGATTTTCTAAATAATCTATTTTCAAATTGTTTTCCTTTTATAAAATCGGTTGATTTTATAAAACTCCTTTGTTTCAATATACATTGAAATATTCCTTTTTACATCCCAGGGTTTCTTATGATATTTAAAATATCAAACAACGATGATCAATATCGTTCTAACATCCATAATCAATAACAGATTATAAATCACATAATATATCACAATATATGAAAACAGTAAAATAATTGTTGAGGAACCCAGTCGGATTCCTCCAACCTGTCTCCCTGCATCCACAGATGTTACACAGTATAATATACATCATATTTCATTTTGAAATGAAATATCCTGTTGTACAGAACCATATTTGATTAACAGTACATAGACTACTATAACTACGTTTTCAATCAAATCTATTTAACAGTCCAGTTTAACAATCAATATACAGCAGTCAATAAATAAAGTACAATTTATATTAAAATATAAATTGAGGAGAGTTAGTGAGTTTTACTCACATTGGCGTGTTAACCGTTAAATACGATTTACGACTGTCGATTCTGATCACACAATTTATTTTGCAAATAAATTCCAACTCAGTTCTAGTGTAGTGTCCGTTCATTCAATCCTGTCGGATCCCATTTTCTCGACCCATGATATAACAAACTTGCGCCTGCCATGCTCTTTCTGTAATTCATGACATCTCAGCATGCTCCAATGAAGAACAAACTCCATTTGCCTCCACGTTCTCAACTTGTTTTTATTTTCTTTTCTTTTCTTTTCATGGGCCTTGACTTCTGTTGACCGGCCCACTTCCCACTCTTGAATTCTTCTTCTTTTTATTTATTTTATATATGGGCCTAATATATAACCTATTAGCCCATCATCAAACTCACGAACCCCAAAGCCCGATACGTGCTGCCTTGTTAAAACCACACTACATTGAAATGCTCTCTTCGTTTTCAACGTTTCACACTTGCACAGTAATGAACACCGAGCCAAACTCTTCACTGCTACACATTTCTTCACATCCCCTTCTACCTGTTAAATCCACACAGTACACCCTTCTTCACGTTCATTTTAAATCGGTGATTACTGTCAAAACAGTCGGGTCAATCTCTTTATCTCTTTTGCTTCTTCACAGTATACACGCCCTCGTTCACTTCTTTCCCTTTTTTTTTGCTACCTATGTTTAATAACTACAGCATAAAAATCGAAGTACCCAAACCCCGCATAACCCAACCATTGGCACGTTGTAATCATCTCAGCGAGCAAACACGAAATGGAACCCAACAAACATCTCCAAACACTTCACCTACCCAGGCCCGTTACCATCCTCCTCATCAATACAGTTGCATCACACACTCATTCAAGCTTCTACATAACATTACCAACAAGCTGCTCATCAAAAAATCTGCTCCAACTTTCTAGATCCAAGAAATGAAACAAGCACCGCTCCAGTATTTTCAAAACATGATCCTGGGAACACTCGAAGCTTCATTCCAGGTACCGCACCGCCAGGGAATGACCAGACTTCGATCCCAGAGCACCGACAGTCGCGACCCAACGCCTCCTTCCCCTGCCTACGTCTGCGTTCATCTCGGCAGATGTTGTAACCTCATCCAGCTCCGGACAAGAACCATCGTACATCCGACCGCCTCATTCAAAGCGAGAACAGCCAAAGAACTCGCAAAAACAGAGACGTCGAAACTCGAAAAAGGGGTATAGGATGGAAGAGCGAGGCCATAGGAACTCGATTAAACTGGTTTGAAGATTTATTGGATTTTATTTTTATTTCTTTTGATTATTGGAGGATGGAAGTTTTCGTTTCCAGAAAGGAAACTGGCGGCTCATTTTGGTTTGTAGAAATGAATTAATGACCTAGGTTTTAGGCTTTTAAAAGGCATTATATAGGAATGTTTAGATATTTTGAAGGCCACGTTTGGTTTTGTTTAAGGCCACAGAAGAACGAATGGTTTGAGAAGCATGAACGTGGATCTTTGTTTTATGTTATAAAGTTTACCATCACCTGATAAAGAATTTCCTTCCTTTATAAACTGTTATCGACAGAAGTAAACATACCGTTGTAATCAGCTCGGTGCCACGATCCCAAAAATATAATAATACCGGTAGATTAACTCATATTTTGAAACCTCAAAATGTTGATTACAGGGTGCGAAATACCCCAAATTAAAAGTTGCTTATTAAATTAAATAAAAATTACAGTAAAAATCTAAAAATTAAATTATCACTATTTCCCAAAAGAATCTTGTCTAGATTCAAACCCTATCTCTAGTTATATCGAATAACCCATTACGGTCGATAAACGAATCTATAGTGACTATTTTAAAATTTGATTTGGACATATCTCAAAATCTACACGACGAAATCCTGATTTTTCTCTTCCACTAGAAAGATATACTCCACCAGCTCCGTGCGTTTCTTGTTTCACAGAAATCCGATTTAAAAAGAACTCTGTACATTCAGTTGAAGTTCGAATCGCCAAATTACGAACTGCAGTGCCATTTCGAGCTCAAATTATAATTATAATATAATTTATACATTCAACTATCGTTAAATAATAATATATTCGTTATTTAAATAATTAAATAAGTTAATTATTACACCGTCAAATATCCAGGTCATTACATTCTTCCCCACTTAAAACAATTTCGCCCTCGAAATTGCTAAGGTAGTGGACGACCCTATCTACTGGAATTTCTAAGATTTGTTTACCCCTTATTTCTGATTTCAACTGAACCAATTAATATTGACTAAAATATTAATACCTTCTGACTAACCTAAATTTTCAAAAGTTCGGAAAATTTTCTAACTCTTAAATTTTTCGGAAAATTTCGCCATAACCTCCTTTGTACAGCCCTATCTATAAAACCACAACTCGCCTCTCTAGGCCATCTCCAACCAAAAGAAAAATCAAATAGCCAAGCGGCTTGCCAATTCGGCTCATAAAATCCAAACTCATATATAAAATAAACTTGTACCTTTTTGTCGGGTATATCATTATATCCCTACCATCTGCTATCACTTTGCATATATCATGCCATCCAAATCAAACTCCAGTCTGTCTTTATTCTCAACACAATTATTGGCTTGTACTCAAGTAAAATTCCATTCAAACTCTAATCTTAAATTCAATCTCCCAACTTACCAACTCAATTTCATATTCAATTATTTCAAGTTAAATCCCAATTTATAAATCACTTTTACCAGTTCATCTATTTAACTCATAAGTTCATTTAATTTCCGAATTTTAAATTCCTGGGTTTATTCAAATCACTTGAAATCATAATAACAATTCAAAATCCTTTGAATTCCTGAATAACTTGTTTTTGCAAAATAATTTCAAAACAAAATCTTCGGCAGTAATCCGTCACTTAGCAACTCGAAAATTACACCGACGATGTATCGATCCATCCTCGGAGTTATTTCCCAGTGATTAAAGTGAGTTCAATACTATATTCCTTTCAAAACCACTTTTAAACACTTCCCATTTTGAAATCAATCCCAGATATCCTTATCAAAACAAATTTAAAACCTCCCAGGATTTTAAAATTCACGTATACTTAATCCAGATTTAATTACAAACACTGGTCTGAATTTCCAGTTTTAAATTTCAATTCTGACTTCAATTTCAGATTTAATTCATCTTATTTCATATACTTTACTTATATGAATTCTGTTTAGTTATTTATAACCATTTCACCTTTATAATCTTATTCGATTTTTAATAACAACCAACACATTAATATTTCCAATATATATACTTGGGTAAAATTATTTCATTTACCCTCTTTTCAAAACATACCATGTCGGTTCATCGTATTCAAGTGTTTAGTAACTCCTATCAACACAGTTTGCATTACTGTATCGACCAAAATTCATAAACTACTCGACCAATAAATCTCCATAATATAAAACAAATTTTTATATCAAATAACAATTACGCGCTGATATATATATACACTCAATCTCAGTCTAGGTTATTACTAACCCCATCTCTACTGAGTCACGCCATAGAGCCAAGGTAATTCGCTTAACTTAAGCTCTGATACCAACTGTAGTGACCCGAAAATCCAGTCCAATTTGAGCTGACTAAATAACACAAGTCCAACCCCAAATTGCACTAGAAATTCAAGAAACTAATAGAAAGAAGATAGAGGATGAGGATAGATAAGATAGAAACTTAGAATAGAAGAAGAAGAAGACAACAACAACATCAGAGTAACACGAATCTCACAGCGGAACGAATAAAATATAACATAACTTTTGAAATACAAAGTTATAACTGTTTATACATACCATTTTCAGAGTACAACATATAACATCACAGCGGAATAAATAATAGCTATCGACTGCTGAAGCCTCCTGCTCCAAGCTCTCCAAGTGCATCTGTAAATCCCGACTACTTGACTGCCCGTACAAATTTAGGCACCCAAGAGTTTAGGGAAGACAAAACAAATAAACTCCGGGTCAGTCATGTGACTGGTGTGAGTAAACTCAAATCATTTAAACAGGTATATGATATCTCATAAGACCACGCCGTGAATACGGAACGGGTTTTTCCCTTATGAGAATCCAAACATCTTTGAAAAGCAATATTATTCTGATATTATGATAATGTCTAAATACAAATAGATATCAGTCTAGTAGAAACGCTTGCATCTCACGTTCTACATATATAGTATACAATCAAAACCGCAGGTGCGTATTGGATGATTGGGTTTCCAACTATGACAAGGTATGGAACCACCTTCCAATCAATGTACTCTAGGAACGATACACTGGAGTTCAAGAAGAACATCTTGCAACTCAGCCACACATGACCGACCACTCATTTCGCTTGAGTGTATCGAATGTACATCACCAACGGTTGGGATCAGCAACCGTTCCCGTATATATATATGGGACAACATTGGTAGATTTAAGAAGCAAATGAATATTCTCTAGATAGGTGATTATACACCCTACTTCGGTGCGACCGACTTAGCCATGCTGCCTGCCAGATTTCTGTCATTTACCGGATGTGAGGCTAGAAGCTATGCTTAATTTCCATTCATTTATAACACGATCACTTTGAATGCCACATTATCAGATCCGTTAATCATTTAGTTGGATCTGCACAAATAGATTCTGGATATTATGCGAAGGGAATAAATCCATTGGCCACCATATAAATTTGTACAGTCCAACCCATTCGATCATTGGAAATACTCTGTCAGACATTCGTCCATATACGTTCGTTCTGGGACTGAACGAAACCGAAGGCACTATTCTGTAAACAGGACAGCCCTTGCATAACACCGTCTTCAATTAGCTTCATCGTATTTAATCACAACGCTTATGTCAATATGGAGTGGTTCTTCGGATAATAATCCAACCGGTCTCTCCATATTTACAACGTAAAATGGTCAAAACTTGATAGTCTGTGATTTAACTATCAAATGAAAACATGTCGGTGTACAAACAACGATCTTAATTCCAAATGGAATTATCGATCCAATCATCAATCATATATATATATATTCATATTTCCTTATTTTCTAAAATTAGAAAATATACGTTTTAACATTGGAAAACATCTCCAATCCTCATTTACGCATCACTACCATTCCACAACTATTAGTCCCTAACTGTAAACTAGCAAGAGAACAATTCTCTAAGTATAAACCCCGAAGGCCGAAACCAACATCAGATCGATACTCAGAAAACTATTCAACTTACTAATCTCTAGTCAGTTTCTAATTTTTGTTTAACTTCACTTCTAAATTTCTATATTCGATTAACCCCTTTTGATAAACTACGTTTGAATAACTCCTTTTGATAAACTACGTTTGATTAACTCCTTTTGATAAACTACGTTTGATTAACTCCTTTTGATAAACTACGTTTGATTAACTCCTTTTGATAAACTACGTTTGATTAACTCCTTTTGATAAACTACGTTTGATTAACTCCTTTTATATCTCGTCAATCTCCTTTTTGTAACGTTTATTTTCCGTTACAACTATTCCCTTTTTTTTATAACTTCTAATTACCGTTACAAATATTTCCTATTTATAACTTCTATTTACCGTTACAAATATTTCCTATTTATCTTCTAAAAAAAAAATATCCCTTTATTCTATTTATTTTCTAAATAAATATTTGCCTTTTCAATTCTATTTATTTCCTAAATAAATATCCTTTTATAAAATCCTATGATTTTATAAATACTTCCTTTTTATAAAACCGTGTTCGTTTTATAAACCATTTCCTTTTTATAAAATCTTGTGATTTTCTAAATACTCTATTTTCAAATTGTTTTCCTTTTATAAAATCGGTTGATTTTATAAAACTCCTTTGTTTCAATATACATTGAAATATTCCTTTTTACATCCAGGGTTTCTTATGATATTTAAAATATCAAACAACGATGATCAATATCGTTCTAACATCCATAATCAATAACAGATTATAAATCACAACATATATCACAATATATGAAAACAGTAAAATAATTGTTGAGGAACCCAGTCGGATTCCTCCAACCTGTCTCCGTGCATCCACAGATGTTACACAGTATAATATACATCATATTTCATTTTGAAATGAAATATCCTGTTGTACAGAACCATATTTGATTAACAGTACATAGACTAATATAACTACGTTTTCAATCAAATCTATTTAACAGTCCAGTTTAACAATCAATATACAGCAGTCAATAAATAAAGTACAATTTATATTAAAATATAAATTGAGGAGAGTTAGTGAGTTTTACTCACATTGGCGTGTTAACCGTTAAATACGATTTACGACTGTCGATTCTGATCACACAATTTATTTTGCAAATAAATTCCAACTCAGTTCCAGTGTAGTGTCCGTTCATTCAATCCTGTCGGATCCCATTTTCTCGACCCATGATATAATAAACTTGCGCCCGCCATGCTCTTTCTGTAATTCATGACATCTCAGCATGCTCCAATGAAGAACACCCTCCATTTGCCTCCACGTTCTCAACTTGTTTTTATTTTCTTTTCTTTTCTTTTCATGGGCCTTGACTTCTGTTGACCGGCCCACTTCCCACTCTTGAATTCTTCTTCTTTTTATTTATTTTATATATGGGCCTAATATATAACCTATCAGCCCATCATCAAACTCACGAACCCCAAAGCCCGATACGTGCTGCCTTGTTAAAACCACACTTCATTGAAATGCTCTCTTCGTTTTCAACGTTTCACACTTGCACAGTAATGAACACCGAGCCAAACTCTTCACTGCTACACATTTCTTCACATCCCCTTCTACCTGTTAAAGCCACACAGTACACCCTTCTTCACGTTCATTTTAAATCGGTGATTACTGTCAAAACAGTCGGGTCAATCTCTTTATCTCTTTTGCTTCTTCACAGTATACACGCCCTCGTTCGTTTCTTTCCCTTTTTTTTTTGCTACCTATGTTTAATAACTACAGCATAAAAATCGAAGTACCCAAACCCCGCATAACCGTACCATTGGCACGTTGTAATCATCTCATCGAGCAAACACGAAATGGAACCCAACAAACATCTCCAAACACTTCACCTACCCAGGCCTATTACCATCCTCCTAATCAATACGTTTGCATCACACACTCATTCAAGCTTCTACATAACATTACCAACAAGCTGCTCATCAAAAAATCTGCTCCAACTTTCCAGATCCAAGAAATGAAACAAGCACCGCTCCAGTATTTTCAAAACATGATCCTGGGAACACTCGAAGCTTCGTTCCAGGTACCGCACTGCCAGGGAATGACCAGACTTCGATCCCAGAGCACCGACAGTCGCGACCCAATGCCTCCTTCCCCTGCCTACGTCTGCGTTCAGCTCGGCAGATGCTGTAGCCTCATCCAGCTCCGGACAAGAACCATCGTACATCCGACCGCCTCATTCAAAGCGAGAACAGCCAAAGAACTCGCAAAAACAGAGACGTCGAAACTCGAAAAAGGGGTATAGGATGGAAGAGCGAGGCCATAGGAACTCGATTAAACTGGTTTGAAGATTTATTGGATTTTATTTTTATTTCTTTTGATTATTGGAGGATGGAAGTTTTCGTTTCCAGAAAGGAAACTGGCGGCTCATTTTGGTTTGGAGAAATGAATTAATGACCTAGGTTTTAGGCTTTTAAAAGGCATTATATAGGAATGTTTAGATATTTTGAAGAACACGTTTTGTTTTGTTTAAGGCTACAGAAGAACGAATGGTTTGAGAAGCATGAACGTGGATCTTTGTTTTATGTTATAAAGTTTACCATCACCTGATAAAGAATTTCCTTCCTTTATAAACTGTTATCGACAGAAGTAAACATACTATTGTAATCAGCTCGGTGCCACGATCCCAAAAATATAATAATACCGGTAGATTAACTCATATTTTGAAACCTCAAAATGTTGATTACAGGGTGCGAAATACCCCAAATTAAAAGTTGCTTATTAAATTAAATTAAAATTACAGTAAAATTCTAAAAATTAAATTATCACTATTTCCCAAAAGAACCTTGTCTAGATTCAAACCCTATCTCTAGTTATATCGAATAACCCATTACGGTCGATAAACGAATCTATAGTGACTATTTTAAAATTTGATTTGGACATATCTCAAAATCTACACGACGAAATCCTGATTTTTCTCTTCCACTAGAAAGATATACTCCACCAGCTCCGTGCGTTTCTTGTTTCACAGAAATCCGATTTAAAAAGAACTCTGTACATTCAGTTGAAGTTCGAATCGCCAAATTACGAACTGCAGTGCCATTTCGAGCTCAAATTATAATTATAATAAAATTTATACGTTCAACTATCGTTAAATAATAATATATTCGTTATTTAAATAATTAAATAAGTTAATTATTACACCGTCAAATATCCGGGTCATTACACGTGTTAGAAAACAATGACAGCATTTCGATGTTCGAAATGTGATTAGAATTTAAACCGTTAGGATTTGGAACTAGAATTCGACGATGTCGAAAGTATTAAAAATAAACTATTTTTAGGGATTATAATCTGATAGAATAATGAACATTTAGTTTGAAACAAATAAATGTTGATAGGATAGCAACCAGTATTTAGTTATAAACTTGATATCGATTTGATAAGAAGTTGACTTAGAGACAGAGTTTATAAAGTGGAATAGGAGTGAAAAGTATGAAAGAGATTTCGGTAAACAAGATAAGGGAGATTATGACGTGAATGAAGATTTATATGATCAAGGTGTTTAGATTTCAATAAGAAGGGATAGTATTCCCATTTCAAAGGGAATAATGTTTTAAAAGTGAACATGGGGCCGATTAAAAGGTTAAAATGAAATTGGAAATATTTTCCAATATAATTAGGGTAGTTTATCCAAGTATAGAAATAAAGATTGTGATAAATGGACCGAACGTTGATAACGTATATTTTCTGGAACGTGAGAAAATAAGAACTGGAAATGTTTTCCAAGAAGTGTAAAAAGGCTAAAATGGGATTTGAGGAATATCTGGTAAGGTATGGGAACTCGAATAATGAAACGAATGTTAAATAGAAGTGTCCGTGGTTGTGTGATGTTAGTTATACATTATAATGGATGTTGTTTTAACTCCGATAGTTAAATAACCGACTATTGAAGTGTTTTGACCATCGTTGTCAATACGGAGAGACCGGTTGGGTTATTACCCGAAACCCACTCCGTATAGGCATAATCGTTGCGAATTAGATATACTGAAGATAATTGAAGACGGAGTTAAATGCAAGTATCGTCCAGTTATAGAATGGTGTGTTTTTGTTTGTCCAGTCCCAGGACAACTTGTATGGACGAGTGTCCGACAGAGTATTCCCAACGGTCACTCCGTTGGTTTTTACGAATATACCAAGTTGGTGGGGAGAAGGTAACTTCTCTTTATTCTACATCCAGTGTCCATTTGTGTAATCAAAATGTGATTACGGATTTGACGATGTGGCATTCAAAGTGAATGGTGATCAGATGTTCTGAAGATAGACGTAGCCTCTAGCCTCACCACCGAGAATGACAAAAGTTGGGCTAGGCAGCATGGCTAGTTGGGTCATCCCCAAGCAGGGTGTATTGTCATCGATCTAGAGAAAATTCATATTTATACTTCTTTTCGATTCTGTATCTTCGGATTGACGGTTGGATGGCCTACAACTGTGGTGGCAATATATTCGCGACACTCAAGCTAAATGAGTGAGCGGTCATGTGTGGCCGGGTTGCAAGACGTTCTTGTTGGACCCTGAGTGTATCCCCTCTAGAGTACACTATTTAAAAGGTGCTCCCATACCTTGTCTGTTGAAATCCAATCTCCAATAAGTGCTTTGCGGTTTATGATTTTATACTATATATATGTGGAGCGTGAGATGCAAGCATTCTACTACGTGTATAATTATTTGGTTAGACATTATCATAATATCACTGGGTTTTGATATCAAGAATATTTCGGTTTATAGTAAGGTAAAAACCGTCCATGTTTATGTGTGGGCTGGTCTTACTATTATCTTCTTGTTTGAAAAGGATTTTCAAAGTAAAACAGTATTGTTGGAATTTACTCACACCAGTCCCATGACTGACCCAGAGTTTATTTTGTTTGTTTTCCCTAAACTCTTGGGTGCCCAAATTTATTCGGGCAGTCAAGTGTTTCAGGCTTTGCAGATTTACTTAGGGGAGCTCGAAGTAGGAGACTCCACCACTAGTTATAGAGAGATTATTTCTGCTGTGATGTGATGTATATGAGTTGTACTCTGATATGATATGTAAGTACAAATTCATATTTGTATTTCAAAGTTATGTGATATAATACATTTTATTTATTCCGCTGTGAGTTTCGTGTTTAGTCTGATTCTGTTCAGTTGTGATCTTCTTCTTCTATTCTATTAGTTATATCTTTTCTATCTCATCCTTAAATTCTTCTATTAATGTCCCGGTATTTTCGATGCTCGAGAAATTGACAGTGTATTTATGTTGATTTTCTTGGTCGAAAATCCCAGACGTTACAGGTCGTCCATTCGATGTGAAGATCGCCGGTCTTCAACCATCGTCTTCTTACATCTTCGATTTAATCGCCATGCAATTATTTGAAATGAGTTAAATTTGGTCTTTTCAAATAATTGTCGCATAATTATCATTTAAAACATTTCATATATATTTATATCTATTTATCGCTATTTTTATTTATTTGAAAATAGCTCAAAATAAATAAATGATGTTTCGGGTCAGTGGCGGCCCTGGCGCTGTTTTTAACAAAATTTGATTTACACATATCCTGAAATCTAACCGTCAGATTTTGACAAAATTTATATCGTTGGAAAGCTCTTCCCAAAACGGGGTCCTAACGGTTCCAGTTTTGGGAAAATCCAACAGTCGGATCTTTCAGAATAATCGTTTGAAGTTACGATTGTTGATACGCAAACTGCCACTCTCCTTTCGTTAAATTTTATATTTATATTTATATATATAAACCATTTGGCGATTCCCACTATTAAAATCCATTCTTTTTATTCCATGAAAATAATATTTTTGTCCGCCAATTCTAATGCGACAAAAATGATGGTTTCAACAATGTATATTTTTATATTCAATAAAATAACATTTTTGTTCGCCAATTCTAATGTGACAAAAATGATTGTTTCAACAATCTATATTTTTATATTCAATAAAATAACATTTTTGTTCGCCGATTCAAATGCGACAAAATTGACAGCAAAAATGCACTCTTTCTTTAATTAAATAAAATGTTCTTTTTATCCTATTCGTTTTAAATACACAAAAATGTACTTTTTATCCTATTCGTTTTAAATACACAAAAATGTACTTTTTATCCTATTCGTTTTATATACACAAAAATGTACTTTTTTATCCTATTCGTTTTAAATACAGAAAAATGTACTTTTTTTATCATATTCGTTTTAAATACACAAAAATGTACTTTTTATCCTATTCGTTTTAAATACACAAAAATGTACTTTTTATCCTATTCGTTTTAAATACACAAAAATGTACTTTTTTATCCTATTCGTTTTAAATACACAAAAATGTACTTTTTTTTATCCTATTCGTTTTAAATACACAAAAATGTACTTTTTTTTATCCTATTCGTTTTAAATACACAAAAATGTACTTTTTTATCCTATTCGTTTTAAATACACAAAAATGTACTTTTTTATCCTATTCGTTTTAAATACACAAAAATGTACTTTTTTATCCTATTCGTTTTAAATACACAAAAATGTACTTTTTATCCTATTCGTTTTAAATACACAAAAACGTACTTTTTTTATCCTATTCGTTTTAAATACACAAAAATGTACCTTTTTCCCTTTTTCTTTAACATTGAAAAATGTAAATCTATTATTTTTACACAGAAAAATGTAAATCCCCTAATTATCTTTATTACATTAGAAAGATGTAAATTTTCTAATTATCTTTATTACATTAGAAAAATGTAAATTTCCTAATTATCTTTATTACATTAGAAAAATGTAAATTTCCTACTTATCTTTATTACATTAGAAAAATGTAAATTTTCTAATTATCTTTTTAATGCACATTTTTCCTTGTAGGGGGTATTTTCCTATCAAACCCACATGTCAATTTGGTGTCAAAATATGATAACCAAAAATAATGGTTTTTGTCTAACCATTTCTATTTACTCAACATCGTAGTTTCAATATCCACAAATATAATAATATGGTTTTTGGTCTAACCATTTCTATTTACTCAATGTCGTAATTTCAATGTCCATACATACAACACAATATATGATTTGGTGTATAAATTTGAAGAATCACAATAAAAGTTCTCATCTTTATTTTATTTGTTAATCAAATAAAATATTTAATCTTTATTTGTAAATCAAATAAAATATCTAATCTTTATTTTATATTATAAATCAAAATAAAATATCTAATCTTAATTTATCTTTTAATTAAAATTTAAAAATTTAAACTTTCTTTATTTTATAAATCATAAATCAAAATAAAGATTCAACTTTTGTTCTTATTATGCAAATCAAAAATAAAGATTCAACTTTTGTTTTATTTTGCAAATCAAAATAAAGATTTAAACTTTCTTTGGTAAATCAGAATAAAGATTCAATTTTTCATTTTATTTTGTAAAATCAAAATAAAGATTCAAAATTTCATTTTTGTTTGTAAGACAAACAAGATTCATTTTTTCATTCCTATAAAGGAATAAAAATAAAAATAGAAACAAAATAAAAATAAAACTAATAAAGATGAGAACTTTATAGAGATTATTACATCAGAATTTATAGATCTAAACTAATATGGCAATATCATGACATCTCAACACATATTAACAACCATACACAATCAAAACATCACAGATCAGAAATAATAACATACAATGATTCACATAACAAATATAATTAAATTATTTAATTATTCAAAATTTATAATCTCACAGTCGTTCGCGAATTTGTCAAAATTTCAAACGGTTCAAAATGGTCCTCTTTCAGTCTAGGAATGTAGATCTTTGCCGTACGATCTTGACGGATCTGAAATCATCGAATTTCGAGTTAAAACGAGTTAGATATGCTTTAATTTAGTTTGAAAACATTTTTAAATTAAATAAAATCATTTAATAAGGAGGATTTCACCTTCTTCCTTCTGTTAAGTCACAGGCCGATGCTTCTGCCTTTTGCTCCGAACTAGGTCTTCAGTTTTCGATCAACACAGGGCACGGTGTCTCAATCAGGTGGCACCACGGTCTCGAGCGTCGAGAGGCGCCCCAGGAGCACCCGAAATGGCGCAGCTTGGTGGGGTCCAAGGGGAGGCCGACGAGGCTATTCGACGTGGGTTGGGTGGCTTTGTTCTCGGGTTTCGAGCGACGGTTCGGGAAGGTAACCGTATGGATTGAAAGAGGAGGGAAGGAGCTTCGATGTGGTGTGTGGTTTAGGTTCCAATTCGAAGAGATGAAGGAGAAGTTTCGGAGGTCAGTGGCCATGCATTTTGAGGATGCCGGCTACTGGTTTGCACGATGAACAGTGTTTGGCTTTAGGGTTTACTATTTTTAGTGCATTTTTACAAAAAAATCCACATCATTTAAACCGGACCAATTCCAGTCTAGAAGAAAGTGACCTTAGCCAATAACCCATATTCCGGATCCAATGGGACAGGTCCCGTGAGCCCATACGGCTGTCTGTGGCCTGAATTATTTAATTTAATATTTAATTTCTTTATTAAATTAATTCGTTCGCACAAATAAATTCACCGAGGTCACATACGGACTCAGAAAAATCCAGAAAAAATATATTCGCCTTTGTTATGACGATACGGTCCTAACAAAATTAATTTCATCGAATTCTGAGACTATTTAAAAAATGGCTATTTTCCAGTCGATTAAATTTGACTGAAACCGACAAAACACATTTTCCTTTGCCACGCTCACATATTAATTCGAAAAATTCTAAAAATTGAAACCTAGAAATAATTTGACATTTCGGTTCCAATAAAAGTGGTTTCGTCGTAAACAGAGATCGTTTGAAAATTGACTATTTTCACTGGCTTTAATATTATTTAAAAATGAAAATTTTAATTTCTGCCACATTTTCCCGCCAAATTATTTAAAATAAAATTTTTAAATTGGTTCGGATTTTCCGAGTCGTTACACTAACTTATATGATTTTCATTCACCAAAACTTTATATTCTGACCTCCATCCTCTTAGCATAAACAAATTGGTAAGTGGTGACGTGTAATAGCCCGGAAAATCCGAACCAATTTAAATTTTTTATTTTGGCTATTTTAGTGGATTTTGAATAGTTAAAATAGTTTATTTTAAATAATAATGATTAAAAATTTATTTTAATCAAAGTTAGAGCAAATATATTTATTTTGATTTCTAAAGGAATTAGAAATAGTACGGTAGTTTGAAAAGTCAAACCTGTACTTTGACCGAATGTACCAGATTCAAAATTAAACGGATTTTAGTGAAACCAAAAATATCTAAATCTGTTTGAAAATATCTTTCAAAAGAATCCGAAAAATCGAAATTTCATAGCGGGAACCAAAGGATATAGTCAGTTGAATATTCAGAATGGTCGATATAGTATAATTTATAGCCCGTATAAAAGGCCATTTTTTCAAATGACTTCCATTTCCGACGAAACCACTTTTGTTGGATCCGGAACATCAAGTTATTGCTAAGTTTAATTTTCCGTAATTTTTGGAATTAATACGTGAGCATGGAAACGAAAATGTGTTTTGTCAATTTTAGTCAAATCTGATCAACTTGAAAATGGCCATTTTTCAAACAGTCTCAGAATTCGATGAAATTAATTTTTTTAGGACCATACAGTCAAACAAAGACGGAAATAATTTTTTTGGATTTTACTGAGTTCGTATGTGGCCCCGGTGAATTTAAATATACGATCAAATTAATTTATTAAAAGATTTAAATATTAAATTAAAGATTTCAGGCCACAGACAGTCGTTTAGGCTGACGAGACCTAGCCCATTGGATCCAGAACGGGGGCTATCGGGTAGGGTCTACTCTTATTGGGTTGAAATTGGAACTGTTAAGAAAATACAGATTTATTTGCAAAATTACTATTTAATATTATAAATAATAGAAAATAAAACCCTAAACACTATTCACCATCATTTAACAGCCGCCACTCCCTATTCCTATGGCCGAAAATGCTCCTTCTTTCTCCCACTAATTTCTTGCAATCCTCTCAAAAAATCTTCCTCCTCCAGTTGAGAATATTGTAGAGGACTTCACAATCTTCGATTCTATACGGTGTTGATCGAAAACCATTGTGTATTCGAGGAGTTCCAGCACCCCAAACCACACGTTTTTCAACCGCCGCCACCACCCATAGGTGCGATCACACCAGACACTACGGGCCCCCCCTAAGTGCGCCTCTTGCTCCTCTTCGACGTTGCAAACCCTGATGACCCCTAGCGTCTCATTCCACGAGCAAATAGGAACCCTAGAATTGAAGACTAATGGGTTTAGTCACGGCCTTCATCTGAGTATTGAGGAAAAAGGGTATGGAACTATATTTTAATATTTATTTAATTTAAAATGTTGTAAATCTTAATTAAATCATAACTCATCCGTACTGATTTAGAATAACTCGATTTTCGAAGTGTTGCAATCGTACGACAGAGATCTACGACTCTAGAATGAGAAGGAGCGATTCCGAGCTGTTTGAACTTTGGCCAAATTTGCAACATGACTGTGAGATTTCTATTTTTTTAATTAATCAATTTAATTATTTTACTTCCCATGTAATGGTTGTATATATATGATTTAGATCTGCTTTGTTCTGACATTTTGGATGATGATTGATCTATTGTTTGGTGATGAATAATTATAGATCTGAATGTGTTGGTTAAATTAAATCATTTTCTCTTTGTCAATATTTGGTGAATCATGTGTAGTAAACAATATGAAATATTATTTTGTCATTGTTATTGGATTGAATTAGATTGTCAATTCAATATAAAAATATCATTTTGGTCATTTTTGTTGAATTGAATTAGTTTGTCAATTCAAATAAAAATATCATTTTGGTCATTTTTGTTGAATTGAATTAGTTTGTCAATTCCAAATAGAATATTATTTTGTCAATTTGTTGAACTGAATTAGATTGTCAATTCAATATAAAAATATCATTTTGATCATTTTTGTTGAATTAAATTAGATTGTCAATTCAATATAAAAGTATCATTTTTGCCATATTTATTAAATTGCGTTAGTTTGCCAATACAATTAAAACTATCATTTTGTCATGTATATTGAATTGAAATAAATTTGTCAATTCAATTAAAAGTATCATTTTTGTTGTATTATTGAATTGAATTAGAATTTTCAATTCAATAAAAACATCACCTTGTTAATGTTTTTGAATTGAATTAAATTTTCAATTCAATATAAAATTCATCACTTTTGTGTTGATTGATAAAAACACAACCTTTGTTGTTGTGTAACGAACCAAGATTTTTAAATGCTTAATATATAATATAATTTCAATTTCTGAATATCAAGTGAATTTAATAAGGTTCGAATGCAAATTTTGTTTTAAAATATTTTGTATATGTGTGTTTGAATAAATATTTTTGTTTTGATTTATTAGAATATGAGTAACTTATTTTGAAGATCATTTTAAGATTTTATTAAAAAATTATTTTATGGTAAGAAGTATTAAATACTTTAAATATTTTATAATATTATTTAGTTTTATAAGATATATCGTTTTCCATAAAGATTTGTGTGTATCTAAATATAATTTCTTTTATAATTTATATTTGATAAATAATAATGGATAAGTATTTTAAAATATTCTGTATTTTTAAATCTTATGTAATATTTGTGTTTCACTCATAAGCATTTAAAACTTGCTACATTCATACATGTTACTTAAGTGTAGCTAAAAATAAGATTTAACAAATAAATAAATTAGTTGAAAATTTGTAAAACATGCATTGGTTAATTTTGAAAGGAAGGATTAGGTGTCCTCTTGTTGTTTACATGCATGAAAAGGGTTATTAGGGGAAGCCAAGTGTCCATTTAATTAATAATTAAAAATACTTTTTAAATCCTATATAAAACCATGTTTTCTTTTTCTGGTCAAAACTTAGCTAAGTTTTCTCACGACTGTTCTTCCTCCTTCTTCATGTTCAAGTTCCAGTAAATAGAAAACCACTTCTTTATTCATTCAAAAAACCATAACTCACTATCCATTTGTTTTTAGCCAAAACAATTCACTTGAATGTTGTTTGTATCTTCATTTCTGATTTTTAGAAGCCGACGGATCCTGATTTCATCAAATATCAAGAGAGAAATCATCGATTTACAATAAAATCAAAATTTGCAAAGGAAACTTCAAAAAATCTTTTCTCCCAATCCGTGAAGAATTTATCAATGCCGTCAGTGCCGTTGAGATTAGCGAAGGATGTAGTATTTTTGATGTGAATTTGGTACATTTCCGTGTCGATCATTTCTGATGTTAAAAATTAGGTTTAACTATAATCGGAGAATCAAGCAACGATAGAAGAAATGGAGATTGGCATTGCGACGTGGATGGAAGGAGCTACAATGGCGCAAAAATTTGTGGATTTCGGTGATATTTAGTGTCGATGTTTTCAACGTTGGCGTGCAGATGTTTTTCCTGGAGCGGGTTCGGGTTATGTTATGGGGAGCTGGAGTCTGTGTGAGGTTGTTCGGTTGAGCGAGAAGGAGGAAAGAAACTCGTTGATGCTTTCGGATGATCGAATTGTGGGACATAGGCTCGGTGCATGTGCACCCGAGAGCTGCTTGAATGGGTTCAGGAAATGTTGCGCGGGGAAGAAGAAGAATGGAGGAAGGAGTGCGGGCTTGAGATGTTAGATTCGGTCGGGTTCATAGGTTCGGGCCTTGGGCCATATTAGTTAGGTATGTTTTCTTTTATTTATTTTGTTTTAAAATCTAAAAGTGGTTAAACATTTATAACTCATTCGTTTGAAGTCGGAATTTCGCACCGTTGAGTTCATTAGGATCGTATTTGAAAATAGAATCCAAATTATGTATAGGTTGGGAAATCTTAGTTAAGATTAAATTATGGGAAAATAAAATAAAGGGTCCTTATATATATGATAATATACCAAACAATGTGGTTATTAATTCAATTCCAAAACATAATTAGCAAAAAATCACTGATGCCAATGGGAATGGGATTGAGAACAATATGAGTGGCGATGTCTGTGTTCGTTGTCTTGTCCGTCTTGGTTATGAAGTCGTGAAGCTATTTCGGTGAGAACATTTAATTTAATTATTTATTAAATTATTAATTAGTGAATAATCATAATTAGATGAGATTGATTATAATTAGTTGTTGTTTGGATATGGATGTTATTGTGTGAATGGATGTGCATGTAAGTAGATGACACTAAACACTGAAAAGTGTTATTGACAGTAACGCTTGTGCACAGATGATTGTTTGTTTATCGATGATGATTATTATGTATGATCATCTGACTTATATGATTGATTTATTTTGGTTTGCGTGATGCACACACAACACCATGGTTGTGGAATCATACAGATAATCGATTCAATTCTCCTTCCATTTAAATGAAGATTTATTTTTCAAATATTAAAATATTATTCTTTTAAGTCAAATTTTAATTTGAAAGGGATTTGGAAATTTATATATAATATTTTATAATATTATATACCCGATCGTTCTAGGATGACAGAGAGGATGGTGTATAGGCTTGGGTTTGGAAATCCAGTTTCCTGCTCTCCCTGGCTATCCCTAAATGGTCCAATGGATGGAACGGTTAACTCAAATAAAATTTGAACTTGAAATTGAAGTTGTTTTTAAAACTTAGAAAACCAATTGAAATTAAATGTCGCATAAGGACCATTTATGAAGTTTAAATTTAAATTTAAATTAAAAGGGTTTTGAATTCCTATGGTTTACAACTTATTTAAATTTAAATTAAGATTCGAAATTAAGGAATGATTTTGGATTAAATTTAATAATCAGTTTTGGAAATTAAGTTGTATTGAAATTTTTTAAATTTCAAATAGAAGGGTTTGAAATTCCTATTGTCACAGCTTATTTAAATTTAAATTAAGTTTTTCGAAATTTAATCGAAAAGAGATTCAAATATGTGTTGATGCAAATAATTTTAACAATTATTAGTAGATGTTGAAACGAGGTTTGAAAAATTATGATAAATTAATTTAAAGTAATTAGAATTGAATTATTTGAATTTTTGAATGATTTGAAATATACTTGATTTAAATGGTTATTGCAGCGCTTTTCATAACGTTCCAAACAATATTATCACATTTTCAAAGATAAATGGGTTTTGGAATTGATAAATCGCGAACCACTATTTCAAAAGATTAAAAAGGATTGTAATAGTTCGGAAGGATTTTAAGTGATTAAATATTCGAATATGGAATTATTTACTAATTCTAAAAAAGTTAGAATTTCAAAGGGAAATGGATAGAGTTTGTGTCGGATATTCGATATGTAATTCCAAGATTGAACAAATACTATCAAAAGCATTAGAAGATATTTTCCTCGAGATTCTGATAGTGTTTGATTGAGTTGTGAATTTATATCGAATATAAGTCGATTTAACTCAATCAACCTTATGTTCGAATATAAATTGTATGGATTGTCGTATATGAAATTGTAATCCAAATAGAGATTGGTAAATTGAATGACTTGAGGGAATAAATAAAGAAGTACAAGAATTGGAAGGTATGTTTGGAATATAAGAATCGAAGGGTTATGTGGAAATAAAGGTTGGTAAATTAAATATTTCATTTCAAAGAAAGGTTAAAAGGATAACAGAATGTATGACAAATCCAACTTTGACTTGTAAATGAATTGAATGATTGGAAGGAGATTGAATTGAAAAGTCCGTACGGTTCATACCATTATTTATGAATACACTTATTACTTGGAAAGACCGGGATCAAATTTAAGTCCCAAAACCATTCCAAGTAATAATACGATTCACGAAGAAAATTCAAGACTTGGAATCGACGAATGAAGACCGTGGTTCTCCACAATCGAACGGACTGTCTGCTGATTGGTTTCTTTACTGAATAGCTACAGTAGAGAGATGCCCCTATTACCGTAGTGGCAGGAAGTCCGAACGTATGGGGAGAACTTTCGGATTTTGTTCCGTTCATACCCAGGACGGACTTGTATGGATTGTGTGTCTGACAGACTGACATTGTAATTGACGGGATAACACTGATTTCCGTTGATATATATCTGGTTTGTGACGTATGAGCTCGAAGTGGTTATGTATGGATGGAAATCAGTGGTCATGTTGTGAATGGATAATGTGACATACTTAAGAGATGAAATGAGCTTGTATGATCAGTGCATTGCCTTTCTAGGCATGCTTTGTGTATGACGTGACATCGACAAACCTCACACCCCGGATGATGAGAAACTGGCGGTTAGGTTTTGTGTATATATGAATTGATGATGACCACTGCAATAGTGGGAAACTGTAATAACCCGGAAAATCTGGGCCAGTTTAAAATTTTTATTTTGGCAATTTTAGCGAATTTTGATTATTTAAAATGAATTATTTTAAATAATATCGTCGAGAAATTTATTTTGAATGGAGTTCGAACGTATATATTATACGCGTCGTCGTTAGAATATAAATATTTATATATAATTATAAATAGAATTGAAAATGGCGCGGTAGTTCGATAATTCGATTTCAAACTTCCATTGAATGTACCGGGTGCAAAACAATCCGGATTTTAGTGAAACCAAAAATAATGGAATCTAATAGTGAATATCTTTCCAACGAATCCGAAAAATCAAGATTTCATATTGGGAATCAAAAGATATGTCCAGTTGAAAATTCTGAATAGTCGCTATGGAATTCAAGCCCTTAAAAATGGACATTTTGCAAACGACCTCGGATTTCAACGAAACCAGTTTTGTTGGGTCCGGGATGTAAAGTTATTGCTAGGTTTCAAATTTCATAATTTTTCGAATCAATCTGTGAGCGTGGCAAAGGAAAACGCGTTTGACCAGTTTCAGTTGATTTTAATCGACTGGGAATTGGCCATTTTTCTAACGGTCTCAGAATTCGACGAAACTAGTTTTGTTAGGACCGTATCGTCAATACGAAGCTAGAAAATATTTTTATGGAATTTTTCTAGTTTGTATGTGACCCCGGTAATTTGAAATGTACGTTAAAAATTCAATATAGTGATTTAAATGTAAATCTAACGGAAACTGATTCAAACGATCGATTCAGCCAACGATACAGATCCCATTGTGTTCGGAATGGGGGTAAAACGCTATGCACGACAGGCGGTGGGCCTCGTTTAGAGGTCGTATGTGAAAGTCAACTTTTTGAAAAATAAAATAATTAAAATAATAATAATAAAAAAAAATTAAATTAAATTTCCCCCTTTTTAACCCGCTACCCCCCTCCCTTTTTCTCGTTTGCATTCATCAGAAAAAAAAAAAGGGCGGAGGAGCTCGTCGCTCCTCCGATGGAGCCGCCACCGCGCCATAGGCGGCGCCGCTCCCACCAAGCCCCCCCCCCCCCCCCCGCTCTTCCCCTCGATCGACGTGGCCCCCCCCTCTGCCAAAATCGCGGAACCCCCCCCCCCCCCCCCCCGAAATCGACGAAGACGTCGCGCCCCTAGCCCACGCCATCACCTCGACTGTTGCGCCCCCCATGCCTGCGTTGCCCCTCTCTGCCTTCGATCCCCCACCACTAAGCCCTCTTCTCCGACTGAAGCCCGAGACCCCCTTCCCTCTTCAGCGTGAGCAACCTCTCCTCCAACCTCTCAAAGCCAACACCACAGTGAGTTTTATAATTTGATTTTCACTTCAGTTTTAAATATAGAAAGGCTTAGGATTTTATAAATTAAAAAGCTTTTATTTTTATAGTTAAAAAGCTTTGTTTTTTTTTTAGAAGTAAAGATCATATTTGTTTTTTTTAGAACTGAAAAGCCTATATTTTTTTTTTGTTCAAAAGAAAGCGTATATTTTTATTAGAAAGGATTTTATTGTTCAATTAGAAAAGACAAGATTTTATGGTGAGGTCATAGAAGAAAAATTTAGATTTTTGTTACGGAGAAAATGATTATTTTTGTTAAGATAAAAATTAGTTTTTTTTTATTTAGAAAGGATCGGATTTTTAATTTGAAAAGTGTTGTTTTTTAAAACAAACCATAAAATGTCGCTTTTATATGAAATGTTGTAGCGAAATAAAAGGTAGGATTTTTGAAAACAAAAAGAAGGAATTTTTAAGATAACAAAAATATAATCTTTACGATATGAACATCGAAAGAAAAATGTGATTTTTATATATTGAACATCGAAAGAAAAGATTCGATTCTTCGAAATAAAAATATGATTTTTATATATTGAACTTCGAAATAAAAATTCGATTTTTATATATTGAATAGCGAACTAAAAAATTCGATTTTTATATATTGAATAGCGAAGTAAAAATTCGATTTTTACATATGTAGTGAAAGCGGACAACGAAGGTGACAAAAAGGCGAAACGACGAAGACTTCTGCAAATGAAGTGCCGTGGAGCTTGGATAGCTTTCTGTGAGAATTTCTCACCTTTCAATTTCATTTCTATTTTTATATATATACTAGGATGCAGACGGTGCTTAGTAGCACCCGACACAATCATCCACAGACCATGGACTTGTTTGTTTGGTTGCATAGCTTAGTTATATGATTTGATTTGAATTTGGTTGTTTGGTGAATTTGATTGATGTGTGAATGGCGTGGGCCTTCACTAGACCGGGGATAAGGCTAGGCCTTGTCCCGTTTCTAGTATCGTGCCGTTATGCCGCCGAAATTTCCTAAAATAAGTTAGAAAAATATAAATATCATTTTATTTAAAGAATGAACTGAATAGAAATTCATATGTTGGAATAAAATGTTTTTATCGTTAAAAATATAATTTTTAACGTGAAGTGAATAAAATAAATATTCATTTACAAACCAGACGGTTTGTTTATGTACACCTATTTGAAGGACATTGATTGGGACGATAAATTTTACACATCGCCCAACTGCACAAATAAAATCTGTGTTTGATTGTTTGAAACCCTACACGGGTGTTGGGATGATATTTGACATACACTAATCCCGATTGTTTAGTTGTGTGTCGATCGATTGATTGACAGACTGTTATAAGCGTTGAATATTTATATTTGATGCTTATACAGTGTAGAATGCACTATGGTTGATGGTTGATCATTTTTCAATGCTATTATATACATGTGTTGTATGAAAATCCATATAATTAATTTTATATGGTAATTGATTGGGCCTCATTCCAGTTTAGAAATAGAAATATTTGAAATAGAAATATTTGAAATAGAATATTTGAAAATAGAAATTTATGAAGCCGTGTTGATTAGATTGACGCCATTTTGACGTGAACGATATTTATTTCAAAATGAAATGAATTGAAAACGATTTCGAAATGAATTGAATTGAAAACGATTTCAAAATGAATTGAATTGAAAACGATTTCGAAATGAATTGAATTGAAAACGATTTCGAAATGAAATGAATTAAAAACGATTTCGAAATGAATTAAATTGAAAACGATTTCGAAATGAATTGAATTGAAAACGATTTCGAAATGAATTGAATTGAAAACGATTTCGAAATGAATTGAATTGAAAACGATTTCGAAATGAATTGAATTGAAAACGATTTCGAAATGAATTGAATTGAAAACAATTTTGAAATGAAATGAATTGAAAACGATTTCGAAATGAATTGAATTGAAAACGATTTCGAAATGAATTGAATTGAAAACGATTTCGAAATGAATTGAATTGAAAACGATTTCGAAATGAATTGAATTGAAAACGATTTCGAAATGAAATGAATTGAAAACGATTTCGAAATGAATTGAATTGAAAACGATTTCGAAATGAATTGAATTGAAAACGATTTCGAAATGAATTGAATTGAAAACGATTTCGAAATGAATTGAATTGAAAACGATTTCGAAATGAATTGAATTGAAAACGATTTCGAAATGAATTGAATTGAAAACGATTTCGAAATGAATTGAATTGAAAACGATTTCGAAATGAATTGAATTGAAAACGATTTCGAAATGAATTGAATTGAAAACGATTTCGAAATGAATTGAATTGAAAACGATTTCGAAATGAATTGAATTGAAAACGATTTCGAAATGAATTGAATTTAAAACGAATTCAAATTGAATTGAAAGCGAATTGAAATGAATTCAATTTGAATTGAAATTTGAATTGAATAGAAATGAATTTTGAAACGAATTTATAAAGAAGAATTCAATTTTGCTTTGAATTGAAATGGAAGTTGAGATTGCTTTTGAAACGAATATTAAAACTATTTATATAATTCGTTTTAAATAGAAATCGACGAAATATATATTATATATATTATATATATAATATAATGGCCTGAATAGAACGCGCCGCGCCGCGGCAGTTCGTGAATTTCGACCATTTATTTCAAACGGACATTACGGGAGATCCGACCGTCGGATTCTCCTAAAACCGGAACCGTTGGGTTCGTATCGAAAAGAGCTTTCTAACGAATGTTAGAAATTTGAAATCTAACGGTTGGATTTGGAGATACGTCCAAATCAAATTCGAAAAAGGTCGCTGTAAGTGCAGTTCGATGGCCATTGATGGAAATCGACTGTACGGGCCTTGATAAAATTATTAAAAATAGTAATAATTTGTGTAAAATCATAAGAAATGATTTGTGAAGATTTGGGATGAAAAACTCCATATTTGAAAAGATAAAAATAGATTTTTATCGAAATGAACTAGTTTTGAACTAGAAATATAATTCTATTTATTTTCAAATAAATAAATTGAATTTAAAAAGGGTTTTGAAAATAACCAGAATATCCAATGATTGCATTGGAGTGGATTTGAATCGAAATTGTCTTCGGAATATTTCGATGTTGGAATTCGTGATTATACAGGGGTTGTTATGGAAATTTGAAAGATATATATTTATATCGTTATTTCCAATACGACGTTTGTTAGTCGTAGAATTCGATACTGAATATAAGCCGATATATTTTCTTTTCAGAGCCTTGTATTGAATGTCGAATGTGATTTGGGTTTGTCGTGAATGGTGTCTTCACTAACACTGTTCTTGAACCCAGTTGAGAAAAGATTAAATCTTTTTATTTGGATTTAATGAAGTGTACCAATTAAATGAGATTTAATTGGAATTGAATTGATATTGATTTTTGGGTTTATCATGAACAGTGTTTTAAATAACACTCGTTCTTTAACCCGATAATTAATGAATGTGCTTTTGGGTTTATCGTGAACTGTGTTTTTAAATCACACTGATTCTTTAACCCAGTCGCAGATTAAAACTAAGTAGAGTTTTAATGAATCTTTAATTAGATTGAAATGATCGAGAATGGAGTATCACCAGTTTTGCTCCAGGCGATAGTTAAATCTTTAATTAGATTTGAACGTGAAATGGTAATTGAATTTACCGATAACACCGTGGTGTTAGATATGAAGTATTACCAGTTTTACTTCATGGGATGAATAGGTTGGGATTGGGAAATAAAATAAATGATTACTTCGGTGTGGTTCGCTAATCCCGACTAGTTTGAATTGATATTCAAAGGAGATTAAAGAATAAATTTAAAGAGTTTTTCTTGGATAAGATTAATGGGAACTTTTCCCAAAGTATAGGAATATTTGAATAAAAGAATATTCTGAATTGGAATGAGACGTATGTTGTGTTTGTGTAACACTTTTATAATATATACGCGAGTTATTCAGAAAGACCGGGTTTATCCCATTCTGAATAACTTATTCGACGTGGTGTCGAACATGAAGACGGTGGTCGAAGACCGGAAGTCTTCACGTCGTTTGGGTAATTACTGATGATCTTGATTGGGCTGTACACCCAAGAAGATGGAAACAGTTAGTGATCGTTCAGACGTGCTTGGAGATCGATGGATATGCGGGGTACTAGGTGCCTCCGGTTTCGTTCAGACCCAGAACGGACTTGTAAATGGACTGTGTGTCTGACATTGGATTTTAGTCTGTGTGATTGATTTCTATTAAATATATATCTGTTTGGTGGCGGAGAATTTATTCTTTTGCTTAACGCCCTTCTCTGAGACGTACGAGCTCAGGGGTTATATATTGATGGATATCAAACGCATGGAGTGAATTGCCTGTGTGGCACGCCTAAGTGGCAATTGATCAAGGCTTCTGTTGAAAAGCAAAGTCTTGTGGTGATGATCAAAGCACGGCCTGTGTGGCATAGCTTTGTGTAACGTTTGATTCGCGAGTTTCACACCCGGTATGAACCAAAAACGGGAGACGGACCTCAGGGAGGACTTGCGTTTCTTTCTAGCTAGAAGTGGCGTCAGTGGTTTTACACGCCCTGACGAGTTTGACTTATGTGGTTGTTGCTGTTGCGAGGCGCCTCAGATTGATCGGTCGTTCTCGAACCGATGGAGTCATTTAGTTGGCTCATTTACGCCCCAAAGGGCAGGGAAACGTAGTGTTCAGGCATAATAATCCACATCGGTGGACCGGCCCTGACGATCTAAAGGGTTGATGCGTTCTGATCCTGTGGCTCGGGCTAGATAGTCACGAATCGGTAGAGGACTATCTTTTGCCTCGGTTCATAGATGGAAACCCAATTTCCAAATACGTGACATTTGCGGTTTTAATTGTAGAACTAGTATGGCGACATGATATATGGTACCCATGCCGCCTATGATTGATACTTATGATTTGAAGTTGTTTTATACACTATGCACTTATAATAGTATCAAATGATTTGTTTAACCGTATCAAGCATTCTTTGGCTGTTATAAGGGAAAACCCTATCCTCGGCTGCGTTGCATTGTGTGATAGGACCTGGGTCTTATAACGGCTTCATTTTTCTTTATTTAGCATTGCGCTGTTTGTTTTATGCACTGGTATTCTTGGGAGGAAACCCGTTCCGTGTTACGGCGTGGTCCCTTGATTTACCGAACTTTAAAATAAAGAATTATAACTGTTTTAGTTCTCACACCAGTCCCATGACTGACCTGGAGTTTATTGTTTTAACCTAAACTCTGGGTGCCCCTATTTTGACACGGGCAGCTAGCAGTTTTGGTTTTGCAGATTTATATTCACAGGATCCTGGTTTACAGCTGGAACGATATCCGGAAAGCTTTGTATCCGTATATCTCCTTCTAGTTGTGTATTGTATTATTTTCCGCTGCTAGGTATTTAAATGTAATTTAAATATCTGATATTTCTGTGTAATATTCATTTATACTCTGTATATTCTTGTAATCTGATGCATTGTTGTAATATGCAATGAAATGTTCTTCTATATGCGTTCTATTTTGTCGTGTTCTCAAAACAATTCGTTCTTTCTCTTCTCTTCGGAGGCCGGGGAAGTTCGGGTCGTTTCATCGTGGTATCAGAGCTTTGGTTTACCAAGCTCAGAGAACAAGACACATTAGAACTATACGAAAGAATTCATCAGATATTGGGTTAGTAATATCCAATGGGAATGACTCGTTAGAGATGGGATCAGTAGTATCCTAGAACGAGTGTGAAGAGTATATTTTTAAAATGAAAGCCAATTTTGTTTTGAAAATTTAAAATCAATTATTCGTATTTGATTATTTATTTATATTGATTTGGACAGTCCAGTATATAAAGATTTTGCATATACGCCTTGCAAACGTGTATTTAAAGTTTTAATATACTGGGTAGATATAGAATCATACTCTAGTGGCCCGAAGATGATTCTGATGACTGACTAGTCGTCATTAGTATTCATGTTCGAGTAACGAAGGTGTGATATCTATATATTTCCTATTGACTGGTGTGAGAACCAAAATTAGATAGGGCTAATTGTTGTGATTTGGCATCAAAAATTTGATTTTTGACTATATATCAAAAGTATGAATTTGAAACGTTAAATTCACTAATTGATTGATGTTTGTGTTGTTTGTTTGCTAATTTTTAGCCATTTAGCCTAATTGAACCGAATATTGAACTGTATTGAAAATTGGTCGCATCTGCTTGCATATACATGTATATCATTGAACAGGTCATAGCAAGGAGGCTAGAGACGAGAATAAAATTTGTTTGCCCGACAAATAGGTACATGTTTACTACATAATTTACTGTTTTGTTTGGGTGATGAGGATTTTATGAGCCTATTGGCTAGCCGCTTGGCTTTTTCTTTTTCTTTTTGAGATCTGAAGGACCGGGGAAGCTATTTGAAATTCCCCGATGCTCCCGGTGCAGGGGAGGTTATGGCGAAATTTTTCGAAAATTTAGGGTGTTAGCCAAAATTTTGAAATCTTTGAAAAGTTCTTAGAGACTGAAAAGTTGAAGAACTTAAGCCGTAATCGAAACAATGGAAGTTGAGTTGAATTGTTAAACAACTTTCGACTTTGTTCCTTTTCGGGGACGAAAAGTTTTAAGTGGGGGAGATTGTAATAACCCGGAAAATCTGGGCCAGTTTAAAATTTTTATTTTGGCAATTTTAGCGAATTTTGATTATTTAAAATGAATTATTTTAAATAATATCGTCGAGAAATTTATTTTGAATGGAATTCGAACGTATATATTATACGCGTCGTCGTTAGAATATAAATATTTATATATAATTATAAATAGAATTGAAAATGGCGCGGTAGTTCGATAATTCGATTTCAAACTTCCATTGAATGTACCGGGTGCAAAACAATCCGGATTTTAGTGAAACCAAAAATAATGGAATCTAATAGTGAATATCTTTCCAACGAATCCGAAAAATCAAGATTTCATATCGCGAATCAAAAGATATGTCCAGTTGAAAATTCTGAATAGTCGCTATGGAATTCAGGCCCTTAAAAATGGACATTTTGCAAATGACCTCGGATTTCGACGAAACCAGTTTTGTTGGGTCCGGGATGTAAAGTTATTGCTAGGTTTCAAATTTCATAATTTTTCGAATCAATATGTGAGCGTGGCAAAGGAAAACGCGTTTGACCAGTTTCAGTTGATTTTAATCGACTGGGAATTGGCCATTTTTCTAACGGTCTCAGAATTCGACGAAACTAGTTTTGTTAGGACCGTATCGTCAATACGAAGCTAGAAAATATTTTTCTGGAATTTTTCTAGTTTGTATGTGACCCCGGTAATTTGAAATGTACGTTTAAAATTCAATATAGTGATTTAAAGGTAAATCTAACGGAAACTGATTCAAACGATCGATTCAGCCAACGATACAGATCCCATTGTGTTCGGAATGGGGGTAAAACGCTATGGACGACAGGCGGTGGGCCTCGTTTAGAGGTCGTATGTGAAAGTCAACTTTTTGAAAAATAAAATAATTAAAATAATAATAATAAAAAAATTTAAATTAAACTTCCCCCTTTTTAACCCGCTACCCCCCTCCCTTTTTCTCGTTTGCATTCATCAGAAAAAAAAAAAAGGGCGGAGGAGCTCGTCGCTCCTCCGATGGAGCCGCCACCGCGCCATAGGCGGCGCCGCTCCCACCAAGCCCACCCCCGCTCTTCCCCTCGATCGACGTGGCCCCCCCTCTGCCAAAATCGCGGAACCCCCCCCCCCCAAATCGACGAAGACGTCGCGCCCCTAGCCCACGCCATCACCTCGACTGTTGCGCCCCCCATGCCTGCGCTGGCCCTCTCTGCCTTCGATCCCCCACCACCAAGCCCTCTTCTCCGACTGAAGCCCGAGACCCCCTTCCCTCTTCAGCGTGAGCAACCTCTCCTCCAACCTCTCAAAGCCAACACCACAGTGAGTTTTATAATTTGATTTTCACTTCAGTTTTAAATATAGAAAGGCTTAGGATTTTATAAATTAAAAAGCTTTTATTTTTATAGTTAAAAAGCTTTGTTTTTTTTTAGAAGTAAAGATCAGATTTGTTTTTTTTAGAACTGAAAAGCCTATATTTTTTTTATTTTTTTTTTGTTCAAAAGAAAGCGTATATTTTTATTAGAAAGGATTTTATTGTTCAATTAGAAAAGACAAGATTTTATGGTGAGGTCATAGAAGAAAAATTTAGATTTTTGTTAAGGGGAAAATGATTATTTTTGTTAAGATAAAAATTAGTTTTTTTTATTTAGAAAGGATCGGATTTTTAATTTGAAAAGTGTTGTTTTTTAAAACAAACCATAAAATGTCGCTTTTATATGAAATGTTGTAGCGAAATAAAAGGTAGGATTTTTGAAAACAAAAAGAAGGAATTTTTAAGATAATAAAAATATAATCTTTACGATATGAACATCGAAAGAAAAATGTGATTTTTATATATTGAACATCGAAAGAAAAGATTCGATTCTTCGAAATAAAAATATGATTTTTATATATTGAACTTCGAAATAAAAATTCGATTTTTATATATTGAATAGCGAACTAAAAAATTCGATTTTTATATATTGAATAGCGAAGTAAAAATTCGATTTTTACATACGTAGTGAAAGCGGACAACGAAGGTGACAAAAAGGCGAAACGACGAAGACTTCTGCAAATGAAGTGCCATGGAGCTTGGATAGCTTTCTGTGAGAATTTCTCACCTTTCAATTTCATTTCTATTTTTATATATATACTAGGATGCAGACGGTGCTTAGTAGCACCCGACACAATCGTCCACAGACCATGGACTTGTTTGTTTGGTTGCATAGCTTAGTTATATGATTTGATTTGAATTTGGTTGTTTGGTGAATTTGATTGATGTGTGAATGGCATGGGCCTTCACTAGACCGGGGATAAGGCTAGGCCTTGTCCCGTTTCTAGTATCGTGCCGTTATGCCGCCGAAATTTCCTAAAATAAGTTAGAAAAATATAAATATCATTTTATTTAAGGAATGAACTTAATAGAAATTCATATGTTGGAATAAAATGTTTTTATCGTTAAAAATATAATTTTTAACGTGAAGTGAATAAAATAAATATTCATTTACAAACCAGACGGTTTGTTTATGTACACCTATTTGAAGGACATTGATTGGGACGATAAATTTTACACATCGCCCAACTGCACAAATAAAATCTGTGTTTGATTGTTTGAAACCCTACACGGGTGTTGGGATGATATTTGACATACACTAATCCCGATTGTTTAGTTGTGTGTCGATCGATTGATTGACAGACTGTTATAAGCGTTGAATATTTATATTTGATGCTTATACAGTGTAGAATGCACTTTGGTTGATGGTTGATCATTTTTCAATGCTATTATATACATGTGTTGTATGAAAATCCATATAATTAATTTTATATGGTAATTGATTGGGCCTCATTCCAGTTTAGAAATAGAAATATTTGAAATAGAAATATTTGAAATAGAATATTTGAAAATAGAAATTTATGAAGCCGTGTTGATTAGATTGACGCCATTTTGACGTGAACGATATTTATTTCGAAATGAAATGAATTGAAAACGATTTCGAAATGAATTGAATTGAAAACGATTTCGAAATGAATTGAGTTGAAAACGATTTCGAAATGAATTGAATTGAAAACGATTTCGAAATGAAATGAATTGAAAACAATTTCGAAATGAATTAAATTGAAAATGATTTCGAAATTAATTGAATTGAAAACGATTTCGAAATGAATTGAACTGAAAACGATTTCGAAATGAATTGAACTGAAAACGATTTCGAAATGAATTGAACTGAAAACGATTTCGAAATGAATTGAACTGAAAACGATTTCGAAATGAATTGAATTGAAAACGATTTCGAAATGAAATGAATTGAAAACGATTTCGAAATGAATTGAATTGAAAACGATTTCGAAATGAATTGAATTGAAAACGATTTCGAAATGAATTGAATTGAAAACGATTTCGAAATGAAATGAATTGAAAACGATTTCGAAATGAATTAAATTGAAAACGATTTCGAAATGAATTGAATTGAAAACGATTTCGAAATGAATTGAATTGAAAACGATTTCGAAATGAATTGAATTGAAAACGATTTCGAAATGAATTGAATTGAAAACAATTTCGAAATGAATTGAATTGAAAACGATTTCGAAATGAATTGAATTGAAAACGATTTCGAAATGAATTGAATTGAAAACGATTTCGAAATGAATTGAATTGAAAACGATTTCGAAATGAATTGAATTGAAAACGATTTCGAAATGAAATGAATTGAAAACGATTTCGAAATGAATTGAATTGAAAACGATTTCGAAATGAATTGAATTTAAAACGAATTCAAATTGAATTGAAAGCGAATTGAAATGAATTCAATTTGAATTGAAATTTGAATTGAATAGAAATGAATTTTGAAACGAATTTATAAAGAAGAATTCGATTTTGCTTTGAATTGAAATGGAAGTTGAGATTGCTTTTGAAACGAATATTAAAACTATTTATATAATTCGTTTTAAATAGAAATCGACGAAATATATATTATATATATTATATATATAATATAATGGCCTGAATAGAACGCGCCGCGCCGCGGCAGTTCGTGAATTTCGACCATTTATTTCAAACGGACATTACGGGAGATCCGACCGACGGATTCTCCTAAAACCGGAACCGTTGGGTTCGTATCGAAAAGAGCTTTCTAACGAATGTTAGAAATTTGAAATCTAACGGTTGGATTTGGAGATACGTCCAAATCAAATTCGAAAAAGGTCGCTGTAAGTGCAGTTCGATGGCCATTGATGGAAATCGACTGTACGGGCCTTGATAAAATTATTAAAAATAGTAATAATTTGTGTAAAATCATAAGAAATGATTTGTGAAGATTTGGGATGAAAAACTCCATATTTGAAAAGATAAAAATAGATTTTTATCGAAATGAACTAGTTTTGAACTAGAAATATAATTCTATTTATTTTCAAATAAATAAATTGAATTTAAAAAGGGTTTTGAAAATAACCAGAATATCCAATGATTGCATTGGAGTGGATTTGAATCGAAATTGTCTTCGGAATATTTCGATGTTGGAATTCGTGATTATACAGGGGTTGTTATGGAAATTTGAAAGATATATATTTGTATCGTTATTTCCAATACGACGTTTGTTAGTCGTAGAATTCGATATGGAATATAAGCCGATATATTTTCTATTCAGAGCCTTGTATTGAATGTCGAATGTGATTTGGGTTTGTCGTGAATGGTGTCTTCACTAACACTGTTCTTGAACCCAGTTGAGAAAAGATTAAATCTTTTTATTTGGATTTAATGAAGTGTACCAATTAAATGAGATTTAATTGGAATTGAATTGATATTGATTTTTGGGTTTATCGTGAACAGTGTTTTAAATAACACTCGTTCTTTAACCCGATAATTAATGAATGTGCTTTTGGGTTTATCGTGAACTATGTTTTTAAATCACACTGATTCTTTAACCCAGTCGCAGATTAAAACTAAGTAGAGTTTTAATGAATCTTTAATTAGATTGAAATGATCGAGAATGGAGTATCACCAGTTTTGCTCCAGGCGATAGTTAAATCTTTAATTAGATTTGAACGTGAAATGGTAATTGAATTTACCGATAACACCGTGGTGTTAGATATGAAGTATTACCAGTTTTACTTCATGGGATGAATAGGTTGGGATTGGGAAATAAAATAAATGATTACTTCGGTGTGGTTCGCTAATCCCGACTAGTTTGAATTGATATTCAAAGGAGATTAAAGAATAAATTTAAAGAGTTTATCTTGGATAAAATTAATGGGAACTTTTCCCAAAGTATAGGAATATTTGAATAAAAGAATATTCTGAATTGGAATGAGACGTATGTTGTGTTTGTGTAACACTTTTATAATATATACGCGAGTTATTCAGAAAGACCGGGTTTATCCCATTCTGAATAACTTATTCGACGTGGTGTCGAAGATGAAGACGGTGGTCGAAGACCGGAAGTCTTAATGTCGTTTGGGTAATTACTGATGATCTTGATTTGGCTGTACACCCAAGAAGATGGAAACAGTTAGTGATCGTCCAGACGTGCTTGGAGATCGATGGATATGCGGGGTACTAGGTGCCTCCGGTTTCGTTCAGACCCAGAACGGACTTGTAAATGGACTGTGTGTCTGACATTGGATTTTAGTCTGTGTGATTGATTTCTATTAAATATATATCTGTTTGGCGGCGGAGAATTTATTCTTTTGCTTAACGCCCTTCTCTGAGACGTACGAGCTCAGGGGTTATATATTGATGGATATCAAACGCATGGAGTGAATTGCCTGTGTGGCACGCCTAAGTGGCAATTGATCAAGGCTTCTATTGAAAAGCAAAGTCTTGTGGTGATGATCAAAGCACGGCCTGTGTGGCATGGCTTTGTGTAACGTTTGATTCGCGAGTTTCACACCCGGTATGAACCAAAAACGGGAGACGGACCTCAGGGAGGACTTGCGTTTCTTTCTAGCTAGAAGTGGCGTCAGTGGTTTTACACGCCCTGACGAGTTTGACTTATGTGGTTGTTGCTGTTGCGAGGCGCCTCGGATTGATCGGTCCTTCTCGAACCGATGGAGTCATTTAGTTGGCTCATTTACGCCCCAAAGGGCGGGGAAACGTAGTGTTCAGGCATAATAATCCACATCGGTGGACCGACCCTGACGATCTAAAGGGTTGATGCGTTCTGATCCTGTGGCTCGGGCTAGAGAGTCACGAATCGGTAGAGGACTATCTTTTGCCTCGGTTCATAGATGGAAACCCAATTTCCAAATACGTGACATTTGCGGTTTTAATTGTAGAACTAGTATGGCGACATGATATATGGTACCCATGCCGCCTATGATTGATACTTATGATTTGAAGTTGTTTTATACACTATGCACTTATAATAGTATCAAATGATTTGTTTAACCGTATCAAGCATTCTTTGGCTGTTATAAGGGAAAACCCTATCCTCGGCTGCGTTGCATTGTGTGATAGGACCTGGGTCTTATAACGGCTTCATTTTTCTTTATTTAGCATAAAGCTGTTTGTTTTATGCACTGGTATTCGTGGGAGGAAACCCGTTCCGTGTTACGGCGTGGTCCCTTGATTTACCGAACTTTAAAATAAAGAATTACAACTGTTTAGTTCTCACACCAGTCCCATGACTGACCTGGAGTTTATTGTTTTAACCTAAACTCTGGGTGCCCCTATTTTGACACGGGCAGCTAGCAGTTTTGGTTTTGCAGATTTATATTCACAGGATCCTGGTTTACAGCTGGAACGATATCCGGAAAGCTTTGTATCCGTATATCTCCTTCTAGTTGTGTATTGTATTATTTTCCGCTGCTAGGTATTTAAATGTAATTTAAATCTCTGATATTTCTGTGTAATATTCATTTATACTCTGTATATTCTTGTAATCTGATGCATTGTTGTAATATGCAATGAAATGTTCTTCTATATGCGTTCTATTTTGTTGTGTTCTCAAAACAATTCGTTCTTTCTCTTCTCTTCGGAGGCCGGGGAAGTTCGGGTCGTTTCAGAAACCACTTATGACTTATGGAATAGGGTGTGTTCGGGGGGCCGCGTCTGGTCGAAAAACGTTGATCTACCTTGCGATTTGTATCGATGTCCGCGTCTGGATGCAAAACTTGTGATTACATTTCGTTTTTGTTCTGATTGATCTTTCGTGCCAGGAATCATCAAGTTGGAAACCCAAATCTCCAATATGAGCCATGTGATTTTGATTGTATATATATATATATATATGGCGACATAATATTATGGAGTATTATGCCGTCTAGGATTAATACATTTACGTAATGACCCGTATTTTCTGCGATATATAATTAACGTATTTAATTATATGAATAGTGACTTAGAACTTCAAATGGTCATTTAATTAGAATAACTTTGAATATTTAGTTAAAATAATAATTAAATAATATATTTAATTCTGAAATAATCAGAATTGGCTGAAATGGCGATATGGCGTGAATTGGGAAAATTCAAATTATATAATTCAGTTTGGAATTGAATAAGAATAACGAATATATTTAAAATAACTAAATTTGAACGTCTAATTATATTATAATTATAATCGAGCTCGAAATGGCGCGGCAATTCGCTATTTGGCAATTTTAACTTCAACTGAATATACAAGGTCCGTTTTAAGTCGGATTTCTGTGAAACAAGAAACGTTAGGAGCTGGTAAAGTATATTTTTCTAGTGGAAGAGAAAAATCGAGATTTCGTCGTGTAGATTTTCATTTATGTCCAAATCAAATTTTAGAAAAGTCGATGTGGAATTCCTTTATAATTTGCAACGCTTTTTTTACGTTATAAAGGATTTTCAATATAGACTGAATATCATTATAATCTGAAATTCTGGAATATCGAGTATAAACTCTGATATGATTATTTTGGAGACGTAAGGTATCGTATAGGAATATATACGATAATGTTTATTTATAAATATTTAATTTAATTATTTATAAATATATTTATATATTTTAATGGGTTATTTAGAGCAATTTTTCAACCGACCTCCAAATTCAAGGAAACTAATTTTGTTGGATTCATAATGTCAAATTATTGTTAGATTTCAATTTCCGTGATTTTTGAAGTCAGTATGTGGCCGTGGGCGATTTTAATGTGAAAAACAGTCGATAAATTGACCTTTAAAAGTACGTTGTGTGAGCAAACGAAGTCAGAATTTGACAAAACCAGTTTTGTTGGGACCGTAATGTCGAACTATAGATGCATGTCCATTTTCGTGATTTTTGGGTATCGTATGTGGTCACAGGAATTTTTAAGGACAATTACAAACATCGTAGTGATAAAAATAAATTAAGTAATGAATATAAAATTATTTAAAAAAAATCCTGTAAATAACTCCCTTACCTTAAACCCTAAACAAAATTCTTTGTTGGTTAAAAACATACGCCGCCACCAAATAAAATTCCAATGGTAAAACCATCCTCTTTGAAAACAAAAATAAAATAAAAAGAAATTCTTAAAAGCATAATACACATATGTATGAATTCAGCATCAAAACAGCTTCGATTCTACCTACAAATTGTTGGGTTCGGTGCTTATTTCAGTCATCGTCGGTTTTCTACAGCACCCTAGGGCTGACGATTTCTTGGCCACGAAGGGGTATTAATGAAATTCGAGGTTGGATTTATAGTCAGGGTAGGATCTAGTTAGTATTGTGATTTTTTTGAGGAAATTCAACATTAAAAATGTCGATACTAATACTGGTGCTGCTGCGAACGGGTTCGGCGTCGCAATCATGGGGAGGAGCTTGGGTTGGTTATGATGGAGATGAGGTCGAGGAGGATTGGATGAGAAGTTCATTGGTGGGTTTGGTATGTGGTTCGGTGGAGTAAAGAGGAGGGTGGAGTCGATCAAAGTAGCGGAAATGGTGAATTTAGGAGGAGCGACGGGTCTGTTGGGTTGGGGAAGAAAGGGATGAGTGGTTGTTTAGGTGTAAATGTGGATTAAGGAGGATGGGCCAAGTTTTTGGGTAAAGCCCAGTGTTTATTTTAAATAGGAATTTAGTTTAAAATTTTAGTGTATTAACTTTTAAATTTGATAACTTGGTCATACGATTTCAGAATTTAGCGAAAGAAGATCCAATGGGATCGTATGGACGAGAGCTACCCAATAGAACTGGGTGAGAGTGAATCCGAGCTTGTTACAATTTATTGCAAAATAAATTGTCCGTCTGAATCAATAGACGCAAATTGTTATTTAACCGATAACGTGAAATGTGAGTAAAACTCACCAACTCTGAATAGTTCATATTTATAACATATTTTTAGAACTGTTAAATATGGGTTGATTTCTGTGTATTGACTATTTGATTGTACTGCTAGTTAGTTGGTTTAAATTTATATATATATTTACACACACACACACACACACACACACACACACACATATATATATATATATATAAATCGTTAATCAAATATTGATTTTGTTTTGCAGAATATTTCATATTGAAATGAAATCGATGTTAATTATATTGTTTAACATCTGTGGAGCAGGGAAACAGGTTGGAGGAATCCAACTGGATTCCTCAACAATTATTTTACTGTTTTCATATATTGTGATATATGATTTGATATATAATCTGTTGTTGATTATGTGTGTTGAATGATATCGATCATTGTTATATGGTATTTTAAATACTGTAAGAAATACTGAGATGTAAAAAAGGGGGTTTTGCAAAGTCTAATTCGAAAAAAGTTATTAATATTAAATCAATGGATTTTATATATAAAAGGTAAAAGGATTTTATAAAGGGAAAAATTATAAAATCAAAGAGTAATAAAAAGAAAATATTAGTGAAAACAAAAATAAAGGAAATGTTTGTGAAACCAATAATAAATAGAATAAAGGATTATTTATTTAGAAAATAAATAGAAGTATAAAGGGATTATTTATTTTGGAAATAAATAAGATATTATAAAGGAAAATATTTGTGAAACCAATAATAAATAGAGTATAGGATTATTTATTTAGAAAATAAATAGAAGTATAAAGGGATTATTTATTTGGGAAATAAATTAGATATTATAAAGAAAAATATTTGTTAAACTAAAAATAAATAGAATAAAGAATTATTCATTTAGAAAATAAATAGAAGTATAAAGGATTATTTATTTGGGAAATAAAAAAAATATTATAAAGGAAAATATTTGTGAAACCAATAATAAATAGAATAAAGGATTATTTATTTAGAAAATAAATTGAAGTATGAAGGATTATTTGTTTAGAAAATAAATAGAATAAAGGATTATTTATTTAGAAAATAAATAGAATAAAGGAATATTTATTGGGAAAATAAATAGAGGAGTTAATCGAACATAGTTAATCAAAATGGAGTTAAAAAAAAATTAGAAACTGACTAGAGATTAATAAGTTGAATGGTTTCCAAAGTATCGATCTGATGTTGGTTTCGGCCTTCGGGGTTTAAACTTAGGAAGTTGTTCTCTTGTTAGTTTATAGTTAGTGTCTGAAAGATGTGGAAGAATAGTGATACGTAATTAAGCCATGGAAATGTTTTCCAGTATTAATAACGTATATATTCCAAACATAGGAGATGAGGAAATATATTTGATGATTGGATCGATAATTCCATTTGGAAAGAAGATCGTTGTGTGTACACATACATGTTTTCATTTGATAGTTAAATTACCGACTATCAAATTTTTGACCATTTTAACGTTGTTAATATGGAGAGACCGATTGGATTATTATTCGAAGAACCACTCCGTATTGGCATAAGCGTGGCGAATCAAATATGCTGAATATATTGAAGACGGAGTAAAGTGCAAGGGCTGTTGTATAAATCTTAGATAACAAGTGCCTAAGATAGATGTACGGAATAGAGCCTTCGGTTTGTCCAGTCCCAGGACAACTTAAATGGATGAGTGTCTGACAGAGTATACCCGGTAGATCGCGTAAGTTGATCGCTTCAAACGTATTTACGTTGGTGGCAGAGGAATTCATTTCTCTTAGCTTATACCCGTGCTATTTTTGGGGAAATCAATTTATGATTTGATGGGTATGATGATGTGGCATTCAAAGTGAATGAATATGAAATCTGTTGAAAGATACGTTATGACCTCCAGCCTCATCAACTGGGAAATGACAGAAATCGGGCAAGCAGCATGGCTAAGTGGGTCGCACCCAAGTAGGGTATATTGTCACCATCTAGAGAATATTCATATTTGTACTTCTTTCAATTTTGTATCTCCAGGGAATGGTTATGTTGGTTTACCAACAGTAAGGTGACAATACATTCGATACACTCAAGCGAAATGAGTGGTCGGTCATGTGTGGCCGAGTTAACAAGATGTTCTTGTTGAACTCCAATGTATTGTTTCTAGAGTACACTGATCGGAAAGTGGACCCATACCTTGTCAGAGTTTGAAATCCATTACACAATAAGCGCCCGCGGTGTTTGATTGTATTATATATGTGGAACGTGAGATGAAAGTGTTCTACTAGATTGATATTACTTGTGTTAGAGACATTGTTATAATATCATAATAATATTGTTTTAAAATGATTATTCTTTCCTTTGAAAGGATTTGTATGTTAAACAAATGATTGAGTTTACTCACACCAGTCACATGACTGACCTGGAGTTTATTTTGTTTTGTTTTCCCTAAACTCTTGGGTGCCCAATTTTGTACGGGCAGTCAAGTAGTCGGGATTTACAGATACTTGAAGAGCTGGAGCAGGAGGCTTCAGGATTATAACTATTGATTATTTCTGCTATGTTGTAAATGTTGTACCTTGAAATAATATGTATATTCAAGTACAGATGAATATTTCAAAGATATGTTATCTATTATATGTTGTTCGTTCTGCTGTGAGGTTCATGTTTTACTCTGAGGTTGTTGTTGTTCTTCTTCTTCTATTCTAAGTTTCTTTCTTATCTATTCTCACACTCTAATTTCTTTCATTAACAACCCGTTATTTTCAATCCTTGGATGTTCGATATGTTTTGTATATTGAATAACCCAGATTGCTAAAAACAGGGTCGTTACAGTTGGTATCAGAGCTTAAGATTAAGTAATTACCTTGGTTCTTTGGCGTGACGTGGTAGAGATGGGGTTAGTAATACCCTATATTGAGTTTGAGTGTGTATATACGAGAGCATATTTGTTATTCAATATAAAGTGATTTTATATTGTGGAGATTTATTGATTGGGTAGCTTATGAATTTCTGGTCGATCAGTTTGATCCACTGTATCGATAATAGTTACTAAACACTTGAATACGATGAACCGACATGGTATGTTTTGAAAAGAGGGTAAACGAAATAATTTTACCCGAATTATATTTTGATATAAAGGATTTATATCGGAGCGATTATAATATATTGGATATATTGGTTGTTATTATAATCGAGTAAGATTATAAATTAAATGGTTATATATATAACCAAATAAAATTCGTATAAGTGTTACAAAATGAATTAAATCTGAAATCAAAAGCAGAAATGAAATTTAAACCCGAGATATTTGGAAAGGGTATGTAATTGGATTTAGATTAAATATATGAGGATTTTAAAAATACCGAGAGATTTTAAATTATTTTAGGAATGATATTTTGAAATGAATTTCAAAATGGAAGTATTTAGAAATGTTTTTAAAGGTGATACAGTATTGAACTCACTTCCTTCACTGGAAAATGATTCTGATAATGACTGCAACATTGTCAGTATTCATTTTCAAGTGTGTAAGTGATGGATTACTACCAAGATTTTGTTTTGAATTGTTTTAAGAAAAACAGGTTGTATTGAAATTCCAGAAAAGGATATTTGGTTTTTGGGAAAGTTAAGATTATTCGAAACTCCCAGGTAAAGATTGTTTGAAATAAAAACCAAATTTGAATTGGAATTTGTGAAAGCAAATTGGAATTAAAGTAAAGTCAGTTAAGTGGTAACTGAAATTGAATTGGATTAGAATAATATCAAGAAAAGTTGGATTTTTGAATAAAAATTTGGACCCATGTGGATTGAGTTGATTTATGAAATAAAAATCAGAATTTAACTATGAGATAAAGATAACTGATTAGAGAAATTAACCAGTTAATGAAATATGTGGATGGAACTTAACGAGGTTAAGTATATTGGGTTGGTTAAGAATTTGGAATCGAGAATGGAACTCGAGTTTGAAATAGAATTCGACTTTGGTATAAGCGAATAAATTGTGATGAGATTTGATTGACTGAAATTAATTGGAAATCAATTGGAATAATTGAATATAGGTTGAGCAGATATTTAATGGAATCAAATGCGGGAAATATAATGATATGCTCGACAAAAAGGTACAAGTTTATATTTCATATGAGTTTGGTGATTTATGAGCCGAATTGGCAAGCCACTTGGCTGTTTGATTTTCTTTTGGGTGGGAGAAGGCGTAGAGAGGTGAGTTGGAGTTTGAGTTATTGACCAGTACAAAGGAGATATTGGCAAAAAAATTCGAAAAGTTAAGGTGTTTGAAAATTTTCAGGATTTTTGAAAATTTTCGTTAGTAGGAATTAATTAAATATTTAATTAAAATTAAATTGGTTCAGTTGAAATTGAATTTAAGAAGTGAATAAATAAGTTCTAACCGGTCGATAGGGTTTGTTTTCGACCTTAGCAATTTCGAGGACGAAATTATTTTATGTAGGGAAGAATGTAATGACCCTTATTTTCTGCGATATATAATTAACGTATTTAATTATATGAATAGTGGCTTAGAATTTCAAATGGTCATTTAATTAGAATAACTTTGAATATTTAATTAAAATAATAATTAAATAACATATTTAATTCTGAAATAATCAGAATTGGCTGAAATGGTAATATGGCATGAACTAGGCAAATTCAAATTGTATAATTCAGTTTGGAATTGAATAAGAATAATGAATATATTTAAAATAATGAAGTTTGAAAGTATAATTATATTATAATTATAATCGAGCTCGAAATGGCGCGGCAGTTCGCTATTTGGCGATTTGAACTTCAACTGGATATACAGGGTCCGTTTTATGTCGGATTTCTGTGAAATAAGAAATGTTAGGAGCTGATGAAGTATATTTTTCTAGTGGAAGAGAAAAATCGAGATTTCGTCGTGTAGATTTTGATTTACGTCCAAATCAAATTTTAGAAAAGTCGCTGTGGAAATCCTTTATAATTTGCAACGCTTTATTTATATTATAAAGGATTTTCAATATAGATTGAATATCATTATAATCTGAAATTCTGGAATATCGAGTATAAACTCTGATATGATTATTTTGGAGCTGTATGGTATCATATGGGAATATAGACGATAATGTTTATTTATAAAAATTTAATTTAATTATTTTTAAATATATTTATATACTTAAATGGGTTATTTAGAGCTTTAAAAATAGCCAGTTTTTCAAAGGACCTCCAAATTCGATGAAAGCAATTTTTTGGATTCGTAATGTCAAATTATTGTTAGATTTCAATTTCCGTGATTTTTGAAGTCAGTATGTGTCCGTGGGCGATTTTAATGTGAAAAACAATCGATAAATTGACCTTTAAAAATATGTTGTATGAGCAAACGAAGTCGGAATTCGACGAAACCAGTTTCGTTGGGACCGTAATGTCGAACTATAGCCGCATGTCCATTTTCGTGATTTTTAGGTATCGTATGTGGTCATAGGAATTTTTAAGGACAATTACAAACAATGTAGTGATAAAAATAAATTAAATAATGAATATAAAATTATTTAAAAAACTTGCTATAAATAGCTCCCTTACTCTAAACCCTAAACAAAAATTCTTTGTTGGTCAAAAACATACGCCGCCACCAAATAAAATTCCAACAGTAAAACCATCCTCTTTGAAAATCATAATAAAATCAAAATAAATTCTTAAAAGCATAATACACATATGTATAAATTCAGCATCAAACCAGCTTCGATTCTACCTACAAATTGTTGGGTTCGGTGCTTATTTCAGTCGTCGTCGGTCAGCAACCTAGGGCTGATGATTTCTTAGCAACGAAGGGGTATTGATGAAATTCGAGGTTGGATTTATATTCAAGGTAGGATCTAGTTAGTATTGTGATTTTTTGAGGAAATTCGACATTAAAAATGTCGATACTGATACTGGTGCTTCTGCGGAAGGGTTCGGCGACGCAATCATGGGGAGGAGCTCGGGTTGGTTGTGATGGAGATGAGGTCGAGGAGGATTGGATGAGAAGTTCATTGGTGGGTTTAGTATGTGGTTCGGTGGAGTAAAGAGGAGGGTGGAGTCGATCAAAGTAGCGGAAATGGTGAATTTGGGAGGAGCGACGTGTCTGTTGGGTTGGGGAAGAAAGGGATGAGCGGTTATTTAGGTGTAAACGTGGATTAAGAAGGATGGGCCAAGTTGTGGGGTAAAGCCCAAGTGGTTATTTTAAATAGGAATTTAGTTTAAAATTTTAGTGTATTAACTTATAAATTTGATAACTTGGTCATAGAATTTCAGAATTCAGCGAAACAAGATCCGATGGGATCGTATGGACGAGCTACTCAATGGAAATGAGTGAGAGTGATCTGAGCTCGTTACAATTTATTGCAAAATAAATTGTCCGTCTGAATCAACAGACGCAAATCAATATTTAACCGATAACGTGAAATGTGAGTAAAACTCACCAATTCTGAACAGTTCATATTTTTATAACGTATTTTTAGAACTGTTAAATATTGGTTGATTTTTACGTATTGACTGTTTGATTGAACTGCTAGTCAGTTGGTTGAAATTTATATATATATATATATATATATATATAAATTGTGAATCAAATATTGATTCTGTTTAGCAGAATATTTCATATTGAAATGAAATCGATGTTAATTATATTGTTTAACATCTATGATGCAGGGAAACAGTTTGGAGGAATCCAACTGGATTCTTTAACAATTATTTTACTGTTTTCATATATTGTGATATATGATTTGATATATAATCTGTTGTTGATTATGAGTGTTGAATGATATTGATCATTGTTATATGGTATTTTAAATACCGTAAGAAATACTGAGATGTAAAAATGTTTTTTTTTCAAAGTATAGTTCGAAAATAATTATTTATGTAAAATCAATGGATTTATAAATAAAAGGAAAAAGGATTTTATAAAGGGAATAATTATAAAATCAAAGAGTAATAAAAAGAAAATATTTGTGAAAACAAATATAAAGGAAATATTTGTGAAACCAATAATATATAGAATAAAGGATTATTTATTTAGAAAATAAATAGAAGTGTAAAGGGATTATTTATTTGGGAAATAAATAAGATATTATAAAGGAAAATATTTGTGAAACCAATAATAAATAGAATAAAGGATTATTTATTTAGAAAATAAATAGAAGTATAAAGGGATTATTTATTTGGGAAATAAATAAGATATCATAAAGGAAAATATTTGTTAAACTAATAATAAATAGAATAAAGAATTATTTATTTAGAAAATAAATGGAAGTATAAAGGGATTATTTATTTGGGAAATAAATAAGATATTATAAAGGAAAATATTTGTGAAACTAATAATAAATAGAATAAAGGATTATTTATTTAGAAAATAAATTGAAGTATAAAGGATTATTTGTTTAGAAAACAAATAGAACAAAGGATTATTTATTTAGGAAATAAACAGAATAAAGGAATATTTATTGGAAAAAAAAATAGAGGAGTTAATCGAACATAGTTAATCAAAATGGAGTTAAACAAAAATTAGAAACTGACTAGAGATTAATAAGTTGAATGGTTTCCTAAGTATCGATATGATGTAGGTTTTAGCCTTTGGGCTTTATACTTAGGAAGTTGTTCTCTTGTTAGTTTATAGTTAGAGTCTGATAGATGAGGAAGAATAGTGATACGTAATTAAGCCATGGAAATGTTTTCTAGTATTAATAACGTATATTTCCTAAACATAAAAAATGAGGATATATATATATATGTGTGTGTGTGTGTGTTTGATGATTGGATCGATAATTCCATTTGGAAATAAGATTGTTGTGTGTACACAGACATGTTTTCATTTGGTAGTTAAATCACCAACTATCAAAGTTTTGACCATTTTAACGTTGTTAATGTGGAGAGACCGGTTGGATTATTATCTGAAGAACCACTCCGTATTGACATAAGCGTTGCGAATCAAGTATGCTGAATATATTGAAGACGGAGTAAAGTGCAAGGGTTGTTGTATAAATATTGGATAACAAGTACCTAAGATGGATGTACGTAATAGTGCCTTCGGTTTGTCCAGTAGGACAACTTAAATGGACTAGTGTCTGACAGAGTATATCCGGTAGATCGCGTAAGTTGATCGTTTCAAACGTATTTACGTTGGTGGCGGAGGAATTTGTTTCTCTTAGCTTATACCCATGGTATTTTTGGGGAAATCAATTTATGATTTGATGGGTATGACGATGTGGCATTCAAAGTGAATAAATAAGAAATCTGTTGAAAGATACGTTATGACCTCCAGCCTCATCAACTGGGAAATGACAGAAATCGGGCAGGCAACATGGCTAAGTGGGCCACACCCAAGTAGGGTATATTATCACCATCTAGAGAATATTCATATTTGTACTTCTTTCAATTCTGTATCCCCTGGGAATGGTTATGTTGGTTTACCAACAGTAAGGTGACAATATATTCGATACATTCAAGCGAAATGAGTGGTCGGTCATGTGTGGTCGAGTTAACAAGATGTTCTTGTTGAACTCCGGTGTATCGCTTCTAAAGTGCACTGATCGGAAGGTGGACCCATACCTTTTCTGAGTTGGAAATCCATTACCCAATAAACACCTGCGGTGTTTGATAGTATTATATACGTGGAACGTGAGATGAAAGCGTTCTACTAGATTGATATTACTTGTGTTAGACATTATTATAATATCATAATAATATTGTTTTAAAATGATTATTCTTTCCTTTGAAAGGATTTGAAAGTTAAACAAATGATTGAGTTTACTCACACCAGTCACATGACTGACCCGGAGTTTATTTTGTTTTTTCCCAAAACTCTTGGGTGCCCAATTTTGTACGGGCAGTCAAGTAGTCGGGATTTACAGATACTTCAAGAGCTGGATCATGAGGCTTCAGGATTATAGCTATTGATTATTTCCACTGTGTTGTAAGTGCTGTACCTTGAAATAATATGTATATTCAAGTACAGATGTATATTTCAAAGATATGTTGTCTATTATATGTCGTTCGTTCCGCAGTGAGGTTCGTGTTTTACTCTGATGTTGTTCTTCTTCTTCTTCTATTCTAAGTTTCTATCTTATCTACTCTCACCCTCTAATTTCTTTCATTAACAACCCGTTATTTTCAATCCTTGGATGTTCGATATGTGTTGTTTATCGGATAACCAAGATCGCTAAAAACCGGGTCGTTATAATTTATTTGCAAAATGTTTTCCACATTATATATATATATATATATTATGGTATTAAAAGAGGACTTTTCCGTATGAAAGCATGTTTGGTTATCATAAGATAAACCTCACCCATCTGGTGTGCACTTGCATTGTGTGATGTGGGACGAGCTTATGATAGCTTCATTTAAAAAGATCATTGCGTATTTCTATGCACGGGCATTCAAATGGAGTAAACCCTTTCCGCATTAGCAGCGTGGTCCGGTGAATTTCCTAACTTTAAAAATGAATCCTAAAAGAAACTGTTTTATGTTCTCACACCAGTCGCATGACTGACCTGGAGTTTATTGTTCCTTCCTAAACTCTGGGTGCCCATTAATTTTCACCCGGGCAGCTAGTAGTTTGAAAAGTCAAGTGTGTATGACTTATGCAGGATCTATAATATGGCTATGCGGAATATGATAACAATATATATGTATCACAGATAACTTTAAATGCAGTAAAGTAAAGTAAAATAGATTAACGACACCAGGATTTTATACTGGTTCGGACCTCCAGTCCTACGTCCAGTCCTGAAGCTCCTCTTCAGCTTTTCACTAAACAACACCCTCGCTTCACCCGGAGGAACAGGTTCACAACTACTTGATTTACGGGCTACAAGTTTACCCACTTGATTTCAAGGGCTACAAGCTTACCCACTTGATTTTACGGGCTACAAGCTTACCCACTTGATTTCACGGGCTATAAGCTTACCCACAAGACAATTACAAGAGTTTGACCTTGAATGTGTTCTTTCTTCAACACTGATTAGTCAATGATTGAGTACAACCTTCCTATAATCTTATCCTCAAGTATATGAATTGAATGCCAAGATTTGAAGGAAGTTAAGTTGCTTGTTGAATCAAAATATGAGAAATATTATCAAGGATTCAATAAGTAACTTGAATTTGAGAGCTTTTTAGAATGCAAGAGTATTTAGAAAGTAAGATCAGAAATCAGAGCAAGAATCGGTGATTTGAAAGTATGATTTCAAGTCTATTTATAGTGTAGAATAGTTGCATTCCTTCATGAAGAGTTTCTATAAAGAGTTGCGTCCATTTCTCTTGAAATTGAATAGAAATCTCTTCACAAAAAGAAGCATCCTTTCAGAAAAATTACAGCAAGAAAAAAGGTCGACAGGTCGAAATTAACAGGTCGACGGGAATTTGAAAAAATAGCCGTTATGCACAAAAGAAAACAGGACCGGTCGACAGGTCCTTTTGGGCGGTCGACCGTTTTCTGGCTGTGGACCCGAGGACCTCGGTCCACAGTCTATATCACTCTGCACTCTTTCCCGGTCGAAGCCTGGACCGTTTGGGCTTTTTCTGTGACTTTTCAATTCCTTAAATATACAGATTTCAGCCCCAGCTAATTTCAATTTCTAAATTGTTTTGTGCATTCGTGTTATACTTTGAGGATAGATTTTAACATAAATCTAACACGACTCCATACCTACATATATATAATCTTAGCTCCATGTCATGATTTCCATTGATCTTCACTATGATCTTTATTGATTTCCACTTTGATAAATGTGAATTCAGCTCGTCAATGATCTCTATTTCTATGTTGTCATTAATCAAAATCTTGTGTATCAACATTCTCCCCCTTTTTGATTGATGAAAATATCTTGCATATATTTTTGAGATACTGAGTAGCTCCCCCTGAATATATGCTTATATATTTTTATCTCCCCCTGTCTAAAAGCTTTCTGCACATTTTGTTAGTATAATAAAAACTTACTGTTTCCTGTAACAAAATGTTAGTGCATATAAAATGAATATTTATATGATACATGAATATATATATATATATATATATATGTATATTTCTCCCCCTTTGTCATCGATTAAAAAGAATAAACATCATGATAGAACAGTAATCGAACATAAGACATAAATTAAAGTACCTTCGGGAGATATTGGATCATGTGCAATTTGATAAACTGAATTTTGTTTTCAGAGACATTTGGAGAAATCAAAATCGCCTTCCTTTTATTGTGGTGTACCTACAAAAAAGTAGAATATATATACTTTGGTACCCACTTTCTTTGTTTGGGTCCATGGGTTAGATGGAAGGTAACCATACCCAAGAGGGTTTAACGGAACCTTTAAAGATAAAATTTTGGTTATTAACTACCGAATCAAAATAATCATCGATATATTTTTCTCTGTTTTTCCAACTTACAGGAACCCAAATACTTAAGTAATCTCTATTGATATTCCTTTTCGTACTTCTAGATCTATTATACAGATCTCTAGTCATAGAAGTATTCAAATTTCTATAATAATTGGATCTAGGATGAGCATTAGTACTAGCAGTAATATTTTATTGTACATGAAAGCATATCTAGTACTATTTCTAAGATTAGTTTTATTATATCCTAAACCACTTTTGTCATGTAATGGTCGAGATCTAGATAAAATCATATTTAAATCATTTTGACCTTTATTAAATTTTGCGAACTTATTTGCACTTTTATCAAATTTATTTCCAAAGTCGCTATTGACATTTTCAAAAGAAATTTTGTTATTCTTTAAATCATCAATTTCCTTATTTAATTCAGAATTTTTCCTTTTTAAAGTACCATTCTCAGTTTTGGGACCTAAAATTTGAGATTCTGAATTATCTAAAGAAGATTGTAACTTTTCAAAATTTTCTTTTGAGTCAGAAATTTCATTTTGCAAAATATTATTATTCACCTTTAAAAACTCACATTCTTTAGATAGTTCTAAATTCTTTTCAGTTAAAGCTCCATTCTCTTTTTCAAGAGACGAAATTAAAGAACTAGAATTATTTAAAGAATCTTCTAATGATATATTTCTATTTTGCAAAAGATCGATTTCCTTTAAAAGAACATTGTTTTTATCTTCTAGTTGCTCATTTTCTTTTTGAAGGAAATTTTTTTGAGAAACAAGTTCTTCTAAGGTATCTTCAAAACATTTGGCTTGTTTTACCAAACGATTGTTTTCTTCTTTTAATTTGGAATTTTCTTCCTTGTACTTTTTTGACATAGCTAAAACGACTTTATTGAGTGTCAATAATTTTTCATGGTCTAACAAAAGATCTTTAAATAATGAATCTACACATACCGATTGTGATCTGACTTTAGCCATGAGACATTTGCTTCCTTGTTCTCTTGATTCGGCTTTGTTGCTCTTCCACTTTCTAATCCCCTGACTAGATTTCTTTATAGCCATTTGTTCTAGGATGTTGTTACGATCTCTAGAACGTCAGGCTCTAATACCAATTGAAAAGTCGAGTGTATACGACTTATGCAGGATCTATAATATGGCTATGCGGAATATGATAACAATATATATATATATATATATATATATATATATATCACAGATAACTTTAAATGCAGTAAAGTAAAGTAAAATAGATTAATGACACCAGGATTTTATACTGGTTCGGACCTCCAGTCCTACGTCCAGTCCCGAAGCTCCTCTTCGGCTTTTCACTAAACAACACCCTCGCTTCACCTGGAGGAATAGGTTCACAACTACTTGATTTACGGGCTACAAGTTTACCCACTTGATTTCACGGGCTACAAGCTTACCCACTTGATTTCACAGGCTACAAGCTTACCCACTTGATTTCACGGGCTACAAGATTACCCACAAGACAATTACAAGAGTTTGACCTTGAATGTGTTCTTTCTTCAACACTGGTTAGTCAATGGTTGAGTACAACCTTCCTATAATCTTATCCTCAAGTATATGAATTGAATGCGAAGATTTGAAGGAAGTTAAGTTGCTTGTTGAATCAAAATATGAGAAATATTATCAAGGATTCAATAAGTAACTTGAATTTGAGAGCTTTTTAGAATGTAAGAGTATTTAGAAAGTAAGATCAGAAATCAGACCAAGAATCGGTGATTTGATAGTATGATTTCAAGTCTATTTATAGTGTAGAATAGTTGCATTCCTTCATGAAGAGTTTCTATAAAGAGTTGTGTCCATTTCTCTTGAAATTGAATAGAAATCTCTTCACAAAAAGAAGCATCCTTTCAGAAAAATTATAGTAAGAAAAAAGGTCGACAGGTCGAAATTAACAGGTCGACAGGAATTTGAAAAAATAGTCGTTATGCACAAAAGAAAACAGGACCGGTCGACAGGTCCTTTTGGGCGGTCGACCGTTTTCTGGCTGTGGACTAGAGGACCTCGGTCCACAGTCTATATCACTCTGCACTCTTTCCCGGTCGAAGCCTGGACCGTTTGGGCTTTTTCTGTGACTCTTCAATTCCTTAAATATACAGATTTCAGCCCCAGCTAATTTCAATTTCTAAATTGTTTTGTGCATTCGTTTTATACTTTGAGGATAGATTTTAACATAAATCTAACACGACTCCATACCTACATATATATAATCTTAGCTCCATGTCATGATTTCCATTGATCTTCACTATGATCTTTATTGATTTCCACTTTGATAAATGTGAATTCAGCTCGTCAATGATCTCTATTTCTATGTTGTCATTAATCAAAATCTTGTGTATCAACATAGTTTAGTTTTACAGTTATAGATCGTTGGAGCAAGATTCAGGGCGTTTTTGAGTTGGAGTTCACGCCAGAGTTTGGAACTTCCGCTATAGCATGATGTTCTTCCACTGAGAGTATAGTTATTTCTTCCGCTGTGTATATATATATTGCAACTCTGATATTCTATGTAACTTTGATGTAATATTTAATTATTCAATGAAAAGTTCTTTTATTTTATTTAACTTATTTATGTACCCATAACAATTCGTCTTTGTGAACGGTTTAAGTTGGTTTACTTACCGGCGAGAACCGGGCTAAAAGGCGGGTCGTTACAGTTGGTATCAGAGCTTTGGTTTATACAAAGCTATGGGGTACGACATATTTTGAACAAAAGATAGAATTCATCAGAGTTATAATATCTCATTAGAGATAGGGTTAGAAATGCCCTAGAATGTGATTTTGGAATATTATGTCGAGAGAGTGTATTTTTGGAATTTATTTTTGAACTATTAAATCGCTTTGAAAATGATAAGCATTTTGAAAAATATTTTGAAATATAATTGAAGATAATGGTTTTGGATATTGTATTCGACGTTGCGATTGAACTATCGAGTATGTAAGGATTTTGAATATACGTCTGATCAACGTATTTACGAAGTCCAGTATGTACTAGATAGATATAGAATCACACTCTAGTCGCTCAGGGATGATTCTATTGATGACTGCAGCATCATCGGTATTCGTTTTCGAGTTTCGAAGGTGTAATGACTATATAAATCCAATTTAAGCGTCGAGGAATATTTAAAACCATTTAACTTGGTGTTTTAATGAATAAATCATAATAAAATGGTTTGGTGAATTAATATAGGATTTAACTTGGGAAAAACAAACTAGAAGTTTGAAAAAAAAAACTAAGACTAGCTTAAAATGCTTCAGGACTTTGAACCCTTAAACCTTGAATATGGTAAATAATAAGTACTTAAATAATTAAAGATATATTTTGGAGTAAATCTCACTTAAAGAAATTGGGTAATGAATTGTTGAAATGTAAGTAAGAAAGATAATTTACCCATATCCCAAGGTGACAAGAATAATTGACTTAATTATAACAAATATTTGATTATAAATTTTAGAATCTAATAGGTTGTAATCAAAGAAGATATCATGCTTCTCGATGAATGTTAAATAGGTTAATGTAAGCACCAAATATGAATCGATACCTAACACGAGTTGTAAATGATAATATGCAAGTTAAATTAATTAGTTTGGAAGTATAATTTTGCGAAGCAAACCCCCTCAGGAAATTTGAGGGTAATTTTGAGTTAAGTTGAGAATTTGTTTAAAAAGATGATCTAAAATATAACTAACATCCTAAGTGGGGGAGGAAACTACCCTTCCCTATTGAGACAGCATGAGTAAGTCAACTGGAAATTATTTAACATGAAATCGCTTATGACGCAAAGGAAATATTAAAGTAAGATATACCTTAATTGAATTGTCATTAATCGTATCGTTAGGTGCACTCGATTTATCTACCTTGACCTACGCTAGTTTCTTTTTCGAACCAATTGTTCTTGATGAGCATCATTCATACCTTTTGTCCTATGAACTTAGTCAAGTGATTTGATTCGAACCCTTATTCTGATACTGAACTTTTATCTATAACTCGACTCAAGCATGAAAATTTGATTTGTCGAATAGAGCCAAGTTTAAATTCAAACTAGAAATAGTGATCTGTTCTAATGATATGTTAATGAAATTTCAATAAATAAACGTTGCATAGGAACTGAAAGCATTTTAAAATAAAAGGTCTAACTTATGAGAAAAGTTGGATTTATAAATATTAGTTGATATTTGGGAATTTAACCTGAATGCTTGAATAAGTGCTTGAAACAGTACTAGTTTGAAACATGCCGAAATCAGAGTAGCGTAGCTGAAGCGTGATGTTATGAGTTTCGACAAGTTGAGTAAAGAATTTTTCCCGAATAAGCTTCAATATTTGAGAGAGAGAAAACCAATCTTTTGGATTTCAAGTCGATTAAAAGAGAAAAGGTTTATTCGATTATGGAAATATGAAAACTGAAATATGACTTAAAAAAAAAGAAATTTCGACGACTAGAATCCCAATATTTTGAAATGTTTATAAAATGACAAGTATTTGTAAATTATGATGACGAAATGATTTACAACTTCGGGATATGAAATGATTTGGTTTGTTCGAGTAACCATGATTAAAACTGGGTCGTGATGTGGATTTCGTGCGATGGGTGATACTCAGTTGCCCTGTCATGATGATGAACTTCTCGAACTAATAACATATAGATTTCACCATAATAATTTGAAATTTTGAAAACAAGTTTGGTTTTGAAAATCCCGAAGTGAAGTATGATTTTCTATATGAAAGAAATATGTAGTATTTCAGTGGTTTGAAAATGGAAATTGGGATTCTAAGTCCGAGAGATCATTTTGAGGTTCAAATGTTTACATATTTTAATTAAAACTCAAACTTCCTTAAATTGATCTTTTCAACAATTTTATATCTCTTTAATATAACAATTTATGTTTTGTAGAAATTAGCATTTGATATAAGAGTTTTACCGATTTAGTCTATGAACCATTTTGATAAATTTCAAGGTTAATAATTTTATTTCGTCAAATTTACAGGTAAGATTTATCTTACTTATGTATAATTTTACGAAATCTCCTTTTCGAGGACGAAAAGTCTTAAGTGGGGGAGATTGTAACAAACCAAGATTTTTAAATGCTTAATATATAATATAATTTCAGTTTTCTGAATATCAAGTGAATTTAATAAGGTTCAAATGCAAATTTTGTTTCAAAATATTTTATGTATGTGTGTTTGAATAAATATTTTTGTTTGGATTTATTAGAATATGAGTAACTTATTTTAAATATCATTTTAAGATTTTATTAAAAATTTATTTTATAGTAACAAGTATTAAATACTTTAAATATTTGATAATATTATTTAGTTTTATAAGATATATCGTTTTCCATAAAGATTTGTGTGTATCTAAATCTATATATTTTTTATTTTATATTTGATAAATAATAATGGATAAGTATTTTAAAATATTCTGTTTTTTATAGATCTTATGTAATATTTTTGTTTCACTCATAAGCATTTAAAACTTGCTACATTCATACATGTTACTTAAGTGTAGCTAAAAATAAGATTTAACAAATAAATAAATTAGTTGGAAATTTGTGAAACATGCATTGGTTAATTTTCAAAGGAAGGATTAGGTGTCCTCTTGTTGTTTACATGCATGAAAAGGGTTATTAGGAGAAGCCAAGTGTCCATTTAATTAATAAATAAAAATACTTTTTAAATCCTATATAAAACCATATTTTCTTTTTTTGGTCAAAGCTTAGCTAAATTTCTCACGACTGTTCTTCCTCCTTCTTCATGTTCAAGTTCCAGTAAATAGAAACCACTTCCTTCTTCATTCAAAAATCCATAACTCACTATCCATTAGTTTTTAGCCAAACAATTCACTCGAATGCTGTTCGTATCTTCATTTCTGATTTTTAGAAGCCGACGGATACTGATTTCATGAACTATCAAGAGAGAAATCATCGATTTACAGTAAAATCAAAATTTGCAAAGGAAACTTCGAAAAATCTTTTCTCCAAATCTGTGAAGAATTTATGAACGCCGTCAGCGCCGTTGAGATCAGCGAAGGACGTAGTATTTTTGGTATGGATTTGGTTCATTTTTGTGTCGATGATTTCTGATGTTCAAAATTAGGTTTAACTATAATTGAAGAATCAGGCAACGATTGAAGAAATGGAGATTGGCAATGCGACGTGGATGGAAAGAGCTACGATGGCGCAAAAATTTGTGGATTTCGGTGATATTTAGTGTCGATGTTTTCAACGTTGGCATGCGGATGTTGTTCCGGGAGCGGGTTCGGGTTTTGTTACGGGGAGCTGGAGTCTGTGCGAGGTGTTCGGTTGAGCGAGAAGGAGGAAAGAAACTCACTGGTGCTTTTGGATGATCGAATGGTGGGGCATGGGCTCGATGCATGTGCACCCATGAGCTGCTTGAATGGGTTCAGGAAATGTTGTGCGGGAAAGAAGAAGAATTGAGGAAGGAGTGCGGGCTTGAGATGTTGGGTTCGGTCGGGTTCATAGGTTCGGGCCTTGGGCCATATTAGTTAGGTATGTTTTATTTTATTTATTTTTTTTAAAATCTAAAAGTGTTTAAAAATTTATAACTCATTGGTTTGAAGTTGGAATTTCGCACCGTTGAGTTCGTTAGGATCGTATTTGAAAATAGAATCCAATTATGTATAGGTTGGGAAATCTTAGTTAAGAATAAATTATGGGAAAATAAAATAAAGGGTCCTTATATATATGATAATATACCAAACGATGTGGTTATTAATTCAATTTCAAAATATAATTAGTAGAAAATCACTGGATGCCAATGGGAATGGGATTGAGAACAATACGAGTGGTGGTGTCTGTGTTCGTTGGCTTGTCCGTCTTGGTTATGAAGTCGTGGAGCTATTTCGGTGAGAACATTTAATTTAATTATTTATTAAATTAGCAATTAGTGAATAATTATAATCAGATGAGATTGATTATAATTAGTTGCTGTTTGGATATGGATGTTATTGTTTGAATGGATGTGCATGTAAGTAGATGAAACTAAACACTAAAAAGCATTATTGACAGTAAAGCTTGAGCACAGATGATTGTTTGTTTATTGATGATGATTATTATGTATGATCATCGGACTTATATGGTTGATTTATTTTGGTTTGCGTGATGCACACACAACAACATGGTTGCGGAATCATATAGATAATCGATTCAATTCTCCTTCCATATAAATGAAGATTCATTTTTCAAATATTAAAATATTATTCTTTTAAGTCAAATTTTAATTTGAAAGGGATTTGGAAATTTAAATATAATATTTTATAATATTATATACCAGATCTGAAACAACCCGAACTTCCCAGTAAAGGAAAGCCTGGATTGCTTGGAGAACAACACATATCTGAACACAAACTGAAGAACATTTTATTGCTGATTACAACAATTACATTAGATTATAAGAATATAACGGAGTATGAATACTTATTACGCAATAGAATACAATAATATCAGAGTTTTAAATTACATTTAGATAGCAGCGGGGGAAGGAATACACGGATACAGAGCTTTCCGAATACCGCTTCAATTGTAAGCCAGGATCCTGTAAATATATCTGCAAAAGCTACTCGACTGCCCATGTGGAAAATATGGGTACCGGAGTTTGCCAGTGAAACAAACTACAAGTCAGTCATGGGACTGGAATGAGAAATCTAACTTACTTATCTAATAATAAGGCCAATCACAGGACCATGCCGCTAACGCGGAACGGGTTTACTCCATTGGATTGCCAGTGCATAAAATAAAGTAAATCGTTAAACAACGCAATGCTTTTTAGAAAAATGAAACCATTATAAGACAAGTTCCTCACACAATGCAACGCAAACCGGAGAATAGTGTTTTACGTTATAATGGTCAAAAGATGCTTGATACGATAAAACGGATTTAATATTAGTGTGTATATGTTTTAATAAAAACATTTCAATCATAATGTATCAATCATAGACGGCATAGTACCCCATCCTACTATATCTCCATACAAGTTTTACAATTAAAACCACAAGGTCGTATTGGAAATTGGGTTTCCATCATGAGTCGAGGCTAGGGGCAAGCTCCTCTCCGATTCGAGACACTCTAGCTAATGCCTCAGGGCCCGGACACTGGCGAACCCTTGGAGCGGTAGGGCCGGTCCACACCTGCGTTAGTGGATTAGTTATGCCTACACTCACGCTTCCCGGTCCCTTTGGACCTCCATATGACCACTAACGGTTTAACACCCAACTTCCTTTAATGTCGCTTACAAGGGGAATGCATTAACTTCATGGAGGTTTTAAGTGAATATAGAACAGAAAAAATTACAACAAGACAAATATAAGTAGTACTTGGAAATTTAAAACTTTATTTCATTGCAGCAGGAGTTAAACATTTTTGTTATATCGTAAAAACCATAAATCAGAGTCAAGTACAATATCCATCTTGATAAAACAAAATACATAACCCCATTACATAAATAGCCATTAAAGAAGATAACAAGCTGGACATTACTTCAACGGTCCAAGCTTTCCAAAAGAGAGATAAAGCAATCCAATCAAACTCCGCTAGAGCTGGGCCCACCCTGAGGACCTGGAGTGGGAAAAAGATAGAAATAGAGGGGGTCAGACATAAAGTCTTGCGAGTATGATAATTCTAACAATACTATTATCAAAATAATTAGACTGAGGCACAAGCTGGAAAATAAGGAAATGTCTATGAACTATTGGGTATGGAAGAGCAAATAAAGATAACATTAAAGGCACACCTAATTACTAACGAATAATTACTACACTGCACCACACCAGTCACCCTAAAGGTTGATCCCACTCACCGAACTTAGAAAATATATAAATAGCTTTCTGTACCCCTAGCTGACTACATAGGTGCCGCCTGTCCCTATCTCCACTAGGTGTACCCCTCTACCCACTTACGATCGGCTCCCTACTTGTAGATACCCGTGCTGGCCCCACAGTGGGGTGTATCACTCCCCTAAAGTGGCAACCCGATACAACTTGAGGATGCACGGTTTATACCTACACGATGCAACAACGTCTTACCTACCAGCCTGGGTCCACACACGCATATGAAACCCGTTGGACTTGCGTTGCCACCGCTAACCCGTTTGGCCTCTTATAGTCAAGCCCGGTAAGTGTGTCCCGTCCTCGACTTGGGTCGAGCCCACAAAGATATGTTTGGGTTACTGGTTCAAATGGCCCCCACTATTTACCACAAGCTATCCACCTAAGCTTGCCCCACTAGTATATCCCACTTAACCCTCTTCTTAGTCATGGTCATTTACATGTGTGTTTGGTTAAGTCTTACTAATCGTATTTCAAATGCCACTAAAGGCACCCACTAGATTCCTCATACCACCCAAGGCACCTACTTAACCCCCATGTCCCACCTCACATGTTTATCTGGTTAAGTATTTCTTAATTCATTAAGGCCATAACCTTATAAAGACCTCTCACATTAGACTGACATTTATGGTAGCTGGATTCGCCGGGCGGGTCCGGGCAGTCTTATACCATACCATAAAAGAGTCTAACCTCGTGTTTTTACAACTGTTATGCTTTAGTTTGGGCCTAGGACCTCTCACATTGGGCTGACATTTGTGACTACTGGATTTGCCGGGTGGGTCTGGGCAGGTTTACGTCACAAACGAGTCCAACCTCATGTCCTAAGCATTGATTATTACTTATAATCTTTTACCCCAGTTTTAATAATTTCCCTATTCAAATTATTAATTAATTCCAATTTTAACGATGTCCATAATTGACTCAATTATGGCCATCCATTTATGGCATGCAAAATCATATCAGTTGCATCCAATTTTCTCAATATTAAATCCTTAATTTTTACCCCTACCCCACGTTGTACGTTCGTACGTTTAATGTAAAATATACGTTAGACTCGAATAGTCTAACTTATAGCATAAAAAAAATTATCACAACAACAACATATACATATGACTAAAATAGATCTAATCGTAAAAAAAGGGTGAAACTTGCATGTGTGATAGATGTCCAACACCTAAACTTGCATAGGCAAAAACTACAACTTTCATAAAACTACACATGTCATGGATCTAAAGGTGTCAACTTGTTTGGTAAAATGTCACAATTTACATAATATGATCATAATCCAAATTCATGTATAAACTTGCATATGTGGTTTATGCAACATGATGATGGTGTAAACAAGCATTTAACCCATAGAACTCACACATGTCATAGCATAATTCTAGATCTAAATAGATGTCATGGAATATGTTCATAATCTTTACTAATCAATCTAAACTTGCATACATGATTTTTCATATAAATCAACATAGCCCAAATAATATCAACATTATGATTTGATTAACATGAACTAATTAGCATAGATAATAACATCATGACTTTGTAACATGTATGATTTATCACAACTTAGCATAGAAAACTACAAAATATATAATATCATCATCACATAACATAGGATTTACAATATAAATGATAACATAAGATTTAGAACATATAATCAATAATCCACATCATTCACTTATAATCCATTCACAACTTAATCTAATTAGTTTAATGATAATCTTATTAAAATCATCATACTCACAATTATAGAAGAAAGAGAGTGTTGATTTCCTTTAGAGTTGAATAGAATTAGTTTAGATTAGCATTCTTCCTTTTTAGTTGGCGGCGGCTATACTGAGTTCCATGGCGACGGTATGACGGCGGATATTCTATTTTTTTTATGTGATTTTAGAATGAGAGACTACCCATGTATATATATATAATTTAGGATTAGTTTAGACCGTTCGATCAACTCAGAATGAACCTGAACCGTTAAATTAGCCAACTCAGCCCTAAAGACACATCAGTAGCTCAAGATTGGGCTCAGCGAAAACCTGGCCGACTGGACTAGGTCGACACCCAAGTCGACTCCCAGGTCGACACTATAGTCGACCTGGTAGGGGGAAGGTCGACTCTAGGGTCGACTTGGCCTTGGGCGGGAATTTTCCCGCCTAGCCTGTTTGACTTCGAATTTTGAATTTTGAATTTTCTTAAACTTCCGATGGCCATATCTCCTTCATACGAAGTCCAAATTACGCAAACTCGGACTCTATTTCAACCAGAATTCCGAGACGAACACAATAGCGCAACCCGTTTCCCTTAATTCTCACGTCAGAGATTAGTTAATCTTTAATTTGTGAATATTTATATTAATTGAATTACAGGGTGTTACAAACGGCCTACAAATCCGAGGCGCCTCAAAATCCACCATCCACATAAGTAAAATGTCTGCGCTGGTAGGTCCCTGACATCACTATAGCTAGAAAGAAACGTCTGCACTCCCTACGGTCCATATCCCCTTTTTGACTCATACGGGGTGTGAGGCTCGTGAAGTCATGCTATACACAAAGTTATGCCGTAATAGGCTATACTTTGATCATCCTACATGGCCCTGCTTTTCAACAAAAGCCTTGATCAATTGCATCTTGGCGTGCCACATTAACAATTCACGCCATGCGATCAATCACTATTAATATATACCAGGGTGTTAAGCAGAGAATAAATTCACTACCACCAATCAGATATGCATTAATAAAATTCAATTTAATTTACATGGAACGAAATCCAACGTCAGACACGCATCCATTTACAAGTCCATTCTGGGTCTGAACGAAACCGGAGACACCTGAGAGGTCCTCGCATATCCGGACAATCAACAATACATCCGGACGGTAACCACTGTAGCCCCGTCAAGGTAGCTACTCCAATCATGGACATCAGTAGCAACACATCCATTCGATGTGAAGATCGTCTATTTCAATCACCGTATTCAACTTCGACTCTTCATCGTCGTAGTGATTATTCGGAATGGGTTAAAGCCGGTCTTTCCGAATAACTCGTGTATTTTTATAATTACAAATCAAGTGCTATAAAAACACATCCACCGCCTCATTCCATTTCAGAATATCCTAAGATAAATTGTTTAAATTTATCATTAAATCTTTCCTTTAAAGTTTTATTAAAACCCTAATTTGGTTTTAAATATCAAAAATCATTTTCCAATGATTATTAAATTTAAAAAATTAATCTTACCTTAACCGGGTTAACGAACTAATGTCATTTAAAATATAGTTCACGGTAAACCCAAAATCATCTTCCATAAAATATGGAATCTTCATAGAAATCAAATCAATATATAATCGTTATAAATTTCTGTATCCGACCAATAATATAAATGGAATAACGACAAAGCCTCTTAAATTCCATATGTAGTATCGGTTTTCTTCTATAGAAGCTTATCTCGGTTATTATTAATTCGAATTCCATTCAACTCTAATTTAATATATTAAATTGGAAAACTTGGCTTTTGAAAAATTCCCATTAAAATCTTAACAAAAGATTTATAAATTCCAAATCATATTTACAATATCAGTTGGGTTAAAGAACACATGTCACTTAAAAACAAGGTTCACAATAAACCCCACTCACATTTTGTTAACCGGCCTTTTGGTCCGGTTACCAAAAGTACTCAAGACACGCTCAATTCAACTCATCGCGTGAAGACATGGCCAAGGGCGAAACACGGGAAATCAAGGAGGAAGACCAAAGGGAACCGCGTCCACGAACCTCACCACATCTTGTCCAAAAAAACACTTTGTACCTGCCAAGGTGCGAAATTTCGTACCTCTAAGGTACGAAATTTCGCACCTTGAAGGCACGAAATTTCATACCTTAGGGGTACGAAATTTCGTACCTTAAAGGTATGGAATTTCGTACCCCGAAGGTACGAAATTTTGTACCCCAGAGGTACGAAATTTCGTGCCTCGAGGTGCGAAATTTCGCATCTCCCAGGTACGAAATTTCGCACCTTCCCCGGGTACGGATTTTCTGCAGCCATAACCGAGAGGCGCGAATTTCCTATAGACGGTCCCCATATCTACCTACTCCCTCCTAACCCTTACCTAACCACTTCCTATAAATACCCCACTACCTCACACTTCAAAAGAGAGAGATTCTTGGAACTTGAGACCTCTATAGAGCTCGATTAATGACATCTCCTCTTTGAGGAAGAAGAAGGGCAAACTCTCTACAACTCTTGTAATCTTTCAAGTGGTTAATAAAATTTGTACAACTCTTCAAAGTGAACGTAGGCCTTCAACAAGGCCGAACCACTATAAATATCTTGTGCCATTTATCACTTATATTTTATTTTATGTTACATAAAATGTCTTGTCTATGCGACCATATTATTAATTCCTAGTAATACGGAATCTTTGGTGTTTGCGACATTTTTTGTCGTCAACATTTGGTGCTTTCACTGAGAAAACTCGGACATTACGTATTTCTTGCATCTTACCATCTTGACTTTGACGAGCTTAGGGTTCCTGGCTCAACCTGCTGTCGGGCCCGCGTACAATGGTAAAAAAGTGAAAGAACGTAGTAATCGGCTTATCAGCCGCCGCCGAGGCCGGTCCATCCAATCCACCTCCACTGGCAAATGTCCCGGCAACCATTGAAACTGAACCTCCTATTGTGGATCCCTAAGCGCCCGTAACTCAAGTTCAAATCTGTACGCTTAATGAAAGGTACGAGAGTACGGCGATCGAGCTTAACCAAGCGCTAATGAATAACATTGACCTTATGTGGCAACTCAACCAAAGTCAGCGCGACATCGCTCGACTATGACTAGCTCGGAACAACGCCCGACCTCGACCACCAACATCGGAAACTTCCTCTTTCGAGACAGGTAGCTCGCACCAACAAAGGAGGTTTAGCCTCATCAACAACGTTGTCGTCCGAACAAATGCCCTCGATAACGGCAACGGCAATGGTTATGCCAACGGCAATGGTAATGGAGACCGTACAACCATCACCTATAGCGGGGGCACACAATATCGGGATCGCTCTCGCTTAATCATCAATGACGGACCCGCTCCTAATCAACCTCCTCCTCGACAAGACCCAATGGCCACCCGCCGGAGCAACGAACCAACCAATATGGCGGCCCAAACCTACCCTGAACAAGACCCGCGCGCCCCGCCCCACGTCCACGGGCACATAGAGATCCCATCATAGATGTCGATGACTCGGAAGGCAATAGCCCGGGCATCCACTATAGAAGACGTCCTCGAACCCGAATTCGTGAACCTTGCCAAAACCTATGAGTTCCAATGGCGGATCCCCATCCAACCTACCTTCCTGACATAGTCCGAAGGATCATGAGGGAGCTGTGAAGGAATGTGCATGAACCATGGGAAGCGCACATTAGGCACAACCCTTTCACTCGAAGAGTGAATGAAGCTAAATGGCCACGACGCTTCAGCGTGCCACAAATGCCGCTCTACGACGGCACCACCGATCCTTGTGCTTTCTTAAACTGTTACGAGTGGCAAATGGACTCAAGTAGAGGCGACGATCCTGCCAAATGCAAGTGCTTTCCAGTTTTCCTTTCAGGAACCGCCCTATTATGGTTCTCTCGTTTCCCGATCGACTCCATCAACAACTTCAGCCAATTAGCCACACAATTAGTGAAGCGGTTCTGGATGCACATCCCAACTCCGAAGAATGCCCTCGCTCTTTCAAACCTATACCAAGGACCTGCAGAATCGCTCAAAAGCTACCTTTCTAGGTTCAACGAAGCCCTCGCCGAGTTCGAAGATCCAGACCAGCGCACTATACTGTTCCAACTGGCTAAAGGTGTCCTCCCAACTTCAGAATTTGGGGCATGGATCGACCGAAAGCAACCAAAGAGCCTCGATGACTTCTATGAGAAGGCAGGACAGTTCTTGTGTCAAGAAGAAGCGAGGCGCAACCGCGTCATCGAGACCACTCGCCCCAACATCCCTCGAACAGGATCCGCCAACAACCAGCATAGGGGGCGAGAAACAGGAGGCCCCTCTAATGCCAATACAGGGGCATCACCCTCCTGGCAAAGGCCGAACACTAGGGGGGTAAGGACGGCGGGGCACCAACCAGTTACAAGCAGATCTGAGGATGCCCGATCCCTATCAATCTTATACGACTTATACCCCGCTAAACGAGGATCCTGAAACTATCTATCTAGAGACGTGTAACACTCTACCATACATAAAACCCCGAGTCAAAGAATCCACAGAATCATAAAAGAGCTCGGGAAAGTACTGCCGATATCATGACATGTATGGCCATAACACGAACGAGTGCCTCCGGTTGAAGGATGAAATCGAGAAACCCATCCAAGAAAAGCGGCTCGAGCAGTATGTCTAACAGCCCTTTCCCTCTGAAACTAATCCGAAGCCTCCTGCATCAACTCCTCAAATGGCCGCCAATGCAGCCTCAGGACCATCCAACGCAAGGCGGGGCATCGTGATCAACACCATTTGCGGCGGGCTAGGTCCCACGCATGACAGCTTCCGAAAGATGGAGGAATTTGTGGGCTCCATCAAGCATGCGACCAACGAGGCTTGCTCTGATCCCGACGACTCTATCCCAGCCAAGCTCCGGAAGACTACGCGAGACAACATCACCTTCAACGGGAAGGGTTCCACGGGGATCGAGATCTCAACTACCAATCCTTTGGTAATCACCGCACAAATTAGCGCTGCAACCGTTCCAAAGATATTGGTCGACTCTAGAAGCTTGGTCAACATTATCTTCAAAGCTGCTTACGACCAAATGAGGTTAGAAGTAAGAGATCTCAAGCCGTGCCGCTCCACGATCCACGGCTTCAACGGAGCATCCAGCTGTCCAGTCGGAATCATCGACCTACCTGTTAAACTCGGTACAGGGGATCGGAGCATCCGCATCCTCACCTTCGTGGTCATCGATATCACCTCACCATACAACGCCTTTCTTGGGCGTCCGTTCCTCACAGAGTTCCGTGTATGCCTGTCACCATGGTCCCTCCTTATGAAATTTCCAATAGAAAACGGAATCGGAACAATCCGAGGAGATCAAATCGGCGCTAGAGAATGTTATGCAATAGAATGGAAGAATGCGCACAATAAGGACGAGGGCAAAGCAGCGCCCGTGTCCTTTTGCGCCAAGACCGTCTCCGCATAGCAACCAGTGGCGTCTGAGCCTTGGCTCTCCTGTCTTTCCAACGACCTCAATCCAAGGAAAGACGAAGAACCTGAATGGGAGAGACCGACTCCAGTCGAGCCAACCATAGATGTGCCCATCAGTCTCACCGATCTGTCATGAGTATTGAAGATAGGGTCGGACCTCCATCCAGCAATCAAAAACGACCTTGTAGACTTCTTGAAGGCTAACCTGGACGTGTTCGCATGGACTCATTCCGACATGAGAGGCATAGATCCGGCAATCGCATGCCATTCCTTAAGCATAGACCTCAACGTCCTCCCAATCAAGCAAAAGCGCCGCTTCTTAGGACCTGACAGATCCAAGGCACTCGAAGAAGAGGTAGAGCGTTCCCTGAATAACAACTTCATTCGCGAAGCCGACTACCCCGAATGGGTATCCAATCCAGTCCTAGTAAAGAAGGCCAATGGCAAATGGCGAACATGTATCGACTTCTCGGATCTAAACAAGGCATGTCCCAAGGACAGCTTCCCACTCCCGAAGATCGACCAGTTGGTCGACTCCACCACCGGATACCAGTTGCTGTCCTTCATGGGCGCTTACTCCTGTTACAACCAATTCCCCATGAATCCCTGTGATCAAGACGATACTTCCTTCATAACCGACCGCGGACTGTACTGCTATTGTGTCATGCCCTTTGGTCTCAAAACGCCGGCGCTACCTATCAGCGGATGGTTAATCGCCTCTTCAAGAATCAAATCAGGAAATCCATGGAGGTGTACGTGGATGACAGCTAGTTAAATCAAAAACATCAAGCAACCACGTCCACGACCTCTTCGAAATGTTAGATGGCCTCCACCAATACGACATGAAACTTAACCCTCTAAAATGCTCCTTTGGCGTCGCCTCATGAAAGTTCCTAGGTTTCATTGTCAACGCCCAGGGCATCGAAGCTAATCCCGAGAAGATCCAAGCCATTCGGGACATCCGAGTCCCTGAGAACATCGAAGACGTTCAAAGTCTAAACGGAAAGGTCGCCGCTCTAAGTCGTTTCATCTCAAAGGCCACTGACAAATGCATTCCCTTCTTCGATTTGCTTCGAAAGGGGAAATGCAACTTCAAGTGGAACCTCTAGTGCGTTCTCGCATTCGAGGAACTCCTCGACTGCTTAGAGCGACCACCCATTTTATCTAAACCAATAGACCATGAGGACTTATACGTTTACTTGGTTGTTTCTCCGCAGGCAATCAGCTCAGCGCTCATACGGATTGAAGATCGCATTCAACGGCCTGTCTACTACATCAGCAAGCGGTTGACGGGGGTAGAAAAGAACTACCCAAAGCTTGAGAAGCTGGCATTCTTCTTACTCATCTCCTCCCGGAAACTCCGGCCATACTTCCAAGCTCATCCTATTAAAGTCTTCACTGACCAACCACTGCGCCCAGTCCTATAGCGACCCAAGGCATCCGGTCGGTTGCTAAAGTGGAGCATGGAACTCAGCCAGTTCGAGATAACATTCATCCCTTGCCGAGCCATACTAGGACAGGCCCTCGCCGACTTTATAGTAGAGTTTACCACCCCTGAAGAAACCTCCGCAGAGGATACCGAGACCCCCGATGACACAGAAAATATTCATGGACGGATCCTCCAATGATAAATGCTCGGGAGCCGGCATTGTGCTCATCACTCTCGAGGGACGCTCCATACACTATGCACTAAAGCTAAACTTCCCCGCTACAAGCAACGACGTAGAATATGAGGCCCTGATAGCCGGACTATGAATCGCTACTGAACTCAAGCTGAAGGTCATTCATATTTTCTCCGACTCATTCCTTGTCGTACGTCAAGTGAATGAAGTGTAACAAACCAAGAGGGAACGACACGCCCTGTACCTACCCAGGTCCGAGACCTACTCGCTTACTTTGACCATTTCTCTATCACTCATATCCCGCAAGAGCAAAATGAGGGGGCCGATTCTCTGGCCCAATAAGCGAGTTCCAAAGACCCACAATATTGGGCTTTGCCCACTTCGAGGTACTCAACTCCCCTAGCACCAAGCCAATACCAACCAGTGCAACCATGAGCGCCGGACCCGAGCCAGAACCATGGATAACGCCGATCAAAAGGTACCTGCAGCAAGGGATCCTCCCAGAAGGCCGCAAAGAAAGGCGAGCGCTCACCCGCAAGTCAACCCGCTATCTCCTAATGGACGGGGTACTCTATTGACAGGGATTCTCCATCCCCTTACTCAGGTACGTAGCCCCGGAGGAAGCCACCAAGATCCTAGTCAGCATACACGAAGGAGAGTGCGACGAGCACACTGGCGGGCAAACCCTGGCCAGGAAGATATTCCGACACGGCTACTACTGGCCCACACTTGAGTAAGATGGCACTGACTACGCCCATAAATGCGACAAGTGCCAATGCTTCTCGAAGGTCCCGAGAGCTTCGCCGATGGAGCTAACACAGATGACCAGCCCATGGCCATTCGCCATGTGAGGGATCGATATCATTGGGACTCTTCCCATGGCCAGAGGTGGGGCACGGTACACCGTGATCGCCATCGATTATTTTACCAAATGGGTCGAAGCCGAGGCTCTAGCCGCCATCACTACCAAGAAAATGGTCAACTTTTTGGTATGCAACATCATCACCCGATACGGGGTCCCTCAGGCCAACATTTCAGACAACGACACTAAGTTCAAGAGCGCGCAGTTCAAGTCCTTCTGTCAGCACAACGGCATAGAAAAGAGGTTCTCGGCCGTAGCGCACCCCCAGGCTAACGGGCAAGTTGAGGCAGTGAACAAGGTTATCAAGTCCATCATCAAGAAGCACCTCGTGAAGGCAGGGGGCATATGGGCAGATGAACTTACTCTAGCCTTGTAGGCCTACCGAACCACTCACAAGACAGCAACCAGACACGCTCCCTTCGCCCTCTCCTACGGGTCTGAAGCCGTCAGCTCCATCGAGCTCGAGCTTGAATCTCACCGAGTCACTTACTTCGATCCAAAGACAAACCAAGATTTACTTATGGGATCACTCGAATTGCTAGAAGAAAAGAGAAATGAAGCCGATCTACGAGCAGCGGCCCAACGACAACGAGTCACCCAGTACTTCAACTCTTGAGTCCGTCACAAGGACCTCAACATCGGAGACCTCGTCCTAAAGCGGGTATTCCCACCTCCACCAGGCCTCGCTCCTCGTTGGGAAGGCCCGTACTCTATTACACGAAGGCTCAGTGACGTAACTTTCAAACTAGCAACCGTGGAAGGAGTCGAACTACCAATGGCCTGGAACAACGAACATCTCCGGTTCTACTTCACATAATTTAGCATCTGGTTTTATACACTTTTTAGTGATGTTTTGTTTTCCAGCAATTCAGAACATTGTAAAGGCTGTTCATGCCAAACGTTGTTAATGAAAATGATGTTCAGCTTCCTACTTCCTTATTCTACGTTTACACCTCGCGTGGCATGTTCGATCAATCCTAATAGCTCACTTCTGTGTATAACATCGACTGTGGTATCATCCCCCAGTACGGAGGTTGACACCGCCGTTCGGTCCGCGAGCCAACCTCGCAACCAATCCACATTGGCCCCGATCGGCAACCCGAGCACGGGAGCCGGCTATGCCATTCGAGTCGCCGGCCCGTGGCGCGACCGAGTATAAAAAACCTCTAACTCGAACCTAGGCACCACGCCAAGACCGAGGATAAATCGTTCAACCACCCAACATCCAGATGGAGCGATACTAGCTCCTTCCGAACTACGGGTGTGGCCGATAACTTGGCTCAGCACCAAGGTTGACCTTAAATCGTCTCATTCCCGAAGCTCTCAAGGTTTAGGGGTAGCCCACAGCCACGGTCGGACCTTTCGAGCTAATGACTCGAGCTTCTCTTTCCCGGCGAACGACGACGCCGGCGGGCTCGCCTCAACCCGATGAACGATGGGAGAGCTGACACCGGACGGACCGCATAATGCGACATCATACGCCTTCACTACTATTGAGGTTAATCCCGGGCAACCCAAGAAAAAACAGCAGGCGCTATGGCCTGGCTTCACAAACTACGGGTCTCCTTAGCCGAGGGAGATCTACTAGAAGCCTGCGCACTATCTCGCCCCTCTGTAACCACGATACAAAGTGCGGTACCCAATCACTCCCCCAGGGACAATCACCCCAGGGCGTGGAACACACTATCACTTTTTTGTTAGGTGTAATGATAAGTATGTCTATGCAAGTATGGGACGGCCGAAAACATAGAAAGAACATCCGAACATTTAACAACCAAAACGTGATCTTTACTAATTCATACTTCATTACAACACACACACACACTACAACCCAATACATTACTAATATCTTTCTTTTTAATGACAGGGTGTACATGCACACCGTGCCTTGAAAAATCAAAAGCGAGGGCCGAACTCATGTAAACTAGCCGCCTACACTACCAAAATAATCGCTAAACTTATATTTAAGTGACTAACCCTAACCATGCTTTTTCTTCTTGCTTTTGTGCTTCTCCTTCACAAATTCAGCGCTCGACGGATCATCCTTGGAACGGTGCCTTCTCCTTCCAGAACCGTCCTTCTCGCTTCGGCCCTTACGGGAGGTGCCCGATTCATGAGAAGCTGGAAGACCTTTTTCATCCGCCCCGTCACCACTAGAAATCTCGATAACGTCAGTTGGTGCATTAAGTGGCAAAGATCTAGGGGCACCGCTGGGAGCAAGACCGATCACCGCAGCACTCGCCTCTGGGACAACATTCCCTTCCCGCTTAGCCTTCTCCATGGCCTCCTTAGCAAGGCACCGATCAATGAGCTTTTGGGACTTGTGCTCCGTATCTCCAGCCTCAGTTATCTTACGGGCTTCGATGGCCCTTCGCCAAGCTTCCTCATCGGCCACCCTCTTCCTCTCCACCTCCTCATCGACCTGCTCCAGATCAGCAGTAACAACAACCTTCTCCGATGTTTCTTCCCGGGTCTGAGCAACGGCCTCCCGTCCGGGTACATCGCCCGGCCTCGTATCCTCCCTCACCGAAACTCGGGCAGCCACACTTAGCCCCTCTACCACATCACCATCATCATCATCATCAAGAAGACCCTCGTAAACACTCGGGGTCAACCTTATTCCCGAGTGGGTCTCAAGCTGATCTCTGCTCCTTCCGGGCTGCATCCCCTCGGGTCCTAATCTAGACTCAGCTGCTTGGGTGTCAGGAAGGCGGGATCCAATACCGCAGTCGATCCAGGAATAGCTGCGCAACTAAAACACGACTTGTTAGTCCACAAACACAAAAACTGCATGCTCTTCAGGGATTCGGCATAAAGAAAATTTACCTCCACAAAATGAGGGCGTAACAAGAACAGAGGGGCACCCGTTGCCACCGACTGTGTAACGTCAATCTCCACGGCTCCAACTGTTCGCGATCATGTTTGGGAAAAACCTGAGTCGGAACTGCAGAATCTATCACAGCGGCCAACCCAGGCATGGGTGGCATATAGGAGCTTCCCTCCGCGAAGTCCACCACAATACTACCAGGAATGATCATTTTCCCCTTCTTAGCGTTGAGCCTCTCCAGCCTTTCTCATTCTGCATCCTCAAACAACAACCTTCTACCCTCTTCCAACTTCTCACGCTCCTCACCAATTAGGAGGTCGTTCATAAGCTGTTGATCATCCAGGGTCTCAATGCCTACCCCACGCAAAGAAGCCTTGTACGGGATCAATCTCTCCCAGGTTCGCGCCAACACGCGAGAGTAATTAGGCATCCAAGAAATTCCCCGGAACCTCAGGACTTTAACCAGCATATCCTTAATGTACTCCTCCACAGACAATTGTGGCTCGTACTCGGTGTCAGCCAGCTCCTCTCTCAATCGCTCGACCTCTCTCTGAAGCTCTGCCTCCAACCCTTCCACAGAGCCTCTCATGTCCCGGTAACTGGCTTCGGACTCCCATCTCTCCTTCCTCGCCACCTCGAGCTCTCTCTGCAAGCATTCGTTCTCTGCTAGTAAAGTCTTGTTCTCCTCCTGGAGCTCGAAGACCGTGGTGTTCTCTCTCTCCAAGTCCATATAGGCCCGATCCACGTCATCCTTCTCCCTCTTCAAAATTGTATTCTGAGTGGTAAGTCATCTAAAGTCTCTGTATACATAGCACGAGACCTATCGGCTTCTTTCTTGAGCGTCTCGTTCCCTTGCTTCATTTCAGCTGACAAAACCGCAAGATCCATAAGTCAGTATTAACAAGTATATAAACATAAAAGACTTCTAATAACCAGTAAGGGGAAGACCTACCAAGCTCCGCCTTTAAGTAATCAACAAAGGTTTTCTCAGCATCAATGGTTATTTGGCGATCCGTGAGATGCATGTTCTTCTCCCTTATCAATTGCGATAGATCATGGCAATATCGAGTAAGCTCGTTAACTTGATCATACGCGGCCTTCACATGTTCCCAAATATCCGTAGAGGACCTTTCAAAAGGTGGACGAAGGTCGGGAAGGGATGATAACTCATCAAAATAAAACCGAGGAAAGTGGTGCTCCAAGAACACCCTCTTCTCCGCCAGGGAAAGCTCTTGGATCTGAGCTGCCGTCAAGACTTGGGTCCTAATCATAGCCATCCTGTCCGGCCTTGACTGGGTAGTCAGGGACTCTTCCCCCTCGAAGTCTGAATAGGAGCCGATGGAGCGAAAACAGGTAGAGTTGAGGATGGCGTGTGACTCGGTCCTCCCTGCTCAAACCTCGAGCCTCCCCCAGGCACCCGAGCTGAAGGAGGAGGGGGAGGAGCTGTGCAAGATTAAGGCCTGTCCTGATAAAGATTGCCGCGGCCGTCACCCCATGGAGGCGGAACGTGGCCATATAAGCTAGCACCATGTTTGAAGGAGCCAAGAAAAGCACTATCATAGCGGCGACGGTCTCCGTGACCTCGTCCTCCACTTCCTCTGGCCATGTCACATGTCAGAAGAAACAAAGTCAGTCAAACAGTATACACTAACACCCCTCTATGCATCATGATGTGTGTAAGTTCGTTTCCTAAATGTCTCTCAACAAACCAGATTGTTCGCCAGCCATAGGAGTTAATCCCTCCATGGTCAGATCCAAGCTCTCCATGCTCGCCGTGCTCGGCCACCGAGACAAGTCTGTAGGAACCATTTCCAGATCAGTAAACTGACCTGCCCTCTCGAGGGAGGCAGTAGCTTCCAGAGAAGCCACAGGGGAGTGAGGACTATCCAGCGCTTCTTCTCCTTCCCCTGCCATCGGGGTCGGACAGAAGCATCAGGAAGTCCCTTATCCCGAGAAGCTGTCTCCACACTACTAGCCTCGCTACCTCCGACGCCTTCATGGAACTTAACGACCTTTTTTGGTTTAAGATGGATAGGGGGTGACTTCCTTTTTAAAGAAGAAGCGGCGGAGGTTCCCTCCACTCCCTCTCGTGACACACCGCTCGTTGCCACAGGCCTTGGTACGATCGGTCCAAGTGAAAGCAGGCCAAATGGCAAAGGCGATCCAAGTCTACCACAGTACCCGTCCTACGAGAAGCCTCAGGGATGGCCAAGAGGGCATCAAGGCGTTGCCAGTACTCATCACTAGTAGGTGCCTCGGGATCTCCTACCACAATCAGAATAAGAATATGAGACACGGAACTCAACATGGGTACCAAGATAAACTAAGGAAACTCAAGTCCTTGTATCCACCTTCTCGCGAAGCTGGGAGGACAACGGACAAAGAACCAATCGTTCTTGATTACAGATGGTCGGGGCCACTTTCCAACAAAAATCCTCTTGCCAGTTGTTGCCTCCAAGAACCATTGAGAGGACGATCCACCGGCCGATCGCCTAAAATGGAAGAGGTACCAGATGTCCTCTCCGGTAGGATCCCGGCACAGAAACTCCCGATACAGAACACAAGTACCCAGGAGCGCAGAATAGGCATTCAGATGCAATTGTGAAGGGCCAATGCGGAAATACAGCAACATCTCCTATATAAAATCATTGGCCGGGGGCAAGCATCCCATACCACAAGCATGACAATTCCAGGCAGTAAGCCCCTCGGGCGGTGCATGGGCCCTTTCTCCCGATCCAGGGGCACGAGCCTCCCCCTACGGGATACCGAATCTTAGGAACATTTTTTAACCGCCGCTGCATCCATACGCGAGGGTACCGAGTCCGGTGGATTGTCGAAGATGACCGCATCAGGCAACATGTCAGGGGCCACTGGTGCAATCGGTTCAGCACCATCCATAATGTCCACATTCTCCATTTCCGAGCATACTACCGGGGAGTTAAGCTTTTCAACATGTCCCCAGTGTTCAGACACCTCAGGAGAACTCCCAGCTTGTGAAGGAACCGATTCCTTAGTAGTCTCAGGCTCGCTGCCCCCAGTGCTAGTATTGTCCGTAGAACCAGAAGTAGAGTCAGAAGAATTAGACGATGGCGGGGAAGCCTCGGCTCCCAGGATTTTCCCATTCTGCGATCTTGTTTGCATGGCTCACTAAACTTCAACATACCAGTATTAGATGTCAAAACAAAATAGCCTGTATCCCTCGCATTGGTAAACAATAACAAGTGTGTGCAGTACCGTGCAAAGAATGAAAACGCTCATAGAAACGCTAAAGGTTATAACAGTTTAGTCACATTCCAGATATATGCTCTATCCTATGTGTAAGCTTCAAGATCTCATCCGCACAGTTATCAATGTCAACACTTAGTACGTCCATGCAATCAGACAAGCAGTTAATAAGTCTGAGGGCGGGCCGTCGGGAAGTTAAAGTCGAAAGCAACTGAGGACGATATATGGTCAAAGCAAAGCCCTCAAACTCGCACTAGGGCTCGAAGGATCAAGTGCATAGAAGTCGGAAGCCCGAACCGAGGCACCTCAAAATCCAATCCAGGGGTTCAAAAATGTCGAACTAAGGAGGTTCGAAAATTCGAACCACGATGGTTCGAAATTTCGAGCCTCGACGATTCGATATCTCGAACCCAAGGACTTGGACTTCCAGACCCCAAAGGCTCGAAATTTCGAACCATCGAGGTTCGAAAATCCGAGCCCTGAGGGGGCCAGTGTCCAGACCCGCAAGTCTCGAAATGTCAAGCCCATAGGTTCGAACTCTTGAATCCCACGAGGTTCGAAAGCTTCGAACCCAACTAGGCTCGACGGGCTCGAACCCACCAGGTTCGAAATCTCGAACCTAGCGTCTCAGCCTCAAAGCCTCGAGCCTCCTCCAGCAGTTGTACCTCGACCTCCCTTCTCTGTTCCATCCGTCGACCAAGTTCATTACCTAAAAAAGTCTCGTTTTTTGATCGAAGGATCGAGGTTCGAAATTCTGATATTCACGACGCGAGATAGAAAAAATGAAGGATGGGGGCCTATTTATAATAAAAAGGGAAAATGTCCCTTCGTATTCCACCTGCAGGTACGAAATTCAATCCTCTAGGCTTGAAATTTCGAGCCATCACAGTTCGAAATCTCGAGCCTCGTGACCCGACATTTCGAGTCACCAGAGCTCAGAGATCCGAGCCACCCTGGCTCAAAATTTCGAACTCCTATGGCTCAAAATTTCGCAAATTCCAAAAAAAAGATGAGGGGAATGATGACAACGACGACAACATGCTTCCTTCCAACCGTTGGTCGCCTAAAACGCACGACTCCGACACCCCGCGAACACAAGGCAACACTTGTGCGACATCAAACACATGGCGGCTCGCCCAAACAGGTGAGCCCGCTAGCTAATGCGTTTTTTCCTATAACTTGCAGGACCAATCCGCAACTCAACTATCCTCTCAACTTTCATTCCGAAGCACATCCTGTCAAGACAAGACGTACTTCGGGGGGCAAATGTTAACCGGACTTTTGGTCCGGTTACCAAAGTACTCAAGACACGCTCAATTCAACTCATCGTGTGAAGACAAGGCCAAGGGCGAAACACGGGAAATCATGGAGAAAGACCAAAGGGAACCGCATCCACGAACCTCACCACTTCTTGTCCAAAAACACACTTTGTACCTGCCAAGGTGCGAAATTTCGTGCCTCCAAGGTACGAAATTTCGCACCTTGAAGGTACGAAATTTTGTACCCCAGAGGTATGAAATTTTGTACCTCGAGGTGTGAAATTTCGCATCTCCCAGGTACGAAATTTCGCACCTCCCCCAGGTACGAATTTCCTGCAGTCGAAACCGAGAGGCGGGAATTTCCTGTAGATGGTCCCTATTTCTACCTACCCCCACCTAACCCTTACCTAACCACTTTGTGTAAATAACCCACTACCTCACACTTCAAAAGAGAGAGATTCTTGGACCTTGAGACCTCTATAGAGCTCCATTAATGGCATCTCCTCTTTGAGAACGAAGAAGGGTAAAATTGTCCATTTTACTATTTTTTGCAAATATGACTATTTTGCATAATAGTCCGCGAATGTAATGAGAGGATCTCAACCTCATAATCTTTCAAGTGATTAATAAAATCTCTACAACTCTTCAAAGTGGACGTAGGCCTTCAATAAGTCCGAACCACTATAAATATCTTGTGTCATTTACCGCTTATATTTTATTTTATGTTACATAATATGTCTTGTCTATGCGACCATATTATTAATTCCTAGTAATACGGAATCTTTGGTGTTTGCGACATTTTTGGTTGTCAACACATTTCATCTTATTTCAATTACTAAATATAATTGAAACTTTAATAATCAAAATTAAAATATTATTCTTTTCATATGGGGTTTAAGAATAGTGTTATTTAAGAAACTATTCACGACAAACCCAAAATTCAGTTTATTCAATTTAATTTAAATTATATATTAACAAATTGGAAAACTTCATTAAATCTAAATTAAATGATTTATTCTAGTTGATAACTAGTTTATTTCAATAAAATATATTTTTCTAAAATATATTCTTTTTCTAAAACATATTCTTTTTCTAAGATATATCGCAAAATATTCTTTTTCTAGAATTTTCTTTACTGGAATGTGACACAATCAACAACCATATATTGCATGAAATCAACAAGCATGATAAATAATTATCAAACATCCAATTAATCAACCAAGGTGGATTCTACACTAAATATTGGGACTAGTGTAGATTAAATATCATTCCAACACCCGTGTGGGGTTTCATCCAACAATCAAATTATAAATTATTTGCGCATTTGGGCGATGTGTAAAAATTATCGACCCAATCATATAAACAAGTCGGATGACTTGTAAATGGAAGTGTAATATTCAGTTTTGAATATACTAACTTTATATTTAACAAATCAAAATTTCAACATCAGAGACATATATTTCAGTTCTTTTCCTTATGAACAAAGGACAAATAAATATATAGTTTTATTTCTATTCTTTTTATATTGGAAACAAATGACAATAAAAATCCAGTCTTTTAATCTAATTCTTTTTATTGTTGACACATGACAATAAAATCTTAACTCTTATTTATTTACCAAAATGTATATTTTTGGTCTCATTCATTTTTAAATGACAAAACGAATGTTTTACTTCATTCTCTTTTAATGTATAAAAATATACATTTTCCATTTCATTCTTTTTAATGTATAAAAAAAATTATACATTTCAATTCATTCTTTTTAATGTATAAAAATATACATTTTTGTCTAATTCTTTTTAAATAAACAATAATGTAAATCTTTGTCTAATTCCTTTAAATATACAAAAATGTATATTTTCGTTTCTAATGTCATATTTTTCATAAAATGTAAGTTCTATTTCTAATGTCATATTTTTCATAAAATGTAAATTCTTATCAAATGCTTTTTATGTTAACAAAATGCATATTCCTATCAAATCCTTTTAATGTTAACAAAATACATATTCTTACCAAATCCTTTTAATGTTAACAAAATGCATATTCTTATCAAATCCTTTTTATGTTAACAAAATGCATATTCTTTCCAAATCCTTTTAATGTTAACAAAATGCATATTCTTACCAAATCCTTTTAATGTTAAAAAAGGCATATTCTTACCAAATCCTTTTTTAAATAAACAAAATGCCTATTTTTGTTTTAATCTCTTTTAATGCACGAAAATGTTTATTTCAATTAATCCCTTTCTAATGCACATAAATGACTATTTATGTTTAATCCCTTCCTCCAAAAATGTTCATTTTTCTTAAATCCCTTTTAACATATAAAAATGTTCATTTTTCTTTAATCCTTTTTAACATATAAAAATGTTCATTTTTCTTTAATCCTTTTTAAAATATAGAAATGTTCATTTTTCTTTAATCCTTTTTAACATATAAAAATGTTCATTTTTCTTTAATCCTTTTTAACATATAGAAATGTTCGTTTTTCTTTAATCCTTTTTATCATATAGAAATGTTCATTTTTCTTTAATCCTTTTTAACATATAGAAATGTTCATTTTTCTTTAATCCTTTTTAACATATAGAAATGTTCATTTTTCTTTAATCCTTTTTATTTAATCAAAATATGATTATTTTGCCTAACCTTTTCAATGTAACAAAATATGATTATTTTGTCTCCTTCCTTTTAAATGTATAAAAATATACATTTTATTTATATCATCTCAAATGTACAAAAATATCCTATTTATTTCAAAGTGACAAAAATGTCCTTTTTATTTCTTTTATTTCAAAGTGACTAAAATGTCCTTTTTATTTCAATTTACATTTTCTAACAAAAATGTACTTTTTAATTCTAATTTCATTTTCTAACAAAAATGTGTACTTTATTCTAATTACATTTCTTAACAAAAATGTATACTTTATTCTAATTACATTTCCTAGCAAAAATGTATACTTTATTCTAATTACATTTCCTAGCAATTCTAAGGACATATAAAAAATATATTTCATTTGTTAACATTTTTCTAAATACACTAATGACATACAAAAATATATTCCATATGTTAACATTTTTCTTTGAATTCTAATTAAACGAAGGTGAAATTCATAATTTGTCAGTTCTAATTAAACCAAGCTGACATGTATAATTAGTTCGTTCTAATTAAATCATAAATAACAATTATATGTTGTCAATTCAAATTTAACATAGATGAAAATTTTGGTTTGGCTATCTTTCTAATCAACACCACTGTTAAACTTTGAGTTGACAGATCAAATTAACACAAAATAATAACTCAACACGACAGTTTAGTTTCACTATTATTCTAATTAACACAATCACTAATTAACAACAACCATCGACCAAATCACATATGAAAATCCCTATAACAAACATCAACTCAAGATAAGTTTCACGATTAAGAAATTTTATTTATATAAAAGAAAAAGGAAGGGAATTTCTCAATTTGATTTTATATTCTGTATAGTTCAGAGTTGATTTTTCTCCAATTTTTTATTTGCCCTGATTTAGATCTGGTTGGTTTCATCGCGAAGATCTCTCCTCTGCGATTCCAATGGTTTGAAATCATTTGATTCTGATATTGTATGACAAAGTTATGAACATTTAATTATAGTTTATATAATTAAATAATAATTGATTTAATTAGTTACATTAAAATATCGTGGCCAATGTCTTTGCCTTCTTCTTCTTCGAGGTTGCTGTAACCCATCATTGCGCCTAGGGCTCGCACCCACGCCTATCATGAACGATCGGACCAGAATCTGCTGGAACCCCGACGCCGCCAGGAGTGTCCTCCACCTCTGCCCGGAACCAGGCCCAACTCGCCGGCACCTAGCTCCTTGAATTCCGCCCCAACGCTGCGGCGTTTGAAGCTCGAGATCCACCACAACACTTCATGAGAAATCATCTCAGCCGTACAAATCCTAGAGCTCGAGATGTAGGGTGATTTGGTTTTGGAGTTGTTCGATTTTATTGTGTGGATTAGAAGAATGAGGGAGGAGAAATTCGGATCAGGCAGGTCATCGAATTCAGAAAGTGGCGGTTGTTCAAATGGGTATTATGGTTAGGTATTGGCCCGTATTTATACTGTATTTTCTAGCGTATTTATTTATTTAATTCTATTTAAATTCAAAAATTCTTATTTATCAATACAAACACCAAATCAAACCCAACGAGTGTCGCCCCTGGCTAAATACCCCCGCTCCGGACACAATGGAATACGTTTCGTAACCTAGTTCGGCTGAGTAAATCTAGTAACTCTTCAGTATGTGAATAAGAAAATAGTATTACTAAGGGTGAAGTGATCCCCATTTTCTAAAGATCGGCTCCTACTCGCGTTAACATGTGTCATACGGCACCCAAGAATTATAGATACCTATGCTGGTCCCACCATGGGGTGTATCAAGACCCATGGTGGCGGCCCCGACACAATTTCTAGAAGGCATAGGTTATACTACTGGTGTCCCTAGTGCCCTGTTTGTCTTCTCCGGAGTGTGTGCACGCCCGCACCCCGTTAGACCTACACTGTGCACCCACCGCTGTCGTTTTGACCTCTTACAATCAGCCCAGTAATCGTGCCCCACCCTTCCTAGTTTCAGGGTATCGTGATCCCTAAGTTGGGTTACTGCTGAAACGGGTCCCTCGTTACTAGGATTTTCTAGTCAAACATGTTAAGTGGTTATGTGTCTGTATTTACCTAACCTAACCCATCAATTCTTGTTAACATGTTGAATTTGGTTAAGTGTTTATAGTTGACTTAACCCTACCATTTGTCTTTAGCCTCTTAGAGCACCTGACCACTCACATTAGACAGATATTGCTATGGCTACTGGATGTGCCGGTTGGTTCCGGGCAGGTTTACACCGTAGCTCAGTCTAACCTCGGGTCATTATTGGGCTCAATGCTTAACCACCCACATTGGATAGGTATTTTTGTGACTACTGGACAGCCGGGAGGGTCCGGGCAAGTCCGGGCAGGTTTACATCACAACTCAATCCAACCTCGGGTTAAGCATACCGTGTTTTCAAAATTTACATATTTTATTACTTCTCAATTTTATGTAAATATCATATCTTTTATTATTGGGTATATCAATTCATACCGCTTAAATGTCATTGTTGTTGGCATGTGCCAACCATGCCAACATATGTATTTTTCATGTTTTTCACCCAACGTTATTACCCTCGTTTGTATGTTCGCAATATTATAACATGTGTTGGGCTTGTCACAATTCAGCCTAACTTTATAAACGTGAGAAAAAGGGGAAATCAAGAACATGTAATACATAAAGGTGTGTGGCGCATGAACTTGCAATTTAGCGATTCAACTAACATATAATACGGGTCATGTGAACTTGCACTCAAATCAAAGTATAACTAAGTCGGTGACATATGAAATGACATAGTTTAGGCTTATACAAACTTGTGTTTAACCATGTTTAACTTGGCATAATGTCAACCACAAAACTAGCATGTTGTATATTCACCAAAATGTCCAATTTTAACATCTAATCATATAGCCTATTTCAACATGAACTTGCATAGTTTATGAAACCCAAACGATACTTAACATAAATCCAATTATACTTGCAAATAAACATAAGAATGATATCATAGGTTTTGGGTCATGTAGGCATAAAAGGTTTCAAATCTAGAACATGTTTACGTAAGCCTTAATTTAGACTTAGTGAATGTATATAGTCCATGCCATAGGCATAAACGTAAAGGGATCAAATTCTAGTTTTTGCCACAAACTTGCAAGTGACATTGTTTTCATATATAATTGTTCAATAGGCTTGCATCAATCAATTTATGCCACAAACATCAATACACAAGTCATGATATAACCATTACAATACACAGAATTCATACAATAACATAATTCTATTTTCATTTACATCGATTCGCATCACGGTTTATATTCATATTCTGAAAGGTCACTATACTTACAACGAATGCAAAATCTTGAATTCTGGATTCTGAATTCTGAAATTGAGATGCGCTCCTTTGGATAGACTAACGTTGCATTGATTAATTTGATTAAACTATAATCTTCTTCTTAATTTGATTCGTCTCTAGGCTTTTCTCTCTTGATGGCTATGCTCAATTCCTCCTTGGTAGCATGACGACTCCCATCTTATTTTTTTGTGTGAATTTTCCGTTGAGACTTTGGGTGTATTTATAGATTTTTAAATTTTTTTGAGCCATCAAATAAAGACAGGAGGAATCTAGACCATACAAAGTTCAAAGAGTCAATCAAGAGGTGACATGTCAGCCCTAGTGACACATCGAGCAATAGAAATTCGAGCTAGAGCCAGACCTAAACAGGTAGGTCGACTAGGTAGGTCGACTGGCAGGTCGACACCCAGGTCGACACTATGGTCGACCTGGGGTGACCAGGTCGACACCATGGTCGACCCTATGGTCGACCTGGTCCCTAGGCAGGAATTTTCCTGCCCAGCCCAGTTTGAACCTGTTTTTTGAATTTCGAATTTTAAACTGAGCTGTTTGAATTTAAATTTTATTCTGAAACTTCCGAAGGTCATAACTCCTTCATACGGAGTCCGATTCAAGCAAACTAGGACTCTATCTCAAGCAAAATTCCGAGACAAATGCAATGGCGTAACCGATTTCCCTTAATTCTTTCATTTAGAATTAATTACACTTCAGTTTGTGAATCTTAATGTTATAGAATTCACGGGGTGTTACATTCTCCCCCTTAAAAGGATTTTGTCCCCGAAATCTTCAAGTTAGGAAGAATGTACATCCTACCATCCAACCGTCCATCTACTCAACCAACAAACACAGGCATCCACTATCCTTAAAAGACTTCTAATGCTTCATGATCATATGCATAGTGTGTACATGCCCTTATCTAATGCAGAAATCAGGCGGTCTACAAATTCAATTGACCTCCTTAATGCTAATCATGTAAGTGTCATGAATCCATTATGTATGAAAATTTTTCCTACTCATAATTCTACATGAGTGCATAACTATTCATATAAATGCGACGACCATATGACAGCATATCAAGTTTCAACCACATACAAATGAGAATACATATACGCATATGCTATATGAAGCGACTGAGCCAATCTATAACCTAGGATGTGTGTGTATATGCATCCACGAGCAACCACTAGCAATCACTAGCAACAATTTTCAGCCATCATCCATAACATGTTTTCAAATACATGTTTGGATCCATTTGTTTTCTACCTAAGGAGTTAGGAAAAGGACCGAGGAGATATACCTAAAATGATAGATAAAGCATAACTTAAGGAAAAAGAGAGATCAAAGATGTACCCTCAAAAAGAAGAGGGTAGACAGCGCGTATTCTGTCCTCAGTTTCCCAAGTCGCGTCTTCCTCGGCGTCGCTCCACCGAACTTTAGCGAGTTAGACTTTGCGGTTGCGTAGCTTTTTCACATCAGTTCCTAAGATGCAGGTTGGAACTCTCCTCACAGTTGCTTCACGTTCCACTTCGGCCTCTTCTAGAATGCTAGGTTCCACCACTTACCCAGACTCATGCAAACACTTCCGGAGGTGAGAAGCATGAAAGACGTTGTGAACCCCGGCCAGTCTCTCGGGTAGCTCTAATCTATAGGCCATCTTCCCAACCTTCTCGATGATAGGAAACGGTCCTACAAATCTTAGTGCTAGCTTTCCTGCGGATCCAAAGCGAACGACGTTCCTTAAAGGGGTTACCTTAAGGAAAACCCTATCCCCAACCTCAAACTCAAGGTCGATCCGTCTTTTATCGGCGTAGGATTTCTGTCTGTCTTGGGCTGTCTTCATCCTTCTCTGTAACAAGTCCACTTTCTCTGAAGTTTCACGAATCATGTCTGGCCCAAGTATAAGCATATCTGTAGACTCCCACCAACAAGTTGGTGATTTGCACGGTCTTCCATACAAGGCTTCGAAGGGCGCCATACCGATGGTAGCTTGGTAGCTGTTGTTGTAGGAAAATTCCACTAAAGGAAGGTGATCCTCCCAAGTCCCTCCAAAGTCAAGAACACAAAGTCTCAAAAGATCCTCTAAAACTCTATTCACCCTTTCTGTCTGGCCATCGGTTTGGGGGTGATAGGCCGTGCTCAAACATAACTGTGTGCCTACAGCTTCTTGCAGACTCCGCCAAAACTCGCTTGTGAAGATAGGGTCTGGTCACTAACAATGTTGGAGGGTATCCCATGGAGTCGAACTATTTACTTGAGATAAAGAGATGCTAGAGATGAGACAGTCCTTCTACTCTTGATGGGTATGAAGTGGGCGCTCTTAGTAAGCCTATCCACTATTACTCAAATGCTAGTATTGCCTCTTCTTGACCTAGGTAGTCCATCAATGAAGTCCATTGAAATGCTATCCCACTTCCACTGTGGGACCTCTAAAGGATGAAGTAGTCCTCTAGGTTTCTTCTGATCTGCCTTGACCCGTTGGCAGGTCATGCACTTAGAAACGAAATCTGCCACGTCCTGCTTCATGCCGCTCCAAAAGAAAGTTCTTTTTATATCCTTGTACATCTTATCACCGCATGGGTGTATAGTCATCTTGGAATGATGCGCTTCCTCGAGAACCTTCTTTGTCAACTCCCATGCTTGTGGGACGCATAATCTTCCATCTCGCCTCAGCCAATCCTTATCATCGATGGCGTACCTACTGAGATGACTAGAAGTCTCACCCCTAATAAGTTTATCAATCACATCAACAAGCAAAGGGTCTTCACGTTATGCAGCCCCTATTGATTCCAAGAGAGTAGGGCGTACTTCGAGAGATGCTGACAAACCTGGTACAAAATCCGAGGAGGGCCTAAAGTTATAGCTGGCTATATACTCCAGGCTTTGCCTTTCCACAAAGAGATGGCTTAAGGTCAGTTTCTTTCGGCTCAACGCGTCTGCTACTACATTGCCTTTTCCGGGAGTATAGGAAATTTCAAAGTCATATGAGGCAAGAAACTCTATCCATCTTTGCTGCCTCAAGTTAAGATCCTTCTGTGAGAAGAGATATTTGAACGATTTATGGTTAGTGTATAATTTGAACTTCTCACCTTGGAGATAATGGCGCCAAGACTTAAGCGCAAAGACGATGGCAGCTAACTCAAGATCATGGGTTGGGTAGTTCTTTTCATGAACTTTCAATTATCTTCCACCATAAGCTACTACCCTTCCTTCTTGCATTAGAACAGCGCCTAGTCCCTTTCCACATGCATCCGTGTATAATGTGAACATTTTTGCTTCCGTCAGGCAGAGTTAGAACTGGGGCTGTTGTAAGAGCCCTTTTTAATCGTTGGAAAGCAAACTCGCAGTCCAAATCCCAAGTGAACGCCAGATTCTTCTTTGTTAGCCTTATGAGTGGGGCTGAGATTTTCGCGAAATCCCTAATAAACTTTCGGTAAAAACTGGCTAGCGCAAGAAAGCTTCGAACTTCGGTTGCATTTCTTGGTTTCTTCCAATCTTGCGCTGCCACCACTTTCGTGGGGTCCACAGCCAACCCATCTTTGGGCACTATATGCCCTAGAAATCTTACCTCCTTTCTCCAAAAGTGGCACTTGGAGAATTTTTCTTTTAGCTGATGTGCACGGAGAGTATCCATTATTTCTTTCAGATGCTGAGCATGCTCTTCCTCGTTCTTTGAGAAGATCAAAATATCGTCTATAAAGACAACCACAAATTTGTTGAGGAATTCTCTGAACACCCTGCTCATTAGGTCTACGAAATAAGCGGGTGCGTTTGTCAACCCGAAAGGCATGACAAGCCACTCGAAGAAACCATCTTGGATTCTGAAAGCCGTTTTATCAATGCTATCTTCAGCTACTCTTAGCTGATGGAACTCAGTTGCCAGATCAAGTTGGGAGAAGACCGTCGCACCTACAAGCAGATCAAACAAATCGTAGATTTGGGGAAGAGAGTTCCTATTTTTCTTGGTCAATTTGTTTAACTCCCTACAGTCGACGCAAAGGCTAAGAGAACCGTCCTCTTTAGTTGCGAACTCCACTGGAGCACCCCATTGCGAAATGCTCCATCTAATGAACCCCTTTTCAAGAATTTCTTTAACCTACTTACTGAGCTCCTTTCTCTCTTTTGGAGCCATATGTCTGACATGTAAAGCTACAGGCTTTGCGTTATCCACAAGATATATGCAGAAGTTTATTTCCTGCCTCGGAGGTAAGCCTTTCACCTCCTCAAAGACATCCGGAAATTCCCGGACTACTCTAACTGATTGCAAATTCTCATCAGAAGCATCAAGCGACTCTACATAACTAAGCATAACAGCATTCAAGGGATTACAAGAAATTTCTAGAGTGTTACTAAGCCGAGTCAAGAGTCTAAGTACTCTTTTCTCACAATCAAGAATGGCAATATTATTGGATAACCAGTCCATGCCTAAGATCAAACCATATCCTACGAAGCCCAAAATAAAGGCATTACAACTAAACTCAATGCTGAGAATAGAGATTTTCAAACCCAAACAAACCATTGACAAGTAAGCGGAGCCCCCAATTGGATTTGAATCTACTAAGGGATCATTTACCATACTAGTGTCTAGATGTAGAGATTCTACTAAGGCAGATGAAATATAAGAGTGTGATGCGCCGGAGTCAAAAAGTGTGTGAACTGGATGATCATAAAGATAGACTACACTTTCTACAGAAATATTACTACCTCGTTCCTGCTGAGGTGCCACTAGCGCATGAACCTGACCCCCTGAAGTGGATTCGGCTTTCTGTCCATGCCCTTTCTTCTTTGGGCAGTCCTTAGCTTGGTGCCCAGTTTCTCCACAATGGAAGCAACCACCCATCTTTGCCTTCCTTTTTCGGCAGTCTTTTGATATATGTCCTACAATGCCACAGAAATTGCACCTTCTCCTCTCACGGGGCTTATTGTTCTTCCCTCCTTTCTTGAAGTCTGTTTTCTTTGCTTGTAGGCCCTCTTTCTTCTCTTCCACCTTAGTTTATTTCTTGCCGTGGTCTTCCTCGTGTAGCAACGCCATGTCCACCGAGCTTTCATAAGTCGCTCCCGTGGATACATGGGTCATAGCAAGGCTGTGTAGAGGCTCATTCATACCCTTGACAAAGAGAAGTGCCTTCTTATGTTGGGTGTTTACTAAGTCTAGCCCAAATCTGGCCAGCTGATTAAAATGATTAACATACTCCCTGATTGTCATACTTCCCTGTTTCAGAGTAAGAAACTTCTCCATTTGCAGGCTTCTTTCAGCTTGGGAGAGGAATTTCATCTCAAACCTTATCCTGAAGTCGTCCCATGTTTCCACCGCTCTCTGAGTATTGGTAATTTCCCACCAATAGGAAGCTTCATCCTTAAGCAAACATACTGCTAGTTGTATCTTTTGCCTGTCATCAACTCCGAAGTTGACAAACAGATCCTCAGTCTCCTTTAGCCAGTTTCTTGCTCCTACAAAGAATTTTGTCCCATAAAAGTCTTTTCCACCCATAGCCTTGAAGTCTCTACATGTTTTCGCGAAGGCATTTCCACGAGGAGGAGGAGGCGGAACCACGGCCACTGGAGGAGGGATGTCTGCTGGGCCCGCACCATTAGCCCTTACTTCTAAGCACATCCTGAACTAGTCGGGTATCGGCACTCCTTCCGGGAGGTTAAGGTCTCCAGACATGCTGAAACAGAAAGGAAAAATTCAAAACGAAGGATAGAGAGAGATAGATAGGGCACAAGGCTTTGGGGGATTTTGTCTTTTTATAAATGTTAGATCGAAATTTGGACCTAACACCCAAATTGTTATAAACTGTAGAGAATTCTAAATGAGGAACAAGGAAGAAGAAAATAACACTCAGAATTTATAGTGGTTCGGCGTTAACGAGCCTACGTCCACTTTATATCTTATTGATTATGCTTTAAAAGCTAGTACAACAGTAATTTCTCTCAATATTTCAGTGGTTCGACAACAATGGCGGATTCAGTACTCACTATTGCCAAAAGGATCCCGAAAAATGCCAAGCTCTGGGCTATTTATAGCTGATTTCGTCAGGCGGATCGCGGACACGTGGCACGAATCCCGAGATCTTCGGGTCGCATCGCCACCATTGAAGAAATAGTCAAACTAGCCGTTGTGAACAGGTGTCATGATTTGCTTGAAAATCGGATCGTGCAGATGGGGAGAACTGGTCCAGATGACGGTTAGGAACACGTGTCGCCAGATCCGTGCGGTTCGGATCGCTGAAGACCAGCTCGTGGTTGAACGGGTCAGAGGGTTCGGTTCGTACCAAGGGATCGGATCGGATCGTTCTGGGCAACAGTATATAGGTTTGGATCGGATCGCCTGGAGGTGTCGTTCGTTGACGAGATGGGAGCGATCCGTTCCTAGGCGAGTCGATAGAGTGCGATCCATTCCTGGGCGAGACGATGGCGTGCGATCCTTTCCTGGGCGAGACGATGGCTTGCGATCCATTCCTCCAATTTCTTGGGGGACTTGGTTTCCTGTTTTCCTTTTATGAATGATCCTGGATGGCTTGGTCAAAAAGCGAGCCAACATTTTTCCCCCTCGAAGTATGTTTTTTTGATGATGAAACATGCTTCGAAGATTCTTATTTACCCTCTCCTGAAGGGATGCAAGTCAACAGTCGCATTGGTTCAAATCGACACATGTATGAGTCGGATCGCTATAGGATGACACGGTCCGATTTGGTCATCTGCTCGTCTTGTGCCAAGTTCCTAGGCTCTTGTGCGAAACGGGGCGTATCTTCCTCCGAGTAGTGTCGGGCTTTGAGTTTTGTGGGCCATCTTTTCAAAGCGGTCCGTGGGCTTCTTTGCGATCCCATCTTTGGATCGTGGCCTGTATGGCGCTTCGTGGACCGAATAAGACAAAGGAGGGGAGACAAACGGTCACCTTCTTCGCCTATATAAGCCGACGCTCCCCTCTTCATTCTCCTTCTTCTTTCTCTCTGCCGAATCGTCTCGCGTGAGCCATTGAAAAACGAACCCAACCTTTTAAACTTTCGAAAATCCAAGTATTCTCTCAGTTTTTAGAAAGGTAACTTTATAGAAAGCACTCTCATATTACTTTCCTGAATTTCTGCGGCTGATTCGAGGGAGAAACAATATAAATCCGCGACTTTCTGAATAAGTTACCAAGCCGCCATGGCCATTGAGCGTGGAGCTCAGAACTTGAGGATGGGAAGGAGACGAGGAAGAAGAAGGATGCAGAGGGGGAAGGAAGGCCGACTCGGATCGTGGTCAAGGGTTGAAGACGAAAGCAAGTGGCGAGACGAAAGATGGTGGTGACAACAAAGGGTCGTATCGTGGCGGTCGCAACGGTTCGTGAGGGAGCCTTCCCTTCGTCCGGCGATTCGATGAGGAGCGATCTCCTTGCCCTACGATCCGGAAAGGGGCGATCCCTCTGCCATGCGAGTCGAAGGGGGCGATCCCAATGCTATGCGATCCGTCTCGCGGCTGGTGATACGAAGAAATTTCAGACTTTAATCAACGCCTTGTCGCCACAAAACTCTGAACAGTTAGGATAGAGCCTTGATGTTGGTCTTTCTGGACTAAATGACCTCACGATTTGACTGCATATGACGACTAACGACTTCTGATAACCTTGACTTCTTTCATGCTTTATTATTGTTTTTAATAATGCGCACACACAAGCACACACACCAGCACTTGCACACACGGGGGAACGGGTACTGTTGATCTTATCGTTTATATTTTCTCGTCCTAGCAGCAATGTCGAACGATCACTCTTCCTCAAAATCTGTAGCCGAAACAGAATCCGAGACTCCTGGACAGTATAATCCTCAAATTCCTCCAATCAAGCCAGGAGGTGAAGATTCTGGATCTGAATATGAAGCCACAGAATCAGATCCGACAGAAAGTACGTCATCCAGCAATAACTCCGAGTCTGACGAGCGAGCTCCGGATGAAGTCCCAGGCGCAATCGGGATAGATAAATTCTCTGATTCTTTAGCGTCCAAGCTTGACGAGATAAAACTCAAGAGAATCTGCTTAAGACACGGCATTCCTTGGGACGATGTCTTGACACCTGGAAGCGAAGACAGACCCCATCTAGCACCGGAAGGATACATGTCGATCAGTCGAACAATGTGTCTAGTGGGTGCTATTCCTTCGTTCCCTCCAATTGCCATTGAAACTCTGAGACGATTAGGCATTGCCCCGATGCAGCTTCATCCAAACGCCTACGCATCTCTATACTCTTTATATGTTGCTTATGCGGAGATCTTGCATGCCGAACTCAAATTCAGAGATCTGGTGTTCTTCTTTCTCTTCAAGCACCGTTCTTCTGCAACTCCCAACTTTTCCTTTTTTGAATCAGTGGCAAACAGGAAAGTTCTGTATGACGGATACAGCAACATCGGGGATCCTAAGTCCGACTGGTTCTACATAAGAAAACAGGCTGGATGCTCACGGAGATGGCTCAAATCAAGTAAACTTTGATCGCCTAGTTGAATATCTTGCTTGAGGAGTCTAAGTAATAACATTCTTCCGCTTTTTCCTTTGTCTTAAACAGATCATGTCTTCCCGAAAACAGAGGGTGCATTATACAACAACCGGTTGTCCATTCTTTTGCAAAGCAGATCCGACTTTTTAAGGATTAAAAAATGCATTACTGATGACAACCTTCATAAGCATCGCCTCTTGGATAGGAAATTTGGACTTGGGACTGGCGGTAAACCTTATAAATATGTGCCCCCAACGGAAGGAGAGGGAACTTCACAAGCGGTGGAAACAACTAAATTTCACAAAAGTCCTTCTCCGATAGTCATCCAAGACGACGAAGACTTGAACGTATACAGAGGGGATGAGTCCCGTGGTGATGTGTCGAAGGAAATCCCTATCTCTGCTCCAATGGAAACTGTCGGTGATGACGAATTGACAGAAGAACAGTTATTCGACGAGCTGAATAAAATCCCTCTACCCGACATTGAATACACGGAAAAATACTTCGGCGAGGAACCTTTCTTTTCTGCTCCCGAAGAGGCGACTGATTCAACAAGGGGACGAGAAACGGGCCAGATGAGCCTGTCTCCAGGCCCGGGTCTGTTAGGGGGAATTATATGGGATGCACACCTCACACACACTGCCTGACCGTGCACTATTATATTGTGGATATTCAAAGTGATAATATGCTCTTCTTTTCTTTTTACAGGATCGATGTTGCGTAGGAAATCTTATTCGTACCGTTCTCTTCGCGAAGGCACCCCCAGCCTTCGTCCGGGTACTGAGCGCCCTCGCGGTCCTTCTCATAGGCCGAGCTCTTCGCAACCTCGATCTCCACCCAAATCAACTTCTACCAGGCCTTCGAGTCATCCAACAATTCCGGTCGGGGGGAAGACACTTCCAAAAGAGTTGACTCCTCCAAAGAGTGCGCCTTCCCACAGTCGGTCGTCTAGAAGGCGTCACGAATCCAAAGATGGGGACAGAGATTCATCCAAAGAAACTGAGCAAGAAAGAAGCAACATTGTCCCCACCAGCAAACCAGAGTTAGCTGCTTCCGGTTCACGGGATTACGTTCACGGTCCTGAAATCCAAGGTAGGCTGGAAAAGCTACGGGAACAATTTCCAGGAATGTTCTTTGATAGGATGGTCTTTGTTCCTGCCTTGGAACCGGTCCCTAAAAACTGGGATAAAGAAGTTATTGGGCATATCCGTCACGTGGCCAAGCAGTACGAGATGATGAAAAAGCACGCACTTAATATTTCGGAAGTCATCCGAACACTAGAAATAGAAGCTCACAGGTCTAAAGCAAAACTTGAAAATAACGAAAGGGCTAGGACAAAATTAGAGAAGGACCTGGAAGACGCTCAAGCCCAGCTCGCTTTGGCACAGAGAGACGCTGCAAACTATAAAACTGAATTAGAAAATGCCAAGCAGCGCTTTCATTCAGAACTGGATTCCAATAGCGAGGAAAAAATGGCCTTAAAAAGGAGGTTGAAGACCTCAGAATGGCCAACATCGGATTGGTAACGGCACAAGGCCATTTTTTGTCGGAGAAGGCTGCTTGGGAGACGGAAAAAGCGAGTCTAAAAGAAAGGTTAGCTCTGGCAGAGGCGGAAAAAGTGATCTTGAATGATCAGGTGGCAGACGCGGAGAGACGGGCAGCTCTTGCCGAAAAGAACGTTGATAGCGCCATTGAAATGGCCACTGCCTCCAACAACAAACTCGTTGAAAGAGAGAAAGAAATCGAGGGGTTTGAGGAGATGATTTTTGATTTCCTCGGTCAGGTTCTCAAAACTCGCAATATCTCATGGATCCCGGATTATCATGTTACTTTGGCCAACTTATGGGATACCATCGTGGAGGGCGAAAAGTACAGACTAGGTGTCGAAGAAATCAACGAGGATGAATTGATGAAGAGCATCCTAAGAGACAACGAGCCCGAGGACCTGGCAGAGGGTCGTCGCCTAATTCTGGCGGAAATGGAGAAGGAGAGAACCATGTCTAAAGGTAGAAGCAAAATTGACGAAGGTCCAGCTCCGCCGCAAAGTCTAAAACCTCCGAAGTTGAGGAGTACCATCCTGACGATCCGCTAATCCCCTTAGGTTTAACTCCCGTGGTTGTTGGAGCATCCGGATCTACTCAAGAGGGAGTATCTGCTGAAGGTACCTCTCTCTTTTCCCCGCAATTTGCTAAAGCGGTTGCGAATTGTCGTCGTCTAACAGGACAACCCATTGAATTAGTAATGTGTGTCTCTCGTAATGTAGGTGGCGAGCCCGTCGACAAGGGTGTTGGAAAAGAGAGAGAAGTGGAGGAGGGGACCGTCCTGCCGGGTGCTGAAATCGATGTTTCAGAGCGAGTCGAGGTCACAACAGCAGAAGGAAGCATCCCGGTGCCTAGCGCCGACGTACCCAAAGATGTTGAGACTATCGAGGCTTTAAAAGACTTGGATGGTCGTCATGTGGATGACGAAGAGGATACTACCGGCACCAAAAAGGCCGACGATGATGATGATGATGAAGAGCCCCTGGCTAGCCGGAAAGCCAGACAAGAGAAAGGGTTGACTTCTAAGAAGGGGGTAGATGAGGCTTTGGACGTGGTCCCTCTTGCAGAGTTCGATCCCAAAACTGGGATGATTATGAAAATCCAGTCCAAGTCCATCAGCCGGCAACTTCACTTTGCAAACCCCGATGACTTCCCGGCTTCCCTCTCCAGTAGAAGCAAGGGAAAAGAAGGGGAAGAGAAGACCTCAGAGGAGTCAGATGCTCCCCTTGTGGACAAGCGGAAAAGGAAGAAGGAGGATCCATCTGAAGCCGACAAGGAGAGGCTGGAAAGGCAGAAGCGAGAGAAGAAATCGAAGCATAAATAGGATGTTTGTTGATATTTTGTCTTTTAGGTTTCCCACTGGCCAGGAAGTGTAATTGTGAGACTGGTCCTCAATTTTGTTTCTAAATTCTTTTCACTTTGTTGATTTGCAGTACATAAACAAGGATTTGTTTCTTCTTACATCATTGCGTACCTGTATTCATAGAAACTTTCCACGTTTAGTCGTTAGCAAACTATTAATAATTATAAGTCAGTCAATCAACAGGAAGAAGAATGTTCATGCTATGTTACACTGTTATATCAAAGTTTAGTGTTTGCATAGGAGCGCATGATGCCCCCTAATCAATTGTTAGAGTTTTACGCTTGGCGATTCGTCCGTTCCCCGATCCTTTAGCGGGGAAGGAGCTATTTCTCAGCGCTCAATTGGAGATGCCTTTATACTCTCTCTCTCTCTGGAGAGTTAGAGTTCGAGCTCAGCGATTCATTCGCTCCCCGGTCCTTCAGCGGGAAAGGAGCTCTTTCTCAGCGCTCAATCACAGACGCTTTTATACTCTCTCTCTCTCTCTGGAGAGTTAGAGTTCGAGCCCAGCGATTCATTCGCTCCCCGATCCTTCAGCGGGAAAGGAGCTCTTTCTCAGTGCTCAATCGGAGACGCTTTTATACTCTCTCTCTCTCTGGAGAGTTAGAGTTCGAGCTCGGCAGTCTGCAATCATGCACGCTTATCAAACTCGTCTTAGGTTTACATCTTAATCCAAGCTCCGAGGATTAAAACCAGTCGGATAGGCAGTTGGAGTATTTACCAAGGCTTTGGGTTCCTCTGATTAGTTTACGAGAGGAACTGTTGGCACCGGACTTCGGGTACCTGCATTATTCACACTGATTTTCATAGGCAAATAAATAAAGATGCAATAAAGGTAAATGACACACAGTATTTTTATAGTGGTTCGGTCGAATCATGACCTACGTCCACTTTATAATCTCTTTCTTTAAGGAATCAGACTGTTCTAGGCAAGTCATGCCCTGTACATAGTTTTTTTTTTTATAAAGCAAAAGAATAAATTTGAAGCTTCTCATGTTAAATATGGCCGTAGATGTTGGGCATTCCACACTCTGGGGATTTCCTTTCCATCTACGGTTGCCAGCTTGAAGGTTCCATTATCAAGCTTGCTGAGAATAGAGTACGGTCCTTCCCACTTCGCTCCCATATGAGTTGGGGGTGGAAAGACACGTTTCAGAACCAAGTCTCCGGGATCCAAGGTTCGGGCTCGGACCTTTCTGTTGTAATATCGGGCGACCTGTTGTTTGCATCTCAGAGCACGCAGGTCGGCTTCATCCCTCTTTTCTTCGATCATATCCAGGGACTCAAGGAGCAATTCATTATTGGACATTGGATCATAATAGGTCACCCGATGAGAAGGTACCTTTATCTCAATCGGGATGACTGCTTCCGTTCCAAAAGCAAGGGAGAACGGGGTATGTCCTGTCGCTGATTTATATGTCGTCCTGTAGGCCCATAGTGCCAAGGGAAATTCATCAGCCCACATGGCTCTAGCCCGCTTCATTCTTCTTTTCAGAATGGACTTAATTACTTTATTTGCAGCGTCGACTTGCCCGTTCGATTGTGGGTGTGCCACGGAGGTGTATCGATTCTCGATGTGGTATTTTTGGCAGAAGTTTCTGAATTCAGCACTATCAAATTGAGTTCCGTTGTCTGTTATCACAATCTTTGGAATCCCGAATCGACAGATGATGTTTCTCACGATGAAGTTGATCACCCGTTTAGTTGTGATTGTAGTTAGTGGTTCTGCCTCGACCCACTTAGTGAAATAATCTACGGCCACAATGGCGAACTTTGCTCCGCCCCTTGCTATGGGGAGACTTCCTATGATATCAATTCCCCACATAGCAAAAGGCCATGCACTCATCATTGTTTTTAACTGACTTGGAGGCGCTCTAGGTATCTTTGAAAATCTCTGACACGCATCACATCGTCGTGCATATCTTTCTGCATCCTTGTTTATGGTAGGCCAGAAGTAACCATGCCGCAATATCTTTTTCGCCAAAGTTTGCCCCCCAGTGTGGTCACCACATTCGCCTTCGTGGACTTCTTGCAGCACACGTTTGATGTCATCGTGGGCTATACACCGAAGGAGGGGCATTGAATACCCTTGTCTATAAAGGACTCCGCCTTGCAGTACGTATCGGGCGGCTTTACGAATCACTTTACGCCTCTCGCTTTTCCTAGTCGGAAGCGCTCCATCCATTAGGAAATTCTTTATAGGGGTCATCCACGACTCCTTTTCTGGTTCCGTCTCTATTACTAGGTCGATTTCCATCTGACCAATGCTGGGAGACCGAAGTACTTCGACGGGGGCTAGCCCTATCACTTCAGGATCGTTAGAACTAGCCATCTTTGCCAACTTGTCTGCCTGCTGATTTTCTGACCGCGGAATATGAGATATGCTGTAGTGATCAAACTCATTCAGCAGTTCTTTCACTTTCTTTAAGTATAGAATCAATCTTGCACTTTTAGCTTGGAATCTCCCAGTAACTTGATTCACAACTAACTTGGAATCGCAGAAGATGTTCAGTTTTGTGACTTCTAGTAACTTTGCAATCTTTAATCCGGCTATCAGAGCTTCATATTCAGAATCGTTGTTAGTGGCCTGGAACTCTATTCGGATGGCGTAAGTTATCAATCGTTTCTCGGGGGTTTCAAGCACTATTCCAGCGCCGGATCTTTCGTTGTTTCTAGCACCATCAGTATATAATCTCCAGACATTAGGATCGAAAAGTAACTTTGAGGGTTCCACTTCTTCGTTTGCTATGTCTTCTTCAGGAACAGTGAACTCTGCTATGAAGTCAGCTATCACTTGCCCCCGAATTGATCGTCTGGGCTGAAAGTTCAAGTCAAATTGACTTAACTCAATATTCCATTTGAGTAACCTTCCAGATGCCTCCGGTCTCTGTAAAACTTGCTTGAGTGGGTGAGCAGTATATATGGTAATAGGATGTGCTTGAAAGTAGTGCCGAAGTTTTCTGGAGGCAATCAGTAAACTATACGCCAGTTTTTCTATCCGTGGATAATTACGCTCTGCCGCTGTTAATTTTTTGCTCACGTAATACACAGGTCTTTGGACCTTCTCCTCTTCCCTTACCAACGCTGAGCTGACTGCATGAGATGATACTGCCAAATACACGAATAAATCCTCGTGGTCTATTGGTTTAGATAGAATTGGAGGCTTCTCCAAGTGTCTGAGCAAATTCTGAAATGCTTCTACGCAGTCAGGTGTCCATTTAAAGTGGCGTTTTCCTCGCTTTATTAATTCGAAGAATGGGATGCACTTATCCGTAGCCCTGGAGATAAATCTGCTTAGTGCGGCCACTTTTCCGGCTAGGCTTTGCACATCCCTAATTTGCCTAGGTTCCTGAATGTTCCTGATTGCCGTGATCTGGTCCGGATTAATCTCGATACCGCGCGAACTGACAATGAATCCTAAGAATTTTCCAGAAGCAACACCGAATGAACATTTGGTGGGATTGAGTTTCATCCCATACTTTCGAAGAATGCCGAACATCTCTGCCAAGTCAGTAGTGTGTTGAAGGGATTGCTTGGATTTAACCAACACATCGTCGACGTATACTTCTATTATTTTCCCGATTTGGTTATAAAACATTCTGTTGACCAAGCGTTGGTACGTAGCGCCTGCATTCTTCAAACCAAAGGGCATTACTACGTAACAATATAATCCCAGATCAGTGATAAAGCTAGTATGCTCTTTGTCCGGAACATGCATCGGAATTTGGTTGTATCCTGAATAAGCATCCATGAATGAGAGAAGCTCGTGACCTGCCGTCGAGTCTACCAACTGGTCAATTCGAGGTAATGGGAAACTATCTTTGGGACAAGCTTTGTTTAAATCCGAGAAGTCGATACACGTTCTCCACTTCCCGTTGGCCTTCTTTACCAGGACTGGGTTCGAAATCCAATCTGGGTAAGTTGAATCTCTGATAAATCCATTACTCTTTAGCTTCCCAACCTCTTCTTTCAAGGCAGCGGACCTCTCTGGGCCCAGCATTCGCCTTTTTTGCTTTACTGGAGGATGTTTGGGGTTAATGCTCAAAGAATGGCTCATGATTGATGGGGATATCCCGCACATGTCCGCGTGGGTCCAACCGAATACATCCAAGTTGTTCTTTAAAAAAAGTCGTCAATTCTTCGGCAAGAGTTGAACTTAACTGGGATCCAATCTTAAGGACCTTCTCCGGGTCACTGTCATCGATTGGCACATCCACAGTTGCCTCGTTGGGAGTCGCCGTTCTGCCCCCGGAATCTTGATCCTCTCTGGGATCTATATCCTCGGGCATCACTCTAGGCAACTCCCCAACAATCATCCTCTTTGGTTGCTATAAGGTTTCCGCTCCCAAAGGGGGAGGAGTGCCTTTAGTTTCGATATCCCCGCCGTTGCGAAGCAACTTTAATTCGGCAACATTACATGCTCGCACAGCAACTTGATCCCCTCTGACGATACCAATGCCAGCTTCTGTGGGGAACTTCAATAGCAAGCACCAGGGGGCTATACAGGCACTGAATTTTGCAAGGGCCGGTCGGCCCAAGAAGGCATTGTATGGCGATTCGACATCCAAAACCACAAAGGGAAGGATTCTCACTCTCTGGCGTTCTCCTTCCCCAAGTGTAACTGGCAATTCTACATAACCCATAGGTGCGGTGGATGCTCCGTTGAATCCACGAATCCATCCTTGGCAGGGCTTCAAGTCTTTTATCTCAAGATTCATCTGGTCAAAGGCCTTTTTGAAAAGAATATTAACGGAACTCCAGTTGTCCACCAGAACCTTATGAACAGTGGCTGGCCCAATGGGTATCGTAATTACAAGTGGATCTTCAGTTGGAGCATGGACTCCGATGCTTTCTCGTTCTCGGAAAATAACATCATCAGTCATCATCTTCTGCTGCTTCACCGGGATACTGTCCTCGGGGTTGCTACATTCCCCCACTTCGAGGTGTTGTTTGGCTGCGTTAACATATTGATCTAAAGCTTTGGAACTGTGCCCAGCAAGGTAAAGTCCACCGATCACGGTGTTGATTACAATATTCTTTCCCTTTTGCTGAGCAGTTGGCCTAGCAGCAAGTTGATTTTGATTCTGATTCGGGGCCTGCACTGCTTGCCCCCTGTCCCTAGGCGTTACTCTGTATTCGTCTAGCTTCCCTTCTCGAAGCAGCCTTTCGACTACGTCCCTCAGGTGACGGCATTCATTCGTCGAATGGCCATGGATTTGATGAAAGAGGCAAAACTTCCCTGTCTCACGCTCTTTTTCTGTCGACTCTCTAGGAGGTGGCCTCTTATTCTGGAGGACTTCATACGCATCCATGAAGATATTTTCCAGAGTATCATTTATGGGTGTATAACTTTCAAAGGCCCTGGGACGAGTCCTTCTCTGGGAGTCGTTCCCTCGGCCCCTCTTCCGGCTGTTGTCGTTAGCATTGTTATTGTTGTTACCTGGTCGGCGACCACCCTGGTTCTGATTTCCGACGTTAACCTCAACTTTCCCCGAGCTGTCTCCAGTCTGTTTGATGGCGACATTGCTCTGAACTTCTTCCTTATCAGTTGTTTTAAGCTTTCGGTTTGCGTATACCTCTTCCCGGCGTAGGTGTACATTGGCTTTCTCATAGAATAACTCTCTGGTGTGGGGTGGTTTGCCTGCCAAGTACCTCCCAAATTCAGTGTCCTTGTCCACTCCATCAATTAGTGCTGCAACAATGGTCGGCTCATGAGGATCTTTAACCTCAGTGGCGGCCAAATTGAAACGATCCAGGTACATCTTTAGACTTTCGCCTGGTCGCTGTTTGACAAGGAATAAATCGATCACGCTTTTCGTCTTCTGTGCGTAGATACGGAATTGCTCTACGAACTTCTCGCTTAGTTCCCTGAAGCTAGAAATCGATCTCGCCGGCAGGCGAGTAAACCATAGCAAAGCCACGTCTTCCAGGAATATGGGAAACGCTTTACACTTAACCGCGTCGGAAGCGGCGGCAGCAGTCATCGACCAAGAGTATCTCATTAGGTGCTGAACAGGATCAGATCTTCCTGCATATCGGTTCATTTGTGGCATGTTGAAACGCCTTGGAAAGGTTGCATCCAAAATATCGTCAGTAAAAGGAGTATGACTGCGGTCAATCCCCCAATCTTCGTTCCGCTGTCCACGGCTGTCGTCCAAAATCTGGTGAACCATGGTTGCAACGTTTGCACTAGTCAAAGGAGGTTCAGGGTCAGTGCCTCTGGCCCGACGAGGTTCTCTGATCTCTCTTCGGGGAGTAGCCACAAAATCCGGGGCTTGGACGGGGCCTCGCTGCCCCTTGTTATCATGAGTATGCATACGGCGACGGGGCTGAGGTGGTCTGTCATGCACAGGACTGTTCACACCTTGAGTCCTGAGGGTCGTTGCTTGACCATCCATATTACGGTTTGTGGGTCTTGCCCCTAGTTCTTCCTCTTCTTGTGAGGGCAGGGTCCCGAACCGAAGCTGTTCTATGTTTTCGGCTCTTTCATACGGTCGCCGCGGAGGTCTCGGCGATTCTTCAGATGAAGAGGAATATGCTGGGGTGAGTGGACGAACCGGCGATGCTCTTTGCCTTGCTAGCTCATCAAGTCTTCTATCCATAGCCGTCAGGTTTTGCCGTAGGATAGAACTTTCCTGCCTTTGGGCGGCCAACTCATCAAACAACCTATCCCACATTTCGACGAAGCGAGAGAGATCCCCCCTCAGTAACAGGAGCGACAGGATCATAGTGGTCATCATCACCCTCTCTTATGGGCAAAGTGCTCGGAACGGGTCGAGCAGAGGTTCCAGGACGATAGGAGTGGGTCATAGGTTCTTTTCCAGGTCGAGTTGTGTTCTGACCATCAGTTCGGGTAGCTGCGGTTCGTGGAGGGCGGTTCGCTGCGCCCCCCTGAGATCGACTCGTGGTCGTGGTGCGCGGAGGCTGCGAGGTGTTGCCCCGGGATCGAGTAACAACCCCTTCAGTAGCACGGATCGTCTCGTTCTCATCGACTCGGAACGAGGCGTCTTCGTCGGATCGGATCGCCCCCCGCGCTCCACGATCCAGAGTCTCTTCGTTGCCCAGTTCGTGTACACTCTCCTCAATCGTTTCGTTGGTCTGCGAAACTTTAGATCTTTTTCCAGCCATGATATCCGAATCGCTGGAATCTTCAAGGAAAGGAATGACGAAACTTTAAGACTGAGTTTCTCGGTGAAAGCACCAAAAATGTTAGATCAAAATTTGGACCTAACACCCAAATTGTTATAAACTGTAGAGAATTCTAAATGAGGAACAAGGAAGAAGAAAATAACACTCATAATTTATAGTGGTTCGGCGTTAACGAGCCTACGTCCACTTTATATCTTATTGATTATGCTTTAAAAGCTAGTACAACAGTAATTTCTCTCAATATTTCAGTGGTTCGACAACAATGGCGGATTCAGTACTCACTATTGCCTAAAGGATCCCGAAAAATGCCAAGCTCTGGGCTATTTATAGCTGATTTCGTCTGGCGGATCGTGGACACGTGGCACGAATCCCGAGATCTTCGGGTCGCATCGCCACCATTGAAGAAATAGTCAAACTAGCCGTTGTGAACAGGTGTCATGATTTGCTTGAAAATCGGATCGTGCAGATGGGGAGAACTGGTCCAGATGACGGTTAGGAACACGTGTCGCCAGATCCGTGCGGTTCGGATCGCTGAAGATCAGCTCGTGGTTGAACGGGTCAGAGGGTTCGGTTCGTACCAAGGGATCGGATCGGATCGTTCTGGGCAACAGTATATAGGTTTGGATCGGATCGCCTGGAGGTGTCGTTCGTTGACGAGATGGGAGCGATCCGTTCCTAGGCGAGTCGATAGAGTGCGATCCATTCCTGGGCGAGACGATGGCATGCGATCCTTTCCTGGGCGAGACGATGGCGTGCGATCCATTCCTCCAATTTCTTGGGGGACTTGGTTTCCTGTTTTCCTTTTATGAATGATCCTGGATGGCTTGGTCAAAAAGCGAGCCAACAATAAATATAAGTCTTTTTCTTGAAAAATGCTTCTTCAAATTTTCTTTTTAAAAACAGTTTCAAAAACTTTTATCTTATCTGGTAAACCTATACTCTGATAACAAGTGAAACACCCCACCTCCGTTAAGGTCACTCACAAAGGGAATGCCTTAACTTTGGTGGAGGTTTATAAGTAAAAGCCACAGATAAACTCAAGACAGATATAAATACACATATTTTAAATAGTGGAAACCAAACAGACTTTTATTTCATCAATACGTGTTCAAACAAAACATTCCATAATTGTCTCAAAATACTTCCAACATTACAACCTTAATATTGTCTTGATTATTAAAGAAGCATAAAACATAAATAAAGTGACAAAAATCCCCGTAGTGATATCCAAAGCCATAATCCGAGCAAAAGAGATCTAAATCATACATCTACGTTCTTGGAGCTTGTAAAGAGTCTGATTGAGCTGAGTTGTTTCCTCCCTGTGGACCTGGGGGGGGGGAGGAACGAAAGAAAAGAAGACGAAAAGAAAATAGGGTCAGACATAAAGCCTGAGTAAATCTAGTAACTCTTCAGTTTGCGAATAAGAAAAGGGCATGACAGATATAAACTGAAAATAGGAAAGTGTCACAAGCCAAGGAAGTGTCGCTTAGTGTAATGACCCGGATCCTTATGGGTTAATTTTAAAATATTTAATATGGATTTAATATTGAGTTAAGTAAATAAATCAATTTTTATAGGGAGTTATTGATTTAAAAATTAATTTCAATTTAATATTGAAAATATTAAATTTTCAGAATACGAAAATGGATTTAGTTGAATTCAAATTTTAATTTGAATTGAAAACAGTTCAAATAATTTATATGAAATTTTAATGGTAATAATATTTGAATATTATCGAGGAGAATAAATAGTTTGAAATTTAATTTATTATCGCAGAATTTAAATAGTTTGAACTTTAATTTATATTGATTTAAATTAATATCTTCTACAGATGATCGAATTGGACTTCTTGACCTATCCCAGTGCGTCCGGAATAGTGGTTAAACACTAGAATTGACAGTTGTTGGGTTCAGAAAGGAGTTCGGCATCATAGGTATTTAAATTAAAGGATACGATAAAACCAAATTCAAAATAAATCCTTTTATGGTCTAGAATGAAAACCGTGCCATTCTCTTTACCACACACCAAACCAAACCCCGCTCCCTTCCTTATAAAATCACGACTTACTCTTCCTGGTTCATTTTCGTTCACCACAAAGAAAAAGGGGGACCGAACTCTTTTCTGTTTAAAATCAAAAATCAGTTCAACAAAATAAAAAAATGGCCGTACTCCTCATTCGAAATCGAATCGCGATGGAGACCGCAGTGATGTCTGAAGCTCGCCGCCAAGTTAGGGAAACTCGCGAATTGGAGTTTGAGTCGAGTGGAGTCGCTATGATTATAGTAGCCTGTCGAAGTCGAAATTGAAAGAGGAAGGTGTTGTCGCGATAGGGTATATTCGAGGTGAAGCAACAGTGGTTGACGCGATGGGATTTGCTGATGGGAGAGGATCCAGTTCGAACAGATGTGGCTACCTGTAAGGGGTTTCTGAAGCCGTGAGTCAGGAGGTGAAGTCGCAAAAGGGCATGGTGCGGAAATCAATACTGGGAGGTGTCGGTTATTTTAAGGCAGCGATGGTCGATTGAGGGCAGCATGGAAGTTCCTGGGGAGAAGACGCGATGGTAGGAAATCAAGTGATAAGGGTTCAGCAAGGCTCGATGAAGCGAAACAGAAAATGACTTGGCAATAGCTATTGTGATTCAGATCCGGGACGAGAGCTGCAGCTCCATTCTAGTCATCGCATCACCTGATAGTGGTGGAAGAAATCAATGACCGACATGGTGGTTTGAGCAGCAGATGACGTGCTTGTTTAAGGCGTAGGAAGGAAGATTATGTTTGAACAAGTTAAGGACTAAATCATCGCAATAAGGTATATATTTATATTGAAACTCAAATTTTATAGGGAAAATAATTTATACAAGTAGTAATCGATTTAGGGAAATTGGCACAACCTTGTATAATTGGCTAGTAACGGAATAAGATGGTAAACTAACAACTTAAGTATTAAACTAAGGAAGGCTAGGTTTTTTTTCCATCAAATTAATTAAATAAAAATATCGTTGATTTAAATAATGTGTTTTAAATTATGCAAGGATTAGAAAGCATGAAAATTAGACGGGCTGGTCCATGACTATGAGTTATTCGAGCTAGGAGTGGGTGAAATTAAAATCACGGTGAGTAAATCTCACCATTTAATTAGAATTATTTCTAGTTGTTAAAAATAATTGCTATGATTGTTTGAATGCTGTTTGGTTGATTTAAATATATATAGTTATTTAGGTTGACTATTATATATATATATATATATATATATATATATATATATATTGGGTTGATGGTTGGTTGGGTTCCCGCAGTTTCATTAGCGGATGCCCGCGGTTTCATTAGTGGATGATTACCCTATATGCCCCACGCTATGATTAGTGGATGGCCTTCTATACCGCGATATCCTTCCTCGAAGCAGGATGGGTATTACTATGTCGACTAACGTCTGTGGATGCAGGAAAACAGGTTGGAGGAATCCAACTGAATTCCTCAAAAATATATTATCTATTTGTTGTTTGTTTGATTTCATATATATTCCTATATGATGTGTTAAAAATCAAGTGATTGAAAATTGATTGATTTGATTGTTGAAAATACCACTAGAGCTTGAATATCGATTTATAAAAATATCGAAAAGGGTATTTGAGATTTAAAAAGGGAATTCTATTTTTATAAATAGAATTTGAATTTTAAATAAAACTATAGAAAATATTAACTTGTTTTGAAGGTATATAAAACAAGTAATCGAATTTATAAACTCTGTTTATAAATGAAAATAGGGGTTTTGAATCGAATTTATAAACTTTGTTTATAAATGAAAATATGGGATTTGAATCGAATTTATAAACTCTGATTATAAATGAAAGATGGGATTTGAATTGAATTTATAAACTCTGTTTATAAATGAAAATATGGGATTTGAATTGAATTTATAAACTCTGTTTATAAATATATAATGGGGGATTTTAAGTAAAGTTATAAACGTTGTTTATAAAGAAATGCAGAGATATTCAAATAGATTTGAATATAGAATTTGAAAAGAGAATTCAAATAGATTTGAATATAGAATTTAAAGAGTTAAAATGAGAATTTGAATTAAGAGAAATTCAAATAGAATTGAAAATAGAAGTGAAATAGAATTCAACTAGAGTATAAACAAGTTAAAATATATTTGAACATGTCATGTTCAAATATAAAAGTGAAATAGCCTAAATAGTTAATTAACATATTAATTAAAGAATTGAGTTAAAACGATCGGGTATACTTGGACAGGTATAGACATACAGGAGACAGATACGGATAAGGATAATGCAAGAGTTATAAATCGAATGCCCAACAAAAAGGTACGTAGTTAATTCATATATGAGATTTTATGCGCCGTATCGGCTAGCCGCTTGGATTTTCTTTTTCTTTTTGATTGGAAAAGGCCTATGTGGCAGTTTGGGGATTTTCCCGATGCTCCCGTTATAAAGGAGGTTATGGCGAATTTTTCCGGAAATTTAAGGAGATAGAATATTTTTAAGAAAATTTGATAGTTAGAAATCAACGTATCAATATATATAGAAGTCGATAAGGAAGCGAACTTAAAAATAGAATAGTATAATCAAAAAGGAAGACTAGAAATAAAATCTCGAAAGAATAGAAAGAGAAAGTATATATGTGTTTAAAAGTGAAGAAGTAGTTGTATGGTATTGATTTTTCGAATAAGTAATCATATCTGTTTTGACGTTATAAATGTTATTCAGTCAAGGTCTGAGAGGTAGTTATACCCCAACTTGATTGATTTCATTATTAACAAATAAACAGTAAGATTTCAGGCTCGAAGATCAATGTTGAATAAGAGTTAGTTGAATATAGTATTTGGGTTGTCGTAACGATGTTTTACACAACATCCGTTTTAACCCAAATAAATGTAAGCTTGGAAATAGAAAAATAAATATTTCTAAAGTTTAGAAAATAAAAGAAGGCGATATATGGAAATGTTTTCCAAATAACGTATAAGGCCAATATGGTTATTGAAAATATTTGGTTAACAAATATTGATAGGAAATAGAGAAGAGATTTAATTAATGGAATATTAATTAAAGGTTTAGTGATTTTTGGATGTTTGGATGAACACTTGTTTTATTCGATAGTTAAATCAACGACCATCGAAACACTTGTTTTTATTCGATAGTTAAATCACAGACTATCGAAGTTTTGACCATCGTTGTCAATGTGGAGAGACCGGTTGGATTATTATCCGAAGAACCACTCCATATTGGCAGTAGCGTGCGAATCAAATTATATAAAGATAATCGAAGACGGAGTAGAGTGCAAGGACTTTTTCTATTAATAGAAATAGTGCCTTCAGTTCATCATGTTCCTGGGTGACGTGTATGGATGAATGTCTGACAGAGTATTTCCAGAAAGGTCACGTACATTGATTTCTTCAACCGTACTAAGAGTGGAAGCGGAGAAGGAAACTTCTTTTAGCTAACACGTAATGTACTGTTAGAGACGTCAATCGGTGATTTGATGGATTTGACGATGTGGCATTCGAAGTGAATCTGGTGTGATGATAAAGCGTAGCTTCTAGCCTCATCAACCTGTAAATGACAGAAATCGGGCAAGCAGCATGGCTATGTAGGTCGCACCTATTAGGGTGTATAATCGCCTGATCTAGAGTTTCATTTATTTCTAAAAATCTATTGTCAATGTTGTCCCATTCAGGAAACGGTTGCTGATCCCAACCGTTGGTGATATACATTCGATACACTCAAGCGAAATGAGTGGTCGGTCATGTGTGGCTGAGTTGCAAGATGTTCTTGTTGAACTCGGTGTATTCTCCTCTAGAGATATACCAGCGGAAGGTGGTTCCATACCTTGTCATAGTTGGAAACCCATTACCCAATACGTGCTTGCGGTTTATGATTTGTATATATATGTGGAACGTGAGATGCAAACGTTCCACTAGATTGTTATCTACTTGATTTAGACATTATTATAATATCAAAGGAGTTTTGATATAAAGCTATCGTTCCTTTCAAAAGGGATTTTTGAAAGTTAAATTTAAGTGTTTGGATTCTCATAAGGGAAAAACCCGTTCCGTGTTATACGGCGTGGTCTTATGAGATATCATTTAGTTTCTGAAACTGTTTTAAACTGTTTACTCATACCAGTCCCATGACTGACCCGGAGTTTATTTTGTTTTGTTCTACCTAAACTCCTGGGTGCCTAAATTTGTACGGGCAGTCAAGTAGTTCAGGATTTTTCAAATATATCTAAAGGAGCTTGGAGCAGGAGGCTTCAGCGTTATCTAGTTATAGTATTGTTCCGTTGTGTTGTAAGTGTTGTACTCTGATAAGTGTATGTTATACAGTTGAGATTTTGTATTTCAAAGATATGATATATTATATTTTGTTCCGCTGCGATGTGAGATTCTGTGTTGTTATTTCTGTTCTTCTTCTATCTCTTTCTTCTAAAAAAATGTTTCGTATTTTCGTGATATTTGGGTTGGACGTATGATGTATATAGTCAACTTTGATGTTGCGGATTTGCGGGTCATTACAGTTGGTATCAGAGCTTAGGTTGAGCGAATACCTAGGATTGTTGGAATGTGCTCATTAGAGATAGGATCAGTAGTATCTTAGAATGAGTTGAGTGTATATATATACGAGAGAGCGTATTTGTTATTTGATGTAAAAAACCGTTTTATATTGTATTGACTAGTCTGTTGAGTGGATTATAAATTTTGGTCGAATCGTGGGACGCCACGATGTCGATAGGAGTTTATAAACCCTTGAACAGAAGATTGGACACAATATTGTTTTAAATGGTTGAGTTGATTGTTAGGATTATAATCGAATAAGATTATAAGAAATGAAATAGTTATATATAACCAAGTGGAATTTGTATAGAAATAAGATATACAAATGAGATGAATAAAAATTGAATTCCAACCAGAATTCAGAATTTAAAATCCTGGGAGTTTGGAAAATATTTTTCTAAATGGATTTTGAAAGAAATATAGTACTGAACTCATTCAGTAGCTGGGAAATAATTCTGATGATGGTCGCAACATCATCAGTGTTCATTTTCGAGTTTCTAAGTGATAAATTGCTGCCTTAGAAAAGTTTTGATGGAAATTTGTTTGAAAAGAAACAAGTTGTTTGAAAATTCAAATGTTTTGAATTTGGGATAGATATAAATATATGTATATATTTTTTTTGTATTACTTCAAAGGAATTTTGAAATGGGAATTGGAATATAGATTTCAAATAGAAGTGAAATGGGAATTGGAATATAGATTTCAAATAGAAGTAAAATATAAGGGAATTCATATATAAAATTTGAACATAGAAATTTAAATAGGATTTGAATAAAGAAAATTCATATAGAAATTGTATAAGAAAAATTGAAATGGAATTTGAATTCAAAGGAATTCAAATGGATTTGAATAAAGAAAAGTCAAATAGAGATTTGAATATTAGAATTCAAATGGAATTTGAATAAGGGATTTGAAATGGGTTTTGAATAAAGGATTTCAAATAGGAATTGAAGATAAGAAATTCAAATATAAATTGAATAAAGGATTTCAAATGGAATTTGAATAAGGGATTTGAAATGGGTTTTGAATAAAGGATTTCAAATAGGAATTGAAGATAAAAAATTCAAATAGAAATTGAAGATAAGAAATTCAAATAAAATTTGAAGATAAGGAATTGAATTAGAATTTGAATAGAAGAAAATTCAAATAGAAATTGAATAGAAGGAAATTCAAATATAGAGTTTGAATAAAGAAATTCAAATGGAATTTGAATATTGTAAATATATAGGATTTGAATATTAGAAGTGAAATAGATCGGGAATATTATGTGAAATGGATTGGATACATATTAAAAATATATTAGAATGGAGATGGAATTTATTATAAACAAAGTTAAAACGTTTATATTTATAAATATAATTAAAACGAGCTAGCCGTAGCGCGGCAGTTCGAAAATTGGCGATTCGAACTTCAATTTAGTATACAGAACTCGATTGAAATCGGAATTCTTTGAAACAAGAATCGTCGGGACCGGTTGAACAATAGATTTCTAATGAAAGAGAAAAATATGGATTTCGTCGTATAGATTTTGAGTTATATCAAAATCAAATTTTTAAAAAAAGCAGTGCCAGAACCATTATAAAACCATAACGGTTTAATTAAATAAATAAAAGAATTTTTAGGAAATAAAGTCCGAATTGGCATTAGGAAAAAATCCATACTGGAGATATAAAATAAATATGAACTCCAGTGAAATAAGTGAAATGATTTTAAGATAAAAATCATATTTTAAATGGTTAAATAGAATTAACTAAATTTGGTGAATAATTACTTAAAGGAAATTTGAATCGAAATTGGGTTTTTGGATAAGTGAAAGAAATTGAAAATTTATATTCGAAATCGAATATATAACTCGAGTTGAAAATATAATTAGATTAGTTTATAATTAAGTTGACATTTATTTGAACAAGTTATATTTAAATAAAAAGGGTGGGATAGGCAAAACGGTTAATTAGCAACTAGTTAATGCGAATTTGGATGATTGAAATTAAATTTAACTTAAGTAAGTTAAATGGATCGAAATGAATAAATTGAGTAAAATCAATGTGAATGAAATATGAATTGGGTGTGAATAAAGGAAAAACCAAAAGAGTTAAAAAAGAAATATATTTGTAACACAAATACAAAGGAAGTTATGTGCAAACAAATAGAAGGAGAAATAATTGTAAAAACATTTACAAATAGAATTTAGAAGGGAATATTTGTAAAACATTTACAAATAAATTAAATGGAAATATTTATTTATAGAAAATAAATAGAATGTTATAAATGAGATATTTATTTGTTAAATAAATAGAATTTAATCAAAGGAATATTTAGAAGCTGAATAGAAAATGGAAATCTGTTTTTAACAGATAAATAGAAAAGATTAGTTTATAAATAACAGTTTATAAATTAAATTAAATATTTATCATTCGATAAATGGAATATATAAGTCTGAACTTATATAGAGGAGAGATATTGGTTTTTAACACCGATAGTTTTAAATAGAAGGGGTACACAACACTTGTATAAGCGAAGTAACGTTATTAAAGAGAACATTTATAAAGTTAAGAACCGTTACTAAAAGTAAATCTTTATAAATGAATAAACGTTATCCAATAGGAGTTATTCGAAATAGGAGAAGTCGATTAGAGTTAGAGATAATCGATTAGAGTAAGAATTAACTAGTTAGAGTTAATCAGTTAGGGTTAATCCGTAGAGTTAATTGAATATTAGTTATTCAATTAGAACTTATCGAATATTTGTTATTCAAATTTAGAGTTAACCAGATAGAGTTAATTGAACATAGTAAATCGAATTAGGATTTAATTCAATGTTAGTTATTCAATTAAAGTTGATCGAATATTGTTATTGAGATAGAATTAGTCAAACATTGTTGCTCAGGATAAGTTGCCATTTCGTACGACTGCTAGCGTAATTCGCAGGCTACAGTTAGCCTAGGGCGGTCGGATGTTTCCTGAGGGAATCAGGCGTAACCATTGTGATCGCTGTGATCTAGAGTCCAGCAAATGGAGTTAATCGAATATTAGTTATTCGAATAGAATTAAAGGAGTTATCAAATATAGCTTATTCGGAAGGAGTTAAGTGAAAAGAGCTAATCAAATAGAGTAAATTGAATAGAGAAAATCGAATATAGTTTATTCGAAGAAAGATTTTTGAATCTAGTTATTCGATAAAGAGATTATCGAATATAGTTATTCGAAGGGAGGAGTTATCGAATAGGGATTTATTTGAAAGAGAGTTACGTAAGGAAGTTTGAAATGTTGAGTATCAACAAAAATAAGTTTTGAAAAGATAAATAGGTTAGTAGCACTTTTCCTACCTTAGCAATTTCGAGGATGAAATTATTTTAAGTGGGGAAGATTGTAATGACCCGGATCCTTATGGGTTAATTTTAAAATATTTAATATGGATTTAATATTGAGTTAAGTAAATAAATCAATTTTTATAGGGAGTTATTGATTTAAAAATCAATTTCAATTTAATATTGAAAATATTAAATTTTCAGAATACGAAAATGGATTTAGTTGAATTCAAATTTTAATTTGAATTGAAAACAGTTCAAATAATTTATATGAAATTGTAACGGTAATAATATTTGAATATTATCGAGGAGAATAAATAGTTTGAAATTTAATTTATTATCGCAGAATTTAAATAGTTTGAACTTTAATTTATATTAATTTAAATTAATATCTTCTACATATGATCGAATTGGACTTCTTGACCTATCCCAGTGTGTCCGGAATAGTGGTTAAACACTAGAATTGACAGTTGTTAGGTTCAGAAAGGAGTTCGACATCATAGGTATTTAAATTAAAGGATACGATAAAACCAAATTCAAAATAAATCCTTTTATGGTCCAGAATGAAAACCGTGCCATTCTCTTTACCACACACCAAACCAAACCCCCTCTCCCTTCCTTATAAAATCACGACTTACTCTTCCTGGTTCATTTTTGTTCACCACAAAGAAAAAGGGGGACCGAACTCTTTTCTGTTTAAAATCAAAAATCAGTTCAACAAAATAAAAAAATGGCCGCACTCCTCATTCGAAATTGAATCGCGATGGAGACCGCAGTGATGTCTGAAGCTCGCCGCCAAGTTAGGGAAACTCGCGAATTGGAGTTTGAGTCGAGTGGAGTCGCTACGATTATAGTAGCCTGTCGAAGTCGTAATTGAAAGAGGAAGGTGCTGTCGCGATAGGGTATATTCGAGGTGAAGCAACAGTGGTTGACGCGATGGGATTTACTGATGGGAGTGGATCCAATTCGAACAGATGTGGCTATCTGTAAGGGGTTTCTGAAGCCGTGAGTCAGGAGGTGAAGTCGCAAAAGGGTAGGGTGCGGAAATCAATACTGGGAGGTGTCGGTTATTTTGAGGCAGCGATGGTCGATTGAGGGCAGCATGGAAGTTCCTGGGGAGAAGACGCGATGGTAGGAAATTAAGTGATAAGGGTTCAGCAAGGCTCGATGAAGCGAAACAGAAAATGACTTGGCAATAGCTATTGTGATTCAGATCCGGGATGAGAGCTGCAGCTCCATTCTAGTCATCGCATCACCTCATAGTGGTGGAAGAAATCAATGACCGACATGGTGGTTTGAGCAGCAGATGACGTGCTTGTTAAAGGCGCAGGAAGGAAGATTATGTTTGAACAAGTTAAGGAATAAATCATGGCAATAAGGTATATATTTATTTTGAAATTCAAATTTTATAGGGAAAATAATTTATACAAGTAGTAATCGATTTAGGGAAATTGGCACAACCTTGTATAATTGGCTAGTATCGGAATAAGATGGTAAACTAACAACTTAATTATTAAACTAAGGAAGGCTAGATATTTTTCCATCAAATTAATTAAATAAAAATATTGTTGATTTAAATAATGTGTTTTAAATTATGCAAGGATCAGAAAGCATGAAAATTAGACGGGCTAGTCCATGACTATGAGTTATTCGAGCTAGGAGTGGGTGAAATTAAAATCACGGTGAGTAAATCTCACCATTTAATTAGAATTATTTCTAGTTGTTAAAAATAATTGCTATGCTTGTTTGAATGCTGTTTGGTTGATTTAAATATATATAGTTATTTAGGTTGACTATTATATATATATATATATATATATATATATATATATTTGGTTGATGATTGGTTGGATTCCCGCAGTTTCATTAGCGGATGCCCGCGGTTTCATTAGCGGATGATTACCCTATACGCCCCACGCTATGATTAGTGGATGACCTTCTATACCGTGATATCCTGCCTCGAAGCAGGATGGGAATTACTATGTTGACTAACCTCTGTGGATGCAGGAAAACCGGTTGGAGGAATCCAACTGGATTCCTCAAAAATATATTATCTGTTTGTTGTTTGTTTGATTTCATATATATTCCTATATGATGTGTTAAAAATCAAGTGATTGAAAATTGGTTGATTTGATTGTTGAAAATACCACAAGAGTTTGAATACCGATTTATAAAAATATCGAAAAGGGTATTTGAGATTTAAAAAGGGAATTCTATTTTTATAAATAGAACTTGAATTTTAAATAAAACTATAGAAAATATTAACTTGTTTTGAAGGTATATAAAACAAGTAATTGAATTTATAAACTCTGTTTATAAATGAAAATATGGGTTTTGAATCGAATTTCTAAACTCTGTTTATAAATGAAAATATGGGATTTGAATCGAATTTATAAACTCTGTTTATAAATGAAAGATGGGATTTGAATGTTATTTATAAACTCTGTTTATAAATGAAAATATGGGATTTGAATTGAATTTATAAACTCTGTTTATAAATATATAATGGGGGATTTTTAGTAAAGTTATAAACGTTGTTTATAAAGAAATGCAGAGATATTCAAATAGATTTGAATATAGAATTTGAAAAGAGAATTCAAATAGATTTGAATATAGAATTTGAAAAGAGAATTCAAATAGACTTTGAATATAGAATTTAAAGAGTTAAAATGAGAATTTGAATTAAGAGAAATTCAAATAGAATTGAAAATAGAAGTGAAATAAAATTCAACTAGTGTATAAACAAGTTAAAATATATTTGAACATGTCATGTTCAAATATAAAAGTGAAATAGCCTAAACAGTTAATTAAAAAATTAATTAAAGAATTGAGTTAAAACGATCGGGTATAGTTGGACAGGTATAGACATACAGGAGACAGGTATGGATAAGGATAATGCAAGAGTTATAAATAGAATGCCCAACAAAAAGGTACGTAGTTAATTCATATATGACATTTTATGCGCCGTATCGGCTAGCCGCTTGGCTTTTTTTTTTTTTTTTTTGATTGGAAAAGGCCTGTGTGGCAGTTTGGGGATTTTCCCGATCTCCCGGTACAAAGGAGGTTATGGCGAATTTTTCCGGAAATTTAAGGAGATAAAATATTTTTAAGAAAATTTGATAGTTAGAAATCAACGTATCAATATATATAGAAGTCGATAAGGAAGCGAACTTAAAAATAGAATAGTGTAATCAAAAAGGAAGACTAGAAATAAAATCTCGAAAGAACAGAAAGAGAAAGTATATATGTGTTTAAAAGTGAAGAAGTAGTTGTATGGTATTGATTTTTCGAATAAGTAGTCATATCTGTTTTGACGTTATAAATGTTATTCAGTCAAGGTCTGAGAGGTAGTTATAAGCCAACTTGATTGATTTCATTATTAACAAATAAACAGTAAGATTTCAGGCTCGAAGATCAATGTTGAATAAGAGTTAGTTGAATATAGTATTTGGGTTGTCGTAACGATGTTTTACACAACATCCGTTTTAACCCAAATAAATGTAAGCTTGGAAATAGAAAAATAAATGTTTCTAAAGTTTAGAAAATAAAAGAAGGCAATATATGGAAATGTTTTCCAAATAACGTATAAGGCCAATATGGTTATTGAAAATATTTGGTTAACAAATATTGATAAGAAATAGAGAAGAGATTTAATTAATGTAATATTAATTAAAGGTTCAGTGATTGTTGGATGTTTGGATGAACACTTGTTTCATTCGATAGTTAAATCATCGACTATCGAAACACTTGTTTTTTATTCGATAGTTAAATCACAGAATATCGAAGTTTTGACCATCGTTGTTAATATGGAGAGATCGGTTGGATTATTATGCGAAGAACCACTCCATATCGGCAGTAGCATGCGAATCAGATTATATAAAGATAATCGAAGACGGAGTAGAGTGCAAGGACTTTTTATATTAATAGAAATAGTTCCTTCAGTTCATCCTGTTCTAGGGTGACGTGTATGGATGAATGTCTGACAGAGTATTTCCAGAAAGGTCACGTACATTGATTTCTTCAACCGTACCAAGAGTGGAAGCGGAGAAGGAAACTTCTTTTAGCTAACACGTAATGTACTGTTAGGGACGTCAATCGGTGATTTGATGGATTTGACGATAAAGTGTAGCTTCTAGCCTCATCAACCGGTAAATGACAGAAATCGGGCAAGCAACATGGCTATGTAGGTCGCACCTATTAGGGTGTATAATCACATGATCTAGAGTTTCATTTATTTCTAAAAATCTATTATCAATGCTGTCCCATTCGGGAAACGGTTGCTGATCCCAACCGTTGGTGATATATATTCGATACACTCAAGCGAAATGAGTGGTTGGTCATGTGTGGCTGAGTTGTAAGATGTTCTTGTTGAACTTGGTGTATTCTCCTCTAGAGATATACCAGCGGAAGATGGTTCCATACCTTGTCATAGTTGGAAATCCATTACCCAATACGTGCTCGCGGTTTATGATTTGTATATATATGTGGAACGTGAGATGCAAACGTTCCACTAGATTGTTATTTACTTGATTTAGACATTATTATAATATCAAAGGAATTTTGATATAAAGCTATCGTTCCTTTCAAAAGGGATTTTTGAAAGTTAAATTAAGTGTTTGGATTCTCATAAGGGAAAAACCCGTTACGTGTTATACGGCGTGGTCTTATGAGATATCATTTAGTTTCTGAAACTGTTTTAAACTGTTTACTCATACCAGTCCCATGACTGACCCGGAGTTTATTTTGTTTTGTTCTACCTAAACTGTTGGGTGCCTAAATTTGTACGGGCAGTCAAGTAGTTCAGGATTTTTCAGATATATCTAAAGGAGCTTGGAGCAGGAGGCTTCAGCGTTATCTAGTTATAGTGTTGTTCCGTTGTGTTGTAAGTGTTGTACTCTGATAAGTGTATGTTATACAGTTGAGATTTTGTATTTCAAAGATATGATATATTATATTTTGTTCCGCTGCGATGTGAGATTCTGTTTTGTTATTTCTGTTCTTCTTCTATCTCTTTCTTCTAAAAAAATGTTTCGTATTTTCGTGATATTTGGGTTGGACGTATGATGTATATAGTCAACTCCGATGTTGCGGATTTGCGGGTCATTACTCTTAGAACCGAATATACTATCGCACCCACACTATATCTCTGCACCTACTTGAGTTTATTCTAACCGGCTCCCCATGTTAAGGGTGAAGTGATCCCCATTTTCTAAAGATCGGCTCCTACTCGCGTTAACATGCGTCATACGGCCCCCAAGAATTGTAGATACCTATGCTGGTCCTACCATAGGGTGTATCAAGACCCATGGTGGCGGCCCCGACACAATTTCTAGAAGGCATAGGTTATACTACTGGTGTCCCCAGTGCCCTGTTTGTCTGCTCTGGAGTGTGTGCACGCCTGCACCCCGTTAGACCTACACTGTGCACCCACCGCCGTCGTTTTGACCGCTTACAATCAGCCCAGTAATCGTGCCCCACCATGCCTAGTTTCAGGGTACCATGATACCTAACTTGGGTTACTGCTGAAACGGGACCCTCGTTACCAGGATTTTCTAGTCAAACATGTTAAGTGGTTAAGTGTCTGTATTTACCTAACCTCACCCATCAATTCTTGTTAACATGTTGAATTTGGTTAAGTGTTTATAGTTGACTTAACCCTACCATCTGTCCTTAGCCTCTTAGAGCACCTAACCATCAGTCTAACTGATCGACACTTTCCTATGAATTAGAAAAGCGCGAATTTTAAATTAAATACTACAAGCGTACAGGTGTGTAGCATACAGGTCGAACACAGGGAGGTAAATTAAAATCAAATTATTTATCTGATCTCTTAGGCGAGTTAGACAATTTTCGAGGTTGGTTTTTGAAAACAATAAAAATTGAAACTGCGATCCGAATCAGGACAAATCTAATTGAACCGACGATCAAATCACAACTACCAATTGGAAATTAAAATGAAAAACAAAAATAAAATGCAGAAAGTAAAATTGTAGGAAAAGAGAACAACAAAAGTAAATTAGGATTGTCATTGAAACTAATCAAACGACTAGTCACTAACAAAAAATAAAAATACAATTGGTGCTCTTCCAAAACTAATTGTGAAGACAACACCGATTGCTAAGAAAGAAAAATGCAGAAATAGTAAAAAGAAGAACTTTTATTATTGGAGAAGAGAATACAAAAAATGAGATGGTGGCTACAATAACATTACAAGGGTATTTATAGGATAGATAGCCAAACCCTAACCCTAATTACAAATGATAGATGGGCCTTAGGGAATTCACCAAAAGAGTTTACAATGAGAATCTCAAATGGGCCTTAGTTAAATCTATTAAATCTTTGGCCTTTCTTCTTTTCCTCTTGGTTCTTTGACAAGCTTCCCTTGATTTAAGAAATTCTTGGTCTTTCTACCAATCATTTTCTTGTCCAAAAGCAACTAGATGTGGCATCTTCATATACAAATCTTCAAAATATAAATATATAGCAATTTGACCTCCATTTCTTTACTTTTCTGGTTGCATGCGGGCTGGGTTGGAATATCTGTAAAAGTAACAAAACAATACCCAAGTAATATTTATTTGTATACAAAAGATAAGATATAAGAGCATAAAATAAACACATTTCTATGTCAATCAAATACCCCCACACTTATCTTTTACTCGTCCTTGAGTAAAACAAGAAATGAAAAACTAAACTAGATAGGTAACACTTTCGTAGGAAACACGATTGCATTAAGCGTATGCAACAAGCCGTTAAACCTCTAGGTGTCCCTAGTAGGACGAGTTGTGTCTCGTGAGGGTTTTCATTGGATACTACCCACAAAATCCAAATGCAGTATGTTATGATACTAATGAAAATACATGAATGCAATGGACATATGCAAAATAAAAAAAATAAAAAAAAGACTTGTTTAAAGTGGTACATCAAATTAAATTAACAATTTCTAGTCAGTTGATTTTATTTTAGATATCTCAACTTGTCACAAATTTTAAATATAAATCAAGTTTTCAAATGTTAAATTCCAGTTTGGCCAGTTAGTTCGGTCGATAACATAGTGCAACCATGAAATAAATTCTTAATTTGCTTGTCACAGTTTGTAAAGTGGTATTCTAATTTCCTTGCGTATGGCTAGTCAAATCAATAAGGTCAAGAAATGTTTGGGCATCATCGCTTATTCTCTATCGCTATAAAATTAAAATTTATGATTAAGTACATACACCTAACTCAGAAGACCAAGGTTTACCACCCATGCCCTGCCTCGCGGACTAACGGAGAGTGGGTAAAGAGCTTGGCGGATTGTGCAGACTGACTTTGACTTTGTCAACAACGTGTCGGTAATCCTTAGGTGTCCAATCTCACAAAATGAGACCAAGATATTCCAACGCTGACTTTGTCAACAACATGTCAGATAGAGCTTGGCGGGTTTGCACACCAACGCTAGATATACAAGCAATGTTGGATACCCTTGGATTGCTTTTATTATTATTGAAAATATAAGAACAAGAGAGAGTTACGCGAATTCAGCTTAACACAACTTAGTTTTAAAGATTCGAAAAGCCAATATAAATATTTTAAGTCCTCCACTAGTTTAAACAAAGACTACAATATAGAATAAACTTCACGGCCATCACCTAAGAATCTCCCTATGTACCGGTTACACTATTATCCCTCAAAATTAAACTTTTCATTATATTTCTTATTTGATCTTAGCTGAGAGAAAAAAATACTATGAATTGATTAACAATCCTTAACTTATTTTGTTGTATCAATCTAAAATGAGTCATGTTTCAAGAAAAAATGGCATGTTACTACGATCTAAAATGCATTATGGTCCTATTTAAATGGCTGAAAATAAAAAGAAGAAAAAAAAACAAAAATGAATGAAATGCAGACTTCGCCCACACTTGGACAAAACAGTGTCCACACTGTGAACGTTTCCTAAATTTGAAAGATCGTACCCAAAGGTGAATGAGTTGTAAAATTATTTGTAAAATGAAATGAAGTTTAGCCACTATATGTGAATGAAAATCATATGTACGATGATATATGTGTTTACGGTGCATGCGATGCAAAGAATGCCACCAACTTTTCCCCCCACACTTGGGTTCTAGACCGATGAATTTCATTTCCACTATGTCTAGGCATGTTTTCTAATAAGCAAAGGGTTTTGAAAACCATCTCATCTTTATACCTAGATTTATATTCCAGTAGATAAATGTCCAGGGTCATCCTAACATGAAGTTTTTCAAGCAAGCTAGCATTCCAAAAATAATTCATGTGTTCCACAAATTTATCATTGTAATTGTTCAAAAATTTGTGATCGTATATAAACTCAGTTGCAATCGTTAAATTTAAATTCTGAGTGTTGTTCAAGACTATGTGATCACATTTCTCGATTTGATTCATTGACAACGTATTTTTGACACTGACAACTTCAAATTCGTTGGAAGTTTCCTCATTTGGTAACTCATCCTCATACAATCCAAAAAATTCATGTTCATTAAAATCCTTTTCCATTCTGAGTTTTCGAAAAATTCAACATTTTCATTTTGTTCAAATTCAAAAATTTCAAGTTTTCACATCCTAAAAGAGAGAGATCAAAATCTGAGCTTAAATCGTTTTCCTGAAAAGAATCGAAGTCCAAATCATTTGTTGAATTTTGAACAACTTCATTTAGATCGTTATTCTCAATTTCCAAAGTTGATATCTGAAAATTTTCATTATCAGTAAAGAATGGATTATTTTCTGATTTATCACTTGTTTGAATTTGATTTTGTTGCTCTCGTTGTTCTTCCAAAGATGCCATTAAACAAAGAAGTTCATCCATCTTTTTATTTAGCCTTTCTTCACTCTCATCAAAATGACATTCTTCAGAATCGTTGATTTGAGAGCTCTCATTTTGGATTTCTTGATTCTCAAAATTATAGTCCACATCAATTTTACAATCAATATTATTTCCAATGTAGTAGTTGTTTGAATTTTCATTTTAATATTGGAAATCATCTTGATTGTAAAAATTATGTTCGTAACCAAAACTGTTGAAATTCGAGGGAAAATTGCAATTTTGGTTATTTGCAAGATGTTGATATGGGCTATAATTTTGAAAATTTTGGTTTTCAACCTCATATTGGTGTGAATCAAAGCTATATTGGGATTCAAAACTATTTTGATGTGGATGTGGCTCATAATCGAAATTATTGAAATTTGAATTGAAGTCCCAATTTCGATCATTTATATGATTTTGAAAATGTTGGTCAGTTGGAAAATTTTGAAAATTGTTGACATTGGACTCACGAAATTTTGGAAAATTTTGCTTCATGAGTTGTAATTCATAGTCATACTCTTCAAGAGGACGTCTACTCCGATTATTATCCCATATTTCTCTCAATGATTTTTTTGAATCAGACATTTTAAAGAAGTCAATGCAAGACAGAAGTTTCTCTTACTTCAAAAATAGTATAAAATACTAAGTTGTGCTCTATTAATTAACTGACTCAATTAGAAGGGGGAAGAGGGTCTTATGGCCGTTCACGTATAGTATAAATACTAAGGGATACGACCAATGTTTTACGGGTAGTATGCAACCTCTTTTGCTAGAAGTTCAAAAAAATTGAACTAATATATATCCGCGATCCAATTATACGAGACAGTCAACTTCACAAAGCACCACTTTTCAATTATATTATTTTGAAATATCTAATCAGATTTTATTGTTGAGAAACTATGAGAATGATGACAGTAGTTATGGAAATTTCAACTTACAACAATCAGACAGAATAATTGCAGAAATTAAAAATTGTACATAGCAAGCCACTGCCCCTGCAGAAGATTTTTACAAGCAATGTCTATATATTTTTCTTTGCACCAGAGCACCTGTAGAGTTTAGAAAATATTACAGTGGGGTATGGCAGCCCGTCCAGTGTAATTTGAGTAGTGCTAGCTATTCAACTCCGCTATTTTGCTTTGCTTGACTTTCAAAACCTTTACTTGATTACTTGAATGCTTTCTGGCCTTGTCTCTGATGTTTCATTTTTTATTTTTATTTTGAAAAGAAATAAAACAACAAAAGAAAGAAAGGAAAAAAAACTAAAACAAAAGAATAGACTAGGCAGAAAAAAATAAAAGTAAAACACAACTAAGCTAAATGACACTTCCCAAAAAAAAAGAACAAAAAGAAACACTAAGCTAAGTTCATCAAATAAGCAGATAGGCATAAAGGAAAATAAAAAAAAAACTAGGAAAACTAATAACAAACCAGACTCAACAAAACAAAAACTCAACAAAAATAGCCTAGTGCATCAAAAATGGTCAAGCACTCAAAATTGAGAAACCACGCACTGCAATTGCGTTCCAAACAAATGGAAACAAATTTCCCAAAGAGACGGACAAATGCAAGAATCACGCCACTTTTTATTATCTGTTCTCACATAATAAAGGCCCTTTTACTCAATACCAAATAAAACCACGCACCTTTGTACTCAGTACCCACAAACTTAATGGGTAATAAAATGCACGATGAACACCTCAAAAACACAAGAAATAAAACCCAAAATACTCACGCCCCTAAATAAAAATTACTTGCCTTTTCAATACCAATTTAATACAATCACGATCCTTTTATAACTCTCACAATCGAACCATCCACAAAACAATTCGCTCTTTCGTCTCTTTTTTATTTCTTTCTAGAATCGATTCAATTTGAATCGGATTGGGGTTTTGTGATTTGGGGTCTGATTTTGACTTAGGGGTTCGATCTTTTGATTGCGTGGATCTGCGTGTTGGGGTGTGAAGAGGTGGATGGGCGGCTTCAGGTGTGGTGGTAAGATTTGAATGGTGATGTGTTTGTGGCAAGAGAGGTGGAGGACGATGTATGAATTGTGGAATTGATGGTGGTTTGGTTGTTGTTTGTTGAAAGAAGTGGATTTTGATTAAGGGATGATGATGGTTGAAGGTGTGAACAATGAAGATGAGGAGAATGTCATAGGCAGAAGAAATATGAAAGAAAAAAAAAACAGAAGAAAGAAGAAATATGAAGAGAGAAAGTAAAGAAAATTTGTTTTTTTGTTGTTGTAAAAGTAAAAAACAAAATGTAAAAGGGAAAGAAAAAAAATAGTAGAAAAGAAATAAATTGAAAAAAAAAGGAAAGAATTCAAGTGGCAATGTAGAGAATTAACTACAGGGCAAAGAAAGGAAAGTTTTCAAAAAGAGATTTTTTTTTCCAAAGGAAAGTAGAAATCAATGTATTGGAAAGAGGAAAGAGTGAAAAGGAAAGAAATTAAAGAAATTTTTTTTTTCATTGTAAAAGTAAAAAAGAAATGCACAAGGAACAGAAAGTTGAAAAAGGGAAAGGATTAATCGAAAAAAAAGGAAAGAAATCAATGATAACAATTGGAAAACCGGCAAATTCTTTTGACTGTTGATGAACGGTTCGTGGTTGAATTGGCTCTAGGGGGAGCGATGGTGGGAAGAGGATTTGGGTAGTTTGAGCGATGGTGGGGAGTTTGGGGTGTAGAAAATAATGTATGAGTTGATGGCCAGAGAAGAAATTTGTAAAGAGAAGAAGGGAAGCAATGTACAGAGAAGGCAAGAACTTGTAAAGTATGAAAGAAATTGAAAATGGGTAAAAAAAAAAAATTATTGTAAAAGTAGAAAGAGAATGTAGAAGACTGGAAATAAAATGAAAAGATGGAAAGAAATAATGGAAAATTGAAAGAATTTTGTTTTTGTTAGGCTTGTAAAACAAGAAAGAAATTTGTATAAAGGAGGAGAATGATTGAGAAAAAAGAAAAGAAATAAAAGAAAAAGAATGGAAAAGACAGAAAATCAATGAAAAAGGCAAGTTAATTTTTTTTTTCTTATTTGGAAGATTACGGTATCATTGAACAACACCAAATCTAACCAATCAAGTTTTTTTTTTAATATATAGACAAGAACATAGAAGTAAAATATGAACAAAAACTAACACGAATCAAAAAAAAAAAATTAATCGATACCTCCCCGGCAACGGCGCCAAAAACTTGATCGTCGCTTTTCTATGAACTAGAAAAGCGCAAAATTTTAAAATAAATTCTGCAAGCGCACAGATCGTTTAGTATGCAGGTCGAACACAGGGAGGTAAATTAAATCAAATTATTTATATAATTTCGTGGGTGAGTTAGATAAATCTTGAAGATGAGATAAAATTGAAATTAGAATTCAATTCAGAACAAATCTAATTGAACCGATAACTAAAGTTGTAATTATCAATAAAAACAAGTAAAACTGCAATTGAATGAATTATAGATTTGAATCTAATCGAATCTATAATCAATTCAATGATTAAAAATAAAACAGATTGCGAGAAATAAAATTGCAGAATAGAAATAAATTAACAGGAAAATAAAATTAGGATTACCACTGAATCTAATCAGACGGTCAATCACTAATGAATATTAAAATTGCAATAGCAATTGTGTTCTAGCAAATTTAATTGACTAGACAACACAAATTGCCATAAAAATAAAAATTACTGAATTTGAAGAAAAGAGAGCTTTATTAATGGAGAATAGAATACAGGAAAATTCGGATGGTGGCTACAATGAAATTACAAGGGTATTTATAGGATAGATAGCCAAACCCTAACCCTAATTACAAATGATAGATGGGCCTTAGGGAATTCACCAAAAGAGTTTACAATGAGAATCTCAAATGGGCCTTAATAAATCTATTAAATCTTTGGCCTTTCTTCTTTTCCTCTTGGTTCTTTCACAAGCTTCCCTTGATTAGAGAAATTCTTGGTCTTTCTACCAATCATTTTCTTGTCCAACAGCAACTAGATGTGGCATCTTCATATGCAAATCTTCAAAATATAAATATATAGCAATTTGATCTCCATTTCTTTACTTTTCTGGTTGCATGCGGGCGGGGTTGGAATATCAGTAAAAGTAACAAAACAATACCATATTTATTTATATACAATAGATAAGATATAAGAGCATAAAATAAACACAGTTCTATGTCAATCACTAACCTTGGGTCATTATTAGGCTCAATGCTTAACTACCCACATTGGATAGGTATTGTTGTGACTACTGGACAGCCGGGCGGGTCCAGGCAGGTTTACATCACAACTCGATCCAACTTCGGGTTAAGCATACTGTGTTTTCAAAATTTACATATTTTATTACTTATCAATTTTATGTAAATGTCATATCTTTTATTCTTGGGTATATCAATTCATACCTCTTAAATGTCATTGTTGTTGGCATGTGCCAACCATGCCAACATATATATTTTTCATGTTTTTCACCCAACGTTATTACCCCCGTTTGTACGTTCGCAACATTATAACATGTGTTGGGCTTGTCACAATTCAGCCCAACTTTATAAATGTGACAAAAAAGGGAAAACAAGAACATGTAATACATAAAGGTGTGTGACGCATGAACTTGCAATTTAGCGATTCAACTAACATATAATATGGGTCATGTGAACTTGCACTCAAATCAAAGTATAACTAAGTAGGTGACATATGAAATGGCATTGTTTATGCATATACAAACTTGTGTTTAACCATGTTTAAATTGGCATAATGTCAACCACAAAACTAGCATGTTGTATATTCACCAAAATGTCCAATTTTAATATCTAATCATATAGCATATTTCAACATGAACTTGCATAGTTAATGAAACCCAAACGATACTTAACATAAATCCAATTATACTTGCAAATAAACAAAAGAATGATATCATAGGTTTTGGGTCGTGTAGGCATAAAAGGTTTCAAATCTAGAACATGTTTACATAAGCCTTAATTTAGACTTAGTGAATGTATATAGTCCATGCCATAGGCATAAACATAAAGGGATCAAATTCTAGTTTTTGCCATAAACTTCCAAGTGCCATTGTTTTCATATATAATTGTTCAATAGGCTTGCATCAATCAATTTATACCACAAACATCAATACACAAGTCATGATAGAACCATTACAATACACAGAATTTATACAATAACACAATTCTATTTTCATTTACATCGAATCGCATCACGGTTTTTATTCATATTCTGAAAGGTAACTATACTTACAACGAATGCAGAATCTTGAATTCTGGATTCTGAATTCTGAAATTGAGATGCGCTCCTTTGGGTAGACTAACGTTGCGTTGATTAATTTGATTAAACTATAATCTTCTTCTTAATTTGATTCGTCTCTAGGCTTTTCTCTCTTGACGGCTATGCTCAATTCCTCCTTGGCAGCATGACGACTCCCATCTTATTTTTTGTGTGAATTTTCAGTTGAGACTTAAGGTGTATTTATAGATATTTAAATTGTTTTAAAACGTCAGATGAAGACAGGAGGAATCTAGACCATATAAAGTTCAAAGAGCCAATTAAGAGGTGACATGTCAGCCCTAGTGACACATCGAGCCATAGAAATTCGAGCCAGAGCCGGACCTAACCAGCCAGGTCGACTAGGTAGGTCGACTGGCAGGTCGACACCCAGGTCGACACTATGGTCGACCTGGGGTGACCAGGTCGACATCATGGTCGACCCTATGGTCGACTGGTCCCTGGGCGGGAATTTTCCAGCCCAGCCTAGTTTGAACCTGTTTTTTGAATTTTGAATTTTAAACTGAGTTTTTTGAATTTAAATTTTTTTTCTGAAACTTCTGAAGGTCATAACTCCTTCATACGGAGTCCGATTCACGCAAAATCGGACTCTATCTCAAGCAGAATTCCGAGATGAACACAATGGCATAAACCATTTCCCTTAATTCTTTCATGTAGAATTAATTACACTTTAGTTTGTGAAGCTTAATATTATAGAATTCACGGGGTGTTACATTTTAATTTACCGGGGCCACATACGACCTCAAAAAATTATAGAAAAATTATTTGTAGTTATGTTTTGACGATGCGGTTCTAACAAGACTAATTTCATCGAATTCCGAGCCCGTTTTCCAAATGGCTATTTTAAAGGCCAATATTTTATATTAAAATATATATAAATTCTACAGTGACTTTTCTAGATTTTAAACTGGACATATCTTTCAAAATATAAAGTAAAATTTCAGTTTTTTAGATTCGTTAGAAAGATACGATTAAACAGATTTAATTATTTCTTGTTTCGCTCAGTTCTGATTTAAAATGAATCATGTACATTCGGTCAAAGTTTGAAATCGAATTTTCGAAGTGCAGCGCTGTTTTAAACTCACTTTTAATTAACTCTAAATTTATACGTTTGAAAATAAATTTTTAGTCATTATTATTTAAAATAAATTATTTTAAACATTAAAAATCCATTAAAATTCCTAAAATATAATTTTGCCCCAAAATTCTTGGTTGTTACAGTCTCCTCCACTTAAGATCTTTTCGTCCTCGAAAAGGAACATAGCTAGTAGTTGTTCAATTAACCAACTCACCTTTTTATTTTGTTTATTGGTTTCAATAATTTTGTTAGTGAAATTAATTATCATTTTAATATTTTATTTAGTTAAACTAATAATCAAACATCACAACCAGCAATCAATTAGGTGATTAACTTGTCAAATTTATATATATAACTTTTATATATAGTCAAAAATCATATTTTTAGTGCAAATCACAGCAATGTGTCTTAACTAAGTTTTGGTTCTCATACCAGTCGATGGAAATATATAGATATCCCACTTTCGAGACTCGAACATAAATACTGATGATGGAGCTCCATCGTCAGAATCATCTCCGGGCGACTAGAGTGTGATTCTATATCTATCCAGTATATTAAAACTTCGAATATCCATTAATTACTCATATATTCGAAATTTTTATATACTCGATTGTCCAAATTAAAATATAATAATATACTCAAATACGTATCTTAAGATAAAATTTTCAAAACTAAATTTTGTTTTTATTTTTAAAGAAAATAATACTCTTTACACTCGTTCTAGGATACTACTGATCCTATCTCCAACGAGTTATTCTTATTGGATATTACTAATCCAATCTCTGATGAATTCTTTCGTTCGGTTCTAATGTGTTTTGTTCTCGAGTTCTGTAAACCAAAGCTCCGATACCAAATGAAACGACCCAAACTTCCCCGTAAAGGAAAGCCTGGATTGCTTTGAGAACAACACATATCAGAACACAAATTGAAGAACATTTTATTGCTGATTACAACAATTACATCAGAGTACAAGAATATAACGGAGTATGAATACTTATTACACAATAGAATACAATAATATCATAGTTTTAAATTACATTTAGATAGCAGCGGGAAATAAAAAAATATAATGGAAGGAATACACGGATACAGATCTTTTCGAATACCGCTTCAGCTGTAAGCCTGGATACTGTAAATATATCTGCAAAAGCTACTTGATTGCCCGTGTGGAAAATATGGGCACCCGAGTTTGCCAGTGAAACAAACTACAGGTCAGTCATGGGACTGGTATGAGAAATCTAACTTACTTATCTAATAATAAGGCTAATCACAGGACCACGCCGCTAACGCGGAACGGGTTTACTCCATTGGATTGCAGTGCATAAAATAAAGTAAATCATTAAACAATGCAATGCTTTTTAGAAAATTGAAACCATTATAAGACTAAAGTCCCATCACACAATGCAACGCAAACCGGACGATAGAGTTTTACCTTATAATGGTCAAAAGATGCTTGATACGATAAAACGCATTTAATATTAGTGTGTATATGTTTTCATAAAAACATTTCAATCATATTGTATCAATCGTAGACGGCATAGTACCCCATCCTACTATGTCGCCATACTCGTTCTACAATTAAAACCACAAGGTCGTATTGGAAATTGAGTTTCCATCATGAGTCAAGGCTAGGGGCAAGCTCCTCTCCGATTCTAGACACTCTAGCAAATGCCTCAGGGCCCGGACGCTGGCGAACCCTTGGAGCGGTAGGGCTGGTTCACACCTGCGTTAGTGGATTAGTTATGCCTGTACACACGCTTCCCGATCCGTTTGGACCTCCATATGGCCACTAACGGCCTATAAATCTGAGGCGCCTCAAAATCCATCATCCACATAAGTAAAATGTCAGCGCTGATAGATCCCTGACATCACTCTAGCTAGAAAGAAACGTGTGCACTCCCTACGGTCCATATCCCATTTTTGACTCATACCGGGGTGTGAGGCTCGCGAAGTCACCCTATACACAAAGTTATGTCGTAATAGGCTATACTTTGATCATCCCACAAACAAAAGCCTTGATCAATTGCATATTGGCATGCCACATTGACAATTCACGCCATGCGATCAATCACTATTAATATATACCAGGGTGTTGAGCAGAGTATAAATTCTCCATCACCAATCAGATATACATTAATAAAAATCAATTTAATTCACATGGAACGAAATCCAATGTTAGACACGCATCCATTTACAAGTCCGTTCTGGGTCTGAACGAAACCGGAGACACCTGAGAGGTCCGCGCATATCCGGTCAATCAACAATACGTCCGGACGGTAACCACTGTAGCCCCTTCAAGGTAGCTACTTTAATCATGGGCATCAGTAGCAACACATCCATTCGATGTGAAGATCGTCGGTCTTCAATCGCCGTCTTCAACTTTGACTCTTCATCGTCGTAGTGATTATTCGGAATGGGTTAAACCCGGTCTTTCCGAATAACTCGCGTATTTTTATAATTACAAATCAAGTGCTATAAAAACACATCCAACACCTCATTCCAATTCAGAATATCCTAAGACAAATTCTTTAAATTTATCCTTAAATCTTTCCTTTAAAGATTTATTAAAACCCCAATTTGGTTTTAAATATCAAAAATCATTATCCAATGATCATTTAAATTTAAGAAATTAATCTTACCTTAACTATGTTAAAGAACTAATGTCATTTAAAACATAGTTCACGGTAAACCCAAAATCATCTTCCATAAAATATGGAATCTTCACAGAAATCAAATCAATATATAATCGTTATAAATTTTTGTATCCGACCAATAATATAAATCGAATAACGGCAAAGCCTCTTAAATTCCATATGTAGTATCTGTTTTTTTCTATAGAAGCTTATCTCGGTTATTATTAATTCGAATTCCATTCAACTCAATTTAATATATTAAATGGGAAAACTTGGCTTTTGGAAATTCCCATTTAAATCTGTAACGAACTGGGATTTTCGACTCCGAAAATCAACATCAAACTACCATGTTGACCATTCAGACATCGAACATTCCAGATCATTAATAGAAAGAAGTTAGAGGGTGAGATAAGAAAGAAAGAAATATTAGAATAGAAGAAGAAGAAGAAACAACACAACCCAGAGTCTCACATCGCAGCGGAACAAATTATAATACAGAAATAACCTTTATTGACAGCTTTTGAAATACTTACAATATCAGAGTACACATCTGGACAGTGATACTAATCTGTCCTCATATAACACACAGCGGAATAATAATATCATACGTCTGGACTCTTCCAACTCATCTCTTCACAGCAGTCGATAACCTGAACCTGTACAACCCGGCCTAACCCGAGCATTTACAAAACACCGGGTCAGTCTGGTGAACCAGAGTGAGATAAACTCGCACAGTGTAAGGGTAAATCATCCAATCATGATTTTAAAGTTAAAAATCTTTTCGAAGAAAAGGATAATCGTAAGACCAAATCCACACATAAACACGGACGGTTTTTACCTTACGATAACCCAAAACAGTTTTGAAACCAATATCTTTTCTGATATTATAATAATGTCTAAATACAAGTAAATAACAATCTAGTGGGACGCTTGCATCTCACGCTCCACATATATAGTATACAATCAAAACCCGCAGGCGCTTATTGGAGATTGGATTCCAACTTGACAAGGTATGGGTCCACCTTCCGATAGTGTATCTCTAGAGACGAATACACTGGGTTCAACAAGAACTTCTTGCAACCCGGCCCTCACATGACCGACCCCTCATTTCGCTTGAGAGTATCGAATGTATATCACCGACGGTTGGGATCAGCAACCGTCTCCCGATAAGGGACAGCATCGAAACATAGATTTAAGAAGCAAATAGGATTTCCTCTAGATAGGTGATCATACACCCTAATGGGAGCGACCCACATAGCCATGCTGCCTGCCCGATTTTTGTCATTTCCAGGTTGATGAGGCTTGAGGTCAGAATTAACTCTTGACATCTGGTCGCCATTCACTTTGAATGCCACATCGTCAGATCCGTCAGATATCACTAATTGACGACCCCAAAAATACCCTAGCAGTTAAGCTAAGAGAACGGCAAATCTCCGCCAACAACTATCGTACGTTTGAAGAAATCAACATACGTGACCCTTTGGAAATACTCTGTCAGACACTCGTCCATATACATCATCCAGGAACAGGATGAACCGAAGGCACTCTCCTACCGCATCCATATAGGAATCACCCCATGGATCAATAGCGAGAAGTCCTCGCAACCCGTAGATTCCAACCACGACAGAATCACAGCTTATCTCCGCTTGCCAGGCAGAGAATCTTAGTGGTTCTTCCGTTTATGAAGATCCACGGTCTTCAATGCTCCATCTCGACCATCTTCTGAGGTCTTCACGTATTTGTTGGTCGGAATGGTTTTCGAATATACATTCGATCCTGGTCTTTCCATACCAACAATCGTATTGGACATGATTTGATAGTCGGTGTTTTAACTATCAAAATATACAGTGTTTCAATCATGACACTCCAATGAGTTCACTGGTCCAGTATTCAGCATCACTTGGCCTCTAACAAACTGATTTACTTTGTTAAATCAAAACTTCTAACTCTGTTAATATTTAAAAATACGATATTTGAATACTTCTAATTCGATTTAACTCTAATCGATTAACTCTCATTAGACTTAAATCCATTCGCTTGACTCTAGATCGCAGCGATCACAATGGTTACGCCTGATTCCCTCAGGAAACATCCGACCGCCGTAGGCTATCTGCAGCCCTGCGAATTACGCTAGCAGTCGTACGCAATGGCAACTTACCTTGAATACTATGTGATTTTATTTCCTATCTCGTACTTATCAATCTGATTTACATCGGAACTTGCTTTATAAAATCAATTAAAAATAATTTAAAGTCTTACATAAATAAAATATTTATTTCTTTCTCTTGAATAACTTTTATTCAAAATAATATGTTCAAAAATCTATCTCCAGTTATAAAATACATTTTATAACTTCATCTCTATCGACTCACTTGACGGTGAATCAATATCTATAAAACGGTTGATTTTCTAGGCCATATGCCGCTAAATACCCAACCAATATCACCCGTTGGTTTAAACTAACAGATGTTGAACATTCAATAATCAACCATCAAATCAAACACTCCAAACAGGGCAGTTCATATATGATGATATGAAATAAATAATATAGTTGAGGAATCCGGTTGGATCCCTCTGTAACACCCCACACCCGCTATAGTCACTCACTAAGGGAATGCCATAGCATCGGTGGAGTATTTTTAGTGAGTATAGAACAGTAAAATTACAACAAGACAGATATAATGTAATACTTGAAAATTTAAAACATCATCTCATAGCAGCGGAAAGTAAAACATGTTTGGTTACATCATAAAACCATAACAAGAGTCAAGTACAAAATATCCATCCTGAATAAAATAAGTACATAATCCCACTACTCATAACAAATAGCCATAACAGAAAAGATAAGATAAGCTGAGCTCTACATCTACGGTCCAAGCTCCAAGAGATAGATAAAGCAAACTGATCAAAGCCCACTAGCACTAGGCCCAACCTGAGGACCTGAAGGAAAAAGATAAAAACAACGGGGGTCAGACATAAGCCTGAGTGAACCCTATCTCCTTAATAATACAATTATTAAAGTAATTAGGGTATGATATGAACTCGGTATGGTATCTTTGGGGATAATGACTACACTAAGTTGCCCACGAACACAGGACGAACTAAGATAACCGTAAAGACGCATCTACCCACCCAAGGATAATTACTAACTGCACCACACCAGTTCTACCCACCAAGAGTAATTCCTACTTAAAGGTTGATCCCATCTAAAGACTTGGAAAATATAACTAGTAGTTTCTGGTACTTCTAGCTGACCACGTAGGTGCCGTCTGCCCCCTACCTCCACTAGGTGTATAACTGACCACGTAGGTGCCGTCTGCCCCTACCTCCACTAGGTGTACCTAGTAATCTTACCCAGTAGTTTCGTGTACCCCTACATAGGTGCCGTCTGCCCCTATCTTTACTAGGTGTACCCACTACCCCCCATCGATCGGCTCCCTACCGTAGATACCCGTGCTGGTCCCACAGTGGGGTGTATCACTGCCCTAAAGTGGCTACCCAATACTAACGGTGCACGGCTTTATATCTACACGATGCAACAACGGCTTATCTACCAGCCCGGGCCCACACACGCATATGAAACCCGTTGGACTTGCGTTGCCACCGCTACCCCGTTTTGGCCTCTTATAATCAAGCCCAATATGCGTGTCCCGTCACTCGACATGGGTCGAGCCCACAAAGATACGTTTGGGATATTGGTTGAAATGGGCCCCCACAAGCTACTGCTTAAGCTTGTCATTTTATCTAGTGCATCCCACTTAACCCCTTTTTATAATCATGCCCCCTTACATGTTAAGGTTTGGTTAAGTCATCCACTTATATTACAATTGCCACTTAAGGCACCCACTAGATTTCCGCATGCCACCCAAGGCACTTACTTGATTCCCCCATGCCACCCAAGGCACTTACTTAACCCTTTAATCATGTTTAATTACATGTTCCGCTTTGGTTAAGTATTCTAATCGTATTTTCTATTGCCACCCAAGGCAACCCACTAGTTTCCTCATGCCACCCAAGGCACCCCCACTAGTTCTACATGCCACCCAAGGCACCCACTTAACCCCTCATGTCCCACTACATGCTAATATGGTTAAGTGTTTCTTAATTAATTAAGACCGTGATTCCCCATAAAGACCTCCCACATTAGACTGGCTGTTATGACCGCCTGGTTAAGCCGGTAGGGTCCGGGCAGTCTTACGTCATAACAGAGTCTAACCTCGTGTCTTTACTTTAATCACGTATTTAATTTGTGCCTAAGACCTCTCACATTAGACTGGCTGTTATGACCGCCTGGTTAAGCCGGTAGGGTCCGGGCAGTCTTACGTCATAACAGAGCCTAACCTCGTGTCTTAGTCGATTAATTACACCTAATTAATCACCCCCATATTAATTATCCCTAATTAATATCAATTTATTCATAACATGGGTAGACCTAACTCAATAGGTAAATTCCCATGGGGTAGACCTAACTCAATAGGTAAATTCCCACTTATGTTAATTAATTTTTTATGGTATGCTTAATCATACCCATTTCAACATACTTTTAATTAACATATTAATTAACCCCATCGTTCCCCACGTAAATCGTCATTATGACATAACATAATAAAGGGAAGATTTACCACACATAACATGGGTTTAGCATATAACTTTATCATGGGTTAGAGGATGTCAACTTGCATATATGAGCATGTATTAACCCAACTATATTCAACCCAAACTTGCATATTATCAAACATGTGTCTTACATAACATGTTGCATATGAACTTACATATCATCAAACATGTGATTTGCCTAACATGTAGAACTTGCATTTTAGCATATACTTAACTTGCATAAGCACTCACATACTTGCATAAGCATTCATATACTTGCATAAGCTTGCATATCATGTTAAACTTGCATTTCAACATATACATAACTTGCATAAACATTCACATACTTGCATGGGCTTGCATATTATGTTAAACTTGCATTTCGACATATACATAACTTGCATAAACATTCACATACTTGCATAGGCTTGCATATTATGTTAAACTTGCATTTCAACATATACATAACTTGCATAAACATTCACATACTTGCATAGGCTTGCATATTATGTTAAACTTGCATTTCAACATATACATAACTTGCATAAACATTCACATACTTGCATAGGCTTGCATATTATGTTAAACTTGCATTTCAACATATACATAACTTGCATAAACATTCACATACTTGCATAGGCTTGCATATTATGTTAAACTTGCATTTCAACATATACATAACTTGCATAAACATTCATATACTTGCATAAGATGTTAAACATGCATATAAGCATATACACGACTTGCATAAGTACTCACATACTTGCATAACATGTTTGCATAATGGATCCATATTCACTTAGTGTTTTGCATCATAAACATCATGAAACAACTTGCATAAAAATATCATGATTACATATTATGAAACTTGCATGACATAAGGCATATAACTTGCAAAACACATAATATTCACTACATCAAGCTTGCATAAATATATGGATCCACAAACATAGCCATACTTTATCACATCTTATCATAATCAATTCAATAATTGATTATTAAGGGGATAGAAGCTCACCAAAACAAGATTAGCAAGTTAAATGAAGCAAATCCCAATGATTAAGTAGAAGAAGATGTAGATTAGCTTGCAAACCCTCTTAGGATTTTTAGTGGAGGCTCTCCAATTTTCTAAGTGGTGGCATAATGGCCTTAGATCTATTTTTGGTAAGGATAAGGGGGGTATTAGGGTGTATATATAGATTAGTTAGATGTTTTAGGACCATAGGATATACCCTAGAACCAATCCTAGCCTTTAAAGCATGTCTTGGGGAAGAAGTCAAGTGTAGGAACCATTTAGGGCCCAAAAAAACAGCCCAAAACTCATCCCGGGCCTCAAAACATGAGCAGTTTTCGTTTTTGATTTTTCGTGAAACTTTGACGGGCCATAACTTGGTCATACGGACTCCGATTTACGAAAACTCGGACTCTATTTCGCGTATTTTTCCGAGACGAACGCAATGGCACAGCCCGTTTCCCCTGATTCAGAATATTAAATTTAATTCTGCTCTGATTTATGTTATAACAAGTTATTTAACATACGGGGTGTTACATTCTCCCCTACTTAAAGGATTTCGTCCCCGAAATCTCTAAGTCAAGAAGAACGTATCCTACCAACCAAACAACCATCTACTCAACCATCAAACACTAGCATCCATTGTCCTTAAAGTTTCTAATGTTGTATGAACATATGCAAAAAGTGTGTGTATATGTTCCCTATCTAATGCAAAATCAGGCGGTCTACTGATTCAGTTGACCTCCTTAATGCAAACCATGATAGTGTCATGCATCCAATATGTATGCGAAAGAACCCTATCGACACATACTATTTCTACATGCGTGCACAATCATTCACCGAATAAATGCATCATCCATATGATAGCACAACCATCATACATCCATTAATATAGCTACCTACACACATTTATATGCAATATGCAATATGAAGTGATTGAGCCGATCTAGTGCCTAAAGTGTGTGTATATGCATCCACGAGCAACCACTAGCAAACACTTGCATCCACTTGCATCCATCAATCATAACATATCTCAAACACATGTTTCAACCATAGGTTTACCCTATCTAAAAGGTCAAAGGTGCTAACGAGAGGACATACTAAGGACAAGATAAGTACAAGATAGGCAATAAAGGAGAAGTTAAAGAACATACTCTCGAAAAGAAAAGGGTACAAAGAACGCATCTTCGCTTCCGTCTCCCAAGTAGCATTGCTCTCGTCATCTCCCCATTGCACTTTGACTAGCTGAACCTCTCTGTTTCTCAACTTCTTAATCTCTGACCCAAGGATGCGAGTAGGAGCTCGTCGAATCGTCGCATCACGCTCTACTTCCACTTCTCTAAGCAAGCTCGGCTCTACCACCTCTGCGGTCTCATGTAGGCACTTCCTCAAATGTGACACATGGAAAACATCATGTATACCACTAAGTCTGTCTGGCAACTCCACCCTATATGCCATCCGTCCAATTCTTTCCTTGACAGGAAACGGTCCTACAAACCTCGGTGCTAACTTCCCAGCGGATCCAAAGCGAACAACATTCCGTAATGGAGACACTTTGACAAAAACCATGTCCCCAACTTCAAACTCAAGATCAGTCCTCCTCTTATCTGCATAAGATTTCTGTCTGTCTTGCGCTGCTTTCATCCTTCTTCGAATCAAATCAACCTTCTCTGAAGTCTCTCGAACCATATCGGGCCCTAGCAAGATCTTATCCGTAGATTCCCACCAACATGTAGGTGATTGACAAGGCCTTCCATAAAGAGCTTCAAAAGGTGCCATGCCAATACTAGACTGGAAGCTGTTGTTATATGCAAACTCCACCAAAGGAAGATGCTCTTCCCATGTACCTCCAAAATCCAAGATACAAAGCCTCAAAAGGTCTTCCAAAACACGGTTCACCCTCTCGGTCTGGCCGTCTGTCTGAGGATGATATGCGGTGCTCAAACACAACTGAGTCCCCACCGCCTCCTGTAAACTCTTCCAAAACTCACTAGTGAAGATAGGATCTCGATCACTCACTATGCTGGAAGGTACCCCATGCAATCGAACTATCTCTCGAAGATATACAAAAGCTAGCCATGGAGCAGTCCACTTACTCTTCACAGGTATGAAATGGGTGTTCTTAGTAAGTCTGTCTACCACCACCCAAATTCCTGCATTACTCTTTCTCGATCTGGGTAACCTGTCAATAAAATCCAACGAGACGCTGTCCCACTTTCATTGCGGAACCTCCAATGGGTGAAGCAACCCACCTGGTTTCTTTCACTCCGTCTTCACTCGTTGGCACACCAAGCATCGAGCGACATGCTCGGCCACATCTTTCTTCATACCGGCCCAGAAGAAAGTCCTTTTCATGTCCTGGTACATCTCGTCCCCATCGGGATGAATGGTCATCCTAGAACGGTGTGTATCATCAAGAGTAGCCTTCCCCAAACCCTCGTCTTGCGGTACACAAAGTCTACCGTCTCTACACAAGCACCCCCTATCATCTAGGGTGTACCTACTCAAATGGCTGGACGACTCCCCCCTTATGAGCTTTTCTACTAACTCAACCAACTGTGGGTCGCCCCTCTGTGCTTCTCCAATCCGCCCCAAAAGAGTAGGTCTAACTTCCAAAGAAGCTAGCAAACCGGGTACAAAGTCAACGGAAGGTCTAAAGTCAAACTTAGAAATAAACTCTAAGCTCCGTCGTTCAACGAACAATGAACTCAAGGACAACCTTTTTCTACTTAAGGTGTCCGTTACCATGTTACCCTTACTCATAGGATGCTAAGGATCCCATCCACTTTTGCTGTCTTAAGACTATGCGTTCGAAGAGTCTCCAACACTTCCCTAAGATGTAGGGCATGCTCTTCTCCACCAGAATATCATCCAAAATCATCACAACTGTCTCCCACGCAGACCACCCTAGTCGAATTCGGCATCCCCCAAATGCAAGCCCCAAAGGCCTAAACCAATATCAGACAAACACCCAAGGGATACCTCCTTCGAACTCAGACGACCTACGTGAGATGATACTAGTAAAAATGGCTAAATAATTAAGCCCTTGACCAATTCTGGATGTTCTCGCCAGTCTCGCTCCAAAACCGTCGTTTATCCTATACTGGCCCTGCTCAGCCTATTGAGCACATACGAAAACTTATTTCGCTCCTAGAAAAGACCCAGATGTCATCTACAAAGACCATCACGAACTTATTTAGGTACTCCCTGAACACCCTTCTCAACAAAGTATGCGGGGGCGTTCGTCAAACCCAATGGCATCACCAGCCACTCATAAAAGAAATCATCCGGAGTCCTAAAGGCAGTATTCTCTATACTATTCTCAGCCACTCTCAACTGATGAAATCCCGTGGCTAAGTCCTACTACAAAAATACTGAGGCGCCAGCCAACTGATCAAGGAGATCATTAATCCTCGGCAATGGGTATCTATTCTTCTTTGTGAGTTTCTTTAGTTCCCTTTAGCCTACACAAAGTCTGAGGGACCCATCCGCCTTCATAACAAAAACTACTGGAGCACCCCACTCCGATATACTTCGTCTTATGAGCCCCTTCTCAAGCAAATCGCCTACTTACTTATGGAGTTCCCTCCTCTCACTAGGAGCCATGTGGCACACTGGCCAAGATACTGGTTTGGTATTATCCACCAGATATATTCGGAAGTCAATCTCCCGCTTCGGAGGTAAGCCCTTCACCTCCTCAAACACATCCGGGTATTCCCGGACCGCTCTAACAGATCGCAGACTCTAGACCAACGTGTCAGGCGATTCTAGATACCTTAGCATAACAGATTCTATGGGATTATAAGAGATCTCGAGAGTGTTACTCAGGCGGCCCATAAGCCTAACAACTCTCCCTTCAAAATGAAGAACAGCACTCCTACTGGATAACCAGTCCATGCCCAAAATTAACCCATAGCCCGTGAAGCCCAACAAGCATCACATCTAAACTCAACGCTAAGTATAGAAACTTTCAAACCCAAACATATCATGGAGCCCCAACTGGGTTTGAAACAACTAAGGGATCATCTACCAAACTGGTGTCTAAGTGCAGTGACTCAACTAACAATGGTGGGATAAACGAACTCGATGCGTCAGAATCAAATAAAGTTCGAATTGGATGATAAAGAAATCCAACCTCCAATCTAGACGGTCTTATCCCCATCTGGTACCCTAGTCGTGAGGGAATACAACTACCTTCCAGAAGATTCCATACCTTGCCCTTGCTTCTTTGGACAATCCTAATAAGGTGTCCTATTCCTCTCAAAAGGATAACCACTTGCCTTCTTCTTCCTTATTCCCACTCGTAACTTCCCACCAATGAGGTTTCATCCTTCATTAACCAAACAACTATTTGAGCCTTCCTCCCATCGTCTATCCAATAGATACCTACCAGTCCTCCTCCTTCTTGAACCAACTTCTAATCCGACTAATGTCTAAGTCCCTTGAAGTGGTTTTCCATCCTTATCTATCTTAGAGAGATCATCTATACGCGGAGGGGAAACTCAAAACGAGAGAAAGGAAGAGATTCAAAATGGAGAATTCGAAAGATATAGATATGGCTATTGGGGATTATGCTTTTCTTTCAAAAACTTTTCTCTTAAAAGACATGTTTTTGAAAATACTCCTTTCCAAAAATATTCTTAGAAAATAGTTTTTCTAAAAATTTTATCTGTTCCGGTAACCTTAAGCTCTGATACCACGTGTAACACCCCACACCCGCTATAGTCACTCACTAAGGGAATGCCATAGCATCGGTGGAGTATTTTTAGTGAGTATAGAACAGTAAAATTACAACAAGACAGATATAATGTAATACTTGAAAATTTAAAACATCATCTCATAGCAGCGGAAAGTAAAACATGTTTGGTTACATCATAAAACCATAACAAGAGTCAAGTACAAAATATCCATCCTGAATAAAATAAGTACATAATCCCACTACTCATAACAAATAGCCATAACAGAAAAGATAAGATAAGCTGAGCTCTACATCTACGGTCCAAGCTCCAAGAGATAGATAAAGCAAACTGATCAAAACCCACTAGCACTAGGCCCAACCTGAGGACCTGAAGGAAAAAGATAAAAACAACGGGGGTCAGACATAAGCCTGAGTGAACCCTATCTCCTTAATAATACAATTATTAAAGTAATTAGGGTATGATATGAACTCGGTATGGTATCTTTGGGGATAATGACTACACTAAGTTGCCCACGAACACAGGATGAACTAAGATAACCGTAAAGACGCATCTACCCACCCAAGGATAATTACTAACTGCACCACACCAGTTCTACCCACCAAGAGTAATTCCTACTTAAAGGTTGATCCCATCTAAAGACTTGGAAAATATAACTGGTAGTTTCTGGTACTTCTAGCTGACCACGTAAGTGCCGTCTGCCCCCTACCTCCACTAGGTGTATAACTGACCACGTAGGTGCCGTCTGCCCCTACCTCCACTAGGTGTACCTAGTAATCTTACCCAGTAGTTTCGTGTACCCCTACATAGGTGCCGTCTGCCCCTATCTTTACTAGGTGTACCCACTACCCCCCATCGATCGGCTCCCTACCGTAGATACCCGTGCTGGTCCCACAGTGGGGTGTATCACTCCCCTAAAGTGGCTACCCAATACTAACGGTGCACGGCTTTATATCTACACGATGCAACAACGGCTTATCTACCAGCCCGGGCCCACACACGCATATGAAACCCGTTGGACTTGCGTTGCCACCGCTACCCCGTTTTGGCCTCTTATAATCAAGCCCAATATGTGTGTCCCGTCACTCGACATGGGTCGAGCCCACAAAGATACGTTTGGGATATTGGTTGAAATGGGCCCCCACAAGCTACTGCTTAAGCTTGTCATTTTATCTAGTGCATCCCACTTAACCCCTTTTTATAATCATGCCCCCTTACATGTTAAGGTTTGGTTAAGTCATCCACTTATATTACAATTGCCACTTAAGGCACCCACTAGATTTCCGCATGCCACCCAAGGCACTTACTTGATTCCCCCATGCCACCCAAGGCACTTACTTAACCCTTTAATCATGTTTAATTACATGTTCCGCTTTGGTTAAGTATTCTAATCGTATTTTCTATTGCCACCCAAGGCAACCCACTAGTTTCCTCATGCCACCCAAGGCACCCCCACTAGTTCTACATGCCACCCAAGGCACCCACTTAACCCCTCATGTCCCACTACATGCTAATATGGTTAAGTGTTTCTTAATTAATTAAGACCGTGATTCCCCATAAAGACCTCCCACATTAGACTGGCTGTTATGACCACCTGGTTAAGCCGGTAGGGTCCGGGCAGTCTTACGTCATAACAGAGTCTAACCTCGTGTCTTTACTTTAATCACGTATTTAATTTGTGCCTAAGACCTCTCACATTAGACTGGCTGTTATGACCGCCTGGTTAAGCCGGTAGGGTCCGGGCAGTCTTACGTCATAACAGAGCCTAACCTCGTGTCTTAGTCGATTAATTACACCTAATTAATCACCCCCATATTAATTATCCCTAATTAATATCAATTTATTCATAACATGGGTAGACCTAACTCAATAGGTAAATTCCCATGGGGTAGACCTAACTCAATAGGTAAATTCCCACTTATGTTAATTAATTTTTTATGGTATGCTTAATCATACCCATTTCAACATACTTTTAATTAACATATTAATTAACCCCATCGTTCCCCACGTAAATCGTCATTATGACATAACATAATAAAGGGAAGATTTACCACACATAACATGGGTTTAGCATATAACTTTATCATGGGTTAAGAGGATGTCAACTTGCATATATGAGCATGTATTAACCCAACTATATTCAACCCAAACTTGCATATTATCAAACATGTGTCTTACATAACATGTTGCATATGAACTTACATATCATCAAACATGTGATTTGCCTAACATGTAGAACTTGCATTTTAGCATATACTTAACTTGCATAAGCACTCACATACTTGCATAAGCATTCATATACTTGCATAAGCTTGCATATCATGTTAAACTTGCATTTCAACATATACATAACTTGCATAAACATTCACATACTTGCATAGGCTTGCATATTATGTTAAACTTGCATTTCAACATATACATAACTTGCATAAACATTCACATACTTGCATAGGCTTGCATATTATGTTAAACTTGCATTTCAACATATACATAACTTGCATAAACATTCACATACTTGCATAGGCTTGCATATTATGTTAAACTTGCATTTCAACATATACATAACTTGCATAAACATTCACATACTTGCATAGGCTTGCATATTATGTTAAACTTGCATTTCAACATATACATAACTTGCATAAACATTCACATACTTGCATAGGCTTGCATATTATGTTAAACTTGCATTTCAACATATACATAACTTGCATAAACATTCATATACTTGCATAAGATGTTAAACATGCATATAAGCATATACATGACTTGCATAAGTACTCACATACTTGCATAACATGTTTGCATAATGGATCCATATTCACTTAGTGTTTTGCATCATAAACATCATGAAACAACTTGCATAAAAATATCATGATTACATATTATGAAACTTGCATGACATAAGGCATATAACTTGCAAAACACATAATATTCACTACATCAAGCTTGCATAAATATATGGATCCACAAACATAGCCATACTTTATCACATCTTATCATAATCAATTCAATAATTGATTATTAAGGGGATAGAAGCTCACCAAAACAAGATTAGCAAGTTAAATGAAGCAAATCCCAATGATTAAGTAGAAGAAGATGTAGATTAGCTTGCAAACCCTCTTAGGATTTTTAGTGGAGGCTCTCCAATTTTCTAAGTGGTGGCATAATGGCCTTAGATCTATTTTTGGTAAGGATAAGGGGGGTATTAGGGTGTATATATAGATTAGTTAGATGTTTTAGGACCATAGGATATACCCTAGAACCAATCCTAGCCTTTAAAGCATGTCTTGGGGAAGAAGTCAAGTGTAGGAACCATTTAGGGCCCAAAAAAAACAGCCCAAAACTCATCCCGGGCCTCAAAACATGAGCAGTTTTCGTTTTTGATTTTTCGTGAAACTTTGACGGGCCATAACTTGGTCATACGGACTCCGATTTACGAAAACTCGGACTCTATTTCGCGTATTTTTCCGAGACGAACGCAATGGCACAGCCCGTTTCCCCTGATTCAGAATATTAAATTTAATTCTGCTCTGATTTATGTTATAACAAGTTATTTAACATACGGGGTGTTACACCCTCCAACCTGTTCTTCCCTGTAATCACATAGGTTATCTCAAATCAGACTATTCAGTTTTGTTTAACTGATAACAATAAATAATGGCCATTTAACATCAACCACACACAATTCAAACAATTCAATCATTTAAACACGTTTATAAATAAACGTGACCAACCAAGGTGAGTTACCTTTATTGGAACCAATCGTTAAAATTAACGATTTGGTCAGTTTAATTTCATCGGTTAAATCAACAGATAAGCAGATAACTAGCAAAACAGTCAACCATTGGCAAGCAGAGCACACAAAATAAAAATACCCAATTTATATAAAATATAAATGGGAAAACTGAGTGAGTTTAACTCACCTTGATTTCATCAGTCGATACGGTTTCAGATAATTTAATTATAAACTCCAGCAATCTCCGGTCTTGTCAAAAATTTTCCAAAATATATCGTTCCCTGATACGGTCCCCTTGCTTCTTGTTTTCATTCCATTCTGTCAATATATATGCTTAAGTTATCAATATTTTAGATATACGATTTATATTAATCTATTTATACTCTCAATTATAATTAAATAGTTTATTACTTAAGATATCAAGCCGTCTATTTTCCAGTTCGTTTTTCCCATCTGAACTGCTTCATTACTGTACCATCTCCATGAACGCTTCCTGTAACCAAAGTCCATGTTTTAGCTTACTCATTTAATTAAAATAACTAACTTTAAATGGCCATTAACCTTAACTGAATTATAAACGTTTATTACATTTGATTAAACCGAACTTAGGCGGACCACTTCTGAAGCTTCGTTAATCAATTCCAGGTGGCCACAGTATCTCGATCTGGAAACAAACACGTTGATGAATCAGCACATGTCCCTAAATAAATGTTAAGGATAATTATTGATAAAATTTATTTAATACTTAATCTAATTTAAATTCAATTTATTATACATTTAACCCATTTCCTTTCGCCATCAGCTGCTTTATCTCCAGAACAGGTCATTCCGCAACCATAAACCTGCGGATGATTTAATTGAAATTAACATTTGTTAATTATATTTTTGATTACACTTTAATTACCAACCTAATTCCAACTTAATAAAATACATGGCCGAACAGTCCCTGCTTCCTTCCGTTCAGATGTTTTAGAACCACCTGCACTTGGTATTATCCTGGCAATCATTGCTAATGTCACTAATGTTTCTAAATGTTATATTAAACTAAATAATTATAACTACTTAATTTAGTAATTACGTTCACAAAGATTGGCCTGAGTTTGTCCTTCACAAAGCTGCTCGTTTATCCCTCTTCCCGTTTGAAGACATCAAACCCATCATACTTACGTGTTCTCTCCGTTGTTTATGCTTTTGGCCTGAACGCTGCTCAAACCCATACTACTTCTTCACCAAACACTACCTCCCAAAGAACCCAGCTTTTCACGAAATGCCTGCCAACCAAACAATTATCCCATACACACAATGCCCAAAACCACCACCGTGCCAACCCATTTATCATCACCGCACTTTCCCTGACCCATCTTGACTTCATCGGAGACCGGGGTCTTAGCGTCGTCAACTCGTCGAGCTTCGAGCCGAGTTCGGAACCCCCATGACCCTTCAAAAACTGATCGGGTTTAAAGAAATTGGGATTGAAGAAACAGAATTATAGGGTTCGTTAGTTTTGTTTAAGTGGTGGCGTAAAGACTGGGTTGACTGTGAAACAATCGAATTAGGGTATTGGACTTCATTTGGTATTTAACGGTTTGTGTAGATGTAAGAATTTGGAGGAATCAGAAGAGGGATTGGTGAAGTTTTCAGCTGTTGAAATGGTTTGTGGCGGCTCTAATATTGTTTGACCAGGAACGATAAAGGTCTAGGGTTATAACAGTATGAGGGGTATTTGTACAGAAACGAAACGTGGGGAACACGGTGTTAATGGATTGGCGTCCAAGAAAAATCAGTTGTTTGGAAGCGAAGGAATGCACAGTAGAACGAAGGTTTGGGATGCAAGAAACCAATAATTACTTAGGATGGGCGGAAAGAATAAGAATGTACAGTATAAAGTTGGATATATTTTATTTCTATTTTAATACCATGAAACTTCGTAGTGAGAATTTTGTTAAAAATCCACCACAAATGATTTCTGTCTTCTGATAAAAATGCTATTCTTGATGTAAAACGATATTCCGAATCCAATGGAACAGGTTTCGTCGCAATCCGAGGTCGTATGAAAAAATTCCTTTTTAAAACCAGAAATGAACACGCGTTTAATTTTTCTACGGTCACCAGATAAATCAAATCAACTTGAAACTGCGAACATTGACAATAACTTTTTGATACGAACCCAACGGCACTAATTTCGTCGCATTCTGAGACTGTTTCCCCGGTAGGCTGTTTTTACCCCGAACCGCCCTACCCTTTTTAACGCCAAATTTCTCGATCTCTAAAAATAACAAACTATATACCTATCCTGACTTTAATCGACGATACAAACTCAACGGAACTGGTTTCGTCGAAAACAGAGTCCGTTTGCAAAACGGCTACTTTAAAGGCCTATAATTAAATAACGGTTTTCCATAGCGACTATTTCAAAATTTGATTTAGCCATAACTCGCAATCTATAACACGAAATCTGGATTTTTCTCTTTCATATGAAAATTATCGTCAATATGGTCCCAACGTGTCTTGTTTCACAAAAATCCGACTTATATCGAATCCTGTATTCTCAGTTGAAGTTCAAAACTCTATATTGCGAACTGCAGCGCCATTTCAGGCTCGATTTATATTATATATAAATTATAACGTTCAACTTCGTTTTTAATAACGAATTAAATATTAAATTCCATTAATATTTCCAATATAATATTTAAAATAAATAAATTAAATTACATATTCGAGTGCCAAAAACACGGGTCGTTACAAAATCTTAATAAAAGATTTATAAATTCCAAATCATATTTACACTGTCAGTTGGGTTAAAGAACACATGTCACTAAAAAACATGGTTCACAATAAACCCCACTCACATTTCATCTTATTTCAATTACTAAATATAATTGAAACTTTAATAATCTAAATTAAAAGACATTCTTTTCATACGGGGTTTAAGAACAGTGTTATTTACGATACTATTCACGACAAACCCAAAATCATGTTTATTCAATTATTTTAAATTAAATATTAACAAATTGGAAAACTTCATTAATTCTAAATTAAATGATTTATTCCAGTTGATAACTAGTTTATTTCAATAAAATATATTTTTCTAAAATATATACTTTTCTAAAACATATTCTTTTTCTAAGATATTTCCTAAAATATTCTTTTACTAGAATATTCTTTATTGGAATGTGACTCAATCAACAACCATATATTGCATGAAATCAACAAGCATGATAAATAATTATCAAACATCCAATTAATCAACCAAAATGGATTCTACACTAAATATTGGGACTACAGTAGATCAAATATCATCCCAACACCCGTGTGGGGTTTCATCCAACAATCAAATAATAAATAATTTATGCACTTGTGCGATGTGGAAAAATTATCGACCCAATCACATAAATAAGTCGGATGACTTGTAAATGGAAGTGTAATATTCAGTTTTGAATACACTAACTTTATATTTAACACATCAACATTTCAACATCAGAGACATATATTTCAGTTCTTTTCCTTATGAACAAAGGACAAATAAATATATACTTTTGTTTCCATTCTTTTTATATTGGAAACAAATGGGAATAAAAATCCAGTCTTTTAATCGAATTCTTTTTATTGTTGACACATGACAATAAAATCTTAACTCTTATTTATTTACCAAAATGAATATTTTTGGTCTCATTCATTTTTAAATGACAAAATTAATGTTTTACTTCATTCTCTTTTAATGTATAAAAAAATATATATATTTCAATTCATTCTTTTAAATGTATAAAAATATACATTTTTGTCTAATTCTTTTTAAATAAACAATAATGTAAATCTTTGTCTAATTCCTTTAAATATACAAAAATGTATATTTTCTTTTCTAATGTCATATTTTTCATAAAATGTAAGTTCTATTTCTAATATCAGAATTTTCATAAAATGTAAATTCTTATCAAATCCTTTTTATGTTAACAAAATGCATATTCCTACCAAATCCTTTTAATGTTAACAAAATACAAATTCTTACCAAATCCTTTTAATGTTAACAAAATGCATATTCTTATCAAATCCTTTTTATGTTAACAAAATGCATATTCATACCTAATCCTTTTAATGTTAACAAAATGCATATTCTTACCAAATCCTTTAAATGTTAACAAAATGCATATTCTTACCAAATCCTTTTAATGTTAACAAAATGCATATTCTTACCAAATCCTTTTTTAAATAAACAAAATGCCTATTTTTGTTTTAATCTCTTTTAATGCACAAAAATGTATATTTCAATTAATCCCTTTGTAATGCACAAAAATGACTATTTCTGTTTAATCCCTTCCTACAAAAATGTTCATTTTTCTGAAATCCCTTTTAACATATAAAAATATTCATTTTTCTTTAATCCTTTTTAACATATAGAAATGTTCATTTTTCTTTAATCCTTTTTAACATATATAAATCTTCATTTTTCTTTAATCCTTTTTAACATATAGAAATCTTCATTTTTCTTTAATCCTTTTTAACATATAGAAATGTTCATTTTTCTTTAATCCTTTTTAACGTATAGAAATGTTCATTTTGGTTTAATCCTTTTTAACATATAGAAATGTTCATTTTTCTTTAATCCTTTTTAACATATAAAAATGTTTATTTTTCTTTAATCCTTTTTATTTAACCAAAATATGATTATTTTGCCTAACCTTTTCAATGTAACAAAATATAATTATTTTGTCTCCCTCCTTTTAAATGTATAAAAATATACATTTTATTTCATTCATCTCAAATGTACAAAAATATTCTTTTTATTTCAAAGTGACAAAAATGTCCTTTTTATTTCTTTTATTTCAAAATGACAAAAATGTCCTTTTTATTTCAATTTACATTTTCTAACAAAAATGTACTTTTTAATTCTAATTTCACTTTCTAAAAATAAAAAATATATTTCATATGTTAACATTTTTCTAAATACACTAATGACATATACAAATATATTTCATATGTTAACATTTTTCTTCGAATTCTAATTAATCGAAGGTGACATTCATAATTCTTCAGTTCTAATTAAACCAAGCTGACATGTATAATTTGTACGTTCTAATTAAATCATAAATAACAATTATACGTTGTCAATTCAAATTTAACATAGATGAAAATTTTGGTTTGTCTATCTTTCTAATCAACACCACTGTTAAACTTTGAGTCGACAGATCAAATTAACACAAAATAATAACTCAACACGACGGTTTAGTTACACTATTATTCTAATTAACACAATCATTAATTAACAACAACCATCGACCAAATCACATATGAAAATCCCCATAACAAACATCAACTCAAGATACGTTTCATGATTAAGAAATTTTAATTATATAAAAGAAAAAGGAAGGGAATTTCTCACTTTGATTTTAAATTCTGTACAGTTCAAAGTTGATTTTTCACCAATTTTTGATTTGCCCAGATTCAGATCTGGTTGGTTTCATCGCGAAGATCTCTCCTCTGCGATTCCAATGGTTCGAAAATTGTTCGATTCTGATATTGTATGACAAAGTTATGAACATTTAATTATAGTTTATATAATTAAATAATAATTAATTTAATTAGTTACATTAAAATATCGTGGCCACTGTCTTTGCCTTCTTCTTCTTCTTCGAGGTTGGTGTAACCCATCGTTGCGCCTAGGGCTCGCACCCACGCCTATCATGGACGATCGGACCAGAATCCGCCTGTACCCCGACGCCGCCAGGAGTGTCCTCCACCTCCGCCTGGAACCAGGCCCAACTCACCAGCCCTCAGCTCCTTGAATTCTGCCCCAACATTGCGGCGTTTGAAGCTTGAGATCCACCCCAACACTTCACGACAAATCATCTCAGCCGTACAAATCTTAGAGCTCGAGATATAGGGTGATTGGGTTTTGGAGTTGTTCGATTTTATTGTGTGGATTAGAAGAATGAGGGAGGAGAAATTTGGATCATGCAGGCCATCGAATTTAGAAAGTGGCGGCTGTTCAAATGGGTATTAGGGTTAGGTATTGGCCCGTATTTATACTGTATTTTCTAGCGTGATTATTTATTTAATTCTATTTAAATTCAAAAATTCTTATTTATCAATATGAACCCCAAATCAAACCCAACAAGTGTCACCCCCAGCTAAATACCCCCGCTCCGGACATAATGGAATATGTTTCGTAACCCAGTTCGGCTGTTACGATATGTTTTTCTTTAATTTAAAATATAAATCAATTTATATTTAATTTGAACGTACATTTTAATTTACCGGGGCCACATACGACCTCTAAAAATTATAGAAAAATTATTTTTATTTATGTTTTGACGATACGGTTCTAACAAGACTAATTTTATTGAATTTCGAGACCGTTCGCAAAATGGCTATTTTTAAGGCCAATATTTTATATTAAAATATATATAAATTCTACAGCTACTTTTCTAGATTTTAAACTGGACATATCTTTCAAAATATAAAGTGAAATTTTAGTTTTTCAGATTCGTTAGAAAGATATGATTAAACAGATTTAAATATTTCTTGTTTCGCTCAATTCTGATTTAAAATGAATCCTGTACAGTCTGTCAAAGTTTGAAATCGAACTTTCGAACTGCAGCGCTGTTTTAAACACCCTTTTAATTAACTTTAAATATATTCATTTTAAAATAAATTTTTAGTCATTATTATTTAAAATATATTATTTTAAACATTAAAAATCCATTGAAATTTCTAAAATAAAAATTTTAAATTGGCCCCAAAATTCCGGGTTATTACAAGATCGTTCTAGGATGACAGAGATGATGGTGTCTAGGCTTGGGTTTGGAAATCCAGTTTCCTGCTCTCCTTGGCTGTCCCTAACTAGTCCGATGGACGGAACGGTTAACTCAAATAAAATTTGAATATTGAAGTTGTTTTTAAAACTTAGAAAACCAATTGAAATTAAATGTCGCATAAGGACCATTTATGAAGTTTAAATTTAAATTTAAATTAAAAGGGTTTTTGAATTCCTATGGCTTACAACTTATTTAAATTAAAATTAAGATTCGAAATTAAGGAATGATTTTGGATTAAATTTAATAATCAATTTTGGAAATTAAGTTGTATTGAAATTTTTAAATTTGAAATAGAAGGGTTTGAAATTCCTATTGTCACAACTTATTTAAATTTAAATTAAGTTTTTCGAAATTTAATCGAAAAGAGATTCAAATATGTGTTGATGCAAATAATTTTAACAATTATTAGTAGATGTTGAAACGAGGTTTGAAAAATTATGATAAATTAATTTAAAGTAATTAGAATTGAATTATTTGAATTTTTTAATGATTTGAAATATACTTGATTTAAATGGTTATTATAGCGCTTTTCATAACGTTCCGAACAATATTATCACATTTTCAAAGATAAATGGGTTTTGGAATTGATAAATCGCGAACCACTATTTTAAAAGATTAAAAAGGATTGTAAATAGTTTGGAAGGATTTTAAGTGATTAAATATTCGAATATGGAATTATTTACTAATTCTAAAAAAGTTAGAATTTCAAAGGGAAATGAGTTGGATAGAGTTTGTGTCGGATATTCGATATGTAATTCCAAGATTGAGAAAATACTATCAGAAGCATTAGAAGATATTTACCACGAGATTCTGATAGTGTTTGATTGAGTTGTGAATTTATATCGAATATAAGTCGATTTAACTCTATCAAACTTATGTTCGAGTATAAATTGTTTTGATTATCGTATATGAAATTGTAATCCAAATAGAGAGTGGTAAATTGAATGACTTGAGGGAATAAATAAAGAAGTATAAGAATTGGAAGGTATGTTTGGAATATAAGAATCGAAGGGTTATATGGAAATAAAGGTTGGTAAATTAAATATTTCATTTCAAAGAAAGGTTAAAAGGATAGCAGAATGTATGACAAATCCAACTTTGACTTGTAAATGAATTGAATGATTGGAAGGAGATTGAATTGAAAAGTCTGTAAGTTCCATACCATTATTTATGAATACGCTTATTACTTGGAAAGACTGGGATCGGATTTAAGTCCGAAAACCATTCCATATAATAATACGACGCAGGAAGAAAATCAAGACTTGGAATCGACGAATGAAGACCGTGGTTCTTCACAATCGAACGGACTGTCTGCTGATTGGTTTCTTTACTGAACAGCTACAGTAGAGAGATGCCCCTATTACCGTAGTGGCAGGAAGTCCGAACGTATGGGGAGAACTTTCGGATTTTGTTCCGTTCATACCCAGGACAGACTTGTATGGATTGTGTGTCTGAAATTGTAATTGACGGCATAACACTGATTTCCATTGATATGTATCTGGTTTGTGACATTTGAGCTCAAATTGGTTATGTATGGATGGAAATCAGTGATCATGTTGTGAATGTATAATGTGACATAGTTAAGAGATGAAATGAGCTTGTACGATCAGGGCATTGCCTGTATCGGCATGCTTTGTGTATGACGTGACATCGAAAAACCTCACACCCCGGATGATGAGAATCTGGCGGTTAGGTTGTGTATATATATATGAGTTGATGATGACCGCTGCAGCAGTGAAAAACCATTTATGACTTTTGGAATAGGGTATGTTCGGGGGGCCGCGTCTGGTCGAAAACCATTGATCTACCTCGTGATTTGTATTGGTGCTCGCGTCTGGATGAAAAACCCGTGGTTACATTTCGTTTGTGTTCCGATTGATCTTTCGTGCCAGGAATCATCAAGTTGGAAACCCAAATCTCCAATACGAGCCATACGATTTTGACTGTATATATATAGCGACATAATATTATGGGGTATTATGCCGTCTAGGATTAATACATTTATTTTCAAAATGTTTTCCACATTATATATGTATATGTATTATGGTATTAAAAGAGGATTTTTCCGTATGAAAGCATGTTTGGTTATCATAAGATAAACCTCGCGCATCTGATGTGCGCTTGCATTGTGTGATGTGGGATGAGCTTATGATAGCTTCATTTAAAAAGATCATTGCGTATTTCTATGCACGGGCATTCACATGGAGTAAACATGTTCGACATTAGCGGCGTGGTCTGGTGAATTTCCCAACTTTAAAAATGAATCCTAAAAGCAATTGTTTTATGTTCTCACACCAGCCCATGACTGACCTGGAGTTTATTGTCCCTTCCTAAACTCTGGGTGCCCATTAATTTTCACACGAGCAACCAGTAGTTTAGTTTTACAGTTATAGATCATTGGAGCAAGATTCAGAGCGTTTCTGAGTTGGATTTCACGACAGAGTTTGGAGCTTCCGCTATATCATGATGTTCTTCCGCTAAGAGTATAGTTATTTCTTCCGCTGTGTATATATATATATATATATATATATATATATATATATATATATTGTAACTCTTATATTCGATGTAACTCTGATGTAATATTTAATTATTCAATGAAAAGTTCTGTTATTTTGTTTAACTTATGTATGTACCCATAACAATTCGTCTTTGTGAACGGCTTAAGTTGGTTTAATTACCAGCGAGAACCGGGCAAAAAGGCGGGTCGTTACGTGTTAGATTGTAGTAGAAAAGATTACATTTTTTATTTCCAAATTTAGATGCACATAAATATCCTATCAAAAGTTGCATTTCTGTTTGCAATTTTAGATGCAAAAAAAACATTAAAATAAAAATTGCATTTTTGTTTGCAATTTTAGATGCAAGCAAAACATTAAAATAAAAGTTGCATTTTTGTTTGCAATTTTAGATGCAAGCAAAACATTAAAATAAAAGTTGCATTTATGTTTGCAATTTTAGGTGCAAACAAAACATTAAAATAAAAGTTGCATTTTTGTTTGCAATTTTAGGTGCAAACAAAACAATAAAATAAAAGTTGCATTTTTGTTTGCAATTTTAGATGCAAACAAAACAATAAAATAAAAGTTGCATTTTTGTTTGCAATTTTAGGTGCAAACAAAACATTAAAATAAAAATGGCATTTTTGTTTGCAATTTTAGGTGCAAACAAAACATTAAAATAAAAGTGGCATTTTTGTTTGCAATTTTAGATGCAAACAAAACATTAAAATAAAAGTTGCATTTCTGTTTGCAATTTTAGATGCACACAAAACATTAAAATAAAAGTTGCATTTTTGTTTGCAATTTTAGATGCAAAAAAAACATTAAGATAAAAGTTGTATTTTTGTTTGCAATTTTGGATGCAAACAAAATATTAAAATTAAAGTTGCATTTTTTTTGGAATTTTGGATGCAAACCAAACATTAAAATGAAAGTAACATTTTTGTTTGCATTTTTGATGTGAATAAAATATTGATTTAAAAGTTGCATTTTTATTTGCATTCTTTGATGCAAATAAAACATGAATTTAAAAGTTGCATTTTTACTTTTAAATAAGAAGTTACCTTTTTATTTACATTTTAGGTGTAAATAAAATAATAGAATTAAAAGTATCATTTTTACTTTTAAATTGGAGACAATAAAAAGATAGGATTTAAAATTTACATTTTAGTCACATTTTAGTTGTAGCCAAAATGATAAGAATATTTTAAAGTCAATAAAAAGAACATAATTTAATGTTACATATTTATTATCATTTTATAGACAATAAAAAGAATAGATTTAAAGTGTCATATTTTTATCTTATATTTAGATGCAATAAAAATAGTAGGATTAAAATCCATGTTGTTATTATCATTTGGGTTCAGCAAAAAGAGTGAACATTAGGAAAATATATTTCTAATGTAATTACCACTGGAAATAATTAGGCATTAAAAAAATAAAAACATGATTTATTTCAAATCATCAGTTTTATCACGTTAATATAGAAATCATATATAAATTTTCTAACATGAATATAGAACGTATTTAGCTTTCATGTGATTGTTTGAAAGTAGTTGAAACCGCTAAACGATTTATATATATATATATATATATATATATATTAAAAATTAAAACGAATCGTGTGCGGTAGTTCGCGTTTCGACAATCATAACTTCAAATGATTATACCGTAAGATCCAACCGTCGGATTTTCCCAAAACCGGAACCGTTAGGACCACTTTGGGAAGATCTTTCCATCGATATGAATTTTGTTAAAATCCAACGGCTAGATTTCAAGATACATGTAAATCAAATTTTTGCAAAAACAGTGCTAGGGCCCATCGACCCGAAGCGTCGTTCATTAAAAATGGCTATTCTATATAAATAAAAATAGTGATGATTGACATAGAAATGTGTTATTTTTTTATGCTCTTATATCTTATCTTTTGTATATAAATAAATATTACTTGGGTATTGTTTTGTTACTTTTACAGATATTCCAACCCAGCCCGCATGCAACCAAAAAAGTAGAGAAATAGAGATGAAATTGATATATATTTACATTTTGAAGAATTGTAGATGAAGATCTCACATCTAGTTGCTGTTGGACAAGAAAAGGATTGATAAAAAGGCTTTGCACATAACAAATCAATGAAGAAGTGTCAAGGAAGCATGAGGAAAAGAGAAAAGGCCCAAATTTTATTTATCTAAGGCCCATTTATGTTTCTCATTGTAAACTAATTAGTGATGTAATGATCAGGCCCAGTTATCATTAGGGTTAGGGATAGGGTTTGGCTATCTACCCTATATATACCCTTGTAATATCATTGTAGCCACCATCCTATATCTCATTCTATTCTCTTCTTCATTAATAAAACTCATTTTTCTTTTTATTTTATGCAATTTTCTATTTCTTAGCAATTAGTGTTGTCTACACGATTAGATTCGGTAGAACACTATTTGTATTTTGCATTTCTTTTCATTAGTGATTGACCGTCTGATTAGAATCAGGGGTAATCCTAATTTTATTTCCTGTTGTTATTTATATTCTGCACTTTTATTTTCTGTATTTTAATCGCGTTCATAGGTTAAATTGGATTTGATTAGATTTGAATCTGATTCATAGTTTCATTGCTTTCTCCATTGAAATTGTGATTTGATCGTCGGTTCAGTTAGATCTATTCTGAATCAAATTACAGTTTTAATTTTGTTTTGTTTTATTTTCAAAATCAACCTCCAAATTTTTGTCTAACTCGCCCAAGAGATTAGATAAATAATTTGATTTTAATCTACGTCCCTGTGTTCGACCTGTATGCTACACATCTGTATGCTTGCAGAATTTAATTTAAATGTCGCGCTTTTCTAATTTATAGATTAGCATCGATCAAGTTTTTGGCGCCGTTGCCTGGGAGGTAACGATTAAATTTTATTATTTATTTAATTTCCGATTCGTGTTAGTTTTTATTTTAATTTTTCCTTTTGTTTTTGTGTACATATAGAAAAATATCTTGGTTAGTAACGTCGTGTGTCAATTTCATTGGTACTAGCATGAACTAAGCAAGAGAAAAAAAAATTGCCAAATTTTCTCAAATTTCTTTCTGCCTTTCAATCTCCTTTCTAGTCTTTCCATCTTCGATTTCCTTTCCTATTTTCTTTTTATTGCTTTCCTAAAAAAAAAAGACTATAAATTTCTTTCTGCTAATTTTATTTCTTTCCTACTTTCTTAATTGCATTAATTCTCTCATCTGCCAAAATTCTCTTCCCTTTTTCTCAAAATTCTTTCCCTTTCTACAACTCTTTATTATCTACATATTTCAATAAAAAAAACATTACACGCAACAAGTTCATCCACAAATTCAAAAAAAAAAAGGTTCATCAGAAAGCCACCATACATCCCTTTCATACAGCAACATCAACCACTCCCTCATCTGCCGACCACACTTCCTTCATCGGCCATATAATCATCTCCTTCGACCAATTCAGATCAACAGATCGCCGAATACATCCACTAACCAAGTTCATACAGTAACCGATCACCATCAAACCAACGTTACCACAGCCACCCTTACCAGGAGTTCTTCCCATCACCTTCTCGGTTCATAAGCCAACCTGCAAGTCATACCAGATCCAGTTCGCACCCATACGTTATTCCTCCTTACAAACACTTAATATCCCAATTTGCCTTCCAGACAAACGCGTATCCGCATCCTCCACTTAAATTCGGATCCATTAGTTTGCCTATTTTCTATCATTCAACCACCGTACAACACATCTCCATCGCACAACCACCAAAAAACTCCATCCTCCAACCCCTCATCACACAATGTAATAACCCAGAAAATCTGAGTCAGTTTAAAATTTTTATTTTGGCAATTTTAACGAATTTTGCATATTTAAAATGAATTATTTTAAATAATATCGACGAAAAATTTATTTTGAATAGAATTCGACATATATATTATATACGTCGTCGTTTGAATATAAATAATTATATATATAATTATAATAGAATTGAAAATGGCGCGGTAGTTCGATAATTCGATTTCAAACTTCAATTGAATGTACCGGGTGCAAAACAATCCGGATTTTAGCGAAACCAAAAATAATAGGATCTAATTGATAATATCTTTCCAACGAATCCGACAAATCAAGATTTCATAGCGGGAATCAAAAGATATGTCCAGTTGAAAATTCTGAATAGTCGCTATGGAATTCAGGCCCTTAAAAATAGCCATTTTGCAAAAGACCTCGGATTTCGACGAAACCAGTCTTGTTGGGTCCGTGATGTCAAATTATTGCTAGGTTTCAAATTTCATAATTTTTCGAATCAATATGTGAGCGTAGCAAAGGAAAACGCGTTTGACCAGTTTTAGTTCATTTTAATCGACTGGAAATTGGCCATTTTTCAAACGGTCTCAGAATTCAACGAAACTAGTTTTGTTAGGACCGTATCGTCAATACGAAGCTAGAAAATATTTTTCGAGAATTTTAGAGTTAGTATGTGACCCCGGTAATTTGAAATGTACGTTTAAAATTCAATATAGTGATATAAATGTAAATTCAACGGAAACTGATCAAAACGATCAAATCAGCTTGCGATACATATCCCGTTGTGTTCGAAATGGGGGCAATTAGTTAGGGACGACAGTCGGTGGGTTCGATTTTGAGGTAGAAAATGAAAGTTGCTTTTTGGGATTATAAAAGAATAAAATATATATATATTTATAAAGGGCACCCTCCTTTCTCTCCTTATACGGTCAACCCTCACCCCTCTCTCTCATCCCACTGTTGTTCAAAAAGAAAAACAAGAAAAAAAAGAAACCTGAAGTTCCCGACGCCCTCACCCAGATCCACCACCACCGGCTCCAAGAGCCACGGCCCCCGCGCCAGGCCGACGCGCCGCCCCTCTAGCCTCCTCTCGCGCCTCCCCCCCTCGTTGGCAGATCGCCCTCCTCCCTAGGCCGCGCCTCAGGCAGTCCGCCCCGCTTAGCCGCCAGCAACGTTGATCCGCCCTCCCCACAGCAGCCCCCTCCTCCTCCAAACGATGTAAGGGTTTTAATTTTGATTTTTAAGCTTTTTAATAATAGGATTTTTATTTTATATAGCCTTGTTACTTATTTCAATTACATGATTCATATGAGACTAAGAACAGAATTTTTATAAGTAGAAAAAAAATAGAATTTTTATTTTAGAAAAGCTTGGATTTTTCATAAGAGAAAAATATGATCTTCATAAGAGAAAAATATGATTTTTCCATAATAGTAAAAATTCGATTTTTATATATTGAATAGCATAGTAAAAATATGATTTTTATATATTGAACATCGAGGTAAAAATATGATTTTTATATATTGAACATCGAGGTAAAAATATGATTTTTATATATTGAATAGAGAAGTAAAAATTCGATTTTTACATATGTAGTGGCTACAGCAACGAAGATGACAAAAATGCGATAACGATGAAGATTTCTATCAAAAGAAGATTCAAGATGATTGGATAGCTATCTGTGAGAACTTCTCACTCTTCAATTTAACTTTTCTAGTTATAAATATATACTAGGATGCAGACGGTGTTTAGTAGCACCCGACACCCGTCATCCACAGACCATGGATGGCTTGTTTGTTTAATTGTTTGGTTGTGTAGTTGGTTAGATTATTTGTTTTGAATTGAATTGTTTGGTGAAATGGAATGGATTTGATTGATGTGTGAATGGCGTGGGCCTTCACTAGACCGGGGATAAGGCTAGGCCTTGTCCTGTTTCTAGTATCGTGCCGTTATGCCGCTGAAATTTTCTAAAATATGTTAGAAAAATAAAAATATCATTTTATTTAAAGAATGAACTAAATAGAAATTCATAAGTTAAAATAAATGTTTTATCATTAAAAATATAATTTTTAACGTGAATATGAATATAGTGAATGCGAATAAATAAAATATTCATTTACAAACCGGACGGTTTGTTTATGTACACCTATTTCAAGGACATTGATTGGGACGATAAATTTTACACATCGCCCAACTGCACAAATAAAATCTGTGTTTGATTGTTTGAAACCCCACATGGGTATTGGGATGAAATTTGAAGTTCACTCATCCTGATAGATAAGCGTTGAATATCTATATTTGATGCTTAGACAGTGTAGTGCACTTTGGTTGATGGTTGATTATTCTTTAATGCTATTATATACATGTGTTGTATGAAAATCCATATAATTAATTTTATATGGTGATTGATTGGGCCTCATTCCAATTTAGAAGATAAAGAATATTATAAAGTAAAGGTTCATGTGTTGACTGTACTCATCCATTGAGATTAGTCATGTGTTGAACGAAATATTTTTATAATAAAATTTACATCTTTATCAATATAAAATAAAGGTTCATGTGTTGACTGTACTCATCCGTTGAGATTAGTCATGTATTGAACGAAATATTTTTATAATAAAATTTACATCTTTATCAATATAAAATAAAGGTTCATGTGTTGACTGTACTCATCCGTTGAGATTATTCATGTGTTGAACGAAATATTTGAAATAGAAATATTTGGAAATAGAAATATATGAAGCCGTGTTGATTAGATTGACACCATTTTGACGTGAACGGTATTTATATCGATTTTATTCGAATTGAAATGAATATTGAAAAGTGATTTCGAAATTGAATATTTTGAAATGGAATTTGTTTTGATTTGAATAGAAAACCGAAATGAATTGAATATATAACGATTTCGAAATGAATTGAATATATAATGATTTCGAAATGAACTGAATATAAAAAGATTTCGAATTGAATGGAATAGAAAACCAATTTGATTTCAATTGAATATATAACGAATTGAATTCGAATTGAATATATAACCAATTTGATTTCAATTGAATGTATAATGAATTTGATTCAAATAGAAAACGAAACGAATTTGATTTGAATAGAAAATGAATTTGAATCGAATAGAAAACCAATCTGAATTGAATTAAATAGAAAACGAATTCGAATCGAATTGAAAATGAATTGAAATGAATTCAAATTGAATTCAAATTTGAATTGAATAGAAATCAATTTTAAAACGAATTTATAAGGAAAAAAAATTAATTTTTATTTGAATCGAAATGGGAGTTGAAATGTTTTTGAAACGAAGTCAAACGATTTATAAAATTTGTTTTAAATAGAAAATCGACGAAGTATATATTATATATATATAATATAATGGCCTGAATAGAACGCGCCGCGCCGCGATAGTTCGTGAATTTCGACCATTTATTTCAAACAGACATTACGGGAGATCCGACCGTCGGATTCTCCTAAAACCGGAACCGTTGGGTTCGTATTGGAAAGAGATTTCTAACGAATATTAGAAATTTGAAATCTAACGGTTGGATTTGGAGATACGTCCAAATCAAATTCGAAAAAGGTCGCTATAAGTGCAGTTCGATGGCCATTGTTGGAAATCGACTGTACGGGCCTTGATAAAATTATTAAAAATATCAATAATTTTTGTAAAATTTTAAGAAATGATTTGGGAAAATTTGGGATGAAAAACTCCATATTTGAAAAGATAAAAATAGATTTTATCAAAATGAACTAGTTTGAACTAAATTTAAAACCCGATTTGTTTTTAAATAAATAAATTAGATTTAAAAAGGGGTTTTAAATAATCGGAATTTCTAATATATTTGATTGAATTTGAAATGGGTTTATCGTGAACGGTGTTTTAAATAACACTAGTTCTTTAACCCGATAACAAATAGAATGTGATTTGGGTTGTCGTGAACTGTGTTTTAAATAACACCTAGTTCTTTAACCCAGTAAAAGGAGTTTTAAACGAATCTGCAATTAGATTGAAATGTGAATCTATAGTCTAAATTATCAAATTTAGAAATGAGCGGGAATGGAGTATTACCAGTTTTGCTCCGAAGCGATAGTTAAATCTTTAATTAGATTTGAACGTGAAATGGTAATTAATTTTAGCGATAACACCACGGTGTTAGATATGGAGTATTACCAGTTTTGCTTCATGGGATGAATAGGTTGGGATTGGGAAATAAAATAAATAATTACTTCGGTGTGGTTCGCTAATCTCGACTAGTTGGAAAAACCATAATTTGGTTTTAAATGACATCCAAAGGAAGATTACAGGATAAATTTTAAAGAATTTATCTTGGATAAAATTAATGGGAACCTTTCCCTAAGAATGTGGAATTTAGAAACTAGATGTAGGTTGGCTAAGAAGAATGGTTTCCTGGGTATCGATCTGATGCTGGTTTCGGCCTTCGGGGTTAATGTTTGAGAAATTGTTCTCTTGCTAATTTGCGGTTAGGGACTAATGAATTGGAATGAGGCATATGTTGTGTTTGTGTAATGTTTGTTTTTAATATACGCGGGTTGTTCGGAAAGTCCGGGTTTATACCCATTCTGAATAACCGATTCGACGATAAGTCGAAGATGAAGACGGTGGTTGAAGACCGGAAGTCTTCACATCGTTTGGATAACTACTGACGATCCTGATTGGGCAGTACACCCAAGAGGATGGAAATAGTTGGTGGTCATCCAGACGTACTTGGAGATGGATGGATATGCGAGGAAAGTGCCTCCGGTTTCGTTCAGACCCAGAACGAACTTGTAAATGGATTGTGTGTCTGACATTTGATTTTATTCTGTGTTGATTGATTTCTGTTAAATATATATCTGTTTGGCGGCGGAGAATTTATTCTCTTGCTTAACGGCCTTCTCTGAGACGTACGAGCTTAGAGGTTATATATCGATAGATATCAATCGCATTTCATGAATTGCCTGTGTGGCATACTGAGTTGCATAGATCAAGGCTTCTGTTGAAAAGCAAAGTCTTGTGGTTGATGATCAAAGCACGGCCTTTGTGGCGTAGGTTTGTGTATAGCGTGAATTCGCGAGCCTCACACCTCGGTATGAGTCAAAAACGGGATAAGGACCCAAGGAGTGCATGACGTTTCTTCTAGCTATGGTGGTGTCAGTGACTTACCAGCCCTGACATTTATATACTTTTCACCTATGTGGTTGTTGGAATGCGAGGCGCCTCGATTATAGGTCTGTAAGGACCGGGAAACGTGTGTTCAGGAATAACTAATCCTCTAACGTAAGTGAGGACCGACCTTGGAGGATCCGGGGTTGCCCAGAGTGCGTAACCCTGAGGCATTTGCTAGAGTGTCTCGAACGCGGAGAGGAGCTTGCCCCTTGCCTCGACTCATGACGGAAATCCAATTTCCAATACGTGTATTGCGGCTTTATTTGTAGAGCCTAGTATGGCGACATAGTAGCATGGGATGTTATGCCGTCTATGATTTAAATTTATGATTGAAACTGTTTTGACACTATACACTTATTATAGTATCAAATGATTTGTTTTAAACGTACCAAGCATGTTTGGCTATTATAAGGTAAAACCCTATCCTCCGGCTTGCGTTGCATTGTGTGATGGGACCTGGGTCTTATAATAGCTTCATTTTTCGAAAAAGCATTGCGTTGTTTATTATATGCACTGGTATTCTTGGGAGGAAACCCGTTCCGTGTTATACGGTGTGGTCCCTTGAATTACTCTCTATTAAAGTAAAGCTTTAAATAACTGTTTTAGTTCTCACACCAGTCACATGACTGACCTGGAGTTTATTGTTTTAACCTAAACTCTGGGTGCCCCTATTTTCCGCACGGGCAGCTAGTAGTTTTGGTTTTGCAGATTTATATTCACAGGATCCTGATTTACAGCTAGGATGATGTTCGGAAAGCTCTGTATCCGTATATCACCTTCAGTTGTGCTTTATATTATTTCCGCTGCTATGTAATTAATTGTAATCTCTGATATTTATCGATTGTAGTTTATTCAATTATACTCTGTATATTCTTGTATCTGATGGAATTGTTGTAATTGCAATGAAATGTTCTTCCGTCTGCGTTCTGATTTGTCCTGTTCTCAAACGATCAGGGGTTTCGAACGGTCTAGATCGGTTTAACGACAGATTCAGATCGAGCGAAATTCCCGGCCGTCACATTTGGTATCAGGGCTTTGGTTTACAGAGCTCGAGAACAAGGCACATTAGAACCATACGAAAGAATTCATCAGATATTGGATTAGTAATATCCAATTAGAATGACTCGTTAGAGATAGGATCAGTAGTATCCTAGAACGAGTGTGAAGAGTATATTTTTCAATGGAAAACAATTTTGTTTTGAAAATTTAAATCGATTTATACGTATTTGAATATTTATTTATTTTGAATATGGACAATCTAGTATATAAAGGTTTTGCATATACGCGTCATGAACGTATATTCGAAGTTTTAATATACTGGATAGATATAGAATCACATTCTAGTCACCCGGAGATGGTATTGATGATTGTCATGACATCATCAGTATTTATGTTCGTGTTTCGAAGGTGTGATGTCTATATATTTACATCAGACTGGTGTGAGAACCAAAACTAATATAGCTAGAACACTTTGTTGTGAATTGACATCAAAAACATGATTTTTTGTATATATATCAAATTTATGAATTTGAAACTCTAATCCACTAATTGATTGATGTTTGTGTTGTTTGTTTATTTGTTTGCTAATTTTGAACCATTATGCCTAATAGAACCAAATATTGAACGGTATTGAAAATTGGTCGCATTTGCTTGCATATACATATACTTACATTGAACAGGTCATAGCAAGGAGGCTAGAGCAGAGAATAAAATTTGTTTGCCCGACAAATAGGTACATGTCTACTACATAATTTACTGTTTTGTTTGGGTGATGATGATTTTATGAGCCTATTGGCTTTTTTTTTTTTTGAGATTAGAAGGACCGGGGAAGCTATTTGAAATTCCCCGATGCTCCCGGTGCAGGGGAGGTTATGGCGAAATTTTTCGAAAATTTAGGGTGTTAGCCAAATTTTTGAAAATTTGAAAATTCTCAGAAACTGAAAAGTTGGAGAATGGAAGCCAGATCGAACGTAGAGTTAATTAATCAAACCACTTTCGACTTTGTTCCTTTTCGGGGACGAAAAGTTTTAAGTGGGGGAGATTGTAATAACCCGGAAAATCTGAGCCAGTTTAAAATTTTTATTTTGGCAATTTTAACGAATTTTGCATATTTAAAATGAAATATTTTAAATAATATCGACGAAAAATTTATTTTGAATAGAATTCGACATATATATTATATACGTCGTCGTTTGAATATAAATAATTATATATATAATTATAATAGAATTGAAAATGGCGTGGTAGTTCGATAATTCGATTTCAAACTTCAATTGAATGTACCGGGTGCAAAACAATCCGGATTTTAGCGAAACCAAAAATAATAGGATCTAATTGATAATATCTTTCCAACGAATCCGACAAATCAAGATTTCATAGCGGGAATCAAAAGATATGTCCAGTTGAAAATTCTGAATAGTCGCTATGGAATTCAGGCCCTTAAAAATAGCCATTTTGCAAAAGACCTCGGATTTCGACGAAACCAGTCTTGTTGGGTCCGTGATATCAAATTATTGCTAGGTTTCAAATTTCATAATTTTTCGAATCAATATGTGAGCATGGCAAAGGAAAACGCGTTTGACCAGTTTTAGTTTATTTTAATCGACTGGAAATTGGCCATTTTTCAAACGGTCTCAGAATTCAACGAAACTAGTTTTGTTAGGAACGTATCATCAATACGAAGCTAGAAAATATTTTTCGAGAATTTTTAGAGTTAGTATGTGACCCCGGTAATTTGAAATGTACGTTTAAAATTCAATATAGTGATTTAAATGTAAATTCAATGGAAACTGATCAAAACGATCAAATTAGCTTGCGATACATATCCCGTTGTGTTCGAAATGGGGGCAATTAGTTAGGGACGACAGTCGGCGGGTTCGATTTTGAGGTAGAAAATGAAAGTTGCTTTTTGGGATTATAAAAGAATAAAATATATATATTTATAAAGGGCACCCTCCTTTCTCTCCTTATACGGTCAACCCTCACCCCTCTCTCTCATCCCACTATTGTTCAAAAAGAAAAAGAAAAAGAAACCTGAAGTTCCCGACGCCCTCACCCAGATCCACCACCACCGGCTCCAAGAGCCACGGCCCCCGCGCCGGGCCAACGCGTCGCCCCTCTAGCCTCCTCTCGCGCCTCCCCGACCACCCACTCAGCTGCGCCCTTCTCTCCTCTCTTTCCCTCAATAACAGACGCCCCTCGATAACCCCCCCCCCCCTCGTTGGCAGATCGCCCTCCTCCCTAGGCCGCGACTCAGGCAGTCCGCCCCGCTTAGCCGCCAGCAACGTTTATCCGCCCTCCCCACAGCAGCCCCCTCCTCCTCCAAACGATGTAAGGGTTTTAATTTTGATTTTTAAGCTTTTTAATAATAGGATTTTTATTTTATATAGCCTTGTTTCTTATTTCAATTACATGATTCATATGAGACTAAGAACAGAATTTTTATAAGTAGAAAAAAAATAGAATTTTTATTTTAGAAAAGCTTGGATTTTTCATGAGAGAAAAATATGATCTTCATAAGAGAAAAATATGATTTTTCCATAATAGTAAAAATTCGATTTTTATATATTGAATAGCATAGTAAAAATATGATTTTTATATATTGAACATCGAGGTAAAAATATGATTTTTATATATTGAACATCGAGGTAAAAATATGATTTTTATATATTGAATAGAGAAGTAAAAATTCGATTTTTACATATGTAGTGGCTACAGCAACGAAGATGTCAAAAATGCGATAACGATGAAGATTTCTATCAAAAGAAGAGTCAAGATGATTGGATAGCTATCTATGAGAACTTCTCGCTCTTCAATTTAATTTTTCTAGTTATAAATATATACTAGGATGCAGACGGTGTTTAGTAGTACCCGACACCCGTCATCCACAGACCATGGATGGCTTGTTTGTTTAATTGTTTGGTTGTGTAGTTGGTTAGATTATTTGGTTTGAATTGAATTGTTTGGTGAAATGGAATGGATTTGATTGATGTGTGAATGGCGTGGGCCTTCACTAGACCGGGGATAAGGCTAGGCCTTGTCCTGTTTCTAGTATCGTGCCGTTATGCCGCTGAAATTTTCTAAAATATGTTAGAAAAATAAAAATATCATTTTATTTAAAGAATGAACTAAATAGAAATTCATAAGTTAAAATAAATGTTTTATCGTTAAAAATATAATTTTTAACGTGAATATAAATATAGTGAATGCGAATAAATAAAATATTCATTTACAAACCGGACGGTTTGTTTATGCACACCTATTTGAAGGACATTGATTGGGACGATAAATTTTACACATCGCCCAACTGCACAAATAAAATCTGTGTTTGATTGTTTGAAACCCCACACGGGTATTGGGGTGAAATTTGAAGTTCACTCATCCTGATTGATTAAATATGTCAATCGATTGATTGACAGGCTGTTATAAGCGTTGAATATCTATATTTGATGCTTAGACAGTGTAGTGCACTTTAGTTGATGGTTGATTATTCTTTAATGCTATTATATACATGTGTTGTATGAAAATCCATATAATTAATTTTATATGGTGATTGATTGGGCCTCATTCCAATTTAGAAGATAAAGAATATTATAAAGTAAAGGTTCATGTGTTGACTGTACTCATCCATTGAGATTAGTCATTTGTTGAACGAAATATTTTTATAATAAAATTTACATCTTTATCAATATAAAATAAAGGTTCATGTGTTGACTGTACTCATCCGTTGAGATTAGTCATGTGTTGAACGAAATATTTTTATAATAAAATTTACATCTTTATCAATATAAAATAAAGGTTCATGTGTTGACTGTACTCATCCGTTGAGATTAGTCATGTGTTGAACGAAATATTTGAAATAGAAATATTTGGAAATAGAAATATATGAAGCCGTGTTGATTATATTGACGCCATTTTGACGTGAACGTTATTTATATCGATTTTATTCGAATTGAAATGAATATTGAAAAGTGATTTCGAAATTGAATATTTTGAAATGGAATTTGTTTTGATTTGAATAGAAAACCGAAATGAATTGAATATATAACGATTTCGAAACGAATTGAATATATAACGATTTCGAAATGAATTGAATAAAAAAGATTTCGAATTGAATGGAATAGAAAACCAATTTGATTTCAATTGAATATATAACGAATTGAATTCGAATTGAATATATAACCAATTTGATTTCAATTGAATGTATAATGAATTTGATTCAAATAGAAAACGAAACGAATTTGATTTGAATAGAAAATGAATTTGAATCGAATAGAAAACCAATCTGAATTGAATTAAATAGAAAACGAATTCGAATCGAATTGAAAACGAATTGAAATGAATTCAAATTGAATTCAAATTTGAATTGAATAGAAATCAATTTTAGAACGAATTTATAAGAAAAAAATTTAATTTTTATTTGAATCGAAATGGGAGTTGAATTGTTTTTGAAACGAAGTCAAACGATTTATAAAATTCGTTTTAAATAGAAAATCGACGAAGTATATATTATATATATAATATATATATATATAATATAATGGCCTGAATAGAACGCGCCGCGCCGCGACAGTTCGTGAATTTCGACCATTTATTTCAAATGGACATTACGGGAGATCCGACCGTCGGATTCTCCTAAAATCGGAACCGTTGGGTTCGTATCGGAAAGAGCTTTCTAACGAATATTAGAAATTTGAAATCTAACGGTTGGATTTGGAGATACGTCCAAATCAAATTCGAAAAAGGTCGCTATAAGTGCAGTTCGATGGCCATTGTTGGAAATCGACTGTACGGGCCTTGATAAAATTATTAAAAATATCAATAATTTGTGTAAAATTTTAAGAAATGATTTGGGAAAATTTGGGATGAAAAACTCCATATTTGAAAAGATAAAAATAGATTTTATCAAAATGAACTAGTTTGAACTAAATTTAAAACCCGATTTGTTTTTAAATAAATAAATTAGATTTAAAAAGGGGTTTTAAATAATCGGAATTTCTAATATATTTGATTGAATTTGAAATGGGTTTATCGTGAACGGTGTTTTAAATAACACTAGTTCTTTAACCCGATAACAAATAGAATGTGATTTGGGTTGTCGTGAACTGTGTTTTAAATAACACCTAGTTCTTTAACCCAGTAAAAGGAGTTTTAAACGAATCTGCAATTAGATTAAAATGTGAATCTATAGTCTAAATTATCAAATTTAGAAATGAGCGGGAATGGAGTATTACCAGTTTTGCTCCGAAGCGATAGTTAAATCTTTAATTAGATTTGAACGTGAAATGGTAATTAATTTTACCGATAACACCACGGTGTTAGATATGGAGTATTACCAGTTTTGCTTCATGGGATGAATAGGTTGGGATTGTGAAATAAAATAAATAATTACTTCGGTGTGGTTCGCTAATCTCGACTAGTTGGAAAAACCATAATTTGGTTTTAAATGACATCCAAAGGAAGATTACAGGATAAATTTTAAAGAATTTATCTTGGATAAAATTAATGGGAACCTTTCCCTAAGAATGTGGAATTTAGAAACTAGTTGTAGGTTGGCTAAGAAGAATGGTTTCCTGGGTATCGATCTGATGCTGGTTTCGGCCTTCGGGGTTAATGTTTGGGAAATTGTTCTCTTGCTAATTTGCGGTTAGGGACTAATGAATTGGAATGAGGCGTATGTTGTGTTTGTGTAACGTTTGTTTTTAATATACGCGGGTTGTTCGGAAAGTCCGGGTTTATACCCATTCTGAATAACCGATTCGACGATAAGTCGAAGATGAAGACGGTGGTTGAAGACCGGAAGTCTTCACATCGTTTGGATAACTACTGACGATCCTGATTGGGCAGTACACCCAAGAGGATGGAAATAGTTGGTGGTCGTCCAGACGTACTTGGAGATGGATGGATATGCGAGGAAAGTGCCTCCGGTTTCGTTCAGACCCAGAATGAACTTGTAAATGGATTGTGTGTCTGACATTGGATTTTATTCTGTGTTGATTGATTTCTGTTAAATATACATCTGTTTGGCGGCGGAGAATTTATTCTCTTGCTTAACGCCCTTCTCTGAGACGTACGAGCTTAGAGGTTATATATCGATAGATATCAATCGCATGGCATGAATTGCCTGTGTGGCATACTGAGTTGCATAGATCAAGGCTTTTGTTGAAAAGCAAAGTCTTGTGGTTGATGATCAAAGCACGGCCTTTGTGGCGTAGCTTTGTGTATAGCGTGAATTCGCGAGCCTCACACCTCGGTATGAGTCAAAAACGGGATAAGGACCCAAGGAGTGCATGACGTTTCTTCTAGCTATGGTGGTGTCAGTGACTTACCAGACCTGACATTTATATACTTTTCACCTATGTGGTTGTTGGAATGCGAGGCGCCTCGATTATAGGTCTGTAAGGACCGGGAAACGTGTGTTCAGGAATAACTAATCCTCTAACGTAAGTGACGACCGGCCTTGGAGGATCCGGGGTTGCCCAGAGTGCATAACCCTGAGGCATTTGCTAGAGTGTCTCGAACGCGGAGAGGAGCTTGCCCCTTGCCTCGACTCATGACGGAAATCTAATTTCCAATACGTGTATTGCGGCTTTATTTGTAGAGCCTAGTATGGCAACATAGTAGCATGGGATGCTATGCCGTCTATGATTTATATTTATGATTGAAACTGTTTTGACACTATACACTTATTATAGTATCAAAAGATTTGTTTTAAACGTACCAAGCATGTTTGGCTATTATAAGGTAAAACCCTATCCTCCGGCTTGCGTTGCATTGTGTGATGGGACCTGGGTCTTATAATAGCTTCATTTTTCAAAAAAGCATTGCGCTGTTTATTATATGCACTGGTATTCTTGGGAGGAAACCCGTTCCGTGTTATACGGCGTGGTCCCTTGAATTACTCTCTTTTAAAGTAAAGCTTTAAATAACTGTTTTAGTTCTCACACCAGTCACATGACTGACCTGGTGTTTATTGTTTTAACCTAAACTCTGGGTGCCCCTATTTTCCGCACGGGCAGCTAGTAGTTTTGGTTTTGCAGATTTATATTCACAGGATCCTGATTTACAGCTGGGATGATGTTCGGAAAGCTCTGTATCCGTATATCACCTTCAGTTGTGGTTTATATTATTTCCGCTGCTATGTAATTAATTGTAATCTCTGATATTTATCGAATGTAGTTTATTCAATTATACTCTGTATATTCTTGTATCTGATGGAATTGTTGTAATAGCAATGAAATGTTCTTCCGTCTGCGTTCTGATTTGTCCTGTTCTCAAACGATCAGGGGTTTCGAACGGTCTAGATCGGTTTAACGACGGATTCAGATCGAGCGAAATTCCCGGCCGTCACACACAAGCCCTTCCACAAGCTTCCTCAGACAAACTAATTTCTCCACACAAAAGTTCACAGCAAACCCATAACCCGATCAACAACCCAGCAGCTTTCCACACCCAACATACCTCAACCGATCTCACTAAAGAAAACCATCGATTCAAAACCCGGTTCGAATTTGAAATCAAACAAACAAACAAAAAAAATCTGAACAAGGGAAACCTGTTTTTCAAATCCTTCATCGTGCTCCTCAGCTACAAGCACCGCTCGCCATCTCCCCAAATTGATTAAACTCACAAAGTCACCGCACCAGACCACCTCAGCACTACCCCATCTACCGTACACAATTCACACCTCCTACAACCACCAATCAATCTTCGAATAGATCTTCTAGCCTCAAACCCCAAATCGCAAGACCCTATCATACACACATACTCATACACCACCAATCGTTCCCTGTCTCATCGACATCCACTGCGATCCATTCAAATCGATTGCAACCAGAAATCCCTACTTCGATGTGAAAATCCTGTGCGAATCGAAACACCCTGTTCCGAATTGAAAACCTCCGTGTGATTTTAGGAAAAGAATAAAGGGTTTGAGAGTTTATTTCGTGAGTTTCGATTTACAAAAAGGGGGCAATCTTGTGGGTTTCCATTGAAAATTGATAGAGAGGCAACGTACCCTCTCAGATCGGATTTTGGTCTTATTGAAGCAATTTTTGTTGTTAGAAATAACAGAGGGGTCGTTGGTTTGGGAAAACAAAGAAGGGGGTGGCGTTTTGTGTGTTTTTATATTTGTGTGGATGTGATTTGTTTCCAGAATCAAATAAGGGCGTGAGTTGGTTCATTTTGGGGTTAACTTATTTAGGTGTGAAACCTTCTGTTGGTTGGCTAAGGAAAGTTTGTTTTCTTTCAATATTTTCAGAAATTGCTTTCTCTGTTTGATTAGTAGGACCTGGTTTCTCCTGATTGTTTGTTGATTCTTGCTTTACTCATATATATATTTCAGTCAAGGCAGTTTGTTCTATTTCTTCTTTTATTCTTCCAATTGCTTTTATTTTTGCTTTGTAATTCAAAAAAAAAGAAAGAAAGAAAGAAATCCCAAATTGAAGACCAAAGTGAGCGAGATTCAAGCAAGAGACAAAGAATTCAAAGGTCAACAAAGTGGCAAACGGTGGAGTTTGAAGTGTGAGAACTACTTAAATTTTGTAGACGGTCAGCCATACCCCACGGTAATATTTTTCTAAACTCTACAGGTGCTGAAGCTGCTTTGAAATATATAGACAATTGTTGTAAAAAATCTTCTGCAGGGACAGCGGCTTGCTTGTAAAAATATTTTAATTTACTGTTCTGTGACTGTTCCGTGTCTGATAATTCTGAATTTGTTTGTGAGGAACGAATTTTCATGATTACGACCACCACTCTCATCGTTTTTCAACAACAAAATTTTAATTTTCAAAGTAATATAATTGAAAAGTGGTGCTTTGTGAAGTTGTTGTCTTGTATAATTGGATCGCGGATATATAGTAGTTCAATTTATTGAACTATTACCAAAAGAGGTTGCATACTACCCGTAAAACATTGGTCGTATCCCTTAGTATTTATACTATACGTGAACGGCCATAAGACCCTCTTCCCCCTTCTAATTGAGTCAGTTAATTAATCGAGCACAGCTTAGTATTTTATACTATTTTGAAGTGAGAATAATTTCTGTTTTTTCGTGATTTCTTTAAAATGTCTGATTCAAGAAAATCATTGAGAGAAATGTGGGATAATAATCGGAGTAGACGTCCTCTTGAAGAGTATGATTTTGAAATACAACTCATGAGGCAGAATTTTCCAAAATTTCGTGAGCCCAATGTCAACAATTTTCAAAATTTTCAAAATGACCAACATTTTCAAAGTTATGATCGAAATGACGACTTCAATTCAAATTTCAACAATTTCGATTATGGGCCACATCCACATGAAAATAATTTTGAACCTCAATATGGCTTTGATCCACATCATTATTGGGTTGAAGACCAAAATTTTCAAAATTACAACCCATATCCACATCAAAATTTTCAAGATCAAAATTGCGATTTTCCCTCCAACTTTAACAGTTTTGGTTACGAACATAATTTTTACAATCAAAATGATTTCTAATACAATTGTCATTTTTCTGAAAATTCAAACAACTACCACATTGGAAATAATATTGATTGTGAAATTAATGTGGACTATAATTTTGAGAATCAAGAAATCCAAAACGAGAGCTCTCAAATCAACGATCGTCTTAACATTCTTAGAGAGAGGGAAGAAAGACTAAATAAAAAGGCTGATGAACTTCTTTGATTATTGACATCTTTGAAAGAACAACGAGAGCAACAGAATCAAATTCAAACAAGCGATGAATCAGAAGATAATCCATTCTTTACTGACATTGAAAATTTTCAAATAACGACTTTGGAAATTGAGAATAATCATCTTGATGAAGTTTTTCAAAATTCAACAAATGATTTGGACTTCAACTCTTTTCAGAAAAAAGATATAAGCTTTGATTTTGACCTTCCTCTTTCAGGCTGTGAGAAATTTGAAATTTTTGAAATTGAACCAAATGAAAATGTTGAATTTTTCAAAAACTCAGAAGTGGAAAAGGATTTTAATGAACATGAATTTCTTGATTGGTACGAGGATGAGTTTCCAAATGAGGACCAAATAGATTCAAGTCACGAGTTCGAAAATTTTAACTTTGAGAAAATTTCAAACAAGCTTGAAATTGTCAGTGTCGAAAATACGTTGTCAGTTAATGATCACATACTCTTGAACAACACTCAGATTTCAACATTCACTGAATTTATATACGATCACAAATTTTTGAAAAATTACACTGACAAATTTGTTGAACACATGAATTATCTTTGGAATGCTGGCTTGGTTGAAAAACTTCATGTTAGGACGACCCTGGATATTTATCTCCTGGACTATAAATCGAGGTATAAAGATGAGATGGTTTTCAAAAACTTTTGCTTATTAGAAAACATGCCTAGACATAGTGGGAACAGAACTCATCGGGCTAGAACCAAGTGTGGGGGGAAAAGTTGGTGGAATTCTTTGCATCGCGTGCACCGCAAATACATGTATCATTGTACATATGATCCATTCTTACATATAGTTAGATTGCATTTCATTCTTCAAATTATTTTGCATTTCATTCACCTTTGGGTACTAACTTTCAAATTTAGAAAAAAATTGCAGTGTGGACACTGTATAATTCTAGTGTGGGGGGGAGTCTGCATTTCACTCATTTTCGTTTTCTCTTTATTTTTTTCGTTCTTTTCATTTTCAGCCATTTAAACAGGACCATCATGCATTTTATACTATACTAACATGCCAATTTTTTTTTTTTTTTTTTTTGGAAAATACGACTCATTTTAGATTTGATACAACAAAATAAGTTAAGGATTATTAATCAGTTGATAGTATTTTTTTCTCTCAACTTAGATCGAATAAGAAATATAATGAAAAGTTTAATTTTGAGGGATAATAGTGTAACCGGTACATAGGGAGATTCTTAGGTGATGGCCATGAAATCTATTCTATATTGTAGACTTTGTTTAAATAAGTGGAGGACTTAAAATACTTATAATGGCTTGTCAAATTTTTAAAACTGTGACGGCAAGGAATTTCGCTCGGTCCGAACCAGTCGCTAAACTGACCCAGACCGCTCGAAACGCCCTATCGTTTGAGAACACGACAAAATAGAACGCATACGGAAGAACATTTCATTGTATATTACAACAATGCATCAGATTACAAGAATATACAGAGTATAAATGAATAAATATTACACAGAAATATCAGAGATTTAAATTACATTTAAACACATAGCAGCGGAAAATAATACAATACACAATTAGAAGGAGATATACGGATACAAAGCTTTCCGGACATCGTTCCAGCTGTAAACCAGGTGTAACGACCCGTATTCTACGCATCATAGATCGTAGGATATTTATTTCTTTCACATACGAAGTCGTATGGTCATGTAACTTTGGGAAACGACTATTGGGGTCATTTCCCATGTTCATGATTTTTCCCGATTTTTAAATGACCATTTTACCCCTAGTTGGTACTGTTTTGGCCATAACTTTTGACTGGAAAGGAATTTTGACCTGAAACCACTTCCATTGGCTCCGGATGATGGTTTCTCTTTCAGCAGTGTGGTCACATTAGCCAAACGGACTTACCGTTTGGGAGATATGGCTGAAACAAGTTTCAGATGGTGAAAAACAGCTTAATTGGGCTTAACCGGGTGATTAGCAGCTAGGCCCAAGGGGAATTTCGGGTTTAGAGGTATAGGGGGACTGATTAGGGTTAGGAAATCATTTCCATTTCAGTTTTGAGCCGCCACAAACCTTCTTGAGACCTTTGTAATGGCTTCCATCCTCTAAAACCACTCCTAAACACATTTTTAGTGAAGATTAAGCCCAGACTACATCAAAACAAGGCCAAATAGCAACAAAGCAAGGTTGGAGCTGCTGCTATACATAGGAATTCGACCCAAACAGAGAGTGTTTCAGATTTGGTGTTTTACTTTGTGGCCAAGGTGAGTGATTTGCATAGTTTTTGCACTATTTACGGTAATTAAGGGTTATTAGTGAAGATTAGCGAATTTATACACTAATAAATTCTGGAAAAATGTTTAGAAATTCTTAAATAATATTTTATGCTTCTGTTAGAAATTTGGTTCGATTTGATTAAGTTTTGTTAACCCTATGATTAGTTCTACTTAAACATGCTATGGGAAAATATTAAGTTTTAGTCACTTTTGATCCATTTTGATTCATTTGAATTGTTGTTTGTTGTTTGTGGTTGCTATTACATGTTGCTATGACTCTATGGTATGTTTTATGATTTATTAGAATAGTTAAATTGGTCGAAAACGTCGTCGAATGGCGTAGAAAGCTCGCTGGAAAGTTGCAGAAATGTGCAGGTTCCTAACCGGTTCGGATCGGATGAGGCTCGGATCGGATATGTGAACTGGGCAAGAAAACCGACCCGAACTGGAGTTTGGCACATAGGAGACTTGGCGAGAAGGAAGGCCGTTTACTTAGAGTTGGAGTGGACAGAAGGGATCGGATCAGAAGAATAATGGAGACCAGATCGGATCGGCTCAAGAATGGAAGGCTACGACTAGAGCAAGGCGAAGGGAGCGGATCGGATCAGGGCAGATGAAGAGCGGGAGCGGATCGGATCAGAGTAGATGGGAAACGAGGGAGCTGATCGGAGAAAACTGGAAGGAAGACAGTGACCCGACCCGACCCGGAGGAGGACACCGACCCGACCTGAAGTGGAGTATCCGACCCGAACCGATGAAGGTGATGACTCCCGACCCGAACCGATGAAGGTGATGACTACCGAACCGAACCGAATTCTAGGACTGTTAATGCGCGACAACTCTTCTGAAGACCCACTCCAACTCGACCAAACCCGAGATGCAAAGGAAGTCCAAATGAGAAGATAGAGCTTAAGATTCAGATGGGAATCAACGAGTTCGCTTCATGGTTGGGCTTTGCTGCGGGACGCATGCCAAGGAGTTATCGACGTCTATAGCTTTGGACCACTATGGTAGGAGGTACGAAGGCGGATTCAGGGCCATTATGGCATCGGTAGAACCAAGGGCTACAACCAATGAAGTGGGTCATTGAAATGTTTAGTCATGACTCCATATGTTTAGCTTGGTCATAGCAGGGTTTCTACAAGTCGGGATTCGTCGTTACCTTGGTTTGTCTAGTGTTCCAAAGTGGTAGATGTCGTACGCTTTACGCACTGAGTGAGCGATGTGAGGATGGTTGCTATGGATGGTTTGTTGCTATCATTATGACATACACACCCCACCCCCGTATTCTTTACACTATTCATTATGGCACCTTGGAGTATTGTACGGTTTGCGGTACTAACTCTTTGGTTGCAGGTCTAGGTTCAGGTATGGTTTAGTATACCTGTTATCATTCTGTTTAGATGCTTATCGCTCACACCAGGCTTTATGTCTGACCCAGAGTTTTATGTCTCTTCTTATTACTCTGGGTGCTCACACGAGCAGACTAGAGATAGGTTAGCTGGTGATGCACGGGTAGGTGATCCGGAGACGAGCAGGAGGCTTCCACGTAATATATATAGTATTCTCCCTATATTGTTGAAGATCACTGCTTGGGCATTGGTGGTGCATCTTTTACTTTAGCTCTCTTTTGTTTAGAGACAGTAAATTTGGAAAGTTGTAATAAGCTGTATTTGGATTTCCGCTACTCTGATGTTGATATTGGTTTTAGTTATCAGCTTATGCACTGTCTCACCTGTTTTATGTCAAGTATATTATTATTATTATATTTTATCCCATGCGCTGTGAGATATTCTACAGGTTCCTTGATTTGTTCATTCCCTTCTTTCCTTTTACTTCTCACGACCCGTTCCGTGCTAACTGGACATGTGTACAGCGCACCTTTGGAGTAAATGTCGGTTGGTGCGGGGCGGGCCGTCACACTTGGTATCAGAGCTCTAGGTTGCGTAGTTAACCTAGGGAAGTTATCAGGGAGAGATAATATACGTATACGAGAGAGCGTATTTGTGATTACTTTGGTTTTCAAAAGCTATATATATACTATTAGTAGTATAAGGATGAAGTCGTACTGCACTAGCACCGCTATGGAGTCGTTAATCGTTTCCTTTTTCAGATTGATGATGAGCCGATATACTAGAGGTGCTTGTAGGGGAGCCAACAATGGGAATGCTGCTGACATGAGGACGATGTTTACAGACCTCATGAGAGAGATGCTTAGATATGTACAGAGGGCAGCTCCCAATGGTGGAAATGGTGGTGATCCAATAGTGCAGGCGCCAAGAGTCGACTTCGCCAAGCTGAATAAGGATTATACTAGTCTTGGTGGGAAGCCGTTCCACGGAACAGAGTCGGCCACGGATGTTCAGGATTAGTTGGATAGTTGCGAACGTATCTTCGAGGATTTGGGTATCGAGGATGCGATGAAGAGAAAGCTAGCGTCCCGTCAGCTGCAAGGGCGGGCAATGAATTGGTGGAATGCTATAAAGGCAGCTACTCCCGAAGATCAGATTACTTGGGAGCAGTTTAAGGCTCTCTTTAGCGAGAAGTTCATTGCGGCTGCTCAGAAGTCAGTGCTGTTTAAGAAATTCTTGGAGCTCAAGCATAATGGCAGAGCTGTCTCGGAGTATATTGCTGAATTTGACACTTTGTTAAAATATGGGTTATCTCTTATTGATACTGCCGAGAAAAAAAATGAGAAATTCATAACTGGTTTGGATCAGTACTTGGGGGAAAGACTTATTAACCACATCGATGAGACGTTTGAATCGATTGTGGGAAAAGCATTAAGATCAGAAAGTCTCTACCCTAAGCCGAAGACTGAGGTTGCATCCGCAGATGAGCCAAAGCCACAAGCAAGTGGTGGAGGCAAGGGTGGTTCCCAGAATAAGAGAAAGCAGAATCAGGCTAAGGATGGCCAGAAGAAAAAGAATAAGCAAGATGTTGAGTGCTTCAGCTGTGGTAAGAAAGGCCATTATGCTAGTAATTGTCGGGCCAAGCCAGCGGATAGGAAGTGCTTCAACTATGGCCAAATGGGACATCACAAGGACAAGTGTCCGCAACCCCCTAAAGAAAAGCAAATAGTGAAAGCCTACGCCCTTAATGTTATTCCTTCTTCGTCGAATGCCCCAACAGCGGCGGAGAAGGGAAAGAATGTCGTCATTCAAGGTATGCTTTCTGTTTATGATGTTCCTGTTAGAGTTTTGTTTGATACCGGAGCTTCCAGTTCTTTCATATCTAGTGACCTGGTAGATAGGTTGGGGTTGGAGCCCGAGATTGTCGATAGACCTTTAGTAGTGACAAACCTGATTGGTGGTTCGACTAGCCTTAGCATGATTTGTCGTAATGTGGTCTTATCGAGTCATAGATGCATGTTTGCTTTTGATTGCTTTGTTTTGGGCTTTACTGGGTTTGGCATTATTTTGGGGGTAGATTGGCTCCAAAGATACGGGGTGGTGGTAGACTGTGAGGGCTTTTTAGTGACAGCTAGAGCGGATGATGGGCGGAGGATAGTGTTTGGTGGTCTACCCAGTAAGGGGGTATTGGCTAGTTTTCTAAACTCCCTCGACATTCCGCATAGTGAGTTGCAGGTTTGCCCGTGGTTGGCCAGTATCCGGATGTTTTCGAAGAAGTGACCGGACTTCCACCACACCGAGAGATTGAGTTCCGTATTGATTTGGTAAAAGATGCCAGGCCTATAGTGATGCCACTTCGTCGTATGGCACCAAGGGAGCAGCGAGAGCTCGAGGTGCAAGTCAGCAATCTTTTGAAGAAGGGATTTATCAAAAGGAGTGTTTCTGAATGGGGAGCACCAGTTGTGTTTGCTACCAAGGCGGATGGTTCCCTTCGTTTGTGTGTAGACTACCGCGAGTTGAATAAAGTGACGAGGAAGAATAAGTATCCTCTACCGCGGATAGATGATTTGTTCGATCAGTTGAGTGGCGCGAGAGTATTTTCTCAGTTGGATCTCGCGACAGGTTTTCATCAGCTTAGAGTGGAAGCTGAGAGTATAGCTAAAACGGCATTTCGGACGCCATCTGGATTTTATGAGTGGTTGGTCATGCCATTCGGGATGACCAATGCCCCAACATATTTTGTGGATCTTATGAATAGGGTATTCAGGGATCAGTTGAATGAGTTTGTCCTTGTGTACGTTGATGATATTTTGGTCTATTCGAGGACAGAGGAAGAACACAAGGAACATTTAAGGATAGTGATGGAGGTGTTGAGAAAACACCATTTGAAAGCAAAGTTTTCTAAGTGTCACTTCTGGAAGAGGGAAGTGAGGTTCTTGGGCCATGTTGTATCAGAGAATGGTATTGCCGTGGACCCGGCAAAGGTGGCCACGGTACAGGATTGGCCTACGCCCAAGAATGCAACAGACGTAAGAAGTTTCTTGGGATTAGCTGGATATTATCGTAAGTTTATCCAAGGTTTCTCCAAGATAGCAGCACCATTGACCCAGTTGACTAAGAAGAATCAAGCTTTTGTCTGGGATGGAAGGTGCGAGAATGCATTCAAGAGTCTAAAGGACAAGTTGACAAGCGCACCAGTGTTAGTCATTCCTAAGGGGAATGAAGAGATGACAGTATACACGGATGCCTGTGGTACCGGACTGGGTGCTGTGTTAATGCAAGGCGGTAGGGTTGTAGCTTATGCAAGTCGACAATTGAAACCGCACGAGAGAAGATACCCTACCCATGATTTAGAATTGGCAGCGATCGTGTTTGCATTAAAGATGTGGAGACACTATCTCTTGGGAGAAAGATTTGAGTTGTTTACAGATCATAAGTCGTTGAAGTATCTCTTCTCCCAGAGGGATTTAAATCTCCGGCAACAAAGGTGGTTGGAATTCTTGGCTTCCTATGATTTTGACATCGCATATACACCGGGAAAGGGCAATGCGGTGGCTGATGCATTGAGTAGGAGGCATGCCAGCCTAGGGGCTATGTTTCTAGAATGGAAGCAACTGGAGTACATCGCTGGGTATGATTTCATACCAAAGTGCGAATTGGATCCCGAAATGTTAGCAAGTTTGACGATCAGACCCACCTTGATTGAGCGAATCGGCTCTAGTCAGAGGGACGATCCTAACCTATTGGACATCATCTCCAAGTTAAAGATGGGTATCGATGAGGAGATGAAAAAGTATGGGCTTGATCGAGATGGATGGCTTAGAAAGAATGGGAAACTTGTTGTACCCAATGTCAATGAATTGAGAGATGAAGTGCTTAGAGAATGTCATCACTCAAAACTGACTATACATCCCGGTGGTAATAAGATGTATCGAGACATGAAGCAGACTTACTACTGGGAAGGGATGAAAAGAGACGTTGGGAAGTTTATATCTAAGTGCTTGAATTGCCAGCTAGTTAAAGCTGAGCAAAAGAAGACTAGTGGGTTGTTACAGCCCTTAGAAATTCCCGAATGGAAATGGGAGCAAGTCTCGATGGATTTTATTGATGGTTTGCCAAGGACTAGGTCGGGACATGATAGCATTTGGGTGATTGTAGACCGATTGACTAAAAGTGCAAGGTTTATACCAGTCAAATCGACCAGAACGGCAGCTAAGTTAGCAGAATTGTATATGAAGTGGGTAGTGAGATTTCATGGAGTACCTAAAAGCATTGTGAGTGACCGAGACCCGTTGTTCACTAGTGGGTTTTGGAAGAGCTTACAAGAGGCTCTAGGGTCAGAGTTACATCTCAGTACCGCATATCATCCTCAGACCGACAGTCAAACGGAGAGGGTGAATCGTATTTTGGAAGATCTCTTGAGAGCATGTATATTGGATTTTGGTGGATCTTGGGATGACCATTTGCATCTAGTAGAGTTTGCATATAATAATAGCTACCAATCCAGTATCGGTATGGCTCCGTTTGAAGCTTTGTATGGAAGGCCGTGCAACTCACCATCATGTTGGATAGAGACTGGCGAGAAGTTTATGCTTGGACCAGATGTGGTGAGGGAAACTACAGATAAAATCAAGACCATTCAACAACGAATGAAGGCTGCCCAAGATAGGCAGAAGAGTTATGCTGATAAAAGGAGAAGAGACTTAAAATTCTCCGTTGGCGACTTGGTGTTTGTCAAGATTTCTCCGTTGAAGAGCGTAATACGATTTGGCAGGAGAGGCAAGTTGGCACCAAGATTTGTTGGACCATTCCTTGTTCTTGAACTAGTCGGGAATTTGGCATATAGAATTGACTTACCAGAGAAGATGGCAGGAGTTCACAACGTATTTCATGTTTCAGACCTAAGGAAGTTCGTTCACGACTCAGATATGACTATTTCACCTGATCAGTTAGAGGACTTCGAAGTAGAACCCGAGGCGGTTGGGAACCGTAAGCCGGACCGTGTTGTCGAGCACGACATGAAGCAACTTCGAAGGAAAGCGGTGAAGCTAGTCAAGGTACAGTGGAGCGAGGACGAGAATGATTGTACTTGGGAAACATAGGAGGACATAAAGAAGAAGTATCCAGAACTCTTTGTCTGGTAAGATTTTATTAGCGATTTAGTTTTCCGCATGTTAAGATAGACTTGTTTGCTTGTTTTGCATGAATTGATTGTTGTATGTGTTTGTTAGGCATGCGGGATCCTTTGTATGTTTTGGGTTAAGGAATTTCGGGGACGAAATTTCTTAAGGGGGGGAGAATGTAACGACCCGTATTCTACGCATCATAGATCGTAGGATATTTATTTCTTTCACATACGATGTCGTATGGTCATGTAACTTTGGGAAACGACTATTGGGGTCATTTCCCATGTTCATGATTTTTCCCGATTTTTAAATGACCATTTTACCCCTAGTTGGTACTGTTTTGGCCATAACTTTTGATTGGAAAGGAATTTTGACCTGAAACCACTTCCTTTGGCTCCGTATAATGGTTTCTCTTTCCGTAGAGTGGTCACATTAGCCGAGCGGACTTACCGTTTGGGAGATATGGCTGAAACAAGTTTCAGATGGTGAAAAACAGCTTAATTGGGCTTAACCGGGTGATTAGCAGCTAGGCCCAAGGGGAATTTCGGGTTTAGAGGTATAGGGGGACTGATTAGGGTTAGGAAATCATTTCCATTTCAGTTTTGAGCCGCCACAAACCTTCTTGAGACCTTGGTAATGGCTTCCATCCTCTAAAACCACTCCTAAACACATTTTTAGTGAAGATTAAGCCCAGAATACATCAAAACAAGGCCAAATAGCAACAAAGCAAGGTTGGAGCTGCTGCTATACATAGGAATTCGACCCAAACAGAGAGTGTTTCAGATTTGGTGTTTTACTTTGTGGCCAAGGTGAGTGATTTGCATAGTTTTTTCACTAATTACGGTAATTAAGGGTAATTAGTGAAGATTAGCGAATTTATACACTAATAAATTCTGGAAAAATGTTTAGAAATTCTTAAATAATATTTTATGCTTCTGTTAGAAATTTGATTCGATTTGATTAAGTTTTGTTAACCCTATGATTAGTTCTACTTAAGCATGCTATGGGAAAATATTAAGTTTTAGTCACTTTTGATCCATTTTGATTCATTTGAATTGTTGTTTGCTGTTTGTGGTTGCTATTACATGTTGCTATGACTCTATGGTATGTTTTATGATTGATTAGAATAGTAAAATTGGTCGAAAACGTCGTCGAATGGCGTAGAAAGCTCGCTGGAAAGTTGCAGAAATGTGCAGGTTCCTAACCGGTTCGGATCGGATGAGGCTCGGATCGGATATGTGAACTGGGCAAGAAAACCGACCCGAACTGGAGTTTGGCACATAGGAGACTTGGCGAGAAGGAAGGCTGTTTACTTAGAGTTGGAGTGGACAGAAGGGATCGGATCAGAAGAATAATGGAGACCAGATCGGATCGGCTCAAGAATGGAAGGATACGACTGGAGCAAGGCGAAGGGAGCGGATCGGATCAGGGCAGATGAAGAACTGGAGCGGATCGGATCAGAGTAGATGGGAAACGAGGGAGCTGATCGGAGAAAACTGGAAGGAAGATAGTGACCCGACCCGACCCGGAGGAGGACACCGACCCGACCTGAAGTGGAGTATCCGACCCGAACCGATGAAGGTGATGACTCCCGACCCGAACCGATGAAGGTGATGACTACCGAACCGAACCGAATTCTAGGACTGTTAATGCGCGACAACTCTTCTGAAGACCCACTCCAACTCGACCAAACCCGAGATGCAAAGGAAGTCCAAATGAGAAGATAGAGCTTAAGATTCAGATGGGAATCAACGAGTTCGCTTCATGGTTGGGCTTTGCTGCGGGACGCGTGCCAAGGAGTTATCGACGTCTACAACTTTGGACCACTATGGTAGGAGGTACGAAGGCGGATTCAGGGCCATTATGGCATCGGTAGAACCAAGGGCTACAACCAATGAAGTGGGTCATTGAAATGTTTAGTCATGACTCCATATGTTCAGCTTGGTCATAGCAGGGTTTCTACAAGTCGGGATTCGTCGTTACCTTGGTTTGTCTAGTGTTCCAAAGTGGTAGATGTCGTACGCTTTACGCACTGAGTGAGCGATGTGAGGATGGTTGCTATGAATGGTTTGTTGCTATCATTATGACATACACACCCCACCCCCGTATTTTTACACTATTCATTATGGCACCTTGGAGTATTGTACGGTATGTGGTACTAACTCTTTGGTTGCAGGTCCAGGTTCAGGTATGGTTTAGTATACCTGTTATCATTCTGTTTAGATGCTTATCGCTCACACCAGGCTTTATGTCTAACCCAGAGTTTTATGTCTCTTCTTATTACTCTGGGTGCTCACACGAGCAGACTAGAGACAGGTTAGCTGGTGATGCACGGGTAGATGATCCGGAGACGAGCAGGAGGCTTCCACGTAATATATATAGTATTCTCCCTGTATTGTTGAAGATCACTGCTTGGGCATTGGTGGTGCATCTTTTACTTTAGCTCTCTTTTGTTTAGAGACAGTAAATTTGGAAAGTTGTAATAAGCTGTATTTGGATTTCCGCTACTCTGATGTTGATATTGGTTTTAGTTATCAGCTTATGCACTGTCTCACCTGTTTTATGTCAAGTATATTATTATTATTATATTTTATCCCATGCGCTGTGAGATATTCTACAGGTTCCTTGATTAGTTCATTCCCTTCTTTCCTTTTCCTTCTCACGACCCGTTCCGTGCTAACTGGACATGTGTACAGCGCACCTTTGGAGTAAATGTCGGTTGGTGTGGGGCGGGCCGTCACACTAGGATCCTGTGAATATAAATCTGCAAAACCAAAACTACTAGTTGCCCGTGTCAAAAATAGGGGCACCCAGAGTTTAGGTTAAAACAATAAACTCCAGGTCAGTCATGGGACTGGTGTGAGAACTAAAACAGTTGTAAATCTTTATTTTTAAAGTTAGGCAAATCAAGGGACCACGCCGTATAATACGGAACGGGTTTCCTCCCAAGAATACCAGTGCATATAAGTAAACAGCGCAATGCTTTTCTAAAAAATGAAGCTATTATAAGACCCAGGTCCCATCACACAATGCAACGCAGCCGAGGATAGGGGTTTCCCTTATAATAGCCAAACATGCTTAGTACGGTTAAAACAAATCGTTTGATACTATTATACGTGCATAGTGTATAAAACAACTTCAAATCATAAGTATCAATCATAGGCGGCATGAGCGCCCCATCCCACTATGTCGCCATACTAGGCTCTACAAATAAAACCGCAGAATCACGTATTTGGAAATTGGGTTTCCATCTATGAACCGAGGCAAAAGATAGTCCTCAACCGATTCGAGACTGTCTAGCCCGAGCCTCAGGATCAGAGCTCGAGTGACCCTTGGATCCTCAGGGCCGGTCCACACGGAGTGGATTAAAATGCCTGAACATGCGTTTCCCCGCCCTATGGGGCGTAAACGAGCCAACTAAATGACTCCATCGGTTCGAGAACGACCGATCAATCCGAGGCGCCTCGCAACAGCAACAACCACATAAGTCAAACTCGTCAGGGCGTGTAAAACCACTGACGCCACTTCTAGCTAGAAAGAAACGCATGCCCTCCCTTACGTCCTCTCCCGTTTTTGGTTCATACCGGGTGTGAAGCTCGCGAATCAACGTTACACAAAGCTATGCCACAAAGGCCGTGCTTTGATCATCAACCACAAGACTTTGCTTTTGAACAGAAGCCTCGATCAATTGCCACTTAGGCATGCCACATAGGCAATTCACTCCATGCGTTTGATATCCATCAATATATAACCCCTGAGCTCGTACGTCTCAGAGAAGGGCGTTAAGCAAAAGAATAAATTCTCCGCCGCCAAACCGATATATATTTAATAGAGATCAATCACACAGACTAATCCAATGTCAGACACGCAGTCCATTTACAAGTCCGTTCTGGGTCTGAACGAAACCGGAGGCACCTAGTACCCCGCATATCCATCGATCTCCAAGTACGTCTGGATGATCACCAACTGTTTCCATCTTCTTGGGTGTATAGCCCAATCAAGATCATCAGTAATCACCCAAACGACGTGAAGACCTCCGGTCTTCGACCATCGTCTTCATCTTCGACTTATCGCCGTATCAGTTATTCAGAATGGGATAAACCCGGTCTTTCCGAATAACTCGCGTATTTTTTAAATAAGTGTTACACAAACACAACATACGCCTCATTCCAATTCATCAGTCACTAACCGAAAATTAACCAAGAGAATAATTCCCCAAATATTAACCCCGAAGGCCGAAACCAACATCAAATCAATATTCAGAAAACCATTCTACTTGGCTAACCGACAGTTAGTTTCTAAATTTCACATTTATAGGGAAAGGTTCCCATTAATTTTATCCAAGATAAATTCCTTGAATTTATTCTTTAATCTTCTTTTGAATTTCAATTCAAACTAGTTGGGATTAACGAACTTTACCGAAGTAATCATTGGTTTTAATTTCCCAATCCCCACCTATTCATCCCATGAAGTAAAACTGTTAATACTTCATATCTAACACCACGGTGTTATCGGTAAATTCAATTACCATTTCACATTCAAATCTAATTAAAGATTTAACTAACGACTGAAGCAAAACTGGTGATACTCCATTTCACGTTTATTTCAATCTAATTAAAGATTCATTAAAACTCCACTTAGTTTTAATCGTTAACTGGGTTAAAGAATCAGTGTCATTTAAAACACGGTTCACGATAAACCCAAAATCACATTCCATTAATTATCGGGTTAAAGAACGAGCGTTATTTAAAACACCATTCATGATAAACCCAAGAATCAATATCAATTCAATTTCAATTAAATATTATTTAATTGGTACACTTCATTAAATCTAAATAAAAAGATTTAATCTTTTCTCAACTAGGTTCAAGAACAGTGTTAGTGAAGACACCATTCACGACAAACCCAAATCACATTTGATATTCAATACAAGGCTCTGAATAGAAAATATATCGGCTTATATTCAATATCAAATTCTACGACTAACAAATGTCGTATTGGAAATAACGATATAAATATTTATCTTTCAAATTTCCATAACAACATCTGTATAATCACGAATTCCAACATCGAAATATTCCGAAGACAATTTCGATTCAAATCCATTCCAATGCAATCATTGGAAATTCTGGTTATTTTTAAAACCCTTTTTCAAATTCAATTTACCTATTTAAAAATAAATAGAATTATAATTATAGTTCAAAACTAGTTTATTTCGATAAAAATCTATTTTTATCTTTTCAAATATGGAGTTTTTCATCCCAATTCTTCTCAAATCAATTCTTATGATTTTACATAAATTATTTCTATTTTTAATAATTATATCAAGGCCCGTACAGTCGATTTCCATCTACGGCCATCGAACTGCACTTACAGCGACCTTTTTCAAATTTGATTTGGACATAATTCCAAATCCAACCGTTAGATTTCTAATTTCTAATATTCGTTAGAAAGCTCTTTTCGATACGAACCCAACGGTTCCGGTTTTAGGAGAATCCGACGGTCGGATCTCCCGTAATGTCCGTTTGAAATAAATGGTCGAAATTCACGAACTGCCGCGGCGCGGCGCATTCTATTCAGGCCATTATATTATATATATAATATATATAATATATATTTCGTCGATTTCTATTTAAAACGAATTATATAAATAGTTTTAAATTCGTTTCAAAAGCAATTTCAACTTCCTTTTCAATTCAAATCAAAATTGAATTCTTCTTTATAAATTCGTTTTAAAATTCATTTCTATTCAATTCAAATTTCAATTCAATTTGAATTCATTTCAATTCGCTTTCAATTCAATTTGGAATTCGTTTTCAATTTAATTCAATTCCAAAGTCGTTTTCTATTCGATTCAATTCAAATTGGTTTTCTATTCGATTCAATTCAAATTAGTTTTCTATTCGATTCAATTCAAAATGGTTTTCTATTCGATTCAATTCAAATTGGTTTTCTATTCGATTCAATTCAAATTGGTTTTCTATTCGATTCAATTCAAATTGGTTTTCTATTCGATTCAATTCAAATTGGTTTTCTATTCGATTCAATTCAAATTGGTTTTCTATTCGATTCAATTCAAATTGGTTTTCTATTCGATTCAATTCAATTTGGTTTTCTATTCGATTCAATTCAAAATTGTTTTCTATTCGATTCAATTCAAATTGGTTTTCTATTCGATTCAATTCAAATTGGTTTTCTATTCGATTCAATTCAAATTGGTTTTCTATTCGATTCAATTCAAATTGGTTTTCTATTCGATTCAATTCAAATTGGTTTTCTATTCGATTCAATTCAAATTGGTTTTCTATTCGATTCAATTCAAATTGGTTTTCTATTCGATTCAATTCAAAATGAATAAAATCGATATAAATATCGTTCACGTCAAAATGGCGTCAATCTAATCAACACGGCTTCATAAATTTCTATTTTCAAATATTCTATTTCAAATATTTCTTTTTCAAAATAGTTGTTATTATCAAAATATTTCGTTCAACACATGACCAATCTCAATGGATGAGTACTGTCAACACTTGAACCTTTATTTTATATTGATAAAGATGTAAATTTTATTACTAAAATATTTCGTTCAACACATGACCAATCTCAATGGATGAGTACTGTCAACACATGAACCTTTATTTTATATTGATAAAGATGTAAATTTTATTACTAAAATATTTCGTTCAACACATGACCAATCTCAATGGATGAGTACTGTCAACACATGAACCTTTATTTTATATTGATAAAGATGTAAATTTTATTACTAAAATATTTCGTTCAACACATGACCAATCTCAATGGATGAGTACTGTCAACACATGAACCTTTATTTTATATTGATAAAGATGTAAATTTTATTACTAAAATATTTCGTTCAACACATGACCAATCTCAATGGATGAGTACTGTCAACACATGAACCTTTATTTTTCAAATTGGAATGAGGCCCAATCAATTACCATATAAAGTTAATTATATGGATTCCATACAACACATGTATATAATAGCATTGAAAAATAATCAACCATCAACCAAAGTGCACTACACTGTATAAGCATCAAATATAGATATCTAACGCTTATAACAGCCTGTCAATCAATCGATCGACATATTTAATCAATCAGGATGAGTGAACTTCAAATTTCATCCCAACACCCGTGTGGGGTTTCAAATCAATAAACATAGATTTTATTTGAGCAGTTGGGCGATGTGTAAAATTTATCGACCCAATCAATGTCATTCAAATTAGTGTATATAAACAAATCGGCCGATTTGTTTATAAATATTTATTCATTCATATTCACGTTAAAATTTATATTTTTAACGATAAAACATTTTATTCCAACACATGAATTTCTATTATTCATTTACACAATAAAATGATATTTTTATTTTTCTAACTCATTTTAGAAAATTTCGGCGGCATAACGGCACGATACTAGAAACGGGACAAGGCCTAGCCTTATCCCCTGTCCAGTGAAGGCCCACTCCATTCACACATCAATCAAATCAATTTCATTTCACCAAACAATTCAATTCAAACCAAAGCATCTAACTAATTTATGCAACCAAACAAACAAGTCCATGGTCTGTGGACGATTGTGTTGGGTGCTACTAAGCACCGTCTGCATCCTAGTATATATATATATAACTAGAAAAAGAAATTGAAAGGTGAGAAATTTTCATCGATAGCTATCCAATCATCTTGACTCTTCTTTGATAGAAATCTTCATCGTTCTCGCCTTTTTGTCACTTTCGTTGACCGCTTTCACTACATATATAAAAATCATACATTTTTATATTTTGATGTCTTTAAATAAAAATCACATTTTTATTTGTTCACTTTCAATTTAAAAATCATATTTATATAATCGTTTCATACATTTATAAATCGAATTTTCACTTCGCTATTCAATATATAAAAATCGAATTTTTACTTCTATGTTCAATATATAAAAATCACATTTTTACTTCGATGTTCAATAGATAAAAATCACATTTTTACTACTATGTTCAATATATAAAAATCACATTTTTACTTCGATGTTCAATATATAAAAATCACATTTTTACTTCGATGTTCAATATATAAAAATCACACTTTTACTGCTATGTTCAATATATAAAAATCACATTTTTACTTCGATGTTCAATAGATAAAAATCACATTTTTACTTCGATGTTCAATAGATAAAAATCACATTTTTACTTCGATGTTCAATAGATAAAAATCACATTTTTACTTCGATGTTCAATATATAAAAATCACATTTTGATTATCCTCCTTATATAAAAATTATATCTTTATACTTTCTATATAATAAAAATTATATTTTTATTTCGCTAATCCCTTTTTTTATTATTTTAAAGGCCTAACCCTTTTATTTTAAAATAGAATCAGGTTTGCATAACCATATATGAAAGAAAGAAATAAATAAAATTAAAACAAACAATAAAAACTTACTTTTCCATTGGGGGGGGGGGGTTTCACTGCCTGAGGTGGTCGGAGGTACTGGCGAGGATGGGGGGGGGGCGCCTGAGGCGGTTGTCTTCGTCGAAGGGAGGAAAGGTGGAGGGGAGGCAGGGGGAGTCGCGATGGGGGGGGCTGTTGCGGGATTAGGGGGAGGTCGCGATAGGTGGGGGGGGAGAAAGTCACGGTGGCCCTGGCGCCTGGGGCGGTTCTTCGAGGCAGTGGCGGTGGTGGGCGGCAAGGGTTTCCCCCCTTCCGTCGATCGCCTTGCTCTTTTTTTTTTCTTTGTGAAATCGATTTCTGCTTTGAAAGATAAGGGGGGGCCAGCGGGTTAAAGGGATGAAGATATATATTTTTATTTTTATTTTATTTTATTTTATATTATTTAATTTCTAAAAGTTGACTTTTACATACGACCTCTAAACGAGGCCCACCGCCTGTCGTCCATAGCGTTTTACCCCCATTCCGAACACAATGGGATATGTTTTGTAGGTTGATTCGATCGTTTGAATCAGTTTCCGTTGAATTTACATTTAAATCACTATATTGAATTTTAAACGTAGATTTCAAATTACCGGGGTCACATACTAGCTCTAAAAATTCTCGAAAAATATTTTCTAGCTTCGTATTGACGATACGGTCCTAACAAAACTAGTTTCGTCGAATTCTGAGACCGTTGGAAAAATGGTCATTTTCCAGTCGATTAAAATCAACTGAAACTAGTCAAACGCGTTTTCCTTTGCCACGCTCACATATTGATTCGAAAAATTATGAAATTTGAAACCTAGCAATAATCTGACACTGCGGATCCAACAAAATTGGTTTCGTCGAAATCCAAGGTCGTTTGCAAAATGTCCATTTTTAAGGGCCTGAATTCCATAGCGACTATTCAGAAATTTCAACTGGACATATCTTTTGATTCCCGCTATGAAATCTTGAATTTTCGGATTCGTTGGAAAGATATTCACGAATGGATCCTAATGTTTTTGGTTTCACTAAAATCCGGATTGTTTTGCACCCGGTACATTCAATTGAAGTTTGAAATCGAATTATTGAACTACCGCGCCATTTTCAATTCTAGTTATAATTATATATAATTATTTATATTCTAACGACGACGCGTATAAATATATACGTTCGAATTATATTAAAAATAAATTTCTCGTCGATATTATTTAAAATAATTCATTTTAAATAATCAAAATTCGCTAAAATTGCCAAAATAAAAATTTCAAACTGGCCCAGATTTTCGGGTTGTTACAATCTCCCCCACTTAAAACTTTTCGTCCCCGAAAAGGAACAAAGTCGAAAGTGGTTTGATTATTCAACTCTACGTTCGATTTGGCTTCCATTCTCCAACTTTTCAGTTTCTGAGAATTTTCGAATTTTCAAAAATTTGGCTAACACCCTAAATTTTCGAAAAATTTCGCCATAACCTCCCCTGCACTGAGAGCATCGGGGAATTTCAAATAGCATCCCCGGTCCTTCAGATCTCAAAAAGAAAAAGAAAAAGCCAAGTGGCTAGCCAATAGGCTCATAAAATCATCATCACCCAAACAAAACAGTAAATTATGTAGTAAACATGTACCTATTTGTCGGGCAAACAAATTTTATTCTCTGCTCTAGCCTCCTTGCTATGACCTGTTCAATGTAAGTACATGTATATGCAAGAAAATGCGACCAAATTTCAATACAATTCAATATTTGATCAAATTGGCTATATAATACAAATTTTAATAATTCAACCAATCATCAACAACACAACCATTAATCAATTAGTTGATTAGATTTTGAAATTCATAACTTTGATACATAGTCAAAAATCAGATTTTTGAGGCCAAATCACAACAATAAATCCTATACAGCTTTGGTTCTCACATCAGTCAATAGGAAATATATAGAAATCTCCCTTTCGTCACTCGAACATAAATTCTGATGATGATGCATCAATCATCAGAGTTCTCTCCGGGCGACTAGAAGGTGATTCTATATCTACCCAATATATCAAAACTTCGAATACACGCGGATCAGACGTATACGCAAAATCTATATATACTGGATTGTCCAAATTCATTAAAATAAATAATCAAATATGAATAGTTGATTTAAATTTTCAAAACAAATTTTGTTTTCATTTTTAAAAATATACTCTTCACACTCGTTCTAGGATACTACTGATCCCATCTCTAACGAGTCATTCCATTGGATATTGCTAATCCAATATCTGATGAATTCTTTCGTATGGTTCTAATGTGCCTTGTTCTCTTAACTTTTTAAACCAAAGCTCTGATACCAACTGTGACGGCAAGGAATTTCGCTCGGTCCGAACCAGTCGCTAAACCGACCCAGACCGCTCGAAACGCCCTATCGTTTGAGAACACGACAAAATAGAACGCATACGGAAGAACATTTCATTGTATATTACAACAATGCATCAGATTACAAGAATATACAGAGTACAAATGAATAAATATTACACAGAAATATCAGAGATTTAAATTACATTCAAACACGTAGCAGCGGAAAATAATACAATACACAACTAGAAGGAGATATACGGATACAAAGCTTTCCGGATATCGTTCCAGCTGTAAACCAGGATCCTGTGAATATAAATCTGCAAAACCAAAACTACTAGCTGCCCGTGTCAAAAATAGGGGCACCCAGAGTTTAGGTTAAAACAATAAACTCCAGGTCAGTCATGGGACTGGTGTGAGAACTAAAACAGTTGTAAATCTTTATTTTTAAAGTTAGGCAAATCAAGGGACCACGCCGTATAACACGGAACGGGTTTCCTCCCAAGAATACCAGTGCATATAAGTAAACAGCGCAATGCTTATCTAAAAGATGAAGCTATTATAAGACCCAGGTCCCATCACACAATGCAACGCAGCCGAGGATAGGGTTTTCCCTTATAATAGCCAAACATGCTTAGTACGGTTAAAACAAATCGTTTGATACTATTATATGTGCATAGTGTATAAAACAACTTCAAATCATAAGTATCAATCATAGGCGGCATGAGCGCCCCATCCCACTATGTCGCCATACTAGGCTCTACAAATAAAACCGCAGAATCACGTATTTGGAAATTGGGTTTCCATCTATGAACCGAGGCAAAAGATAGTCCTCAACCGATTCGAGACTGTCTAGCCCGAGCCTCAGGATCAGAGCTCGAGTGACCCTTGGATCCTCAGGGCCGGTCCACACGGAGTGGATTAAAATGCCTAAACATGCGTTTCCCCGCCCTATGGGGCGTAAACGAGCCAACTAAATGACTCCATCGGTTCGAGAACGACCGATCAATCCGAGGCGCCTCGCAAAAGCAACAACCACATAAGTCAAACTCGTCAGGGCGTGTAAAACCACTGACGCCACTTCTAGCTAGAAAGAAACGCATGCCCTCCCTGACGTCCTCTCCCGTTTTTGGTTCCTACCGGGTGTGAAGCTCGCAAATCAATGTTACACAAAGCTATGCCACAAAGGCCGTGCTTTGATCATCAACCACAACACTTTGCTTTTCAATAGAAGCCTCGATCAATTGCCACTTAGGCATGCCACACAGGCAATTCACTCCATGCGTTTGATATCCATCAATATATAACCCCTGAGCTCGTACGTCTCAGAGAAGGGCGTTAAGCAAAAGAATAAATTCTCCGTCGCCAAACCGATATATATTTAATAGAGATCAATCACACAGACTAAAATCCAATGTCAGACACGCAGTCCATTTACAAGTCCATTCTGGGTCTGAACGAAACCGGAGGCACCTAGTACCCCGCATATCCATCGATCTCCAAGTACATCTGGACGATCACCAACTGTTTCCATCTTCTTGGGTGTACAGCCCAATCAAGATCATCAGTAATCACCCAAACGACGTGAAGACCTCCGGTCTTCGACCATCGTCTTCATCTTCGACTTATCGTCGTATCAGTTATTCAGAATGGGATAAACCTGGTCTTTCCGAATAGCTCGCGTATTTTTTAAATAAGTGTTACACAAACACAACATACGCCTCATTCCAATTCATCAGTCACTAACCGTAAATTAATCAAGAGAATAATTCCCCAAATATTAACCCCGAAGGCCGAAACCAACATCAGATCAATATTCAGAAAACCATTCTACTTGGCTAACCGACAGTTAGTTTCTAAATTTCACATTCATTGGGAAAGGTTCCCATTAATTTTATCCAAGATAAATTCCTTGAATTTATTCTTTAATCTTCTTTTGAATTTCAATTCAAACTAGTTAGGATTAACGAACTTTACCGAAGTAATCATTGGTTTTAATTTCCCAATCCCCACCTTTTCATCCCATGAAGTAAAACTGGTAATACTTCATATCTAACACCACGGTGTTATCGGTAAATTCATTACCATTTCACGTTCAAATATAATTAAAGATTTAACTAACGACTGGAGCAAAACTGGTGATACTCCATTTCACGTTTATTTCAATCTAATTAAAGATTCATTAAAACTCCACTTAGTTTTAATCGTTAACTGGGTTAAAGAATCAGTGTCATTTAAAACACGGTTCACGATAAACCCAAAATCACATTCCATTAATTATCGGGTTAAAGAACGAGCGTTATTTAAAACACCATTCACGATAAACCCAAGAATCAATATCAATTCAATTTCAATTAAATATTATTTAATTGGTACACTTCATTAAATCTAAATAAAAAGATTTAATCTTTTCTCAACTGGGTTCAAGAACAGTGTTAGTGAAGACACCATTCACGACAAACCCAAATCACATTTGATATTCAATACAAGGCTCTGAATAGAAAATATATCGGCTTATATTCAATATCAAATTCTACGACTAACAAATGTCGTATTGGAAATAACGTATAAATATTTATCTTTCAAATTTCCATAACAACATCTGTATAGTCACGAATTCCAACATCGAAATATTCCGAAGACAATTTCGATTCAAATCCATTCCAATGCAATCATTGGAAATTCTGGTTATTTTTAAAACCCTTTTTCAAATTCAATTTACCTATTTAAAAATAAATAGAATTATAATTCTAGTTCAAAACTAGTTTATTTCGATAAAAATCTATTTTTATCTTTTCAAATATGGAGTTTTTCATCCCAATTCTTCTCAAATCATTTCTTATGATTTTACATAAATTATTTCTATTTTTAATAATTTTATCAAGGCCCGTACAGTCGATTTCCATCTACGGCCATCGAACTGCACTTACAGCGACCTTTTTGAAATTTGATTGGGACATAATTCCAAATCCAACCATTAGATTTCTAATTTCTAATATTCGTTAGAAAGCTCTTTTCGATACGAACCCAACGGTTCCGGTTTTAGGAGAATCCGACGGTCGGATCTCCCGTAATGTCCGTTTGAAATAAATGGTCGAAATTCACGAACTGCCGTGGCGCGGCGCGTTCTATTCAGGCCATTATATTATATATATAATATATATAATATATATTTCGTCGATTTCTATTTAAAACGAATTATATAAATAGTTTTAAATTCGTTTCAAAAGCAATTTCAACTTCCTTTTCAATTCAAATCAAAATTGAATTCTTCTTTATAAATTCGTTTTAAAATTCATTTCTATTCAATTCAAATTTCAATTCAATTTGAATTCATTTCAATTCTCTTTCAATTCAATTTGGAATTCGTTTTCAATTTAATTCAATTCCAAAGTTGTTTTCTATTCGATTCAATTCAAATTGGTTTTCTATTCGATTCAATTCAAATTGGTTTTCTATTCGATTCAATTCAAATTGGTTTTCTATTCGATTCAATTCAAAATGGTTTTCTATTCGATTCAATTCAAATTGGTTTTCTATTCGATTCAATTCAAATTGGTTTTCTATTCGACTCAATTCAAATTGGTTTTCTATTCGATTCAATTCAAATTGGTTTTCTATTCGATTAATTTCAAATTAGTTTTCTATTCGATTCAATTCAAATTGGTTTTCTATTCGATTCAATTCAAATTGGTTTTCTATTCGATTCAATTCAAATTGGTTTTCTATTCGATTCAATTCAAATTGGTTTTCTATTCGATTCAATTCAAATTGGTTTTCTATTCGATTCAATTCAAATTGGTTTTCTATTCGATTCAATTCAAATTGGTTTTCTATTCGATTCAAAATGGTTTTCTATTCGATTCAATTCAAATTGGTTTTCTATTCGATTCAATTCAAATTGGTTTTCTATTCGATTCAATTCAAATTGGTTTTCTATTCGATTCAATTCAAATTGGTTTTCTATTCGATTCAATTCAAATTGGTTTTCTATTCGATTCAATTCAAAATGAATAAAATCGATATAAATATCGTTCACGTCAAAATGGCGTCAATCTAATCAACACGGCTTCATAAATTTCTATTTTCAAATATTCTATTTCAAATATTTCTTTTTCAAAATAGTTGTTATTATCAAAATATTTCGTTCAACACATGACCAATCTCAATGGATGAGTACTGTCAACACATGAACCTTTATTTTATATTGATAAAGATGTAAATTTTATTACTAAAATATTTCGTTCAACACATGACCAATCTCAATGGATGAGTACTGTCAACACATGAACCTTTATATTATATTGATAAAGATGTAAATTTTATTACTAAAATATTTCGTTCAACACATGACCAATCTCAATGGATGAGTACTGTCAACACATGAACCTTTATTTTATATTGATAAAGATGTAAATTTTATTACTAAAATATTTCGTTCAACACATGACCAATCTCAATGGATGAGTACTGTCAACACATGAACCTTTATTTTATATTGATAAAGATGTAAATTTTATTACTAAAATATTTCGTTCAACACATGACCAATCTCAATGGATGAGTACTGTCAACACATGAACCTTTATTTTTCAAATTGGAATGAGGCCCAATCAATTACCATATAAAGTTAATTATATGGATTCCATACAACACATGTATATAATAGCATTGAAAATAATCAACCATCAAGCAAAGTGCACTACACTGTATAAGCATCAAATATAGATATCTAACGCTTATAACAGCCTGTCAATCAATCGATCGACATATTTAATCAATCAGGATGAGTGAACTTCAAATTTCATCCCAACACCCGTGTTGGGTTTCAAATCAACAAACACAGATTTTATTTGTGCAGTTGGGCGATGTGTAAAATTTATCGACCCAATCAATGTCATTCAAATTAGTGTATATAAACAAATCGGCCGATTTGTTTATAAATATTTATTCATTCATATTCACGTTAAAATTTATATTTTTAACGATAAAACATTTTATTCCAACACATGAATTTCTATTATTCATTTACACAATAAAATTATATTTTTATTTTTCTAACTCATTTTAGAAAATTTCGGCGGCATAACGGCACGATACTAGAAACGGGACAAGGCCTAGCCTTATCCCCGGTCCAGTGAAGGCCCACGCTATTCACACATCAATCAAATCAATTTCATTTCACCAAAAAATTCAATTCAAACCAAAGCATCTAACTAATTTATGCAACCAAACAAACAAGTCCATGGTCTGTGGACGATTGTGTCGGGTGCTACTAAGCACCGTCTTCATCCTAGTATATATATATATAACTAGAAAAAGAAATTGAAAGGTGAGAAATTCTCACCGATAGCTATCCAATCATCTTGACTCTTCTTTGATAGAAATCTTCATCGTTCTCGCCTTTTTGTCACTTTCGTTGACCGCTTTCACTACATATATAAAAATCACACATTTTTATATTTTGATGTCTTTAAATAAAAATCACATTTTTATTTGTTCACTTTCAATTTAAAAATCATATTTATATAATCGCTTCATACATTTATAAATCGAATTTTCACTTCGCTATTCAATATATAAAAATCGAATTTTTACTTCTATGTTCAATATATAAAAATCACATTTTTACTTCGATGTTCAATAGATAAAAATCACATTTTTACTACTATGTTCAATATATAAAAATCACATTTTTACTTCGATGTTCAATATATAAAAATCACATTTTTACTTCAATGTTCAATATATAAAAATCACATTTTTACTACTATGTTCAATATATAAATTCACATTTTTACTTCGATGTTCAATAGATAAAAATCACATTTTTACTTCGATGTTCAATAGATAAAAATCACATTTTTACTTCGATGTTCAATAGATAAAAATCACATTTTTACTTCGATGTTCAATATATAAAAATCATATTTTGATTATCCTCCTTATATAAAAATTATATCTTTATACTTTCTATATAATAAAAATTATATTTTTATTTCGCTAATCCTTTTTTTTATTATTTTAAAGGCCTAACCCTTTTATTTTAAAATAAAATCAGGTTTGCATAACCATATATGAAAGAAAGAAATAAATAAAATTAAAACAAACAATAAAAACTTACTTTTCCATTCGGGGGGGGGGGGGGGGGTTCACTGCCTGAGGTGGTCGGAGGTACTGGCGAGGCTGGGGGGGGGGGGGCGCCTGAGGCGGTTGTCTTCATCGAAGGGAGGAAAGGTGGAGGGGAGGCAGGGGGAGTCGCGATGGGGGGGGGGGGCTGTTGCGGGATTAGGGGGAGGTCGCGATAAGGGGGGGGGGGGGGAAAGTCGCGGTGGCCCTGGCGCCTGGGGCGGTTCTTCGAGGCAGCGGCGGTGGTGGGCGGCAAGGGTTTCCCCCCTTCCGTCGATCGCCTTGCTCTTTTTTTTTCTTTGTGAAATCGATTTCTGCTTTGAAAGATAAGAGGGGGGGGCAGCGGGTTAAAGGGATGAAGATATATATTTTTATTTTTATTTTATTTTATATTATTTAATTTCTAAAAGTTGACTTTTACATACGACCTCTAAACGAGGCCCACTGCCTGTCGTCCATAGCGTTTTACCCCCATTCCGAACACAATGGGATATGTTTCGTAGGTTGATTCGATCGTTTGAATCAGTTTCCGTTGAATTTACATTTAAATCACTATATTGAATTTTAAACGTAGATTTCAAATTACCGGGGTCACATACTAGCTGTAAAAATTCTCGAAAAATATTTTCTAGCTTCGGATTGACGATACGGTCCTAACAAAACTAGTTTCGTCGAATTCTGAGAACGTTGGAAAAATGGCCATTTTCCAGTCGATTACAATCAACTAAAACTGGTCAAACGCGTTTTCCTTTGCCACGCTCACATATTGATTCGAAAAATTATGAAATTTGAAACCTAGCAATAATCTGACACTGCGGATCCAACAAAATTGGTTTCGTCGAAATCCGAGGTGTTTGCAAAATGTCCATTTTTAAGGGCCTGAATTCCATAGCGACTATTCAGAAATTTCAACTGGACATATCTTTTGATTCCCACTATGAAATCTTGAATTTTCGGATTCGTTGGAAAGATATTCACGAATGGATCCTAATGTTTTTGGTTTCACTAAAATCCGGATTGTTTTGCACCCGGTACATTCAATTGAAGTTTGAAATCGAATTATTGAACTACCGCGCCATTTTCAATTCTATTTATAATTATATATAATTATTTATATTCTAACGACGACGCGTACAAATATATACCTTCGAATTATATTCAAAATAAATTTCTCTTCGATATTATTTAAAATAATTCATTTTAAATAATCAAAATTCGCTAAAATTGCCAAAATAAAAATTTCAAACTGGCCCAGATTTTCGGGTTGTTACAAAAACTAAGTTGTGTTAAGTTGAATTCGCGTAACTCTCTTTTTGTAATCATAAATTCAATAATAATAATAGTAATCCAAGGGTATCCAACATTGCTTGTATATCGAGCGTTGGTGTGCAAACCCGCCAAGCTCTATCCGACACGTTGTTGACAAAGTCAGCGTTGGAATATCTTGGTCTCATTTTATGAGATTGGACACCTAAGGATTACCGACACGTTGTTGACAAAGTCAAAGTCGGCCTGCACAATCCGCCAAGCTCTTCACCCACTCTCCGTTAGTCCGCGAGGCAGTGCATGGGTGGTAAACCTTGGTCTTTTTAGTTAGGTGTATGTACTTAATCATAAATCTTAAAATTTTGTAGAATAAAGAATAAGCGATGATACCCAAACACTTCTTGACCTGATTGATTTGACTAGCCATACATGAGAAAATTAGAATACCACTTTGCAAACTTTGCCAAGCAAACTAAGAATTTATTTCATGGTTGCACTATGTTATCGACCAAACTAACTGGCCAAACTGGAATTTAACATTTGAAAACTTTAGTTATATTGAAAATTTGTGACAAGTTGAGGTATCTAAAATAAAATCAACTGATTAGAAATTGTTAACTTAAATTGTTGTACCACCTTCCTGAAATAAGTCGTGTTTTCATTTTTCGTTTTTATCTGCATATGTCCATTGCATTCATGTAGTTCATTAGAACCATATCATACTGCATTTGGATTTTGTGGGTAGTATCCGCTAAAAACCCTCACGAGACACCACTCGTCCTACTAGGGACACCTAGAGGTTTAACGGCTTGTTGCATGCGCTCAATGCAATCGTGTTTCCTACGAACGTGCGACCTATCTAGTTTGGTTTTTCATTTCTTGTTTTACTCGAGGACGAGTGAAAGATAAGTGTGGGGGTATTTGATTGACATAGAAATGTGTTATTTTTTTATGCTCTTATATCTTATCTTTTGTATATAAATAAATATTACTTAGGTATTGTTTTGTTACTTTTACAGATATTCCAACCCAGCCCGCATGCAACCAAAAAAGTAGAGAAATAGAGATGAAATTGATATATATTTACATTTTGAAGAATTGTAGATGAAGATCTCACATCTAGTTCCTGTTGGACAAGAAAAGGATTGATAAAAAGGCTTTGCACATCACAAATCAATGAAGAAGTGTCAAGGAAGCATGAGGAAAAGAGAAAAGGCCCAAATTTGCTTTATTTATCTAAGGCCCATTTATGTTTCTCATTGTAAACTAATTAGTGATGTAATGATCAGGCCCAGTTATCATTAGGGTTAGGGTTAGGGTTTGGCTATCTACCCTATATATACCCTTGTAATATCATTGTAGCCACCATCCTATATCTCATTCTATTCTCTTCTTCATTAATAAAACTAATTTTTCTTTTTATTTTATGCAATTTTCTATTTCTTAGCAATTAGTGTTGTCTACACGATTAGATAATTGGATTTGATTAGATTTGAATCTGATTCATAGTTTCATTGCTTTTCCATTGAAATTGTGATTTGATCGTCGGTTCAGTTAGATCTGTTCTGAATCAAATTACAGTTTTAATTTTGTTTTGTTTTATTTTCAAAATCAACCTCCAAAGTTTTGTCTAACTCGCCCAAGAGATTAGATAAATAATTTGATTTTAATCTACCTCCCTGTGTTCGACCTGTATGCTGCACACCTGTATGCTTGCAGAATTTAATTTAAATGTCGCGCTTTTCAAATTCATAGATTAGGTCGATCAAGTGATTAATCGTTATTAAATACCATTAACGATATAAAATGATTTAAACCTATATATATATATGTGTGTGTGTGAGGATCGTTTGAAAAGACCAAGTTAAATCTCATTTCAAATGATCATACGAAGATCGAAATTGAAGATCTTAAAGATGGCGATTGAAGACCGATGATCTTCACATCGAAAGGATTACTACTGATGCCTGGCATTGACTAGCTACCAATAAAAGGTTAAAGTGGTAGTTGTCCGGACGTACTTGTTGATCGTCCTGATACGCGAGCACCTCACTTCCGTATTGGACATACGGAACGAGGAATAAGGTGACTCCGGTTTCGTTCAGACCCAGAACGGACATGAAAATGAATGTTTGTCCGACATTGAATTTCATGTTGTGTAATTAAATTGATTTCTATTAGTATATATCTGTGGTGGCGGAGAATTTATTCTCTTGCTTAACACCCTTCTTTGAGACGCATGAGCTCGAAGGTTATATATTGGTAGTTATCGATCGCATGGTATGGACTGTCAATGTGACATGCCAAGATGCAATTGATCGAGGCTTTGTTGAAAAGCAGAGCCTCATGGATGATGATCAAAGCATAACCTATTTAGGCATAGCTTTGTGTATTTCGTTACCTCGTGAGCCTCACACCCCGGTAGAGTCAAAAACGGGTCAAGGGAACGCAAGGAGTGCACACATTTCTTTCTAGCTAGAAGTGGTGTTTGGGTTTTTACAAGGCACGGCATTTTTACTTAAGTGATTGATTGAATGAGGCGCCTCGGATATTTTTATTGGTCGCCAATGGCCAATTTATAGGTCCAATAGGATCGAGAAGCATGTGTTCAGGCCTAACTAATCCACAAGCGTTATTCGTGGACGGGCCCTGCAGGATCCAAAGGTTCACTGCGGGGAATCCTGAGACAATGCTAGAGTGTCTCGAATCGGTAAGGAGATCGTCCCTAGCCTTGACTCATGATGGAAACCCAACCTGCAATACGACATTACAATTTTGATTGTATACCTATATATGGTGACCTAGTATATGGTGGCTATGCCGTCTAGGATTGATACATTTACTTAGAAGTATTTTTGAAACATACTAGACGCTAGTAATAATGTTAAAAATATTATTTTCTATGTATCAAGAATTTTTGATCATTATAAGGTAAAACTCTATCCTCCGTTTGCGTTGCATTGTGCGATGGGACTTGAGTCTAATAATGATTTCATTTTCTAAAAAGCATTGCATGGTTTTGACTTAAAAATTTATAAACTTATGCACTGGCAATCCAATGGAGTTAAACCCGTTCCGCGTTAGCGATGTGGTCCAGTGATTTGCCATATTGTTAGTTAGTAAGATTTCTCATACCAGTCCCATTACTGACTCATAGTTTGTTTCACTTTGCAAACTCGGGTGCCCTCTTTCCACACGGGCAGCCCATTGACAGGTTTCAGGTAGGGATGTTTTCTGGACTAGAGCTTGCTGATGAAGATGTTGTAAGATCTTTTCTTTTTATCTTTTCTTTTCTTCTTGAGATATTGAGACAGTATTGGATATTGATGTATTTTGGGAGATTGAGACTTTATTTCTTTCCCTGTTTTTGATATCTATTTTGCTAAGTGTATCCTGTACTACGTACTCTGATGTTCTGTGGTGATGGTTTTGATGACATTTCCTTTTCGCTGCATTGATTTATATGTTCTGTTATGTATCTGTGATCTGTTATTGTTTTAATTATGTTATACTCCTATGATTATCCTTTCTTTCGTACTACGGAACTTTCGGTCGTCACATTTGGTATCAGAGCTAAAGGTTAATCTTAGCTACGGAGTATAAAATTTTTAGAACAATTCGTCTAGATAGAATCAGTAGTATTCTAAGACGAGTAGCTCATTAGAGATAGGATTAGTAACGTCCTAGAATGACCATAACAGAATAGCACATATTAATCAGTCATTACATCATTACCATGTTATCATATGTCTCAACTTTTTAACATCTTTCCATTGAAATTTATCGTTTATCTTAGTCTGACTCTTTCCTTGATGATATAGACTAATTGAGAAATGAGTATCAGAGCACGTACGAGAGCCCATGGTAGAGGTGGGGCAAGTGGACCTGCCAGAGACGAGACTCCTACAGCCCAAGAACAAGAACAGGCCACTCCAGAAGTTGAGGCTCCACCCCCACGTGCCTTTGATCTTGACAAAGTGACAAAGAAAATAAAGAATCTAGAAGGCGTGCATTATACAGGCCAAGAGATGGTAACGGAGGCGCAAGCATGGCTTAAGACGATGGAGAAAATCTTAGGAGGTTTAGAGCTCGAGGACCATAGGAAGCGATTTATGGCAAATTGGTTTCTGAAGGACTGGGCCCAGATTTGGTGAGAAATAATTATGGTTAGGGGTAATGAAGCGGATGTAACTTGGGAGAAATTCAAAGAGCTATTCAATGAGAAGTTCATTCCAACTCACGAGGTCGAGCGCCTTCACGATGAGTTTGCCCACCTCCAACAAGGGAGTATAACTATTGCTGAGTATGTAAAGAAATTTGATGAGCTTTCCAGATATGCCACGGAGTTAGTCCAAGACCCGCTACAGAAGAATAAGAGGTTTATCAATGGTCTGGAAAGGAGGTATCATAATAGGGTGACTGCACACATCGAGCGTCCATTTTCTAAAGTAATCGAGATGGCCTGCAGATATGAAGAGATTGATCAGAAGGGTTCTCAACAAAAGAGAGAAAAGAATCAAGCCAACAACATGAAAAAGGAGTCGGACAAGAAACCTGAGACGGGCAGCTCTTCCACTGCCAAACCCCAGGGTAAAAAGAAAAGAGACAGGTCTAAGGTAAAGTGCTACAACTGCCAGAAGATAGAGCACTTCAACTATGAATGTCGAGCTCCTAAGAGACCAAAGAGGAATGACTCTGGGCCCAGCCAAAGTTCTCAGGATAGGAGGGAGTGCTGTAATTGCCACCAGAGGGGTCACATCAAGCCTAACTGCCCGCTGCTGAAGAGTTCTCAGGTGGCACATGTCTATGACGGAGTGGCTACACCGGCTTCTTCCGAAGCAGGTACGCCTAATGTTTTAGGAGGTACCCTTAACATTAAAAACATTCCTATTACCGTTTTGTTTGACACAGGTGCATCTAGAAGTTTCATATCTGTTGATACGATTAAAAAGCTTAAATTGAGACCCAGAAAACTCAAAGAACCAATTAGAGCTCATAGTCCGATATGTGATTCTCTTATACTCGAGCAGTACTGTAGAGTGCCTGTTTCTTACTCCTACTTCCAATTTCCTTTTAATCTAATCATCATGGATTTCTCCGGGTATGATATCTTACTTTAAATGGACTGGCTAACGAAATATTGAGGCTGAGTTACTTTGTGCTGAAAGAGTAGTCAAAATCAAAACCAAATTTGGATACATTATTGCTATTCCATGCCATGGCTCAGCAACAGATAGGAAAGAATTTTTGTCTTCTCTAGAAGTCACTCCTGCTTCTATTGAGGATATTCCTATCGTCAGAGACTATGCGGATGTGTTCGAAGAAGTAGACAGCTTACCTCCGCGTAGAAAATCGATTTCAGAATTGGCTTAGTTCTGAATGCAAGGCCCATTGTACACCGCATTCAGAGAATGTCACTAAAAGAAAAAGAGGAGTTGAGCAATCAAACCAAGCAGCTTTTGTGGAAGGGTCTGATCAGGCCTAGTTTCTCAAGCTGGGGTGCAGTAGTTGTTTTCGTCCCCAAGTCAGACGATATCCTCAGGCTATGTGTGGACTACCGTGATCTAAATAAGTAGACTCTGAAAAATAAATACCCATTACCCCGCATTGACGATCTGTTGGACCGCTTGAACGGAGCACGAGTATTCTCTAGGATGGACCTAGCTATAGGCTTCCGCCTATTATGCATTGTTGAGGAATGTGTGCCTTTGACAGCTTTCAGAGGGCCAGATATATTTTATGAATGGCTAGTAATGCCCTTCAACTTATGCAATGCTCCATCATACTTCGTAGATCTGATGAATAGAGTCTTCCGCGATGTTTTAAATAAATTTGTGCCGGTGTTCATCGCTGATATTCTAATCTTTTCTAAATCCACTGTTGAACACGAAAAGCATCTGAAAGAAGTCTTGGAGATTTTGCATAGAAATGTGCCGAAAGCCAAATTCTCCAAATGCATATTCTGGTAAGAAGAAGTGACATTCCTCCGCCATGTTGTATATAAGGAAGGCATCTCAGTAGATCCAGGAAAGATCTCGGCCATCAAAGATTGGAAGTAACCTACTACGCCCACTGAAGTCAGAAGTTTCTTAGGTCTGGCTGGCTATTATCGAAAATTCGTTAAGGATTTCTCGAAGTTATCTTGTCCATTGACAAAGCTGACTAAGAAGCATACCAAGTTCATTTGGACACTCGAATGGGAGGCAGCTTTCCAAGAGCTGAAACAGAAATTGATCACTACTCCTGTGTTGACCATTATTGATGGCAATTAGGATCTAAAAGTCTAGACACACGCTTCTAGAGAAGGTATTGGTGCGGTGCTAATGCAAAGAGACAAAGTAGTCGCATATGCTAGCCGCCAATTAAAACCGCATGAGAAGAATTACGTCACACATGATCTTGAGCTAATGGCCATCATATTTGCTTTAAACATATGGAGGCACTATCTCTTGGGCGAGAAATTTGAACTATATACTGAACACAAATCCTTAAAGTATCTATTCACCCAAAGAGATTTGAACTTGAGGCAGCATTGTTGGGTTGAATTTCTTATACCCTACGACCTGGACATCTTATATACTCCAGGGAAGGCTAATGTAGTGGCGGATGCTCTCAGCAGGAAGAATACGTCTGACACCAATCTTATTCTTGCCAATCTCATTATTACTCCTACCTTGATTGATAAGATCTCTGATCTTCAGAAAAATGATGAATTTATACAGAGAATCAGCAAAAGAGTCAGGGAAGGCGAACCCACGAGTTTCCAGATTGATGACAAAGGAGTTCTGAGGCTATTAGGCCGAATTTGTGTTTCGAATCTTCCTGAGCTCAGAAAGGATGTAATGGATGAATGTCATAAGTCTAAGCTCAGCATTCGTCTGGGTGTGAGAAAGATGTACCATGACCTCGAGCGTACATTTTGGTGGATATCCATTAAAGGGAGACATTTCTATATATGTTGCTAGATGTCCCACCTGTCAGCAAGTCAAAATTGATCAGCAAAAGCTAGCAGGTCTATTGCAACCGCTATGGGTTCCAAGTTGGAAATGGGACGAAATTTCTGTGGACTTTATTGATGGCTTGCCCCGGACTAGGAAAGGAAATGACAGTATATAGGTGATTGTAGATCGCCTCACAAAGACTGACCATTTCATCCCTGTCAAATCCAATAGAACAGCTCGAAGTTTGGCACAACTTTATTTCAGAGAGATTGACAGACTGCATGGAGTTCCCAGTAGCATTGTCAGTGACCATGATCTGATATTTTCTAGCAAGTTCTAGGAAGATTTCCAAGAAGAGCTTGGGACTAAGCTGAATATGAGCATTGCTTACCACCCTCAGATAGATGGCCAGAATGAGAAGTTGAACCACATATTGGAGGACTTGTTGCAAGCATGCATCTTAGATTTTGGTGGGTCATGGGAAGATCATTGCACTTGTTTGAATTCTCTTATAATAATAGCTACCAAGCAAGCCTGCAGATGTCGCCATTTGAAGCATTATATGGCAGGACATGCAAATCTCCCGCATGTTGGGTGGAATCCGACAATAGATTAGTATTGGGTCCCGACATGATTCGCGAAGCATCGGACAGAGTTGATTTTATTAAGAAGCGATTACTGGCTACCCGAAGCCGACAGAAGAGCTACGCTGACACTCGAAGAAGGGATTTAGAATTCTCTGTCGGTGATCTTGTATACTTGAAGGTTTCCCCACTGAGAGGTGTAGTCTGATTTGGGAAGACAGGGAAATTGGCGCCAAGATTCATTGGTCCATTTCCTATTCTCGAAAGGATTGGAACTCTCGCTTATAAAGTGCAGTTGCCCGACTGGTTGCCAGGGGTCCACAATGTATTTCATGTGTCCCAACTCCGAAGCATGTTCATGATCCAGATTTAGTTGTCGAGGAAGCAGCGCAACCAGGTTTGGAGATTACCCCGAGCCTAGCAGTGAGGAGGAACCAGTGAAAATTGTGGGCAAAGAAACCAGAGTGTTGAGGAACAAGAGAATCCACTTTGTCAAGGTGTAGTGGAGCGGGAATCCTAGAGACTGTACGTGGGAGACTAAGGATAGCATCAAACAGGCCTATCCCAAGTGCAGAGTAGATATCTCTGAGTAGCTTTTGTGTTGAGGTACATTTACAATACCTTGCATTTTCTGTTTTGTTTCCTACTTTACTATTATTTCCTTTTCGGGGACGAAAAGCTTTTAAGTGGGGGAGATCGTAACAACCTAGAAAATCCGAACCAATTTAAATTTTTTATTTTGGCTATTTCAGTGGATTTTGAATAGTTAAAATAATTTATTTTAAATAATAACGATTAAATTTTATTTTAATCGAATTTAGAGAAAATATATTTATTTTGATTTCTAAAGGAGTTAGAAATAGTACGGTAGTTTGAAAAGTCAAACTTGTACTTTAACTGAATGCACCGGATTCAAAATTAAACGGATTTTAGTGAAAAAAAATATCTAAATATGTTTTAAAATATCTTTCCAACGAATCCGAAAAATCAAAATTTCATAGCGGGAATGAAAAGATATGGTCAGTTGAATATTCAGAATGGTCGCTATAGTATAATCTATAGCCCGTATAAAAGGCCATTTTTCAAACGACCTCCGTTTCCGACGAAACCACTTTTGTTGGATCCAGAACATCAAGGTATTGCTAATTTTAATTTTTCGGAATTTTGGATTTAATATGTGAGCGTGGCAAACGAAAATGTGTTTTGTCAATTTCAGTCAAATCTGATCGACTTGAAAATGGACATTTTTCAACCAGTCTCAGAATTCAACGAAATTAATTTTGTTAGCAACGTATCGTCAAAAAAAAGCCAAAATTAATTTTTTTGGATTTTTCTGAGTTTGTATGTGGCCCCGGTGAATTTAAATATACGATCAAATTAATTTATTAAAAGATTTAAATATTAAATTAAAGATTTTAGGCCACAGACAGTCGTTTGGGCTGACGAGACCTAGCCCATTGAATCCGGAATGGGGCTATTGGGTAGGGTCAACTTGTGTTGGGTTGAAATTGGAACTGTTAAGAAGATACAGATTTATTTGCAAGATTACTATTTAATATAATAAATAATAGAAAATAAAACCCTAAACACTATTCACCATCGTTTAACAGCCGCCACTCCCTATTCCTATAGCCGAAAATGCTCCTTCTTTCTCCCACTAATTTCTTGCAATCCTCTCAATAATCTTCCTCCTCCAGTTGAGAATATTGTAGAGGACTTCAAAATCTTCGATTCTATATGGTGTTGATCGAAAAACGTTGTTGATTCGAGGAGTTTCAACACCCCAAACTGCACGTGTTTCAATCGCCACCACCACCGATATGTGCGATCGCACCTGACACCGCGGGCCTCCTACGTGCGCCTATTGCTCCTCTTCGACGTTGCAGACCCTGATTGACCTCTAGTGTCTCGATCCACGAGCAAATAGGAACCTTAGAATTGAAGACTAATGGGTTTAGTCGCGGCCTTCATCTGAGTATTGAGGAAGACGGGTATGGAACTATATTTTAGTATTTATTTAATTTGAAATGTTGTAAATCTTAATTAAATCATAACTCATCCGTACTGTTTCAGAATAACTCGATTTTCGAAGCATTGCAATCGTACGGCAGAGATCTACGACTCTAGACTGAAAAGGAGCGATTTCGAGCCGTTTGAATTTTGTCCAAATTTGCAACACGACTATGAGATTTTTTTAATTAATCGATTTAATTATTTTACTTGCCATGTAATGGTTGTATGTATATGATTTAGATCTGCTTTGTTCTGACATTTTGGATGATGATTGATCTATTCTTTGGTGATGAATAATTATAGATCTGAATGTGTTGGTTAAATTAAATTATTTTCTCTTTGTCAATATTTGGTGAATCATGAGTAGTAAACAATATAAAATATTATTTTGTCATTGTTATTGGATTTAATTAGATTGTCAATTCAATATAAAAATATCATTTTGGCCATTATTGTTGAATTGAATTAGTTTGTCAATTCAATTAAAAATATCATTTTGGTCATTTTTGTTAAATTAGTTTGTCAGTTCCATATAAAATATTATTTTGTCAATTTGTTGAATTGAATTAGATTGTCAACTCAATATAAAAATATCATTTTGATCATTTTGTTGAATTGAATTAGATTGTCAATTCAATATAAAAGTATCATTTTAGTCATATTTGTTAATTTGAATTAGTTTGCCGATACAATTGAAAATATCATTTTGTCATGTTTATTAAATTGTAATAAAATTGTCAATTCAATTAAAAGTATCATTTTTGTTATATTATTGAACTGAATTAGAATTTTTAATTCAATAAAAACATTACCCAGTTAATGTTATTGAATTGAGTTAAATTTTCAATTCAATGTAAAGTTCGTCACTTTTTTGTTGATTGATAAAAACACCACCTTGTTAGACTGTAGTAGAAAAGATAACATTTTTTTATTTGCAAATTTAGATGCACATAAATATCCTATCAAAAGTTGCATTTCTGTTTGCAATTTTAGATGCAAACAAAACAATAAAATAAAAGTTGCATTTTTGTTTGAAATTTTAGGTGCAAACAGAACATTAAAATAAAAGTTGCATTTTTGTATGCAATTTTAGATGCAAACAAAACATTAAAATAAATGTTGCATTTTTGTTTGCAATTTTGGATGCAAACAAAACATTAAAATAAAAGTTGTATTTTTGTTTGCAATTTTAGATGCAAACAAAACATTAAAATAAAATTTGCATTTTTGTTTGCAATTTTAGATGCAAATAAAACATTAAAATAAAAGTTGCATTTTTGTTTGATTTTTGTTTGCAATTTTAGACGCAAACAAAACATTAAAATAAAAGTTGCATTTTTGTTTGCAAATTTAGGTGCAAACATAACATTAAAATAAAAGTTGCATTTTTGTTTGCAATTTTAGATGCAAACAAAACATTAAAATAAAAGTTGCCTTTCTGTTTGCAATTTTAGATGCAAACAAAACATTAAAATAATAGTTGCATTTTTATTTGCAATTTTGGATGCAAACAATACATTAAAATAAAAGTTGCATTTTTGTTTGGAATTTTGGATGCAAACAAAACAATAAAATGAAATTTACATTTTTGTTTGCATTTTTGTTGTGAATAAAATATTGATTTAAAATTTGCATTTTTATTTGCATTCTTTGATGCAAATAAAACATGAATTTAAAAGTTGCATTTTTACTTTTAAACACCTTTTTTTCATTTTAGGTGTAAATAAAAGAATAGAATTAAAAGTATCATTTTTACTTTTAAATTAGAGACAATAAAAAGATGGGATTTAAAATTTACATTTTAGTTACATTTTAGTTGTAGCAAAAATGACAAGAATATTTTAAAGACAATAAAAAGAACAGATTTCAATGTTACATTTTTACTGTAATTTTAGAGACAATAAAAAGAATAGATTTAAAGTGTTATATTTTTATCTCATATTTAGATGCAATAAAAATAGTAGGATTAAAATCCATGTTGTTATCATCATTTGGTTTTCAACAAAAGGAGTGAATATTAGGAAAATATATTTCTAATGTAAATACCATTGGAAATAATTAGGCATTAAAAAAAAGCTTGATTTATTTCAAATCATCAGTTTTATCATGTTAGTAGAATTATGGAAATCATATATAAATTTTCTAACATGAATGTAGACCGTATTTAGCTTGCATGTGATTGTTTGAAAGTAGTTGAAACCGCCAAACGATTTATATATATATATATATATATATATATATATATATATATAAATTAAAAATTAAAATGAATCGCGCACGGTAGTTTGCGTTTCGACAATCGTAACTTCAAATGATTATACCGTAAGATCCAACCATTGGATTTTCCCAAAACCGGAACCGTCAGGACCGCTTTGGGAAGATCTTTCCGTCGATATGAATTTTGTTAAAATCCAACAGTTAGATTTCAAGACATGTGTAAATCAAATTTTGGCAAAAACAGCGCTAGGGCCGCCCATCGACCCGAAGCATCGTTAATTAAAAATGGCTATTTCTATATAAATAAAAATAGCGATTAATCGTTATTAAATACCGTTAATGATATAGAATGATTTAAATATATATATATATATATATATTTTTATATATATATATATATGCGAGGATCATTTGAAAAGACCGAGTTAAATCTCATTTCAAATGATCATACGACGATCTAAATTGAAGATCTTAAAGACGACGATTGAAGACAGGCGATCTTCACATCGAAAGGATTACTACTGATGCCTGGCATTGGCTAGCTACCAATAAAATGTTAAAGTGGTAGTTGTCCAGACGTACTTGTTGATCGTCCGGATACGCGAGCACTTCACTTCCGTATTGGACATACGGCACGAGGAATAAGGTGACTCGTTCAGACCCAGAACGGACTTGAAAATGGATTTGTGTCCGACATTGAATTTAATGTTGTGTAATTAAATTGATTTCTTTTAACATATATCTGTGGTGGCGGAGAATTTATTCTCATGCGTAACATCCTTCTTTGAGACGCATGAGCTCGAAGGTTATATATTGGTATTTATCGATCGCATGGTATGGACTGTCAATGTGGCATGCCAAGATGCAATTGATCGAGGCTTTCTTGAAAAGAAGAGCCTCGTGGATGATGATCAAAGCATAGCCTATTTAGGCATAGCTTTGTGTATTTCGTTACCTCGCGAGCCTCATACCCCGGTAGAGTCAAAAACGAGACAAGGGAACACAGGGAGTGCACACGTTTCTTTCTAGCTAGAAGTGGTGTTTGGGTTTTTACAAGGCCCGACATTTTTACTTATGTGGTTGATGGAAAGAGGCGCCTCAGATATTTTTATTGGTCGCCAATGGCCAATTTATAGGTCCAATAGGATCGGGAAGCATGTGTTCAGGCATAACTAATCCACTAGTTTTATTTGTGGACCGGCCCTGCAGGATCCAAGGGTTCACTTCGGGGAATCCTGAGACATTCCTAGAGTGTCTCGACTCGGTAAGGAGACCGTCCCTAGCCTTGACTCATGATGGAAACCCAACCTCCAATACGACATTACGATTTTGATTGCATACCTATATATGGCGACATAGTATATGGTAGCTATGCCGTCTAGGATTGATACATTTACTTTGAAGTATTTTTGAAACATACTAGCCACTTGTAATAATATTAAAAATATTATTTTCTACATATCAAGCATTTTTTATCATTATAAGGTAAAACTCTATCCTCCGTTTGCGTTGCATTGTGTGATGGGACTTGAGTCTTATAATGATTTCATTTTCTAAAAAGCATTGTGTTGTTTTGTGTAATGACCCATATTTTAACGATATAATAATTAATTTATTTAATTATATAAATAGTGATTTAGAGAATTAAATGGTCGTTTAATTAAATTATAAGGAGTATTTAATTAATATAATAATTAAATAATATATATAATTCTGAAATAATCGGAATTAGCTGAAATGGCATTGTGGTGTGAATTGGGCAATTCAAAATATATAATTCGGTATGGAGTTGAATTATATTAACGAATATATTTATAAATGACAGTTTGAATGTATAATTATAATATAATTGTAATCGAGCTCGAAAACGCGCGGCAGTTCACTATTTGGCAATTTGAACTTAAACTGAATATACAGGGTCTGTTTTAAATCGGATTTCTGTGAAACAGGAAACGTTAGGAGCTGGTGAAGTATATTTTTCCGACGGAAGAGAAAAATCAAGATTTCATCGTGTAGATTTTGATTTATGTCCAAATCAAATTTTAGAAAAATCGCTGTGGAATTCCTTTATAATTTATAACGATTTATATATACATTATAAATGGATTTTTCAAAATAAATTGAATATCAATTCAACTCAGGATTTCGATATCGAGTTATAAATCAAATGGGAGTTGTATTATATTCCATGTGAATATATATACGATAATATAAATTTATTTATAATTATTATAATTATATTTAAATATATTTATATATTTAAATCAGTTATTTAGAACTTTAAAATTAGTCAGTTTTTCAAACGACCTCCAAATTCGACGAAACCAATTTTGTTGGATTCGTAATGTCAAATTATCGTTAGATTTCAATTTCCGTGTTTTTTAGAGTCAGTGTGTGGCCGTACGGGATTTTAATGTGAAATACAGTAAGTTTTTTGACGGTTAAAAATACGCTGTGTGAGCAAACGAAGTCGGAATTCGACGAAAACAATTTCGTTGGGACCGTAATGTCGAACTGTAGCTGCATGTCCATTTTCATGAGTTTTGGATATCGTATATGATTATACAGATTTTTAAAGGATGAATATAAACAACGGTGCAAGAAATATTAATATAATATTTGAATATATAAATAATATTTCTTCTGTATAAATACCCCACTACTCTAAACCTAAAAATCATTTTTCCTAGTCAATCTTCTTTCCGTCGTAAGTCTTCTAACTGAAAATTTGTTCAGCCGTCAAATGAAATTCAAATTAAAAAAAGAAATCAATTCCTATAAAATAGGAAATAGACTTGAATAGGTTTGTATGCTGGTCCTCTTCAACACCGTATGATTGTTGTGGAGTTCGATCGTTGTTGTCTGGTTTGGGGGTTTTTGTTTCCGTGAGTAAGGGTTTAGTACTCGATTTGATTTCAGCGACAATGTGTGGTTTTGAGGTTATTTTCGGATTTGGGACGAGAAACCTCACCTGTAGTATTTTATTTGGGAAGTTTCAGTGTTAAAAGTGTCATGGTCTCCTTTGGTTCTGGCGAGAAAACCTAGGAACGACGCAACCCAGTTGAGGACGTCGAGCTTTACCTTTTGGGGTCCAGGAGATTGAGGGATGGAAGAGATGGTGAAGGACATATTCAGTTGTGTTTTTCATGAGGTGCGGTGGAAGATCAAAGGGGGCGGTGTTGGTTTACAGGAGCGGTTTTCAGTTCGAATGGTTGGGGAAGAAGAACGTGGCAGTTCTGGGTTGTTTAAATGGGTCGTGGTAGTTGAAAAGGGGTGAGGCCCGTCCGTTAATAATATAAGTTATTTAAATTTAAAATTTTGTGTATTAACTTCGTAAAGTTATAACTTTTCCATACGTGGACCGAATTCGATAAAACAGGATCCGTTGGGACCGTATGGACGGTGGCTACACCATTGAATTGATTGGGAGTGGACTGGAGCTTGTTTGAATTTATGGTAAATTTATTTGTTTGATTCAAATCAAACAACAGTTTGTCGTTCTTTAACGATGAACTGCCAAAGTGAGTAAATCTCACTGACTCTGAACAGTTTATATTTTTATAGCATATTTTTTTTGAAATGATAAATATTGGTTGATTGCCATGTGTTGACTGTTTGATTGAACTGCTAGTCAGTTGTTTGAAATTTATATATATATATATAATCGTTAAATATATATTGATTTTGTTATCAGAATATTTCGTATTGAACATAAATTGATGATAATTATATTGTGTAATATCTGTGGATGCAGGGAAACTGGTTGGAGGAATCCAACTGGATTTTCAACATTTATTTTACTGTTTTTCAAATGCTGTAATATATGATGTGAAATATACTATGTTGTGGATTATGTGTGTTTGAATGATATCGATCATTGTAATTGGTATTTTAAATACCATAGAAATGCTGAGATGTAGAAAAAGGGATTTTAAAAGTATATTTTGAAAATAAATTATTTATATAAAATCAATGGATTTTATATAATAAAAGGAAAAGGATTTTTATAAAAGGAAATAATTATAAAATCAAAGAGTTTTAAAGGGAAATATTTGTGAAACAAATATAAGGGGAAATATTTGAAAACCAAATATAAAGGAAGATATTTGTAAAACAAATAATAAAGGAAAATATTTGTAAAGCAAATATAAGGGAAATTATTTGTAAAACAAATACAAGGGAAATTATTTGTAAAACAAAAATAATGGAAAATATTTGTAAAACAAATATAAGGGAAATTATTTGTAAAACAAATATAAGGGAAATTATTTGTAAAAAAATATAAGGGAAAATATTTGTAAAACAAATATAAGGGAAATTATTTGTAAAACAAATATAAAGGAAAATATTTGTAAAACAAGATGAAAAGGAAATATTTATTTAGAAAATAAATAGAAGTGAAAAGGAAATATTTATGGAAAATAAATATGATAAAATATTTATGAAATCAAAGGATTTTATAAAGAGCAATATTTATTGGGAAAATAAATAAAATCATATAAGGAATATTTATTTAGAAAATAAATAAGATATTATAAAAAGGAAATATTTGTAAAACCATTTACAAATGAAACGAAAAGGTAATATTTGTAAAACCATTTACAAATGAATCAAAAAGGAAATATTTGTAAAACCATTCACAAATGAATCAAAGAGGGAATATTTGTGAAACATTTACAAATAAAAATAGAAAGAGAAATATTTGTAGAACATTTACAAATAAATATAAAAGAGAAATATTTGTAAAACATTTACAAATAAATTGAAAAGGGAATATGTAAGGAATAAATAGAAATATAAAAAGGAATTTTATAAAAAAAGATTATTTACTTAGAAAGTAAATAGAATTATAAAAGGGATATTTATTTAGAAAATAAATAGAAGTACTTAAAAAGGAAATATTTCAGAAATAAATATTTCTGGATTTAACAGAAGTATAAAAGGGGATATTTGGAAAATAAATACCAATTAGAGTTAATCGAATTTAGTTATTCGAAAAGGGTTAATCGAATTTAGTTATTCGAAGGGTGTTAATCGAATTTAGTTATTCGAAGAAAGCTAGTCAAGCCAAGTTAATCGAATATGGTCATTCGAACCAAGTTAGTCGAGTTAATCGAATATGGTCAGTCAAACCAAGCGAGTCGAGTTAATCGAATATGGTCAGTCGAACCAAGTTAGTCGAGTTAATCGAATATGGTTAGTCGAACTAAGTTAATCGAATATGGTCAGTCGAACCAAGTTAATCGAATATGGTCAGTCGTACCAAGTTAGTCGAGTTAATCGAATATGGTTAGTCAAACCAAGTTAATAGAATATGGTCAGTCGAACCTAGTTAGTCGAGTTTAATCGAATATGGTTAGTTAAACCAAGTTAGTCAAATATGGTCAGTCGAACCAAGTTAGTTGAGTTAAACAAATAAGTGTTAATCGATATTTGTAAATAAAATAGAGTTAATCGATTACAGTTAAAATGGACATAGTTATTTAGGATGAGTTTTCATTTAGCACGACTGCTAGCTTAATTCACAGGGGTGCAGATAGCCTACGACGGTCGGATGTTTCTGAGGGAATCGGGCGTAACCATTGTGATCGCTGCGATCTAGTGTCGATAAAAAGGAGTAAATCGAATTGGTTATTCTATAGGAGTTAATCGAATTAGTTATTCGAAAGGTGTTATCGAATATAGTTTATTCGAAGAAAGGATTTAACAAATAGAGTTTATTCGAGAGAGAGTTATACGTTGAAATTCGATTATATCGAATGCTGGAAAGTAATATTTACTTTCCGGTTTTTAAATCAAGATTTATTTATTTAATAAATCGTTCATTTATTTAGTTAAATTAAGGAAGAAAAGTTACTTAAGTTATTATATTTCGAATGTAAGGGGATTATAACACCACGATTATAATCAAATGAATTCTGTAAAAGAAGAGGATTCGTAAATAGAATCTGTAACAACCCACATTCTACGCATCTAGGATCGTAGAATATTTATTTCTTTTTCTAGGTAAGTCGTATGGTTGTGTACTTTTGGGAAACGACTAGTGGTGTCATTTCCCATGTTCATGATTTTTGCCAATTTTTAAATGACCGTTTTGCCCCTAGTTGATCTTGTTTCGTCCATAACTTTTGACTGGAAAGGAATTTTGACCTAAAACCACTTCCATTAGCTACGGATGATGGTTTCTCTTTCCGTAGAATGGTCATAATAGCCAAACGGACTTACCGTTTGGGAGATATGGCTGAATTAAGGTTTAAAGGGTTATTTTCAGCTAATTGGGCTTAACCGGGTAGTTAGTAATTAGGCCCATTGGGGGATTTCGGGATTAGTGGTATTTAAGGGCTGCTAGGGTAATGATTTCGGTTTTTACTTCATTTTTCCAGCCGCCACTTATTTTCTTCAACCCCAGACATGGCCTCCACCATCTAGAATCATTCCAAATCACCTCTAATCACTTTCTAATCAAAGATTAAGCAAAACTACATCAAATCAAGGCGAATTAGCATAGGATTTGGGATAGAGCTGCTGGAACACATAAAGATTGGATCTATATCAGCGGAGTTTCAGTTCTGAAAGTTAAATTGTGGCAAAGGTGAGTGATTTGCATTGTTTTTCGCTAATTACAGCTAGTTATGGTAATTAGCGAAGATTAGCGAAATTATGGCTCAGAAAAATCTAGAAAAATTCCTAAAATTCTAAATCGTCATTTTATGCCTCTGATATGAATTTGGGTTAATTTCGACTAATTTTGCAAATCCCGGAATTTGGGGGATTAATGGGTGATTAGTGATAATTAGTGAATTTATGCAAGATTAAAATCTGGAAAAATATTCAGAAATTCCTAAATAATGTTTTAGACCTCTGATATGAAATTTTTCTAATTTGGATACGTTTTTCTAATTATATGCTTAGACATGATTAAGAGGGATTAAGGGAAAATATGAGGTTTTGGCTATGTTTGGTCCATATTGTTATGATTAAATTTGTTGATTTGGTGTTTTTGGTTGATTCCCTATGTTCCTATGATTGCGTGGTATGCTTTGTGATTGATTAGAAGTGTTAGATTGGTCGAAAACGCCGTCGAGAGGCGAAAATAGCTTGCTGGAATGATGCAGGTTTTGGGATCGGTATAAACGACCAGGAGGAAAAACCGACCAGGCTCCTATCGACCGTGGGGAACAGAACGACCGACCAGGGTTGACGAGTTTCGACCTATCAGGTTTTGGGCCGGCCAGAGGGGTTTCGACTGACCAGCTTTTCGACCGACCAGGGGAGTTTCGAGCGACCGAGTTTGGACGACCAGGGGAATTTCGGACGACCAGATTTTGGACCGACCAAGAGGGGCTTCTGACCGACCGACCCCGTATGAACTTCAGACCGACCAGGGATGGTGAAAACCGACCGACCAGAGGAGGAACGAAATGCGACCGACTAGAGGAGGAACGAAGTGCGACCGACCAGGGGGGAAACGAAACCAACCGAGTTCCAGGACCGATCAGAGATGAAGATGACCGAACCGATCCAGAAGAAGGTGGCCAATAACCCGAGATGCAAAGGTAGTTCAAATGCGAAGTTGAGCTCAGGATCCTGATGAGAATGAGTTAACTTCGTGATTGGACTTTGCTGCGGGACGTGTGCGAAGGGGTTATCGATATCCATAACTTTAGTTTACCACTTATGGACAGATTAGTGGCTATGGATCAGTGCAGCAGTGTCATGGTGACTCCATGGAGCAAAGTGATCGTAGCCAAGGATTGGGTGATCGAGTAGTGGATATCGTATGCTTTACGCACTGAGTGAGAGACGTGAGGATGATTGCCATGTTTGATTGTTTGCTATCACCTTGACATGCACACCCCCACCCCCGTATTTCTTACACACTTTATGCTAGTGTCACCTTAGAGTATTGTACAGTATGTAGTGCTAACTCTTTGGTTGCAGGTCCAGGTTCAGGTATGATTTCTTAGAGTATTATACCTGTTATTGTTGATCTTAGAGATGTATGCTTTGTTGCTTATCGCTCATACCAGACTTTTGTCTGACCCAGAGTTTTATGTCTCTTCTTATTACTCTGGGTGCTCACACGAGCAGACTAGATACAGTTTAGGTGGATGCACGAGTAGCTGTACTGGAGACGAGCAGGTGGCTTCCATGTATGATATTTATGTATTATCTCCCTGTGTTATCGATGGTCACTACTTGGGCATTAGTAGTGTACCTTTCCTTTCTTTTGCTTAGAGACAGTATTTTTGAAGTTGTAATAATGGTTTGGATCATAAGCTGTATTTTGAATTTCCACTGCCATGTTAGACATGATTTAGTTTTCAGCTTATACACTGTCTCGCCTGTTTTATGTCAAGTATATTATTATTATATTTTATTCCATGCGCTGTGAGACTTTCTACAGGTTCTGTGTTAGTTCTTCACGTTCATTCTTTTCTTTTGGCGACCGTCCCGTGCTAGTTGGACATCGGCACAGCGCAATTCGGGGAAATGTCGGTTAGTGCGGGGCGGGCCGTCACACTTGGTATCAGAGCTCTAGGTTTCGTAGTTAACCCGGGGAAAGTCATCAGGGAGAGATATTATACGTATATGAGAGCGCGTATTTGTGATTATTTTGATTTTTCAAAACTGGTTTTCAAAGCTATATAGATATATATATACTATTAGTATAGTTAAGGATGAAGTTGCACTGCACTGACACCACAAAGGAGATGGTTAATCGTTTGCTCTGTACAGATTGAACGATGAGCCGATATGCGAGGGGTACCGGCAGAGGAGCCAATAATGGGAATGCTACTGAGATGCGGACTATGTTCATTGACTTCATGAGGGAGATGCTTAGGGATGTCCAGAGAGCGGCTCCTAATGTTGCTAACGGTGGTGGTGCAGCGGTGCAGGCGCCTAGGACCGATTTCGCCAAGCTTAACAAGGATTATGCTAGTCTTGGTGGGAAGCCGTTCCACGGAACGGAGTCGGCTACGGTTGTTCAGGATTGGTTGGATAGCTGTGAGCGTATCTTCGAAGACTTGGGTATTGAAGATGCCATGAAGAGGAAGCTAGCATCCCGTCAGCTTCAAGGACGAGCAATGAATTGGTGGAATGCTATTAAGGCAGCAACTCCAGAGGATCAGTTTAAGGCTCGTTTTTGCGATAAGTTTATACCAGCTGCTCAGAAGTCAGAATTGTTTAGAAAGTTTCTGGAGCTTAAGCAGATCGTGAAAGCATATGCTATCAACGCTGTTCCTTCTTCGTCGAATGCCCCAACTGCGGCGCAGAAGGAAAAAGGTGTCGTTATTCGAGGTATGCTTTCTATTTAAGATGTTCATGTTCTAACTTTGTTTGATATCGGGACTTCCCATTCCTTCGTACCTAGTGACCTGGTAGATAGGTTGGAATTGGAACCCGAGATAGTCGATAGACCTTTAGTAGTGACAAACCCGATAGGTGGTTTGACTAGCCTTTGTAGGATTTGTCGTAATTTGGTCTTATCGAGTCGTGGATGTATGTTTGTTGTGATTGCTTTATTTTGAGCTTTACTAGGTTTGGCTTGATTTTGGGAGCTGATTGACTCCAAAAGTATAGAGTGATAGTAGATTGTGAAGAGTCTTTGACGACCATTAGAGTGGATAATGGACGAAAGGTGGTATTGGATCGCCTACCTTATAATGAAGATGATAACGAGAGTTAAAGAAGCAAATGTACATTGGATGTACAGTAGTTTGGTCAGGACTTGGTCATGCGATCGACGATAGTTTCAAGTAAGATTGGCAAGGATAGCCAAAGTCAGTTATGGATGCTTGAGTGTTTGGATGTTTTGCTCATGTCATCTCATGTAGATCATCTGAACTCGGACGAGATGTTCCTTGGGTGCTTGTCTGATATTGGTTTAGGCCTTTGGGACTTGTGCTCGGGGAATGTCGAGGTCGACTAGGATGGTCTGCATGAGAGATAAGTAGTTGTTGCGATTTTCATTGGATGATATCTTGGTTTACCCGAAGAGTGATGGGCAGTTGTGACAGTATAAGACTATTTGATGGTATGGACTGCCCCGAGTTAGACTCGATAGGGTTATGAGATGACTTGAGTGGGCCTCAAGAAAGATCCAAAGTAATGAATTGTTTAGGACCATATGTTGATGTTCTTTTTGAAAGAATAGGATGTGTTCGTTGGTCAAGGAAGGTGCAACGAAGGTTAGGACGATTCAAGTTGGACTTGAACTCATAAATTAAAATAGATGTTCGATTGATCTTAGAGATGCAACGAATAAGGAGACGACTCACGTTGGACTAGAGTTTGTAGGTAATGGATACTCAAAACTGGGTCTGAGTTATGGGTAATAGATTGACTCGAGTTGGACTCGAGGAGGCTGCGAGGAATTGGATTGGCTCGAGTTAGACTCGAGAGGGCAGCAGGATAATGGATAGACTTGGGTGGGACTCGAGTGTTTCAGGCGGACTAAAAGCAGGGGTATCTGGGGACGCCCGTTACCTTGGATCCGTTGGACGTGATCTACTTATCCTTGGAGGATAAACGTGCGTTGGACGTACGATAGTCCGTTTGGAGGCTGGGCTTCCATTAGTTATTGATGTTGGTTGGACCAGACATATAGGTGTTGATGTATTCAAGGATTTAGCAGGTGATAGATAGGATTTATTTGATGGATGCTATGGTTGCTATGTTTGTTCCTACCTTTCTTCTCTTTATTAGACTATCACCTATAAGGATCCTGTTAAATGGAAATATGATAGGTTTGTTGATCATAGTGAGATGATGGGTGTATGATACTTTACGTTAGACTTGAAGTATGTTTGGGCATTGTGGAGCGTCCGTTGATCTTGGAGATTCAGCGGATATAGGAGATTCAAGTTGGACTTGGACTCATAGGTAGGGTACCTAGATTCATTGGATGAGACTAGTTCACCTTTAGAAGGTGAATGTACGTTGGACGTGCAGTACAGATATGGGTAAGGTACCTGGATTCATTAGATGAGTCTAGTTCACCTTTAGAAGGTGAATGTACGTTAGATGTACAGTACGGATATAGATGTAGTGCCTAGGGTCATTGGTTGGATCTAGTTTTCCTCTAAGAGGTGAATATACGTTGGACGTGCAGTATGGATGTAGGCAAGATTCGGGTTAGACTTGAAAGGACATTTGGAATGTAGTTGGTAACTTGACGTATATGGTTGGATTACCTAAGAAGATGACAGTACAGACGGATGCCGTAGTACTGGACTAGGTGCGGTAGCTGATGCATTGGGTATGAGACATGCCAGTTTAGAGGCTATGTTTCTGGAATGGAAGCTACTAGAGTATATCATGGGGCATGACTTCAGACCTAAGTGTGAATTGGATTCAGAAACGCTAGTAAGCTTGACGATTAGATCGATCTGGATTGAGTGGAACAGTTCCAGTCAGAGGAACGATCCTAACCTATTGGAAATCGCCTCTAGGATAAAGATGGGAATCGATGGCGAGAGGACGACTGTACTTGGGAAGTAGAGGATGACATAAGAAGGTCGTATTTGAAGCTCTTTGTCTGGTAAGATCTTAGCGGTGATGATTCTTCCTTTGTTAGAAAACCGCATGCTAGGATATGCTTGTTGTACTATCATGTATGTTTGATTGTTTGAAATTGGTTGATAGGCATGCGGGACCCATTGTTGTTTCTTAGTTAAGGAATTTCGGGGGCGAAATTTCTTAAGGGGGGGGGGGAGAATGTAACAACCCACATTCTACGCATCTAGGATCGTAGAATATTTATTTCTTTTTCTAGGTAAGTCGTATGGTTGTGTACTTTTGGGAAACGACTAGTGGTGTCATTTCCCATGTTCATGATTTTTGCCAATTTTTAAATGACCGTTTTGCCCCTAGTTGATCTTGTTTCGTCCATAACTTTTGACTGGAAAGGAATTTTGACCTGAAACCACTTCCATTAGCTCCGGATGATGGTTTCTCTTTCCGTAGAGTGGTCATAATAGCCAAACGGACTTACCGTATGGGAGATATGGCTGAATTAAGGTTTAAAGGGTTATTTTCAGCTAATTGGGCTTAACCGGGTAGTTAGTAATTAGGCCCATTGGGGGATTTCGGGATTAGTGGTATTTAAGGGCTGCTAGGGTTATGATTTCGGTTTTTACTTCATTTTTCCAGCCGCCACTTATTTTCTTCAACCCTAGTCATGGCCTCCACCATCTAGAATCATTCCAAATCACCTCTAATCACTTTCTAATCAAAGATTAAGCAAAACTACATCAAATCAAGGCGAATTAGCATAGGATTTGGGATAGAGCTGCTGGAGCACATAGAGATTGGATCTATATCAGAGGAGTTTCAGTTCTGAAAGTTAAATTGTGGCAAAGGTGAGTGATTTGCATTGTTTTTCGCTAATTACGGCTAGTTATGGTAATTAGCGAAGATTAGCGAAATTATGGCTCAGAAAAATCTAGAAAAATTCCTAAAATTCTAAATCGTCATTTTATGCCTCTGATATGAATTTGAGTTAATTTCGACTAATTTTGCAAATCCCGGAATTTGGGGGATTAATGGGTGATTAGTGATAATTAGTGAATTTATGCAAGATTAAAACCTGGAAAAATATTCAGAAATTCCTAAATAATGTTTTAGACCTCTGATATCAAATTTTGCTAATTTGGATAAGTTGTTCTAATTATATGCCTAGACATGATTAAGAGGGATTAAGGGAAAATATGAGGTTTTGGCTATGTTTGGTCCATATTGTTATGATTAAATTGTTGTTTTGGTGTTTGTGGTTGATTCCCTATGTTCCTATGATTGCATGGTATGCTTTGTGATTGATTAGAAGTGTTAGATTGGTCGAAAACGCCGTCGAGAGGCGAAAATAGCTTGCTGGAATGATGCAGGTTTTGGGATCGGTATAAACGACTAGGAGGAAAAACCGACCAGGCTCCGATCAACCGTGGGGAACAGAACGACCGACCAGGGTTGACGAGTTTCGACCTATCAGGTTTTGGACCGGCCAGAGGGGTTTCGACCGACCAGCTTTTCGACCGACCAGGGGAGTTTCGAGCGACCGAGTTTGGTCGACCAAGGGAGTTTCGAACGACCATATTTTGGACCGACTAGGAGGGGCTTCTGACCGACCGACCCCGTATGAACTTCAGACCGACCAGGGATGGTGAAAATCGACCGACCAGAGGAGGAACGAAGTGCGACCGACCAGAGGAGGAACGAAGTGCGACCGACCAGGGGGAAAACGAAACCGACCGAGTTCCCGGACCGATCAGAGATGAAGATAACTGAACCGATCCAGAAGAAGGTGACCAATAACCCAAGATGCAAAGGTAGTTCAAATGCGAAGTTGAGCTCAGGATCCTGATGAGAATGAGTTAACTTCGTGATTGGACTTTGCTGTGGGACGTGTGCGAAGGGGTTATCGATATCCATAACTTTAGTTTACCACTTATGGACAGATTAGTGGCTATGGATCAGTGCAACGGTGTCATGGTGACTCCATGGAGCAAAGTGATCGTAGCCAAGGATTGGGTGATCGAGTAGTGGATATCTTATGCTTTACGCACTGAGTGAGAGACATGAGGATGATTGCCATGTTTGATTGTTTGCTATCACCTTGACATGCACACCCCCACCCCCGTATTTCTTACACACTTTATGCTAGTGTCACCTTAGAGTATTGTACAGTATGTAGTGCTAACTCTTTGGTTGCAGGTCCAGGTTCAGGTATGATTTCTTAGAGTATTATACCTGTTATTGTCCATCTTAGAGATGTATGCTTTGTTGCTTATCGCTCATACCAGACTTTTGTCTGACCCAGAGTTTTATGTCTCTTCTTATTACTCTGGGTGCTCACACGAGCAGCTAGAGACATGTTAGGTGGATGCACGAGTAGCTGTACTGGAGACGAGCAGGAGGCTTCCACGTATGATATTTATGTATTATCTCCCTGTGTTATCGATGGTCACTACTTGGGCATTAGTAGTGTACCTTTCCTTTCTTTTGCTTAGAGACAGTATTTTTGAAGTTGTAATAATGGTTTGAATCATAAGCTGTATTTTGAATTTCCGCTGCCATGTTAGACATGATTTAGTTTTCAGCTTATACACTGTCTCGCCTGTTTTATGTCAAGTATATTATTATTATATTTTATTCCATGCGATGTGAGACATTCTACAGGTTCTGTGTTAGTTCTTCACGTTCATTCTTTCCTTTTGGCGACCGTCCCGTGCTAGTTGGACATCGGCACAGCGCAATTCGGGGAAATGTCAGCTAGTGCGGGGCGGGCCGTCACAGAATCCGAGGGTTACGTAAGGAAGTTGTTAAAGATTCAATGATAAACTTTGACTATTCCAAAGTTAAAACATTGTTCAGTTAAGGTCTGAGAGGTAATTATACCCCAACTTGATTGACTTCCTTCTTAACTAAGGAATGGTAAGGTTTGACAGTGAAGAAGTTTGGAAATGTTTTCCAAGTAAGAATCAGAAATGTTTTCTGATAAGAAAAAAAATAAGAATTTAGAATATATGGAAATAGGAAATAAATAAATTAATGAACTAAAGAGATAAATGTTCAATAATGATTGATCGATATAATTTCCGTTCGGAAATAATATCGTTGTTTGCACACATGTTTTCCTTTGATAGTTAAATCATCGACTATCAAAGTTTTGACCATTTTAACGTCGTTAATATGGAGAGACCGGCTGGATTATTATCCGAAGAACCACTCCGTATTTGCATAAGCGTTGCGAATCATATATGCCTAAGATAATTGAAGACGGAGTAAAGTTCAAGGGCTGTTGTATAAATCTTAGGTAAAGATTGCCTAAGATGGATGTACTGAATAGTGCCTTCGGTTTGTCCTATCCCAGGCCAACTTGAATGGACGAGTGTCTGACAGAGTATATCCGGTAGATCGCGTAAGTTGATCGTTTCAAATGTATTTACGTTGGTGGCAGAAGAATTCGTTTCTCTTAGCTTATACCCGTGGTATTTTTGGGGTAATCAATTTGTGATTTGACGGGTATGACGATGTGGCATTCAAAGTAAATGAATGAGTAATCTATTGAAAATACGTTATGACCCCCATCCTCATCAACCGGGAAATGACAGAAATCGGGCAGGCAGCATGGCTAAGTGGGCCAAACCCAAGTAGGGTATATTGTCACCATCTAGAGAATATTCATATTAGTACTTCTTTCTATTTTGTATCTCCCGGGAATGGTTATGTTGGTTTAACAACAGTAAGGTGACAATATATTCGATACACTCAAGCGAAATGAGTGGTCAGTCATGTGTGGCCGAGTTAACAAGATGTTCTTGTTGAACTCCAGTGTATCGCTTCAATAGTACACTGATCGGAAGGTGGACCCATACCTTGTCAGAGTTGGAAATCCATTACCCAATAAGCGCCCGCGGTGTTTGATTGTATCATGTATGTCGAATGTGAGATGAAAGCGTTCTACTAGATTGATATTACTTGTGTTAGTGTAACAACCCGAAAATCTGGGCCAGTTTAAAATTTTTATTTTGGCAATTTTAGCGAATTTTGATTATTTAAAATGAATTATTTTAAATAATATCGACGAGAAATTTATTTTGAATGGAATTCCAATGTATATATTATATACGCCGTCGTTAGAATATAAATAATTATATATAATTATAAATAGAATTGAAAATGGCGCGGTAGTTCGATAATTCGATTTCAAACTTCAATTGAACATACCGGGTGCAAAATAATCCGGATTTTAGTGAAACCAAAAATATTAGAATCTATTTGATAATATCTTTCCAGCGAATCTGAAAAATCAAAATTTCATAGTGGGAATCAAAGGATATGTCCAGTTGAAAATTCTGAATAGTCGCTATGGAATTCAAGCCCTTAAAAATAGCCATTTTGCAAACGACCTCGGATTTCGACGAAACCACTTTCATTGGATCCGTGATGTAAAGTTATTGCTAGATTCCAAATTTCATAATTTTTCGAATCAATATGTGAGTGTGGCAAAGGAAAACGCGTTTGACCAGTTTTAGTTGATTTTAATCGACTGGAAAATGGCCATTTTCAAACGGTCTCAGAATTCGACGAAACTAGTTTTATTAGTAACGTTTCATCAATACGAAGCTAGAAAATATTTTTCTACAATGTATAGAGTTAGTATGTGACCTCGGTAATTTGAAATGTACGTTTAAAATTCAATATAATGATTTAAATGTAAATTCAGCGAAAACTGATTGTAACAGCCGAATCAGCCTACGATACGTATCCCATTGTGTTCGGAATGGGGGTAATTAGCTATGGACGACACGCGGTGGGCCCCGTTTTGAGGTCGAAAATAAAAGTTGCTTTTTGGGTGGAAAATTAAATTAATTAAATAATTAAAAAAAAAGAGCCCCTTTCTCTCTTTATACTTCTGCCCCCCCCCTTTCGAAATCAAAACAGACAGAAGGAAAAAAAATCGCGTGAGCCCCAGACCCCGCCGCCTCCCATCTAAGCCGCCACCCACATCGGCCATCGCCTCTCCGTCAACCGCTCCACCTCGCGCCGCCCAGACGCCTCGCCTCCGTCCGATCCTCCTATTACGCCCCCTCTTCCCTGCTCCGATCCTCCTCCCGCGAGAACCTCGAGCCAGCGTGGATCCAAACCGCACCCCCCCAAGACGACAGCCACCACCCCTCCGCCTGCTGATCGATCCCCAACCACCTCCGGTTCTAGCCGGCAGTAAACCCTCCCCTGCGATGAAAACAAGGTAAACAACTTATTTTCAGTTTACTATGAATTCAAATAGAGTTAAAAATGATATTATTTGCTTGTTTAAAAACAGAGTTTTACATTGTTAAAAAGAAAAAAACTGAAATTGTCATTGATTCAAAAATACAAGCAATCTTGATTTGAAAATATAAAGACTTCGCCTTTGAAAATAAAAAGACATCACTTTTGAAAATATAATGGAGAATATAAAAATATGATTTTTAATATTGAATAGCATAGTCAAAATTCGATTTTTATATATTGAATAGCGAAGTAAAAATTCTATTTTTATATATTGAATAGCGATATCAAAATTCGATTTTTATATATTGAATAGCGAAGTAAAAATATGATTTTTATATATTGAACATCGAAGTAAAAATATGATTTTTATATATTGAACTTCGAAGTAAAAATATGATTTTTATATATTGAACAGCATAATAAAAATTCGATTTTTATATATTGAATAACGAAATAAAAATTCGATTTTTAAATGTAGGAAGCGATTATAAAAATATGATTTTTATTTTAAAGACATCAGCAAATATAAAAATGTGTGATTTTTATATATGTAGTGGCTACGGTCAACGAAGTTGACGAAGATGCGATAGCGATGAAGATTTCTATCAATGAAGTGCCATGGAGCTAGGATAGCTATCTGTGAGAATTTCTCACCTTTCAATTTCTTTTTCTAGTTATATATATATATACTAGGATGCAGACGGTGTTTAGTAGCACCCGACACAATTGTCCACAGACCATGGACTTGTTTGTTTGGTTGCATAGATTAGTTAGATTATTTGAGCTGAATTTGACTGTTGGGTGAATTGAAATTGATTTGATTGATGTGTGAATGGCGTGGGCCTTCACTAGACCGGGGATAAGGCTAGGCCTCGTCCCGTTTCTAGTATCATGCCGTTATGCCGCTGAAATTTTCTAAAATAAGTTAGAAAAATAAAATTATCATTTTATTGAATAAATGAATTGAATAGAAATTCATATGTTGGAATAAAATGTTTTATCGTTAAAATATAATTTTTAACGTGAATGTGAATAAATAAATATTCATTTACAAACCGGACGGTTTGTTTATGTACACCTATTTGAATGACATTGATTGGGACGATAAATTTTACACATCGCCCAACTGCACAAATAAATTCTGTGTTTGATTGTTTGAAACCCCACACGGGTGTTGGGATGAAATTTGAAGTTCACTCATCCTGATTGATTAAATATGTCGATCGATTGATTGACAGGCTGTTATAAGCGTTAGATATCTTTATTTGATGCTTATACAGTGTAGTGCACTTTGGTTGATGGTTGATTATTTTTCAATGCTATTATATACATGTGTTGTATGAAAATCCATATAATTAATATTATATGGTGATTGATTGGGCCTCATTCCAATTTAGAAATGAATTCAATATAAAATAAAGGTTCATGTGTTGACTGTACTCATTCGTTGAGATTAGTCATGTGTTGAAGGAAATATTTGAAAAGGAAATATTTGAAAAGGAAATATTTGAAATAGAAATATTTGAAAAGGAAATATTTGAAAAAGAAATATTTGAAATAGAATATTTGAAAATAGAAATATATGAAGCCGCGTTGGTTAGATTGACGCCATTTTGACGTGAACGATATTTATATCGATTTTATTCATTTTAAAATGCATATTGAAAAGTGATTTCGAAAACGCATATTTTGAAATGAAATCGAAATGAACTGAATATATAACGATTTCGAAATGAATTGAATTGAAAACGAATTCGAATTGAATTGAAAACGAATTCAAATTGAATTGAAAACGAATTCGAATTGAATTGAAAACCAATTCGAATTGAATTGAAAACGAATTCGAATTGAATTGAAAACGAATTCTAGTTGAATTGAAAACGAATTCGAATTGAATTGAAAACGAATTCGAATTGAATTGGAAACGAATTGAAAGGAATTCAAATTGACTTGAAATTTGAATTGAATAGAAATAAATTTTAAAACGAATTTATAAAGAAGAATTCAATTTTGATTTGAATTGAAATGGAAGTTGAAATTGCCTTTGAAACGAATTTAAAACTATTTATTTAATTCGTTTTAAATAGAAATCGACGAAATATATATTATATATATTATATATATAATATAATAGCCTGAATAGAACGCGCCTCGCCGCGGCAGTTCGCGAATTTCGACCATTGACTTCAAATGGACATTACGGGAGATCCGACCGTCGGATTCTCCTAAAACCAGAACCGTTGGGTTCGTATGAAAAGAGCTTTCTAACGAATATTAGAAATTTGAAATCTAACGGTTGGATATGGAGATACGTCCAAATCAAATTCGAAAAAGGTCGCTGTAAGTGCAGTTCGATAGCCGTTGATGGAAATCGACTGTACGGGCCTTGATAAAATTATTAAAAATAGCAATAATTTGTGTAGAATCATAAGAAATGATTTAGAAAGAATTGGGATGGAAAAACTCCATATTTGAAAAGATAAAAATAGATTTTTATCGAAATAAACTAGTTTTGAACTAGAATTATAATTCTATTTATTTTTAAGTAAATAAATTGAATTTGAAAAGGGTTTTAAAAATAACCAGAATTTCCAATGATTGCATTGGAGTGGATTTGAATCGAAATTGTCTTCGGAATATTTCGATGTTGGAATTCGTGATTATAGGGATGTTGTTATGGAAATTTGAAAGATATATATTTATATCGTTATTTCCACTACGACATTTGTTAATCGTAGAATTTGATATTGAATATAAGCTGATATATTTTCTATTCAGAGCCTTGTATTGAATATCAAATGTGATTTGGGTTTGTCGTGAATGGTGTCTTCATTAACACTGTTCTTTAACCCAGTAGAGAAAAGATTAAATCTTTTTATTTAGATTTAATGAAGTGTACCAATTAAACAATATTTAATTGGAATTGAATTGATATTGATTCTTGGGTTCATCGTGAATGGTGTTTTTAAATAACACTCGTTCTTTAACCCGATAATTAATGGAAATGTGATTTTGGGTTTATCGTGAACCGTGTTTTAAATGACACTGATTCTTTAACCCAGTCACAGATTAAAACTAAGTGGAGTTTTAATGAATCTTTAATTAGATTGAAAAGATCGAGAATGGAGTATCACCAGTTTTACTCCAGGCGATAGTTAAATCTTTAATTAGATTTAAACGTGAAATGGTAATTGAATTTACCGATAACACCGTGGTTTTAGATATGAAGTATGACCAGTTTTACTTCATGGGATGAATAGGTTGGGATTGGGAAATAAAATAAATGATTACTTCGGTGTGGTTCGCTAATCCCGACTAGTTTGAATTGATATTCAAAGGAGATTAAAGAATAAATTTAAAGAATTTATCTTGGATAAAATTAATGGGAACTTTTCCCAAAGTATAGGAATATTTGAATAAAAGAATATTCTGAATTGGAATGAGGCGTATGTTGTGTTTGTGTAACACTTTTATAATATATACGCGAGTTATTCAGAAAGACCGGGTTTATCCCATTCTGAATAACTGATTCGACGTGGTGTCGAAGATGAAGACGGTTGTCGAAGACCAGAAGTCTTCACGTCGTTTGGGTAATTACTGATGATCTTGATTGGGCTGTACACCCAAGAAGATGGAAACAGTTGGTGATCGTCCAGACGTACTTGGAGATCGATGGATATGCGGGGTACTAGGTGCCTCCGGTTTCGTTCAGACCCAGAACGGACTTGTAAATGGACTGTGTGTCTGACATTGGATTTTAGTCCGTGTGATTGATCTCTATTAAATATATATCTGTTTGGCGGCGGAGAATTTATTCTCTTGCTTAACGCCCTTCTCTGAGACGTACGAGCTCAGGGGTTATATATTGATGGATATCAAACGCATGGAGTGAATTGCCTGTGTGGCATGCCTAAGTGGCAATTGATCGAGGCTTCTGTTGAAAAGCAGAGTCTTGTGGTTGATGATCGAAGCACGGCCTTTGTGGCGTAGCTTTGTGTAACGTTTACTTCGCGAGCTTCACACCCGGTATGAACCAAAAACGGGAGAGGACGTCAGGGAGGGCATGCGTTTCTTTCTAGCTAGAAGTGGCGTCAGTGGTTTTACACGCCCTGACGAGTTTGACTTATGTGGTTGTTGCTGTTGCGAGGCGCCTCGGTTTGATCGGACGATCCGAGTCCGATGGAGTCATTCGTTGGCTCATTTACGCCCCATAGAGCGGGGAAACGCATGTTCAGGGTTTAAGTTTAATCCACATTGGTGGACTGGCCCTGAGGATCCAAGGGTCGATGCGCTCTGACCCTGAGGCTCGGGCTAGAGAGTCTCGAAGACGGTGAGGACTATCCTTTGCCTCGGTTCATAGATGGAAACCCAATTTCCAAATACGTGACATTGTGGTTTTGATCGTAAACCTATATATGGCGACATAATGGGATGGGGCGCTTATGCCGCCTATGATTGATACTTATGATTTGAAGTTGTTTTATACATTATGCACTTATAATAGTATCAAATGATTTTTTTTTCAACGTATCAAGCATTCTTGGCTGTTATAAGGGAAAATCCTATCCCCCGGCTTGCGTTGCATTGTGTGATAGGACCTGGGTCTTATAACAGCTTCATTTTTCTTTATTTAGCATTGCGCTGTTTGTTTTATGCACTGGTATTCTTGGGAGGAAACCTGTTCCGTGTTATACGGCGTGGTCCCTTGATTTACCTAACTTTAAAATAAAGATTATTACCTGTTTTAGTTCTCACACTAGTCACATGACTGACCTGGAGTTTATTGTTTTAACCTAAACTCTGGGTGCCCTTATTTAGACACGGGCAGCTAGTAGTTTTGGTTTTGCAGATTTATATTCACAGGATCCTGGTTTACAGCTGGAATGATATCCGGAAAGCTCTGTATCCGTGTATCACCTTCAGTTGTGCTTTGTATTATTTTCCGCTGCTATGTAATTTATTGGAATCTCTGATATTTATCGAATGTAATTTATTCATTTATACTCTGTATATTCTTGTATCTGATGGAATTGTTGTAATAGCAATGAAATGTTCTTCCGTCTGCGTTCTGTTGTGGCTTGTTCTCGAACTATCCGCACTTTCCTTTACGTGGAAGTTAAGGGTTTTTACAGTATGATTTGTTTTTCAACGTATCAAGCATTCTTGGCTGTTATAAGGGAAAACCCTATCTCCCGGCTTGCGTTGCATTGTGTGATAGGACCTGGATCTTATAACAGCTTCATTTTTCTTTATTTAGCATTGCGCTGTTTGTTTTATGCACTGGTATTCTTGGGAGGAAACCCGTTCCGTGTTATACGGCGTGGTCATTTGATTTACCTAACTTTAAAATAAAGATTATTACCTGTTTTAGTTCTCACACCAGTCACATGACTGACCTGGAGTTTATTGTTTTAACCTAAACTCTGGGTGCCCTTATTTAGACACGGGCAGCTAGTAGTTTTGGTTTTGCAGATTTATATTCACAGGATCCTGGTTTACAGCTGGAATGATATCCGGAAAGCTCTGTATCCGTGTATCACCTTCAGTTGTGCTTTGTATTATTTTCCGCTGCTATGTAATTTATTGGAATCTCTGATATTTATCGAATGTAATTTATTCATTTATACTCTATATATTCTTGTATCTGATGGAATTGTTGTAATAGCAATGAAATGTTCTTCCGTCTGCGTTCTGTTGTGGCTTGTTCTCGAACTATCCGCTCTTTCCTTTACGGGGAAGTTACGGGTTTTTACAGTTAGACATTATTATAATATCAGAATAATATTGTTTTAGAAATGATTATTCTTTCTTTTGAAAGGATTGTAAAGTTGAAAAAATGATTTGAGTTTACTCACACCAGTCACATGACTGACCCGGAGTTTATTTTGTTTGGTTTTCCCTAAACTCTTGGGTGCCTAAATTTGTACGGGCAATCAAGTAGTCGGGATTTACAGATATACTGGAGAGCAGGAGGCTTCAGAATTATATAGCTATGATAATTTCTGCTGTGTTGCAAGTGTTGTACTTTGAAATGATATGTATATTCAAGTACAGCTTTATATTTCAAAGATATGTATCTATTATATGTTATTCGTTCCGCTGTGAGGTTCGTGTTACTGATGTTGTGTTGTACTTCTTCTTCTATTCTAAGTTTCTATCTTATCTATTCTCGCCCTCTAATTTCTTTCATTAACCATCCGGTATTTTCGACTCTTGATGTTTGATATGTGTTGTATATCGGATAATCAAGATCGTCTTTTTCCAAGTCGTTACACTTTGACTTAAAAATTTATAAACCTTATGCACTGGCAATCCAATGGAGTTATACCCGTTCCGTGTTAGCGGCGTGGTCCAGTGATTTTCCATATTGTTAGTTAGTAAGATTTCTCATACCAGTCCCATGACTGACTCGTAGTTTGTTTCACTTTGCAAACTTGGGTGCCCTCTTTCCACATGGGCAGCCAATTAACAGGTTTCAGGTAGGGATGTTTTCTGGACTAGAGCTTGCTGATGAAGATGTTGGAAGATCTTTTCTTTTTATCTTTTATTTTCTTCTTGAGATATTGAGACAGTATTGGATATTGATGTATTTTGGGAGATTGAGACTTTATTTCCTTCCCTGTTTTAGACATTTATTTTGCTAAGTGTATCCTGTACTGCGTACTCTGATGTTCTGTGATGATGGTTGTGATGACATTTCCTTTCCGCTGCAATGATTTATTTGTTTTGCTATGTATATGAGATCTGTTATTGTTTTAATTATGTTATGATTATCCTTACTTTCATACTACGGAATTTTGGGTCGTCACAGGATGCTTGGGATCAGTGATAATCAACGATACTTTGGAGATGGAGCCCGGCGATGAAGGATTAGTTATTTATGGCAGTATTATTATTATTATTATGTTGTTGGGATGCATGTTGTTCGTAATGACCCGGATTTTTCGAACAGATTATTTTAAATATTCGATATCGTTTAAATATTGAGTTATAATATAAATGAATTTTTATATTTAGTTATCGATTTAAAAATCGATTTCGATTTAATATTGAATATATTAAATTATCGTAATGAAATATAATTCAATTCAAAGTTAAAACTGATTTGAAAAACAATTCAGATGGTCAGTGTCAGTTCTGTTCGAAATATAAAAGGACAATATTAATTTATTTTCGAAGAATATGTCGTTTTGAATTTAATTCATACTGATTTAAATTTATATCTGCTCCAGATGAGCGAATAAGGCTTTGAAACCCGTCCCAATGGGTTCATAATGGTGGTTTAACCTTAGGAAGGACTGTTGTTGGGTTCAGAAAGGAGTTGAAATCAACATGATAATTTACTTTAAAGGACACTAGTTCAAATAAAATTAAATAAAATAATTAGTGGCCTTGTTTGCTCCACCCTTCACTCAAGAAATAACAAACCGTGCCTTATTCTTAACCTCAAGAGAAATCAAGTCGTGACCTCCTTTTTGTCCACCCAATTACTCAGTAAAATCAGAAGCCGTCCATCTCCTTTTTATTCCTTAAATCGAAAACTTTTTCTCCAAAAACAAAATCAAACCCCGAGACTGGGTAGCGACGTCAGGGTGAGGCGAAATCAAAGCGGTGGGTCATGGAAGTGTTCTATTTGGGGATTTAAGGTCTCGATGAGGGAGAGTGTATCATCTGGATATCACGGCCAGTTTTCACAAGCAGTTCGAACAGGGTCATCATAAGTGAAGGTTGAGCTCTCTGTCATTGTATAGTGAGGGATTCGACCGTTGCGAGCTTCATGCCTGTGTCTCAGAATCTGGTGCGATGCAAGGAGGAAGTCGAGAAGTTTTTCTGTAATGGGGGAGACGAAGTCAGAGACCGTGATGTGGAAGATGACCAGAGCAAGGTTCTGGGAGCGACATCAAAACAGCGGTGGTCAACGCAGTGGTTGCGATATCTAATGGCGTTCGATTTGGGGAAAACTTGGTAAGGCTCGAACACTGGTTAAGGGTAGGATGGTTCCCAGTAGACAAGCGTTTGGTTAGATGTTCGATAGCAACTTCATATGGCTTCGGGCTGAAGCAGGTTCGAGAAATTTACAGTTCGAAATTTACAGTAAGAAAGAAGCTAACAAAGTTACGACTATGGTTCGGAGATGGGGTGGAAGGTCGAAATGATGTGGTGCAGATTCTGACAGTTCAAAGCTGCTACGAGAATTCAAAATATGAGGAGAGGAGTTTAGTAGGGAGGATTAAGGTATACATTTATCCATTTATTTGAAGTACATAGGATAATTAAAATATTTTGTGTTAATTTAATTTAAATTAATAATAGTTCAATCATCAAATTAAAAATAAATAATCATAGGTTCCTGATAGACGGTTCGAACATATTCATACGCGATGATATGGAAGTAAACAGGGTATTCAGCAATTGAAAACCAAGTGAGTAAATCTCACTCACCATTTAATTAGAATTATTTTTATTTGTTAAAAATAATTGATTTTTGCTTGGATGTGTTTAAATATTTTTGTGTTGATTATATATTAGTTATTTAGGCTTGATTATTATATATATATATATATATATATATATTTGGTTGATGATTGGATTGTTCCCACAGTCTCATTAGCGGATGCCTTTGGTTTCATAGCGGATGATTTCCCTATGCGCCCCCACAAATATATATATTAGTGTATGACCTTCATACTGCGATATCCTGTCTCAAAGAAAGATAGGTATTACTATGTTGACTAATGTCTATGGATGCAGGAAAACAGGTTGGAGGAATTCGACTAGATTCCTCAAAAATATATTATTTGCTTGTTTATTTGTTTGCATATATACTGTCATAAATGATGTTAGAAAAACTGTGATTGTTGAATTGGATGTTTTGTGTGTTTAAAATACCACTGGGCCTAAATTTTGATATTCAAAAATATCATGAAAAGGTAATTTTCAGTTTAACAAGGAAATTCTATTTTTCTAAATATAATTTGAATTTTTGAATGAATTAGAAATATTAACTTGTTTGAATAATGAAAACAAGCAGTTCATTTATAAACGAAGTTTATAAATGAAGTAAAATGAATTATCATTAGATAATTCGAGAAAAAATAAAACAAGTAAAGAAATTTATAAACGAAGTTTAAAAATAAAATAATCAGGGAAGTTAGGAAATTTATAACGATGTTTATAAATTAAAATATACAGGAATTTGATGTGATTAATTTATACCGATGTTTATAAATTAAATTGAAGTAAATTTGTAAATGTTGTTATAAATAAAATGGAATGATTTCCATTTGGATAATCAGAGAATTGAAATGAATTAATAAACAGTGTTTATAAATAAAGTGGAAAAAATATCATTAGATAATTTGAATATTTAAATTCAAATGTGAAATTAATAATAGAAAGGGGGAAATCGTTTTAAAGAAATAAATGATGGAATTTATTCTGATGTTCCGGATATAAATTGAATGGAAATAAATCGATAAGGATTTATGATTCGAATTCAGTTAGTTCAAATTTGTTTAAAAAGAAGTTAAATTGAATATGAAAATAAATTGGGTGTTATTTATAAGTTATTATAAATAGAAATTCCAAAATGAGATTTTGGTTTTTAAATGAATTTCAAAATAGACTTGTTTAAATATAAAACAAGGAAACTTATAAAATGGTGTTTATAAATATAATGAATTAATTATCAAGAGATAAATTGAATATTTAAATTGAAATATGAATTTAAAATATAGAATTTGAATATAGAAATTCAAATGGAGTTTGAATATAGAAAATTCAAATGGAGTTTGATATGGAAAATTCAAATGGAATTTGAATATAGAAAATTCAAAGAGAATTGAAATGGAAGATGAATAAAGAAAATTCAAATATAGAATTTGAATATAGAAATTCAAATGGAGTTTGAAAATAGAAAATTCAAATAGAATTAGAAATAGAATTTGGAAATAGAAAGTTGAAATCATTTCAAAATGGGAACGACGAAATATATTTCAGAATGTGGATTTTTAAACAGAATAGAAATAAATCCAAAGGGATTTATAATTTGTAAAAGGAATTGAAATTTTAATATAGAAGATCGAAGTATAAATAAATTATAACCGAGCAAGTACAAATCGACGATTTTATATAATCAGAATTTTTGAGTTTAATTGGGAAAATGGGTTCGATATATATTAAAATATATCAGAATGGAGTTGAAATTTATATAAACGAAGTTTAGACATTTATATATATAAATATAATTAAAACGAACTCGCCGCGGCGCGACAGTTCGTAAATTGGCATTTCGAACTTCAATTGAGTATACAGAACTCAATTTAAGTCGGAGTTCTCTAAAACAAGAAACATCAGGACCGATTTGATAATAGTTTTCTAATGGAAGAGAAAAATCTGAATTTCGTCGTATAGATTATGAGTTATGTCAAAATCAAATTTTCAAAAAAATAGCGCCTGAACCATTATAAAGCCATAACGGTTTATTTAAAGAAATAAAAGGGTTTTAAGGAAATAAAATCTGAATTTCCGTTAGAAGAATCGAGACTGGAGATATGAACTCCAGTGAAGTAAGTGAAATGATTTTTGAAAAAAAATCAGATTTTTAATTTGTGGAATTGAATTAACTAAACTGAAGGAAAATTGGTTAGTGGAAATGGAAATTGAAATCGAAATTGAACTTTGGATCAGAAAAAGGGGGTTGTAAATTCATATTCGAAATCGAATATGAAACTTGAATTAGAAATGGCATTCGACTGTTGTTTAAACAAATTAATATATATATATATATATATATATATATATATGAACATGATATGTTCAAAGAACAGGTGAAATAGGCTAAGAAAATAATTAAAGAATAAATGGGCGAAACTGAATTCAAACTATTGGATTGAGTAGAATTGAATTGCAGACGGGTAAACATGTGTTAAGCAGGTTTGATATGAAGTATATGAAGTTTATAAATTAGAATGCTTGACAAAAAGGAATGTATTTAAATTAAATATGGGTTTTTATGCGCCGTATCGGCTAGCCGCTTGGCTTTTTCATTTTCTTTTTGAATGGAGATGCCTATGTGGCAGTTTGGGGATTTTCCCGATGCTCCCGGTACAAGGGAGGTTATGGCGAATTTTTCCGAAAATTTAGGGAGTTAGAATATTTTTAAGAAAATTCGATAGTTAGAAATCAATGTATCGACATATATAGAATTCGATAAGGAAATGAACTTAAAAATAGAACTGTGTAAACAAAAAGGAAATCGATAATCTGGTAATAGGAAGAGAACGTGTACGTGTTTTAAAAATGGAAAATTTGTTTAGTATAGTTTTGTTATTCGAGTTAGCGGTCCTGTCTATTTTGAAGTTAATAATATTTTCAGTCAAGGTCTGAGGGGTAATTATACCCCAACTTGATTAATATTATTATTTTCTGATAAATGACAAGATCCAGTCTCGAAGAGAAGTGTTTAATAAGAGATTCAGTTGAATGAAGTATTTGGGTTGTTGTAACAATGTTTTACATAACATTTGTTTTAACCCAAATAAGTGGGATTTTGGAAATATAATAATAAATATTTCCTAAGCCTAAAAATGAATAACCGTGAAAGAGATAAGTAATTGGAATATTTTCTAATTATAAATTGAAGATATTTTCTAAGTACAGAAAATAAAAGAAGACAATATATGGAAATGTTTTCCAAATAATGTATAAGGCCAATATGGTTATTGAAAATATTTGGTTAACAAATATTGATAAAGAAATGGAGAAGTAATTTAATTAATGAAATATTAATTAAGGGCTCAGGGATTGTTTGATATTTGGATGAACACTTGTTTTTCTTCGATAGTTCAATCATCTACTATCGAAACACTTGTTTTTCATTTGGTAGTTAAATCACCGGCTATCAAAGTTTTTGACCATTTTAATGTTGTTAATATGGAGGGACCGGTTGGATTATTATCCAAAGAACCACTCTGTATTGGCAAAAGTGTTTCGAACCAAGTATGCTGAATATATTAAAGACGGAGTAAAGTGCAAGGGATGTTGTATAAGTCCTAGGTAGATATTGCCTAGGATGGTTGTACGAAATAGTGCCTTCGGTTTAGTTCAGTCCTAGAACAAACGTATATGGACGAATGTCTGACAGAATATTTCCGATGTTCGAATGGGTTGGTCTGTATAAATATATATGGTTGCAACGGATTTATTCCCTTAGCATAACATCAAGAATATTTGTGTAAACCAATTAACGATTAACGGATCTGATAATGTGGCATTCAAAGTAATTGTGTTATCAATAAGAGTAATCGTAGCCTTAGGCCTCAACAACCGGGAAATGACAAAAATCGAGCAGGCAGCATGGCCATGTGGGTAACTCCCATTAGGGTGTATAATCACCTATCTAGAGATTCATTTAATTCCTTATTCTATTCGATGATGTCCCATTCGGGAAACGGTTGCTAATCCCAACCGTTGGTGATATACATTCGATACACTCAAGGGAAATGAGTGGTCGGTCATGTGTGGCCGGGTTACAAGATATTCTTGTTGAACCCAGTGTATTCTCCTCTAGAGATACACTATCGGAAGGTGGTTCCATACCTTTTCATAGTTGGAAATCAAATCCCCAATACGTGCTCGCGGTTTTGATTGTATTATATGTATGTGGAACGTTAGATGAAAGCGTTCCACCAGATTTCTATTTAATTGATTTTGACATTATTATAATATCAAATGAGTTTTGATATAAATTTATCGTTTTCTTTCATAAAGGATTTTGAAAGTTGAATAAAGTGTTTGGATTCTCAAAAGGGAAAAACCTGTTCCGTGTTATACGGCTTGGTCTTATGAGATATCATTTAGTGTCTGCAACTGTTTTAAGTCGTTTACTCATACAAGTCCCATGATTGACCCGGAGTTTATTTCGTTTTGCTTACCTAAACTCTTGGGTGCCTAAATTTATATGGGCAGTCAAGTAGTTCAGGACTTTACAGATTTATTTGGAGGAGCTTGGAGCAGAAGGCTTCAATGTTATCTAGTATTTTAATTTCCGCTGTATTGTAAGTGTTGTACTCTGATAAGTGTATGTTATACAGTTAAAGTTTTGTATTTCAAAAGTGATGATATATTATATTTTGTTCCGCTGCGATGTGAGATTCTGTGTTGTTATTTCTGTTTTTCTTCTACCTTTTTCTTCTAAAAAAAATGGTTTTTATTTTCTTGATATAAGGGTTGGATGTATGATGTATGTATTCAATTCTTATAGTATGGATTTGCGGGTCATTACATTGTTGTTGATATACCTTTTATTTAAGACTTGTTGTATTATGACAATTTTGATGGTTTTATTTATGATAAATCTATTTTGAGATATTATATATTATCCCTTTCATTGTTTGAGACTCTTATTTTGTCTAAATTTCTTTGTTATATTTAGTATTTCCTTATAATCACTAATGATCCATTTAGAATGGTTCTAAGTTCCGACGGGCTTTTTCTAATTCGAGATTTAAGCACATTCTCGGTAGGTTGTTATGTGTGGTATCAAAGCGTAGGCTACCCGATCCTGGGGAAATATACGTAAGAGAGACATATTTAGTATTCGATTTTTTGTAAGACTATATATATATATATATATATACATACATATATATATATATATATATATATATACGTACTATATACCACCGGTCAACTCCAGATGCATAACTCTATAATATCCATTATCTTCGATTTGCCTAAAATCAACAGAATCAAAAACGTCCAATTTTGACCTAGTTGATTTCAAATTTTAGAACTTTGGCCGTGATTTCAAAATGAACAGAGCATAGATTCCAAAAAGGAATAGTAGATTTGAATTGCATTAGTCGAGGCCTTTTCAATAATATATAATTCTATAGTGTTTGAAGATAAATTCAGTGTTTATTTTACTGATTCTAATCCTCATTTTTTAAGGAAGAAATTACGTGATTTGATAAGGAATGATAAATTTGAGAAACGAGATGAGTGATAGGGTTTAGGAAACCTAGATATATATAGGGAATAATGTAACTATTGCGCTACTTTGTTTACAACAGCCCACAAGCTTGTTTCTACCGCTAGATCGAATTTCGTCGTTTTGTATATTGAAATATATGTTTTTGATATTTTTTAATGCAATGCAATTACCAAAATTTACTATACTCAATTCCATTTAAGTTTTAATTTCTTATCATGAACTTAATTTTTAAATTTTCATTTGCAATTGCAAATTAACGACCATTATTTATTTTTTCCGAAGTTTGTTTTTATCTTTTATTTGAATCCCAATTATATAAAAAACAAACGTTCAAATTTTATTTTCTTATGTTAGTTACCTTAAAACGCTTATTCCATTTAATGCGAAACATGCGCGTTTTCAGTCGAATTTAATATTTTAAATAGGTAAACGTCCGAATTTCGCAAAATGAAAAATACCGTTTTACCCAAAAAATGGTATAGTATTTTTAGAATGAAAACAACTAAGTTTCGATAAACTTTTAAATTTTCAAAATGTTTTAATTCAAATTTACCTAAATTTACAAATGGGACAAACTTGCATATTTTACTGCGAAATTTATTCCTATGCTATATTTAGTTATACGCATCTCAAGTCTTAAATTTCAGATTTTGATTCAAAATTCATGTTTTAACGTCAATTACAATATATCGGTTGTCGTTACCCTAAATCGGTTTACATGGAATGAGTAAAAGTTGACGTTTTCACTGCAAAATTTACAAGATCAGTCTTACTTAAAATATTTTATTTTTAAGAATGGATTTTCAGTGTTTATATTATTAATAAATTTCATGTTAGTTTCAAAGAAACTACATTCTAACATAAATGATCATTCATATTTTTGTTTTTCAAATTAGATGTACGTGTTTTTAAATTATATTCAGAAATCAATTTCATTCATTTTTATATTTCAAAATAAATAAAATTTTAAATTCCTAAGTAAAGTTCAATTACGTGCATTATTTAAAATCGTTAGAATTTCTGCTTATTTCAATCTCTTCCACTCAAACTTTTTCATCCTCGGAAAGGAACGAGGCAGGGAAAGTAGCAATTAAGCAATTATATATATATATATATATTGGAAAATGGGTACTCTTTATTGCTAATACCAATAAAAACCTCCTATATATGCTTCATCAAAACACTGTAGTCCCCCCTAACCTAAGTAGGTGCCCTACAGGGATATATATATATATACACACACACACACACATACACCCCCACACATTAAGATCAAGTTATACACATTAAACTACTTTTTACTTTATATATAGATCATGTTTATATAATTCTCAAAAAAAATTCTAAATGGTTTTTAAATATGAACCAATGTCTCGACTGGAACCATATATTATTCCCACTTTCGAAATGTGAAAATAAATCACAATGATGTCATAACCATCATCAAAATCATATTCAAGCGACTAGAGTGCGGTGCTATACCTACCTAGTACTTATAGGATTTAGTACATACATTACGTTGATGCATGCTCAAAATCTTTAGGTATCTAATAGTCCAATCTTAACGTCAAGTAAATACTCGAAAATTTTTCTTTTTCTTTTTTTCTATACAAAATTTCCAAATATATATGAATATAATTCAAATCATTTACTTCTCATACAATATCAAACAGGGAAAGTGTATACATTTTCCCCACTCATTTCATTTACCATCCTTTGACTTTAATTTTGTATTCCAATATAACTAACCAATAGTTTTAATTGAAAAATCATGTAAATATTATTTTCAAAAGATATATTATATGTAGCTACTTAACATGTATTATATTCGGGTTCTTTAACATACATAAGTATTTCACCAAAACAACCATTCTCTTAAATTCTCATTTCCTACCTATAATTCATTTTAATTTTTTATTCATTGGCTTCCATTTTGACTGAGTACTCAAGTCTTATAATCATTAAAGATATTCTATTTAAGTATAAATCAACTTATAGATTAAGTCTATATTCAATTCATTCTTATCATATTAAATTAAAATTAATAATACTCTTACACTTCTTATTGTTGCTAAGTTTAATTTTTCATTAATATTTATTTCCAACTTCTCTATGTTTAAATTAATTCCAAAATGACTAGGCTCAAATTCAAATGAACCCTAATCAACCTTGAAGTTAATGTTTGTCCAAATTACACTAGTAAATTTATATATCTTTAACTTTAATTTTATTTAATTTCAATTTTAATTCATATATATATATATATATATATATATATACATACACAAATATATATCCCAAATCATCATTCTTTTGTAATTTGATATCTGTATAAAGCAAATCGTAATAATTCCATAAACATTTCTCTTAAAACCATATTAATATTCCAAATATATTATTAAAAATCAAATTCATGTTTCATACTTAAATTAAGGTTCAACAATTTGAAAATAACATGCTTTAAAAATGTAATGAGTATTATGCTTATCAAATAGTTAGTATTTCCATGACAATTTCATGAAATTTTTATAAATTTAATAAACAAATTTATTAACAAATTATTATCCTATAATCTCCTTTTATAGATTCCTTAATACAATCTCCTTAGGTTTCAAAACAAAAAAATTTAATACAAACATTTTGAAGACGCATTTATTATATATTAAAAATATCCCTCAAGAATATTATATACTATTATATTTTCAAAATTCATTGTTTCAAATCCCTACTTGGTCAAACCAAATGGTTATTACCAACGATTCCTAGTTATTCTTATGTTCAAATATCAAATTTCTTTTTCATTAAGTTTCAAAGATAATTCATGTGTGTATTTCTTCAGAGTATCATTTTATTTGAACTTAAGTACTTCAATAAATTAGTAAGCCCAACTCATTCACTTAAGGATAAATTCAAGAGAGTTAAACCATTCAATTCAATATACTTACGTTGTAAGACAAATTAACTTATAATTTTGTTAAATGTCGTTTACATAATTACATTTATTAGTTAACGCTTATAACAAGTCCTGCATAACAAACCAACTAATATGGATATTTCTTTTTTCCTAACAAGAAATTATAATTTTATATAATTATGAAACAATTCCTTTACATACAAAATATCACAAGTAAATTTATTTCATTTTCCTTTTTCAAAATAATATTATGTCGGTCAACCCTATCAAGAATTTAGAAATCCCTATTGCTTCCATGGCATCCTAGGTATCGACCAGAATTTATAAATATTCAACAGAACAAACTAACACAATATAAGACTTTTATATCACTACAAATACTCGCTCATATACGCATATAAGGCACTCCATTACCTTATCTCTTAATGAGTTACCCTAGCAGGATTTGGTATTCTCCCAACTAAAGCTCTAATACCAGATGTGACTACCTGCTTTTTCTAAATGATTTTAGATCGATAATAAACTGCATGTCGAACCTGAACCATTCAAAATGGTGAATTGTTAATGGGGATTTAATAAAAGAAATAAAATAGAAGGAGAAGAAACAGAACACAAAATCTCACAACGGAGGGACAAAATATAGTAAGAACATATTTAAATCATTAATCAGTTTATAATATATAGTTCAAATATCAGAGTTATACAATCACAAAATAACCAACAACTGCAGTGGAATAATACCAGATAATACGTTTGTCAAGCTCCGTCTTCAACTTCGTAACGAGGACTTCGCTAAGTTACTGAGCCGAGAATAATGAAAAAAAGTACACTTGATTTAGAACTAGAATATCTCATGTAAGTCAAATCGTAAGATGAAATATGTGTGTAGTAGCATTAGAGATGTTTACGGGACTTTTCATTTCCTAGCCGTGTATATTGTGAGACCAATAACTTAGGAGATGTGGTGGAAATTCCATCTTCTAAGGATCCATTAAATTAGATATTATATATAATGCGCTATTATCGTAATGTCTATTCAGTAAAGTAAAATATTAAAATAGCATAAGTGAAATTACATTTTTACCCTTACGTCATTTATAAACATTGTATATAAAACACCAATTAAACAGTTAGTGGATAGCGATGCACTGCTATTTGACAATGTCAAATAAAAATCATTGGGGGTTCGATTAAGATAATATGACAAGGCACACAAGGCAATATACACGCCAGGAATCCACCAGTTGCACTCCTGGACTGGTGATAACGCATAGCCGTAACCACCGCTTACCTCTATCAACACTCTTAAATCACAAATGTCCATCAAATGATATCAACCGAGGAAATATAATAATCAAGAAAGAAGTGTTGCCGATAGGGGTACCTAACCCAATTGATCATACCCATGTTTTAGCCATTTTAATCATGACCTGAAGGTCAAGGATATCAACCATCGTTCCTTTACTTCATTCTAGTAGGGTTTGCCAAACCGTCGTACTTCATTCTGGATTCATCACCATGTACGCGGCTATTAAAGTGGTTTCCGATATTGGTAGTGAGTACGAAAATATCCAGCCGTGTTCTCTTTAGCAACCAAATGCTTACATTTTTCACGCCGTGGTCATTTATATTTGAAATCATATTTCAATATCATAAATCAGTTCACTTCATTTTGATTTGTTTGTCATTTATTAAAATCAATCCAATGTTGGATTCAGTTTCAAATTCCAGATCTCATATTTCAATACAATCGATTTTAGATTTCAGCATTTTGAAAATTGTTATCCAAAGGAATCTTTATAATCAAAATCTAGACTATTTGCTCAAATTCAAAATATATTATAAATTTAAAATAGTTATATTCAATACAATGAAGTTTGCTTAAAAGAGCTATAAAATATGATAGATAAATTAATATTGAGCAGTTTTATCAAAATAATTATAAATATAATATTTTATTTAAATAGTAATAAAATAAAGTAGTTAAACAAATATATAATAGTTTTATTAGGATAATTATAAATATAATAGTTAACTTAAATAATTATAAAATAAAATAGTTAAATTAATATAAAATAGTTTCACTAAGATAGTTATAAATATAATTGGTAAGTTTAATATAAAATAATTTCCTTAATTTAGTTATAAAGTAGGGTTAAGTTTGTCTCACATCCGTAATAAGTTTCAAAATATGAAAAAAACTCTCTATCTAAAAACTTCATAAATTATGTCCCTATTTTTTGAAAATCATAAAAAAAATCATTAGATTTTTTTTTGCGCAAAATTGAAAATTAAATTCAACACATAATGATCATCGATGCAAAATTATGAATCAAAAACAAAAATATCTACATGCTCCAGTATATCGCAGCAAATAATGCAATTATTCAGGATTGTTTCTGATATTTTAGCAACTTTCCAAAATATTTGCATCAACTGCAAAAACATTTGCTGATATATCAGCAATTTATTCTAATAATTGCAGAATTCGCTATAATTTTTCATTCCGCCTTCTATTCAGTCAGCTTTTTATGAAGTTGCTAACATGTTAGAAAATATATACAATAATTGTTGATATAGCAGCATTTATTCGTAAGCCATGCATCACCTTCGGCATAATTGTATCAGCAATTATATACAATTATTACTGATATATCAGCAATATTTCAGATGCCTTGTAAAGAAATTAGGATATATGAATAATTGCTGATGCATCAACAACTATTCATCTGATTTTCAACAAAAATTGTGGGTGAATAATTGCTGATATATCAGTAATTATTCACTATGATTACTGATTTTGCAGATTTTTTTGTACATTACTCCAGTGAATATTTGCAATTTTTTGAATTTTTTTATATAGCAGCGCCGAAAAATGTTGAAAAACACGAAGGAGCCAAAAACAAGGACTCGTTTTATAACAATCTCTAGGGGAGAATGTTGTACAAATGAAACCTGGAAACAAGGATGTAAGACGAATTTCCACTATAAAATATAATAATTCGATTTAAAATAGTAATAAAATAAAATAGTTTATTTAACATGAAATAGCTTTATTAGAATAATTATAGATATAATAGTTAGATTAAAGTAAAATAATTTTTATTTAAAATAGTTATAAAAGTAAAATAATTAAATTAATAAATAGTTTAATTAAAATAATTATAAAAGATGTAGTTGTAACGTCCCGTATTTTTAACAGTTGAATAATTAATTAATTTAATTATTTAAATAATGGTTTGATAATTTAAATGGCTTAAATTAAATAATTTTGAATATTTAATTAATGTAAATAATGAAATAATATATTTAATTTTCGAAATAGTTGGAAATAGCTGAAATTGCTATATTGCGTGAATTGAATCATTTAAGAGATTTAATTCAGTTTAGAATAAAATTATAATAACGAATTTATTTATTTGACGAAGTTTGAACGTACTTATTATAATATAATTTAAAACGAACCCGTAACATCACGGTAGTTCGTAATATTGAGTTTTGAACTTCAACTGAATATACATAATCCGTTTTAAGTCATGTGGATTGTGAGTTATGTCCAAATAAAATTTTTAGAAAGTCACCATGGAATTCGTTTATAATTTATGACAATTTATTTATATAATAAAAGGATTTTATATAAATTGGATACTAATTTAACTTAGATTTTGAAATAACGAGTTATAAATTCAAGCATGTCTATTTTGGATTTATATGATATTCTATTGAGATATATACGATAAAATTAATTTATTAATATTGAATTAAACTGTTTTTGAATATATTAATATTTTATTTGTTTATTTAGACATTAGAAAATAGCCTTTTTTGCAATCGATGTCAGTTTTTGATGAAATTAATTTTGTTGGATCCGGAATATTAAATTATTGTGAAATTTCAAATTTCGTATTTTTCGAGTTAGTTTGTGGCCGCATGGGATTTAAATGTGAATTGATCGATATTTTGGCTTTAAAATACCACTGTGGGAGCAAATGGACCCGGAATTCGACAAAACAAGTTTCGTTGGGTTCGTAATGTCAAACTGTAGTTGTATGTCCGTTTTCATCGAAATTTGTTGTTATATGCGATCATACAAATTTTTAGATGATAAACACAAATAGTGATTGATTAAAAATCAATATAAAATTGAATATAAAAATATTTCTCCTACACTATAAATACCTCACCATTCCAACCTAACACTCACTTTATTCTTCTTGGTCAACAATGAAACAATTTCATGCCTCCACCATTAAAAGAAAAACCTTGAGTTGTAAAATCCACAATAATCCATAGAAAAATCGATAAATAACAAAACATATATTTTCAGTTTCGTATAGTGTTGCTCTTCAACCTCATACCTATTATCTTCGGTTCAATAAGCTTTTTGGTTCGATGGAATTTTGTACAGCAAGAGTCGTTCATCTTAGGGTTGGCAAACCGATGAAGTTTAAGCTTCGATTTGTGCAATGGACATCGTATTTGGGTTTCACAAGGAATAAGAAGCTTGTGTGAATTTATTTTAGGCTATTTCAAAAAAAAAATATGTCGATACTTTCCGGAAGCCGTGGTTCGGTTGATTCGAACGCACTTCTATTGATGAGTTCGAGTTGGACTTGACTGATATGGGTCAGAATATGGATTGAAGGGGAGTTTATTGGTGAAAATTTAGGGTGAAACTATGAGAAGTGAATGCAATGGTTCTCTGTTGGGTAGCGCAGGTACTCCATTCGTGGTGAAGAGGATGGCAACGAGTTGAATGTGAAGGATATGAGGTGGAGGAGCTTGAGATGAGGAGGCATGTGGAGTTTTTGGTTTGAATTTTTATGAATAGGTGGAGGAGCACTTGCAGTTTGTATATGTAGAAATGGCCATGAGAAGAAGGAGCTAGGTTCGAGCTAATGAGGAAGAATAAATATCTATTTTGTGCGGACGTGGACTTCAGAGAGGAAGGCGGCTGGATTCTAAATGTGTAATGACCCGCATTGGCAGAGGTATTATAATTAATTAATTTAATTATATAAATAGTTATATAGTGAATTAAATGGTAGTGGAATTAAATAATGATGAATATTTAATTAAAATAATAAATTAAATAATATATTAAATTCTGAAATAATCAGAATTGGCTGAAATGGCGACATGGTGTGAACTGGATCATCTGTGATATTTAATTCAGTTTTGAATTGAAGTAGAATAACGAATATATTATATAAACGGCAGTTTGAACGTATAATTATATTATATTTATAAACGAGCTTGAAATGGCGCTGTAGTTCGTAAACTGGCGATTCGAACTTCAACTGAATGTACATGATTCGTTTTAAGCCGGATTTCTGTGAAACATGAAACGTGTGGAGCTGTTGGAGTGTATCTTTCTAGTGGAAGAGAAAAATCGGGATTTCATCATGTAGATTTTGATTCACGTCCAAATCAAATTTCAGAAAAGTCGCTGTGGAATTCCTTTATAATTTATAAAGGAATTATTTATATTTTAAAATGGAATTTCAATATAAATCGAATATCGGGTTGACCTAGATTTGGAATATCGAGTTATAAATCCCAGTAGAGCTTTATGGTATTCCTCTGTGAATATATACGATAATATCAATTTATTTATATTTAATTTAATTATATTTAAATATATTTATATATTTAAATGGTTCATTCAGAGCTTTAAATATAGCCAGTTTTGCAAACGACCTCGGTTTTCGACGAAACCAGTTTTTTTGGATCCGAAATATTAAATTATTGCTAGATTTCCAGTTTCGTGATTCTTAGAGTCACTGTGTGGTCGTACGGATTTTTAGAGTGGAAAACAGTCAGTACTTTGATGGTTAAAAATACGTTGTGTGAGAAAACGGAGTCGGAATTTGACGAAACCAGTTTCGTTAGGACCGTAATGTCAAACTCTAGTGGCATGTCAATTTTTGTGATTTTTGAGTATCATATGTGGTCACGGGAATTTTAAGGGACAAATAGAAACAGCAGTTGAATATAAATTAATATTATAATCGAATATAAAATTAATTTAACCACCCTATAAATAGGATTAACTTCTCCTAAACCTAATTTCATTCTCAGTGTTGCGCCGACAGTGGTATCCTCAAAAAAAAAATTGAGAGCTTAGAAAATGAAAATAAAATCATAGAAAAATTCATAAATCGCGGAAATTATATATTCAGACTCTTTGAGAGCTGCTCGTCATTTCTATATAAATTATTGTGGGTTCGACGTCTGTTATCTATGTTGGGCTTTTGACAACAACGTTTAGGGTTGGGGATTTTGCTCGAGTGGGTCGGTTATCCTCGGATTCGAGTTCGGATTGGTTATTGAGGTGGAAAACTGCATCATTGGTGGGATTTTGGTGAAGTGCGGTTGCAAATCTGTAACCTCGATCCACTGTAGAATGGGTTGAGGCTGTCGACGCATTGCAGAAGAGGGGACCGAGTTTCACTTTGATGGGTGGGGTTTAAGGAGGAATCGATGAGATGAATTTTGCTTATTTTAGTTTGAATATTAAGTGAATGAAGAAGGATTGGTGGAGGCTCAAACAACCGTAAATGGTGGAGTGGTATGTGGTGGAGCACGGCAGTATTCGGTTTGTGGAAGAAGGAGTTACTGCGGGATGGACTTTGTAGAAGTGAAGTGGGCCAATTATTAAAGGTTAAGCCCAAAAACATTTAACAAAATAAAATTCAATTTGTTTAATTAATAATGTAATAACTTGTAATGCTTATAACTTATCTGTACGAAATCATAATTTCACAAATTCAGATCCAATGGGATCGTATGGACGGTGGCTACAACGTTGAACTAACTAGGAGTGAAATAGAGCTCGTTAAAATATATCGCAAAATAAATTGTCCGTCTGAATCGAATCGAGCGATGGTTATCGTTATTAACGATAATCGTCCAATGTGAGTAAATCTCACTAACTCTGATCAGTTTATAATTTCATGTTGTATTTTTAGAACTATTAAATATTGGTTGATTGACTGTGTGTTGACTGTTTGATTGAACTGCTAGTCAGTTAATTGAATTTCTATATTGATTCTGTTTAACCGAATATATCATATGGAACAGAAAGTGATGTTATCTATATTGTTTAACATCTGTGATGCAGGGAAACAGGTTGGAGGAATCCGATTGGATTCCTCAACATTTATTTTACTGTTTTTCATATATTGTGATATATGATGTGATATATAATCTGTTGTCAATTATATGTGTTTGGACGATACTGATCATCGTGATTTGATATGTTGAATACCATAACATACCGAAATGTTGATAAGGGAATATTTTCAAAGTGATATTTGAAAATAAAATATTTATAAATGGAATATTTATAAATAAGAAATATTTATAAACTGGAATATTTATAAATAGGAGATATTTAGAAAATGAATACACGTTATAAAATGGAAATTGTTATAAGAAGGAAATCATTTGTAAAGTGAAGAACCGTTACTAAAAGTAAATCTTTATAAATGAATAGTTTAGTCGAGTTAAAAGGAGTTAATCGATGTTAGTTTAATCGAGTTAAAAGGAGTTAATCGATGTTAGTTTAATCGAAAGGAGTTAATCGATGTTAGTTCAATCGATTAGTGATAAAGTAAAAGGAGTTAATCGAATATAGTTTATTCGAATAGAATAAAGTAGTAAATCGAATTAGTTATTCGAAAGGGGTTAGTCGAGTCGAGTCAGTTGAATAGAGTAATCGAATATTTGTTATTCGAATAAGAGTTAACCAGTTAGAGTTAAACCAGTTAGAGTTAATCAGTTAGAGTTAACTAGATGGAGTTAATCAATTAGAGTTAACCAGTTAGAGTTAACCAGATGGAGTTAATCAATTAGTGTTAACCAGTTAGAGTTAAACCAGTTAGAGTTAACCAGTCAGAGTTAACCAAATGGAGTTAATCAATTAGAGTTAACCAGTTAGAGTTAAACCAGTTGGAGTTAATCGATTAGAGTTAACCAGTTAGAGTTAAACCAGTTGGAGTTAATCGATTAGAGTTAAAGCAAAAAGGAGTTAATCGAATATAGTTTATTCGAATAGAGTAAAAAGAGTTATTCGAATATAGTTTGTTCGAATAGAATAAAGGAGTTAATCGAATATATAGTTTATTCGAATAGAGTTAAAGGAGTTAATCGAATATAAAGTTTATTCAAATAAAATTAATAGAGTTATCGAATATAGTTTATTCGATAGGAGTTAAATGAATAGGGTTAGAGTTAAATCAAAAGAGTTAAGTGAATAGAATAAATTGAATAGAGTTATCGAATATACCTTATAGAAGGAAAGAATTATCGAATAGAAAAGATTTGAAAGAGAGTTTTGTAAGGAAGTTTGTTAAAGAATTAGAAGGGTGAACTTTGTCTATTTCAAGGTTAGAAACGTTGTTCAGTCAAGGTCTGAGAGGTAGTATTACCCCAACTTGATTGACTTCATTTTTAACTAAGGAATGGTTAAAGTTCGATAGTAAAGGATGGTTAAGTGAATTTAGTAATTAAAGGAAATGGTTTGAGTTGACATCGCGATGGTTTGTTTAAACATCTATCTAAGTCCAATGAAGGAGTTTTGGACATGTTTTCCAAATAAGAACCAGAAATGTTTTCTAATAAAGAAAACAAGAAATGGAAATGTTTTCCATTGTTAATAACGTATATTTTCCAAATTTAGAAAATAAGAAATATTGAATATAGGGAAACAAAAGATAAGTAAATTAATGAAATAAAGAGATAAATGTTGAATGATGTTTGATCGATATAAATTTCCATTTTGGAAATAATATCGTTGTTTGCATACCTGTTTTTCTTCGATAGTTAAATCACAGACTATCGAAGTTTTGACCATTTTAACATTGTTAATATGGAGAGACCGGTTGGATTATTTTCCAAAGAACCACTCTGTATTGGCATAAGCGTTGCGAATCATATATGCCAAAGGAAATTGAAGACGGAGTTATGCAAGGGCTATCCTGTTTACAGAATAGTGCCTTTGGTTCATCCTGTTCCTGGATAACTTGTATGGACGGATGTCTGACAGAGTATTTCCAGATGATCACGTATATTGATTTCTCCAACTGTACCAAGAGTGGAAGCGGAGAAGGAAACTTCTTTTAGATAACACATAATGTATGGTTGAGGACGTCAATCGGTGATTTGATGGATTTGACGATGTGGCATTCAAAGTGAATCTGGTGTGATGATAAAGAGTAACTTCTTGCCTCACATCCGGTAAATGATAGAAATTGGGCAGGCAACATGGCTAAGTCGGTCGCACCGAAGTAGGTTGTATAATCACCTGATCTAGAGTTTCATTTACTTCTAAAAATCTATTGTTGATGCTATCCCATTCGGGAAACGGTTGCTGATCCCAACCGTTGGTGATATACATTCGATACACTCAAGCGAAATGAGTGGTCGGTCATGTGTGGCCTGGTTGCAAGATGTTCTTATTGAACCCAGTGTACTACTCTCTAGTGGTACATTAGAGAAAGGTGGTTCCATACCTTATCATAGTTGGAAATCCATTACCCAATACGTGCTTGCGGTTTTGATTCTATACTATATATGTAGAACGTGAGATGAAAGCGTTTCTACTAGATGAGTAATATATTGTGGTTGATAGACATTATCATAATATCAAAGGTTTTTGATATAAAGATATTTGGATTCTCATAAGGGAAAAACCCGTTCCGTTATACGGCGTGGTCTTATGAGATATCGTTTACTTGTTCAAATTGGTTTAAATTGTTTTACTCATACCAGTCCATGTTGCGTGCTTGGGGCATGTGTCGCATTATAGGGGGTTCTCGCTTTTGATTAGGTGGCGAACGTGAGACTCTTACCCCTACATTTCCCGAAAATGAGGGTTGGTTGTGAAGTCGAAAGGCTGGCCGTAAAATATGGTGCTGGGGTACCAATGTAAGTCACAGTGGGGTATTACCTTGCTGCTTCGGGAGGATGTGGAGAGGATGGTTGCAAAGCCTACTTGAAACAAAAACCCGAGTCATTACAGTTGGTATCAGAGCTTAAGTTAAGCGAATTACCATGGCTCTGTGGCGTGACTCGGTAGAGATAGGGTTAGTAATACCCTAGATTGAGTTTGAGTGTATATATACGAGTGAACGTATTTGTAGAAGATATAAAAATAATTTTATATTGTGAAGATTTATTGGTTGAGTTGTTTATGGGTTCTGGTCGATCAGTTTGATCCAATGTATCGGTAGGAGTTTATAAACACTTGAATACGATTGGTCGACACGATATGTTTTGAAAAAAGGGGTAAATTAAAATAAGTTTACCGAAGGTATATCTTGATATAGAGAAGATTTATATATATATCAAAATTATAATATATTGGATATATTGGTTGTTATTATAATCAAGTAAGATTATAAATTTAATGGTTATGTAAATAACCAGTCAGAATGCATATAATTGAAATACGTGAAATCAGATGAGTTAAATCTGAAATTTAAACCAGTTATTGAATTAAAACTCTGGAGAATTGGATAAGTGTTTGTAAATGGATTTGGATTAAAAGTAAGGAAAATTTAAGATCCTGGGAGATTTTAAATTGTTTTACAAGCAGTGTGAATTATACTTTGAAATGAATTTCAAAGTGGAAATGTTTAGAAATGGTTTTATAATATTGAACTCACTTCGATCGCTGGAAATGAATTCTGATGATCACAGCTGCATCATCAGTATTCATTTTCGAGTTGTAAGTGACGAATTACTACAAGAAATACTGTTTTGAATTTGTTTTGGGAAAGAAAAGTTGTGTTGAATTTCAAAATGGAATTGAAATAGAAATTGAATATAGAAATTCAAAGGGGATTTGAATATTGAAAATTCAAAGGGGATTTGAATATAGAAATTCAAAGGGAGTTTGAATATATGAAATTCAATGGAATTGAAATAGAGTTTGAATATAGAAATTCAAATAGAGTTTGAATATAGAAATTCAAATGGAATTCAAATATTGATTTGAATATAGAAAATATAAAGGAATTTCTATAGAATTTCAATATAGAATTCAAATGGAATTTAAACTATAGAATTTGAATATATAAATTTTGAATAGAATTAACTAAGTCGAAGAGGAATTAGTTAATCGAGTTTTGAATTTGAAGTTGAACTTTGAAAGGTGAATTGGATTTGTAAATGGATATTCGAAATTTAATATAGAACTTAAATTTGAAATTTGGATTCAAATTAGTTAATAAGCAAGTTAAAATATATTTGAACATGTCATGTTCAAATATAAAAGTGAAATAGACTAAAGAGTTAATTAACAAAATAATTAACGAACTGATTTAAAACGATCAGGTATAGTTAAAATAGATTAGGCAGGTATAAAAATACATGAGATAGGTACGAATAAGGTATGAAGGTATATAAATAGAATGCTCGATGAAAAGGTATGTATTTAATTCATATATGAGATTTTATGCGCCGTATCGGCTAGCCGCTTGGTTTTTTCTTTTTCTTTTGGATTGGTGAGGACCATGGGAGGCTATCTGAAATATCCCAATGCTCCTGGTACAAAGGAGGTTATGGCGAATTTTTCCGAGAATTTAAAGAGTTAGAATATTTTTAAGATAATTTGATAGTTAGAAATCAACGTATCGATATGTATAGAGGTCGATAAGGAAATGAACTTAGAAATAGAATAGTATAATCAAAAAGGAAGACTAAGAATAAAATATAGTAAGAATAGAAAGAGGAAGCGTATACGTGTTTAAAAGTGAATAAGTAGTGGTATGGTATTGATTATTCGAGTAAGTAGTCATATCTGTTTTGACGTTATAAATGTTATTCAGTCAAGGTCTGAGAGGTAGTTATACCCCAATTTGATTGATTTCAGTATTAAAAAATAAATAGTAAGATTTCAAGCTCGAAGATCAATGTTGGATAAGGGTTAGTTGAATACAGTATTTGGGTTGTCGTAATGATATTTTACACAACATTCGTCTTAACCCAAATAAGTGTAATCTTGGAAATATAATAAAGAATATTTCCTAAGTACAGAAATAAACGAGATCGGAAAAGAGATAAGTAATTGGAATATTTTCCAATTATAAATAGCATATATTTTCTAAAGTTTAGAAAATAAAGGAAGGCGATATTCAGAAATGTTTTTCAAATAACATAAAATGCCAATATGGTTATTGAAAATATTTGGTTAACAAATATTGATAAAGAAATAGAGAAGTGATTTAACTAATGGAATATTAATTAAGGGCTCAGTGACAGGTTCAAAAGGAAAAATTGATTTTTGAAAAGAGTAAACTATTTAAAAACTCCCAGGGAAAGACTGTTTGAATTAAAAACAAATTTAACAGAAATTTGTGAAAGCAAAATCTGAATTAAAGTAAAGCCAGTAAAGTGGTAACTGAGATTGAATTAGAATAATATCAAGACAAATTGGATGGTGAGATTCAAATTTGAAGTGTAATGTGATAATCAAGTTATGTAAAAACCCGCAACTTCCCCGTAAAGGAAAGTGTCGGATAGTTCAAGAACAAACCACAACAGAACGCATATAAAAGAACATTTCATTGTATATTACAACAATGCACCAGATTACAAGAATATACAGAGTATAAACAAATAAATATTGCACAGAAATATAAGAGATTTAAATTACATTACATAGCAGCGGAAAATAATACAATACACAACTAGAAGGAGATATACGGATACAAAGCTTTCCGGATATCATTCCAGCTGTAAACCAGGATCCTGTGAATATAAATCTGCAAAACCAAAACTACTAGCTGCCCGTGTCAAAATAGGGGCACCCAGAGTTTAGGTTAAAACAATAAACTCCAGGTCAGTCATGTGACTGGTGTGAGAACTAAAACAGTTATTAGTCTTTATTTTAAATCATTAGGTAAATCAAGGGACCACGCCGTATAACACGGAACGGGTTTCCTCCCAAGAATACCAGTGCATAAAACAAACAGCGCAATGCTAAATAAAGAAAGATGAAGCTGTTATAAGACCCAGGTCCTATCACACAATGCAACGCAAGCCGGGGGATAGGGTTTTCCCTTATAACAGCCAAAGAATGCTTGATACGTTTTAAAACAAATCATTTGATACTATAATAAGTGCATAGTGTATAAAACAACTTCAAATCATAAGTATCAATCATAGGTGGCATGAGCGCCCCATCCCACTATGTCACCATACTAGGTTCTAGAAATAAAACCGCACATGTCACGTATTTGGAAATTGGATTTCCGTCTATGAACCGAGGCAAAAGATAGTCCTCAACCGTTTTCGTGACTCTCTAGCCCGAGCCATAGGGTCAGAGCGCATCGACCCTTGGATCGTCAGGGCCGGTCCACCGATGTGGATTAAACTTAAACCCTGAACACTACGTCTCCCCACCCTATGGGGTGTAAGTCTGGTCCGTCTGCCGACCAGAATGCATCGGCCGAAACCGATATAACCGAGGCGCCTCGCAACAACAACAACCACATAAGTCAAACTCGTCAGGGCGTGTAAAACCACTGACGCCACTTCTAACTAGAAAGAAACGCATGCCCTCCCTGAGGTCCGTCTCCCGTTTTTGGTTCATACCGGGTGTGAAACTCGCGAAGTAAACGTTACACAAAGCTACGCCACAAAGGCCGTGCTTTGATCATCACCACAAGACTTTGCTTTTCAACAGAAGCCTCGATCAATTGCCACTTAGGCATGCCACACAGGCAATTCACTCCATGCGTTTGATATCCATCAATATATAACCCCTGAGCTTGTACGTCTCAGAGAAGGGCGTTAAGCAAGAGAATAAATTCTCCGCCGCCAAACAGATATATATTTAATAGAGATCAATCACACGGACTAAAATCCAATGTCGGACACACAGTCCATTTACAAGTCCGTTCTGGGTTTGAACGAAACCGGAGGCACCTAGTACCCCGCATATCCATCGATCTCCAAGTACGTCTGGACGATCACCAACTGTTTCCATCTTCTTGGGTGTACAGCCCAATCAAGATCATCAGTTATCACCCAAACGACGTGAAGACTTCCGGTCTTCGACCACCGTCTTCATCTTCGACACCACGTCGAATCAGTTATTCAGAATGGGATAAACCCGGTCTTTCTGAATAACTCGCGTATATATTATAAAAGTGTTACACAAACACAACATACGCCTCATTCAAATTCAGAATATTCTTTTATTCAAATATTCCTATACTTTGGGAAAAGTTCCCATTAATTTTATCCAAGATAAATTCTTTAAATTTATTCTTTAATCTCCTTTGAATATCAATTCAAACTAGTCGGGATTAGCGAACCACACCGAAGTAATCATTTATTTTATTTCCCAATCCCAACCTATTCATCCCATGAAGTAAAACTGGTAATACTTCATATCTAACACCACAGTGTTATCGGTAAATTCAATTACCATTTCACGTTCAAATCTGATTAAAAATTTAACCATCGCCTGGAGCAAAACTGGTGATACTCCATTTTCGATCATTTCAATCTAATTAAAGATTCATTAAAACTCCACTTAGTTTTAATCTTTAACTGGGTTAAAGAATCAGTGCCATTTAAAACACGGTTCACGATAAACCCAAAGTCACATTCATTAATTATCGGGTTAAAGAACGAGTGTTGTTTAAAACACTGTTCACGACAAACCCAAAAATCAATATCCATTCAATTCCAATTAAACATTATTTAATTGGTACACTTCATTAAATCTAAATAAAAAGATTTAATCTTTTCTCAACTGGGTTCAAGAACAGTGTTAGTGAAGACACCATTCACGACAAACCCAAATCACATTCGATATTCAATACAAGGCTCTGAATAGAAAATATATCGGCTTATATTCAATATCGAATTCTACGACTAACAAATGTCGTATTGGAAATAACGATATAAATATATATCTTTCAAATTTCCATAACCACACCTGTATAATCACGAATTCCAACATCGAAATATTCCGAAGACAATTTCGATTCAAATCCACTCCAATGCAATCATTGGAAATTTTGGTTATTTTCAAAACCATTTCAAATTCAATTTATTTATTTAAAAATAAATAGAATTATAATTCTAGTTCAAAACTAGTTCATTTCGATAAAAATCTATTTTTATCTTTTCAAATATGGAGATTTTCATCCCAATTCTTCTCAAATCATTTCTTATGATTTTACACAAATTATTACTATTTTTAATAATTTTATCAAGGCCCGTACAGTCGATTTCCAACAACGGCCATCGAACTGCACTTACAGCGACCTTTTTCAAATTTGATTTGGACGTATCTCCAAATCCAACCGTTAGATTTCAAATTTCTAACATTCTTAGAAAGCTCTTTTCGATACGAACCCAACGGTTCCGGTTTTAGGAGAATCCGATGCTCGGATCTCCCGTAATGTCCGTTTGAAATAAATGGTCGAAATTCACGAACTGCCGCGGCGCGGCGCGTTCTATTCAGGCCATTATATTATATATATAATATATATAATATATACTTCGTCGATTTCTATTTAAAACGAATTATATAAATAGTTTTGAATTCGTTTCAAAAACATTTTCAACTTCCTTTTCAATTCAAATCACAATTGAATTCTTCTTTATAGATTCGTTTTAAAATTCATTTCTATTCAATTCAAATTTCAATTCAATTTGAATTCGTTTTCAATTCAATTCATTTCGAAATCGTTTTCAATTCAATTCATTTCGAAATCGTTTTCAATTCAATTCATTTCGAAATCGTTTTCAATTCAATTCATTTCGAAATCGTTTTCAATTCATTTCATTTCGAAATCGTTTTCAATTCACTTCATTTCGAAATCGTTTTCAATTCACTTCATTTCGAAATCGTTTTCAATTCACCTCATTTCGAAATCGTTTTCAATTCACTTTGAAATCGTTTTCAATTCACTCTGAATTCGTTTTCAATTCAATTCATTTCGAAATCGTTTTCAATTCACTTCATTTCGAAATCGTTTTCAATTCACTTTGAAATCGTTTTCAATTCACTTTGAATTCGTTTTCAATTCAATTCATTTCGAAATCGTTTTAAAATCGATATAAATATCGTTCACGTCAAAATGGCGTCAAACTAATCAACACGACTTCATAAATTTCTATTTTCAAATATTCTATTTCAAATATTTCTATTTCAAATATTTCCATTTCTAAACTGGAATGAGGCCCAATCAATTACCATATAAAATTAATTATATGGATTTTCACACAACACATGTATATAATAACATTGAAAAATGATCAACCATCAACCAAAGTGCACTACACTGTATAAGCATCAAATAAAGATATCTAACGCTTATAACAGCCTGTCAATCAATCGATCGACATATTTAATCAATCAGGATGAGTGAACTTCAAATTTCATCCCAACACCCGTGTGGGGTTTCAAACAATCAAATGCATATTTTAGTTGTGCAGTTGGGCGATGTGTAAAATTTATCGTCCCAATCAATGTCATTCAAATAAGTGTACATAAACAAACCATCTGGTTTGTAAATGAATATTTATTTATTCACTTCACTATTTTCATATTCACGTTAAAAATTATATTTTTAACGATAAAACATTTTATTCCAACATATGAATTTCTATTCAATTCATTTATTCAATAAAAATGATATTTTTATTTTTCTAACATATTTTAGAAAATTTCGGCGGCATAACGGCACGATACTAGAAACGGGACAAGGCCTAGCCTTATCCCCGGTCTAGTGAAGGCCCACGCCATTCACACATCAATCAAATTCATTCAATTCACCCAAGCAACTCAATTTCAATTCAAATATCCAACTAATCTATGCAACCAAACAAACAAGTCCATGGTCTGTGGACGATTGTGTCGGGTGCTACTAAACACCGTCTGCATCCTAGTATATATATATATATATATAACTAGAAAAAAAGAAATTGAAAGGTGAGAAATTCTCACATATAGCTATCCTAGCTCCACGGCACTTCTTTTGCAGGAAATCTTCATCGCTATCGCATCTTCGTCATCTTCCTTGCCCGTAGTCACTATATATATAAAAATCGAATTTTTACTTTGCTATTCAATATATAAAAATCGAATTTTTACTTCGAAGTTCAATATATAAAAATCATATTTTTCTATCGAAGTTCAATATATAAAAATCCTATTTTTCTATCGAAGTTCAATATATAAAAATCATATTTTTCTATCGAAGTTCAATATATAAAAATCATATTTTTCTATCGAAGTTCAATATATAAAAATCATATTTTTCTATCGAAGTTCAATATATAAAAATCCTATTTTTCTATCGAAGTTCAATATATAAAAATCCTATTTTTCTATCGAAGTTCAATATATAAAAATCCTATTTTTATTTCGAATGCTATTTTCTATTCTCAATCCACGTATTTTTCTATTCTTATTTTCTTGTATATTTCCACTCTTATTTTCGTAACAAAGTATATTTTTATTTTCAAATTCAAAGTATATTTTTATTTTCAAATTCAAACTTTTTATTCATTCAAAAATCAAACTTTTTATTCATTCAAAAATCAAACTTTTTATTCATTCAAAAATCAAACTTTTTAAATCCTTTTCAAATCAGTTCAGTTTTTAATCCTTAAAAAAAAACTGTTTTTAATCCCTTTTCAAAATCAGTTTTAAAATCTTCTTAAAAAAAACTGTTTTTAAATCCCTTAAAATCAGAATCTAAAAACATAAAAAACAGTTTTTAAAAATCATTTTAAATAAAATAGCAAAACGAAGAAAACTTACAAGGGGGGGGGGTTTCGTAGATCGTCGGAGGGCCTCGCGTCCGCTGGAGGAGGATGGTGGCGAAGGGGGGCAGGTGCGGTGGCTCTGGGTCAGATTCGGCTGTGGTGTCTCGGGTTGGGCGGGTTTTCTTCGTGGGTTTGCGGGTTTGAAGGAGGAGGTCGGGGAAGGAGGAGGGCTCGCTTGCAAACGGCGGCGGCAGCGGCGCTCCTCGCGCTGGAGACGAGGTCGAGGGGCATTGGGGAAGGGGCTTCGCGTTTTTTTTCTTTTTTTTCTACTGAATTCAATCGGGGGGGGGGGGGGGGGGCAGAAGATAAGAGAAAAAAGGGTTTTTTATTTTATTTTATTTTATTATTTTAATCGGAAAAAGTTGACTTTCACAAACGACCTCGAAACGAGGCCCACCGCCTGACGTCCATAGCGTTTTACCCCCATTCCGAACACAATGGGATATGTTTCGTATGCTGATTCGATCATTTCGAACAGTTTCTGTTGAATTTAAAATATAATTCTTTATATATTCAATTTAAACGTACATTTCAAATTACCGGGGTCACATACTAACTAGAAAAATTCCAGAAAAATATTTTCTAGCTTCGTATTGACGATACGGTCCTAACAAAACTAGTTTCGTCAAATTCTAAGGCCGTTTGAAAAATGGCCAATTTCCATTCGATTAAAATCAACTGAAAACGGTCAAACGCATTTTCCTTTGCCACACTCACATATTGATTCGAAAAATTATGAAATTTGGAATCTAGCAATAACTTGACATCACGGACCCAATAGAACTGGTTTCGTCGAAATCCGAGGTCGTTTGCAAAATGTCCATTTTTAAGGGCCTGAATTCCATAGCGACTATTCAGAATTTTCAACTGGACATATCTTTTCATTCCTAAGATGAAATCTCAGTTTGTTAACTTCGTTACAAAGATATAGCTATACAGATTCAAATATTTCTTGTTTCGTTCAATTCTGACTTATATTGAATTCCGTATATTCATTTGAAATTAGAAATCGAATTTTCGAACTACCGCGCCATTTTCAATTCCTTTTATAATTATATATAATTATTATATATTCTAACGACGACGCGTATAATATATTCGTTCGAATTCCATTCAAAATAAATTTCTCGTCGATTTTATTTAAAATAATTCATTTTAAATAATCAAAATTCGCTAAAATTGCTAAAATAAAAATTTTAAACTGGCCCAGATTTTGCGGGTTATTACAATCTCCCCCACTTAAAACTTTTCGTCCCCGAAAAGGAATAAAGTCGAAAGTGGTTTGATTATTCAGCTCTACGTTCGATCTGGCTTGCATTCTCCAACTTTTTAGTTTCTGAGAATTTTCAAAATTTCAAAAATTTGGCTAACACCCTAAATTTTCGAAAAATTTCGCCATAACCTCCCCTGCAATGGGAGCATCGGGGAATTTCAAATAGCTTCCCCGGTCCTTCAGATCTCAAAAAGAAAAAGAAAAAGCCAAGCGGCTAGCCAATAGGCTCACAAAATCATCATCACCCAAACAAAACAGGAAATTATGTAGTAAACATGTATCTATTTGTCGGGCAAACAAATTTTATTCTCTGCTCTAGCCTCCTTGCTATGACCTGTTCAATGTAAGTACATGTATGCAAGCACATGCGACCAATTTTCAATACAATTCAATATTTGATTCAGTTAGGCTAAATGGTTCAAAATTAGCAAACAAATAAACAAACAACACAATCATCTATCAATTAGTGAATTATCATTTGAAATTCATAATTTTGATACATAGTCAAGAATCAGATTTTTGATGCCAAATCACAACAATAGGCCCTATCTAATTTTGGTTCTCACACCAGTCAATAGGAAATATATAGAAATCTCACTTTCGTCGCTCGAAAATAAATACTGGCGACAGTGCCCCATCACCAGAATTATTCCCGGGCACTAGAGGGATTCTATATCTACCCAATATATTAAAACTTCGAATACACGTTTGCAAGACATATATGCAAAATCTTTATATATCGGATTGTCCTAATCAATATAAAATAAATAATCAAATACGAATAATTGATTTAAATTTTCAAAACAAAATTTGTTTTCATTTGAAAAATATACTCTTCACACTCGTTCTAGGATACCACTGATCCTATCTCTAACGAGTCATTCTAATTGGATATTACTAACCCAATATCTGATGAATTCTTTCATATGGTTCTAATGTGCCTTGTTCTCTGCTTTGTAAACCAAAGCTCTGATACCAACGTGTAAAAACCCGCAACTTCCCCGTAAAGGAAAGTGTCGGATAGTTCAAGAACAAACCACAACAGAACGCATATAAAAGAACATTTCATTGTATATTACAACAATGCACCAGATTACAAGAATATACAGAGTATAAACAAATAAATATTGCACAGAAATATCAGAGATTTAAATTACATTACATAGCAGCGGAAAATAATACAATACACAACTAGAAGGAGATATACGGATACAAAGCTTTCCGGATATCGTTCCAGCTGTAAACCAGGATCCTGTGAATATAAATCTGCAAAACCAAAACTACTAGCTGCCCGTGTCAAAATAGGGGCACCCAGAGTTTAGGTTAAAACAATAAACTCCAGGTCAGTCATGTGACTGGTGTGAGAACTAAAACAGTTATTAATCTTTATTTTAAATCATTAGGTAAATCAAGGGACCACGCCGTATAACACGGAACGGGTTTCCTCCCAAGAATACCAGTGGATAAAACAAACAGCGCAATGCTAAATAAAGAAAGATGAAGCTGTTATAAGACCCAGGTCCTATCACACAATGCAACGCAAGCCGGGGGATAGGGTTTTCCCTTATAACAGCCAAAGAATGCTTGATACGTTTTAAAACAAATCATTTGATACTATAATAAGTGCATAGTGTATAAAACAACTTCAAATCATAAGTATCAATCATAGGTGGCATGAGCGCCCCATCCCACTATGTCACCATACTAGGTTCTACAAATAAAACCGCACATATCACGTATTTGGAAATTGGATTTCCGTCTATGAACCGAGGCAAAAGATAGTCCTCAACCGTTTTCGTGACTCTCTAGCCCGAGCCACAGGGTCAGAGCGCATCGACCCTTGAATCGTCAGGGCCGGTCCACCGATGTGGATTAAACTTAAACCCTGAACACTACGTCTCCCCACCCTATGGGGTGTAAGTCTGGTCCGTCTGCCGACCAGAATGCATCGGCCGAAACCGATATAACCGAGGCGCCTCGCAACAGCAACTACCACATAAGTCAAACTCGTCAGGGCGTGTAAAACCACTGACGCCACTTCTAACTAGAAAGAAACGCATGCCCTCCCTGAGGTCCGTCTCCCGTTTTTGGTTCATACCGGGTGTGAAACTCGCGAAGTAAACGTTACACAAAGCTACGCCACAAAGGCCGTGCTTTGATCATCACCACAAGACTTTGCTTTTCAACATAAGCCTCGATCAATTGCCACTTAGGCATGCCACACAGGCAATTCACTCCATGCGTTTGATATCCATCAATATATAACCCCTGAGCTTATACGTCTCAGAGAAGGGCGTTAAGCAAGAGAATAAATTCTCCGCCGCCAAACAGATATATATTTAATAGAGATCAATCACACGGACTAAAATCCAATGTCGGACACACAGTCCATTTACAATTCCGTTCTGGGTCTGAACGAAACCGGAGGCACCTAGTACCCCGCATATCCATCGATCTCCAAGTACGTCTGGACGATCACCAACTGTTTCCATCTTCTTGGGTGTACAGCCCAATCAAGATCATCAGTTATCACCCAAACGACGTGAAGACTTCCGGTCTTCGACCACCGTCTTCATCTTCGACACCACGTCGAATCAGTTATTCAGAATGGGATAAACCCGGTCTTTCTGAATAACTCGCGTATATATTATAAAAGTGTTACACAAACACAACATACGCCTCATTCAAATTCAGAATATTCTTTTATTCAAATATTCCTATACTTTGGGAAAAGTTCCCATTAATTTTATCCAAGATAAATTCTTTAAATTTATTCTTTAATCTCCTTTGAATATCAATTCAAACTAGTCGGGATTAGCGAACCACACCGAAGTAATCATTTATTTTATTTCCCAATCCCAACCTATTCATCCCATGAAGTAAAACTGGTAATACTTCATATCTAACACCACAGTGTTATCGGTAAATTCAATTACCATTTCACGTTCAAATCTGATTAAAAATTTAACCATCGCCTGGAGCAAAACTGGTGATACTCCATTTTCGATCATTTCAATCTAATTAAAATTCATTAAAACTCCACTTAGTTTTAATCTTTAACTGGGTTAAAGAATCAGTGCCATTTAAAACACGGTTCACGATAAACCCAAAGTCACATTCATTAATTATCGGGTTAAAGAACGAGTGTTGTTTAAAACACTGTTCACGACAAACCCAAAAATCAATATCCATTCAATTCCATTTAAACATTATTTAATTGGTACACTTCATTAAATCTAAATAAAAAGATTTAATCTTTTCTCAACTGGGTTCAAGAACAGTGTTAGTGAAGACACCATTCACGACAAACCCAAATCACATTCGATATTCAATACAAGGCTCTGAATAGAAAATATATCGGCTTATATTCAATATCGAATTCTACGACTAACAAATGTCGTATTGGAAATAACGATATAAATATATATCTTTCAAATTTCCATAACCACACCTGTATAATCACGAATTCCAACATCGAAATATTCCGAAGACAATTTCGATTCAAATCCACTCCAATGCAATCATTGGAAATTTTGGTTATTTTCAAAACCATTTCAAATTCAATTTATTTATTTAAAAATAAATAGAATTATAATTCTAGTTCAAAACTAGTTCATTTCGATAAAAATCTATTTTTATCTTTTCAAATATGGAGATTTTCATCCCAATTCTTCTCAAATCATTTCTTATGATTTTACACAAATTATTACTATTTTTAATAATTTTATCAAGGCCCGTACAGTCGATTTCCAACAACGGCCATCGAACTGCACTTACAGCGACCTTTTTCAAATTTGATTTGGACGTATCTCCAAATCCAACCGTTAGATTTCAAATTTCTAACATTCGTTAGAAAGCTCTTTTCGATACGAACCCAACGGTTCCGGTTTTAGGAGAATCCGATGGTCGGATCTCCCGTAATGTCCGTTTGAAATAAATGGTCGAAATTCACGAACTGCCGCGGCGCGGCGCGTTCTATTCAGGCCATTATATTATATATATAATATATATAATATATACTTCGTCGATTTCTATTTAAAACGAATTATATAAATAGTTTTGAATTCGTTTCAAAAACATTTTCAACTTCCTTTTCAATTCAAATCACAATTGAATTCTTCTTCATAGATTCGTTTTAAAATTCATTTCTATTCAATTCAAATTTCAATTCAATTTGAATTCGTTTTCAATTCAATTCATTTCAAAATCGTTTTCAATTCAATTCATTTCGAAATCGTTTTCAATTCAATTCATTTCGAAATCGTTTTCAATTAAATTCATTTCGAAATCGTTTTCAATTCAATTCATTTTGAAATCGTTTTCAATTCACTTCATTTCGAAATCGTTTTCAATTCACTTCATTTCGAAATCGTTTTCAATTCACTTCATTTTGAAATCGTTTTCAATTCACTTCATTTCGAAATCGTTTTCAATTCACTTTGAAATCGTTTTCAATTCACTTTGAATTCGTTTTCAATTCAATTCATTTCGAAATCGTTTTCAATTCACTTCATTTCGAAATCGTTTTCAATTCACTTTGAAATCGTTTTCAATTCACTTTGAATTCGTTTTCAATTCAATTCATTTCGAAATCGTTTTAAAATCGATATAAATATCGTTCACGTCAAAATGGCGTCAAACTAATCAACACGACTTCATAAATTTCTATTTTTAAATATTCTATTTCAAATATTTCTATTTCAAATATTTCCATTTCTAAACTGGAATGAGGCCCAATCAATTACCATATAAAATTAATTATATGGATTTTCACACAACACATGTATATAATAACATTGAAAAATGATCAACCATCAACCAAAGTGCACTACACTGTATAAGCATCAAATAAAGATATCTAACGCTTATAACAGCCTGTCAATCAATCGATCGACATATTTAATCAATCAGGATGAGTGAACTTCAAATTTCATCCCAACACCCGTGTGGGGTTTCAAACAATCAAATGCATATTTTAGTTGTGCAGTTGGGCGATGTGTAAAATTTATCGTCCCAATCAATGTCATTCAAATAAGTGTACATAAACAAACCATCTGGTTTGTAAATGAATATTTATTTATTCACTTCACTATTTTCATATTCACGTTAAAAATTATATTTTTAACGATAAAACATTTTATTCCAACATATGAATTTCTATTCAATTCATTTATTCAATAAAAATGATATTTTTATTTTTCTAACATATTTTAGAAAATTTCAGCGGCATAACGGCACGATACTAGAAACGGGACAAGGCCTAGCCTTATCCCCGGTCTAGTGAAGGCCCACGCCATTCACACATCAATCAAATTAATTCAATTCACCCAAGCAACTAAATTTCAATTCAAATATCCAACTAATCTATGCAACCAAACAAACAAGTCCATGGTCTGTGGACGATTGTGTCGGGTGCTACTAAACACCGTCTGCATCCTAGTATATATATATAACTAGAAAAAAAGAAATTGAAAGGTGAGAAATTCTCACATATAGCTATCCTAGCTCCACGGCACTTCTTTTGCAGGAAATCTTCATCGCTATCGCATCTTCGTCATCTTCCTTGCCCGTAGTCACTATATATATAAAAATCGAATTTTTACTTTGCTATTCAATATATAAAAATCGAATTTTTACTTCGAAGTTCAATATATAAAAATCATATTTTTCTATCGAAGATCAATATATAAAAATCCTATTTTTCTATCGAATTTCAATATATAAAAATCATATTTTTCTATCGAAGTTCAATATATAAAAATCATATTTTTCTATCGAAGTTCAATATATAAAAATCATATTTTTCTATCGAAGTTCAATATATAAAAATCATATTTTTCTATCGAAGTTCAATATATAAAAATCCTATTTTTCTATCGAAGTTCAATATATAAAAATCCTATTTTTATTTCGAATGCTATTTTCTATTCTCAATCCACGTATTTTTCTATTCTTATTTTCTTGTATATTTCCACTCTTATTTTCGTAACAAAGTATATTTTTATTTTCAAATTCAAAGTATATTTTTATTTTCAAATTCAAACTTTTTATTCATTCAAAAATCAAACTTTTTATTCATTCAAAAATCAAACTTTTTATTCATTCAAAAATCAAACTTTTTAAATCCTTTTCAAATCAGTTCAGTTTTTAATCCTTAAAAAAAACTGTTTTTAATCCCTTTTCAAAATCAGTTTTAAAATCTTCTTAAAAAAACAGTTTTTAAATCCCTTAAAATCAGAATCTAAAAACATAAAAATCAGTTTTTAAAAATCATTTTAAATAAAATAGCAAAACGAAAAAACTTACAGGGGGGGGGGGGTTTCGTAGATCGTCGGAGGGCCTCGCGTCCGCTGGAGGAGGATGGTGGCGAAGGGGGGCAGGTGCGGTGGCTCCGGGTCAGATTCGGCTGTGGTGTCTCGGGTTGGGCGGGTTTTCTTCGTGGGTTTGCGGGTTCGAAGGAGGAGGGCTCGCCTGCAAACGGCGGCGGCAGCGGCGCTCCTCGCGCTGGAGACGAGGTCGAGGGGCATCGGGGAAGGGGCTTCGCGTTTTTTTTCTTTTTTTTTCTACTGAATTCAATCGGGGAGGGGGGGCAGAAGATAAGAGAAAAAAGGGGGTTTTCTTTTTTTTTAATTTATTTATTTATTTTATTATTTTAATCGGAAAAAGTTGACTTTCACAAACGACCTCGAAACGAGGCCCACCGCCTGACGTCCATAGCGTTTTACCCCCATTCCGAACACAATAGGATATGTTTCGTATGCTGATTCGATCATTTCTAACAGTTTCTGTTGAATTTAAAATATAATTCTTTATATATTCAATTTAAACGTACATTTCAAATTACCGGGGTCACATACTAACTAGAAAAATTCCAGAAAAATATTTTCTAGCTTCGTATTGACGATACGGTCCTAACAAAACTAGTTTCGTCAAATTCTGAGGCCGTTTGAAAAATGGCCAATTTCCATTCGATTAAAATCAACTGAAAACGGTCAAACGCATTTTCCTTTGCCACGCTCACATATTGATTCGAAAAATTATGAAATTTGGAATCTAGCAATAACTTGACATCACGGACCCAACAGAACTGATTTCGTCGAAATCCGAAGTCGTTTGCAAAATGTCCATTTTTAAGGGCCTGAATTATATAGCGACTATTCAGAATTTTCAACTGGACATATCTTTTCATTCCTAAGATGAAATCTCAGTTTGTTAACTTCGTTACAAAGATATAGCTATACAGATTCAAATATTTCTTGTTTCGTTCAATTCTGACTTATATTGAATTCCGTATATTCATTTGAAATTAGAAATCGAATTTTCGAACTACCGCGCCATTTTCAATTCCTTTTATAATTATATATAATTATTATATATTCTAACGACGACGCGTATAATATATTCGTTCGAATTCCATTCAAAATAAATTTCTCGTCGATTTTATTTAAAATAATTCATTTTAAATAATCAAAATTCGCTAAAATTGCTAAAATAAAAATTTTAAACTGGCCCAGATTTTGCGGGTTATTACAAGTTAAGAGTTGGGAATCGAGAAGAAACTCGAGTTGAAATGGTATTTGGCTCAGATATAAGCGAACGGTTGTGTTGTGGATAAAAGTAGTTTGGAATTTGATTGGGATAACCCTTATAACCGCTGAATTGATAACAGGTGGAAAGGATATAATGATATGCCGAAAAAAGGTACAAGTTTATAATTCTATTGGATATAAGATCTATGAGCCGAATTGGCGAGCCGCTTGGCTGTTTGATTTTCTTTTGGGATGGAGATGGCCCAGAGAGGCGAGTTATGGTTTGACCTATTGACCGGTACAAAGGAGGTGCTGGCGAAATTTTTCGAAGAGTTAAGGCATTAGAAAATTTTCAGGATTTTTGAAAATTTTCATTGATAAGAATTAATTAATATTTAATTGAAATTAAATTGGTTCAGTTGAAACTGAAGTTAAGAAGTGAACAAATATATTCTAACTAGTCGATAGGGTCGTCCTCTACCTTTTAGCAATTTCAAGGACGAAATTATTTTAAGTGGGGAAGATTGTAATGACCCGCATTGGCAGAGGTATTATAATTAATTTATTTAATTATATAAATAGTTATATTGTGAATTAAATGGTCGTGGAATTAAATAATGATGAATATTTAATTAAAATAATAAATTAAATAATATATTAAATTCTGTAATAATCAGAATTGGCTGAAATGGCGACATGGTGTGAACTGGATCATCTGTGATATTTAATTCAGTTTAGAATTGAAGTAGAATAACGGATATATTATATAAACGACAGTTTGAACGTATAATTTTATTATAATTATAAACGAGCTTGAAATGGCGCTGCAGTTCGTAAATTGGCGATTCGAAATTTAACTGAATGTATAGGATTCGTGTTAAGCCGGATTTATGTGAAACAAGAAACGTGTGGAGCTGGTGGAGTATATCGTTCTAGTGGAAGAGAAAATTCGAGATTTCGTCGTGTAGATTTTGATTCACGTCCAAATCAAATTTCAGAAAAGTCACTATGGTATTCCTTTATAGTTTATAAAGGAATTATTTATATTTTAAAAAGGAATTTCAATATAAATCGAATATCGGGTTGACCCAGATATGGAATATCGAGCTATAAATCCCAGTAGAGCTGTATGGTATTCCTCTGTGAATATATACGATAATATAAATTTATTTATATTTAATTTAATTATATTTAAATATATTTATATATTTAAATGGGTCATTCAGAGCTTTAAAAATAGCCAGTTTTGCAAACGACCTCGGTTTTCGACGAAACTAATTTTGTTGGATCCGCAATATTAAATTATTGCTAGATTTCCAGTTTCGTGATTTTTTGAGTCACTGTGTGGTCTTACGGATTTTTAGAGTGGAAAACAGTCAGTATTTTGATGGTTAAAAATACGCTGTGTGAGCAAATGGAGTCGGAATTCGACGAAACCAGTTTCGTTGGGGCCGTAATGTCAAACTCTAGTGGCATGTCAATTTTCGTGATTGTATCATATGTGTTCACAGGAATTTTAAGGGACATATAGAAGCAGTAGTTGAATATAAATTAATATTATAATCGAATATAAAATTAATTTAACCATCCTATAAATAGGATTAACTTCTCCTAAACCTAATTTCATTCTCAGTGTTGCGCCAACAGTTGTATCCTCAAAAAAATAATTAAATCGAGAGATTAGAAAATGAAAATAAAATAATAGAAAAATTCATAAATCACGGAAGTCATATATTCAAACTCCTTGAGAGTTGCTCTTCATTTCTATATAAATTATTGTGGGTTCGACGTCTGTTATCTATGTTGGGCTTTCGACAACAACGTTTAGGGTTGGGGATTTTGCTCGAGTGGGTCGGTTATCCTCGGATTCGAGTTCGGATTGGTTATTGAGGTGGAAAAGTGCATCGTTGGTGGGATTTTGGAGAAGTGCGGTTGCAAATCTGTAACTTCGATCCACTGTAGCATGGGTTGAGGCTGTCGACGCATTGCAGAAGAGGGGACCGAGTTTCACTTTGATGAGTGGGGTTTATGGAGGAATCGATGAGATGAATTTTGCTTATTTTAGTTTGAATATTAAGTGAATGAAGAAGGATTGGTGGAGGCTCAAACAACCGTAAATGGTGGAGTGGTATATGGTGGAGCACGGCAGTATTCGGTTTGTGGAAGAAGGAGTTACTACGGGCTGGACTTTGTAGAAGTGAAGTGGGCCAATTATTAAAGGTTAAGCCCAAAAACATTTTACAAAAGAAAATTCAATTTGTTTAATTAATAATGTAATAACTTGTAATGCTTATAACTTATCCGTACGAAATCAGAATTTCACAAATTCAGATCCGATGGGATCGTATGGACGGTGGCTACAACATTGAACTGACAGGGAGTGAAACAGAGCTCGTTACAATTTATCGCAAAATAAATTGTCCATCTGAATCGAATCGAGCGATGGTTATCGTTATTAACGATGATCGTCCAATGTGAGTAAATCTTACTAACTCTGAACAGTTTATAATTTCATGTTGTATTTTTAGAACTGTTAAATATTGGCTAATTGACTATGTGTTGACTGTTTGATTGAACTGCTAGTTCGTTAGTTGAATTTCTATATTGATTCTGTCTAATAGAATATATCATATGGAACTGAAAGTAATGTTATCTATATTGTTTAACATCTGTGATGTAGGGAAACAGGTTGGAGGAATCCGACTGGATTCCTCAACATTTATATTACTGTTTTTCATATATTGTCATATATGATGTGATATATAATCTGTTGTCAATTATATGTGTTTGGACGATACTGATCATCACGATTTGATATGTTGAATACCATAACATACCGAAATGTTGATAAGGGAATATTTTCAAAGTGATATTTGAAAATAAAATATTTATAAATGGAATATTTATAAATAAGAAATATTTATAAATTGGAATATTTATAAATTGGAGATATTTAGAAAATGAATAAACGTTATAAAATGGAAACTGTTATAAGAAGGAAATCATTTGTAAAGTGAAGAACCGTTACTAAAAGTAAATCTTTATAAATGAATAGTTTAATCGTGTTAAAAGGAGTTAATCGATGTTAGTTTAATCGAGTTAAAAGGAGTTAATCGATGTTAGTTTAATCGAAAGGAGTTAATCAATGTTAGTTTAATCGATTAGAGATAAAGTAAAAGGAGTTAATCGAATATAGTTTATTCAAATAGAATAAAGTAGTAAATTGAATTAGTTAATCAAAAGGTGTTAGTCGAGTCGAGTCAGTTGAATAGAGTAATCGAACATTTGTTATTCATATAAGAGTTAACCAGTTAGAGTTAACCAGATGGAGTTAATCAATTAGAGTTAACCAGTTAGAGTTAACCAGATGGAGTTAATCAATTAGAGTTAACCAGTTAGAGTTAAACTAGTTAGAGTTAACCAGTTAGAGTTAACCAGATGGAGTTAATCAATTAGAGTTAACCAGTTAGAGTTAAACCAGTTGGAGTTAATCGATTAGAGTTAAAGCAAAAAGGAGTTAATTGAATATAGTTTATTCGAATAGAGTAAAAAGAGTTAATCGAATATAGTTTATTCAAAAAGAATAAAGGAGTTAATCGAATATATAGTTTATTCGAATAGAGTAAAATGAGTTAATCCAATATATAGTTTATTCAAATAGAATTAATAAAGTTATCGAGTATAGTTTATTCGATAGGAGTTAAGTGAATAGAGTTAGAGTTAAATCAAAAGAGTTAAGTGAATAGAATAAATTGAATAGAGTTATCGAATATACCTTATCGAAGGAAAGAATTATCGAATAGAAAAGATTTGAAAGAGAGTTACGTAAGGAAGTTTGTTAAAGAATTAGAAGGGTGAACTTTGTCTATTTCAAGGTTAGAAACGTTGTTCAGTCAAGGTCTGAGAGGTAGTATTACCCCAACTTGATTGACTTCATTTTTAACTAAGGAATGGTTAAAGTTCGATAGTAAAGGATGGTTAAGTGAATTTAGTAATTAAAGGAAATGGTTTGAGTTGGCATCGCGATGGTTTGTTTAAACATCTATCTAAGTCCAATGAAGGAGTTTTGGAAATGTTTTCCAAATAAGAACCAGAAATGTTTTATAATAAAGAAAACTAGAAATGGAAATGTTTTCCAATGTTAATAACGTATATTTTCCAAATTTAGAAAATAAGAAATATTGAATATAGGGAAACAAGAGATAAGTAAATTAATGAAATAAAGAGATAAATGTTGAATGATGTTTGATCGATATAAATTTCCATTTTGGAAATAATATCGTTGTTTGCAAACCTGTTTTTCTTCGATAGTTAAATCACATACTATCGAAGTTTTGACCATTTTAACGTTGTTAATATGGAGAGACCGGTTGGATTATTATCCAAAGAACCACTATGTATTGACATAAGCGTTGCGAATCATATTTGCCAAAGGAAATTGAAGACGGAGTTATGCAAGGGCTATCCTGTTTACAGAATAGTGCCTTCGGTTGATCCTGTTCCTGGATGACTTGTATGGACGGATGTCTGACAGAGTATTTCCAAACGATCACGTATGTTGATTTCTCCAACTGTACCTAGAGTGAAAGCGGAGAAGGAAACTTCTTTTAGCTAACACATAATGTATGGTTGAGGACGTCAACCGATGATTTGATGAATTTGACGATGTGGCATTCAAAGTGAATCTGGTGTGATGATAAAGCATAGCTTCTTGCCTCACATCCGGTAAATGAAAGAAATCGAGCAGGCAGCATGTCTAAGTCGGTCGCACCGAAGTAGGGTGTATAATCACCTGATCTAGAGTTTCATTTACTTCTAAAAATCTATTATTGATGCTGTCCCATTCGGGAAACGGTTGCTGATCCCAACCGTTGGTGATATACATTCGATACACTCAAGCGAAATGAGTGGTCGGTCATGTGTGGCCGGGTTGCAAGATGTTCTTGTTAAACCCAGTGTATTCCTCTCTAGAGGTACACTAGAGAAAGGTGGTTCCATACCTTGTCATAGTTGGAAATCCATTACCCAATACGTGCTTGCGGTTTTAATTCTATACTATATATGTAGAACGTGAGATGAAAGCATTTCTGCTAGATGATTAATATATTGTGGTTGATAGACATTATCATAATATCAAATGTTTTTGATATAAAGATATTTGGATTCTCATAAGGGAAAAACCCGTTCCGTTATACGGCGTGATCTTATGAGATATCGTTTACTTGTTCAAATTGGTTTAAACTATTTTACTCATACCAGTCCATGACTGACCCGGAGTTTATTTGTTTGTTTCCATAAACTCTTGGGTGCCTAAATTTGTACGGGTAGTCAAGTAGTCGGGATTTACAGATATACTGGAAGAGATTGGAGCAGGAGGCTTCAGGATTATATTGCTATAGTTATTTCCGCTGTGTTGTAAGTGCTGTACTTTGATAATGATATGTATATTCAAATACAGATTTGTATTTCAAAGTTATGTTATGAAATATATTTATTCGTTCCGTTGTGAGATTCGTATTACTCTGATATTGTGTTCTTCTTCTTCTTATATTCTAAGTTTCTATCTTATCTATCCTCACCCTCTAATTTCTTTCACTAATGACCGGTATTTTTTAGTTTAATTTGGGGTTGGACTTGTGTTTTTGGTCAGCTCAAATTGGACTGGATTTCCGGGTCATTACAAAATGTTTGGCCCAATTCTAATTTATATTAAGTTAAATTGATTTAAATAACGTATTAACTTATACAAACGATATCTTGCTCATACGTTATCATAATCCGACGAAAAGGACCGTTGGAATCGTATCAGCGAATACTACAAGACCTTAAAATTTGGAATGATTCGGAGCTCGTTACAATTTACGGTGGAAAAAAATGCCTGATCGAATCCATTGAACATTTATCGTTATTTAACGATAAACGACCAAAGTGAGTAAAACTCACTAACTCTGTCCAGTTTATATTTTTATAACGTATTTCAAAATTGATAAATGATGATTTGAGGTTGTGCGATGATTGTTTGAATGAATGGTCGATAATTTTTTGAGATAATATAATATATGTAGTTATACATATAATATATATATATATAAGTAGTTATTTTGAATACTGATTCCACTTGCTATAAAATTTCATATTGGTATGAGATGGATATAATTTATGTTGATTAACATCAGTGGATGCTGGGAAACAGGTTGGAGGGATACAACTGGATTCCTCAACTTTTATGTTGCTGTTTTTCATATATTATGATATATGATGTGATATATTATTTATAATCGATTGTGGGTGTTTGGATGGTACTGGTATTTTAAATACCATAAGTAATATTTGATTATAAAAAGGAATGGTTGAAGTGGGTATTAAATTTAAGAATTTTAAAAAATCAATAGATTTTATGAAAAGAAAATACTTGAAAATTCAATAAGAAACTTATGTAGAAAGTTATTAATAGTTATATGGAATGGATATGATTTGTTTTAAAATTAATAGAATTATAAAAGGGAATTGCAAGTTATAAAAGAATTATGTAAAGATTGATTCAAAGTAGATATTAAATAGAAATACGTTTTTAACAGATAAACTGAGAATAATAATTTATAAAAGATGTTTATAAATTAAGAAAAATATTTATCATTGGATAACTAAAAATATAAGTCTGAATTTATATAGAGAAGTAAAAATCGGTTTTAACACCGATATTTGAAATTGAATGTGAACGTAGCAGTTATAAAGAGAATTATCAATGAGATTTTAAGTGTTAAAAGTAAAATAAGATTTTTATGATTAATTCTATAAATATAAGTATAAATTGAATTTGGTAATGGGATATTATTTTTAAATGTGAAATCAAACTGAATTGATTATATAAAAGAAATGTCATTCACATTCGATGTGAAAAATGGATTAAAGTAAATATTTTGCAAATAAAAACATTTATAAAGGAAATTGGATTTTGAAATAGGAATTTGAATGAGATAGGAAACTGCGTTAAAATAAAAAAGTTGTTTCTATTTCGGGAAAAATAGATTAGTTGTGGATTTGTAAAATGACTCGATAAACAGAAATCTGTACCTGTAATAATATATATAAATTGAAATCAGATTTTTATTTGATAAAACAAGTCCAGATTTCTGTAAAGAATTAATATTCACGTTTTAAAGTGAATAATGGTTTAAAGGCAAACATTTTGCAGATTTAAATGAAGTTAAGGAATTTAGAAACTGATTGGAGATTAGTTAAGTTGGATGATTTTCTAAGTGTCGATCTGATGTTGGTGTAACAACCCGGAAAATCAGAACCAATTAAAAAAAATTAATTTGAGTTATTTTAGTAGAAAATTGAGTCAGAATTTAAAAATTCCATTTTTTTAATTAACAATTAAACCCTTAAAAATAACAATTTTGCAGATGACCTAGGAATTCGATGAAACCACTTTTGTTAGATCTGAAATGTCATATTATTGTTAGGTTTCAATTTCCATAATTTTTGGAATTGATATGTGAGCGTGGCAGAATTAAACGCGTCCAGTGATTTCAGTTTGAATTGGATCGACCAGAAAATGACCATTTTTCAAACGGTCTCCAAATTTAACGAAAGTAATTTTTTTAGGACCGTATCGTCAAAACATAGCCAGATTTATTTTTCTGAAATTTTTGGAGTCAGATGTGGTCCCGGTAAATTAAAACGTATGTTTAAATTCAAAATTTAAAATGTTATATTTTAAATTTGTGAAAAACCAATCGAAACAGTCGAATGGACTTACAAAACATATCCCATTGTGTTCGGAATGGGGGTATTTAGCTAGGGGCGATAGTCGTTGGGTTTGATTTGGAGTTTGTATGGACGAAAGGTATTTTTGGATTTAAAAAGAATTAAAAATAAAATTATAAATCCAACGCCCAATTAGAATTCTCCATTTACTTTTCTCCCACCTCGACTCCTTCAGAACTGACAGCGAAATCAAGCTCTCCCCTTGTCTCCTCTTTTTCTCCCTCTACAAGCAAATTCAGACCACCGTCCAGTTGAGGATTTTGTAGATCTCCTCTTCGGCTTCAAATCCATATACGCCTTGCTCCTTGTCGTTGCGCGTTTATCGAGATCCAAGCCTGAGAAGTGGACGCTGTTCGAGCTCCGCCGCACCCCCATACCGCCTTCGATCAGAATGCCGCCACCGGCGTTGGGATGCCCTCTCCTCCCTCTTCGACGTGTCATCGCTCGATTGTCACCAAGGTTGACCAATCTCGCTCAAATCCAAAACCTAGTTTGGAACGAATAACAGAGGTAACAGTTTATATTTTTCAAACTGTTTTCAACGTTTTAAAAGCATTGCAAAGTGTGATAATCGTATATAAATCATATCTTTTTCGTATTTTGATGAAATTCAGTGAAACCGGAAGCATCGGGACCATGATGTCGTGCTCTACATTCTGGAAGTGACCAAGGAATTTTTGGAGCTTCCTACGATTTTTGGCAACACAAAAACCAATGTGATAAATCTAAATTCGAAATGTATTTTTAATGGAGTAAATAAAAATATATGGACGATATATAACACACGTATATGTGTTGTATGATATTGTGATAGAAATTTGGTTGCGATTGTGAATGGTTGTGATGTATGGAAATATAGTAATATGGAAATATTGATTGAATAGGGGTTTGGCAACCCGATAGTTGAATGTTTGATGGTTATGAATTGAACTTTGGAAATATGGATATGAAACTTTTTTCGCCGCGAGGCCTAGGGTAGCAGAGGAGCTGTATTATTGGGACGGTGACGTTTTCGATATCGCGTCGTTATAATGCCGAAATTTCTTGAAATCATTTCTATTGTATGATTAAACTTTTGAAAATAGTTATGTATTGAAATAAATGTTAGAACAATAAAAATATCATTTTTATAGTATGAGTAGACTGTTAAAAATAGTCGTGTATTGAATAAAATGTTTGAATTATAAAATTATCATTTTTATTATCTATATTGCTTACTAAAAATATTTCCGTTATAAAAATATCACCTTTATTATACATATAGCTTTATAAAAATATTTTCATTATAAAAATATCACCTTTATTATACATATAGCTTTATAAAAATATTTTTGTCGTAAAAATATCACCTTTATTATGCATATAGCTTTATAAAAAAAATCGTTATAAAAATATCATCTTTATTATATATAGCCTTATAAAAATATTCTTGCTATAAAAATCTTATCTTTATTATATATATGGCTTAGTAAAAATATTCATGTGTTAAATAAAATGCTAGTATGTTAAAACTGTCAAATTTAACATATGTATGAGCTATTAAAAATAGCTAGACCTTGAAATAAATGATAGTATGTTAGAAACATCACTTTTAACATGTAAATGAGCTATTAAAAATAGCTAGACATTGAAATAAATGCTAGTATGTTAGAAACATCATTTTTAACATGTGTAGGAGCTATTAAAAATAGCTAGACCTTGAAATAAATGCTAGTATGTTAGAAATATCATTTTTAACATATGTATGAAATATTAAAAATAGCTGGACTGCGAAATAAATTCCCGTATGTTAAAACCATTATTTTTAACATGTGTATGAGCTATTAAAAATAGCTAGACTTCGAAATCAATTCCCGTATGTTAAAACCATCATTTCTAACATGTGTATGAGCTATTAAAAATAGCTAGGCTTTGAAATAAATTCTAGTATGTTAGAATCATCATTTTTAACCTATGAATGAGCTATTAAAAATAGCTATGCTTTGAAATATGTTAGTTCGCTAAAAATATTATTTTTAGCTTCCGTATAAGTTATATAAAATTGTCATATGTTTAAAATATTTAATTGTGCTTATAGATGTTCATTATTGCTTGTGCATTCATTATTACCTTGCCAGTTCAACACTCAAACTGCTCATAACTCATACGCATTAGAAGCGTTGTGTGGATGTGTAGCACTTGCACTACATACAACGTGGATGGACACAGACCGCCTCAAAGGGCCTAGAATGTTTATATATATACCCCTATATATTACGTCGATACGAATATATATACGTACCGAACAGGTTGGATAAGCTGTTGAGTAAATATATTGCGTGCCTGACTATAAGATGCTCCTTAATAAGTTGGCTACGCATTTTTATTTATATAAACTACTGTGAATGTCAGTGGATGCGTGTGCTTGTTGTTCTGTGTGAGATTATAAATGTCGCCATAGGATATCAACAATTAAATATGGACTACAGCCCATATGCATACATCGTGAAGACAACCTATCATATCATATTCCATATAAGAAAATGGTGCTTATATGACGGGTTTGAAGATTACCATACAAGCGTGATGCTTGTATGGCGTGGACTGTATTACAAGCTGAACCGAAGATTGATATGGACTAATAAAAATATAACGGAAAATCGTCAGATTAATAAAAAACCACACATGGGTCTGGAGTAGACAATAAATAACGTCTCTCCTGTTATTAGATACGGGACATGGATTAATTATTTTCACACACGGGACGAGGTGACGAGAATTTATTCTCCAGATTTATGATTTTTTACACACTCCCTCGGGCTTAGATAGTTCACTAAAAATATGTGTATTCTTTTTATGATTTATTGGGTGCCTAATACGGCCCAATAAAATTTTCAGACCCCTCCCGAACGAAGGAGGTTATGGCGAAATTTTCTGAAATTTAAAGGTGTTAGCCAAATATTTTGAAGTATAAACAGTTTGGAAATCGTTAAACGAATTTATATTTATATATATAAATATAAATTATACTTAATCGAATAACTACGCTACAGTTTGCGTTTTCGAATCGTACTTTGAAACGATTATACCGGGAGATCCGACCATCGGATTTTCCCGAAATAGGAACCGTTGGGTTCGCTTTTGAAAGATCTTTCCAAGATTTTAAGTTTGCTAAAATCCAATGGTTGGGTCTTTATATATGTTTAATTCAAGTCTGAATGAAAACAGCGCCAGTGACATCGAATGACCTGAAACGTTGTTCGATTTAAATGGATTATATATATATATATAGCGATAAATCGTTATAAAATATTATAGACGATTTAGAATGAAAATAAATCGATTTCACTTGATTTATGAAATGATATGAATTGTTTGGATTTATTTGACATAAACCAATATAATTTAATCGTGAATGTCATCTAAACTAAACCAAGGAAGAGTTGATTTGAATTATCAATATACGAAAATTATTTGGAAAGGCCAAGTTGAATCTCATTCCAAATAATTAAACGATGACTAGAAGTTGTAGATATGAAGACGGTGCAAGACCGACGATCTTCACATCGAATGGATTACCATTGATGCCCTGGATCGGTTAGCTCCCAAGAGGGGTTACAATGGTGGTGATCTGGACGTACTTGTTGATTGTCCGGACATGCGAGGGCCTCTCTTCTGTATTGGACATATGGAACGAGGAATAAGGTGACTCTGGTTTCGCTCAGACCCAGAAAGGACTTATATGGATTGTGTGTCTGACATTGGATTTCATTATGTTATGACGGGTTTCTATTAAATATATATCTGCTTGGTGGTGGAGAAATTATTCTCTGCTTAACACCCTTCGTTGAGACGTACGAGCTCAGAGGTTAATATTGATAGACGTCAGTCGTGTGGCATGGACTACCAATGTGGCATGCTAAGTGCAATGATCAAGGCTTTTGATAAAAAGCAGAGTCTTGTGGATGATGATCGAAGTGCAACTCTAAGGAGCACAGCTTCGTGTTGTAGCTTAATTCGCGAGCCTCTCACCCCGGTGTGAACTAGAAACGGGAGAGGATGGCAAGGAGGACATGCGTTTCTTTCTAGCTAGAAGTGGTGTCATGGTATGGTGCCCAGACATTTTACTTATGTGGATGATGGAAAGCGAGGTACCTCGGATGTGATTCCCTAGTGACTCGATTTATGCCCCATAGGGCAGGGAAACGTATTGTTCAGGCATTACCAATCCACTTAAATGTGGATCGACCTTGCTTATCCAAGGTGCAATTGCGGCTATAGCCTGAGACATGGGCTAGATTGTCTCGAATTCGGTAAGGATGATCCCTTCCCTTGGTTCACGATGGAAATCCAAATTCCAATATGACATCGTACGGTTTTCGTTGTATACTATGGCGATATAGTGGCATGGGACGCTCATGTCGTCTATGATTGATACATTTATATTGAAAAAAGTTTTAAAACATATATACACTAGTGATAATATCAAACGACTTGTTTTATACGTATCAAGCATATTTGGCCATTATAAGGTAAAACTCTATCCTCCAGTTTGCGTTACAATATGTGATGGGACTTGAGTCTTCTAATGGCTTCATTTTTATGAAAAGCATTGAGTTGTTTAAGTGGTTTACTTTATCTTATGCATTGGCAATCAATGGAGTAAACCTGTTCCGCATCAGCAGCGTGGTCCTATGATGTGAAAACCCGTAACTTCCCCGGTGAGGAAAGCGCGGATAGTTCGAGAACAAGCCACAACAGAACACATACAGAAGAACATTTCATTGTATATTACAACAATGCACCAGAATACAAGAATATACAGAGTATAAATTAATATTACACAGAAATATCAGAGATTTAAATTACATTTAAATACATCGCAACGGAAAATAATACAATACACAACTAGAAGAGATATACGGATACAAAGCTTTCCGGACATCATTCCAGCTGTAAACCAGGATCCTGTGAATATAAATCTGCAAAACCAAAACTACTAGCTGCCCGTGTCGAAAATAAGGGCACCCAGAGTTTAGGTTAAAACAATAAACTCCAGGTCAGTCATGTGACTAGTGTGAGAACCAAAACAGTTATTTATCTTTATTTTCAAAGTTAGGTAAATCAAGGGACCACACCGTATAACACGGAACGGGTTTCCTCCCAAGAATACCAGTGCATATAAGTAAACAGCGCAATTCTTTTCTAAAAATGAAGCTATTATAAGACCCAGGTCCCATCACACAATGAAATGCAGCCGGAGGATAGGGTTTTCCCTTATAATAGCCAAACAGGCTTAGTACGTTTAAAACAAATCATTTGATACTACTATAAGTGTATAGTGTCAAAACAATTTCAATCATAAATATCAATCATAGACGGCATGGGTACCATATATCATGTCGCCATACTAGTTCTACAATTAAAACCGCAATACACGTATTGGAAATTGGATTTCCATCATGGGCTCTACAATTAAAAGTGCAATTCCCCACGGCTTACGTCCCAGCAAGAGAAAACACCGTCTGCACATCCGCACATTTGGGACCAGAGTATCACCGCGGCTTACGTCCCAGCGAGAGAAAACACCGCTTACTCTATATATCCCTGAGCACTATGCTCATCTCGGTCGACCGAATCCACGACACCACTAAGGTGCCCATCCATTAAAAAGCATACTGATAAAACCATCAGTTTACCACCATACCAGGGTGTGAGGCTCGCGAATCAACGCTATACACAAAGCCATGCTATATCAAAGCTGCGCTTTGATCATCATCCACCAAACTTTGCTTTTCAACAAAAGTATGGATCACTGCATCTCAGCATGCCACACTATCAATCCATAACGTACCACTGATTTCTGCCAATATATAACCTTTGAGCTCGTATGTCTCAAAGAAGGGCGTTAAGCAAGAGAATAAATTCTCCGCCGCCAAACAGGTATATATTTAGCAGAGATCAACAAATACAATATAAAGGAATACAATGTCAGACACACCATCCATTTACAAGTCCGTTCTAGGTCTGAACCAAACCGGAGGCACTTTCCTCGCATATCCATCCATCTCCAAGTACGTCTGGACGACCACCAACTGATTCCCTTATCTTGGGTGTACAACCCAATCAAGATCATCAGTAATCACACAAACAATGTGAAGACTTCCGGTCTTCCACCACCGTCTTCATGTTCGACATATCATCGAATCGGTTATTCAGAATGGGTATAAACCCGGCCTTTCTGAACAACCCGCGTATATTAAAAATGAATGTTACACAAACACAACACACGCCTCATTCCAATTCAGTAGCTACTAAACGTAAATCAACAAGAGAACAGTTTCCCAAATATTAACCCCGAAGGCCGAAACCAACATCAGATCAATACCCAGGAAACCATTCTTCTTAGCTAACCTACAGCTAGTTTCTAAATTTCAATTCTTAGGGAAAGGTTCCCATTAATTTTATCCAAGATAAATTCTTTAAAATTTATCCTTTAATCTTCCTTTGGATGTCATTTCAAACCAAATTATGGTTTTCCAAACTAGTCGAGATTAGCGAACCACACCGAAGTAATTATTTATTTTATTTCCCAATCCCAACCTATTCATCCCCTGAAGCAAAACTGGTAATACTCCATATCTAATACCATGGTGTTATCAGTAAAATTAATTACCATTTCACATTCAAATCTAATTAAAGATTTAACTATCGCTTTGGAGCAAAACTGGTGATACTCCATTCTCACTCATTTTCTAAAGTTGATAATTTAAATTATCAATCCACATTACAATTTAATTGAAGATCCATTAAAACTCTTTTTACTGGGTTAAAGAACTAGTCATTTAAAACACAGTTCACGATAAACCCAAATCACATTCTATTTATCATCGGGTTAAAGAACTAGTGTTATTTAAAACACAGTTCACGATAAACCCATGAATCAATTCTATTTAAACCCATTTCAAATCCAATTTATTTATTTAAAAATAAATGGGTTTTAATTTCAGTTCAAAACTAGTTGATTTCGATAAAAATCTATTTTTATCTTTTCAAATAAGGAGTTTTCATCCCAATTTTTCCCAACTCATTTCTTATGATTTTACACTAATTATTGATATTTTTAATAATTTTATCAAGGCCCGTACAGTCGATTTCCATCAACGGCCATCGAACTGCACTTACAACGACCTTTTCCAAATTTGATTTGGACGTATCTCCAAATCGAACCGTTAGATTTCAAATTTCTAATATTCGTTAGAAAGCTCTTTTCGATACGAACCCAACGGTTCCGGTTTTAGGAGAATCCGACGGTCGGATCTCCCGTAATATCCGTTCGAAGTTAATGGTAGAAATTCGCGAAATGCCGCGGCGCGGTGCGTTCTATTCGGGCCAATATACCATATATATAATATATATAATATATATTTTGTTGATTACTATTTAAAACGAATTTTATAAATAGTTTTGAATTCGTTTCAAAAACAATTTCAACCTTTATTTCAAATTCAAATCGAAATTGAATTTTCTATTATAAATCCTTTTTTACTTTCATTTCTATTTGATTTTAATTCAAATCGATTTTAATTCGATTCGAATTCATTTTATTTTCAATTCAATTCAATTCGAATTCGTTTTCTTTTCAATTCAATTCGAATTCGTTTTCCTATTCAATTCAAATTCAATTCATTCTCTATTCAATTCAAATTCAATTCATTTTCTAATCAAATCAAATTCAATTCATTTTCTATTCAAATCAAATTCAATTCATTTTCTAATCAAATCAAATTCAATTCATTTTCTATTCAAATCAAATTCAATTCATTTTCTATTCAAATCAAATTCAATTCATTTTCTATTAAATCAAATTCAATTTATTTTCTAATCAAATCAAATTCAATTCATTTTCTATTCAATTCCAATTCGGTATATATTCAATTGAAATCAAATTCGTTATATATTCAATTCGAATTCATTATATATTCAATTGAAATCAAATTCGTTATATATTCAATTCGAATTCGTTATATATTCAATTGAAATCAAATTCATTATATATTCAATTCGAATTCGTTTTCTATTCAATTTAATTCAAATTTCATTTCAAAATATTCGATTTCGAAATCACATTTCAATATTCATTTTAAAATAAATAAAATCGATATAAATATCGTTCACGTCAAAATGGCGTCAATCTAATCAACACGGCTTCATATATTTCTATTTTCAAATATTCTATTTCAAATATTTCTTTTTCAAATATTTCCTTTTCAAATATTTCTATTTCAAATATTTCTATTATTAAAATATTTCGTTCAACACATGACTAATCTCAATGGATCAGTACTGTCAACACATGAACCTTTATTTTATATTGATAAAGATGTAAATTTTATTATTAAAATATTCGTTCAACACATGACTAATCTCAACGGATGAGTACTGTCAACACATGAACCTTTATTTTATATTATTCTTTATTTTCTAAATTGGAAGGAGGCCCAATCAATCACCATATAATGTTAATTATATGTATTTTCATACATCACACGTCTATAATAGCATTGAAAAATAATCAACCATCAACCAAAGTGCACTACACTGTATAAGCATCAAATATAGATATCTAACGCTTATAACAACATGTCAATCAATCGATCGACATATTTAATCAATCAGGATGAGTGAACTTCAAATTTCATCCCAACACCCGTGTGGGGTTTCAAACAATCAAACACAGATTTTAGTTGTGCACTTGGGTGATGTGTAAAATTTATCGACCCAATCAATATTAGTCAAATCAGTGTATATAAACAAATCGGCCGATTTGTTTATAAATATTTATTTATTCACTTTCACGTTAAAAATTATATTTTTAATGATAAAACATTTTATTCAACCTATGAAAATATTCTATTCAGTTCATTTATTAAATAAAATGATTTATTTATTTTTCTAACTTATTTTAGAAAATTTCGGTGGCATAACAGCACGATACTAGAAACGGGACGAGGCCTAGCCTTATCCCCTGTCTAGTGAAGGCCCACGCCATTCACACATCAATCAAATCCATTCCATTTCACCAAACAACTCAATTCAAACCAAATAATCTAACCAACTACACAACAAAACGAACAAGTCCATGGTCTGTGGACGATTGTGTCGGGTGCTACTAAACACCGTCTGCATCCTAGTATATATATATATATATATATATATATATATAACTAGAAAAAGAAATTGAAGAGTGAGAAGTTCTCACCAATAGCTATCCAATACCATGACTCTTCATTTAGAGAAATCTACATCGTCCTCTCCTTTTTGTCATCTTCGTTGACCGTATTCTCTACATATGTTAAAATCGAATTTTTTACTTCGCTATTCAATATATAAAAATCGAATTTTTACTTTGCTATTCAATATATAAAAATTGAATTTTTACTTCGCTATTCAATATATAAAAATCGAATTTTTACTTTACTATTCAATATATAAAAATCGAATTTTTACTTTGCTATTCAATATATAAAAGTCGAATTTTTACTTTGCTATTCAATATATAAAAATCGAATTTTTACTTTGCTATTCAATATATAAAAATCGAATTTTTACTTTGCTATTCAATATATAAAAATCGAATTTTTACTTTGCTACTCAATATATAAAAATCCAAATCTTGCTTATATAAATCAGTTTTTAAATCAAATAAAAAAAATCAGTTTTTAAATCTAAATAAAATCAGTTTTTAAATCTAAATAAAATCAGTTTTTAAATCTAAATAAAATCAGTTTTTAAATCAAATTAAAAAAATCAGTTTTTAAATCTAAATAAAATCAGTTTTTAAATCTAAATAAAATCTGTTTTTAAATCAAATAAAAAAAATCAGTTTTTAACTCGCCGATTGAATCCAGCATTGGGGAGGAGAATGACGATCGGAGTTGGCTTCCTGGGCTAGCGCGCGCCATTGTCTTCCTCTTCCAGTTCATAGCTCGAACCCTAGGGTTCCAAAATCTGGCCGCCACATCACGTCGAACCCCATTCGGAGGTCACCACCTCCCTTGCCGTCGTGAGACCTGCCAACGCCAGCGGTGGCGCGTAGTTCGAGACCTCCAGCAGAACGCAGATTGAGGGCGAACTGACGGCTTCTGAGCGTGGGTTTTACGCATCATACAGGGGGAAGGAGAGGGGAACGAGGAGGCCAGAGGGGAGGGGATCAGAGTGGGGAGGTGCACGGTGGCTCCCCGCCGGCGGCGACGGACATCGGCTAGGGCACGAGCCCCTTTTCTTTTTTTATTTAACTGCATTTGAACGGATCGAGAAATTTGGGAGAGGGAGAGAATAAAGAAAAGGGGGATATATTAAATTTCATATTATTTTATTCTATTTTTATTTCAAAAATGTTGACTCTTCATTCGACCACCAAACAAGACCTAACGACTGTCGCCCTATCTAATTACCCCCATTCCGAACACCATGGGATATATATCGTGAGCTGATTCGGCTGTTACGATAGGTTTTCATCAAATTTAAAACATAATTCAGTATATATTCAATTTGAACGTACATTTTAAATTACTGGGGTCACACACTAACTAGAAAAATTCCCGAAAAATATTTTCTAGCTTCGTATTGACGATATGGTCCTAACAAAACTAGTTTCGTCGAATTCTGAGACCGTTTGAAAAATGGCCATTTTCCAGTCGATTAAAATCAACTGAAACTGGTCAAACGCGTTTTCCTTTGCCATGCTCACATATTGATTCAGAAAATTATGAAATTTGGAATCTAGCAATAACTTAACACTGTGGATCCAACAAAAGTGGTTTCGTCGAAATCCGAGGTCATTTGCAAAATTTCCATTTTTAAGGGCCTGAATTCCATAGCGACTATTCAGAATTTTCAACTGGACATATCTTCTGATTCCCGCTACGAAATTTTGATTTTCCGGATTCGTTGGAAAGATATTCCCAATTAGATCCTATCGTTTTTGGTTTCACTAAAATCCGGTTTGTTTTGCACCCGGTACATTCAATTGAAGTTTGAAATCGAATTATCGAACTACCGCGCCATTTTCAATTCTATTTATAATTATATATATTTATATATATTCTAACGACGACGTATATAATATATACGTTCGAATTCTATTCAAAATAAATTTCTCGTCGATATTATTTGAAATAATTCATTTTAAATAAACAAAATTCGCTAAAATTGCCAAAATAAAAATTTTAAACTGGCCCAGATTTTCGGGTTGTTACAATCTCCCCCACTTAAAACTTTTCGTCCCCGAAAAGGAACAAAGTCGAAAGTGGTTTGATTAATCAACTCTACGTTCGATCTGGCTTCCATTCTCTAACTTTTCAGTTTCTGAGAATTTTCAAATTTTCAAAAATATGGCTCACCCGGAATTTTCGAAAAATTTCGCCATAACCTCCCCTGCAACGGGAGCCACGGGAAAATCCCGAAATTGCCATATAGGCCTTCTGATCTCAAAAAGAAAAAGAAAAAGAAAAAGCCAAGCGGCTAGCCAATCGGCTCATAAAATCATCATCACCCAAACAAAACAGTAAATTATGATAAACATGTACCTATTTGTCGGGCAAACAAATTTTATTCTCTGCTCTAGCCTCCTTGCTATGACCTGTTCAATGTAAGTACCTGTATATGCAAGCAAATGCGACCAAATTTCCAATACAACTCACTACTTGATCAAATTGGTTATATGGTTAAAATTTCAACTAATCAAAGCAGTAATCAAACAACACAACCATCAATCAATTAGTTGACTAGCATTTCAAACACATAATTTTGCTATATAGTCAAAAATCACATTTTTGATGCCAAATCACAACAATAAGCCCTATCTAATTTTGGTTCTCACACTAGTCAATAGGAAATATATAGAAAGCCCACTTTCGTCACTCGAACATAAATTCTAATGATGGAGCTCCATCATCAAAATCATCTCCGGGCGATTAGAGTGTAATTCTATATCTATCCAGTATATTAAAATTTCGAATACACGTGGATCAGACGTATACGCAAAATCTATATATACTGGATTGTCCACATCAATATAAATAAATAACCAAATACGAATAATTGATTTATATTTCAAAACAAGATTTGTTTTCATTTTCAAAAATATACTCTTCACACTCGTTCTAGGATACTACTGATCCCATCTCTAACGAGTCATTCTCGTTGGATATTACTAATCCAATCTCCGATGAATTCTTTCGTATGGTTCTAATGTGTCGTGTTCTCTGAGCTTTGTAAACCAAAGCTCTGATACCAACTGTGAAAACCCGTAACTTCCCCGGTGAGGAAAGCGCGGATAGTTCGAGAACAAGCCACAACAGAACACATACAGAAGAACATTTCATTGTATATTACAACAATGCACCAGAATACAAGAATATACAGAGTATAAATGAATATTACACAGAAATATCATAGATTTAAATTACATTTAAATACATCGCAGCGGAAAATAATACAATACACAACTAGAAGAGATATACGGATACAAAGCTTTCCGGATATCATTCCAGCTGTAAACCAGGATCCTGTGAATTTAAATCTGCAAAACCAAAACTACTTGCTGCTCGTGTCGAAAATAAGGGCACCCAGAGTTTAGGTTAAAACAATAAACTCCAGGTCAGTCATGTGACTGGTGTGAGAACTAAAACAGTTATTTATCTTTATTTTCAAAGTTAGGTAAATCAAGGGACCACGCCGTATAACACGGAACGGGTTTCCTCCCAAGAATACCAGTGCATATAAGTAAACAGCGCAATGCTTTTCTAAAAATGAAGCTATTATAAGACCCAGGTCCCATCACACAATGCAACGCAGCTGGGGGATAGGGTTTTCCCTTATAATAGCCAAACATGCTTAGTACGTTTAAAACAAATCATTTGATACTACTATAAGTGTATAGTGTCAAAACAATTTCAATCATAAATATCAATCATAGACGGCATGGGTACCATATATCATGTCTCCATACTAGTTCTACAATTAAAACCGCAATACACGTATTGGAAATTGGATTTCCATCATGGTGGCTCCTGATTCGAAAGATCGATCGCGTAGTGCAATTCCCCACGGCTTACGTCCCAGCAAGAGAAAACACCGTCTGCACATCCGCACATTTGGGACCAGAGTATCACCGCGGCTTACGTCCCAGCGAGAGAAAACATCGCTTACTCTATATATCCCTGAGCACTAAGCTCATCTCGGTCGACCGAATCCACGACACCACTAAGGTGCCCATCCACTAGAAAGCATACTGATCAAACCATCAGTTTACCACCATACCGGGGTGTGAGGCTCGCGAATCAACGCTATACACAAAGCTATGCTATATCAAAGCTGCGCTTTGATCATCATCCAACAAACTTTGCTTTTCAACAAAAGTCTGGATCACTGCATCTCAGCATGCCACACTATCAATCCATATCATACCACTGATTTCTGCCAATATATAACCACTGAGCTCGTATGTCTCAGAGAAGGGCGTTAAGCAAGAGAATAAATTCTCCGCCGCCAAACAGATATATATTTAGCAGAGATCAACAAATACAATATAAAGAAATACAATGTCAGACACACCATCCATTTACAAGTCCGTTCTAGGTCTGAACGAAACCGGAGGCACTTTCCTCGCATATCCATCCATCTCCAAGTACGTCTGGCCGACCACCAACTGATTCCCTCATCTTGGGTGTACAACTCAATCAAGATCATCAGTAATCACCCAAACGTTGTGAAGACTTCCGGTCTTCGACCACCGTCTTCATCTTCGACATATCATCGAATCGGTTATTCAGAATGGGTATAAACCCGGCCTTTCCGAACAACCCGCGTATATTAAAAACGAATGTTACACAAACACAACATACGCCTCATTCCAATTCAGTAGCTACTAACCGTAAATCAACAAGAGAACAATTTTCCAAATATTAACCCCGAAGGCCGAAACCAACATCAGATCAATACCCCGGAAACCATTCTTCTTAGCTAACCTACAGCTAGTTTCTAAATTTCAATTCTTAGGGAAAGGTTCCCATTAATTTTATCCAAGATAAATTCTTTAAAATTTATCCTTTAATCTTCCTTTGGATGTCATTTCAAACCAAATTATGGTTTTCCAAACTAGTCGAGATTAGCGAACCACACCGAAGTAATTATTTATTTTATTTCCCAATCCCAACCTATTCATCCCCTGAAGCAAAACTGGTAATACTCCATATCTAATTCCATGGTGTTATCGGTAAAATTAATTACCATTTCACGTTCAAATCTAATTAAAGATTTAACTATCGCTTTGGAGCAAAACTGGTGATACTCCATTCTCACTCATTTTCTAAAGTTGATAATTTAAATTATCAATCCACATTTCAATTTAATTGAAGATCCATTAAAACTCTTTTTACTGGGTTAAAGAACTAGTGTCATTTAAAACACAGTTCACGATAAACCCAAATCACATTCTATTTATCATCGGGTTAAAGAACTAGTGTTATTTAAAACACAGTTCACGATAAACCCATGAATCAATTCTATTTAAACCCATTTCAAATCCAATTTATTTATTTAAAAATAAATGGGTTTTGATTTCAGTTCAAAACTAGTTGATTTCGATAAAAATCTATTTTTATCTTTTCAAATATGGAGTTTTCATTCCAATTTTTCCCAAATCATTTCTTATGATTTTACACTAATTATTGATATTTTTAATAATTTTATCAAGGCCCGTACAGTCGATTCCCATCAACGGCCATCGAACTGCACTTACAACGACCTTTTCCAAATTTGATTTGGACGTATCTCCAAATCGAACCATTAGATTTCAAATTTCTAATATTCGTTAGAAAGCTCTTTTCGATACGAACCCAACGGTTCCGGTTTTAGGAGAATCCGACGGTCGGATATCCCGTAATATCCTTTCGAAGTTAATGGTCGAAATTCGCGAACTGCCGCGGCGTGGCGCGTTCTATTCAGGCCATTATATTATATATATAATATATATTTCGTCGATTACTATTTAAAATGAATTTTATAAATAGTTTTGAATTCATTTCAAAAACAATTTCAACCTTTATTTCAAATTCAAATCAAAATTGAATTTTCTATTATAAATCCTTTTTACTTTCATTTATATTTGATTTTAATCCAAATCGATTTTAATTCGATTCGAATTCATTTTCTTTTCAATTCAATTCAATTCGAATTCGTTTTCTTTTCAATTCAATTCGAATTCGTTTTCCTATTCAATTCAAATTCAATTCATTCTCTATTCAATTCAAATTCAATTCATTTTCTAATCAAATTCAATTCATTTTCTATTCAAATCAAATTCAATTCATTTTCTAACCAAATCAAATTCAATTCATTTTCTAATCAAATCAAATTCAATCCATTTTCTATTCAAATCAAATTCAATTCATTTTCTTTTCAAATCAAATTCAATTCATTTTCTATTCAAATCAAATTCAATTCATTTTCTAATCAAATCAAATTCAATTCATTTTCTATTCAATTCAAATTCATTATATATTCAATTGAAATCAAATTCATTATATATTCAATTCGAATTCGTTATATATTCAATTGAAATCAAATTCGTTATATATTCAATTTGAATTCGTTATATATTCAATTGAAATCAAATTCATTATATATTCAATTCGGATTCGTTATATATTTAATTGAAATCAAATTCGTTATATATTCAATTCGAATTCGTTTTCTATTCAATTTAATTCAAATTTCATTTCAAAATATTCGATTTCGAAATCACTTTTCAATATTCATTTTAAAATGAATAAAATCGATATAAATATCGTTCACGTCAAAATGGCGTCAATCTAATCAACACGGCTTCATATATTTCTATTTTCAAATATTCTATTTCAAATATTTCTTTTTCAAATATTTCCTTTTCAAATATTTCTATTTCAAATATTTCTATTATTAAAATATTTCATTCAACACATGACTAATCTCAACGGATGAGTACTGTCAACACATGAACCTTTATTTTATATTGATAAAGATGTAAATTTTATTATTAAAATATTTCGTTCAACACATGACTAATCTCAACGGATGAGTACTGTCAACACATGAACCTTTATTTTATATTATTCTTTATTTTCTAAATTGGAAGGAGGGCCAATCAATCACCATATAATGTTAATTATATGGATTTTCATACATCACACGTATATAATAGCATTGAAAAATAATCAACCATCAACCAAAGTGCACTACACTGTATAAGCATCAAGTATAGATATCTAACGCTTATAACAGCTTGTCAATCAATCGATCGACATATTTAATCAATCAGGATGAGTGAACTTCGAATTTCATCCCAACACCTGTGTGGGGTTTCAAACAATCAAACATAGATTTTAGTTGTGCAGTTGGGCGATGTGTAAAATTTATCGACCCAATCAATATCAGTCAAATAAGTGTATATAAACAAATCAGCCGATTTGTTTATAAATATTTATTTATTCACTTTCACGTTAAAAATTATATTTTTAACGATAAAACATTTTATTCAACCTATGAAAATATTCTACTCAGTTCACTTATTAAATAAAATGATTTCTTTATTTTTCTAACTTATTTTGGAAAATTTCGGCGGCATAACGGCACAATACTAGAAGCGGGACGAGGCCTAGCCTTATCCCCGGTCTAATGAAGGCCCACGCCATTCACACATCAATCAAATCCATTCCATTTCACCAAACAACTCAATTCAAACCAAATAATCTAACCAACTACACAACCAAACAAACAAGTCCATGGTCTGTGGACGATTGTGTCGGGTGCTACTAAACACCGTCTGCATCCTAGTATATATATATATATAACTAGAAAAAGAAATTGAAGAGTGAGAAGTTCTCACCAATAGCTATCCAATACCATGACTCTTCATTTAGAGAAATCTTCATCGTCCTCGCCTTTTTGTCATCTTCATTGCCCGTATTCTCTACATATGTTAAAATCGAATTTTTTACTTCGCTATTCAATATATAAAAATCGAATTTTTACTTTGCTATTCAATATATAAAAATCGAATTTTTATTTCGCTATTCAATATATAAAAATCGAATTTTTACTTTACTATTCAATATTTAAAATTGAATTTTTACTTTGCTATTCAATATATAAAAATCGAATTTTTACTTTGCTATTCAATATATAAAAATCGAATTTTTACTTTGCTATTCAATATATAAAAATCGAATTTTTACTTTGCTATTCAATATATAAAAATCGAATTTTTACTTTGCTATTCAATATATAAAAATCCAAATCTTGCTTATATAAATCAGTTTTTAAATCAAATAAAAAAATTAGTTTTTAAATCTAAATAAAATCAGTTTTTAAATCTAAATAAAAGAAGTTTTTAAATCTAAATAAAATCAGTTTTTAAATCTAAATAAAGTCAGATTTTAATTCTAAATAAAATCAGTTTTTAAATCTAAATAAAATCAGTTTTTAAATCAAATAAAAAAAATCAGTTTTTAAATCTAAATAAAATCAGTTTTTAAATCTAAATAAAATCAGTTTTTAAATCAAATAAAAAAAAATCAGTTTTTAACTCACCGATTAAATCCAGCGTTGGGGAGGAGAATGGCGATCGGAGCTGGCTTCCTGGGCTTGCGCGCGCCATTGTCCTCCTCTTCCAGTTCATAGCTCAAACCCTAGGGTTCCAAAATCTGGCCGCCACATCACGCCGAACCCCATTCGGAGGTCACCACCTCCCTTGCCGTCGTGAGACCTGCCAACGCCAGCGGTGGCGCGCAGTTCGAGACCTCCAGCAGAACGCAGATCGAGGGCGAACAGACGGCTTCTGAGCGTGGGTTTCACGCATCGTACAGAGGGAAGGAGAGGGGAACGAGGAGGCCAGAGGGGAGGGGATCAGAGTGGGGAGGTGCACGGTGGCTCCCCGCCGGCGGCGGCGGACATCGGCTAGGGCACGAGCCCTTTTTTTTTATTTAACTGCTTTTGAACATATCGAGTAATTTGGGAGAGGGAGAGAATAAAGAAAAGGGGGATATATTAAATTTCATATTATTTTATTCTATTTTTATTTCAAAAATGTTGACTCTTCATTCGACCACCAAACAAGAACTAACGACTGTCGCCCCTAGCTAATTACCCCCATTCCGAACACCATGGGATATGTATCGTGAGCTGATTCGGCTGTTACGATAGGTTTTCATCAAATTTAAAACATAAATCAGTATATATTCAATTTGAACGTACATTTTAAATTACTGGGGTCACACACTAACTAGAAAAATTCCCGAAAAATATTTTCTAGCTTCGTATTGACGATATGGTCCTAACAAAACTAGTTTCGTCGAATTCTGAGACCGTTTGAAAAATGGTCATTTTCTAGTCGATTAAAATCAACTGAAACTGGTCAAACGCGTTTTCCTTTGCCACGCTCACATATTGATTCGGAAAATTATGAAATTTGGAATCTAGCAATAACTTAACACTGCGGATCCAACAAAAGTGGTTTCGTCGAAATCCGAGGTCGTTTGCAAAATTTCCATTTTTAAGGGCCTGAATTCCATAGCGACTATTCAGAATTTTCAACTGGACATATCTTTTGATTCCCGCTATTAAATTTTGATTTTCCGGATTCGTTGGAAAGATATTCCCAACTAGATCCTATCCTTTTTGGTTTCACTAAAATCCGGTTTGTTTTGCACCCGGTACATTCAATTGAAGTTTGAAATTGAATTATCGAACTACCGCGCCATTTTCAATTCTATTTATAATTATATATATTTATATATATTCTAACGATGACGTATATAATATATACGTTCGAATTATATTCAAAATAAATTTCTCGTCGATATTATTTAAAATAATTCCTTTTAAATAATCAAAATTCGCTAAAATTGCCAAAATAAAAATTTTAAACTGGCCCAGATTTTTGGGTTGTTACATATGATTTGCCTTATTAGTAGATAAGTTAAGCAAGATATCTCTTACCAGTCCCATGACAGACTCGTAGTTTGTTTTCACTTTGCAAACTCGAGTGCCCCTATTTCTACACGGACAGCCTTGTATTCAGGTTTTAGTTGGTTCATTCTGGATAGCTATGGAGCTGAAGATGAAGATTTAACTCGATTTCTTCTTTTGGATTATGTTGTACATTATCTGATGTATGATTGTATCTATTCCGCTACATACATGTTATCTATTTATAGCACTTGTTATGTACTAAGTGGATCCTGTATCTGTGCACTCTGATGTTTATGACATTTATTATTCCATTGTTTCTGATGATGTAAATTATTCTTTTTTTCATGTATTATGCTATTATCTGTAATCTGCTGATGTGAATAATATGTTATATTCCAATGATTATCCTTGCTTCCGTGGCATGGGGGTTTAGGGTCAACACATATACATGCGTTATATATCATCCATATATTTTTATTTGATAAAAATATATTTTTATTTACTCCATTTAAAATAAATTTCGAATTTAGATTTCTCACATTGGTTTTCGCGTTTTCAAAAATTGTAGGAAGCTCCAAAAATTCCCTGGTCACTTCTAAAATGTAGAGCATGACGTCATGGTCTTGATGCTTCCAGTTTCACTGAATTTCGTCAACAAACAAAAAAGATATGATTTTTATACGATTATCACACTTTGCAATGCTTTTAAAACGTTGAAAATTGTTTGAAAATTATAAACCGTTACCTTTGTTATTCGTTCCAACCTAGGTTTTGGATTTGCGCGAGATTGGTCAAGCTTGGTGACGATCGGGCGGTGCCATGTCGAAGAGGGAGGGGAGGGCTTCCCAACACCAGTGGTGGCGTTCTGATCGACGACGGTATGGGGTGCGGCGGAGCTCGAACGACGTCCACTTCCCAGGCTCGGATCTCGATAAACACGCAATAACAAGGGGCAAGGCATTTATGGATTTGAAGCCGAAGAGGAGATCTACCAAATCTCTAATTGGACGGAGGTCTAAATTTGCTTATGGAGGGAGAAAAGAGGAGAGAAGGGGAGAGCTCGATTTCGCCGTCAGTTCTTAAGGAATCGGGGAGAGAGAAAAGTAAATGGAGAATTCTGATTGGGCATTGGATTTATAATTTTATTTTTAATTCTTTTTAAATCCAAAAGTACCCTTCATCCATACAAACTCCAAATCAAACCCAACGACTGTCGCCTAACTAAATACCCTCAATCTGGACACAATGGGATACGTTTTGTAAGCCCATCCTACTGTTTCGATAGGTTTTTCTCAAATTTAAAATATAACATTTTAAATTTTGAATTTAAACGTACATTTTAATTTACCGAGGCCACATACTGACTCCAAAAATTCCATAAAAATAAATTTGGCTATGTTTCGATGATACGGTCCTTACAAAATTAATTTCGTTGAATTTGGAGACTATTTGAAAAATGGCCATTTTCTGGTCGATCCAATTCAAACTGAAATCACTGAACGCGTTTAATTCTTCCACGCTCACATATCAATTCCAAAAATTATGGAAATTGAAACATAACAATAATATGACATTCCGGATCTGACAAAAGTGGTTTCGTCGAATTCGGAGGTTGTTTGCAAAATTGTAATTTTTAAGGGCTTAGTTATTATTTAAAAAATGGAAATTTTAAATTCTGACTCAATTTTCTGTCAAAATAACTCAAATTAAATTTTTTAAATTGGTTCTGATTTTTGTGTTGTTACAGTTGATTTCGGCCTTCGGGGTTGATATTAAAGGAATTATTCACTTACTAGTTTACAGTTAGAGACTGACAGATGTTTGAGGATAGTGATCCGTGAATAAGAAAAATGGAAATGGTTTTCCAATGTTAATAATGTATATTTTCTAAATTTAGAAAATAAGAATTTATGAATGTATGGAAACGGGAAATGAATAAATTAATGATAAATTAATTTAAAGGGAAAATGTTGATTGATAATTTATCAATAAATTTTCCATTTGGAAATAAAATCGTTGTGTGTATGGATGTTTTCCTTTGATAGTTAAATAACCAACCATCAAAGTTTTGACCAATTTTCCGTCGTCAATACAGAGAAACCGGGATCCGATTTATTATCTGAAAACCACTCCGTATGGGCATTAGCGTTGTGAATCAAATATGATGAAGATAATTAAAGACAGAGTTTATGCAAGGGCTATTTTGGCAAATCCTGGGTAGAAATTGCCTAAGATGGGTTCACAGAATAGTGTCTTTTGTTTGTCCAGTCCCAGGATAGAAGAATGTCTGACAGAGTATATCTAATGGATCACGTAAGTTGATCTCTTCAACGTATTTATGTTTGGTGGCGGAGTAATTCGTTTCTCTTAGCTTTATACCCATGGTATTTTTGGAATAATCAATTTGTGATTTGGCGGGTATGACAATGTGGCATTCAAAGTAAATAAAGGTGTGATGTGACGATCCCAAAATCCGAGGGGCGGTATTAAGGATAACCATTAGGAAATAACACATTAATCATCATAGCAGAGTGCAGAAAATAGCAGAAACAATAATTAAAATAAATTTTACATGGATATGACAGCGGAATCACAACATGTAGGAATATCAGAATAGCATAACGTGGGATATACTTAGTAAGTAAAAAAGAAAGTGATCAGTCATCATCGCCAGAGGCGGAATACATACATGTAGTGAGATATAATAAGAGTATCAGTCTACATCGCCGAAGGCGGAATACATATACATATAATGAGAAATACGGAAAGTAAATCAGTCTGCATCGCCAGTGGCGGAATCATAATATAAACACAGTAATGGCGGAAAATATCTAAGTCATCTCTATGAAGTCAGCCTCGCCATGAGCCAAAAGTGCACGCTATGCAGCAGTGCAGAACTAAAAACCACTTGTCACCTGTGTACTAGGCTGCCCGTGTGAAAATAAGGGCACCCGCGTTTGCAAAGTGAAACAAACAACGAGTCAGTCATGGGGACTGGTATGAGGAATCTTTTTAACAGTTAAACAACAGTAATAGCAAATCATAGGGCCATGCCACTTTCGCGGAACGGGTTTACTCCAGTGATTGCTAGTGCATTTAAAACAAAATAAATTCTTTTAAAACAACGCAATGCTTTTAGAAAGAATGAAGCCATTATAAGACTCAGGTCCCATCACACAATGCAACGCAAGCCGGAGGATAGAGTTTTACCTTATAATAGCCAAATATGCTTGATACGTATAAAGCGAAATCATTTGATATTATTACTAGTGCATATATGTTTCAAAAACGAATAGCATCATAAATATCAATCATAGACGGCATAAGTGCCCCATACCACTATGTCGCTATACTAGTTCTACAATCAAGTCCGTTATTTCGTATTGGAAATTGGATTTCCGTCATGAGTCGAGGCAAGGGGCAAGCTCCTCTCCGCTTCGAGACACTCTAGCAAATGCCTCAGGACTACGCACACTGGGTATCCTGGATCTTCAGGGCCGGTCCTCACTTACGTTAGAGGATTAATTATGCCTGAACACATGTTTCCCAGTCCTTACAGACCTATAATCGAGGCGCCTCGCATTCCAACAACCACAAAGGTGAAAAGTAGATATATATGTCAGGGCTGGTAAGTCACTGACACCACCATAGCTAGAAAGAAACGTCGTGCTCTCCCTGCAGTCCGTATCCCGTTTTTAACTCATACCGGGGTGTGAGGTTCGCGAATCTACGAAATACACAAAGCTAGGCCACGTAGACCTTGCTTTGATCATCATCCACAAGACTTTGCTTTGCAACAGAAGCCTTGATCACAACATCTTGTCATGCCACATAGGCAGTCCACTCCATACGATTGATTTCTATCGATATATAACCCCTGAGCTCATACGTCTCAGAGAAGGGCGTTAAGCAAAAGAATAAATTCTCCGCCGCCAAACAGATATATATTTAACAGAGATCAATCAATATAGAACAAAATCCAATGTCAGACACACAGTCCATTTACAAGTCCGTCCTGGGTCTGAACGAAACCGGAGGCGTCAATTCCTCGTATATCCGTCCAATCAACACATACGTTCAGACGGCTACTACTTCCGTCCCCTTCCGGTAGCTACTCCGGTTAGGAACCTCAGTAGCGCCCATCCAACCGATACGAAGATCGTCGGTCTTGAATCGTCTTTGCATTTTCCAATTCAAATCACTCGCTGAATTATTTGAAATGAGGGTTAGCTCAGCCTTTTCAAATAATTCACGTCATTAGAATTTAAATCGATTCTGTATGTGGTTATATCATTCGACATCCATCTTCAAGTTATTTAGTGTTATTCTCATGTCATACACATACAACCATCAAATATCAAACAATTCAAGCACAATTGGTTTATTTGCAACCTATGTTGCTTATAATATTTTATAACGATTTTTCGCCATTTTTATTTATTTAAAAATGGCCATATTTAATTAAACGACGTTTCAGGTCGTGCCGTGGCACTGGCGCTATTTTTCCCTAAGTTTGGTTTACACATATCGGAAAATCTAACCGTTGGATTTCTACAAAGTCTATATCAGTGGGAAGATATTCCCGAAGCGAACCCAACGGTTCCAGTTTCGTGAGAATCCGATGGTCGAATCTTCCACACTAGTCGTTTGAAGTTACGGTTTCAAAATTCGAACTGCAGCGTCGTTATTCGATTAAATTTAATTATATTTATATTTATATATATAAATATAAACGATTCTGGCGCTGTTTTTCTTCAGATTTGAATTAAACATTCCGGACAATCCAACCGTTGGATTTTTACAAGGTTGGTGCCGTTGGAAAGATATTTCCAAGGCGAACCCAGCGGTTGCAGTTTCGGGAAAGTCCGATGGTCGGATTTCTCGTACTAATCGTTTAAAATTACGATTCCAAAACGCGAACTGCACGGCCTCTATTCCTTTTAATTATATTTATATTTATATATATAAATATAGCTCATTCCATAGTTTCAACTATAGTTCATTTTATATTTTCAACTTCGTTTTCACTTCAAATATTTCACTAATGCCTTAATATTTCGAAAAATTTCGCCATAACCTCCTTTGTACGGGGAGGGGTTTGGAAATTTATTGGGCCGTATTAGGTACCCAATAAATCCTAAAAAGCGTTCACATATTTTTAGTGATATATTTTGGTGTTTACGGGGGAGCATGTACTGATAATCACTCCAGAGAATAAATTTCCGTCACCCCGTTTCCGTGTGGAAATAAATAGTCCATGTGCCGTATCAAATAACTAGAGCGGCGTGATTATTGTCAACTCCAGACCCGTGTGGGGTTTTATTAATCTGGCAATTTATCGTTATAATTTATGTAGTCCATATCAGTCATCAGTTCAACCTGTAGTACTTAGTCATCGCCATACAAACCTCTTGCTTGTATGGTAAATCTTCCACCTCGTCACACAAGCTCCAATTGCTTATGAGGAATATGATGAAGTATGCCTATCGTCAAGAAGTATGCCATGTAGTGTAGTTCGAAATTAATTGTTACTATCCTATGGCGTTGTTTATTATTTCACACAGAAAAACCAGCACTCCGCATCCAATGGCATTCACAGGAGTTGATATATAAATAAAATTGCGCAGCCAACTCATCAAGGTTTACCTATTTGTCGGGCACGCAAATAATTTATTTACTCAACAGCTAATCCATTTTTCCTGTTCAACACATGTACATATATGCAGAACAAGCTAATAATAATATTTCTAGCAAACTATTATTTATTTCAACACGTGTGTATTTTTAACTAAGCGTATACATGATAAAAGGAATATTTTTATCATCAAAAATATTTATTCGACACTAGTGCATTTTTAACTAAGCGTATACATGACAAAAGGAATATTTTTATCATCAAAAATATTTATTCGACACTAGTGTATTTTTAACACTTCTTATTTACTATAAATATATAGTTCTCATTGTCGATTCATTTTATTTTTAGACGACGATAACATTCAACACATGAATTTCAACTCGACGAACAAATTGCAATTCAACACATGAATATTCGATATAGTTTGTATATATATAAAAATGTGATTTTTATCGCTAAAGCCATTTGTTTAAATTCAAATAATATTCAACACATGAATATCAACTCAACAAATGAATTGCAACTCAACACATGAATATTCCATATAGTTTGTATATATATAAAAATGTGATTTTTATCGCTAAAGCCATTTGTTTAAATTCAAATAATATTCAACACATGAATTTCAACTCAACGAATGAATTGCAACTCAACACATGAATATTCCATATAGTTTGTATATATATATAAATGTGATTTTTATCGCTAAAGCCATTTGTTTAAATTCAAATAATATTCAACACATGAATTTCAACTCAACGAATGAATTGCAACTCAACACATGAATATTCGATAAAGTTTGTATATATATAAAAATGTGATTTTTATCGCTAAAGCCATTTGTTTAAATTCAAATAATATTCAACACATGAATTTCAACTCAACGAATGAATTGCAACTCAACACATGAATATTCGATAAAGTTTGTATATATATAAAAATGTGATTTTTATCGCTAAAGCCATTTGTTTAAATTCAAATAATATTCAACACATGAATTTCAACTCAACGAATGAATTGCAACTCAACACATGAATATTCGATATCGTTTGTATATATATATAAAAATGTGATTTTTATCGCTAAAGCCATTTGTTTAAATTCAAATAATATTCAACACATGAATTTCAACTCAACGAATGAATTGCAACTCAACACATGAATATTCGATAAAGTTTGTATATATATAAAAATGTGATTTTTATCGCTAAAGCCATTTGTTTAAATTCAAATAATATTCAACACATGAATTTCAACTCAACGAATGAATTGCAACTCAACACATGAATATTCGATAAAGTTTGTATATATATAAAAATGTGATTTTTATCGCTAAAGCCATTTGTTTAAATTCAAATAATATTCAACACATGAATTTCAACTCAACGAATGAATTGCAACTCAACACATGAATATTCTATATAGCATATGTAAATAGTTTCAATGAATGAAAATTATTCTAACACATAAATATTTCAGAAAATTTCGGCAGCATAACGGCAGGGTAGTTAAAACCGGGACCGTCCCTAGTACGGCTCCTCGCTCTACCTTAAAACCTCGCGGTTTTTGACAATGGGGATCATGCATCTAGTTCGCACGCAGGCGGCATGTTTTATTTTCAATTCCACAATCCTATTCTATTTTGTTTCAACCACAAGAGGGTATTTTTCAACCACAAAGGTATTTTTCAACCACAAAGGTATTTTTCAACCATAATATCAACCACAAACAATTATTTCCAACCATTCGTCATACCATATAACATCACGTCTAACACAAGCAATAAATATCGTCCATGGTTTGTGGACGAGGGGAGTATATATATATATATGTATATATATATAGTATAATAATTCACTTGCATTTCATCACAATTCAAAGCATATATGTTTCAAACAACGCTTGTATAATTTATACATTGCTAATATAACTTATACAACACATGTACATGAGGTATACAATGCGTATATAATTTACATTTCACTTGTATAATTTATACAACGCGATTACATTCACACAAATCGTTTAGATTCCTCACATTGGTTCTTGCGGTGCTAAAAATCGTAGGAAGGTCAGAAAAATCCGCGGCTTCTTCTAGAATGTAGAGAGCCTCCTTGCGGTCACGGTGTCTCCTGTTTCATTGAATTTCGTTGAAGAACGAAAAAGATATTATTTTTCAAAGTTTTGCAACGCTTTTAAAGTGTTAAAACAGTTTAAAATTAAATACCCCGTTAGTTTCCAAACCTGTTCAATTCAAGGTTTTGATTTTTCTTTTGATTCGTAGCTCTATAGGACGATCAGGCTGTTGGACGTCGTCGAGGGAGGAAAGAGCTCTCCGGCGGTGGTTGTCTGAAGCGGTGCGACGGCGAATCCAAGCGGCGGTGGCTCCAGGAAGGCGGCGACTTTGAAGAGCTCGAACTCGTCGACGGCGGCTCTGTTGGTGGCGAGGCTAGGTCGGATGTGGAGAGGGGAGTACGGCGAGCAAAAGCCTCAACAGTGGTCGGCGGCGAAACGGCCTGTGGCGATCGGAAAAAGGAGGGGAAGCGAGGAGCTACGGGAGTCGTTCGTCTCGTCTGGCGGCTTAGGGTTTTAGGTTTTTTTTTTTTTTTTTAAAGAAAATTTCCTATTGGTCGATATTTATAGAAAATTTTTAAATAGTGTTTTTGCCAACGGACTCCTTTTTAAACCCAATGACTGTCGCCCCCAGCTAAATACCCCCATTCCGGACACAATGGGATATGTTTCGTTGGCCATTTTGACTGTTACAGTCAGTTATTTTTCAATTTAAAATATAAAACATTCGATATTTAATTTAAACGTGCATTTCAATTTGCCAGGGCCACAAACTGAATCGAAAAATTCCAGAAAAATAAATCTAGCTTTGTTTTGACGATACGGTCCTAACAAAACCAGTTTCGTCGAATTCTGAGCTCGTTTGAAAAACGGCCATTTTTAGGTCGACCCTTTTTAACAAAATTGGACCAAACACGTTATCTTTTGCCCCGCTCACATACTAGCTTCAAAAATTGTGAAATTTGAAACTTAGCAATAATTTGACATCCCGGACCCAACAAAAGTGGTTTCGTCAAATTCCGAGGTCGTATGCAAAATCTCAATTTTCAAGGGCTATATATACTATATAGCGACCTTTCTGAAAATTCGTTTGACCATAACTTTTGATTTCCGTTATGAAATTTCGATTTTTCAGATTCGTTAGAAAGGTATTGATAAACAGATTTAAATATTTTCAGTTTCGTTAAAATCTGTTATACTTTCCACCCGGTACAGTCAGACAAAGTTTGTATTCAAAATTTCAAACTGCCCTATCATACCAAATTCTATAATTTATTGAAATATGCTATTTCAATCATTCAAATTTCCTGGTAATAACCTAATAATTTTTTTTTTTAAACTGGTTCACATTTTCCGGGTTATTACAATCTCCCCCACTTAAAACTTTTCGTCCTCGAAAAGGAAATAACAGTTAAGCAGGAAATAAAATGTAAATGCAAAGTATTGTAAAAGTACCTTGCACCGGAGTTAGTCAGAGATGTCCACTCTGCATTTGGGATAGGCTTGTTTAATGCTTTCCTCAGTCTCCCAAGTACAGTCTCTAGGATCACCACTCCACTACACTTTGACTAAATGAATCTTTTTCCTCCTTAGCTCTCTAGTTTCTTTGCCAACTATCTTTAATGGATCCCTCTTGAGTGCTAATTCTGGGGTTATGTCAATATCCTGTTGTGCTGCTTCTTCTACAACAAGATCTGGATCATGAACATGTTTTCTGAGTTGAGACACGGGGAACACATCATGTACACCAGGCAACCAATCAGGTAATGAAACCCTATATGCAAGAGTTCCAATCCGTTCAAGTATAGGAAAGGGACCAATAAATCTCGGTGCCAACTTCCCAGTCTTGCCAAATATGATTACTCCTCGCATTGGGGAAACTCTTAAGTAAACATAATCGCCAACGGCAAACGATATATCCCTTCTTCTCGCATCAGCATAACTTTTCTGTCGGCTCTGTGCGGTTTTTAATCGCTTCTTAATGGAATCGACTTTATCCGATGCTTCTTGAATCATATCGGGCCCTAACACAAGTCTGTTGCCAGGTTTTACCTGATGGACATAGAAATGTGTTTATTTTATGCTCTTATATCTTATCTTGTGTATATAAATAAATATTACTTGGGTATTGTTTTGTTATTTTTACAGATAGTCCAACCCAGCCCGCATGCAACCAGAAATGTAGAGAAATAGAGTTCAATTTGTTGTGTATTTGCATTTTGAAGAATTGTAGATGAAGATATCACATCTAGTTGCTGTTGAACAAGAAAAGGAGTGATAAAAAGGCTTTGCACATCACAAATCAATGAAGAAATATCAAGGAAGCAAGAGGAAAAAGAGAAAAGGCCCAAATTTGCTTTATTTATCTAAGGCCCATTTATGTTCTCATTGTAAACTAAGTGGTGATGTAATGACCAGGCCCAGTTATCATTAGGGTTAGGGTTAGGGTTTGGTTATCCCCTATATATACCCTTGTAATGGCATTGTAGCCACCATCCTATATCTCATCTCTTATTCCATTGTTCTAATAAAAGTTCTTCTTTCTGTTTTATTTTCTGCATTTTTTTGTTTTCTTAGCAACTAGTGTTGTCTATACGATTAGATTCGGTAGAACACTAGTTGTATTTTGCACTTATTTGCATTAGTGATTTACCGTCTGATTAGATTCAGCGGAAATCCTAATTTTAATTCTTGTTTGTTATTTCAATTTCTGCAATTTCAATTTCTGCTTTTATTATTTTCTTAGGTCAAATTGGATTTGATTAGATTCAAATCTAATTCATGGTTTTATTTCTTTTCCATTGAAATTGTGATCTGATCGTCGGTTCAGTTAGATCTGTTCTGAATCAAATCACAGTTTTAATTTTGTTTTGTTTTATTTTCAAAATTAACCTCCAAAGTTCGTCTAACACGCCCACGAAACATATAAATAATAAAAATTTAACTTTCCTCCCTGTGTTCGACCTGTATGCTACACACCTGTATGCTTGCAGAATTTATTACAAATGTCGCGCTTTTCTAATTCATAGACTAGCGTCGATCAAGTTTTTGAAAACCATCTCATCTTTATACTTAGATTTATAGTCTAGGAGATAATTATCTAGGGTCGTCCTAACCTGAAGTTTTTCAACCAAACCAGCATTCCAAAAGTAATTCATGTATTCAACAAATTTGTCAGTGTAATTTTTCAAAAATTTGTGATCGTATGTAAATTCGGTGAAATTTGACATCTGAGTGGTGTTCAAGAGTATGTGATCACATTTCTCAAAGTTGTTCAAGACACTGACAATTTCAAGCTCATTTGAAATTTTCTCAAAGTTAAAATTTTCGAACTCGTGACATGAATCCACTTCTTCCTCATTTGGCAACTCATCCTCGTACAAATCAAGAAATTCATGTTCATTAAAATCCATTTCCATTTCTGAGTTTTTGAAAAATTCAACATTTTCATTTGGTTCAATTTCAAAAATTTCAAGTTTCTCACAGCCTGAAAGAGGAAGATCAAAATTTAAGCTTAAATCTTCTTCCTGAAAAGAGTTGAAGTTCAAATCATTGGTTGAATTTTGAAAAACTTCATCAAGATGATTATTCGCAATTTCAAAAGTCGTTATTTGAAATTTTTCAATGTCAGTAGAAATTGGATTATTTTCTGATTCAAGGCTCGTTTGAATTTGATTTTCTTGCTCTTGTTGTTCTTTCAAAGAGGTCAATAAATAAAGAAGTTCATCATCCTTTTTATTTATTCTTTCTTCCCTCTCTCTAAGAATGTTAAGACGATCGTTGATTTGAGAGTTCTCATTTTGGATTTCTTGATTTTCAAAATTATAATCCACATCAATTTCACAGTCAATATTATTTCCAATGTGGTAGTTGTTTGAATTTTCAGAAAAATGACAATTGTATTGGAAATCATTTTGATTGTAAAAATTATGTTCGTAACCAAAACTGTTAAAGTTGGAGGGAAAATCGCAATTTTGATCTTGAAAATTTTGATGTGGATATGGATTGTAATTTTGAAAATTTTGGTCTTCAACCCAATAATGATGTGGATCAAAGCCATATTGAGGTTCAAAGTTATTTTCTTGTGGATGTGGCCCATAATCGAAATTGTTGAAATTTGAATTGAAATCGTCATTTCGATCATAACTTTGAAAATGTTGGTCATGTTGAAAATTTTGAAAATTGTTGACATTTGGCTCGAGAAATTTTGGAAAATCTTGCCTCATGAGTTTTCGTTCATATTCATATTCTTCCAGTGGACGTCTACTCAGGTTATTATTCCACAACTCTCTCAACGATTTTTTTGAATCAGACATTGGAATGAAGTTAGGGTAAGACATGAATTATTCTCACTTTAAAATAATATAAAATGTCGAGTAGTGCTCTATTAATTAACTGACTCAATTAGAAGGGGGAAGAGGGTCTTATGGTCATTCACGTATAGTATAAACTAAGGGATACGACCAATGTTTTACGGGTAGTGTGCAACCTCTTTTGCTAATAGTTCAACAAAAACTTGATCGACGCTAGTCTATGAATTAGAAAAGCGCGACATTTGTAATAAATTCTGCAAGCATACAGGTGTGTAGCATACAGGTCGAACACAGGGAGGAAAGTTAAATTTTATTATTTATATGTTTCGTGGGCGTGTTAGACGAACTTTGGAGGTTAATTTTGAAAATAAAACAAAACAAAATTAAAACTGTGATTTGATTCAGAACAGATCTAACTGAACCGACGATCAGATCACAATTTCAATGGAAAAGAAATAAAACCATGAATTAGATTTGAATCTAATCAAATCCAATTTGACCTAAGAAAATAATAAAAGCAGAAATTGAAATTGCAGAAATTGAAATAACAAACAAGAATTAAAATTAGGATTTCCGCTGAATCTAATCAGACGGTAAATCACTAATGCAAATAAGTGCAAAATACAACTAGTGTTCTACCGAATCTAATCGTATAGACAACACTAGTTGCTAAGAAAAAAAAATGCAGAAAATAAAACAGAAAGAAGAACTTTTATTAGAACAATGGAATAAGAGATGAGATATAGGATGGTGGCTACAATGCCATTACAAGGGTATATATAGGGGATAACCAAACCCTAACCCTAACCCTAATGATAACTGGGCCTGGTCATTACATCACCACTTAGTTTACAATGAGAACATAAATGGGCCTTAGATAAATAAAGCAAATTTGGGCCTTTTCTCTTTTTCCTCTTGCTTCCTTGATATTTCTTCATTGATTTGTGATGTGCAAAGCCTTTTTATCACTCCTTTTCTTGTTCAACAGCAACTAGATGTGATATCTTCATCTACAATTCTTCAAAATGCAAATACACAGCAAATTGAACTCTATTTCTCTACATTTCTGGTTGCATGCGGGCTGGGTTGGACTATCTGTAAAAATAACAAAACAATACCCAAGTAATATTTATTTATATACACAAGATAAGATATAAGAGCATAAAATAAACACATTTCTATGTCCATCAAATACCCCCACACTTATCTTTTACTCGTCCTCGAGTAAAACAAAAAAATGAAGAAAATAAAACAGAAAGAAGAACTTTTATTAGAACAATGGAATAAGAGATGAGATATAGGATGGTGGCTACAATGCCATTACAAGGGTATATATAGGGGATAACCAAACCCTAACCCTAACCCTAATGATAACTGGGCCTGGTCATTACATCACCACTTAGTTTACAATGAGAACATAAATGGGCCTTAGATAAATAAAGCAAATTTGGGTCTTTTCTCTTTTTCCTCTTGCTTCCTTGATATTTCTTCATTGATTTGTGATGTGCAAAGCCTTTTTATCACTCCTTTTCTTGTTCAACAGCAACTAGATGTGATATCTTCATCTACAATTCTTCAAAATGCAAATACACAGCAAATTGAACTCTATTTCTCTACATTTCTGGTTGCATGCGGGCTGGGTTGGACTATCTGTAAAAATAACAAAACAATACCCAAGTAATATTTATTTATATACACAAGATAAGATATAAGAGCATAAAATAAACACATTTCTATGTCCATCACTACCCAGCATGCGGGAGATCTGCACGGTCTACCGTATAATGCTTCGAATGGAGACATTCCCAAACTTGCTTGATAGCTATTGTTGTAAGAGAATTCGGCTAAATGTAAGTGATCTTCCCATGAGCCTCCAAAATCGATAAAGCAAGCCCGCAATAGATCTTCTAAAATTCTATTCACCCGCTCAGTTTAGCCGTCTGTCTGAGGGTGATAAGCGGTGCTTAGATTTAATTTGGTTCCCAATTCTTCTTGGAATGCTTCCCAGAATTTGCTAGTGAACAGGGGATCTCTATCGCTGACTATACTGAGCGGTACTCCCTGAAGTTTAACTATTTCTCTGAAGTAAATCTGTGCCAGACTTTGAGCCGTTCTGTTGGATCGGACAGGGATGAAATGGGCAGTCTTCGTGAAGCGATCTACGATTACCCATATACTGTCGTTTCCTTTTCTAGTTCGAGGCAAGCCATCGAGATTTGTTCCCACTTCCATCCAGGAATTTCTAATGGTTGTAATAATCCAGCCAATTTCTGCTGATCACTCTTAACTAGCTGACAAGTGGGGCATCTGCTAACATATAATGAGATATCTCTTTTCATCGCCTTCCACCAGAAGGTGCGTTTGATATCGTTATACATTTTGCTTACACCGGGATGGATACTTAATTTAGACTTGTGGCATTCATCAAGCACTTCTCTTTTTAGCTCAGAGATGTCGGGAACACAAATTCTTCCTTTTAACCTCAAAACCCCCTCACTATCCACTTGGAAGCTGGAGTCTATGCCTTCATTGATCCTTTTTATCATTACCTTTACAAAATTATCCTCCTTTTGAAGGGTCGAGATTCTGTCTATTAATGAAGACGTGATGACAAAACTGGCGATGATTTCATTCTTTCTGCTGAGCGCATCTGCTACAACATTGGCTTTCCCTGGAGTGTATATAATTTCAAAATCGTATGCTGCAAGGAATTCTAACCAACGCTGTTGCCTCAGGTTTTAATCTTTCTAGATGAACAGGTATTTCAAGGATTGATGATCGGTAAACAGTTCGAACTTCTCGCCCAATAAATAATGCCTCCATATTCTTAAAGCGAACACGATAGCTAATAACTCAAGATCATGAGTAGCATAGTTTCTTTCATGCGGCTTTAGTTGACGGCTGGCATAAGCGATCACTTGGCCTTTTTGCATTAACACTGCGCCTAGCCCTCTAATAGAAGCATCTGTCCATACGGTCAAGTCTTGGTTACCTTCTATTATTGTCAATACCGGAGCAGTTGTCAACCTCATTTTTAGCTCTTGGAAAGCTTCTTCACATTCGGGAGTCCATTTGAATTTCTCATGCTTCTTTGTAAGCTTTGTCAATACTCCCGATATCTTTGAAAAATCCTGAACGAATTTCCGATAGTAGCTAGCTAATCCAAGGAAACTTCGAACTTCTGTGGGGGTAGTAGGTTGTTTCCAGTTTTGAATCGCTGTAATTTTGCTTGGATCTACAACAATTCCTTCTTTTGACACGACATGGCCTAGGAATTTAACTTCATTCTGCCAGAAGACACACTTAGAAAATTTAGCTTTCAAGACATTTCTCCTTAGAATTTTCAACACTTGTTCTAAATGTTTTGCATGTTCTTCTTCCGACTTAGAGTAGATTAGAATGTCATCGATGAAGACTAGAACAAATTTATTCAGTACACCACGGAACACTCTGTTCATAAGATCAACGAAGTATGCCGGAGCGTTGCACAAGCCGAACGGCATTACTAACCATTCGTAGAATAAATCGGGCCCCCGGAAGGCTGTCAAAGGAACACAGTCTTCAGCTATTCGCAATTGGTGGAAACCTGTAGCTAGGTCCATTCTGGAGAATACGGTTGCTCCATTTAATTGGTCTAACAGATCGTCTATTCGGGGCAAAGGATATTTGTTCTTCAGTGTTTGTTTATTGAGATCTCGGTAATCAACGCAAAGTCTTAGAGTACCATCTGATTTCGGGACAAATACTACTGCGGCTCCCCACGCTGAAAAGCTTGGTCTGATCAGACCTTTCCAAAGTAATTCTCGGGTTTGACTACTTAGCTCTTCTTTTTCTTTCGTGGCCATTCTTCGTATTGGATGTACTACTGGTCGGGCGTTAGGAATTAGATCTATCCTAAATTCAATTTCTCTTTGCGGTGGTAAGTTTTCTACTTCTTCAAACACATCCGCATAGTTTTTAACGACCAGTATCTTTTCTATCGAAGGGGGAATAATTTCTAAAGAAGCCCAGAATTCTGTTCTATTAATTTCTGCACTGAGGCATGGTATAGTGATATGCCCCGATTTTGTTTCAACTTTCACGATTCTTTCGGCACATCTAACTTCGGCCTTATATTTTGTTAACCATTCCAGACCGAGAATAACATCGAATTCTGATAAATCCATGACAATTAAGTGGATGTGAAACTTGTAACATGAATAAGAGATAGGCACTCTGCAATATAGACTGAGACTAACAGAACCTCCTATCGGGTTTTGAACTTTAATCGGTTCCTTTAGAATTCTTTGTTTCAATTTTAACTTGTGAACAATTTTACCAGATATGAAGCTACGTGATGCACCAGTATCAAAAAGAATAGAAACAGGAATATTTTTAATAGTAAGGGTACCTCCCAAGACATCGGGTTTACCTGACCCATCGGTGGTAGCTGGCGGGGTCTTCCCGTCATAGACATGGGCCACTTGTGCGCTCTTCTTCAAAGGACAATTCTTCCTATAGTGCCCCTTCTTGTGGCAGTTGTAGCATTCGGCTGAGTCATTGGCCCTTGGCTTCCTTGGGGCTTTGCACACATTAGAGAAATGACCGGGCTTCCCACAATTGTAGCAGTTTCCTTTCGGGATCTTTGCGGGTTTTTGAGTAGCGGCCGTGGTGATGCTAGATTCGGGTTGGTCTGTTGAAGCCTTGCGCTTATTCCCTGCTTGGCTTTTAGCACGGTCTTGGCTAGCATGCCTCTCATCCATGTCTTCGTAGTTGCAAGCCATCTCTACTAGTTCTGTAAAAGAGAGTTTGATGTTGCTCATAGCTCTATCGTGATACTTGCGCTTCAGCCCAAATATGAATCTCTTATTCTTCGCTTTGTCGGTCAAAACCAGCTCTGGAGCATAGCGCGATAGCTGAGTGAACTTATTCAGATAGTCTTGAATAGAGAGGTCTCCCTGCTGGAGATTAGCAAATTGCTCCCGCATCCTCTCTAGAGCTTGTTCCGGTACAAACTTCTCATTGAATAAAGTCCTGAACTGCTCCCAAGTCCGGATAGTACCAGCTGCATCCCCAGAAGTAATGGCATCCCACCACAGCTCTGCCTCTTCCTGAAGGAGCCAAATGCCAAGTCGGGCTTTGTTATTAGTTCCCATGCCCATTACCTTGAAGATTTTCTCACAGGTTTTCAGCCAAGCGATAGCTTCGGTCACTGTGCCAGTGCCAGTAAAAGGTTTCCCTCCAAGATTTCTGTACCTCTTAGCTACTTTGTCGAGCTCAAAGTCTTCTGGTGCTGGTGGCGGAATAATAGGACCTTCCACTACTACGGGGATATTCCCCCATCCTCCTGCTGCATCTCCTCGGCCTCCACGGCCTCCTCTAGCAGCTGCTCCACGTGTAGCCATCTAAGAGTACTGTATATGCAAGAAAAAAGGTCAAGCTCACAGATTTGATAATTTTCATAAATGATAAAGCAAGGGAATACAAGGAAAGATAATGATGATGTACTGATCAAATTGTTTTGCTAATCTGCTTAGCTCATTCTAGGACATTGCTAATCCTATCTCTAATGAGCTACTCGTATTAGAACACTACTGATTCTATTCTGACGAGGTGTTTAATGTGTTAGATCCCGAAACTAAGGTTAACCAAAGCTCTGATACCAACTGTGACGATCCCAAAATCCGAGGGGCGGTATTAAGGATAATCATTAGGAAATAACACATTAATCATCATAGCAGAGTGCAGAAAATAGCAGAAACAATAATTAAAATAAATTTTACATGGATATGACAGCGGAATCACAACATGTAGGAATATCAGAATAGCATAACGTGGGATATACTTAGTAAGTAAAAAAGAAAGTGATCAGTCATCATCGCCAGAGGCGGAATACATACATGTAGTGAGACATAATAAGAGTATCAGTCTACATCGCCGAAGGCGGAATACATATACATATAATGAGAAATACGGAAAGTAAATCAGTCTGCATCGCCAGTGGCGGAATCATAATATAAACACAGTAATGGCGGAAAATATCTAAGTCATCTCTATGAAGTCAGCCTCGCCATGAGCCAAAAGTGCACGCTATGCAGCAGTGCAGAACCAAAAACCACCTGTCACCTGTGTACTAGGCTGCCCGTGTGAAAATAAGGGCACCCGCGTTTGCAAAGTGAAACAAACAACGAGTCAGTCATGGGGACTAGTATGAGGAATCTATTTAACAGTTAAACAACAGTAATAGCAAATCATAGGGCCACGCCACTTTCGCGGAACGGGTTTACTCCAGTGATTGCTAGTGCATTTAAAACAAAATAAATTCTTTTAAAACAACGCAATGCTTTTAGAAAGAATGAAGCCATTATAAGACTCAGGTCCCATCACACAATACAACGCAAGCCGGAGGATAGAGTTTTACCTTATAATAGCCAAATATGCTTGATACGTATAAAGCGAAATCATTTGATATTATTACTAGTGCATATATGTTTCAAAAACGAATAGCATCATAAATATCAATCATAGACGGCATAAGTGCCCCATACCACTATGTCGCCATACTAGTTCTACAATCAAGTCCGTTATTTCGTATTGGAAATTGGATTTCCGTCATGAGTCGAGGCAAGGGGCAAGCTCCTCTCCGCTTCGGGACACTCTAGCAAATGCCTCAGGACTACACACACTGGGTATCCTGGATCTTCAGGGCCGGTCCTCACTTACGTTAGAGGATTAATTATGCTTGAACACACGTTTCCCGGTCCTTACAGACCTATAATCGAGGCGCCTCGCATTCCAACAACCACAAAGGTGAAAAGTAGATATATATGTCAGGGCTGGTAAGTCACTGACACCACCATAGCTAGAAAGAAACGTCGTGCTCTCCCTGCAGTCCGTATCCCGTTTTTAACTCATACCGGGGTGTGAGGTTCGCGAATCTACGAAATACACAAAGCTAGGCCACGTAGACCTTGCTTTGATCATCATCCACAAGACTTTGCTTTGCAACAGAAGCCTTGATCACAGCATCTTGGCATGCCACATAGGCAGTCCACTCCATACGATTGATTTCTATCGATATATAACCCCTGAGCTCATACGTCTCAGAGAAGGGCGTTAAGCAAAAGAATAAATTCTCTGCCGCCAAACAAATATATATTTAACAGAGATCAATCAATATAGAACAAAATCCAATGTCAGACACACAGTCCATTTACAAGTCCGTCCTGGGTTTGAACCAAACCGGAGGCGTCAATTCCTCGTATATCCGTCCAATCAACACATACGTTCAGACGGCTACTACTTCCGTCCCCTTCCGGTAGCTACTCCGGTTAGGAACCTCAGTAGCGCCCATCCAACCGATACGAAGATCGTCGGTCTTGAATCGTCTTTGCATTTTCCAATTCGAATCGCTCGCTGAATTATTTGAAATGAGGGTTAGCTCGGCCTTTTCAAATAATTCACGTCATTAGAATTTAAATCGATTCTGTATCTGATTATATCATTCGACATCCATCTTCAAGTTATTTAGTGTTATTCTCATGTCATACACATACAACCATCAAATATCAAACAATTCAAGCACAATTGGTTTATTTGCAACCTATGTTGCTTATAATATTTTATAACGATTTTTCGCCATTTTTATTTATTTAAAAATGGCCATATTTAATTAAACAACGTTTCAGGTCGTGCCGTGGCATTGGCGCTGTTTTTCCCTAAGTTTGGTTTACACATATCGGAAAATCTAACCGTTGGATTTCTACAAAGTCTATATCAGTGGGAAGATATTCCCGAAGCAAACCCAACGGTTCCAGTTTCGTGAGAATCCGACGGTCGGATCTTCCACACTAGTCGTTTGAAGTTACGGTTTCAAAATTCGAACTGCAGCGTCGTTATTCGATTAAATTTAATTATATTTATATTTATATATATAAATATAAACGATTCTGGCGCTGTTTTTCTTCAGATTTGAATTAAACATTCCGGACAATCCAACCGTTGGATTTTTACAAGGTTGGTGCCGTTGGAAAGATATTTCCAAGGCGAACCCAGCGGTTGCGGTTTCGGGAAAGTCCGATGGTCGGATTTCTCGTACTAATCGTTTAAAATTATGATTCCAAAACGCGAACTGCACGGCCTCTATTCCTTTTAATTATATTTATATTTATATATATAAATATAGCTCATTCCATAGTTTCAACTATAGTTCATTTTATATTTTCAACTTCGTTTTCACTTCAAATATTTCACTAATGCCTTAATATTTCGAAAAATTTCGCCATAACCTCCTTTGTACGGGGAGGGGTTTGGAAATTTATTGGGCCGTATTAGGTACCCAATAAATCCTAAAAAGCGTTCACATATTTTTAGTGATATATTTTGGTGTTTACGGGGGAGCATGTACTGATAATCACTCCAGAGAATAAATTCCCGTCACCCCGTTTCCGTGTGGAAATAAATAGTCCATGTGCCGTATCTAATAACTAGAGCGACGTGATTATTGTCAACTCCAGACCCGTGTGGGGTTTTATTAATCTGGCAATTTATCGTTATAATTTATATAGTCCATATCAGTCATCAGTTCAACCTATAGTACTTAGTCATCGCCATACAAACCTCTTGCTTGTATGGTAAATCTTCCACCTCGTCACACAAGCTCCAATTGCTTATGTGGAATATGATGAAGTATGCCTATCGTCAAGAAGTATGCCATGTAGTGTAGTTCGAAATTAATTGTTACTATCCTATGGCGTTGTTTATTATTTCACACAGAAAAACCAGCACTCCGCATCCAATGGCATTCACAGGAGTTGATATATAAATAAAATTGCGCAGCCAACTGATCAAGGTTTACCTATTTGTCGGGCACGCAAATAATTTCTTTACTCAACAGCTAATTCATTTTTCCTGTTCAACACATGTATATATATGCAGAACAAGCTAATAATAATATTTCTAGCAAACTATTATTAATTTCAACACGTGTGTATTTTTAACTAAGCGTATACATGATCAAGAGAATATTTTTATCATCAAAAATATTTATTCGACCCTAGTGCATTTTTAACTAAGCGTATACATGATAAAAGGAATATTTTTATCATCAAAAATATTTATTCGACACTAGTTATTTTTAACACTTCTTATTTACTATAAAAATATAGTTCTCATTGTCGATTCATTTTATTTTTAGACGACGATAACAATCAACACATGAATTTCAACTCGACGAACAAATTGCAATTCAACACATGAATATTCGATATAGTTTGTATATATATAAAAATGTGATTTTTATCGCTAAAGCCATTTGTTTAAATTCAAATAATATTCAACACATGAATTTCAACTCAACGAATGAATTGCAACTCAACACATGAATATTCCATATAATTTGTATATATATAAAAATGTTATTTTTATCGCTAAAGCCATTTGTTTAAATTCAAATAATATTCAACACATGAATTTCAAGTCAACGAATGAATTGCAACTCAACACATGAATATTCCATATAGTTTGTATATATATAAAAATGTGATTTTTATCGCTAAAGCCATTTGTTTAAATTCAAATAATATTCAACACATGAATTTCAACTCAACGAATGAATTGCAACTCAACACATGAATATTCGATAAAGTTTGTATATATATATAAAAATGTGATTTTTATCGCTAAAGCCATTTTTTAAATTTAAATAATATTCAACACATGAATTTCAACTCAACGAATGAATTGCAACTCAACACATGAATATTCGATAAAGTTTGTATATATATAAAAATGTGATTTTTATCGCTAAAGCCATTTGTTTAAATTCAAATAATATTCAACACATGAATTTCAACTCAACGAATGAATTGCAACTCAACACATGAATATTCGATATCGTTTGTATATATATATAAAAATGTGATTTTTATCGCTAAATCCATTTGTTTAAATTCAAATAATATTCAACACATGAATTTCAACTCAACTAATGAATTGCAACTCAACACATGAATATTCGATAAAGTTTGTATATATATAAAATGTGATTTTTATCGCTAAAGCCATTTGTTTAAATTCAAATAATATTCAACGCATGAATTTCAACTCAACGAATGAATTGCAACTCAACACATGAATATTCTATATAGCATATGTAAATAGTTTCAATGAATGAAAATTATTCTAACACGTAAATATTTCAGAAAATTTCGGCAGCATAACGGCAGGGTAGTTAAAACCGGGACCGTCCCTAGTACGGCTCCTCGCTCTACCTTAAAACCTCGCGGTTTTTGACAATGGGGATCATGCATCTAGTTCGCACGCATGCGGCATGTTTTATTTTCAATTCCACAATCCTATTCTATTTTGTTTCAACTACAAGAGGGTATTTTTCAACCACAAAGGTATTTTTCAACCACAAAGGTATTTTTCAACCATAATATCAACCACAAACAATTATTTCCAACCATTCGTCATACCATATAACATCACGTCTAACACAAGCAATAAATATCGTCCATGGTTTGTGGACGAGGGGAGTGTATATATATATATATATATATATATATATATATAGTATAATAATTCACTTGCATTTCATCACAATTCAAAGCATATATGTTTCAAACAACGCTTGTATAATTTATACATTGCTAATATAACTTATACAACACATGTACATGAGGCATACAATGCGTATATAATTTACATTTCGCTTGTATAATTTATACAACGCGATTACATTCACACAAATCGTTTAGATTCCTCACATTGGTTCTTGCGATGCTAAAAATCGTAGGAAGGTCAGAAAAATCCGCGGCTTCTTCTAGAATGTAGAGAGCCTCCTTGCGGTCACGATGTCTCCTGTTTCATCGAATTTCGTTGAAGAACGAAAAAGATATTATTTTTCAAAGTTTTGCAACGCTTTTAAAGTGTTAAAACAGTTTAAAATTAAATACCCCGTTAGTTTCCAAACCTGTTGAATTCTAGGTTTTGGTTTTTCTTTTGATTCGTAGCTCTATAGGACGATCAGGCTGTTGGACGTCGTCGAGGGAGGAAAGAGCTCTCCGGCGGTGGTTGTCTGAAGCGGTGCGACGGCGAATCCAAGCGGCGGTGGCTCCAGGAAGGGGGCGACTTTGAAGCGCTCGAACTCGTCGACGGCGGCTCTGTTGGTGGCGAGGCTAGGTCGGATGTGGAGAGGGGAGTACGGCGAGCAAAAGCCTCAACAGTGGTCGGCGGCGAAACGGCCTATGGCGATCGGAAAAAGGAGGGGAAGCGAGGAGCTACGAGAGTCGTTCGTCTCGTCTGGCGGCTTAGGGTTTTAGGTTTTTTTTTTTTTAAAGAAAATTTCCTATTGGTCGATATTTATAGAAAATTTTTAAATAGTGTTTTTGCAAACGGACTCCTTTTTAAACCCAATGACTGTCGCCCTAGCTAAATACCCCCATTCCGGACACAATGGGATATGTTTCGTTGGCCATTTCGACTGCTACAGTCAGTTATTTCTCAATTTAAAATATAAAACATTCGATATTTAATTTAAACGTGCATTTCAATTTGCCAGGGCCACAAACTGAATCGAAAAATTCCAGAAAAATAAATCTAGCTTTGTTTTGACGATACGGTCCTAACAAAACCAGTTTCGTCGAATTCTGAGCTCGTTTGAAAAACGGCCATTTTTAGGTCGACCCTTTTTAACAGAATTTGACCAAACACGTTATCTTTTGCCCTGCTCACATACTAGCTTCAAAAATTATGAAATTTGAAACTTAGCAATAATTTGACATCCCCTACCCAACAAAAGTGGTTTCGTCAAATTCCGAGGTCGTATGCAAAATCTCAATTTTCAAGGGCTATATATACTATATAGCGACCTTTCTGAAAATTCGTTTGACCATAACTTTTGATTTCCGTTATGAAATTTCGATTTTTCAGATTCGTTAGAAAGGTATTGATAAACAGATTTAAATATTTTCAGTTTCGTTAAAATCTGTTATATTTTCCACCCGGTACAGTCAGACAAAGTTTGTATTCAAAATTTCAAACTGCCCTATCATACCAAATTCTATAATTTATTGAAATATGCTATTTCAATCATTCAAATTTCCTGGTAATAACCTAATAAAAAAAAATTAAACTGGTTCACATTTTCCGGGTTATTACATGTGATCTGTCAAAACGATACGTTATGACCTCAAGCCTCACAATCTGGAAATGGTATAAAATCGGGTAGGTCGCATGGCTAAGTGGGTAGCTCCCAATTAGGCTATATTGTCACCTGATCTAGAGAAAATCCATTTGCTTCTTTAATCTATTTTGATGTTGTCCCTTTTGGGAAATGGTTGCTGATCCCAATCGTTGGTGATAATACATTTGATATACTTAAGCGAAATGAGTGTCCGGTCATGTTTAGACTAGGTTGCAAGATGTTCTTATTGAACCCTGTGGATTCCTCTCTTGAGATACACCATCGGAAGGTGGTCCCATATCTTGCTAGTTGGAATCCATTACCCAATAAGCACCCGTGGGTTTCGATTATATACTATATATGTGGAACATGAGATGAAAATGTTCCGCTAGATTGCTATTTAGTTGATGTAGACATTATTATAATATTAGAAGAATATTGATTTAAAAAAATGGTTTGGGTTATCGTAAGGTAAAAACCATCCCTATTTATGTGTGGATCGGTCTTACGATTATCCATTCTTTAAAAGGGATTTTAAAAGTTAAACCAAGTGGTTGGAGTTTACTCACACCAGTCCCATGACTGACCCAGAGTTTATTTATTTTTATTTTACCCTAAGCTCTTGGGTGCCTAAATTTGTACGGACAATCAAGTAGTCGGAATTTTACAGATATACTTGGAAGAGCTTGGAGCAGGAGGCTTCAGGATTTTATAGTTGTTTTTTATTTCCGCAGTGATGTTATGTGTTGTACTCTGAAATGGTATGTTTATACAGTTATAAGTTTGTATTTCAAAAGTTATGTTATATAATATATTTTATTCTTTACGCTATGAGATTCGTTTTTATTCTGATTCTGTTCTGTTGTGTTCTTCTTATTCTTCTATTCTAATTTTCTTTCTTTTTATTTCTCACCCTCTAACTTCTTTCTATTAATGATCTGATATGTTAAATGCCTAAATAGTTGAAATGGGATTTATGTCGATTTTTTTGGGTCGAAAATCCTAGATCGTTACAATAGTTGTTTAATTTTACATATAGTAGTTTAATATAAAACATTTCATTTGACCATGATGTACAAATTTATTGTTCTCCCCTAGGGCCAATTGATCGTTAAAATTAAGTTTCAATTTCACGAGTATGTATCATTTCAACTCGTATCGGATTTCATTGATATACATCTTTTCAACATATTTCTTAATTCAAATATTCGATGTCTACGTATACAATGTATCAGTTTATCATATTTCAATGGCATAGGGTGATAGGTGCACATCATAATCAATAACTATCAGTAGTAACATCCAACCAATCATCACGACACAATTAAAACACAACACAAATAATCAATACATGTCACAACGACGTCGGTTATCAAATGTCAATGAATATTTGGCAATTTAATTTCAGTTTTAAATAAATGTTAATTCAAATAAATGGAAATTAAACGACAATTCAAATTTAGTTCAGTTTAAACATATGTCCAATTTGCAAACAATCCATCAGACAATATTTTTCATACATATCAATTTAACATGTTTTGAGTGTCAATTAACAATTATAATCAATTTCGATATCATATTTTATTCCTAAATATCAGTTAAAACGAATTATAAAATCATGAATTCAATTTAACTTGCATAGACATCTTAGTATGTCATAGGTGGTTTAAAACTCTCACTTTTGATTTTGCGTGAACCTGAAACACAAACGAAAGCTAAAATTTTGACAGTCTCCAAATCCAAGCAAAGCAAATTCATGTCGTCCAGAATTTCGATACTAACCCAATGGATAAAACCGCATATCAATCTATGCTCATATGCAGAAGTTATTAACGTTAACACATTTGAAAATTTAAATAAATAAAACAAAGAGGGCACAAAATCCCTAACATGCACCTCATCCACTCTACCACTTCTCGCTCTGTATGATCTATGCTACAAACACCCTTAACAAACCCATTTCAACGCCAAAACTCGATTGTCGCCACAATGCCATGAACTGGAACCTCAGACCAACACCATTAGAAAGACTGCGTCAAGGTCTATCAACTGTACATCACCTAGTCCCCTTCAGCTCCTCCTAGAACATGCGCCGTCGCTGTGAAAAGTAAGTTTTTGAACCCTATAACTTAAAATCCTGCCATAACTATAGTCTATAGGTCATGAGACCACCACCAATGAACTCCAGATGCAAAACTCTACAATACTCATTCGGGCGATGTGTCGAAAATCGCCCGAATCAAAAATGCCTAATTTTGAACTGATTGATTTTGAATTTTAGAACTTTGAACGCAATTTCCATATGAATGGAGCATCGATTCCAAAAATAATTGGTAGATTTGAGTTGCATTAGTTGAGGCCTTTCCAACTACATATAATTCGATAGTGTTTGAAGACAAAAAAATTCAATATTTCTTTTACATAGTGTAGTCTTCTTTTTCTAGTAAGAAATTACGTGATTTGATAAGGAATGATAAGTCTGTGAAGTGAGATGAAATCTAGGGTTTAGGAAACCCCCCCTACACACACACACACACACATATATATATATATATATGGAATAATGTTTCTATTGGGCTATAGTGTTTACAACTGTCCAAAAGCCCGTTTCCACCGCTAAATCGGAGTCGTTCTATATATCGAAATATCAGATTTCAATATTTTTAAATGCAATGGAATTGTTGAAATTTATTAAACTCAATCATATTCATGTTTATTTTCTTATTACCGACTTAAATTTTAAATTATCGATCGTAATTGTAAATTAACGACCATAATTTATTTTTTTCGTAATTCATTTTTATTTTTTAATTTAGATCCCAATTATGTTAAAAACAAATATTCACTTTCTCAAAAATGTTATTTTAGTTACCTTAAAACACATATTTTATTTAATGCAAAATGCACGTGTTTTCAGTCGAATTCAATATTTCGGAGAGTAAAATGTCCAAATTTCACAAAAAAATACCGTTTTACCTAGAAAATTGTCTAGTATTTTTAGAATGAAAACGCCTAAGTTCTGACAAACGTTCAAATTTTCAAAACGATTTAATTCAAATTTAACTAAATTCAAAAACAGAACAAACTTGCATATTTTACTACAAAATTTATTCCTACGCTATGTTTTGTTATACGTATCTCAAATCATAAATTTCGAATTTTAATTCAAAACTTAAGTTATAACGTCAATTGCGAAATATCGGTTGTCGTTACTATACATCGATCGTATATATCGGTTTACATAAAACGAGTGAAAGTTGACGTTTTCACTGTAAAATTTACGAGATCAATCTTATTTAAAATTTTTTTTTTAGGGATCAATATTTTAATGTTTATATTATTAACCAATTTTATGTTAGTTTGGTCATTCAGGTTTTTGTTATTAAAATTAGACATATGTGTTTTTAACTTATATTCAGAATTCAATTTCATTCATTCTTAGATTTCAAAATAAATAAAATTTTAAATTCTTCAGTTAAAGTTCAATTAAACACATTAGCTGTTGCAATTTATGTTATTTTGCAATCATAAAATGCACATGTCCCTATCTAATGTAAAAGATTAGATGGTCTATTTATTCAGTCGGCCTATTATTTATGCAAATATGCTTATGTCATACGTCCAAATGTATGCAGATATCCTAAAAATAATTGATAATTCTATATGCGTGCATCATCCATAACCTATATGGAACATCTAAATCGACCTGCTTAGTTCTTCCAATCCGCACATGAGTCGACTAGGAAAACCAGTGCAAAGACTTTTGGAGAAAGAAATTAAAGGGTAAGAAAGAAGGTCTAGAATAAAAGAAAGAAGAAAACAACATCTAAATCAGAGTAGATATTGTTGGATCTAGATTAACCCTAGAAGGAGTGAATAGGGTTTATTACAATTTATCGCTGAGTTCAAATCTTACGGGATATTAAAATAATAATCAGAACAGATAGCAGTAGAGAATATAAATGTAGAAAGTAAATGACGCACAGATATACCCAACTTTGGCAAGATCCTACCTAATACTGCATTCCTAAGGTTTCTACTAGGTAATATAACTCTCTTACAAGACCACGTAAACTCGTGAATCCCTCACTTCTATTCTAATCCTATGCTCAAAATCCTAGCCTGATCTGTATCCCCTAGATCAGATTTTCTCCTAGCTACAAACCTATAGCGGGTATACCCTAGTTTTTACAGACTCTAGTAAATTGCCTAGATTTTACAGACTCTAGAAAACTGATCGACATTTACAAAAGAAAGTAAAAATAATATAGAATAGAAAACTATTGTACGTTCAATCTTTAGCGGAAAGAAATGAATCTCTTGTGGCTTCAATCTCTAGTGGCTTGCATTTTCGATTGTATGTTCTCTGATTTGGGAATTTGTGGGATCGAATTCTAGATGAATTTGTAAGTAATCTGAAAATGATTTCTCTGTTCTTCAATTTGCTGCTTTTGGTTTCGATGGTTATCATTGATGAAATTGGTGTGTATTTATAGGGTAACTCGAAAACCCTAACATAGCTTTGATTTCAATATGACTTGCTTAGATTTTTCCTGATTCTCCTTCTGATTTCCTTGAATGAATTCGGCCTTGATGAACCTAGTCGAGTTTGTGAACCAATGTGAATTTGAAAATAATATTTGATTCCAGAGACACTATTTGCCCCATTTAAAAAGATTTTTCTCTAGCACATTGAAACTGCATGCTAATTTTTGGAAAGAGATTCAACTGAATTTGCCCAAAACAGGAAACATGATTTCTGGGAATGAAAATGAATATTGCTCAAAAAATGTTGTCCTTGAATAATTCCATTATTACTTGCTTGATTTGTTGAATTAAATTTTGAATTATTCTTTGCCCAAAAACTAAAAATTCTGAAATGAAATTAAAGGCCATGAATACCCTGTTCATTCATGGAAAATGATAATTGGTTTTCTGCTCATCCTTAAAAATATCTTGTCGAAACGTTTCTTCTTTTATCATAAATTGATAAACACTTGCATGCTGATTTTGAACACCTACCAAATATGCTTTTACTGTGAGCATTTATCATAGGTTCATGTAACTTGGTGTACACTGATTTCTCTGTCCTTTCTTGGGCTTGTACTTTATTGTTGCCATGAATTATAAAAAAAACTGGTATGGAAAATCTAAAATTGTTTTGACCTTCTACGTCACATAGCTGACCTGAGTATGAAAGGCACCATTACCTTACTAAAATTTCTGTCCATTTCTTTGACTAATGAACAGCTTGTAGTTGGCATGAGTTCTCTATGATGATTTGTATGGTGCCACAAACATTTTAGCTGAACTATATGTGTACTTCATTTTAAAAATTTCTGAACCATTTTATGTCACCACTTTGAACTTGCTGAGCTATGTCTTGCTAGCTTCAAAACTGTGTTTGTGCATGCACTGTTTACTTTTTCCAAACATCTGAGTTGTGTAATTGGCATCTATGTTGACAGTGTGAATCATGAACTTGCTGTGTACATTTTTGTTAGCTCGCCCATTACTGTTTCACTATATTGCCATGATCATTGTCTTGTGCACCTGGATTTTGGTTTGTCTTGTTGTATGTGTGTATCATCCATTTGGGTATGTTGAGATGAATAGTTTTAACTATGAAACTTGTGATAGCCCCTGATATACTTGTGCATGCTTGAAAATACTTGACTCATCTTCAATTTTCTAATCATGCTGCTAAGCTACCACTACTATCACTACTTTGTGTCTTCATGCATATTTTGAACATTAATTTAAAGAAGAAAAAGAAACTGGCCTAGATTGATTTTTTGAACTATTTTTGTGCTCGACCCTTTTATGTACTTGCTTCACTTGTGCCATTGCTTTCTTGGCTTGATCCATTTCTACTTGTCTTGCATCAACATGCCACTGGCTCGACCGTGTTGGAAATTTCAACTTACTTGTACACTTGCGAAAATCGGTTGCTTCATTTATTTTCTCATGACTGTGTATACTTGAACTTGCCTTTTGGACATATGTGCATACACTTGTGTCCACGTTTGTTTCATGCTGCATCCTTGAACCTATTGCTGGCTTGTAGCACACTTTGATTTGTTTGTAGTTGCACCTGAATCTTTCATTGTTGTTTCACCATTGTGTACATTGTATGCATGTTTACATATAGGTATATATACATGTATGTGTGTGTGTGTGTGTGTGTGTATATATATGTGTGTGTGTGTGTGTCTGTGTATCTGTGTGACTATTCGAAAGACAGATATGAATACTTATATCAGCAGACTACAACATCTGAGTTGTTTCTGTTTGGAATCAGCTAATTTTGACGCTGGTTCTGATCATCAAACAAGTGTAGTGTGTTGAGGCTGATATGTGAGCACTAGAATTATACAATCTGCCTTGTGGTATTTACAGTGTATCACCATGAATATCACAAGTTGTCTAGACTAGATGGATGGATTTATAAATCAGATCAAGTCATGAAAAATGATGAGTAACACACCAAAAATTTTGAGACAAATAAATTTTTAAAATAAAAGTTATATCTGCTAGAATATAAAATTATTTATGTTCCATTTACTATCTCTGTTTTTCTGTGATAGGTAAGCAGAAGACTGGACTGACTGATCTGACTAGCAGGCGACAAAGGACATAAGTATTTGAGTGTAACTGTATATGAGTGAATCTGAATGTTTGTATAATTGAGTGACAGAGTGAAGTAATGTAGTGAGGAATATTGTATGAAATAAAGTTGATTGTACTGTATTGTATTTCAATTAAATGTACAAATAGTGGAGTTATAAATTTTGTACTGGTAAGATATTGAAATAAAATATTCTATTTAAATAAAATACTATTTGAATATTTGAATTCGTGTACAGTCGTATTCTATTTAAATATTAATATTATATTCATGTCTATGATGTACTATAACAGTACAACAACAAACACATTTATAATAATATATATTTGGTTGTTACCATCAAAAAAAATCATATAATTGTTATATACAACAACGTTATATACAACAATCTCCCCCTTTTGATGATAACAAACAAATAAAAGATTTTGTGCACAGTAATTGTGTTTGGCAGTGAATTATTGAACTCCCCCTATTTGAATGCTCCCCCCAACAACAGAAACCCCCCCTACAAATATGCATGAGTGAAAAGAATGAAAATTGAATGGAATTTTCAGTATTAAAATATTTATATAATATTCACTCATAAATCAAAATCTCAACCCATTCTTCCCATATTGTTATCATCAAAAGGATCAGAAGAAAAAAATGATGAAAATGGACTAAAATATAATTTCAGCTTAAGAGGAAGAACGGTCATCGTAAATCTTAATCAGTCAAACAAAAATCATAATACTCTAAGAACTAGAAACAAATTTCACATTTTAGAATGATGGATTTACGATGAAATTTATAAAAATGGAGAGAGTTTTAAAAATATGAATTCTAATTATTTTCAAATAAGATTTTGTTAAAAAGTGAGCACAAAAACAGTGATGGATTTGGACTACAATTATGAATTCAATTCAAGTGACGCTATCATATAATCTCAAATCCCAATGGCTATCAATCAACAAATCATAATACATCATAAGATATTGACACATTTCACACATTAGAAAATGGATTGATAGGCTGGTTTTTAACACAATGGAGAATTTCATATTAATTTCTATTTATAGCAAATTATTTCCTCATCTTTTATTTTTATTTAAGACCACACTGACCACGCAAAACCAGAGCTTGGATTTTTAAAAGAGGTCAGTCGCAACTTAAATTATAGGTTATCTCTAAACCATACATGACCAGAGCTTGGATTTTTAAATGAGGTTAGAGAAACACTTATGTATAAATTATATTTGTCATTTTCTAGTTAAAAAGATAAACTTCTCAGTATATAAAACCAATATGGATGATATAAATGTGGTAGGTACAGAAGTGGTTTGTGAAATAAATTTCTAAACTAATCATATTATGAAATATGCTCAACTGTATCGGGATCATTGAAAATTTTCAGTTATCACTAATTCTAAAAAATAACATAGTCTCATTTCAATCACAAATATTTCCACTGTTTACTCAAGATGATTTTAAAAATATTAAACTCTCCACATTAATATAAAATCATGATGAATGGAAGAATGATGATCAACTAAGAGGATGTCCGTGAAATAAACACCAATTCAAAGATATTATAAAAACTATTCAATCATCATGAAAATATAAATAAAATCTTCTCTTGTTGTGAAATATATTGCAGTCACAACTCATTACAATTTCAAATTCTGATAATAATTTTGATGAATTCTAAATACAGTTCAATTTGGATATAGATTTCAATTTCTGAATGAATAACCAATAATTAATTTTTAAATGGAAAATCAATTACAAGAGGGATTTATGAAGCATTTATACAAGGCCACATGGATATAAAAAAATATATACAAAAAAAATTCAGCATTTCCATACTGATACCACTTGTTGTCTATAAACAAGGATTTTTAAAATGAGTGGCTAATAAGGGTATCTCAGTCAACAAAAAACAATCATAAAGTCCGAGCATACAAGACTAATAAATTAAGCATATTAATTTCATCTATCAGAGCAGCAAACAATTTCAATCAAAACAAGCAGTCATCAAAAACTTTTTAAAAAGTGATTCCTTTATCAGAGCAGCACAAACAAATGATTTCAAAGCAGACTTGTCAAGAGGATGTTTCACAGATATTTCTAATGGTCACAAAAGATGATTCACGATCTAAGATTAAAAATGCAGTTTATTTGAAATCATTTGGAGGAATATGAAAATATCAAGATTCAATGAATCGATCACACCAGATTATAAATTTCAAATTCAAGATTCATGTGAGATTCACGAATTGATAATTTCAAATGATTTCAAACAAAACAAACATTCAAAACAAATGTTCTTGAAGTAACATTGAGTTTTAAGACTTGTTTTTCAAAAGAAATTTTCAAATTATTTCTGACAAGCATAAGAATTATTTTCAAAACATTTACATCGAGCTTGAGAGATATTCATGATCCACAAATAAAATGGTTTATTTGAAATCACTTGAATCAATGTAAAGTTTTGAGATACAATGAATCAATCACACAAGGTTATTAACTTCATATATAAGCAGTGTGCGAGATTCAAAATATCAAATATTTCAGATGATTTCAAACGAAAAAATATCTAGGACAGATAATCATGAATAACAATGAATTTCAAGATGTAAGCAATGATTCAAGTCAAAATGTTTTCAATTCAGAAGTAATCAAGTCAATCTAAAAATTAGTGAAATTATCACAACTGAGAGGCAGAAGTGTGCTGTAATGAGTATAATATTTCAAGCCTTTCCAAAATAAATTAGAAGAAACTCAAAACAACAGAGGTGTGCATAATTTCATTAAATATTCAGATCTTCAAAATTTTAGAATTCAAATTAACGGTGTTCAGGATATGACAGGAATATATCAACACTGTTACAAATCCATGAATAAGAAAATAAACTTCAAATCAATTGTAGATAAATAAATATGAATTAAAGATCTGGAAATTATTAAAACATCAGAGTTTTATACAGATAAAGCGAATTTCTAGAAGATCATAAATACTGCAACTAGAAGTAAAGAAAGCACAAGAGAAATTACAATGATATGACAGTGACAAATCAAATCAGAAAAATCAAAGAAAAATCTGGAAGGGGTAGAAGGATAAATACACAAAGATTTTAGGTCATACCTGAAATCTATGTAAATCAGAATTTCTAATTCATCACAATCTTGGGCTAAGGAACTCTGAATGATACAGAAATATGGAACAGCTTGAATTCAATTTCCTTTTAGCAAAGAAGTTCCTCAGCCTCCTCCGGTACCTAACAGTTTAGGGAATCGAGTTGTCTAACAAAATTTGTAAAACCACTCTGAAATGTGTTCATGACTTTCAGTGCCCAAGCCTGTTTGTATAGCAACCCATTCGAATCAATTAGAGTACACTTAGGAACCTAAATTCGTTTAGTTTTTCTAAAGTTCATTTTATTTCTTTTTTGGTCCATAATTGTTTAACTGGATTGTTTCTAAACAAATTCTCATTTTTCTTTCGATTTAATAATCCTTTGAAATTATTTAAATTCAAATTCTCAAAAGGAATATTTCCAAAATGATTTGAAGGATTTTTAAAATCATTTGATCTTCTCTTTTCAAACTCATCAGTTTTTCCAAAGCCGAGTCCACTTTTATTTCCTGATGAAAATTGATTTTTAAACAACATATTCAAAGATTTTTTACTGTTAGAAAATTTATCCAATGTTGTTTCAAGTTGTTGAATTTTAGTTTTAAGATCACCGTTTTCTTTCATTAAATCTGAACAATGATTTTTAGTGACCTTACGTCTTTCAAAATCAGATTTCAAAACCAAATTTTTATCTTTAAGCAATTTTAATTCTGGCTTGGGACTCGGCAATCTCAGATCCAAAATTATCTTGTTTTTCAGATGCAGATTTTTCAAATCTTTGAATTTTCACAATTTCTTTTTCATGCTCTGTAACACCACATATTTTCTATGAACATAAGAGCAACAAAATGAAGTATAATTAAAATTTAAAATAAGAATCTTAGGAAACGGGTTACGCCATTGTGTTCGTCTCGGAATTCTGGTTGAGATAGAGTCTGAGTTTGTGTGAATTGGACTTCGTATGAAGAAGTTATGGCCTTCCGAAGTTTCAGAAATTTAAAATAATATAAACAGCTCAGAACAAAGTTTTAAAATTCGAATTCAAACGCAGAGGAAGGCTGGGCGGGAAAACTCCCGCCCATGACCAGGTGGACCTGGGGGTCGACTGGGGTGTCGACCTCCCAGGGACCAGGTCGACCATAGTGCCGACTTGGGGGTCGACCTCCCTGGTCGAGCCTGGTGTGTGTGCGCGCGATTTTGAGGGTTGTGACGTGTTTGGACGGACCTGTTTAGTTCTAAGGTTAGTCTAAGGGCCTAAATGAGTTCCTACACCTATAAATACACCCTAAGACCTAACCTAATTGATAAAAAATCATTCTTATACCAAAATGCTGCTGGACTTCCTCTTGATCATGGCCGTCGCTCTCTAAACATTTCTCTTAGCCTCCAAACTCAATTCAAACTAGAGACTAAAGCTCCTACAACGATTCTACAACAATTAAAGTTCTCTCTTTAACCACGGAAGGCAAGTACCGTTATTTTCCGATATGAAATTTAATTATGATCCAAGCATGATAATGAATCCGAATCTGAGAATATGCGTAATTCTATTTATCAGATCAGTTTTTCTGTGTTTGTGGATCTATTTTATTTATATTGTTGTGACTGTTCTGTATCCCTTTCTCCCTTCTTCCTTTTTGTTTTATAGCCAGGCTATTATGAGCCCGAGCCAAATCTCATAAGAGATGAACGCACAAATGCTAAATGTTGGGGAAAATATTGAATGATGCATAATTGGATATAACTGATTTTGTGACTGATTTAAGAACACAACATATATTGTAAATTAAGATCTAGATCTAGGCATACTATGTATGACGGTCCAGGATTGTATAATATCATATGACTTGTAATTTGTGGACATAATGCATGTTATAATTCAAGATCCGCTTTTTGAGGAAATAATACAAGTTGAATTTAAGATCTAGATTTGGGGGCATATTTTATATGACAATTTGTGACTTGGAAGAAAAATGATTGGTGGCTTAGGCCTGAAAAACCTATATTAAAATAGAGGTGACTATTAATGTGTATACGCCTAATTTGGATTTTTGGATATTTGACATATGCGGTAATAAAAGGCTAGAATTTGGCATAGTTTATATTATGCACCATGGTTTTGGGGTTTTGGGAATATTCTGTACTATGCAAGTTTAACTAAAATATGGGGGCATAAGTACGTTGTGAATTATGACCATAATTTGGGCATGTAGATTTATAGGCTTAATTTATAATTAAGCAAGATATGTTAATAGAACTTTAGAGAGATGATTTAACTGCCTAATCTGCTAAATTTGATTGAAACTGAATAATTGTAATTTGGGTATGTAATCTGTAGGCTCGATCTAAAACTAAGCAAAACATGTTAATAGAACTTTTGTGTAATCTACCGTAACTTGTAAAGAAGTTTAATCTGTTAAATGGACATAATTAGTCTGATATTGGCAAAATCTGTAAAAGATGAACATGGCTAACTCGAGGTTGGACTGAGTTTGTGGTGTAAGACTTGCTGGAACCGCCCGGCACATCCAGCAACTGCAAACAATAGGGTCCAATGTGAGAAGTAAGTCATAATGTGCCTAAACCCGGGGTTAGACTGAGCTGTGGTGTAAGCCTGACCTGAACCGCCCGGCACGTCCAGCAACCACAACAATAGGTCAAATATGAGAGGTTGGGGTGCATTAATAATTAATTAATGCTAATGACACATGCTAAGTATGGGAGGGTTAGGATAATGACAGTTAACCAATATGACACCTGATCTGTCATTCTGTGGACCCATTAATCTGTATGTCTAATCTGAGAACTAGTTAATCTGAACTCTGTACATCTAAAATCTACAAATCTGAATCTGAAAACTGTTAGTCTGGGGACACAAGGTTAGGAGGGGAAATTACTTGTGTCATCTGTTGTATGAGTCCCATATTAGTCAGTAACCCTTTCTGGTATCAAAACTATGACCCAACAGTAGGTAGGGTCCGGGCATGCTTACTGAACTAATTATAAGCGGTTCATTCTGATAATGGCAAGGGGTGTTGATGGTGCATTCCAACCGGGTCATGTGCGTGCATGGACCCAGCCTGCTCTGGGGAAGTTAAGACGCCGTGACATCTGTAAATAGGTCTGTGTCTCTCCGTAGGTTGCTACTGTAGGGAGTGTTACACCCTACTGTGGGGCCGACATAGGGTATTTATGTATTAGGGTGCCGATCGCTTGGGATAGAATTTAGGGTACACCCAATTCCATCAGTTTCTGTTGGGGTGGTAAAGGCCCATTAGTTGGGGTGGTAAAGGCCCATTTACTAGAATTTTATTTCTGTATCATCTGTTTCTGTTGGGGTGGTAAAGGCCCGTTAGTTGGGGTGGTAAAGGCCCATTTACTAGAATTCTGTTTCTGTATCATCTGTTTCTGTTGGGGTGGTAAAGGCCCATTACTAGAACTCTGTTTTTGTACCGTATGTTTCTATTGGGGTTGTAAAAGCCCATTTCTAGCATTCCGTTTTTATGAGGATTATTCTATTTCTGTTTAAGTTTAGAAGTTAGGGTAACACCTAATCCTGTTATACTAGTATTAATATAGAGAAGTGAAAAATAATAGCTTATATCACTTTGTTTCTTCTGTTTAACCTAAGTATGTTTGTTACTTCTGTTGTTGTTGTTGTTGTCCCTTATCCAGTTTTATTTGCATGCCATGTCATTATTATCTGTTCATAGCCGAAAATCACTGGACTTGCCAGACTTTTTGTCTGACCCATGTTGTCTCGCCTCTTTTTCTTCCGTTCCCCCCCCCCCCCTCCCCAGGTTTTCAAGAAGGGAATACTCTAGCTCGATCCGGATTTCTTCTGCTTAAGTTGCTTAAAGTATGGCTTGTCTTCTGTGGGGATTATGATTTTAAAGTTTTTGTGCTCTAACGGGTTTTTGTATAAGACTGATACATGTGTACTTGAGTTTTGACGTTGTGGAAAGATGTAGCCAAACTTATTTCTGTTTCTGATGTAATAAAGTTATAATTTCTTTTCAAGTACTATTTTATGTATCTGTCTTGTATGTTTATGTTCTGTTCACTTATAATACTTCACCAAAATTAAGGCATTCCCTTTGTGAGTGACCTTAACGGAGGGTGGGTGTTACACTTGGTATCAGAGCTGAAGATTACCAGATTAGACAAAAGTTTTGAAAAATATTTTTTTTTCAAAAAAGGTTTTAAAAGGAAGTATTTTCAAAAGGAAAATTTATTTTGAAAAACATAGTCCCTAAAGCCATATATCTACCTTTTGATCCTCTGTTTGAATCTTTGTTTCCTTCTTTCCTGAGTTTCCGGGGCTCCAGGCTTTCTGGGAGGTAGCCTCATCGCGACATGGTTCTGTAGGCTTGATGAGACTACGACACCTGTCAAAGGGCAAATAAGCACCCAACTTCCATCTGTAGCCGCAATAGTTTCACCTGCGGCTAATTTTCTTTCGAGCTTTGTAGGATTTTCCGTGCGATGAAGGCATCTTTCAAGGGACTTGTCAACGTGTTACACAAGGATAGTAAAGATGAGAATGAGGGAGTTTGGCTAAGAAGCACAACCCAAGGATGTGAAACTCATGGATATGAGCTTAGTTCACAAAGGAGACAAAAGAAGGATGAAAAGCCAAGGAATAAGGAAGAGAAAAAAATGTTTTACTTGTGGAAGATCAAGTCATCTGAACAAGGATTGTAGCAAGATGAAGGGCGCTTGCTTCAACTATGGTGAAATGGGACACTTCACTAGGAACTTCCCGAAGAAACGAGGACAAAGACAGAGGACATGACCTACTTCTAGAAGGCAGGCGAATGCTCTCGTGGTTGGTGGATAGGATAGAAGTAGGAAAATTTCTGTAGAAGGTTTAATTTCCTTATATGATCATTGAGTGTAACTATTTCTGATTCTGACATCATGGTTTTGTAGTTGAGTCTCTGCGCTTTAATGCTAGTCTTGTTTCCGATCCCGCTATAATCTCAAACCCCATAAGGGTTACGACTCATCTATATGTGATAAGTTGGGATTTGAGGATATATGGGTTCGGCATTAAAGTTGACTATGACGCATGCATTCTGAGTTTTCCGGGGTATGGTGGAGTTTTATCTTGCTCGGTTTTCTTAGAACCATCTGATAATCTGATCTATACCGGTAGTCTGTAAGTATCTGAATATTTCTGAAAAGGATAGGGGTTTTTACTCGTAGCCTAGAGTAGAATTCTAGTTTGGACATTATTAGTAGGAGTGATTCTCTGAGTGTCAATATGATGTTGATTTCGGTCCTCGGGGTTGATACTTAGGGAAATATTCTCTTAAGCAATGTTTAATGGGAATAGAGCTTTTGTTTTAATCGTACTCGCTTCCATCACTCGACTGTATCCTATCGATCGAGTCTTCGATCTATAGGTAGGAATCCTATGGATGTAAACATGTGTTTGAGACATGTTATGTTTGATGGTTGCAAGTGGATGCAAGTGGTTGCTAGTGGTTGCTCGTGGACGCATATACACACACTAGGAAATAGATCGGCTCAAAAACACTCTCATACTGCATATGGTTGTGTGTGCAATTATAAAATTTTTATGGATGCAAAATGGTTGACTCAGCACATGGATGTTGCATATGAATGAATGGTTGCGCACTCATATAGAGATAATATGTATCAAACAGGAAAAATTGCATACATGTTGGACGCATGGAACTAACATAATTCGTATTAAGGAGGTCAGCTGAATCAGTAGACCGCCTGATCTTTGCATTACATAAGAGACATATACACACACTTTTGCATATGTTCATACAACATTAGAAGTTTTCTAAGGACAATGGATGCTTGTGGATGATGACTGAGTAGATGGGTGATTTGACGGTAGGACGTATTCTTCTCAACTTGAAGATTTTGGGGACGAAATCCTTTAAGGAAGGGAGAATGTAACACCCTGTATTTTCTGTGAGCATAAGAGTAACAAAATTAAGTATAATTAAAATTTAAAATAAGAATCTTGGGAAATGGGTTATGCCACTGTGTTCATCTTGGAATTCTGGTTGAGATAGAGTCCGAGTTTGCGTGAATTGGACTTCGTATGAAGAAGTTATGGCCTTCTGAAGTTTCAGAAATTTAAAATAATATAAACAGCTCAGAACAAAGTTTTAAAATTCGAATTCAAACACAGAGGAAGGCTGGGTGGGAAAATTCCCACCCGTGACCAGGTCGACCTAGGGGTTGACTGGGGTGTCGACCACCCAGGGACCTGGTCGACCATAGTGTCGACCTGGGGGTCGACCTCCCTGGTCGAGCCTAGTGCGTGTGTGTGTGAATTTGGGGGTTGTGACGTGTTTGGACAGACCTGATGAGTTCTAGGGTTAATCTAAGTCCTAAATGAGTTCCTACACCTATAAATACACCCTAAGACATAACCTAATTGATAACAAATCATTCTTACACCAAAATGCTGCTGGACTTCCTCTTGATCATGGCCGCCGCTCTCTAAACATTTCTCTTGGCCTCCAAACTCAATTCAAATTTGAGATTAAAGCTCCTACAACGATTCTACAACAATTAAAGTTCTTTCTTTAACCATGGAAGGCAAGTACCGTTATTTTCCGATATGGAATTTAATTATGATCCTAGCATGATAATGAATCTGAATCTGAGATTACGCGTAATTCTATATATCCGATCTGTTTTTCTGTGTTTGTGGATCTATTTTATTTATATTGTTGTGACTGTTCTGTATCCCTTTCTCCCTTCTTCCTTTTTGTTTTATAGCCAGGCTACTATGAGCCTGAGCCAAATCTCATAAGAGATGAACGCACAAACGCCAAATATTGGGGAAAATACTGAATGATGCATAATTGGATATAACTGATTTTGTGACTGATTTAAGAACACAACATATATTGTAAATTAAGATCTAGATATAGGCATACTACGTGTCACGGTCCAGGATTGTATAATATCATATGACTTGTAATTTGGGGACATAAGGCATGTTATAATTCAAGATCTGATTTTTGAGGACATAATACATGTTGAATTTAAGATCTAGATTTGGAAGCATATTTTATATGACAATTTATGACGTGAAAGAAAAATGATTGGCGACTTAGGCCTGAAAACCCTATATTAAAATAGAGGTGACTATTAATGTGAATACGCCTAATTTGGATTTTTGGATATTTGACATATGCGGTAATAAAAGGCTAGAATTTGGCATAGTTTGTATTATGCACCATGGGGTACTATGCAAGATTAACTAAAATATGGGGGCATATATATGTTGTGAATTATGACCATAATTTGGGCATGTAGATTTATAGGCTAAATTTATAATTAAGCAAGATATGTTAATAGAACTTTAGAGAGGTGTTTTAACTGCCTAATCTGCTAAATTTGATTGAAACTAAATAATTGTAATTTGGGTATGTAATCTGTAGGCTCGGTCGAAAACTGAGCAAAACATGTTAATAGAACTTTTGTGTAATCTACTATAACTTATAAAGAAGTTTAATCTGTTAAATGGACATAATTAGTCTGATATTGGTAAAATCTGTAAAAGATGAACATGGCTAACTCGAGGTTGGACTGAGTTTGTGGTGTAAGACTTGCCGGAACCGCCCAGCACATCCAGCAACCGCAAATAATAGGGTCCAATGTGAGAAGTTAGTCATAACGTGCCTGAACCCGAGGTTAGACTGAGTTGTGGTGTAAGCCTGCCCGAAACCGCCCGGCACGTCCAGTAACCACAACAATAGGTCTAATGTGAGAGGTTGGGGTGCATTAATAATTAATTAATGCTAACGGCACATGCTAAGTATGGGAGGGTTAGGATAATGACACTTAACCAATATGACACCTGATCTGTTATTCTATGGACCCATTAATCTGTATGTCTGATTTGAGAACTAGTTAACCTAAACTCTGTACATCTGAAATCTGTAAATCTGAAATCTGAAAACTGTTAGTCATGGGACACAATGTTAGGAGGGGAAATTACTTGTGTCATCTGTTGTGTGGGACCCATATTAGTCAGTAACCCTTTCTGGTATCAAAACTATGACCCAAAAATAGGTAGGGTTCGGGCACCCTTAGTGAACTAACTATAAAGGGTTCATTCTGATAATGGCAAGCGATGTTGATGGTGCATTCCAACCGGGTCATGTGCGTGCATGGACCCGGTCGGCTTTGGGGAAGTTAAGATGCCGTGACATCTGTTAATAGGTCTGTGGCTCTCCGTAGGTTGCCACTGTAGGGTGTGATACACCCTACTTTAGGGTCGACACAGGGTATTTATGTATTAGGGAGCCGATCGCTTGGGATAGAATTTAGGGTACACCTAATTCCATCTGTTTCTGTTGGGGTGGTAAAGGGCCATTAGTTGGGGTGGTAAAGGCCAATTTACGAGAATTCTATTTCTGTATCATCTGTTTCTGTTGGGGTGGTAAAGGCCCATTAGTTGGGGTGGTAAAGGCCCATTTACTAGAATTCTGTTTCTGTATCATCTGTTTTTGTTGGGGTGGTAAAGGCCCATTAGTTGGGGTGGTAAAGGCCCATTACTAGAACTCTGTTTTTGTACCGTATGTTTCTGTTGGGGTGTTAAAAGCCCATTTCTAGCATTCTGTTTTTATGAGGATTATTCTTTTTCTGTTTCTGTAACTGTTTAGAAGTTAGGGTAACACCTAATCCTGTTATACTAGTATTAGTACAGAAGTGAAAAATAATAGCTTATATCACTCTGTTTCTTCTATTTAACCTAAGTATGTCTGCTACTTCTGTTGTTGTCGTCTCTCATCCAGTTTTATTTCCATGCCATGACATTATTATCTGTTCATAGCTGAAACTCACTGGAATTGCCGGACTTTTTGTCTGACCCTTGTTGTCTCACCTCTTTTTCTTCTGTTCCCCCCCCCTTTCAGGTTTTCAAGGAGGGAATACTCTAGCTCGATCCGGATTTCTTCTTCTTAAAGTTCTTAAAGTATGGCTTGTCTTCTTTGGGTATTATGATTTTAAAGTTTTTTTGCTCTAAAGGGTTCTTGTATAAGACTGATACATGTGTACTTGAGTTTTGATGTTGTGGAAAGATTTAACCAAACTTTTTTCTGTTTCTGATGTAATAAAGTTATAATTTCTTTTCAAGTACTATTTTATGTATCTGTCTTGTAAGTTTCTGTTCCGTTCACTCATAGTACTTCACCAAAATTAAGGAATTCCCTTTGTGAGTGACCTTAACGGAGGTGGGGTGTTACATGCTCTTTCAAAACTGATTCAAATTTCTTTAAATTTTGATTTTCAAAAACTTTATGTTTGGAAATAAGATTATCCAACTCCTTTTGCAAAGCATCTCTTTTATAAATTAGCTCTTCCTCATTTTGTTTTAAAACCATTAACTCTTTTTCAAATTTCTGAAGATTTTTATTAAGATGGGCTAAATCATATTTCAAATCGAAACAGTTCTTGCAATCAGAGTTTTTATGTTTTAATTCCAACATATTATATTTGTTAATCAATTCATGATTTTAAGATTTCTGATGTTTGTTTTTCCATTTGAGTTTATCAACAAATTTAGTTAACTCAGTACACATATAGACTAAGTCTTTGTATGACAAATCTTCTGTTTCATCATCTGTTGGGTCTCGATCATCTGAATTTCTATCTATATAGCCCGATAGACACAAATCTGAGTCTTAGTTGTCATTCTGGGGTTTTGAGTAGCTTTTGTCAGTCTTTCCATACATTGTATTGAGAGTATCCCAGATTTCCTATGCAGACAAACAGTGGGTGTGACATCCCACGTCTGTTAATGTCACTTACAAAGGTAATGCATTAATTTTCGTGAAGCATTGTAGGTAAACAGAATAGAAACATCACAAGGAAGATATAAAAACACAGCGGAATTTAAAACTTCATAATAGCATCATGGTCCAAACCAATCACAACATAAGTCTGAAATACTGAAAACCCAATAGACCAAGTTAAAACATCTGAGTTGTTCCAAAATTATTATCAGAGAACATAATATATAAAAAGTAGCATAGTCTAGCATAGTCCAACATATAGCCTTAGAAGCAAAGTAAAGAGATCGAGCAGTACATCAAAGCAAGTCCAAACAGGAAGAAAGATGAATCTAAGTCAAGCCTTATTATTTCCTCCCTAAGCACCAGCGGGGGGAGGGGGAGGGGGGACGGAAGAGAAAGAAGACGAAACAAAAAGGGTCAGACATAAAGTCTGGCGAGTCCAGTACTTTTAGTATATAAATAAATAAAAGCATCATGGCATGTATACAAACTAGATGAAAGAGATGACATGTAAAGAAAAACTGATAGGATAAACACAACAGGATATATACATCTACGTATGTCTATATACATCTGCGCCGTTACTAGTATGTCCAAACAGAAATGATCCCTCACACTAATAGATGGTAGTCAAGGTGTACTCTAGTGACAAAATTAATCCAACCCCACTAACTGATAGTGTCCCACGAAATGATGGTTGTCCCACAAGCATTCCTAGACATACCATTGCTCCTATCCCAATCGATCGGCTCCCTATCTGGTAGATACCTTGCGCTAGACCCACAGTAGGATGTATCACTCACTACTGTGGCTACCCCGCTAACCGTGAAAAATGCACAACCATATCTACTGATGTTACGGCATCTTAATCTTCCCAAGCCGGAACCATGCACACACATGAATCCATCGGAACCTGCGCCGCTAACACCCTCTCATATTTGAACCTCTTACAATCAATTCAGTAAGCGTGCCCTTTCCCTGACCTAGTTCGGGTGCTATGTATGATACTAAAATGGGCTACTGATTGATAACGGTCCCACATAACTGATGCAAGCTACCCTTCCTAGAATTGCATCCCCACTACTAGGATTTCCACTGGTTATGCCTAACAAGATTACATTTCCCCTGTGTGCACTACAAGTTAAGTTCGTAGTTTTATATAAGTTTTCTTAACCTCTTTCACTAATTCAGGTAAATCCACTTAACCCCTTCTTATTTTCTATCATGTCCATGTAATTACTCATGTCATATCCTGGTTAAGTGTTCTGATTTTTTCATTATTTATTCATGTCTAATTTATGTACCAGACCTCCAACATTAACTCGATTACTTGTGATTAGCGGATATACCGGGCGGTTTCGAGCAGACTTCTATCACAAGTTGGACTTAACCTCTTGTTGTAGCACCATTTCATGTATATTCATGCCTCGACCTCCCATACTAGATTAACTATTTGTGGTTGTTGGATATGCCGAGTAGTTCCGGGCAGAGTTCTACCATAAATACAATCTAACGTCGTGTCGTAAGCATATTCATTCTTAACCAATTGTTTATGTTCATTGTAGGTTATGCCCAAATATCCCAAAACAAGCTATTCCCATAATTCCCATACAAGTTATGCCCCAAATTTACCATTTTCCCCATCGTTCCCAATTTCGTACGTTCGTGCAATATCCACAATTTGGCCTAGGGTCGATGGTAGCCTGGCTGTAAAAATAAAAAGGGAAGGAGAAAGGGAAGAGAAAAAGAATAGGCATAATAACAACAAGTATATGACAATGAAATAGATCATAATGACCAGATAGGCATATAATAATAGAATCGGGCATATAAGAACTATAGATCTGATGTATAAAAAATGGTGAAACTGATATAATTCAAGTTACCAACTGTCATCGGCTTAGATCCAATTTATAAACATGTCAAGATTGCTTTTTAATTAGTTTAGATCTAAAAATACAATGAACTCACAAAGACTGGATCTAAGAGCGAAGAAGAAATTATCGTTGTTGTAGTGCAGATCATGAATTTGTCTATCTTTAGTTGTTGTTGAAGAACAAGTTGACTTAATCTAAGTTGGGGCAGCACCTCGATTTAACCATTAATTTAGATGTATAAAACAATGGGTATAAGGTCCTTTATACAGCCATCCGCCAATGAACAGAGCCAAAATCCCATCCAGGTTCGGCTAGGGTCGACACCTATGTCGACATAGGTGTTGACACCCCCTTGAAGGGTCGACACTATTGTCAACACCCTTAGGGCACGGGGTCAACCACTAACGGGCTGATTTCCCTTGTGTTGGGCCTTGTTTTGATTTCGAATTCTGGATAATGTTTTTAAATTATATTTATATATATTCTTCTTATATATATACAAACTTCTAGGCTTAATAACTTCTTCATACGATGTCCATTTTACGCAAACCAGTATCTATCTTAAGCAGAATTCCGAGACAAACGCAATGGCAGAGTCCGTTTTACTTAATTCCCAATATTTAATTTAGTCTTATTTAATTTATCATTATAATGTCCTTTAGAACTATGGGGTGTTGCATTATATATAGTTGAGAGAATTGACTTTGTGGGACTTTCTAGGGAAAGCCTAGAAAAAAATTAAAAACCCGCTTTGAGTCTAACCCCATTGTTAACTTTTAAGAACTTGAAACTATTAAAGCTTTTGGAAGATATTTATGGTGTTTTCAAGTTTTAATCTTAAAAGTATTTCTGATGATTGAAAGAGATTTGTAAAGAACATATTTGAAAAGTGCATATTAGGTTTTAAAGTAAATTGTTGTATATTTTGGGAAAGCAATGATTTCTTATGAAGGTTTTATCTTAAAAGAATTCTCTCATGAAAAGTGCACATTATAGAGCATGTATAGCTCGCTAGTTTTCATATTATAATATATAAAAGGATTGAAAAGCAAAGTATAGAAAATGTTGCATTTTGATTTCAGTAAAGAAAGTTTTGAAATCTCTATTCTTTTGACAATAAATTTTAATTATTGTTTTAAAAAGAAAATTTTGTAAGGTGGAAAAAATGATTTGTTGAAATTAAGAATAGAGTAGATGTTTTCACCTTGTAATGAGTAACTGAACTAACATTGTAAGTAGAAATAATGTAAACCAGATTGAGAAATAGTTGTCCTTGTCTACTCCAGTTTTGTGATTTGAAAAAAAGGGACACACCATGTTTTAAAAATAATGGAGTAGATAAGGATTAGTACCTAGGAAAGATGAAAAAAAGTGAGGCTATGAATTAAATAGCAATGATTATCGTGGAGTAATATGGGATGATAAAGGGTTGAGATGAGAAATTAAAGAATTGGAACCTAATTGGAGATTGGTTAAGTTGAGTGATTCTCAGAGTGTCAATCTGATGTTGATTTCGGTTTTCGGGGTTGATACTTAGGGAGTTATTCTCTTACCAATTTACGGTCAGTGATTAGCTAATGTTGAACTAATAGGAAATTCCCATATAATGCATAACCATTGTAAAACCTAGGATTGTTGCTTGAAAAAATATATTGGCTATTAATACACAGTAAGGACTAGTAGTAACTACTAGGTAGTGAAGGGCAAGTAAGTGTGTAGATCCTGTTGTTTGGACTTTTAGTTGTCGGAGGTGAAACAGTCCTGAGATTCTTGGCCCTTAGTAGTAGCTATGTAGGGTGTTTATTTTTCCTGTTTTAGTTGAAAGTTGTAGAGGCTTATTTGAAAACTAAGTTGAATAAGCTAAGAAAGGAAATAGCATAACTAAAAAGGAAAACAATAGATTCAGTAAAGACAAATATGATAGTTAAAGAAAATGAAATTCTGAGAAAAGATAAATAAGAATAAATAATTTTCAAGAAAAAGAAAGTTTTCTTATGTGGGTTGTGCTTGGATAGAAAAATAGGGAATCTTCATATAGTAGTTACATAAAATCCTAGTATAATTAGAAAAGGTACATAAAAGAAAAACGGAGAACGTGAATTTTTCCGTTTTCCAACTTTTGGTAACATAAGAAATCGAATTTAGAAAATTAGTTTTTTCTAAAAATCAAAATTTAAAGATGGATGGTAGGATTTTGGATGCAACAATTGGATGAACTATGCTCTTATTCAGTAAGAGTGTGTGTAACACCCCATGTCCGTTAATGTTACTCACAAGGGAAAGCATTAACTTTCATGAAGCATTAAAAGTAAACAGAACAGAATATTACAAGACAGATACGTAAGTAGTACTTGAAAAAAATTATAACTTTATTGCAGTAGAAACAGAAATAATTTGGTTACAACTTTTAAAACCATAATACCAAAACCCAAGTACACAAGTATCGGTCTTATACAAAATCCTTCAGAATACATAATGTTTAAGCCATAATCCCCACATAAACTGCCACAAAAAGGTAGAGTCAAATCCAAGCAATACTTCAAGCACTTCAAGCAGAGAGAATCTGAATCAAGCTTCTATGTTTCAACTCTGAGCACTTAGGGGGGAAACCGAACGAAAAGGGGCGAAAACAAACGAGGTCAGACATAAAGTCTGGCGAACCAGTTACTTTCAGCATATAAACAGTTAATAATATAATGACATGTAAATAAAGCCAGATGAGAGATAACAACAACAGGAGTAGCAAATATACTTAGGTTTGACTGAAGAAACAGAATGATACAGACCAAACTACACTTTTTACTTAAGTTTCACTTCTCTGCACTAATACTAGTATAACAGGATTAGGTGTTACCCTAATGTTTAAAGTGAAACGGAAAGGGAGATAGAATGATCCTCATAAAAATGGAATGCTAGAAATGGGCTTTTACCACCCCAACAGAAACAGACGGTACAGAAACAGAATTCTAGTAATGGGCCTTTACCACCCCAACTAATGGGCCTTTACTACCCCAACAGAAATAGACGATACAGAAACAGAATTCTAGTAATGGGCCTTTACCACCGCAACTAATGGGCCTTTGTCACCCCAATAGAAACAGACGGAATTAGGTGTACCCTAAATTATATCCCAAGCGATCGGCTCCCTGCCAGCCCCATAGTTGGGTGCATCACTCCCTACAGTGGCAACCCATGGAGAGACACAGACCAAATTACAGATGTCACGGCGTCTTAACTTCCCCAGAGCATACCGGATCCATGTACGCACATGATCCGGTTGGAACGTGCCATCAACACCCCTCACCTTTATCAGAATGAACCTCTTATAACTAGTTCAGTAAGCGTGCCCGTAACCCTAGTGTTGGGTCATAGTTTTTGATACCAGAAAGGGTTACTGACTAATATGGGCCCTACACAACAGATGACACAAGTAGTTTCCCCTCCTAACATTGTGTCCCCAGACTAACAGATTTCAGATTAACTTACTTATAGATTTCAGATGTACAGAGTTCAGATTAACTAGTTATTAGATCGGACACACAGATTAATAGGTTCACAGAATAACAGACCAGGTGTACCCATTCATTATGTTATACTGGTTAAGTGTTTCTCATTAACTTTACCCAGTCATCCATGTTATTATGTTGGTTAAGTGTTCCCTTAGTTAACTTAACCCTACCATTCATCATATCATATTGGTTAAGTGTCAATAACCTAACCCTCTCATACTTAGCATGTGTCATTAGTTAATTATTAATGCACCCAACCTCTCACATTAGACCTATTGTTGTGGTTGCTGGACGTGCCAGTCGGTTCCAGGAAGGCATACACCACAACTCAATCCAACCTTGGGTTCAAGCATGTTACGACTAACTTCTCACATTGGACCCTATTGTTTGCGGTTGCTGGATGTGCCAGGCGGTTCCGGGTGGTTCCGGCCAGTCTTACACCACAAACTCAGACCAACCACGAGTTAGCCATGCTTCATCTTTTACAGATTTTACCAATATCAGACTAATTAGGTCCATGTAACAGATTAAACTTCTTTACAAGTTACAGCGGATTACTCGAAGTTCCATTAACATGTTTAGCTCAATCTTAGATCAAGCCTACGGATTACATACCCAAATTACAGTATTCAGTTTCAGTCAGATTTAGCAGATTAGGCAATCTAAAACATGTAATCATCTCTTAAAGTTCCATTGACATATCCTGCCTAATCGTAATTTAAGCCTAAATTTACATGCCTAAATTATGGTCATAATTCACAATATAACATATTTTCTAAATTTTAGTTAAATTTACACAATACATAATATTCTCCTAAATCCCCAAATCATGATATATAATACGAATTATGCCAAATTATAGCCTTTGATTTCAGCGTATGCCAAATATCCAAAAATCCCCATTTAGGCGTATTCACATTCAATAGTTATCCTATCATAATATAGATCTTTTACGCCTAAGTCATATACACAATAATTCTCCTTTTTCCAAATCACAGACTAACATATATAGTATGCCCAGATCAAGATCTTAAATTACAACATATGTTCTTTTCTCAATTCAGTCACAAATCAGTCATGTCCAATTATACATCATTCACTATCTTCCCCCAAATTTAGCGTTCGTGCGTTAATCTCTTATGAGATTTGGCTCAGGCTCGTGGTAGCCTGGCTATAAAAAAAAAGGAAGAAGGAAGAAAGAGATACAGAACAGTCACAATAATATTAATAAGATAGATCCATAGGTACAGAAAATCAAATCTGATAAATAGAAATATGCATAATCTCATATTCAGATTTATCACAATATTAGGATCAATATTAAATTTCATATCTGAAATTAACTGAACTCACCTTGGTTGGATTCTAAAAGAAAAAGGGGTTGTAGTTGTTCTCTTTTAATCCTATTCAGATTGGAAGAAGAAGGAGCACTAGTTCTAGCTTAGATTTTAGCAGAGTACCGACGCCATTGATTTATTCTAATTAGAATTGTGGCAGCATGTAACAACCCGTATTTTCAATAATCTGTTATAACATAAATTGAGGCAGAATTAAATTATAAAATGGGAATCAAGGGAAACGGGCTATGCCATTGCGTTCGTCTCGGAAAAATACGCGAAATAGAGTCCGAGTTTTCGAAAATCGGAGTCCGTATGACCCAGTTAAGGCCCATTGAAGTTTGCAGAAAATTCCTAAGTAAAAACAGATTTAAATTTGAAATTAAAAACTAGGGTTTGGGCAAACTGGCAGGCGGGAAAAATTCCCGCCCAGGAACCCATGTCGACAGGCCTGTCGACAGGGGTCTTAGCATGTCGACTGCCCTGTCGACAGCCCTGTCGACAGGGGGTGCCCGGCTGTTTAGCCTGGTGCACCATTTCTGATTGGGGTTGGGTCTTGTGGCCTGTTTCTAGAGAGTTCCGGGATCTGATGGCCCTAATTCAACCTAGGGTTAATCCTATGGTCTAAATCACTAACCTAATCTATAAATAAGACCCTAACCTACCCTAAATCACTCATTATTCATCCTAGTAACTAAACTATGCCAAAATCCATCCTCTCATGGCCTCCACCCTCTTCATACAATTCCTAATTTAATTCCTAAGTGATTTTCCATGCATACAAGCATATTTAGGCTTGTATGATCCTCCTTAGCTTGCATTAAAGGCTTGTTTTTCAATTGGCGTCATAAAGGAGGAGTCTTGATCAAGTTTGCTTGCATTTGGGGGTTTTAATTAGTTGCATAAGGGGTTTCTTGCATTTGTTATACCCATTTGAGTCCGCATAAGCATTGTAAGCCCTCTTACCTTCATTTTAGAAACTCTAAAGTTAATGTGTGATGAAAGTTGGGGTTTATGTATGTTTATTGAGTTGTGCATGTTATGCAAGGGTACTAAGCCATGATTTGCAAATCTATTGAGTTATGCATGTATACTAAGCCATGATTTGCAAGATTAATAAGTTATGCATGTTCATGCGAGTTTGCTAAGCCATGATTTGTATGTTTATTAAGTTATGCATGTTTATGCAAGTTTGCTAAGCCATGATTTGTATGTTAAATAAGTTATGCATGTTTATGCAAGTTTACTAAGCCATGATTTGCAAGTTTAACAAGTTATGCATGTTTTGACAAGTTGTGCATGTTTATGCAAGTTTAAAATGACAAGTTGTGCATGTTTGACAAGTTGTGCATGTTTATGCAAGTTTAAAATGCAAGTTTAAAATGACAAGTTGTGCATGTTTGACAAGTTGTGCATGTTTATGCAAGTTTAAATTGACAAGTTGTGCATGTTTGACAAGTTGTGCATGTTTATGCAAGTTTAAAATGACAAGTTGTGCATGTTTGACAAGTTATGCATGATTATGGTAAAATGCAAGTTCACTATGCTAAGTTGCGCAAGCCTAACATGCTATGCATGATTGTTGTGCAAGTTTGTCATGTATGTTGTGCCAAGTTCCCTCTTCCTATCCTTTATGCGTTATTACGAATATGTAAGCGATAGAATGATGTTGGGGGTTTTGGGTAAACTTAAAATACATGAAAATATAAGATTGGGAATTTACCTATTAAGTTAGGTCTACCCCTTGGGAATTTACCTATTAAGTTAGGTCTACCCCTTGGGAATTTACCTATTAAGTTAGGTCTACCCAAGTAATTGTTTGACTTGTGATTATGTTTTGAAATGAAGTGGACATGACACTTAGAAAACATAAGTGTGGCCAACTCGAGGTTGGGTTGAGTTTGTAGCGTAATTCTACCCGGAACCGACCGGCTTAACTAGTGGCTACAAACAATAAGACCCAATGTGAGAAGTTGGTCATGGGGTGCCAAGACCCGAGGTTAGACCAAGTTGTTGTGTAAAGCTACCCGGACCCGCCCGGCTTAACTAGTAACCGCAACAAAGTCTAATGTGAGAGGTTAAGGTGCCTTAAATTAATTAATGCCTCATGATTAGGGTTAAGTCAGGGTCCACTAATACTTAACCAATTTGGGGATTCGAGGGATTAGAATGTGGTTAAGTTGTGAACCGTTGGTTACACTTAACTAGTTTAATCCATTTGGGAGTTCAAGGGATTAGAATGGGGTTAAGCCACACTTAACCAGTTTAATCCAGGATTAGTGAAGGGTTAAATCACACTTAACCCTCTTAGGAAACCCTAGCAGCGGGTTTGTTCCGGCAGTAATCCCAGTTTGGTATCATCACAACCCTAGAGACTAGGCTAGGGCGGGGCACGATTACTGGACGGATGTAAACGACCAAAGGGCGATGGCCGAGTGGTACAGCGGTGCGGGTCCGGCGGGCTACGGACGTGCACGTAGTCCGATGTAGGACAAACTCGAGGCACGGGTACTAGTAGGTTAGGGCTGTGCATTATTGCTTAAGTGTCTGGGGTTGACACCCGAGGGCTTGATACACCCAAAGGTGGACCCAGCACAGTCTAACTACAACCATACGTGGGCCATATGGACACCAACACTTGACGTGTTAGGTTTATAGGGAGCCGATCGACTAGACCGTTGGGCTGGACCTTGTATTAAGGTCACCTCATGTTATTGGGCCAAAGCTTGGGCCAAGGGATCAATACCTGTTATGTTGGGTTGCTAGTACACTGTGGTGCAAAACTTAGCCATGTTTTATGCGATGACACCTCTATCTATCTTGTAGTTAATTTACCATGCCAGTATGTTGTTATCTATGATCATCTCAGTTCCCATCATGATGTTAACTTTATTAGTTTATAGACTGATCGTAGCAGGGCTTACTCAGTCTTTTTGACTGACCCGTTTTGTTTCGCCTCTTTTCTTCCGTCCCCCCCCCCCCCAGGTTCTCAGGGAGGGAATACAGGAGCCTAGCTTGGATCTTAGCTGCTTTCTTGGATAGCTCATGTATGCTTTGGACTTGGGCTTGCTATGGTTTCTTCCACTTTGGGGATAACTACTTTTATGTTTTTCCTTTTCAGTCCAGATGATGTTATTTTATGTACTAGACTTGTTTACTTGGGAAATTGACATTATGATGTAGCAGACTTGTTTTTGAAATAGTTTAAAAGTCTTCCGCTGTTTATTTACTTACTCTGTTATTTTACATATATATATATATGTCATGTCCTGCCTTGCTATATCATTATGCATGTTTACCAATAATGCCCCTCCAAAGCTAGTGCATTCCTTTGCGAGTGACCCTGGCGGAGGTGGGGTGTTACATTTGGTATCAGAGCATATGGTTTACGAGAAGGGATAAAAAGTTTTTTTTTTAAACTTTCGAAAAGAAAAACTATTTTCAAAACCAAGTATAAAGTATTTTCCAAAGAAAAGTCTAGTTGTTTTAAAAGGCTATTCCCCAAAAGCCATTAGCACTATCCTTTGACTCCTTGTTTGAACTCTTTTCTTTTCGTTTCCAGCATGTCTGATAATCTCATCTTGCCCGAAGGAGTAACGATACCCGATTGGTTTCGTCGGTACTTGGAAGTCACGGCACCGGTCCCGGGTGTCCCTAATGTTGTCTTCCCAGTCGAGGCCGCTGTTCCTCCTCCTCTTCCCGTAGCTGATGTTCCTCTTCCCCCTCAGACTCCACAAGCGGATTTCGCGGAAACTTGCAAGAACTTTAAGAGGATGGGTGGCAAGAATTTTAATGGAACAGAGACTTTTGTAGAAGCAGGGAATTGGTTGAAAGAGACCGAAGATCTTTTAGCCACCTTTGATATAGGTGACCGCAGGAAGGTTTTATTTGCAGTATGGTTGCTAAAGGAAGAAGCTGCACGTTGGTGGGTAGTCACCACCGCAACTAGGCCAATTGAGACTTGGGATGACTTCAGAGGAAGGTTTGGACTGAGATTCTTATCACTGAAGCAAGGGGACATGACTATTAGGGAATACATAGATAAGTTTAATCAACTGACTCGGGTCGATTTAGACTTGGTTAATACAGCTCAGAAGAAGGCCCTACACTTTGCTCTAGGATTAAACGAGCCATTACATGGTTTGGCCATGTCTCACATACCCTTGGGGGCGACTTTCGAGAATTTGGCGAATATGGCCCTACTTCAAGAAGAAGATAACAATGACAAGAAAGAGGCCAAGGCGAATGAGTCTCAAGGCAGGAGGGTAAATTCCGGGAAACGAGGCAAGAATAACAACAACAACCGCAAGGACAAGCCAAGAGCGAATGGGAAGTGCAACTTCTGTGGTATAGTTGGACATATAGCGAGGGAATGTAGGAAGAAGAAGAGAAAGCGGGGCGAAGGCTTTCATTGTGGTGAGTCTGGACATCTGAGCAAGGATTGCCCGAGGAAACAAGGGCAAGGTCAGACTCAGTATGCAGGACTATCTGGAGGACGAGTTCATCCCCTCAACATCGTTCTTCCAGTTCATGATAGAGGTGACATTTCTGTCTTGTTTTTTTTCTGATTTTCCCCTGTTCGTACTTTGTTTGACTCTGGCACATCGCATAGTTTTATTTCATCTAATCTAGTTGGAAGTTTGCACCTAAGTACTAGTCTGGTTGATGATCCCGTATGTGTTTCAAATCCAATTGGGGGTTCTGCCCGCCTGTCTGTGGTCTGAGTGGATTTGAAAATTTCTATCTTGAGTATAGAATTCTCGTGGGATGTATATATTCTCGGTTTCGGGGGATATGGGTTGGTTTTGGGCATGGAATGGTTGTCCTGTTTTGGAGCCATTCTGGGTTTTTGTATATAGGGTTGTGAGGCTCATGACCCGCCTCGGTAATACCCTAGAAATTTCTAGCAACCCTAGGGGCCCCGTCATGTTATGTTTTCTTGAATCCCTCAACTCGTCTATCGATAGTTTGAAATCGGTGAGGGTGGTCCGAGAATATCCTGATATCTTGGGGAAGGAAAAAGGGGTTATCCCTAGACGTGGCATGGATTTCCGCATTATCTGGTTGGTAATACCAAGCCAGTTTCGTGGCCGGTTAGGCACATGACCTCACGAGGTGAGAATTAAGAAAGCAAGTCAAGGAGTTGCTTGAGAAGAACTTCCTGAGACGAAGCATTTTCGAGTAGGGTGCTCCAGAAGTATTCGCTACTGATGTGGACGGTTTGCTTCGCTTATGTGTTGATTATCGTGAGAAGAATAGATAACCGTTACCAAGGATCAATGATTTGTTTGATCAGCTTGTAGGAGCATCTGTTTTCTTTTGATCAAGCTACCGGATTCCATCAGCTTAGGATGGCTGGGGACTCTAGAAGGGTTTTGGAATGGCTAGTCATGCTATTTGGTTTGACTAATGCACCCGCATATTACGTGAACCTGATGGGTAGGGTGTTTAGGGAGTCCTTAAACAAGTTTGTCATGGTCGTCGTAGACGATATTTTGATCTCCTCAAAAGAACAAGGAAGAGCATGTTAGGCATCTCAAGGAGGAGATGGATACGTTTAGAGCCCCCAGTTGAAGGTCAAGTTCTCCAAATGTCACTTTGGAGGAAAGAAATTGGATTTCTTGGGCACATAGTTCCTAAGAAAGGCTTAGTGGTGGGTTCCGCTAAAGTGGGTACGGTTTAAGACCGGAAGACCCTGAGGAGGGCAATTGAAGTAAGAAGCTTCCTCCGTTTGGCTAGTTAGTTAGCATTACCTGAGCTTAGACTTACTCTTCTGGAACAAGAAGGGAGTTTCACAGGAAGAAGACCCGCAGTTAGTCTAGAACACGGACCAGTTGATTCGAGGCGAGATGTTAAGTCACCTCGCTAGATATATTATAAAGGATGACTAAGGCGCGACAAGAGATTATGTGTTCCTCGAGTGAAAGACTTGGTAAAGAAGGTTCTTGAAGATGCGCATCACTCGAGGAGGTGGCCGAGTTGGTTTCAGGATACATGTTGTGCCACCAGGTTGAGGCCAAGTCATAGAAGCCCAGTGGGCCATTACCTCCATTGGAAGTTCCGCAAGGGAAGTGTGAAAACATCTCGATAGATTATGTGGATGGACTACCTAGATCAAAGAAAGGGGATACGGGTATGAGGGTCATAATAGGTAGATTCATGAAGAGTGCTCATTTCAGTCCGGTGAAAAGCAAGAGGACTGCGTCATGGTTAGCAACGGTTTACCCTCAAGAAGTTGGCCAGTTTCGAAATAGCCTACAGGAAGCTATGGGTAGGCAGTTGAATCTAGGTATGGCCTATCACTCATAGGCAGATGGTTCATTTCGATTTAAGCACGAGTTATAGAAAATCACGTTTATAAGGACAACTAGCAACGTGGATTGGTATTTTCAAGGAAAGTTCTGCTGCATGAAATACTTTATAGTAAGTAGGCGAGATCCAGGATTCACTAGTGAATTTTGGAGAGCTTGCATAAAATCATAAGGTTATAGTATGGTTAAGCCAAGTATACAGAAAGAAGAATATGTGGAAAAGAAAGACGAGAGGCGATAATGAAATGAGTTCCAACTCGAATTTGGGAAATAGGAGTTAGGAAGCCAAGGAATCATGAAGTGAAAGATAGTCAAAGCACAGTTGAGTTAAGCTCAAGGAAACGTGACTAAGAAGAGTGAAGACTAAGAGTGCATCCTTGATCCCTGTTTTCCTGTGGAGCTTGCTTGCAAGTTATCTTTTGTATATATCCTCTCGGTCCCATTCTCGACCTTATTTCTGTTGTAAACTCCATAAGGGGGTTAAGACTCATCGGTTAGTACTATATGTCAAAGTTTGAATGGATTTCTTGTAATCCAAAAAGGAGTTTATCTAGTTTATCTAGTTCATCGTGTCTACCTTGTCATGAGAACCTTAGGTAGAAACCCTTTGGATGAAACATGTATTTGAAGCATGTTATGCTTGATGGTTGCAAGTGGTTGCAAGTGTTTGCAAGTGGTTGCTCGTGGATGCATTATACACGATTAGGCACTAGATCGGCTCGCACACTCCTCATATTGCATATGCATGAGTGTTTATGCTTATTCATGGATGGAAATTGTGTGTTATCACATGGATGTTGCATATGGGTGAAAGTTATGTGCACTCATATAGATATTATGAATTATGTTAGGAATTTGCATACATATGGATTCATTTCACTGACATACATATGCATTAAGGAGGTTTACTGTATCAGTAACCGCCTGATCTTTGCATTAGATAAGACATACATGTGCATTAAGGAGGTTTACTGTATCAGTAACCGCCTGGTCTTTGCATTAGGTAAGTACATATACACACACCTTTGCATATGTTCATACCACATTTAGAATTCTTTAAGGACAATGATTGCTCGTGGATGATGCTTTGAGTAGATGGATGATTGGATGGTAGGATACGTTCTTCCTAACTTGAAGATTTCGGGGACGAAATCCTTTAAGGAGGGGAGAATGTAACAACCCGTATTTTCAATAATCTGTTATAAAATAAATTGAGGCAGAATTAAATTATAAAATGGGAATCAAGGGAAACGGGCTATGCCATTGCGTTCGTCTCGGAAAAATACGCGAAATAGAGTCCGAGTTTTCGAAAATCGGAGTCCGTATGACCCAGTTAAGGCCCATTGAAGTTTGCAGAAAATTCCTAAGTAAAAACAGATTTAAATTTGAAATTAAAAACTAGGGTTTGGGCAAACTGGCAGGCGGGAAAAATTCCCGCCCAGGACCCCATGTCGACAGGCCTGTCGACAGGGGTCTTAGCATGTCGACTGCCCTGTCGACAGCCCTGTCGACAGGGGGTGCCCGGCTGTTTAGCCTGGTGCACCATTTCTGATTGGGGTTGGGTCTTGTGGCCTGTTTCTAGAGAGTTCCGGGATCTGATGGCCCTAATTCAACCTAGGGTTAATCCTATGGTCTAAATCACTAACCTGATCTATAAATAAGACCCTAACCTACCCTAAATCACTCATTATTCATCCTAGTAACTAAACTATGCCAAAATCCATCCTCTCATGGCCTCCACCCTCTTCATACAATTCCTAATTTAATTCCTAAGTGATTTTCCATGCATACAAGCATATTTAGGCTTGTATGATCCTCCTTAGCTTGCATTAAAGGCTTGTTTTTCAATTGGCGTCATAAAGGAGGAGTCTTGATCAAGTTTGCTTGCATTTGGGGGTTTTAATTAGTTGCATAAGGGGTTTCTTGCATTTGTTATACCCATTTGAGTCCGCATAAGCATTGTAAGCCCTCTTACCTTCATTTTAGAAACTCTAAAGTTAATGTGTGATGAAAGTTGGGGTTTATGTATGTTTATTGAGTTGTGCATGTTATGCAAGGGTACTAAGCCATGATTTGCAAATCTATTGAGTTATGCATGTATACTAAGCCATGATTTGCAAGATTAATAAGTTATGCATGTTCATGCGAGTTTGCTAAGCCATGATTTGTATGTTTATTAAGTTATGCATGTTTATGCAAGTTTGCTAAGCCATGATTTGTATGTTAAATAAGTTATGCATGTTTATGCAAGTTTACTAAGCCATGATTTGCAAGTTTAACAAGTTATGCATGTTTTGACAAGTTGTGCATGTTTATGCAAGTTTAAAATGACAAGTTGTGCATGTTTGACAAGTTGTGCATGTTTATGCAAGTTTATAATGACAAGTTGTGCATGTTTGACAAGTTGTGCATGTTTATGCAAGTTTAAATTGACAAGTTGTGCATGTTTGACAAGTTGTGCATGTTTATGCAAGTTTAAAATGACAAGTTGTGCATGTTTGACAAGTTATGCATGATTATGGTAAAATGCAAGTTCACTATGCTAAGTTGCGCAAGCCTAACATGCTATGCATGATTGTTGTGCAAGTTTGTCATGTATGTTGTGCCAAGTTCCCTCTTCCTATCCTTTATGCGTTATTACGAATATGTAAGCGATAGAATGATGTTGGGGGTTTTGGGTAAACTTAAAATACATGAAAATATAAGATTGGGAATTTACCTATTAAGTTAGGTCTACCCCTTGGGAATTTACCTATTAAGTTAGGTCTACCCCTTGGGAATTTACCTATTAAGTTAGGTCTACCCAAGTAATTGTTTGACTTGTGATTATGTTTTGAAATGAAGTGGACATGACACTTAGAAAACATAAGTGTGGCCAACTCGAGGTTGGGTTGAGTTTGTAGCGTAATTCTACCCGGAACCGACCGGCTTAACTAGTGGCTACAAACAATAAGACCCAATGTGAGAAGTTGGTCATGGGGTGCCAAGACCCGAGGTTAGACCAAGTTGTTGTGTAAAGCTACCCGGACCCGCCCGACTTAACTAGTAACCGCAACAAAGTCTAATGTGAGAGGTTAAGGTGCCTTAAATTAATTAATGCCTCATGATTAGGGTTAAGTCAGGGTCCACTAATACTTAACCAATTTGGGGATTCGAGGGATTAGAATGTGGTTAAGTTGTGAACCGTTGGTTACACTTAACTAGTTTAATCCATTTGGGAGTTCAAGGGATTAGAATGGGGTTAAGCCACACTTAACCAGTTTAATCCAGGATTAGTGAAGGGTTAAATCACACTTAACCCTCTTAGGAAACCCTAGCAGCGGGTTTGTTCCGGCAGTAATCCCAGTTTGGTATCATCACAACCCTAGAGACTAGGCTAGGGCGGGGCACGATTACGGGACGGATGTAAACGACCAAAGGGCGATAGCCGAGTGGTACAGCGGTGCGGGTCCGGCGGGCTACGGACGTGCACGTAGTCCGATGTAGGACAAACTCGAGGCACGGGTACCAGTAGGTTAGGGCTGTGCATTATTGCTTAAGTGTCTGGGGTTGACACCCGAGGGCTTGATACACCCAAAGGTGGACCCAGCACAGTCTAACTACAACCATACGTGGGCCATATGGACACCAACACTTGACGTGTTAGGTTTATAGGGAGCCGATCGACTAGACCGTTGGGCTGGACCTTGTATTAAGGTCACCTCATGTTATTGGGCCAAAGCTTGGGCCAAGGGATCAATACCTGTTATGTTGGGTTGCTAGTACACTGTGGTGCAAAACTTAGCCATGTTTTATGCGATGACACCTCTATCTATCTTGTAGTTAATTTACCATGCCAGTATGTTGTTATCTATGATCATCTCAGTTCCCATCATGATGTTAACTTTATTAGTTTATAGACTGATCGTAGCAGGGCTTACTCAGTCTTTTTGACTGACCCGTTTTGTTTCGCCTCTTTTCTTCCGTTTCCCCCCCCCCCCCCCCAGGTTCTCAGGGAGGGAATACAGGAACCTAGCTTGGATCTTAGCTGCTTTCTTGGATAGCTCATGTATGCTTTGGACTTGGGCTTGCTATGGTTTCTTCCACTTTGGGGATAGCTACTTTTATGTTTTTCCTTTTCAGTCCAGATGATGTTATTTTATGTACTAGACTTGTTTACTTGGGAAATTGACATTATGATGTAGCAGACTTGTTTTTTAAATAGTTTAAAAGTCTTCCGCTGTTTATTTACTTACTCTGTTATTTTACATATATATATATATATATGTCATGTCCTGCCTTGCTATATCATTATGCATGTTTACCAATAATGCCCCTCCAAAGCTAGTGCATTCCTTTGCGAGTGACCCTGGCGGAGGTGGGGTGTTACACATCATAACGTTATAATGATTTGGTGTGGAGAGAAAGTGAGGTTTGGGGGGTGATTAAATAGGTTAGAAGCCACAAATCTGTCCAAAAACAAGTCCAGGTGCAGAAATCGTAATCTGCCTCGAATATGGAAATCTGGGGGGAGGTCGACCCCCAGGTCGACCTTAGTGTCGACCTGTATAGGGGAGGTCGACCCAGCCTTGGGAGGGAAAAATGATGCCCAACCCGCTTCGATGTTTGAATTTCGAATTTTGAACTTTAAATCTGAGATGTTTTATTTTATTTAAATTCCTGAAACTTCTGAAGGCCATATCTTCTTCATACGGAGTCCGATTTACGCAAACTCGAATCTATCTCAAGCATAATTCCGAGATGAACGCAATGGCGCAACCTGTTTCCCTTAATTCTACATTTAAAAAAATTAAATATACTTTGTTTTATTACTTTTATGTTCACAGAAAATATGGGGTATTACATTCTCCCCTCCTTAAAGGATTTCGTCCCCGAAATCTTCAAGTTAAGAAGAATGTGTCCTACCATCCAATCACCCATCTACTCAACCGTTATGTACAAGCATCCATTGTCCTTAGAAAACTTCTAATGTTGTATGAACATATGCAAAAGTGTGTGCATATGTTACTTATCTAATGCAAAGATCAGGCGGTACACTAATTCAGTTGACCTCCTTAAATGCGAATTATGCCAGTGCCATGAGTCCATCATGTATGCAATTATTCCATTTTGATACATATCATTTCTATATGAGTGCACAACCAATCATTCATATGCAACATCCATGTGATGGGTCAATCATTTTGCATACATAAAAATTGAAAAATGCACACGGATCCATATGCAGTATGAGAGTGCTTTTGAGCCGATCTAGTGCCTAGTGTGTGTATATGCATCCACGAGCAGCCACTAGCAACCACCTGCATCCACTTGCAACCATCAAACATAACATATCTCAAACATATGTTTACACCCATTAGTTTCTACCTAAAGGTCGAAGACTTGATCGATAGGATACAACCATTTGATAGAAGCAAGTAAAATTAAAATAAAAGCTCTGTTCCCATTAGACATCGGTTAAGAGAATAATTCCCTAAGCATCATCCTCGAAGACCGAAATCAACATCAGATTGACACTCAGAGAATTACCCCATTAAACAATGTCAAAACTGGAAATCTACTTCACGCTTCGGGTAAAAACCCTTATCCTTTTCAGAAGTATTCAGATACTTACATACTGCTGGTACAGATCAGATTATCAAATGATTCTTAGGAAACTAAGCATGATAAAACCCCACCATATCCCACACAACCCAGAATGTATGCGTCATAGTCAACTTAATGCCTAACACAGATACCCTCAAACCCCAACTTATCATAAACAGATGAGTCGTAACCCTTATGAGGTTTGAGACTATAGCTGAATCAGAAACAAGACTAGTATTAAAGTGCAGAGTCCCAATTACAGAATCAAAATGCCAGAAAAAGAGTTTTAACTCAATAATCAGATAAGGAAATTAAACCTTCTACATAAATTTTCCTATCTCTATCCTATCCACCAGCCACGTGAGCATTCACCTGCCCTTCGGAAGTAGGTCCCGTCCTCTGCCCTTTCCCTCGTTTCTTCGGGCAGTCCCTAGTGAAGTGTCCCATCTCACCGTAGTTGAAGCAAGTGCCCTTCCTCTTTCTGCAATCCTTGTTCAGATGAGTCAAACTTCCACAAGTAAAGCACTTCTTCTCTTTCTTATCCTCAGACTTTTCATCCTTCTTTTGGGTTTCCTTTTTGGGCCATGATTTCTTGTTATGTGGTCTTTCGAGCTTTTCTTCTTTCTTCTCATTTTTGGCTTCCTCTTTGTGCATTAACGCCATGTCAACCAATTTCTCGAAGGTAGCCCCATAGGAACGTGGGTCATAGCCAACCCGTGTAGCGGCTCATTCAAACCTTTAACAAAGCGGAGAGCCTTTTTATGTGGAGTGTTTACTTACTCCTATCCAAATCTAGCCAGCTGGTTGAACTTATTGACGTATTCTTTAACCGATAGGCTTCCCTGTTTGAGCGCTAGGAACTTCTCCATCTGTAAGCTTTCCTCCGCTTGCGATAGGAACTTTAATTCAAATCTTCCCCTAAAATCCACACAAATCTCAATGGGCCTAGTAGCATTGTTGACTTCCCACCAATATGAAGCTTCCTCTTTTAGTAGCCACGCCGCCGACTGAACCTTCCTTTGGTCCTCTACTTCGAAGATGCCAAATAAGTCTTCGGTTTCCTTTAGCCAATTCCGTGCTTCCACGAATGTCTTGGTTCCAACGAAGTTCTTTCCTCCCATGGCACGGAAGTCTTTACATATCTTCGAGAAAGTGACAACTCGCGGAGGAGAAGGAGGAGGTGCGACGGGTACAGCTGGAGGAACGTTTCCTTGTCCTTCGGCGGGTGCCGTGGCCTCTAAATATCTGCGGAACCATCTGGGTATGGTGACTCCCTCTTGGATATAAGGGATGTTTTGTTCTTCAGACATGCTGAAACGAAAGAAAAGAGATTCAAAACGAAGAATCAAAAAATAGATACATGGCTTTTGGGGATTATGTTTTTCAAAATAAACATTACTTTAAAAAATACTTCCTTTTAAAACCTTTTTGAAAATAGTTTTCAAAAACTCTTTATCAAATCTGGTAACCTTCAGCTCTAATACCAAATGTAGTACCCCATGTGCGTTAGTGTCACTCACAAGGGAATGCATTAACTTTCATGAAGCATTATAAGTAAACAGAATGGAATATTACAAGACAGATACATAAAGTAGTACTTGAAAAAAAATTATAACTTTATTGTAGCAGAAACAGAAATAAGTTTGGTTACAACTTTCAAAACCATAATACCAAAACCCAAGTACATAAGTATCGGTCTTATACAAAATCCTTCAGAATACATAATGTTAAAGCCATAATCCCCACATAAACTGCCACAAAAAGGTAGAGTCAACTCCAAGCAATACTTCAAGCACTTCAAGCAGAGAGAATATGAATCAAGCTTCTATTTTTCCACCCTGAGCACCTGGGGAGGGTGGGGGGAAACGGAAAGAAAAGGGGCGAAAACAAACGGGGTCAGACATAAAGTCTGGCGAGTCCAATTACTTTCAGCATATAAACAGATAATACTATCATGACGTGTAAATAAAGCGGATGAGAGATAACAACAACAGGAGTAGCAAATATACTTAGGTTAGACTAAAGAAACATAATGATACAAACCAAGCTATACTTTTTACTTAAGTTTCACTTCTCTGCACTAATACTAGTATAACAGGATTAGGTGTTACCCTAATGTTTAAACTGAAACAGAAACAGAGACAGAATGATCCTCATAAAAAAAGAATGCTAGAAATGGTATTTTACCACCCCAACAGAAACAGAACTCTAGTACTGGGCCTTTACCACCCCAACAGAAACAGAATATACAGAAACAAAATTCTAGTAATGGGCCTTTACCACCCTAACTAATGGGCCTTTACCACCCCAACAGAAATAGATGGAATTAGGTATACCCTACATTCTATTCCAAGCGATCGGCTCCCTAATACAGAAATACCCTGTGTCGGCCCCACAGTAAGGTTTATCACTCCCTACAGTGGCAACCTACGGAGAGACACAGACCTATTTACAGATATCATGGCGTCTTAACTTCCCCAAAGAAGACCGGATCCATGCACGCACATGACCCGGTTGGAACGCGCCATCAACACACCACGCCTTTATAAGAATGAACCTCCTATAATTAGTTCAGTAAGCGTGCCCGGACCACTAGTGTTGGGCCATAGTTTTTGATACCAGAAAGGGTTACTGACTAATATGGGCACACACAACAAATGACACAAGTAGTTTCCCCTCCTAACCTTATGTCCCCAAACTAACAGATTTCAGATGTACAGAGTTCAGATTAACTAGTTCTCAGATCAGACACACATATTAATAGGTTCATAGAATAACATACCAGGTGTACCCATTCATTATGCTATACAGGTTAAATGTTTCTCATTAACTTAACCCTAGTCATCCTTGTTATTATGTTAGTTAAGTGTTCCCTTAGTTAATTTAACCATACCATTCATCATATCGTATTGGTTAACTGTCATTAACCTAACCCTCCCATACGTAGCATGTGTCATTAATTAATTATTAATGCACCCAACCTCTCATATTAGACCTATTGTTGTGGTTGTTGGACGAGCCGTTCGGTTCCAAGCAGGCTTACACCACAACTCAATCTAACCTCGGGTTCAAGCACGTTACGACTAACTTCTCACATCGGACCCTATTGTTTGCGGTTTCTGGATGTGCCGGGCGGTTCCGGGCAGTCTTACACCACAAACTCAGTCCAACCTCGAGTTAGCCATGCTTCATCTTTTATAGATTTTACCAATATCAGACTAATTAGGTCCATGTAACAAATTAAACTTATTTACAAGTTACAGCAGATTACTCAAAGTTCCATTAACATGTTTAGCTCAATCTTAGATCGAGCCTATGGATTACATTCCCAAATTACTGTATTCAGTTTCAGTCAGATTTAGCAGATTAGGCAATCTAACACATGTAATCCTCTCTTAAGGTTCCATTGACATATCCTACCTAGTCATAATTTAAGCCTAAATTTACATGCCTAAATTATGGCTATAATTCACAATATAACATATTCCCCAAATTTTAGTTAAATACATACAATACAGAATATTCTCCAAAATCCACAAATCATGATATACAATACGATTTATGCCAAATTATAGCCTTTGATTTCAGTGTATGCCAAATATCCAAAAATCCCCATTTAGGCGTATTCACATTCAATAGTTATCCTATCATAATATAGATCTTTTATGCCTAAGTCATATACACAATAATTCTCCTTTTTCCAAACCACAGACTAATATATATAGTGTGCCCAGATCTAGATCTTAAATTATAACATATGTTCTTTTCTCAAATCAGTCACAAATCAGTCATGTCCAATTATCCATCATTCACTATCTTCCCCAAATTTAGCGTTCGTGCATCAATCTCTTATGAGATTTAGATCAGGCTCGTGGTAGCCTGGCTATAAAAACAAAAAGGAAGAAGGAAGAAAGATATACAGAACAGTCACAATAATATTAATAAGATAGATCCACAAGTACAGAAAAATAGATCTGATAAATAGAAATATGCATAATCTCAGATTCAGATTTATAATAATATCAGGATCATTATTAAATTTCGTATCTGAAATTAACTGTACTCACCTTGGTTGGATTCTAAAAGAAAAAGGGGTTGTAGTTGTTCTCTTTGAAAACTATTTAGATTGGAAGAAGAAGAAGGAGCACTAGTTCTAGCTTAGATTTTAGCAGAGTAGCGACGCCATTGATTTATTCTAATTAGATTTGTGGTAGCATAACGTTACAATGAATTGGTGTGGAGAGAAAGTGAGGATTGGGGGTGTTTAAATAGGTTAGAAGCCATGAATCTGTCCAGAAAACATGTCCAGGTGCAGAAATCCGAATCTGCCTCGGATCTGGAAATCAGGGGGGAGGTCGACCCCTAGGTCGACCCTAGTGTCGACCTGTATAGGGGAGGTCGACCCTAGTGTCGATCTCGCCTTGGGCGGGAAAAATCCCGCCCAGCCCACATCGGTGTTTGAATTTCGAATTTTGAACTTTAAATCTGAGCTGTTTTATTTTGTTTAAATTCCTGAAACTTCTAAAGGCCATAACTTCTTTATACGGAGTCCGATTTACGCAAACTTGGACACTATTTCAAGCAGAATTCCGAGAAGAATGCAATGGCGCAACCTGTTTCCCTTAGTTCTACATTTAAAGAATTAAGTATACTTTGTTTTGTTACTTTTATGTTCACAGAAAATACGGGGTGTTACAGTGTGGGAAAATTTGGATGAAAAGACATTTTGATTTTTTAAATATTGCATTCATATAGAACTGCTAGTACATTTAGGATGCGAGAATCATGTTTTAAATGAATTTTTGAAAAATTTGCATACATATAGGAGGTACTGCTTAGGTATACATGTATTACTATAATGTATTGGACTTTGCACATGTGCACAATGTTTGCAAAAATTGGATGCACACATGAGGGATGTATATTATGCGAGGTATTATTTGATTTTACCCTCATCAAATTTTGTGGAAGAAATTCCCTAAGGGTGGGAGAATGTAACACCACGCATTTTTAATGAAAATTAAAAATGTACATATATGTGTATTTACACCTAAAGACATAAATATTTAAAAATAAATAAATGCAGTGCAATAAGTATATGCATTGAAAAGAAAAAGAATGAATTAATAAATTTAATTGCATGCAAATAATGGAAATGAGAAAATATGTATATACACGACAATTAAGAGTTTTAATGCATGCAAGATAAATGGAAAAGTTAAATAATGAAAGCTGCAGCAATAAATGAATGCATTAAGAGGCAAATTGGTCATATACGAAAATGAAGGCATGCAATTATAATAGAAATAAAGCAATTAATTAATGCATATTTGGAAAGTAAGGAATAATGGTACATGGATAATAATAAAGTTACATGCAATATTTAAAAGAATAATGAATGCGATGCAGTGGAAATTGCAAGACAACATTAAAGAGAAAAGTGGAAAGTAATGAATAAAAGGGAATGTACATTTTAAAATAAGAATGCATTAATACAAATAAGAAGGCACATACAGTTAAATAAGAAGGAGCAAGGAAAGCAATGTATGTGCAGGTGAATACAATACATGAATTGAGAAATTAATACAACAAAGGGGAACATTACATGTAAATAGAAAGAAAATGAACGCTATAAAAATACTCCTAATATAAAGAAAGAGCTATCAGAGAAAAGTATCAATAAAAGAAAAAAAGGCGTTACGAATGGTAGATTAACACATTAATAAGAAAGAAGTTTAAGAAATGAGAAGTTAGGTATTAATTGATTAAGGAAAGGTAAATTAAGAGCAAAATAAAAGGTTGTTCGCATAAAGAAGCTTTGTATACGCATAAGGGTCGCATATGAATGAACATAATTCAAATTGAAGATTGTGCGCAAACAAAGAAGAAGAAGAAAAATATATATACATAAGGGGGGTCGACATATGTGTCGACACCCACACCCACAAATCCAAGAATGGGCTTGCATTGTGACGCGTTTTCTTTATTTAAACAGTTCTGATGGATTCTAATTTAGATCTAATGAACCTTGTTTTCCTTGTTGCCTATAAATAGAATGGCAAAGCCTAGTTTCATTCTCAAATTTTCTGAAGTGCTGCCTAGGCTCTGCCATTTCTCTTCTTCCTCCAAACCTTTTCAGAAAATAAAAATTAGATCTTAGGCTTCTTCTGATTAAAGGTTTGAAGATAATAAATTAGATTTATGACATAGGCATCTAGAATTATGCTATGCGTGAGGTAAGTTCTTAGATCTGATCTATTTAGTTCTCTTCTTCTTTTTTCCCTTTTCTTTGGTTAAAATGGTAGATACATGGTTATCTAGGTTCTAAATCCAGTTAGGGGAACCACAGAATGCTAGATCTTGATCAGATTCAGGATTGGAAAACAATTAGGTGAGTGGATTTAAAATATACCTTTTGAATAATGGTATATCTATCGTTTGGCATTCCCCGTTAATGTACATAATGAACATATTGGAATGATTAATTTGATGAACTGAATTATTGCGCTAAAATAAAAAATATGATTAATCAGTTAATATGTTGAGATGAACATTTGCTTGAATAAAATGAATACCATTGTAATTGTTAACAGGATAATTACAGTTTTGATTATATGACTATTTGGTTCTTCTCTCTCTTTCCCTTTTTATTTTCTAGCCAGGCTATCTTCGAGCCTAGGCCAATCTTGCTGAGATATACGTACGAGTGAAATTGCGATAATTGGGAAGATTAAGACATGTTTGGATTATAAGTAGAATTTGTAGAAATTGGAATAATTCCATGATTTAGGATAACATGTTATTTTATATAAAGTTAATTACATGATAAGAAGAACATGCAACACATATTGGGCTTAATATGATGACATGTAAAAATAGAATATAGCAAAATTTTGAAAGGATGAATATGCCTAAATTGCAGAAGTTAGAAAACTGTAACATGCTTAGTCACGAGGTTTAATTCAACTTGTGGTAGAAGTCTGCCCAGAACCGCCTGGCAAATCCAGCGTTCACAAGTTGTTAATTTAATGTGAGAGGTCTAGTGCGGAAACGTACATGTAAAGATTCTAAGACACGAGGTTAAATTCAACTTGTGGAAGAAGTTTGCCCCTTAACTGCCTGGCAAATCCAGCATCCACAAGTTGTTAATTTAATGTGAGAGGTCTAGTGTAGAAGCGCATATATATATATATATATAAAGATGGAAATATTGGCATTAATTGTAATTAATGTAAATGAATGAAATTGAATGGAAGATACAACGGTTAGAAGATTAGAATGAATTGGGGATGATAATAACCTATTATGAATAAATTACATTAACGAGAATGTTATATAATAGGTAGACTTGTCCTAGGGACAAGTGAGGATTATAACGTAGGTTATATTGAACGATTAGGGAGAAATGGAATAACTTATGTAATAGGATAAGTTGTACTTAATTGCAAATTAAGTTATATGAAATCTGCGGATAAGGACAACATAAGTTACTTTAATGGAAAAAGAAACTTATTATTAAATCATAGTTAAGAGAACTAAGTTAATAAGTAAACAACGATAAGCTGTAGTGACAATGTAAGATGAGATTATGATTAAATAAGAAGAAAGGAGTCATACTTTTGAAATGAAATAAGTTATATTTAATCATAAATAATAAGTGACATGTTAAATAGAGAACATGTAAATGGAGAAATACTTAATTATATATTAAGTAGAACATGTTTTGGTAACCATGAGATGGGACAATGAACATCGCAAAGAGATTGTAGATTAAATACCTTGAATTACAGTCTAAAAAATAAGATGTTGTGAGCTTATTAATAAACTTAGGTGGATTAAGTTATAAATGAAATTAACAAGCAAGAGGAACTTGGTAACTTGAATAAGAAATCAATATGAATGAGAATTACCAAGTTAACGAGAAACCTGACGAGGTGGAGCAAGCACGTAATTAATGATTAGACATAGGGTCTAATAACAAACTGAGGCGCTTGGACCAATCCATACGCTTAACGGTGAATAACCCAACGGGGTAGATCATCCTGGTGTCATGAAGCACATGGGGAGCGCACATTCATTGTTCGGTCGTCTCCGAAGTACTGGAAGGGAAAGCACGCGGCTTCTTGAGACGTTTAAGGTGCTCCTGGTAGTCCTCTGTGGTGGTGTAGTTTCAGACTGTGTTCACAGAGGTTGGGTCTGCGCGTAACTAACAGGTGGGTGGGCCTTGACTGCACAAGTAGGTTTTCTGTCAAAATGATGTGACAAGGTGACACTAGGGTGATTCGGCGGTTGCCTCAACGGAGGTGGAGGGTCAGGACCAAAAAAGGATAGTAGATCGTCGGGTACACATCATCGAAAGCTAGCGGGATGTAGAAAGACTGGAGCTAAACCCAAGAGGCCATTGACCTTTCACTAACGAGGAGGTGGTTGCGGGGAGACGCCACATGGATGTTTAGTTTGTTTGCTTAGGGGCAGTCGCTTAGCTCATTTAGCCTTTATTAGTTGAGGGAGGGGCTGAGGTGGGGCCATAGCCACCATGAAAAATAGACCCGAGGAACATATGTATTTCGATACTCCTAAAGGAGGACAGGTAAATATATGGTAAAGCTCCTGACCGAGTTCCGTGTTTCTTGCATAACCCTGCCATGGGACTCGGTGCACACACAACAGATGATGTGCGGATAAGGCATCAAGTACGATTGACTATACATACGTGGGAAACTCTAGATACATACTTGTCTGCTCTGGGTGGTGTATCGTAAACTCGAGGGCATTATTCTGTGAACTGATTCGATCAAAAATGGTTGTTCATACGCTTACGACGCATGGTGATGGCGATTCTATGCAGAACATTGCGTTGTTATACAGATCCGTACATCACGGCGTAAGATGAGAAACTACGTATATTCCTGAGGTGTTACGATGGAGACCGTGCGAGTGGGGTACCATGGGTTGTACCTCAATATTGGGGGTAGTTACATATATACTGTATTAGTTTAATCCACTGGGGGGTAAATCGGTACGACATGTGTGTAGGCTTTGAGCGTTGTTAACCCACGTAAACTAATAAATAAGAAAATGTAACTGAACGATATATGTAGGAGACGTGTAGTTTAAGTCTAGTCACACAGACTTATGTTATGAAACCCCCTCATAACACTCGCAGGTTAGGTTTGTGGCAGAGATGTAATATCTTTGGATAGTGGCTCGGCAGTATTAATACCTTAGTAAGACTATATTTGATTACATTATATTTTATCCCTTCTGCTGTGAGATGTTTATCTGAGCTCTGATATATTTTATATCTCTGTATTTTCTGCAGGATACCAATGCAAACCTATACGAGTTGCAATAGATTAGAATTTTGGAAAAAAATTCAGTCTGTCAGAATCCGGATTGTTACATCTGGTATCATAGCACTTATACTAAGTACGTTAATGTTTTCTAACTTCTGCATTTAGGCATATTCACCCTTTTTAAATTTATATGTATTTTATTCTTACATGTTATCATATTAAGCCCAATATGTGTCGCATGTTCTTCTTAACATGTAATTAACTTTAATTCAAAATAACGTGTAATCCTCAAATCATGGAATTATTCCCCATTTCTACAAATTTTACATATAATCTAAACTGTTGGATCTAGATTAACCCTAGAGGGGGGGGGTGAATAGGGTTTATCACAGTTTTTAACTGAATTAAAATTCTAATAATAAATAGATCATAGAAAATAGCAGAAACAGAAATGCAGGAAATAAATCACACACAGATATACCCAGCTTCGGCAAAACCCTGCCTACTGCTGCATTCCTAAGATTTCTACTAGGTGATAGAACAGATCCCGCATACAAGACCATGTACACTCGCAAACCCTGCTCCTATTCTAACCCTATTCTCAAAATCCTAGACTGAACGATATCCCCTCGATCAGATTTCCCGTATTACAAACCCGTAACACGTAACCCAGATTTTACAGACTCTGTCAACTGTCAGTCGACACCCTGACTGATTCCCTAGAATTTTATAGACTTCTAGAAACTGTTCGTTTGACGGTTTTACAAAAACAAATTAAAATACAACAAAAAAATAAACAAGAAAAACCCTATAATAAAAACAATTTAATTTCCCCTTTTAAATATAAGGTTGGCTTAGCCAAGTGAAACATAGGTCGGCCTCCTCCTATTCTTTAGCCTGATGCTTTTCTCTTTTGCTCTGGAGATTAAAAAAAATGGCGGCGCTGAAAATTGGGGATTAGGGTTTCTCAATCTTCAAATCACAGTCTTGAATTGCTGGAAAGATTGATTCACTGATGCTCAAACTCGTTTGTCTCTTTGTTTGGCGATTTGGAGAGTTTGCGATCGAAAAAGAATGTGAGTATCTTCACATTGATTTTTTTTTGGATTTTTTTTGTTGTTGCTTGTTTCGATCTGCATTGCCAGTGATGATAGGTGTGTATAAATAGGGTAATTCGATCCCTAATTCACTCTGATTTCATATGAATGACTCGATCTGATTTTATTGCTTTCCCTTTTTTGGCTGGTTCCTTGATTGTTGCCTGCGTGATTTTGGCTTTGAAAAGCATGTGAAAATTGTTGCCTTTTGTTCTCCTTGAAATGATACTGTCGAGATTCAAAAGCAGGAAACAAAAAAAATGTTTTCCCTGTGTGATATTTCTTACCAAAATCTGATTTGCCATTTCTGGAATCCCATGCACTGAATTGTTTTTCAAAAAATGTTTCTTGGCTTTACAACACTTTGTGCAAAAACTGGATCAATCTTGTATGCTTGAAAAACAGGAAAGAAATAAGTGATTCCTTTGCAGATCACATTGATTTCATTCTTGTAAAAAAAATGTTCCTTGCTTGAACGAATTCATTTTTGGAAAACAATATTATCTTGCCTAAAAAGAAATTTCTTGCATGATTATATGCTGTCATGTATGCCCTACATTAATTCTTGTTCATGTAGAAAAATATTTTCTTGCCAAATTTAATTCTTTGCAGAAAATTACTTGCTCAAATTTGGAGTGCTTTAAAACATGCCAAACATTGTTTCCTTGCGAGATTACTAAATGAATCTTTCCCCAAATTGGTCACGTGCATTTCAAAAAATGGTTTGGTCATAAACTGGAAAGAGATATTCAATGAATTCCAAATTTGATGAATTTAATGTTTTCCAAAAATCTTTCTCTTAGAATAAAGAAATGAATGTTAAGATTAAAACAGGAAACAACAAATTTGTTTCCAATAGCTCCTTGCTTGATTTCTGGAAAACATATTAAGTTTGCCAATTTATTTATTTTTTTACTCGAGATTGATTTGTGCTAATCTGAAATTAACACTAAGCACTTGCCAACATTGTAAAAATAACTTGGAAACAATTTGTGTCCTTCAAAAACATATTTGTTGCCAAGTTTTAAATTTGCTTAGTCACCACTATATTGCCATTAGTTGCTGCCATGTTTGTCAAAATATATATTTGCATGTGTGTCTCCAAAACACATTCATGTGTGCTGGCCTGATCTGCACCATTGTGTACTTGCCTGGGTTAACCAGAATATGACTTTACTTGTACCTTCTATGATTTGTGGTCATGCAATGGCTTGTACATGTCATGCATATTTATTTGTTGTCTTGAGCACTTCAGTTTCATTTACTTCACATTTGTAAGAAGCTGCTTGTACACATTGTAAATTGAACCACTAGCTTGATTCTTTTTGTACTCATGAAACATGTGACCATCTGAACTATGTTGAACCTTTGGCTTGACCATTTCTATGTCGAGCTCGCTTTGCTGATAAAAAAAATTAAATAAATGTTGAAACTTGTTGCACCATGTTTGAACTTTGAGCTGTTTTGATCTTTCACTTGAATGTTTGCTGTGGCACTGAGTCGAGTTGGTCCTCGCGGCTGCTCCTCAGTTGCTCGCTACATTCTGATTGGCGAGGAAGTGCACACGTGTATATTCATGCACATGTGTACATGCAGCCATCAGACGAGTTTTCCTGTCCCTGTACTATATATATGCAAATTGACTAGACACAGACGAATCAGATCAAGTCATGAAAAATGATGAGAAACACACCAAAATTCTGAGGCAAATAAATTTTAAAAATAAAAATTTATATTCGCATGTGTACAGTTTTATTTCTATTGCAGTGTGTGTGTTTCAGTTTTATGTGACAGGTGAGCAGATGGTGACTGGACTGGCTGGAAGCTGTGAAAACTGGACTGACATAAGATAAAGAATACAAAGATAAAGAATGCAGAGTGTATATGAGTCAGTGAATGTATAAAAGTTTGTACAAATGAGTGTGTGAGTAAATCTGTAGTGAAGAGCAGTGTATGAGAAAAAAAATGTGAAAAAGTATTGAAATACCGTGTGTTGTGCAAATAGTGGAGTTACAAATTTGTACTGTTTAAATGTTGAAATAAAATATTATACTTAAATAAAATACTGTTTGAATTTCTAATTCTTGTGCAATAGTATTCATTTAAATATTAATATTATATTTCTGTTCTGAGATGTAGATATGAAACAGTATAGTAACAAACACATTTAAAATAATATACACTTGTTTGTTATCATCAAACAAAAATCATATAATTGTGTATACAACACCGTTATAAACAACAATCTCCCCCTTTTGGTGATGACAAACAAATGTTAAGATTTTGAATATAATAAATGTGTTTTCAGTCAACAACAAAAACTCCCCCTATTTGAAAGCTCCCCCTGGAACAGAGACTCCCCCTATAACTGTGCATGAGTGAAATGAATAATAATGAATTTTCAAAATTAAAAATATTTATAAAATATTCACTCATAAATTTCATAAATTTTCAAAAATTTAAAATATTTATAAAATATTCACTCATAAATCAAAATCTCAACCCATTCTCCCCCTTTTGTTATCATCAAAAGGATATAGAATTTAAAATATAGATGAAAAATGACTAAAAAATGTAATTTCAGCATAAGAGGAAGAACAGTTATAAATTTCAATCAGTCAAACAAAAATCATAATATTCTGAGAACAGGTGGCATATTTCACATTATAGAAAATGACAGATTTAAGATGAATTTTATATAAAATGGAGAGAGTTAAAAAAATGATTTTCAATTATTTTCCAATAAGATTTTTTTATAAAAATAAAGCCCAAAAACAGTGATGGATTTTGACTATAGTTAATAATTCAATTTAAGTGACAAAATCGAATAATCTCAAATCTCAATATCCATCAATCAACAATCATAATACGTCACAAGATTTCAACACATTTCACAAATTAGAATGATGGATTAATAGGCTAGTTTTTTAAACACCAAGGAGAATTTCATATTAATTTTAATTTATAGCACATTATTTCCTTTTTCTTTTTCTTTTTCTTTTATTTAAGAGCACACTGACCATGCATAACCAGAGCTTGGATTTTTAAATTAGGTCAGTCGCAGCTTAAATTATAAGTGTCTCATAACCATGCATAACCAGAGCTTGGATTTTTAAATGAGATTAGAGACACACTTATGTATTTATTATATATGTTTATTGTTTTCAGCTTCAAAAGAAAAACTCCTCGGTATGTAAAACCAATATGAATGATAGAAAAGTGGTAGGTACAGAAATGGACTTGTGAAATAAATTTCTAAATTAATTATATTATGAAATATGCTCGACTGTACTAGGACTATTGAAAATTTTCAATTATCACTAATTCTGAATAATAATAACGTAGTCCAATTTCTATCACAAGTATTACATTGTTTATTCAAGATGATTTTTTAAAAAATTAAACTCTCCACATTAATATAAAAAAAACATGATGGATGGTAGAATAACGGTAGATAAAGAAGGTGGTCGTGAAATAATCGCCAATTCAAAGATATTATAATAAATGTTCAACCATCATGAAAATCTAAATATATTCTCCTCTTGTTGTGAAACATACTGCAGTCACAATTCATCACAATTTCAAAATCTAATAATAATTTTGATGAATTATAAATACAGCTCAATTTGGGTATTGATTTCAATTTCTGAATGAATAAAAAGTAAATAATTTAAAATTTAAAATCAATTACAAGAGGAATATGAAGAGCTATACAGGACAAGAGGAGTTAAAATATATAAAACAACACTTCTGATACCAATTGGTTTCTCTATTAATTAGGATTGAAACAAGATACTGGAGACAAACAAGAATATCATAGACAAAAGAATTATAAGTACAAAGCTCAAGCAGACAAGATAACAGATTATGCACATGTATCAAAGTAGCAAACAGATGATTCCAAAACAACCATTTTTCAAAACAGTATCAGAGCAGCACAAAGAATCGGTTTCAAAGCAGACTTGTCAAATAGATGGTCAGAAAAAATGATTCATGATCCAAGATTAAAAAATATTGTTTATTTTAAATCATTTGAAGGAATATGAAAATATCAGAATTTAATGAATCAATCACACCAGATTATAAATTTTTGATTCTAGATATGTGTGTGATTCAGTAAATCAATAATTTCAAATGATTTTAAACAAACAAATGTTTAAATCAAATAACCATGAAATAATAGAGAGATTTAAGACCATTTTTTCAAAGATTTTTTCAAAATTATTTCTGACATGCACAAGGAATTTTTCAGAATATTTACATCAAGTTTGAAGACATATTCATGATCCCAAAAAAATTATTTATTTGAGATCACTAGAATGGATGTTGATCATGAGATACAATGAATCAATCACACAAAATTAATAATTTCAGATCTGAGAGGTGTGTGAGATTCAACATATCAGAAATTTCAAATGATCTCAAATAAACAAAGATCTAAACCAGATGATCATGAATAACAGTGAATATCAAGGTATAAGCAATGATTCAAGACAGATAAAAAATATCCAAGCCAAACTGAAAATTAATGAAATTATCACGACTGAGGAGTAGCAGTGTGCTGTAATGAGTATAATATTTCAAACTTTAGTAAAATGAATTAGAAGAAACTCAAAACAGCAGTGGTGTGTGAAACTTAATCAAATTTTCAGATCTTCAAGAATTTGAATTCTAATTAACAGTGTTCAAGATATTACAAGAATACATCAGCACTGTTATGAATTCAGCAATTAGAAAATAAACTTCAAAACTATTGCAGATATTTACAAATTTAAATTCAAGATCTGGAAATGATTAAAACGTTAGAGTTTCATACAAATGAAGTGAATTTCCATAAAGTATGAATTCTACAACTGGAAGTTTTAGAAAGCACATTTTTTTTTACAATGATATGACAGTGACAAACCAAACAGACAAAGAAAGATAAACAGATGAGATAAAGAAAATAAACAGAAGGGGTAGAAGGAGGAATACACAAAGAAAAAGAAAAATATTTACAAAGGTTGAGTTTAGAGGTTATACCTGAAATTGACGTGAGTAAATAAATCTATAGCTCAACAAGCTTGGCCAAGGAACTCTTAAAGATACAGAAAATATACAACAGCTTGAAAACATCCTTATTTTACCACAACAGTTCCTCAGCCATCCTTTGGTACCTATGAATTTATATAATCGAGTGGTCTAACAAAATTAGTAAAACCACTCAAAGTTGTGTTCACAGCTTTGGGTACCCAAACTTGTTTATATAACAATCCATTAGAATTTACCAAAGTACCTTTAGGGACCCAAATCTGTTTGAAATTAAATGAATTCGCTGTATTTCTTTTTGGGGCCTGGAATTATTTAATTGGATTGTTATCAAACAAATTCACATCACGTTTATGATTTAAAAATCCTTTGAATTTATCAGAGTTCAACTTATCAAGTTGATTCTTTTGAAAGAAGTTTGAAGGATTTTTCAAATCATTTGAATTTTGTTTTTCAAAAACATTAATTTTCCCAAAGCCAAGACCACATTTATTTCCAACAGAAACTTGGTTTTGCAACAGCATATTCAACGATTTTTCCCCATTAGAAAATTTATCCAAAGTTGATTCTAATCGTTGAATTTTGGATTTTAGATCACAATTTTCTTTTATTAAATTTGAGCAATTATTTATAGCGATCTTCTGTTCAGCATTGGACTGTTTCAAAACCAAATTTTCAGTTTCAAGTAAATTTATTTTGGCTTGGGATTCAGCAATCTCAGACTCAAACTTAGTTTGCTTTTCAAATTCGGATTTTTCAAAATCTTTGAATTTTTCAATCTCCTTTTCAAAATCTTTCAAAATTGACTCACTTTTCAGCAAACTTTCTTTTTCAAAAATTTATGTTTGGAATTAATACTATCCCAACTCTTTTTGCAAAGCGTTATTTTTATGAATTAGCTCACCTTCGTGATTTTTCAAAATCAGAAATTCATTTTCAAACTTTCTAGAATTTTCATTAAGTTGAGCTAAATCAGTTTTCAAATTAAAACAATTCTTGCACTCAGAGTTTTCAATTTTTAATTTCAACATATTGTTATTGTAGGTTAACTCAGAATTTTCAGATTTCAAAGACTTGTTTTTCCATTTGAGACGATCAATAGTTCTTGTTAAATTATTACAAAGAGATACCAAATCTTCATATGATAAGTCCCCATTGTCTGAATCGACATGAATAGCTCCAGTTAAGCTCCGATCTGAATCTGAGTTGACAGTTGAGGGTTTTCAGAAGTTGTTATCATTTCCATATCTTGTATTGAGAGATGTCCAGATTTCCTGCGCAGTCAAACAATGGGAGATAACACAGTATCGATCATCATCAAGATGTTAATATAAAATATGCGCAGCACGATTATTAAAACATATATCTATCATATCAAATCCATTAACAATAACATCCCAACATTTAAAATTGACAGATTTCAAATAGGATTCCATTTCAGATTTCCAATTCAAAAAATATGTACCATTAAAAATAGTTGGAATACGACTGGACTGACTCTCTAAGAACTGACAACTAGGATTACCCATGTCTCTAGAGTTAAAAATACCTGCTCTGATACCACTTGTTGGATCTAGATTAACCCTAAAGGGGAGGTGAATAGGGTTTGTCACTGTTTTTAACTGAATTAAAATTCTAATAATAAATAGATCACAGAAAATAGCAGAAACAGAAATGCAGGAAATAAATCACACACAGATATACCCAGCTTCGGAAAAACCCTGCCTACTGCTGCATTCCTAAGATTTCTACTAGGTGATAGAACAGATCCCGCATACAAGACCATGTACACTCGCAAACCCTGCTCCTATTCTAACCCTATGCTCAAAATCCTAGACTGAATGATATCCCCTCGATCAGATTTCTCGTATTACAAACCCGTAACACGTAACTCAGATTTTACACACTCTGTCAACTGTCAGTCAACACCCTGACTGATTCCCTAGAATTTTACATACTTCTAGAAACTGTTCGTTTGACGGTTTTACAAAAACAAATTAAAATACAACAAAAAAATAAACAAGAAAAACCCTATAATAAAAACAATTTAATTTCCCTTTTTAAATATAAGCTTGGCTTAGCCAAGTGAAACATAGGTCGGCCTCCTCCTATTCTTTAGCCTGATGCTTTTCTCTTTTGCTCTGGAGATTAAAAAAATGGCGGCACTGAAAATTGGGGATTAGGGTTTCTCAATCTTCATATCACAGTCTTGAATTGCTGGAAAGATTGATTCACTGATGCTCAAACTCGTTTGTCTCCTTGCTTGGCGATTTGGAGAGTTTGCGATCGAAAAAGAATGTGAGTATCTTCAATTTGATTTTTTTTTTGGATTTTTTTTGTTGCTTGTTTCGATCTGCATTGCCAGTGATGATAGGTGTGTATAAATAGGGTAATTCGATCCCTAATTCACTATGATTTCATATGAATGACTCGATATGATTTTATTGCTTTCCCTCTTTTGGCTGGTTCCTTGATTGTTGCCTGCGTGATTTTGGCTTTGAAAAGCATGTGAAAATTGTTGCCTTTTGTTCTCCTTGAAATGATATTGTCGAGATTCAAAAGAAGGAAACAAAAAAAATGTTTTCCCTGCGTGATATTTCTTACCAAAAACTGATTTGCCATTTCTGGAATCCCATGCACTGAATTGTTTTTCAAAAAATGTTTCTTGCCTTTACAACACTTTATGCAAAAACTGGATCAATCTTGTATGCTTGAAAAACAGGAAAGAAATAAGTGATTCCTTTGCAGATCACATTGATTTCATTCTTGTAAAAAAATGTTCCTTGCTTGAACGAATTCATTTCTGGAAAACAATATTATCTTGCCTAAAAAGAAATTTCTTGCATGATTATATGCTGTCATGTATGCCCTCCATTAATTCTTGTTCATGTAGAAAAATATTTTCTTGCCAAATTTAATTCTTTGCAGAAAATTACTTGCTCAAATTTAGAGTGCTTTAAAACTTGCCAAACATTGTTTCCTTGCGAGATTACTAAATGAATCTTTCCCTAAATTGGTCACGTGCATTTCAAAAAATGGTTTGGTCATAAACTGGAAAGCGATATTCAATGAATTCGAAATTTGATGAATTTAATGTTTTCCAAAAATCTTTCTCTTAGTATAAAGAAATGAATGTTAAGATTAAAACAGGGAACAACAAATTTGTTTCCAATAGCTCCTTGCTTGATTTCTGGAAAACATATTAAGTTTGCTAATTTTTTTTTTTTTACTCGAGATTGATTTGTGCTAATCTGAAATTAACACTAAGCACTTGCCAACATTGTAAAAAAAACTTGGAAACAATTTGTGTCCTTCAGAAACAGATTTGTTGCCAAGTTTTAATTTTGCTTAGTCGCAACTATATTGCCATTAGTTGCTGCCATGTTTGTCAAAATATATATTTGCATGTGTGTCTCCAAAACACATTCATGTGTGCTGGCCTGATCTGCACCATTGTGTACTTGCCTGGGTTAACCTGAATATGACTTTACTTGTACCTTCTATGATTTGTGGTCATGCAATGGCTTGTACATGTCATGCATATTTATTTGTTGTCTTGAGCACTTCAGTTTCATTTACTTCACATTTGTAAGAAGTTGCTTGTACACTTTGTAAATTGAACAACTAGCTTGATTCTTTTTGTACTCATGAAACATGTGACCATCTGAACTATGTTGAACCTTTGGCTTGACCATTTCTATGTCGAGCTCGCTTTGCTGATAAAAAAATTTAAATAAATGTTGAAGCTTGTTGCACCATGTTAGAACTTTGAGCTGTTTTGATCTTTCACTTGAATGTTTATTGTGGCACTGAGTCGAGTTGGTCCTCGCGGCTGCTCCTCAGTTGCTCCCTACATTCTGATTGGTGAGGCAGTGCACACGTGTATATTCATGCACGTGTGTACATGCAGCCATCAGACGAGTTTTCCTGTCCCTGTACTATATATACAAATTGACTAGACACAGATGAATCAGATCAAGTCATGAAAAATGATGAGAAACACACCAAAATTCTGAGGCAAATAAATTTTAAAAATAAAAATTTATATTCGCATGTGTACAGTTTTATTTCTATTGCAGTGTGTGTGTTTCTGTTTTATGTGACAGGTGAGCAGATGGTGACTGGACTGGCTGGAAGCTGTGAAAACTGGACTGACATAAGATAAAGAATACAAAGATAAAGAATGCAGAGTGTATATGAGTCAGTGAATGTATAAAAGTTTGTACAAGTGAGTGTGTGAGTAAATCTGTAGTGAAGAGCAGTGTATGAGAAAAAAAATTGTGAAAAAGTATTGAAATACCGTGTGTTGTGCAAATAGTGGAGTTATAAATTTGTACTGTTTAAATGTTGAAATAAAATATTATATTTAAATAAAATACTGTTTGAATTTCTAATTCTTGTGCAATAGTATTCATTTAAATATTAATATTATATTTCTGTTCTAAGATGTAGATATGAAACAGTATAGTAACAAACACATTTAAAATAATATACACTTGTTTGTTATCATCAAACAAAAATCATATAATTGTGTATACAACACCGTTATATACAACATAAACATGCCTTAATCTTCCCAATTAAGTTTCATTCATATTCATATGTCTTAATTACAGTTTTAGGTCCTGAATAAATGATATCTCTCTTTTTCATTATTATCCCCAAACACTCCCAATTATCCCACTTTCACTCGTACGTATATCTCAGCGTGATTGGCTTAGGCTAGAAGGTAGCCGGGCAATAAAATAAAAAGGGAAAGAGTGAGAAAAGAACAGAATAGTCATAAAATCAAAACTGTAATTGTCCTATTAATAAGTTGATAGATTATATCTCTACAACAGTGTCCATGTTCTTAATTATTCAAGCAAATGTACATCTAAACATATTAACTGGTTGGACATATTATCCATTTTAGCGCAATAATTCATTTCATCAAATTAAACATTCTAATATGTTCATTATGTACATTAACGGGGAATGCCAAACGATAGATATACCATTATTCAAAAGGTATATTGTAAATCCACTCACCTTATAGCTTTCCAATCCTTGGATCTGATCCAGATGTAGCATTCCATGGTTCCCCTAACTCGATTTAGAACCTAAACAACCACGGATCTACAATTTTAACTAAAAGAAATAGGGAAGAAGAAGAAGAAAAACTAAATAGATCAGATCCACGAGCTTACCTCACAACGATAGGAATTCTAGATGCCTATACTGTAGATCTACATCTCTTATCTTGAAACCTTGAATCAGAAGAAGCCTAAGACCTAATACTTTATTTCTGGAAAGGTTTGGAGGAAGAAGAGAATGGCAGAGCCTAAGCAGCACCTCAGAAAATATGGGAATAAAGCTAGGCCTTCCAGTCTATTTATAGGTGTAGTAGAAAGCTCTGAACCATCAGATTAAATTAGGTATAATCCAAACCGCCAAAACAATTAAAAACACGTCATTGAAATGAAGCAGAAAATTTTTGGATTTGGAGGGTGTCGACACTAGTGTCGACCCCTCTTATTTTGTGTCGACACTGTTGTCGACCCACCGGGTGTCGACACTGGTGTCGACCCCCAACGGTTCATTTTTTTTTGGAATATTCTATTATTATTTTGAATATGATTATATATATGACTCATATATATGTACAAACTTCCAAGATTCATAACTTCTTCATGCGTTATCCGTTTTACGCAAACTTGGTGTTTATCTGAACCAGAATTCCGAGACGAACGTAATGGTAACATCTGTTTTACTTAATTCCTGCTATTAAATTAAGTATCCTTTATTTTATTGTTTCCTCCTTCACGCGCATTATTATTGTGTTAATTTTCCTTCTCTTCAACGTATGAACTTTATTAAATTATACTTTTCCTTTATATATATATGTCTATGCATATATACACACACACACACACATATATATATATATATATGCACATTTTAATTATCATAAAATGAGGGGAGTTACATTCTCCCACCCTTAAGAAATTTCGTCCTCGAAATTTGCTAATAGTAAAATCAAATAATCCGCCGCATCATATACATCTATCAGGTGTGCATCCAATTTTTGCAGCCATTGTGCACATGTGCAAAGTGCAATACATCATAGTAACATGTATGCCTAAGCATTATGTAACGACCCGTATTCTACGCATCAAGGATCGTAGAATATTTATTTCTTATTCGTATAAGGTCGTATGGTTGTGTAGCTTTGGGGAATGACTATTGGGGTCATTTCCCATGTTTACGATTTTTGCCAATTTTTAAATGACCGTTTTACCCCTAGCAGATCTTGTTTTGGCCATAACTTTTTATTGGAAAGGAGTTTGACCCGAAACCACTTCCATCGGATTCGAATGATGGTTTACCTTTCCGTAGAGTGGTCACACGTGAAAAACGGACTTACCGTTTGGGAGATATGGCTGAAACAAGGTTTAGAGGGTGAAAACAGCTTAACCGGGCCAAATAGGGTGATTAGCAACTCACTGGGGGATTTCTGGATTAGGGTTGCATAGGGGCTGATAGGGTTAGGAAAAACATTTCATTTCAGTTTTTGCAGCCGCCACTTACCTCTCTTCAACCCTACTAATGGCCTTCACCTTCTAAAACACTCCAAAACAAATTTCTAATCACATATTAGCCTAATCTACATCAAATCAAGACGGATTTGCACAAAAATCAAGCTTGGAGCTGCTGTGTTGCCTTGGTATCTGCGCCAAACAGAGAATATTTCAGTTTTGGAGTTTTATTTGTGGCTAAGTGGTTGATTTGCATAGTTTCTCACTAATTATGGTTAATTAAGGGTAATTAGTGTTAATTAGCAAATTTATACATTATTAAATTCTGGAAAAAGATCTTTAATTTCGAAATACCATTTTTTTCTTCTGTTAGGAGTTTGGGTTAATTTGGTTAAGTTTTTTTAATCCTATCACCAGTTCTTGTTAAACATGCTTAAGAGAAAATATGGGGTTTTAGCTATGTTTGATCCATTTTATCATATCAAATTGTTGTTTTGGTGTTTGTGGTCACTTCTATATGTTGCTATGTTTGTATAGTATGCCTTGTGATTGATTAAAAGAGTTAGATTGGTCGAAAATGTCGTCGAATGTCATAAGAACAGTCGCTGGAAAGTTGCAGGAAATGCAGGCATGGACCGGATCGGATCCCCCTTACCCCGACCCGACCCGTTCGTGGCACCCATCTCCGAATTGACCCCATGATGACTTCGAACCCGAACCGAATTGGCGAAGAAGGCCGACCCGACCTAGTGCAGGAGCCATCTACGAACCATGTTAGCACTCCGACCTGAAGAGAAGATGAAGACCCGACCCGGACGAGGAAGGCCGATCCGAACTGGATGTTGGCCATGAACTGGAGCGCTCGAGCCAATCCCCACGAATCAAACCGATTGCAGGTTAGTGAAGAAGCTCACGAACCGATCTGCTACGGAGGATCACGACCGAACCGACCCGGAGAGAAGTGAAGACCAAACTGATCCGGAGGAGAAGTCCAATAACCCGAGATGCAAAGGTAGTCCAAATGGGAAGTTTATACTCAGGATCTAGTTGGGAACCAACGAGTTAACTTCATGGTTGGGATTTGCTGCGGGTCGTGTGCTAAAGAGTTGTCGATGTCCATAACTTTGACTCACCACTGAGTGACGGATATTGGCTATGGATCAGCGTAATGGGACCGTTAAGACTCCCAAGGGCAAGTGATCGTAGCAAGAACTATGAGCCAGTGCAGTGGAGTCGTCACGACTTCATGGGGGAAGAGTGGGCATTGCAAGGACTAGTGGCTATGGATCAGTGCAGTGGTGTCTGAATGACTCCATGGGGCAAAGTGATCATAGCAAGATAATGGTTGGTCAAAGCGGTGGATATCGTATGCTTTACGCACTGAGTGAGGGATGTGAGGATGGTTTCTATGCTTGATTGTTTTCCATCACTATGACATGCACACCCCCACCCCCGTTATGTTGACACTTTATGTTAGTGTACCTTAGAGTATTGTGCATCTTGTTGTGTTGACTCGTTGGTTGCAGGTCCAGGTTCAGGTATGGTTTAGTATACCTATTATTGTTCTGTTTTTTAGCTGCTTATTGCTCATACCAGACTTTCATCTGACCCAGAGTTTTATGTCTCTTCTTATTACTATGGGTGTTCCTAAACGAGCAGACTAGAGACAGGTTAGCTGGTTGTGCACGAGTAGCTGTACCGGAGATGAGCAGGAGGCTTCTACGTATGATATATAGTTATTCTCCCAGTCTTGTAGCTGGTCACTGCTCAGGGTATTAGCAGTGTACCTTTCTATTGCTTAGAGACAGTATTTCAAAGATTTTAATAAGCTATATTGGTTTTCCGCTACTCTGATGGTTATAGTTCAAGTTCAAGTTTTCAGCTTATGCACTGTCTCATTTGTTTATGTCAAGTATATTGTTATTATATTTTACTACATGCGCTATGAGATGTACTACAAGTTCTTTGTTGTTTCACCGTTCCAAATCCCTTTTCTTTTTTCTTTCTTTGGTGACCATCCCGTGCTGGTTGGGTTGGGCATCGATGCAGCGCGTTTCATGGGAAATGTCGGCTGGTACGGGGCGGGTCGTCACACGTTACCTCCTATACTGGCAGTGCTACATGAATGCAATATTTTGAGAATCAAAATACATTTTCATCCAAATTTTCCTACTATTACTGAATAAGAGCGCAATTGTCGCACCCAAAATCCTACCATCAATCTTTAAATTTCGAATTTTAGAAAAAATTAATTTCCCATATTCGATTTCTTATGTTACAAACAGGTGGAAAACGGAAAAATTCACGTTCTCCCTTTTTTTGCACCTTTTCTAATTGTACTTGGATTTTATGTAACTAATATATAAAGATTTCCTATTATCCTATCCAAGAACAGCCCACATAAGAAAACTTTCTTTTTCTTTTTCAACCTATCTTGGAAATTTTTTATTCTTATTTATCTTTTCTCAGAATTTCATTTTCTTTAACCGTCATATTTGTTGTTTTACTGAATTTATTGTTTTCCTTTTTAGTTATGCTATTTTACTTTCTTAGCTTATTTAACTTAACCCAATGATCTAAGTTTATTTTTCAAATGAGCCTTCCAATGTTTCAACTAAAACAGGAAAAACGGACACCCTATACAGCTTCTACCGAGGGCAAAGAATCTCAGGACTATGTCATCTCCGACAAATAAAATTCCAAACAACAGGATCTAAGTACTTACTTGCCCTTCACTATCTAGTAGTCATCACTAGTCCTTGCTATGTACCAAAAGTCTATACTTTTTTTCAAGCAACAATCCTAGGCTTTACAATGCTTATGCATTCTATGGGAATTTTTCATTATCCCAAGATAATCCTTGCTATTTACTTCATAGCATCAAACTTTTCCCATCTTTCCTAGGTACTAATCCTTATCTACTCCATCATTTTTAAAACATGGTTTGGCCTTTTCATTTCACTTTTCTTTCAAAAGTTAAAAGTATCAATACTTTATTTTCATCAACAAAAACTTACTTTTGCCAAACCATAAAAACATGTCATGACATAAAAATGCAAAACATTTTTTTCAAATCACAAAAAATGGAGTAGACAAGGACAACTACTCTTCAATCAGGTTTACATTGTTTCTTCTTACAATGTTAGTTTAGTTACTCACTACAAGGTGTAAACATCTACTCTATTCTTAGTTTCTACAACTCATTTTGTCCACCCAACAAAATTCTCTTTTTAAAACAATAATTAAAATTTATTGTCAAAAGAATAGAGATTTCAAAACCTTCTTTACTAAAATTTAAATGAAACATTTTCTATGTTTTACTTTTAACCCCTTTCATATAATATATGAAAACTAGCGAGCTATATATGCTCTATTAAATGCACCTTTCACTGCCGGAATTCATTTAAGACAAAATCTTCATAAGAAATCATTGTTTTCCAAAATATACCCATTTTACACCAAAACCCAATATGTACTTTTCATATATTAAAACAATAACTTTTAAGATTAAAATTTGAAAACACCATAAATCATTTTCCCGAAAATTTTAAAATTTCAAGTTCTTAAAAGTTAACAATGGGGTTATACTCAAAGCGGGTTTCCAATTTTTCTAGGCTTTCCTAGACACTCCCACAAAGTCAATTCTCTCAACTATATATATATATATATATATATATTCCTAATCCATTTTCCTCTTTATAACCTTTTCCAATATATAAGGTTTTGCTTCCAAATCCACTAACCTGAAATACTAACATTTCAGTTAATAACATATGGGATACATCTTTCTTCAATATAAGCATTTTGTACACTTTCTACCCAACTTAACTAAGGGTCTCAAATTTCCATATTCATTTCTTTAATGTACAAAACTAATATCCCAACTCTTTCCATAATTTACTCTTTCCTTTTAGTGGGTTCCTTTATGGATCTAGATTTATATACATATATAATATATTTATATATTTTTTTAAAATACAAATACCTTCACTCACCGTATCTACAGGAATCCTAAACCTAAGCTCTGATACCAGATGTAACATCTCAAATTTCGACAGAGCGAATTTTTTTCAAAATTCTAATCTATCGAAACTCGTGTTGATTTGCTCTGGTATCCTACAGAAAAGACAGAGATATAAAATATATTAAAGCTCAAAAAAACATCTCACAGCGGAAGGGATAAAATATAATGTAATCAAATATAGCCTTACTAAGATATTAATACCGCCTAGCCAGTATCCAAAGCTATAACATCTCTGCCACAAACCTAACCTGCGAGTGTTATGAGGAGGGGGCCAGAACATAAATTTTGTGTGACTGGATTTAGACTACACATCTCGGAAAATCCTCTATATACCGTTCAGTTACATTTTCCTATTTATTAGGTTACTTGGGTTAACATCACTCAAGGCTTACACACACGTCGTACCCATTTACTCCCCTCAGTCGATTAACCTAATACAGTATATATGTAACTACCCCCAATATTGAGGTACACCCCGTAGTACCCCACTAGCAAGGTCTCCATCATAACACCTCAGGAATATACGCAGTCTCTCATCCTACGCCAGAGTGATGTACGGATCTGTATAACAATTCTACGTTCCGCATAGAACTACCATCACCATGCGTCGTAAGCGTACGAACTTCCACCTTTGATCAAATCAGATCATAGAGTAATGCCCTCGAGTCTACAGTAAAACCCCATATTTTCTGAAAATATTAAAATAACGAATTAAAGAATACTTAATTTTAAAGTGGAAATTAAGTAAAATGTGTTACGCCATTGCGTTCGTCCTGGAATTCTGGTCAAGATAGAGTCTAAGTTTGCGTAAAATGGACATCGTATGCAAAAGTTATGGAGCTTTAAAGATTTCAAGTTTAGGCAGAATTTAAATTAAAATAATAATTAATAATAAAATAGTTTGAAATTCGAAAATCTGCAGAACCGAGATGAGCCGGAAATATCCATCCCAAGGGTGTCGACCCCCCAGGGGGTGTCGACATGGGCGTCGACCCCACTAGGGGGTGTCGACCCCCTATAGGGGTGTCGACCCTCCCTTTCCAAATCTGATGACGAATTTCTGATTATTAGGGCTTATGTGGCGTGCTTTGGTTGGCTGAGTGATGTGTCTTTTTGGCTTGGAAGGCTTTGATGACTCCTAGGATGATCTAATGGTCCTAAGTTACCTAGTACAGCTATAAATACACGCATAGTCTAAACCTAATTCCGTTATAACAAACCTATACGCCTCCATGCTGTTCCTCTCAAATTTAACATAGCCTACTTTTTCTCCAATCTAAAAACAAAAGATTAAACTAGAAAGCTTCGTCTTCTTATTCAAATCAAAGTGAAGGTTTTGCAACAAATAAAGATCAGAATCTCTACATCGACAAACTTATTCTCTTTTTCTAATCCTATCGCTGTAAGTTCAGTTATTATTCAGATTTGAACATTTAATAAGAATCATGATTTGTAATGAACTGAATCTAGATATATGCCTAATCATTAATCCTTTTTTATTCACCCTTAAACTTTTGACAAATCTGAGATTATCTACGCTTGTGATATTGTTCTTGTGATACAGCTGAATCTGCCTTGTAGTTGAATCTATCATGTTGTACATCGAATTAATAATCCCTTTTGTTTACTTCTATTGAATCTGGATATCTATGATGTAAGTTTTCCTAGTCTGCTCATGTTTAATGATTATGTACAACAAGTCTAATTTTGGAACCTTGACTATTGTATTTGTACACCTTGGTAAATCGATTTTTCCTTATGTTGATACTCGTGTTTCTTCTCCTTTCCCACTTCTCGTTTTATTTTTATTTTACTTGGGAAACCTAGTTTGAACCGTGTTTTGTGTGCGATTGGAACGTGGGGAATTGGGTACAACTTAATTAAGTAATTTTGGCATAACATGTAAATTTGACATAATTTGTATTAATTACAATTATGGAAATTGATATACAAATATGGATTTGATCATGTATTATAAATATGTAAATCAAGTAAAAGACGAACATGCCTAACATGACGTTAGATTGAGTTGTGGTTAAGATTGTCCGGAACCTCCTGACACATCCAGCAACCACAACAACATATCTAATGTGAGAGGTTAGCGCATCAAGGCCAAAACCCGAGGTTAGATTAAATTACGATGTAAGACTGCCCGGAACCGCCTGGCACATCGAGCAATCGCAACAACAGGTCTAATGTGAGAGGTTGGTGCTTTAAGCCCAAAACCCGAGGTTAGAATGAATTTGCGGTAGAAGTCTGCCCGAAACCAACCGGCACATCTAGCAACCGCAAACAATAGTTCTAATGTGGGAGGTTGGTGCATTAATAAATGAATTAATGCTAATAAACAAACATGCTAAAAATGGTAGGGTTAAGTAACATTTGAATAGGCAACACTTAACCAAGACAACATGTTAATGAATTGAACGGGTGGGGTTAGGTTAAATTGAGAACACTTAACCGTTATAACATGTTGATTAGAAAACCCTAGTAACGGGGACCAGTTTCAGCAGTTACCCACATAGATGTATCACGGTACCCTGAACTAGGCAGGGTGGGGCATGATTACTGGGCTGATTATAAGCGGTCAATATCGCGGCGGGGGTACATCAGTGTAGGTTCTGGCGGAGTATGGTCGTGCATGTGCTCCGAAGTGGAAAAACCAGGCACTGGGTACCAGTAGCTATACACTATGAGTCTGGAATCGTGTCGGGTTGCCATCATAAGGATTGATACACCTTATGGTGGGACCAGCACAGAGTAGCTACACGCAAGAGGGCCGAATGACACAAGTAATAAGTAAATGCATGCGAATAGAAGCCGATCAAGTAACAAGTTATAAGTAAGGGATCATTTTATTAAGAACACATGATGTTAGTCTAAACATATGTTAGTAGGTGCAGAGAAATAGGAATGGGTGTGTTAGCATTTCCAGTTTATCTCACTTTATCTTACCTTATGTTTACCTTATGTCGTCTTGCTATCCCTCTCATCATGGTATTATCTTATTTTCAGTTTATTCATGTCATGGTCTTTTTTCTATTTACATGCTGAAAAGTCATTGGACTTACCAGGCTTTATGCCTGACCTGTTTTCTTTCGCCTTCTTCCCCCCCCCCCAAGGTCCCCAAGGAGGAAATACTCAAGTCTAACTCCAGCTTTTCTCTCAAGCTTCAAGTTTGTTGATGTACTGCTTTGGATCTCTATTTCATACCGCTATTGCTTGCTGTTGCTTTATTGGGGAATACTGTTATTTTCTTGCTTCTTTATTTTTGTTAATCAAGACAGATGGTTTGCTTTGTAAAAGGTGTTTTGATGTTGGTGTTGTTGTTTTGGGTATTTTAAAACAATTCTGGTACAATTTGGTTTACCGTGTTGCTGCTTAATAAATGAGTTAAAGTATTTTAAAACAATTCTGGTACAATCAAGGCAGGGTGGGGCACGATTACTGGGTTGATTATAAGCGGTCAATATCGCGGCAAGAGGTATGTTAGTGTAGGTTCCGTCGGAGTACGGTCGTGCACGTGCTCTAAAGTGGAAAAAGCAGGCACCGAGAACTATTAGTTATACAATGTGCATCTTGAATCATGTCGGGTTGTCATCATAAGGATTGATACTCCTTATGGTGGGACCAGCACAGAGTAGCTACACGCAAGAGGGCCAAATGACACAAGTAATAAGTAAATGCATGCGAATAGAAGACGATCGAGTAACAAGTAATAAGTAAGGGATCATTTTATTATGAACACATGATGCTAGTTGAAACATATGTTAGTAGGTGCAGAGAAATAGGAATGGATGTGTTAGCATATCCAGTTTGTCTCACTTTATCTTACCTTATGTTTACATTATGTCATCTTGTTATCCCTGTCATCATGGTATTATCATATTTTCAGTTTATTCATGTCATGATCCTTTTTCTGTTTACATGCTGAAAAGTCACTGGACTTACTAGGATTTATGTCTGACCTGTTTTCTTTCGCCTTCTTTTCTTCCGTTCCCCTAAGGTCCACAAGGAGGGAATACTCAAGTCTAACTCCAGCTTTTCTCTCAAACTTCAAGTTTGTTGATGTACTGCTTTGGATCTCTATTTCATACCGCTATGGCTTGTTGTTGCTATATTGGGCAATACTGTTATTTTCATGCTTCTTTATTTTTGTTAATCAAGACAGATGGTTTGCTTTTTAAAAGGTTTTTTGATGTTGGTTTTGTTATTTTGGGTGTTTGAAAACAATTCTGGTACAATTTGGTTTACCGTATTGCTGCTTAATAAATGAGTTGAAGTTTTTATCTATTTCCGCTGTTTTATATGTCTATCTTGTAATTTATCTGTATCTTTTACCTATAATGCTTCACCGAAATTAATGCATTCCCTTTGTGAGTGACATTAACGGAGGTGGGGTGTTACACTTGGTATCAGACCTGGTGGTTACCAAATCAGATAAAGGATTTCGAAAAACTAGTTTTTAAAACCGTTTTTAAAGAAGTGTTTAAAGAAGCATTTTCAAGAAAAGTGATGTTTTAAAAAAAGGCATATTCCCCAAAGCCATATGCACTATCTTTCTTTCCTTTGTTTTGAATCTTTTTCTTTTCGTTTCAGCATGTCTGATCTTAATCTTCCAGAAGGGGTGCAAGTACCTGCCTAATTCCGTTGGTATTTAGAGGCTACAGCCCCAGCCGAAGGACAAGGGGAAGCAGCTCCTCCTCCCCCGGCTGCAGACGCTGCTCCTCCTCCTCCTCCATGTGTGAATGCTTTCTCGAAGATATGTAGAGACTTTCGAGCTATGGGCGGAAAGAACTTTAATGGAGCTGAGTCATTTGTGGAAGCAAGAAACTGGCTCAAGGAAACAGAAGATTCTTTTGTTATCTTTGTAGTGGATGATAGGTGGAAAATACAGTTGGTTGTGTGTTTACTTAAGGACGAAGCATCTTTCTGGTGGGAAGTTACTAATGCTGAGAGATCGGTGGAGACTTGGGAGGACTTCAGAATGAGGTTTGAAATGAAGTTCCTCTCACAAGCTGAGCATATCCTACAGATGGAGAAATTCTTAGCACTCAAATAGGGAAGTCTTTCGGTCAAGGAATACGTCAACAAGTACAACCAGCTGGCTAGATTCGGACTGGACTTGGTAAACACTCCACAAAAAAAGGCTCTACGTTTTGCTAAAGGGTTGAATGAGCCACTGCATAGCCTAGCTATGACCCATATACCTATTGGCGCAACCTATGAGAGACTAGTGGACATGGCACTGTTACATGAGGAAAGCAAAGACGGGAAGAAAGAGGTGAAGGTGGAAGAACCTCTGAACAAGAAAGTGGAGGGAGCTCAGAACAAGAAGATGGAGAATAAGAAAGGTGGGAAGAATAACAAACCCCGTGATAAGAAGAGATGTAATTTTTGTGGCATACCTGAACATATGATCAAGGACTGTGGAAAGAAGAAGAGGAAGATGGGTGGTTGTTTTCATTGTGGTGAGACATGACATATCGCTAAGGATTGCCTAACGAAGCAAGGGCAGAGGACAGGAGCGACTTCTGGAGGGCAGGTTCAGGCTCTCATGGCTCCAATACAAGAATGAGGAAGAAATATTTCTGTTGAGAGTTTATTTATCTTTCTGATCATCCTGTTCATACTCTTTTTGATTCTGGCGCATCGCATATCTACATCTTTAGTTGAGTCTTTGCAGCTAGAAACGAGTATAGTAGAGGATCCCATTGTTGTTTCAAATCCTATTGGGGGTTCAGATTATTTATCAATGATTTGTTTGGATTTGGAAATTTCTATTCTAAGCATTAGGTTTTGATATAATGCTTATGTTTTGGGTTTCACGGGCTATAGGTTGATTCTAGGCATGGATTGGTTATCCAGTAATGGTGCCATCCTCGATTGTGAGAAGAGAGTGGTTAGACTTTTGACTCGCCTCGGTAATACTCTCGAAATCTCTTATAATCCTATGAATTCCGTTATGCTTAGCTACCTAGAATCTCTTGATGCATCTGTTGAAAATTTACAATCTGTTAGAGTGGTCCATGAGTATTCATATGTCTTTGAAGAAGTGAAGGGTTTACCTCCAAAGCGAGAGATAGATTTTCTCATATATTTAGTTGATAATGCAAAACCAGTTGCATTACCTGTTAGACACATGGCTCCAAGGGAAAGGAAGGAGCTCAACAAGCAAGTTAAAGAGTTGCTTGAAAAAGGGTTCATAAGGTGAAGTATTTCTAAATGGGATGCTCCAGTAGTATTCGCAACCAAAGCGGATGGTTCACTTCGCCTACGCATGGATTATAGGGAGCTAAACAAGCTGACCAAGAAGAATAGGCACCCACTTCCAAGAATAGAAGACTTGTTCAACAAACTTGTAGGTGCATCAGTTTTCTTCCAACTAGATTTAGCTACTGGATTTCATCAGCTAAGAGTGGTTGAATATAGCATAGACAAGAATGAATTTAGGAGTCCAGATGGTTTCTTCGAATGGCTTGTCATGCCTTTCGGCTTGACAAATGCACCTGCCTATTTCATAGACTTTATGAGTAGGGTGTTTAGAGAGTTCCTTAACAAGTTTGTAGTGGTCTTCGTGGACGATATTTTGATCTTCTCAAAAAGTGAGGAAGAACATGCTTTGCATTTAAGGAAATTTATGGATACTCTTTGAACACATCGGCTTAAAACAAAATTCACCAAATCCCATTTTTGGAGAGAGGTTTCTTGGACATGTTGTATTCAAAGAAGGGATAGCTGTGGATCCCGCAAAAATAGTTGCGGTGCAGGATTGGAAGATTCCAAGGAATGCAACCGAAGTAAAAAGCTTTCTCGGACAAGCGGGCTATTATAGAATGTTCACTAAGGACTTTGCAAAGATCTCAGCCCCACTTACTAGGTTAACAAAGAAGAACTTAGCTTTTGCTTGGGATTTGGATTGTGATGTTTCTTTCCAACAATTGAAGAGGACTCTAATAACAGCCCCAGTTCTGACATTGCCTGATGGGAGCAAGATGTTTACAGTATACACAGATGCATGTGGAACGGGATTAGGTGCTGTCTTGATGCAAGAAGGTAAGGTAGTTTGCTATGGAGGAAGACAATTAAAAGTACATGAAAAGAACTACCCAACTCATGACTTAGAACTAGCTGCCATTGTTTTTGCTCTTAAGTCGTGGCCTCATTACCTACTAGGAGAAAAGTTTGAATTGTATACTGACCATAAATCATTAAATTACCTTTTCTCCCAAAAAGATCTTAACTTAAGACAACAAAGGTTGATGGAATTTCTTGCCTCGTACGATTTTGAGATTGCTCATACCCCTGGCAAGGGTAAAGTAGTAGCGGATTCCTTAAGTAGGAAAAGGATGACCTTAAGTCCTCTCTTTGTAGAAAGGAAAAACTTGGAGTACATAGCAAACTTTGACTTTAGACCCTCTTTTGAGTTTGCTCCTGGTTTGTTAGCATCGCTAGAGGAGCAGCCTATGCGTTTGGACTCGATAGTAACCGCGCAACGTGAATACCCGCAAATTATTGATGTGATGGACAAGTTAATTAGAGGTGAGACTTCAAGTCACCTCAATAGACACTCCATAGATGACAAGGGTTGGTTGAGAAGGGACGGAAGGCTCTGTGTCCCTCTAGCAAGGGATTTGGTGAAGACAGTTCTTGAAGAAGCACACCATTCTAGGCTGACTATACACCCAGGTGGAGACAAGATGTACAAAGACATAAAGCGGGTTTTCTTTTGGAATGGCATAAAGAAGGATGTAGCTAATTTGGTCTCTAAGTGTTTGATATGCCAGTAAGTCAAGGCGGAGCAGAAAAAGCCTGGTGGTCTACTTCATCCTCTAGACGTCCCACAGTGGAAGTGGGATAGCATTTCAATGGTCTTTATAAATGGGTTGCCTAGGTCTAGAAAGCGCAATACTAGTATTTGGGTAATAGTTGACAGGCTACCTAAAAGCGCTCACTTTATACCTGTTAAGAGTAAGAGGACTGCCACATCATTGGCATCCATTTATCTTAAAGAAGTGGTTCGACTGCATGGGATACCCTCTAGCATAGTAAGTGGTCAAGACCCTATCTTTACGAGTAAGTTTTGGAAGACTTTGCAAGAGGCTGTAGGCACACAGTTATGCTTAAGCCTGGCTATCACCCTCAAACAGATGGTCAGAATGAAAGGGTGAATAGAGTGTTGGAAGATCTTTTGAGGCTGTGTGTTCTTGATTTTGGAGGAACATGGGAAGATCATCTTCCTTTGGTGGAGTTCGCCTACAACAATATCTTTCAAGCCACCATAGGCATGGCACCCTTTGAGGCTTTATATGGAAGACCATGTCGATTACCAAATTGTTGGTGGGAATCTATAGACAAGCTCATACTTGGGCCGGACAAGATTAGAGAGACTTCGGAGAAGGTGGACTTGATACGAAGACGAATTAAGACCACACAAGATAGACAGAAGTCCTACGCGGATAAAAGGAGGACCGACCTTGAGTTTGAGGTTGGAGACAAGGTTTTTCTCAAAGTATCTCACTTGAAAAATGTCGTTCACTTTGAATATGTAGGAAAGTTGGCACCAAGGTTTGTAGGTCCATTCCTTATCGTTGAGAGGATTGGAACGATGGCATATAGAGTAGAATTACCTGAAAGATTGGCTGGAGTGCATAATGTTTTTCATGTTTCTCATCTACGAAAGTGCTTACATGAGTCGGCAGAAGTTGTGGAGCCAAGCATCATAGAAGAAGTAGAAGTGGACGAGAAGCGACGGTAAGACAAGTTCCAACTCGTATCTTGGGAACATAAATTAAAAAGCTACGCAATCGTGAGGTCAAGCTAGTTAAAGTACAATGGAGTGATATGGAAGAAGACGTGACTTGGGAAACTGAAGACAAGGTAACTCATCCTATCCTTTTCTCTTTGAGGGTACATCCCTGATCTCTTTTTCCTTAAGTTTTGTGCATGCTTGTATCTATCTTTTAAGTATATCTTCTCGATCCTATCCTTAGGTAGAAACCAATGGATGTAAACATGTATTTAAAACATGTTATGATTGATGGTTGCAAGTGATTGCTAGTGGTTGCTCGTGGATGCATATACACACACACATTAAGAACTAGATCGGCTTAGTCACTTTCATATTGCATATGCATATATGTATTTGTTTATGGATTGAAACTTGATGTGTTATCATATGGATGTTGCATTTGTATGGATGATTGTGCACTCATGTAGAAATTATAAAGTATGTTAGGAATAATTGCATGCATAATGGATTCATGGCACTAACATAATTCACATTAAGGAGGTCAACTGAATCAGTCGACCGCCTGGTTTGCATTAGAATAAGGACATATACGCACACTATGCATATGTTCATAAAAGCATTAGAAATCTTTTAAGGATAATGAATGCCTGTGGTTGATGGTTGAGTAGATGGATGTTGGATGTCAGGATACATTCTTCTTAACTTAGAGATTTCGGGGACGAAATCCTTTAAGGAGGGGAGAATGTAACACCCCGTATTTTTTGAAAATATTAAAATAACGAATTAAAGAATAATTAATTTTAAATTTTGGAATTAAGTAAAATGGGTTACGCCATTGCGTTCATCCCGGAATTCTAGTCAGGATAGAGTCCGAATTTGCGTAAAACGGACGTCGTATGCAAAAGTTATGGAGCGTTAAAGATTTCAAGTTTATGTAGAATTTAAATTAAAATAACAATTAAATAATAAAACAGTTTGAAATTAGAAAATCTGCAGAACCAAGATATGCGGGAAATATCCCTCCCAAGGGTGTCGACCCCTCTAGGGGGTGTTGACATGGGGTTTGACCACCCTAGGGGGTGTCGACCCCCCTATAGGGGTGTCGACCCTTCCCCCTTCCAGATCTGATGATGAATTTCTAAGTATTAGGGCTTATGTGGCATGCTCCGATTGGCTGAGTGATGTGTCTCTTTGGCTTGGAAGGCTCTGATGACTCCTAGGATGATCTAATGGTCCTAAGTTACCTAGTATAGCTATAAATACACGCATAGTCTAAACCTAATTCCGTTACAACAAACCTATACGCCTCCATGTTGTTCCTCTCAAACTTAACATAGCCTCCTTCTTCTCCAATCTAAAAACAAAAGATTAAATTAGAAAGCTTCTTCTTCTTATTCAAATCAAAGTGAAGGTTTTGCAAAAAAATAAAGATTGGAATCTCTTCATCGACAAACTTATTCTCTTCTTATCGCTGTAAGTTCAGTTATTATTCAGATTTGAACATTTAATAAGAATCATGATATGTAATGAACTGAATCTAAATATATGCCAAATCTTAATCCTGTTTTTTCACCCTTAAACTTTTGACAAATTTGAGATTATCTACGCTTGTGATGTTGTTATTGTGATACAACTGTATCTTCCTTGTTGTAACTGAATCTACCCTGTTGTACTCGAATCTATCAAGTTGTACATCGAATTAATAATCCCTTTATGTTTAATTCTATTGAATCTGGATATCTATGATGTAAGTTTTCCTAGTCTGCTCATGTTTAATGATTATGTACAACAAGTCAAATTTAGGAACCTTGACTATTGTATTTGTACACCTTGGCATATCTATTTCTCCTTATGTTAATAGTCGTGTTTCTTCTCCTTTCCCCTTCTCGTTTTATTTTTATTTTACTAGGGAAACCTAGTTTGAACTATGTTTTACGTGCGATTGGAACATGAGGAATTGGGTATAACTTAATTAAGTAATTTTGGCATAACATGTAAATTTGACATAATTTGTATTAATTACAATTATGGAAATTGATATACAAATCTGGATTTGAACATGTATTATAAATACATAAATCAAGTAAAAGATGAACATGCCTAACACGAGGTTAGATTGAGTTATGGTGTAAGACTGCCCGGAACCGCCCGGCACATCTAGCAACCACAACAACATATCTAATGTGAGAGGTTAGCGCATCAAGGCCAAAACCCGAGGTTAGATTGAGTTGCGATGTAAGATTGCCAGGAATCGCCTGGCACATCCAGCAATTGCAATAACAGGTCTAATGTGAGAGGTTGGTGCTTTAAGCCTAAAAACCGAGGTTAGAATGTGTTTGTGGTAGAAGTCTGCCCGGAACCAACCGGCACATCCAGCAATCGCAAGCAACAGTTCTAATGTGACAGGTTGGTTCATTAATAAATGAATTAATGCTAATAAACAAACATGCTAAGAATGGTAGGGTTAAGTAACATTTGAATAGGAAACACTTAACCAAGACAACATGTTAATGAATTGAATGGGTGGGGTTAGGTTAAATTGAGAACACTTAACCGTTATAACATGTTGATTAGAAAACCCTAGTAATGGGGACCAGTTTCAGCAGTAACCCACATAGATGTATCACGGTACCCTGAACTAGGCAGAGTGGGGCACGATTACTGGGCTGGTTATAAGCGGTCAATATCGCGGCAGGGGGTACATCAGTGTAGGTTCTGGCGGAGTATGGTCGTGCACGTGCTCCAAAGTGGAAAAACCAGGCACTGGGTACCAGTAGCTATACACTATGAGTCTGGAATCGTGTCGGGTTGCCATCATAAGGATTGATACACCTTATGGTGGGACCAGCACAGAGTAGCTACACGCAAGAGGGCCGAATGACACAAGTAATAAGTAAATGCATGCGAATAGAAGCCGATCAAGTAACAAGTTATAAGTAAGGGATCATTTTATTAAGAACACATGATGTTAGTCTAAACATATGTTAGTAGGTGCAGAGAAATAGGAATGGGTGTGTTAGCATTTCCAGTTTATCTCACTTTATCTTACCTTATGTTTACCTTATGTCGTCTTGCTATCCCTCTCATCATGGTATTATCTTATTTTCAGTTTATTCATGTCATGGTCTTTTTTCTGTTTACATGCTGAAAAGTCATTGGACTTACCAGGCTTTATGTCTGACCTGTTTTCTTTTGCCTTCTTTTCTCCCCCCCCCCCCAGGTCCCCAAGGAGGAAATACAAAAGTCTAACTCCAGCTTTTCTCTCAAGCTTCAAGTTTGTTGATGTACTGCTTTGGATCTCTGTTTCATACCGCTATTGCTTGCTGTTGCTTTATTGGGGAATACTGTTATTTTCATGCTTCTTTATTTTTGTTAATCAAGACAGATGGTTTGCTTTGTAAAAGGTGTTTTGATGTTGGTGTTGTTGTTTTGGGTAGTTTAAAACAATTCTGGTACAATTTGGTTTACCGTGTTGCTGCTTAATAAATGAGTTGTAGTTTTTATCTATTTCCGCTGTTTTATATGTCTGTCTTGTAATTTATCTGTATCTTTTCCCTATAATGCTTCACCGAAATTAATGCATTCCCTTTGTGAGTGACATTAACGGAGGTGGTGGGTTACATCTACGATACACCACCAAGAGCAGACATGTACGTATCTAGACTTTCCCACGTACGTATTGTCAATCGTATTTGATGCCTTCTCCGCACATCCTCTGTTGTGCGTGCACCGAGTCCCGTGGCAGGGATATGTAAGAAACACGGAACTCGGTCGGGAGCTTTTTCATATCTGTACCTGTCCTCCTTTAGGAGTATCGAAATACATAAGTTCCTCGGGTCTGTATTTCATGGTGGCTATGACCCCACCTCGACCCCTCCCTCAATTAATAAAGACTGCAAGAGCTAAGCGACTGCCCCTAAGCAAACAAACTAAACATCCATGTGGCGTCTCCCCTCAACCACCGCCTCGATAGTGAAAGGTCGATGGCCTCTTGGGTTTAGCTCTAGTCTTTCCTCATCCTACTGGCTGCCGATGACGGGTACCCGACGATCTACTATCCTTGTTTGGTCCTGGCCCTCCACCTCCGTTGAGGCAATCCTCGAATCACCCTAGCGTCACCTCGTTACAGCATTCTGACTGCAAACCTACCTATGCAGTCAAGGCCCACCCACCTGGTAGTTACGCGCAGACCCAACCTCTGTGAGCACAGTCCGAAACTGAACAACCACAGAGGACTACCAGGTGCACCTTTAACATCTCAGGAAGCCGTGTGCTTCCCCTTCCAGTCCTTCGGAGATGACCGAACAATGAATGTGTGCTCCCCTCGTGCTTCATGACACCACGATGATCTACCCCGTTGGGTTATTCATCGTCAAACATATGGACTGGTCCAAGTGCCTCAGTTTGTTATTAGACCCTATTTCTAATCATTAATTACGCGCTTGCTCTTTCTCGTCAGATTTCTGGTAAACTATGTTATTCTCATTCACGTTGAATTCTTGTTCAAGTTACCAAGCTCCTCTTGCTTATTAATTTCATTTATAACTTAATCCAGCTAAGTCTATTAACAATCCCACAACATGTCATTCTTTAAATTGTAATTCAAGGTTTTTAATCTACAATCTCTTTGCGTTATTCATTGTCCCATCTCATGGTTGCCATAACGTGTTTTACTTAATAAATAATTAAGTATTTATCCATTTACATGTCCTCTATTTAACATGTCACTTATTATTTATGATTGAATATAACTTATTTCATTTCATAAGTTTGCCTCCCTTCTTCTTATTTAATTATAATCTCATCTTACATTGTCACTATAAATTATTGTTTTTTACTTATTAACTTAGTTCTCTTAACTAAGGTTTACTAATAAGTTTCATTTTCCATTAATGTAACTTATGTTGTCCTTATCCGCAGATTTCAAATAACTTAATTTGCAGTTAACTACAACTTATCGTACTACATAAGTTACTCCATTTTCGCCTATCGTTCATTATAACCTACGTTATAATCCTCACTTGTCCCTAGGACAAATCTACCTATTATATAACATTCTCATTAATGTAATTTATTTATAAAAGGTTATTATCATCCCCCATTCATTCTAATCTACTTACTGTTGTATCTTCCGTTCAATTTCATCCATTTCCATTCATTTACATTAACTACAATTAATGCCATTTATTTCCATCTTTCTATATATATATATATATATATGCTCCTTCACTAGACCTCTCACATTAAATTAACAACTTATGGATGGTGGATTTACCGGGCGGTTCTGGCCAGACTTTTCCCGTAAGTTGAATTTAACCTCGTGTCTTAGCATCGTTACATGTTTATTTCCGCACTAGACCTCTCACATTAAATTAACAGCTTGTGAACGCTGCATTTGTCGGGCGGTTCCGAGCAGACTTCTACCACAAGTTGAATTTAACCTCGTGTCTAAGTGCGTTACAGTTTTCTAACTTCTGCAATTTAGGCATATTCGTCCTTTCTAAATTTTTACTGTATTCTATTCTTACATGTTATCATATTAAGCCCAATATGTGTCGCATGTTCTTCTTAACATGTAATTAACTTTAATTCAAAATAATGTGTAATCCTTAAATCATGGAATTATTCCCTATTTCTACAAATTTCACTTATAATCTAAACACGCCTTAATCTTCCCAAATAAGTTTCCAAATTACAGTTTTAGGTCCTCAATAAATGATATCTCTCTATTTTATTATTATCCCCAAACACTTCCCTATTATCCCAATTTCACTTGTACGTATATCTCAGCGAGATTGGCCTAGGCTCGAAGGTAGCCTGGCTATAAAATAAGAAGGGAAAGAGAGAGAAGAACAAAATAGTCATATAATCAAAACTGTAATTATCTTATTAATAAGTTTATAGGTTAGATCTCTACAACATTATGCATTTTCTTAATTATTCAAGCAAATGTACATCTCAACATATTAACAGATTGAACATATTATCCATTTTAGCACAATAATTCATTTCATCAAATTAAACATTCTAATATGTTCATTATGTACATTAACAGGGAATGCCAAACGATAGGTATACCATTATTCAAAAGGTATATTTTAAATCCATTCACCTTATAGCTTTCCAATCCTTGGATTTGATCCAGATCTAGCATTCCATGGTTCCCCTAAATGGATTTAGAACCTAAACAACCATGATCTACAATTTTAACTAAAAGAAAGAGAGAAGAAGGAGAAGAAAAACTAAATAGATTAGATCCACGAACTTACCTCACAACGATAGGAATTCTAGGCGCCTATATTACTGATCTACATCTCTTATCTTCAAACATCGAATCAGAAGAAGCCTAAGATCTGATATTTTATTTTCTGAAAAGGTTTGGAGGAAGAAGAGAATGACAGAGCCTAAGCAAAACCTCAGAAAATATGAGAATAAAGCTAGGCCCTTTAATCTAATTCATAAGTTGAATTCTGTAATCCTTCTCTTTCTCTCTTTCCTTTTTTATTTTATAGCCAAGCTACCTCCGAGATTAGGCCAATCTCGCTGAGATATACGTACGAGTGAAATTGGGATAATTGAGAAGTGTTTGGGGATAATAATGAAAAAGAGAGATATCATTTATTAAGGACCTAAAACTGTAATTTGGGACATATGAATATGAATAAAACTTAATTGGGAAGATTAAGGCATGTTTGGATTATAAGTAAAATTTGTAGAAATGGGGAATAATTCCATGATTTAAGGATTACATGTTATTTTGAATTAAAATTAATTACATGTTAAGAAGAACATGCAACACATATTGGGCTTAATATGAAAAACGGACCCAGGGAACATATGTATTTCGATACTCCTAAAGGAGGACATGTACAGATATGGAAAAGCTACTGACCGAGTTCCGTGTTTCTTGCATAGCCCTGCCACGGGACTCGATGCACGCACAACAGAGGATGTGCGGAAAAGGCATCAAATACGATTGATGATACGAACATGGGAAAGTCTAGATACATACATGTCTACTCTGGTTGGTGTAACGTAGACTCGATGGCGTTACTCTATGATCTGATTCGATCAAAGGTGGTAGTTCGTATGCTTACGGCGCATGGCGATGGCGGTCCTATATGGAACGTAGCGTTGTTATACAGATCCATACGTCACTCTGGCGTAGGATGAGAGACTGCGTATAATCCTGAGGTGTTACAGTGGAGACCGTGCGAGTCGGGTACCACGAAGTGTACCTCAATATTGGGGGTAGTTACATATATACTATATTAGGTTAATCCACTCGAGGAGTAAATGGGTACGACGTGTGTGTAGGCCTTGAGTGTTGTTTACCCAAGTAACCTAATAAATAAGAAAATGTAACTGAATGGTATTTTTAGGATTATCCGAGATGTGTAGTTTAAATTCAGTCGTACAAAACTTATGTTCTGACCTCCTCCTCATAACACTCGCAGGTTAGGTTTTGTGGCAGAGATGTAATAGCTTTGGATACTGGCTACGCAGTATTAGTACCTTGGTAAGGCTATATTTGATTACATTATATTTTATCCCTTATGTTGTGAGATGTTTTTATAAGCTATGATATATTTTATATTTCTATCTTTTCTGCAGGATACCAGAGCAAACCAACACGAGTTTCGATAGATTAGAATTTTGAAAAAAGAATTGGTCTATCGGAATTCGGGTTGTTACATCTGCTATCAAGCCACAAATATATATATATATATATATTAATTTTACAATTAATGCCATTTATTTCCATCATTATATTTATTTATTTATTTATATTTATATATGCCCGTGCACTAGACCTCTCACTTTAAATTAACAACTTGTGAAAGCTGGATTTGCTGGGCGGTTCCAGGCATGCTTCTACCACAAGTTGAATTTAACCTCGTGTCTTAGCACCGTTACATATATATATTTCCGCACTAGACCTCTCACATTAAATTAACAACTTGTGAAAGCTGGATTTGAAAGGCGGTTCTGACAGGCTTCTACCACAAGTTGAATTTAACCTCATGTCTTAGCACCGTTACATAAATATTTCCGCATTAGACCTCTCACATTAAATTAACAACTTGTGAACACTGGATTTGCCGGGCAGTTCCGGGCAGGCTTCTACCACAAGTTGAATTTAACCTCGTGTCAAAGTGCGTTGCTATTTCCTATTTACTGTATTATATTCTTACATTTTATCATATTAAGCCCAATATGTGTCGCATGTTATCTTAACATGTAATTAACTTTAATTCAAAAATAAAATGTAATCCTTAAATCATGGAATTGTTCCCCATTTCTACAAATTTTACTTACAATCCAAAAATGCCTTAATCTTCCCAATTAAGTTTTATTCATATTCATATGTCCCAAATTACAGTTTTAGGTTTTAAATAAATGATATCTCTCTTTTTCATTATTATCCACAAACACTTCCCAATTTCCCAATTTCACTCGCATGTATATCTCAACGAGATTGGGCAAGGCTCGAAGGTAGCCTAGCTATAAAATAAAAAGAGAAAGAGAGAGAAGAACATAATAGTCATATAATCAAAACTGTAATTAACCTATTAATAAGTTTATAGATTAGATCTCTACCACAGTACCCAATTTATTAATTATTCAAGCAAATGTACATCTCAACATATTAACTGATTGAACATATTATCCATTTTAGCGCAATAATTCAATTCATCAAATTAAACATTCTAATATGTTCATTATGTACATTAACAATGAATGCCAAATGATAGATATACTATTATTCAAAAGGAATATTTTAAATCCACTCACCTAATTGCTTTCCAATCCAGAATCTGATCCAGATCTAGCATTCCATGGTTCCCCTAACCGGATTTAGAACCTAAATAACCATGGATCTACAATTTTAACTAAAAGAAAAGAAAGAAGAAGAAGAGAACTAAATAGATCGGATCCAAGAACTTACCTCACAACGATAAGAAATCTAAACACCCTCCTAAAAGATATACATCCCATTCCTCTCGATATTAAATTAGAATTTTCTAAGACTAGTTATTCTATTTTCTGAAGAGTTTTGAGGAGGAAGAAGAATGGCAGAGTCTAGGCATCATCTCAGAAATTATGAGATTTAGAATAGACTCACAAGTCTATATATAGGTGTTCAGAAAAAATCTGGACTGAAAAACAGTCAATGTGCACTAGAAGAACCAACCCAGATTTTCCAAGTGTCAACCCCGGGGTCGACACTAGTGTCGACACCCCAGATATGGGGTCAACACTAGTGTCGACACCCAAGCATAGGGGTCAACCCCTAATGGTCTTATTCCCCACGCATAACTTCTTCATACGTTATCCGTTTTACGCAAACTTAGTACCCATATGAACCAGAATTCCGAGACAAATGCAATGGTAACTTCCATTTTACTTAATTGCTATTATTAAATTAAGTATTCTTTATTTTATTGTTTCTTCTATTACATGCATTATTATTGTGCTAATTTTCCTTATCTTCAACGCACAAACTTATTTAAATTATAGATTACCATTATTTTTCCTTTATTTACGTTCATGCATATGCTTATACATATATGTACATTTTTAATTTTCATTAAAAATGTTGGGTGTTACATTCCCCCACCCTTAAGAAATTTCATCCCCGAAATTCGATGAGGGTAAAATCAAATAATACCTCGCATAATATACATCCATCATGTGTGCATCCAATTATTGCAAATACTATGCAAAGTGCAATACATCATAGTAATACATGTATGCCTAAGCGGTACCTCCTATATGTATGCAAAATTTTCAAAAATTCTTTAAAAACATGATGCTCACATCCTAAATATATTAGTAGTTCTATATGAATGCAATATTTTGAAAATCAAAGTACTTTTTCATCCAAATTTTCCCACACTCTTACTGAATAAGAGCGTAGTTCATCCAAAATCCTACAAATCATCTTTAAATTTCGAACTTTAGATAAAATCTAAATTTCTAATTCGATTTCTTATGTTAAAAAAGGTGGAAAACGGAAAAATTCACGTTCTCCATTTTTCTTTTATGTACCTTTTCTAATTGTATGTAACTACTATATAAAGATTCCCTATTTTTCTATCCAAGCACAACCCACATAAGAAAATTTTCTTTTTCTTTTTCAACTTATCTTGGACAAATTTCATTCTTATATATCTTTTCTCAGAATGTCATTTTCTTTAACTATCATATTTTTTGCTTTACTAAATTTGTTGTTTTCCTTTTTAGTTATACTATATTCCCTTCTTAGCTTATTCAACTTAATCCAGTTATCTAAGTTTATTTTTCAAATATTCCTTCTATCTTTCTATTGAAACAGGAAACACAAACATCCTACACAGCTACTACCAATAGCCTAAAATCTTAGGACTATGTCACCATCGACAAATAAAGGTTCAAAGAACAGGATGTACACACTTACTTGCCCTTCACTACCTAGTATTTACTACTAGTCCCTGTTGTGTATTTCTAGCCTATTTTTTTTCAAGAAACAATCCTAGGATTTACAATGGTTATGCATTGTATGGGAATTTTCCATTAGTTCAACATTAGTTAATCCCTCACCGTAAATTGGTAAGAGAATAACTCCCTTTGTATCAACCTCGAAGACCATAATCAACATCAGATTAACATTTAAGAATCACTCGACATAACCAATCTCTAGTTAGGTTCCAATTCTTTAATTTCTTATCTCAACCCTTTATCATCCCATTTTTTTCCATGATAATCCTTGCCATTTACGTCATAGCCTCAAACTTTTCCCGTAGTCTGTGAGTATCCTGAAGTTTTAGAGGAAGTTAGGGGCTTACCCCCAAGGCACGAGATTGACTTTCGTATATACTTGGTGGACAATGCAGAGCCAGTTGCATTGCCTGTGCGCCGTATGGCTTTAAGAGAGAGAAGGGAGCTTAGCAAGCAAGTGAGAGAGCTACTTGAAAAAGTGTTTATTAGGCGAAGCATTTCTAAATGGGGTGCTCCAGTGGTGTTCACAACTAATGCGGATGGTTCGCTTCGCTTATGTGTGGATTACAGGGAGTTGAACAAGCTGACTAAGAAAAATAGGCATCCACTTCCAAGGATAGATAATTTGTTTGACCAGCTTGTTGGTGCGTATGTTTTCTCCCAGTTAGACTTGGCCACAGTGTTTCATCAATTAAGAGTAGCCGAGGACAGCATAGATAAGACGGCCTTTAGAACTCCAGATGGTTTCTTCGAGTGACTCATCATGCCTTGTGGTTTGATGAGTGCACCCGCCTATTTTGTGGACCTGATGAGTAGGGTGTTTTGGGAGTTTCTAAATAAGTTCGTTGTAGTCTTTTTGGATGACATTTTGATTTTCTCAAAGAGTGAGGAAGTACATGCCCTACATATAAAGGAGTTTATGAGGACCCTCCGAGCACATCAGCTTAAGGCAAAGTTCTCCAAATGCCATTTTTGGAGAAAGGAGGTAAGGTTTCTAGGACATGTGGTTTCTAAAAAAGGGATAGCAGTAGATCCCGCAAAGGTAGTGGCAGTCCAAGATTGGCAAGTTCCAAAGGATCCTACAGAGGTGATGTAACGACCCGGATTTTCAGCGACTTTGGTTATCGACATAAGCCCGATGTCGATAACCAAAACATCGAAAAATCCTGGTAATTAATGAAAGAAATTAGAGGGTGAGGAAAGATGAGATAGAAACTTAGAATAGAAGAAGAAGAAGAACACAACATCAGAGTAACACGAATCTCACAGCGGAACGAATAAATATATTTCATAACATAACTTTGAAATACAAATCTGTACTTGAATATACATATCATTATCAAAGTACAGCACTTACAACACAGCGGAAATAACTATAGCTATATGATCCTGAAGCCTCCTGCTCCAAGCTCTTCAAGTGTATCTGTAAAATCCCGACTACTTGACTGCCCGTACAAATTTAGGCACCCAAGAGTTTAGGGGAAAACAACAAAGTAAACTCCGGGTCAGTGATGGGACTGGTATGAGTAAAACAGTTTAAAAACAGTTCGAACAAGTAAACGATATCTCATAAGACCACGCCGCATAACAGAACGGGTTTTTCCCTTATGAGAATCCAAAATATCTTTTTATCAAAAACCTTTTGATATTATAATAATGTCTATCAACCACAGTATATATAATCATCTAGCAGAAACGCTTTCATCTCACGTTCTACATATATAGTATACAATCACAACCGCAAGCACATATTGGGTAATGGATTTCCAACTATGACAAGGTATGGAATCACCTTCCGCTTGTGTACCTCTAGAGAGGAATACACTGGGTTCAACAAGAACATCTTGCAACCCGGCCGCACATGACCGACCACTCATTTCGCTTGAGTGTATCGAATGTATATCACCAACAGTTGGGATCAGCAACCGTTTCCCGAATGGGACAGCATCAACAATAGATTTTTAGAAGTAAATGAAACTCTAGATCAGGTGATTATACACCCTACTTCGGTGCGACCGACTTAGCCATGCTGCCTGCCCGATTTCTGTCATTTATCGGATGATGAGGCTAGAAGCTACGCTTTATCATCACATCAGATACACTTCAAATGTCACATCGTCAAATCCATCAAATCACCGATTTACGTCCTCAACCATACATTATGTGTTAGCTAAAAGAAGTTTCCTTCTCCGCTTCCACTCTTGGTACAGTTGGAGAAATCAATATACGTGATCGTCTGGAATTACTCTGTCAAACATCCGTCCATACAAGTCATCCAGGAACAGGATGAACCGAAGGTACTATTCTGTAAACAGGATAGCCCTTGCATAACTCCGTCTTCAATTTCCTTTGGCATATATGATTCGCAACGCTTATGCCAATACAGAGTGGTTCTTTGGATAATAATCCAATCGGTCTCTCCATATTAACAACGTTAAAATGGTCAAAACTTCGATAGTCTGTGATTTAACTATCGAATAAAAACAAGTGTGCAAACAACGATAATATTTCCAAATGGAAATTATATCGATCAAACATCATTTAACATTCATCTCTTTATTTCATTAATTTACTTATTTCCTGTTTCCCTACGTTCAATATTCCTTATTTTCTAAATTGGGAAAATATACGTTATTAACAATGGAAAACATTTCCATTTCTCGTTTTCTTTATTAGAAAACATTTCTGGTTTCTTATTTGGAAAACATTTCCAAAGCTTCTTCATTGGACTTAGGCAGATGTTTAAACAAACCATCGTGATGCCAACTCAAACCATTTCCTTTACTGCCGAACATTAACTATTCCTTGGTTAAAACGAAGCCAATCAAGTTGGGGTAGAACTACCTCTCAGACCTTAACTGAACAACATTTCTAACTTTGAAATGGGCAAAGTTCACTTTGTATTCCATTTACTAACTTCCTTACTTAACCCTCCTTCGAATAGCTATATTCGATTGACTCTTTTTACTTAACTCCTTTGGACTAACCCCTATCAATTAACTCTATTGGACTAACACTATTGGATTAACTCTATTTGACTAACGCTATTGATTTACTCATTTCGCGTAACTCCTTTCGAATAACTATATTCACTGACTCCTTTTACTTTCTTTGAATAAACTATATTCGATTAACTCATTTGCTTCTATTCGAATAACTATATTCGATTAACTCTTTTGCTTTAAATTCTAATCGATTAAACTAACATCAATTAGCTCCTTTGCTTTAACTCTAATCGATTAACTAACATCGATTAACTCCCTTTTACTTTAACACTAATCGATTAAACTAACATTGATTAGCTCCTTTTGATAAACTACGTTTTCCGTTACAACTATTTCCTTTTTATAACGTTTACTTACCGTTACAAATATATCCTATTTAACTTCTATTTACCGTTACAAATATTTCCTATTTATAACTCCTATTTACCGTTACAAATATTTCCTATTTATAACTTCTATTTACCGTTACAAATATATCCTATTTATAACTTCTATTTACCGTTACAAATATATCCTATTTATAACTCCTATTTACCGTTACAAATATATCCTATTTATAACTCCTATTTACCGTTACAAATATATCCTATTTATAACTCCTATTTACCGTTACAAATATATCCTATTTATAACTCCTATTTACCGTTACAAATATATCCTATTTATAACATCTATTTACCGTTACAAATATATCCTATTTATAACTTCTATTTATTTTCTAAATAAATATTCCTTTTCTATTTCTATTTATTTTCTAAATAAATATCCCTTTTATAAAACCGTGTTCGTTTTATAAATATTTCCTTTTATAAAATCCTGTGATTTTATAAAATTCCTTTATTTCAATATACATTGAAATACTTCATTTTACATCCTAGGGTCTTCTTATGATATTTAAAATATCGAATAACAATAATCAATATCATTTCAACTCCCATAATCCATAACAGTTTATATAACACATCATATATCACAATATATGAAAAACAGTAAAATAAATGTTGAGGAATCCAGTTGGATTCCTCCAACCTGTCTCCTTGCATCACAGATGTTAAACAATATAGATAACATCACTTCCAGTTCTATATGATACATTCTGTTAAACAGAATCAAATATAGACATTTTTAACTAACTGACTAGCAGTTCAATCAAACAGTCAACATACAGTAAATCAGCCAATATCTAACAGTTCTAAAAATATAACATGAAATTATAAACTGTTCAAAGTTAGTGAGATTTACTCACATTTGCGCGTTAACCGTTAAATAACGGTTTGCGTTATTTGATTGCGACGGACAATTTATTTCGCCATAAATTGTAACGAGCCCCGATGGACTTCCAGTCGGTTCCATCTCGTACTGTCCGTCCATACGATCCTATCAGATCTTGTTTTGCTGAATTCATGTTTTAATTCGGTCGATTCTTTATCATTTGTTTCCTTTGCAAAGAGTCGTCTTCTCTCATCGTTGTTCTGAAACTGTACTGCTCCGACAACCGTGTGCCGATTACTGTTGAAACATGGACCGATCAATGAATTATGTACCCCTCGTTGCTTTCCATTTCAACAAAAAGAAAGACCCAACTTTCGTTTACTCTTCATCTGCTAAACGCCAAAAGTCGAATCCTCCAAACATGTCTATAGTTTTGTCCTCATATGCTCTTGTGGAAATTTGCCGACACCATGATGTTCTTGAACAAGTGATGCATTCTTCTCAGTGGAAAACTTCTTTGTTTTGGCAAAAATGATCACCATGCAGGATTCCTTCATCCTTCACATCAGCCATTTCCGCACACGTTCATTTAGTGCTTCTTTCTTATTGTCACGTTAATCCCACCCAATCCCATACATTTCGAACGCCAGTCCACCTATATACTTCTCTCCACTGTAGCCAACTACAAACTATCACCCTATAAACTCCTCGCTGGAAAAACTCCTGTACTCCCCACAATGAACACAACATAACTCCCTTCGAATTTAAATAAAAATTCTGCAAATAACATACTCGTTCCCTCTTCACAACTCCGCAACGCTTGCTCGACTCTCACCCAAACTCAGTAACTCGTTTACAACTTTACGTCTCCCTGCTGAGTAAAATGCAACCCAAACCCGCTGTTCAACCCACCATTTACTCCAGACATCTCCCATTCGCAACCTCCTCCCTTAAACCCATAACAGTCGACCTGCCGTACTAGGGAGGAGGCAGACCTCAGCCTTCAACCCCTGCTACAAACGAACACGACAAACACCACAAATCTATCTACAACAACACTTCGAATTAAAGCCTCAACTCCACAGATCCTATTTTCGCAAGCTTTCCCTTTTTAGATACCCACGCTCGCACAGTAAAAATAGATGTACTCCACCACATAAAAATGCAAGTAAATGCCCCCCTTCTTTCTCTTCAGTAATGTTCAAACGGACGTCACCATACCTTCTCAAACGAGCCTCTTCAACCCCTAAAAACCGCCGTGACTTCACCCAACGATCCCCCAAAAGCGTCGTACAGCAGCTCCGCCTTTTTAGTGTTCGTTCGAGACTAGGTCTTTCGGATTTTTATTTGATTTAGTTTCCTGCTTTGTTTTTCTCGTGGCGGCTCGTTTGTTTCGTTCAGGAGAAACTAGTTTAGGTCTTAAGGAAAAAAAATAGGAAATCGGTTATATACGAACGGTTAGCTTCAAAGCCTCGGTGAAAGTTTGGCCACGTTAGAACGAGGGAAGGCATGGTTGAGAAGAACGAAGGGTGGACTTCTACTGATCACTAAAAAGAAGGGATTAAATTATCTTACGTTATAACATTTTGGTCATCATATTTTTAAAAACTTCGTTAATTACGAACGGCCATCGACAGGATTAAATATACCATCATGACAATCAATGTGCCATGATCCCAGAAATATAATAATACCGGTAGGTGGACTCATATTTTGAAACTTCAAAATGTTGATTATAGGGTGCAAAATATCCCAAATAAAAAGTTGCTTATTTAATTAATTAAAAATTACAGTAAAATTCTTAAAATTAAATTATCACTACGTCTCAAAAGAAGCTTGTCTAAATTCAAACCCGATATCTAGTTATATCGAATAAACCATTACGGTCGATAAACGATTCTATAGCGACTATTTTAAAATTTGATTTGGACATATCTCAAAATCTACAAGACGAAATCCAGATTTTCCCCTTTCACTAGAAAGATATACTCCACCAGCTCCACACGTTTCTTGTTTCACAGAAATCCGGCTTAAAACGAATCCTGTACATTCAGTTGAAGTTCGAATCGCCAATTTACGAAATGCAGCGCCATTTCAAGCTTGATTATAATTATATTATAATTTATTCGTTCAACTGTCGTTTATATAATATATTCGTTTTTCAAATTCAATTTCAATCTGAATTAAAATATCACAGATGATCCAGTTCACACCATATCGCCATTTCAGCCAATTCTGATTATTTCAAAATTAATTATATTATTTAAATTAAATATTCATCATTATTTAATTCCACGACCATTAAATTTACTAACCTACCATTTATACAATAAAATAAATTAATCATAATACCCCTGCCAATGCGGGTCATTACATTCTTCCCCACTTAAAAAAATTTCGTCCTCGAAATTGCTAAAAGGTAGAGGACGACCCTATCGAATGGTTAGAACATATTTGTTCACTCTTTAACTTCAGTTTCAACTGAACAATTTAATTTCAATTAAATATTAATTAATTCTTATCAACGAAAATTTTCAAAAATCCTGAAAATTTTCTAACGCATTAACTCTTCGAAAATTTTTGCCAGCACCTCCTTTGTACTGGTCAATCGGTCAAACTCCAACTCGCCTCTCTGGGCCATCTCCATCCCATAAGAAAATCAAACAGCCAAGCGGCTTGCCAATTTGGCTCATAAATCTGATATCCAATAGAAATATAAACTTGTACCTTTTGTCGGTATATCATTCTATTACTTCCTACTTGTTATCCATTCAGCGGATACAAGGGTTATCCCAATCAAATTCCAATTTGCTTTTATCCACAACACAACCATTTGCTTATATCTGAGTCAAATATCATTTCAAACTCAAGTTTCGTTCTTGATTCCCAGTCTTAACTTGATTATCACATTACACTTCAAATTTGAATCTCACAATCCAATTTGTCTTGATATCATTCTGATTCAACCTCAGTTACCACTTTAACTGGCTTTACTATAATTCATATTTTTTTTCACAAATTTCTGTTAAATTTGCTTTTAATTCAAACAGTCTTTCACTGGGAGTTTCAAACAGTTTACTCTTTCCAAAAATCAAAATTTTCCTTTTTGAAATTCATCTGAGCCCATAATCAATATTCCATTAGTTAAATCACTTCTCTATTTCTTTATCCATATTTGTTAACCAAATATTTGCAATAACCATATTGGCCTTTTATGTTATTTGGAAAACATCTCCGAATATCGCCATCCTTTATTTTCTAAACTTTAGAAAATATATGCTATTTATAATTGGAAAATATTCCAATTACTTATCTCTTTTTCGATCTCGTTTATTTCTATACTTAGGAAATATTCTTTATTATATTTCCAAGCTTACATTTTATTTGGGTTAAAACGGATGTTGTTTAAAACATCGTTACGACAACCCAAATACTATATTCAACTAGCTCTTACACAACATTGATCTTCGAGCCTTAAATCTTACTATTCATTTGTTAATAATGAAATCAATCAAGTTGGGGTATAACTACCTCTCAGACCTTGACTGAATAACATTTATAACGTCAAAACAGATATGACTACTTACTCGAATAATCAATACCATACAACTACTGATTCACTTTTAAACACGTATACGCTTCCTCTTTCTATTCTGACTAGATTTTATTCTTAGTCTTTCTTTTTGATTTTACTATTCTATTTCTAAGTTCGTTTCCTTATCGACTTCTATATATATTGATACGTTGATTTCTAACTATCACGTTATCTTAAAAATATTCTAACTCCTTAAATTCACGGAAAAATTCGCCATAACCTCCTTTGTACCGGGAGCATCGGGATATTTCAAATAGCCTCCCATGGCCCTCACCAATCCAAAAGAAAAAGAAAAAGCCAAGCGGCTAGCCGATACGGCGCATAAAATCTCATATATGAATTAAATACATACCTTTCCGTCGAGCATTCTATTTATATACCTCCATACCTATCCATACCTATCTCATGTATATATATAAATTTCTAATTCATTTCAACTTAATCCAATCATTTTAACTTAGTTTGTTAAGTGATTTTCAAATTACTGGTTTGCCCATTTCACCTTTTTATTTGAATATCCATGTTCAAATATAGGTTTAACTGGTTTATCCACTAATTGAATTCCTTTTCAATTCTATTATTCAAATTCTATATTTGAATTTCATTTCAAATCTCTTATTCAAATTCCATACTTGAATTTCATTTTAAATCAATTTGAATTCTCTTTATTTCATTTCAATTCCCTTTGAATCTTCTATATTCAAATCCTATATTTGAACTTCCTTTATTCAAATTCCTTTAAATAAGTCTCAGTTTCAATTCCTTTTGATATCGATATTTCTACCTTTGGAAAGTAGATTTCCCTTTCAATTTTGCACTTGTATTTTTATATTTCTGAATTATCCAATGATAATTCTTTTCACTTCATTTTATAAACTTCGTTTATAAAAGAACTATTTATAAACTTCGTTTATAAAGGAACTTCTCGTTTTATTTCTTTTATAACAAGTTAATATTTCAAATCTATTTCAAAGTTCAATTCTATATTTTAAATCCCATTTTGAAATTCAACACAACTTGTCTTTCCCAAAACAAATTCAAAATAGTATCTCTGGTAGTAATTCGTCACTTACAACTCGAAAATGAATACTGATGATGCAGTTGTCATCATCAGAATCTATTTTCCAGCGATCGAAGTGAGTTCAATACTATAAAACTATTTCTAAACATTTCCACTTTGAAATTCATTTCAAAATATAATTCACACTGCTTGTAAAACAATTTAAAATCTCCCAGGATCTTAAATTTTCCTTATTTTTAATCCCAATCCATTTACAAACACTTATCCAATTCTCCAGAGTCTTAACATCATTTACTGGTTTAAATTTCAGATTTTACTCATCTGATTTCACGTATTTCACTTATACGAATTCTGATTGGTTATTTACATAACCATTTAATTTATAATCTTACTCGATTACAATAACAACCAATATATCCACTATATTATAATTTTGATATATATATATATATCTTCTCTATATCGAGATATACCTTGGGTAAACTTATTTTAATTTACCCTCTTTTCAAAACATACCATGACGGTTCATCGTATTCAAGAGTTTAGTAACTCCTACCGATACAGTGGATCAAACTGATCGACCAGAACTCATAAACGACTCAACCAATGAATCTCCACAATATAAAACAAATTTTTATATCAATAACAAATACGCTCACTCGTATATATACCCTCAATCTCAGTCTAGGGTATTACTAACCCTATCTCTACCGAGTCACGCCACAGGGCCAAGTAATTCTTAACTTAAGCTCTGATACCAACTGTAACGACCCGGATTTTCAGCGACTTTGGTTATCGACATAAGCCCGATGTCGATAACCAAAACATCGAAAAATCCTGGTAATTAATGAAAGAAATTAGAGGGTGAGGAAAGATGAGATAGAAACTTAGAATAGAAGAAGAAGAAGAACACAACATCAGAGTAACACGAATCTCACAGCGGAACGAATAAATATATTTCATAACATAACTTTGAAATACAAATCTGTACTTGAATATACATATCATTATCAAAGTACAGCACTTACAACACAGCGGAAATAACTATAGCTATATGATCCTGAAGCCTCCTGCTCCAAGCTCTTCAAGTGTATCTGTAAAATCCCGACTACTTGACTGCCCGTACAAATTTAGGCACCCAAGAGTTTAGGGGAAAACAACAAAGTAAACTCCGGGTCAGTGATGGGACTGGTATGAGTAAAACAGTTTAAAAACAGTTCGAACAAGTAAACGATATCTCATAAGACCACGCCGCATAACGGAACGGGTTTTTCCCTTATGAGAATCCAAAATATCTTTATATCAAAAACCTTTTGATATTATAATAATGTCTATCAGTCACAGTATATATAATCATCTAGCAGAAACGCTTTCATCTCACGTTCTACATATATAGTATACAATCACAACCGCAAGCACGTATTGGGTAATGGATTTCCAACTATGACAAGGTATGGAATCACCTTCCGCTTGTGTACCTCTAGAGAGGAATACACTGGGTTCAACAAGAACATCTTGCAACCCGGCCACACATGACCGACCACTCATTTCGCTTGAGTGTATCGAATGTATATCACCAACAGTTGGGATCAGCAACCGTTTCCCGAATGGGACAGCATCAACAATAGATTTTTAGAAGTAAATGAAACTCTAGATCAGGTGATTATACACCCTAATTCGGTGCGACCGACTTAGCCATGCTGCCTGCCCGATTTCTGTCATTTACCGGATGATGAGGCTAGAAGCTACGCTTTATCATCACATCAGATACACTTCAAATGTCACATCGTCAAATCCATCAAATCACCGATTTACGTCCTCAACCATACATTATGTGTTAGCTAAAAGAAGTTTCCTTCTCCGCTTCCACTCTTGGTACAGTTGGAGAAATCAATATACGTGATCGTCTGGAATTACTCTGTCAAACATCCGTCCATACAAGTCATCCAGGAACAGGATGAACCGAAGGTACTATTCTGTAAACAGGATAGCCCTTGCACAACTCCGTCTTCAATTTCCTTTGGCATATATGATTCGCAACGCTTATGCCAATACAGAGTGGTTCTTTGGATAATAATCCAACCGGTCTCTCCATATTAACAACGTTAAAATGGTCAAAACTTCGATAGTCTGTGATTTAACTATCGAATAAAAACAAGTGTGAAAACAACGATAATATTTCCAAATGGAAATTATATCGATCCAACATCATTTAACATTCATCTCTTTATTTCATTAATTTACTTATTTCCTGTTTCCCTACGTTCAATATTCCTTATTTTCTAAATTGGGAAAATATACGTTATTAACAATGGAAAACATTTCCATTTCTCATCTTCTTTATTAGAAAACATTTCTGGTTTCTTATTTGGAAAACATTTCCAAAGCTTCTTCATTGGACTTAGGCAGATGTTTAAACAAACCATCGCGATGCCAACTCAAACCATTTCCTTTACTGCCGAACATTAACTATTCCTTGGTTAAAACGAAGCCAATCAAGTTGGGGTAGAACAACCTCTCAGACCTTAACTGAACAACATTTCTAACTTTGAAATAGGCAAAGTTCACTTTGTATTCCATTTACTAACTTCCTTACTTAACCCTCCTTCGAATAGCTATATTCGATTGACTCTTTTTACTTAACTCCTTTGGACTAACCCCTATCAATTAACTCTATTGGACTAACACTATTGGATTAACTCTATTTGACTAACGCTATTGATTTACTCATTTCACTTAACTCCTTTCGAATAACTATATTCAATGACTCCTTTTACTTTCTTTGAATAAACTATATTCGATTAACTCATTTGCTTCTATTCGAATAACTATATTCGATTAACTCTTTTGCTTTAAATTCTAATCGATTAAACTAACATCAATAGCTCCTTTGCTTTAACTCTAATCGATTAACTAACATCGATTAACTCCCTTTTACTTTAACACTAATCGATTAAACTAACATTGATTAGCTCCTTTTGATAAACTACGTTTTCCGTTACAACTATTTCCTTTTTATAACGTTTACTTACCATTACAAATATATCCTATTTAACTTCTATTTACCGATACAAATATATCCTATTTAACTTCTATTTACCGTTACAAATATTTCCTATTTATAACTCCTATTTACCGTTACAAATATTTCCTATTTATAACTTCTATTTACCGTTACAAATATATCCTATTTATAACTTCTATTTACCGTTACAAATATATCCTCTTTATACCTCCTATTTACCGTTACAAATATATCCTATTTATAACTCCTATTTACCGTTACAAATATATCCTATTTATAACTCCTATTTACCGTTACAAATATATCCTATTTATAACTTCTATTTACCGTTACAAATATATCCTATTTATAACTTCTATTTATTTTCTAAATAAATATTCCTTTTCTATTTCTATTTATTTTCTAAATAAATATCCCTTTTATAAAACGTGTTCGTTTTATAAATATTTCCTTTTATAAAATCCTGTGATTTTATAAAATTCCTTTATTTCAATATACATTGAAATACTTCTTTTTACATCCCAGGGTCTTCTTATGATATTTAAAATATCGAATAACAATGATCAATATCATTTCAACTCCCATAATCCATAACAGTTTATATAACACATCATATATCACAATATATGAAAAACAGTAAAATAAATGTTGAGGAATCCAGTTGGATTCCTCCAACCTGTCTCCCTGCATCACAGATGTTAAACAATATAGATAACATCACTTCCAGTTCTATATGATACATTCTGTTAAACAGAATCAAATATAGACATTTTTAACTAACTGACTAGCAGTTCAATCAAACAGTCAACATACAGTAAATCAGCCAATATCTAACAGTTCTAAAAATATAACATGAAACTATAAACTGTTCAAAGTTAGTGAGATTTACTCACATTTGCGCGTTAACCGTTAAATAACGGTTTGCGTTATTTGATTGCGACGGACAATTTATTTCGCCATAAATTGTAACGAGCCCCGATGGACTTCCAGTCGGTTCCATCGCGTAGTGTCCGTCCATACGATCCTATCAGATCTTGTTTTGCTGAATTCATGTTTTAATTCGGTCGATTCTTTATCATTTGTTTCCTTTGCAAAGAGTCGTCTTCTCTCATCGTTGTTCTGAAACTATACTGCTCCGACAAACGTGTGCCGATTACTGTTGAAACATGGCCCGATCAAAGAGTTATGTACCCCTCGTTGCTTTCCATTTCAACAAAAAGAAAGACCCAACTTTCGTTTACTCTTCATCTGCTAAACGCCAAAAGTCGAATCCTCCAAACATGTCTATAGTTTTGTCCTCATATGCTCTTGTGGAAATTTGCCGACACCATGATGTTCTTGAACACGTGATGCATTCTTCTCAGTGGAAAACTTCTTTGTTTTGGCAAAAATGATCACCATGCAGGCTTCCTTCATCCTTCACATCAGCCATTTCCGCACACGTTCATTTAGTGCTTCTTTCTTATTGTCACGTTAATCCCACCCCATCCCATACATTTCGAACGCCAGTCCACCTATATACTTCTCTCCACTTTAGCCAACTACAAACTATCACCCTATAAACTCCTCGCTGGAAAAACTCCTGTACTCCCCACAATGAACACAACGTAACTCCCTTCGAATTTAAATAAAAATTCTGCAAATAACATACTCGTTCCCTCTTCACAACTCCGCAATGCTTGCTCGACTCTCACTCAAACTCAGTAACTCGTTTACAACTTCACGTCTCCCTGCTGAGTAAAATGCAACCCAAACCCGCTGTTCAACCCACCATTTACTCCAGACATCTCCCATTCGCAACCTCCTCCCTTAAACCCATAACAGTCGACCTGCCGTACTCGGGAGGAGGCTGACCTCAGCCTTCAACCCCTGCTACAAACGAACACGACAAACACCACAAATCTATCTACAACAACACTTCGAATTAAAGCCTCAACTCCACAGATCCTATTTTCGCAAGCTTTCCCTTTTTAGATACCCACGCTCGCACAGTAAAAATAGATGTACTCCACCACATACAAACGCAAGTAAATGCCCCCCTTCTTTCTCTTCAGTAATGTTCAAACGGACGTCACCATACCTTCTCAAACGAGCCTCTTCAACCCCTAACAACCGCCGTGACTTCACCCAGCGATCCCCCAAAAGCGTCGTACAGCAGCTCCGCCTCGATCGAGACTAGGTCTTTCGGATTTTTATTTGATTTAGTTTCCTGCTGTGTTTTTCTCGTGGCGGCTCGTTTGTTTCGTTCAGGAGAAACTAGTTTAGGTCTTAAGGAAAAAAAAATAGGAAATCGGTTATATACAAACGGTTAGCTTCAAAGCCTCGGTGAAAGTTTGGCCACGTTAGAAAGAGGGAAGGTATGGTTTAGAAGAACGAAGGGTGGACTTCTATTGATCACTAAAAAGAAGGGATTAAATTATCTTACGTTATAACATTTTGGACATCATATTTTAAAAAACTTCGTTAATTACGAACGACCATCGACAGGATTAAATATACCATCATGACGATCAATGTGCCATGATCCCAGAAATATAATAATACCGGTAGGTGGACTCATATTTTGAAACTTCAAAATGTTGATTACAGGGTGCAAAATACCCCAAATAAAAAGTTGCTTATTTAATTAATTAAAATTTACAGTAAAATTCTTAAAATTAAATTATCACTACGTCTCAAAAGAAGCTTGTCTAAATTCAAACCGGATATCTAGTTATATCGAATAAACCATTACGGTCGATAAACGATTCTATAGCGACTATTTTAAAATTTGATTTGGACATATCTCAAAATCTACAAGACGAAATCCAGATTTTACTCTTTCACTAGAAAGATATACTCCACCAGCTCCAAACGTTTCTTGTTTCACAGAAATCCGGCTTAAAACGAATCATGTACATTCAGTTGAAGTTCGAATCGCCAATTTACGAACTGCAGCCCCATTTCAAGCATGATTATAATTATATTATAATTTATTCGTTCAACTGTCGTTTATAAAATATATTCGTTATTCAAATTCAATTTCAATCTGAATTAAAATATCACAGATGATCCAGTTCACACCATATCGCCATTTCAGCCAATTCTGATTATTTCAAAATTAATTATATTATTTAAATTAAATATTCATCATTATTTAATTCCACGACCATTAAATTTACTAACCTGCCATTTATACAATAAAATAAATTAATCATAATACCCCTGCCAATGCGGGTCATTACAGGTGAGAAGTTTTCTCGGTTTGGAAGGCTATTATGGAAAGTTGATTAAGGACTTTGCAAAGATATCAGCCCCGCTCACCAGGCTGTCAAAGAAGAATCTGATGTTCTCTTCGGATGTAGATTGTGAGGATTCTTTCCGACGATTAATGAGGGCTCTCACAACAGCCCCGGTCTTGACTTTGCCCGATGGGAACAAAGTGTTCACAGTATACACGGATGCATGCGGTACAGGTCTTGGTGTTGTTTTGATGCAAGAGGGAATGGTAGTATGTTATAGAGGGAGACAGTTGAGAGTTCATGAAAAGAACTACCCTACCCACGATTTGGAGTTGGCTGCCATCGTATTTGTGCTTCAGTCATGGCGTCATTATTTACTTCGAAAGATGTTTGAGTTCTACACAGACCATAAATCTCTCAAGTATCTATTCTCGCAGAAGGATCTTAACTTAAGGCAACAGAGATGGATGGAGCTCTTAGCATCGTATGACTTTGAATTTGCATACACCCCAGGAAAAGGCAACGTGGTTGCGGATGCACTTAGTAGGCAGAGGACGACCTTGAGTCCTCTATTTGTTGAGAGGCAGAGTTTGGAGTACATACCGACTTTTGATTTTAGACCCTCCACCGAGTGCACACCTGGTTTGTTGGCTTCACTAGAGGTGCGACCTAATCATTTGGACCAAATAGGATCTTTGCAGCAAGAGGACCCATAGATAGAAGATATCTTCGATAAGCTTAGTAGATGGGAGATTTCCAGTAATCTTGATAGATATTCCATTGATGGTAAAGGATGGTTGCGACGAGATGGGAGACTTCGTGTTCCTAGAGTCGGAAGTTTGTTGAAGATGATTCTTGAGGAATCCCATCATTCTAGGATGATTATTCATCCCGGTGGGGATAAAATGTATAGGGATATGAAGAGAGTTTTTTTTTGGGCTGGGATGAAGAAATATGTAGCGGGAGTAGATCACCAACTTGTTAGTGGGAGTCCACATATAGGCTTTTGCTTGGAACTGAGATGATTAGGGATACCTCTTGAAAAGATATACCTTATTCGAAGGCTCATGAAGACAGCTCAAGATAGACAAAAGTCCTACACAATTAAGAGAATAACCGATATTGGTTTTGAGGTAGGGGATATGGTTTTCATCAAGGTTTCACCGTTGAGGAATGTGGTTCGCTTTGGGTCTGTTTGGAAATTGGCTCCAAGGTTTGTAGAGCCATTTCCCATAATAGAAAGGATTGGTCAGATGGCCTATAAAATCAAGCTGCCAGAGAGATTGGCCGGTGTTCATGACGTCTTCCATGTCTCTCATTTATGGAAGTGCTTGCATGATACAACTGAAATTGTGGAGCCGAGTATGTTTGAAGAAGTAGAGGTGGAACGGGAAGCGATAGTTAGACGAGTTCCTACTCCTATTCTTGGATCGAAGGTTTACAAGCTACGCAATCGAGAGGTCAAATTGGTAAAGGTTCAATGGGAAGATGACCATAAAGATGCTACTTGGGAGACCTAAGACAAGATTCGTTCTTCGTACCCTTTTCTTTTCGAGGGTATGTTCTTAAGTTCTTTCCAAAGCTTTTATTATACTTGCTTCTATCGTTTAAGTTTATCATATCGATCGAATCGTAGGTAGAAACCCAATGGATGTAAACATGTGTTTGAGACATGTTATGTCTGATGGATGCAAGTGTTTGCTAGTGGATGCTCGTGGATGCATATACACACACTTTAGGCACTAGATCGACTTAATCACTCTCATATTGCATATGGATGCGTGTGCATTTTTTTTCCTCTTTTTATGGATGAAAATGGATGTACCATCATATAGATGTTGCATTTGGATAAATGTTCATGCACGCATATAGAACTTACATGTTATACTAGGATTGTTTGCATACATAATGGATACGTAACACTGGAATGATTTTCATTAAGGAGGTCGACTGAATCAGTAGACCGCCTGATCTATTGCATTATCATAGGGACGTATACACGCACCCTTGCATATGTTCATATAAACATTAGAATTCTTTTAAGGACATTGGATGCCCATGATTGGTGGATGAGTAGATGGATGTGGATGTTAGGATATACGTTCTTCTTAACTTAGAGATTTCGGGGACAAAATCCTTTAAATAGGGGGAATGTAACACCTCGTAATTTTAAATAACATTATAATGATAAATTAAAGAATACTTATTTAAATATTGGGAATTAAGTCAAACGGATTGCGCCATTGGGTTCATCCTGGAATTCTGCTTAAGATAGACACCTGGTTTGCGTAAAACGGACATGATAGAAAGAAGTAATTAAGCTTAGAAGTTTGTATACATATAAGAAAAATATATATAAATATAATTTAAAAATACTATCCAGAATTCAAAATCAAAACAAGGCAGGAAACACGGGAAATCGACCTATTAGGGGTCGACCCCATGCCCTAAGGTTGTCGACACTTGTGTAAATACCTCAAGGGGTGTCGACACTATGTCGACACGGGTGTCGACCCCTGGGAGAATCTGGACGGGATTTTGGCTCTGTTTGTCTGCGGATGGCTATATAAAGGATCTTATACCCATTGTTTTATACATCTAAATCAATGGTGACATCGAGGTGCTGCCCGAACTCTGATAAAATCAAGTTGTTCTTCAACAACAACTAATGATAGACAAATTCAAGATCTGCGCTACAACAATGATAACTTCTACTTCGTTCTTAGATCCAATATCTGTGAGTTCATTGTATTTTTAGATCTAAATTAATTAAAAATCAATCTTGACATGTTTATAAATTGGATCTAAGCCTATGACATTTAGAAACTTGAACCATATCAGTTTCACCATTTCTTATACATCAGATATATAGTTCTTATATGCCCAATTCTGTTATTATATGCCTATCTTGTCATTATGATATATTTCATTGTCATATACTTGTGGTTATTATGTCTATTCTTGTTCTCTTCCCTTCCTCCTTCCCTTTTTATTTTTATAGCCAGGCTACCTTCAAGCCTAGGCCAAATTGCATATATTACGCGAACGTACGAAATTGGGAACGATGGGGAATTGTTTAATATGGGCATAACTTGTATGGAAATCATGGGCATAACTTGTATTGGGATCTTTGGGCATAACCTATGTTGGGATTTTGGTGAATAATATATACAGTAATCTAATATGCTAATTTGGGGCATAACCTGTAACGGACATAGACAAATGGATAAGAATGATTATGCTTACGACACGAGGTTAGATGGTATTTGTGGTAGAAGTCCGCCGTCGACTGCCCGGCATATCCAGCAACCACAAATGTCTAATCTAATGTAGGAGGTCGAGGCATGACTATACGTGAAATGGTGCTATGACACGAGGTTAAGTCCGGCTTGTGACAGAAGTCTGCCCGGAACCGCTTGACATATCCAGCAATCACAAGTGGTCGACTTAATGTGGGAGGTCTGGTACATAAATCAGACATGAATAAATAATGAAAAGATTAGAACACTTAACCAAGATATGACACGTGTAGTTACATGCACATGATAAAAAATAAGAAGGGGTTAAGTGGATTTACATGAATTAGTGAAAGGGGTTAAGGAAAATTACATAAAACGACGAACTTAACCTAAAGTGCACACTGGGGCTATGTAATCTTTTTGGGCATAACCAGTGGAAATCCTAGTAGTGGGGATGTAAGTCTAGGAGGGGTAGCTTGCATCAGTTGTGTGGGACGCTTATTAATCAGTAACCCATTTCAGTATCATATAAAGCACCCAAACTAGGTCGGGAACGGGCACACTTACTGAATTGATCGTAAGAGGTTCAAAGTTGCGAGAGGTTAGTGGCGCAGGTTCCGATGGAGTCATGTGCGTGCATAGTTCCGGCTTGGAAAGATTAAGACGATGTAACATAAGTAGATATGGTTGTGCATTTTTCACGGCTAGTGGGGTTGCCATAGTTAGGAGTGATACATCCTACTGTGGGGCCAGCACAAGGTATCTACGGGATAGGGACGATCGATTGGGGTAGGAGCAAGGGTACATCTAGGAATGCTTGTGGGACAACCATCATTTCGTGGGAAACTATCAATTAGCGGGGCTGGATTAATTTTGTCATTAGAGTACACCTTGACTACCATCTGTTAGTGTGAGGGCTCAATTCTGTTCAGACATACTCGTAGCGGTGCAGATGTATGTAAATGTGTATATCCTATTATGTTTATCCTATCAGTTTTTCTTTACATGTCATCTCTTTCATCCAGTTTCTATACCTGTCATGATGCCTTTATTTGTTTATATACTAAAAGTATTGGACTCGCCAGACTTTATGTCTGACCATTTTTGTTTCGTCTTCTTTCTCTTCCGTTCACCCCTCAGGTGCTCAGGGAGGGAATAATCAGGCTTGACTCAGATTCATCTTTCTTTCTGCTTGGAGTTGCTTTGATGTACTGCTCGATCTCTTTGCTTTTCTTCTATGGCAATATATTGGACTATGCTAGACAATGATACTTTTTATGTCTTATGAACTGTGATAATAATTTTGGAACAAGGCAAATGTTTTAACTTGGTGTAATGGGTTTTCTGTATTTCAGACTTATGTCGTAATTGGTTTGGACCACAATGCTATTATGAAGTTTTAAATTCCGCTGTGTTTTTATATCTATCTTGTGATGTTTCTATTCTATTTACCTACAACGCTGCACGAAACTTAATGCATTCCCTTTGTGAGTGACATTAACGGATGTGGGGTGTCACGCTTGGTATCAGAGATGAAGGTTACTCGATCGGATAAAAGATTTTGAAAATTGTTTCCAAAAAAGTATTTTAAAAAGAAGCATTTTTCAAAGGAAAAATCTGTTTTGAAAGGCATAGTCCCCAAAGCCGCATGAAATATCTTTCGATTCTCTATTTGAATCCCTTTTTCTTTCTTTTAAGATCATGTTTGGAGAACCTAATATTCCAGAGGGCGTACAGATACCAGCTTGGTTTCGTAGGTATCTAGAGGCCACGGCACCAACCGGAGGTCAAGCAGACGCCCCACCCCTAGTTTTAGCCGATGTTCCTCGTCCTCCTACACGTGTTGATAATTTCGCTAAGATATGCAAGGATTTTTGTGCTATGGGCGGGAAGCCATTTCGAGGAACTGATAATTTTGTAGAAGTAAGAAATTGTCTCAAAGAGATGGAGGGTTTGTTTGCGATTTTTTATGTTGACGATCGAAGGAAGATTCAGTTGGCCATATGGCAACTGAAAGATGAGGCCTCGATTTAGTGGGAAGTGATGTTGAATCTCTCTATATAGAGTTTTGACTATGACAACTATACATAAGCATATATATATATATATTACTATTATTATATCGACTAGGAAAGAAAAGTACTAGCCACTGAAGAAGCTAATGAGTTATCAACCATGAAACCTAAAGATCTCATAGGCAATCTCATGTCTTATGAAGTAAATCTTCAAGAAAAAAGAGAATTAGCACAAGAGAAAAAGAACATACCTTTACATGAAGATAAAGAAGAATCAGAAGATGAGGATTTGGCATTTATTGCTAAAATTTTTAAGAAGTTTTTAAAGTATAGAAAAGGAAATTTCAAGAAAAATTCAAGCAAACCTTCATCCGCAAATTTAGAATGCTTTAATTGTCATAAGAAAGGTCACATGGTCAAAGACTGTCCAGAATTAAAAGAAAATCAGAAGAGCTTCAACAACAAGAATAAGAAAGAAAAATTCAAAAAGAAGGCCTTTTCTATCACATGGGACGACTCTCATTCTGATTCATTAGATAATGACAGTGAAAGTGAAAATGAACAAGCAAATGTGTGCTTCATGGCTCAAGAATCAGAAGCAGGTGATTTATCTTATGAAGAGTTAATAGAAGTTAATGCTGAATTTCTAAACATTATAAAAACTCTAAAAAGGAAGCATAAAGAAACTCGTGAAAATCGGAATAAGGCTGAATTTGAAATAGATATGCTAAAAGATGAAAAAATAATCTTAGAAGAAGAACTTGAAAAAGTTCAAGAGACTCTTACAAATTCAAACGTTCAGCTTTTACTTTTGAGTCATGAAATTGAAACTCAAAAGGCAAGGAATGACGAAATAAGTTCTGAAAATCACTTGTTGAAAACTAAAATAAAAATAATTAGAATTAGAAAATAAAAGTGTCCTAAATAGGTTAGAGAGTATTTCTAAAAATGTGTCTAACTTCAATAAAGGAAGAGAAATTCTATCGAAAATTATAGAAAATTTTCGACCATCTTCAAACAGAAATGGTTTAAGGTATAAAAAAGGATCAAAAAATCCGCCAAAGAAAAATACCAAGCTAAAGAAGAAAATTGATTCAAAAATTAAAAATGAACCAATGTGCATTAAAAAGATTAATAAAATTGAGATATGGGTTCTAAAAACAAAAAACAGTTTGATTAGGAACAAACATATCAAGTCATTTATGGAATTTGTGCATAATAATAGAAATTACTTATACAAAAGGGATACTAAACCCATTTGGGTTTGACTTCCTAAGATCTAACTCTTAGGACCTATCCAAAAGTGGGTACCAATATGCTTATTCGTATTTTTTGGAGGTCCCACTTAAAAGAGAAAATGGGTCTTAAACAATGGTTGCTCAAAACACATGATCGGAGACAAAGATATGCTTACAAATATTTCATACTATGATGGGGGCTCTATTACCTTCGGAGATAATTCAAAGGGCTGTATCATTGGCAATGGAGATGTGAGCAATTATGGTATTTCAAATTTACCCCTTATCACTAATGTTTCCTTAGTTAAAAACTTAAAACATAATTTACTTAGTATTAGTCAATTATGTGACAAAGGCTTTAAAAAAACATTTTTTGAAAATAATTGTAGTATTTTTGTCAAATAACAAAATCTTATTTTTGAAGGAAATTGAAATAGAAATATTTATGTTTTAAATATGAATGTTAATAATAATAAAAAATGTTTTTGATAGCCAATAATAATGATTCTTGGTTATGGCACAAACGTTTCTGTCATATAAACTTTAAAACAATACAGAGACTTTCGTAAAATAAACTATTAAAAGGATTACCTAAAATAAATTTTAAAGTGAATCTTTGTGAAGATTGTCAAATAGGTAAATTAACTAAATCTTCTTTTAAATCAAAGAAGGCTATTTGCACTTTACAACCATTAGAATTATTACACATGGACTTATTTGGTCCTACTCAGGTTCAATCTTTTAATCATAGTCGATATGTATTTGTAATAATTGATGATTTTTCAAGATATACATGGACTATTTTCATGAAAAATAAAAGTGATACTCTTGGACATTTTAAAGATTTTATCAAAAGAATTCAAAATTCTAAAGATTAAAAGTTAAAAACATTCGCAGTGATCATGGTGGAGAATTCGAGAATGAATCTTTTGACAATTTTTGTAAAAAGAAAGGAATAAACCATAATTTCCCTTTTCCTATAACTCCACAACAAAATGGGGTTATAGAAAGAAAGAATAGAACATTACAAGAATGTGCTAGAACCTTATTGAATGGAAGCACTCTACCAAAACAATTTTGGGCAGAAGCTATAGCAACTGCTTGTTATGTATTAAATCGAATTTCCATTCATCCTTTGACTAAAAATACACCTTACGAACTATTTAATGGAAGAAAACCAAACATTTTTTATTTTAAATTTTTTGGATCTAAATGTTTTATTCTTAACACAAAAGATCAACTCTGAAAATTTGATGCAAAAGATGATCATGGAATTTTTGTTGGATATTCAGAACGTAGTAAGGCTTAACGTATTTTCAATAAACGCACTAATATTATAGAAGAATCTTTACACGTATCTTTTGATGAAAACTTGGATAAAAATATAAAGAGTAAAGATGATGATGAACTTACTGAAAATACTAATCCTGAAAATACTAAAAATAATTCCATAGAACATATTAGATCACCTCCTAGAATTTTAAGAGATCATCGTACACAAAACATTATTGGTGAAATCGACTCACACGTTCGAACAAGAAGTCAATTAAATCAAATGGGTTATGTAGCATTTATTTCAACCGTTGAACCCAAAAATCCAAAAGAAGCTTCTACGGATGACTACTGGATAATAGCTATGCAAGAGGAACTGAATCAATTCGAACGCAATGATGTCTAGAAGTTAGTACCTCGACCAAACGATCAATCAGTTATTGGTACAAAATGGGTATATAAAAACAAGGCTGATGAACATGGAAATATTACAAGAAATAAAGCCAGATTGGTAGCTCAAGGATATAATCAAGAAGAAGGTATCGATTATGAAGAAACCTTTGCACCCATAGCAAGACTAGAAGCTATATGCATTCTCTTAGCATACGCAAGTTTTCATAATTTCAAACTTTATCAAATGGACGTTAAAAGCGCTTTCTTAAATGGTTTTATTAAAGAAAATGTTTATGTAGAACAACCGTCGTTATTTATACATGAAAAATATCCAGATTACATTTATAAACTTAAAAAGCCCTTATATGGCTTAAAACAAGCACCTCGTGCGTAGTACGAAAGACTTAAAAGTTATTTAATAAATTCTGGTTTTCGTATAGGAAAAGAAGATCAAACATTATTTATTAATAATACAAATAAAGATATTTTAATTGTACAAATTTATGTCGACGATATAATTTTTGGTTCAACAAATAAAAAATTATGTAAAGAATTTCCTACAATTATGACAAATGAAATTTAGTATTTTTCCTAAAAATAAGAATTTTTCCTAAAAATTCTCATATTTAACTCACTAACTAAATTTAGTATTTTTAATTAGTAGGACCATTTCCCATAATAGAAAGGATTGGTCACATGGACTATAGAGTCAAGCTACCAGAGAGATTGGTCGGTGTTCATGATGTCTTCCACGTTTTTCATTTATGGAAGTGCTTGCATGATACAACAGAAATTGTGGAGCCGAGTATGCTTGAAGAAGTTGAGGTAGAATAGGAAGCGACAGTTAGACGAGTTCCTACTTGTATTCTTGGATCGGAGGTTAAGAAACTACGTAACCGAGAGGTCAAATTGGTAAAGGTTCAATGGGGAGATGACCATGAAGATGCTACTTGGGTGACCGAAGACAAGATTCGTTCTTCGTACCCTTTACTTTTCGAGGGTATGTTCTTAACTTCTTTCCAAAGCTTTTATTTATACATTCTTCTATCGTTTAAGTATATCATATCCATCGAATCTTAGGTAGAAACCCAATGGATGTAAACATGATTTGAGGCATGTTATGTTTGATGGATGCAAGTGGATGCAAGTGTTTGCTAGTGGATGCTCGTGGATGCATATACATAAAATTTAGACACTAGATCGGCTCGATCACTCTCATATTGCATATAGATGCATGTGCATTTTTATTTTCTTTTTATGGATGAAAATGGATGTACCATCATATGGATGTTGTATCCGGATGAATAGTTGTGCACGCATATAGAACTTACATGTTATACTAGGATTGTTTGCATACATAATGGATACATAACACCGATATGATTTGCATTAAGGAGGTCGACTGAATCAGTAGACCACCTGATCTATTGCATTAGCATAGGGACATATACACACACTTTTGCTTATGTTCATATAAGCATTAGAAACCTTTTAAGGACATTGCATGCCCTTGGTTGGGGGATGAGTAGATGGATGTGGATGTTAGGATATACATTCTTCTCAACTTAGAGTTTTCAGGGACGAAATCCTTTAAGTAAGGAAGAATGTAACACCCCGTAATTCTAAAGGACATTATAATTATAAGTTAAAGAAGACTTAATAATATATTGAGAATTAAGTAAAATGGACTTCGCCATTGCGTTTGTCTCGGAGCTCTACTTAAGTTAGACACCTGGTTTGCATAAAACGGACATCATGTGAAGAAGTTATTAAGCTTAGAAGTTTGTATACATATAAATACAATTTAAAAACACTATCCAGAATTCGAAATCAAAACAAGGCGGGACACGCGGGAAATCGGCCCATTAGGGTTCGACCCTGTGCCCTAAGGGTGTCGACACTAGTGTCGACCCCTCATGGGGGTGTCGACACCTATGTTGACACATGTGTCGACCCCTAGGCGAATCTGGACGGGATTTTGGCTCTGTTCGTCTGCGGATTGCTATATAACAGACCTTATACCCATTGTTTTATACATCTAAATTAATGGTTACATCGAGGTGCGGCCCCAACTCTGATTAAATCAACATGTTATTCAGCAACAACAAATAGAGATAAACAAATTCAAGATCTACGCTGCGACAAAAACAATTTCTTCTTTGTTCTTAGATCCAGTCTCTGTGAGTTCATTATATTTTTAGATCTAAATTAATTATAATGAAATCTTGACATGTTTATAAATTGGATCTAAGCTATGACAGTTAGTAACTTGAATCATATCAGTTTTACCATTTCTTATACATCAGATCAATAGTTCTTATATGCCCAATTCTGTTATTATATGCATATCTTGTCATTAATCTATTTCATTTTCATATACCTGTTGTTATTATACCTATTTTTGTTCTCTTCCCTTCCTCCTCATTTTATTTTTATAGCCAGGCTACCTTCGAGCCTAGGCCAAATTAAGGATATTACGCGAACGTACGAAATTGGGAACTATGGGGAATTGGTTAATATGGGGCATAACTTGTATGAAAATTATGGGCATAACTTGTATTGGGATCTTTGGGCATAACCTATGTTGGGATTTGGGTGAATAATACATACAATTATCTAAGATGTTAATTTGGGGCATAACCTGTAACAGACATAAATAATTGGCTAAGAATGAATATGCTTACGGTATGAGGTAAGATTGTATTTGTGGTAGAAGTCTGCCCGAAACCGCCCGGCATATCCAGCAACCACAAATGGTTAATCTAATATGGAAGGTTGAGGCTGGACCATACATGAAATGGTGTTACGACACAAGGTTAATGAAAGTGACTAAGTGGTAGTAGTATCGTGTGAAGAATATAATAGAATGTATATAATAAAGTAGTAGCTGTAAGTAAGAATCACACGCTCAATTTATACTGGTTCGGACCACTGTCCTACGTCCTATCCCAGACTCCCTTCTAGTGTTTAACTAACACAAACACCCTCACTTAACCAGGAGGAATAGGTTCACAATTACCCGAACAGCCGAACGGGATTTCTTGCCTCAACTTCTGATGAGGACTTTCCCAATACAGAATGATTGATGACTAAATGAGTTCTTGATAACACGAATATGTCAAATATGAAGTACACCTTTCCTATAGTCTTTCCTTGAAGATAGACGTGAAGTTTTTGAAAGATTATGCAAGATTTTGAGCATCAAATAATTGAAAGTAGAGTGGTTTTGGAGATTAGAGAGTTTCGAATAATATAGAGAGAGTTAGAGTAGAATTCGGTGATTGGATCAATTAATCAACTCTCTATTTATAATATGTAAATGGATATAACTGATCACGAAGAGATTTGATCAAGAGATGTGGATTAGAAAGTTGTGACTTTTCATAATAGGTTACAACTCTTCGTAATCGGATGTCTGAAAATAATTTTCAAATGTCTGTTTTTTTTTAAAATAAAGCAGCAAGGAAATAGTGCATTTCGTAGTAGATTCAGACGTCTGAAAAATTCAGAACAAACGTCTGAATAATATGTAGAATTTTATTTTGACTCAGCAAACAGATGTCTGTCTAATTTATTTCAGATGTTTGTTTTCTAGGAAAAACTTATTCCTTGCCTATTTTCAATGAGAAAAGTGTGTGTGTATATATATATATATATATGTGTGTGTGTGTGTGTGTGTGTAGTCATCAAGGAAGACTTTAACATATAAATCTAAAACTTAACAGACTCTTACAACATATATAATTTATGTTATGTGTTCTTGAATCTGTTTGCTGATTTTCTTCCTGCAAAACAGAGTTAGTCGATATAATATATATATATATATATATGCTTATGTATAGTTGTCATAGTCAAAACGCTATATAGTGAGATTCAAAATTCTTCCCCTTTTTGACTAATGACAACTACATAAGCTCCCCCTGTCAATATGCATATATTACTACTAGTTTCTCCCCCTTTGTCGTTTGACAAAAAGGAATACTTATGTAGAAGAATTTAAGTATCATGACACACAAACATACGTAAACGTAGGCATAGAATAAACAAGCACCACTATTTCAAACATAACAAAGTAAAGCACATACTAGAGTTTTGTGCACAAAGTAGCGAGATAAGTACTAAAATATTACACCACTTAGATAATATAAAAGATTTTAGTCAAAATACTTAGTCCACCATACCACCATCCATGCTTACCAGTCCTCGGAAGTAGATCCCATAATAGTTGTCCCTCCATCCTTAGGTGAGCCTTGTTCGGAATTGGGAACTTCATCGGCAGAACTAGAGGACAATTGAAACGGAGCCGGAGCTTGAGCATGGCTTGAAGAAGTGTCGGTGCAAGAAACTACTTCCCAAATTTTGTTTAAGAAACCTTTTATAGAATCAAAAATTTTATTGGTTTATTTTTCAAATCGCTTCAAATGTTTATGAATTTTAGATTGGTTTTGGGAAAGCGTTATCAAAGCTTGCTTGGAAGAAGTTTTGAGGGAAATGACATGAATTTCTTCATCTTCTTCTTCTTCCCTTAGACGACGACGGTGAGAAGGCTCAGCTATGATTGCTTCTGGTTGCGATGCGACATGTTCAGTCCAAGTTTCGAGAGACATATACTCTAGAGTGGCTAGATTAGGATCAATATCCATTAGTTTCAAAGTCTTAGGACCAATTTCTTTGATGCTTAAAGTAGGAGTATTCGGTATGGTTATATCACAAGCGGTAAGGATCCAAGTAATATAAGCACCATAATGTAAAGTCTTATACTTCCGCTTATATGTGATATCCATCCATTCATCCATGAAGATTTTTGCCTAATTAATTTTCTTCTTCGAGTATATAGTGTACAAGGCATGGAAATCTTGTTTGTAAACCTTTTCATAGATCCCTTTTCGAGGTTGAATGGTTCGGACTAGAATGCGATTTAGTAAGCGAGCTTGTGGTCGGAGATGCGTGGAGGTAAGTTCATGCATTTTAATGAGATTATCAGAAAGAAATTTTGTGATATCTCATCCCGTGTAGACATATCCACTTTTATTGTATCGATATCAAGCCCTTGCCAAGCACATTTCAAAATTTGCCCTAATCGTTGCATTGAAAGAAGAATTCGTTTTCCACAAACCATTGACCAAACACAATCCTTTTTGACTTGAGGTTTAGTATGATCGAGATTCAAATTTTCCAAAAACAACTTCACTAGTAAAGGATAAATGTTTACATTATTCATATTATAATCAACTAGGGATTCGAAGTTGAAGTATCTAGCAAATTGTTGTAGTCGATAATTTGAAAAAGCATCAAATTTTAGGAAGCACCTTCGAAGAGTTTGGAATCCTTCACTGCCTTATATCTTGCCATGGCGGTATCATCCCATAGACATTTTTGGATTAATTCTTCGGATGGTGGATTTGATTCTTCTTCTCTTGTATGTTTACCGCGATTTTCCATGATTTTGTGGTAAAAGATTAAGTATTTTAGGTGAATTTGAGAATTGGGGGCTAGGGCTTTTATAGAGAGTAAAAAGATGAAAAGGTGAGAAGTTAAACGATGAAGTGATATAATGGTTTGAGAAACCGACGTGTCTTTTAAAAAAAAATATGTTCGATTTCATATGTCTGAAAAAATAAGTTAGACATCTGTTTTTGTGTAAGCTGGAATCCGCAAGAAATTAGTTCATTTTTGAACTAATTCAGACTTCGGTTGTTTCGTTTTCAGACATCTGTTTTTGGTAGGGGAAAATATTTATCCTAGATTTCAGACGTCTGAACTGTTTAGTCAGACGTCTGTTTTCTAAAAAAATTAAACCCATAAGAATATAGTTCATTTTGACCACTTTTCAGACGTCTGTTTTATTTCAGTCAGACATCTGTTTTGAGGGTAAAAATATTCTATATTAGTAATTTAGACATCTGTTTAATTTAAGTCAGACGTCTACTTTTAGAAATTTTAGTGAATTGAACTTCATTTATTTAAAATATGAATCAATAACAAGTTTAATATCAAATAAATAATAAAATGAAACAAGAGTTTAATGTTTAGATGGTGGGGTCTTCATTGGTGTTGACGAACTCTTCCCTTCATTAGCTTTGTAATTTTTATCCCAATAGTTTGGACTATACGATGGCCGCAGAGGAGAGAAGGTATATGTGACGACACAAACTTCCCCGTTAAGGAAAGACAGGATTGCTTTGAGAACAACACACATCAAAGCACAAACTGAAGAACATTTTATTGCTGATTACAACAATTACATCAGAGTACAAGAATATAACAGAGTATGGATACTTATTACACATTAGAAATACAACAATATCAGAGACTTAAATTACATTTGAATAGCAGCGGAAAAATAATACAAATATACAACTGAAAGGAATACACGGGTACAGAGCTTTCCGAGTACCGCTTCCGCTGTAAACCAGGATCCTGTAAATATATCTGCAAAAAGCTACTCGATTGCCAGTGTGAAAAATATGGGCACCCGAGTTTGCCAGTGAAACAAACTACAGGTCAGTCATGGGACTGGTATGAGAAATCTTAACTTAACCTATCTAATGAATATGGCTAATCACAGGATCACGCCGCTAACGCGGAACGGATTTACTCCATTGGATTGCCATTGCCTAAATTAAAGTAAATCGTTAAACAACGCAATGCTTTTTAGAAAAATGAAAACATTATAAGACCCAAGTCCCATCACACAATGCAACGCAAACCGGAGGATAGGGTTTTACCTTATAATGGTCAAAAGATGCTTGATACGATAAAACGGATTTAATATTAGTGTGTATATCTATGGGTATATATATATATATATATATATTTCAAAAAAAAAATCAATCATAATGTATTAATCATAGACGGCATAGTACCCTATCCTACTATGTCGCCATACTAGTTCTACAATCAAAACCGCAAGGTCGTATTGGGAATTGGATTTCCATCATGAGTCGAGGCTAGGGTCAAGCTCCTCTCCGATTCGAGACACTCTAGCAAATGCCTCAGGATCACTCCTATGGGCAACCCTTGGATCTTTAGGGCCGGTCCCTACCTAAGGGTAGTGGATTAATTATGCCTGAACACACGCTTCCCGGTCCCTTTGGACCTATAGTATGACCACTAACGGCCTGTAAAAATCTGAGGCGCCTCAAAATCCATCATCCACATAAGTAAAATACCAGCCAGTTTAAGCACCGGCACTACTTCTAGCTAAAAAGAAACGTGTGCACTCCTTGCAGTCCTACTCCCGTTTTTGACTCATACCGGGGTGTGAGGCTCGCGAAGTCATGATATACACAAAACTATGCCGCAATAGGCTATACTTTGATCATCCCACAAGGCCCTTCTTTTCAACAAAAGCCTTGATCATTTGCATCTTGGCGTGCCACATTGACAATTCACGCCATGCAGTCAATCACTATCAACATATACCAAGGGGTTAAGCAGAGAATAAATTCTCCACCACCAATTAGATATACGTTAATAAAAATCAATCTAATTCACATGGAACGAAATCCAATGTCAAACACGCATCCATTTACTAGCTGATGCTCTGGGTCTGAGCGAAAACCAAATCCGAACAATCAACAATAGTCCGGACGGCCACTACTGAAGCCCCTTCAAGGTAGCTACTCCCATTAAGGGTCTCTGTAGCAACACATCCATTCGATGTGAAGATCGTCGGTCTTCAACCACCTTCTTCATCTTTGACTCTTCATCGTCGTAGTAATTATTCGGAATAGGTTAAACCTGGTCTTCCCGAATAACTCACGTATTTTATAATTAAAAATCAAGTACTATAAAAACACATCCATCGACTCATTCCAATTTAGAATATTCTTCTAAAAAATATTCGCATTATTTTATCAAAGATAAACTCTTTAAATTATTCTTATATATTACTTTTAAAGATTTATTAAGAACCCAATTTGGTTTTAAATATCACAAATCATTATTCAATGATTATTTAAATTTAAGAAATTAATCTTATCTTTAACTAGGTTAAAGAACTAATGTCAAAACATAGTTCACCGTAAACCCAAAATCATCTTCCATAAAATATGGAATCTTCACATAAATCAAATCAATATATAATCATTATAAATTTCTGTATCCGACCAATAATATAAATGGAATACTGGCAAAGCCTCTTAAAATTCCATATGTAGTACCAGTCGTCTTTTACAGAAACTGATCTCGGTTATTATTAATTCGAATTCCATTCGATTCCAATTTAATATATTAAATTGGAAAACCTTACCTTTGGAAAATTCCGTTTTAAATCTTGATACAAGATTTATAAATTCCAAATCATATTTTCATTGTCAGTTGGGTTAAAGAACAAATGTCGCTTAGAAACACAGTTCACAATAAACCCAACTCACATTTCATCTTATTTCAATTGCTAAATATAATTAAAAACTTTAATAACCTAAATTAAAAGATTATTCTTTCATACAGGGTTTAAGAACAGTGTTATTTAAGACACTATTCATGACAAACCCAAAATCCAATTTATTCAATTTAATTTTCAATCAAATATTAAATAATTGGAAAAACTTCATTAAATCTTAATTTAATGACTCGTTCTAGTTAATAACTAGTTCATTTCAATAAAAATATATTTTTCTAAAAATATATTCTTTTTCTAAAATATTTACTTAAATATTCTTTTCTAGAATATTCTTTATTGGAATGTGACTCAATCAACAACCATATATTGCATGAAATCAACAAGCATGATAAATAATTATCAAACATCCAATTAACAACCAAAGTGAATTCTACACTAAATGTTGGGACTAGTGTAGATCAAATATACCCCCAACACCCGTATAGGGTTTCATCTAGCAAATAAACAATAAATTATTTGTGCACTCGCGCGATGTGTAAAAATTATTGACCCAATCACAAAAACAAGTCGGATGACTTATAAATGGAAGTGTAATATTCCATTTTGATATCATTAATATATTGGATACATCAAACTTCTCAACACTACATGCATACATTACAAGGTATCACTAATGTCATATTTAAACATATGATCTTTTTATTGTGACTAATGGAAAATAAAAATATTAACTTTCATATCTTTTGGTGTAATCCCTTTAAATAACCAAAAATGTAGATTTTGGTGTAATCCTTTTAAATAACCAAAAATGTAGATTTTGGCTTCATTCATTTTTAAATGAAAAAAATGAATGTTTTTGTTTCATCCCTTATAAATGACAAATGTGTATTTCTACTTCATACTTTTTAATGGGACACGAATGTCCATTACTAATTCATTCTTTTTAATGTATAAAAATATACATTTTTAATTCATCCTTTTAAATGTATAAAAATATTCTTTTTATTTCATTCATGTCGAAGTGACAAAAATGTTCTTTTAATTTCCTTTATTTCAAAGCGAAAAAAATGTCCTTTTTAATTTTCTTTATTTCAAAGTGACAAAAATATGTTATTCTTTTCACAAATCATATTTAGACAAAAATATGTTATTCTATTCACTAATCATATTTTGATAAAAATATGTTAATTTGTTTTCATTCTTTTACAGTAAACAAAAATGTTAATCTTCCTTTTATAATCATGCTTTGACAAATCCTTTTAATGTAGACAAAAATGCATATTTTTGTTTTTATCTCCTTTCTTATGCACAAAAATGTTTATTCCTAATTTAATCTTTTAATGACACAAAAACGTTCATTTCTAATTTAATCTTTTTAATGACACAAAAATGTTCATTTCTAATTCATTCCTTTTAAAGGGACCAAAACTGATAATTTTGTCTAACCTTTCTAATGTAAACAAAATAACGGATTTTGTCTAATCTTTTTAATGTAAACAAAATAATGCATTTTGTCTAATCTTTTTAATGTAAACAAAATATTCATTTCTAATTCAATCTTTTTAATGATTCTAAAATTACGGTGAAATATAACATTCCAAAATGTAATCAAATGACATTTTGTATAATTTGACTAAAAATGACATGTTTTTATTCTAATATCATATTTGCTATCTAAACTGTCTTGTAATACTAATGTTACATTTCTATGTCACAATGTATTTTAATGTAATATTACACTTTAAAATAAAATTGTAGTTTTACTATAAAGATAACATTTTATAACAAATGTTATTTTTGTCACCAATGAAACATTTTATAACAAATGTACTTTTTATCTAATATTACATTTTAAAACCAAAAATGTATTTTATTGGCAAGTAACATTTTATAAATAAAAATGTACTTTTTGATTCTAATATTTGTATGTAAACAATATTACCTAGAAATGATGTCTTGCAATTCTAATCTTTTATATGAAATTAATATTACATAAAAAAGATAACTTGAAGTTATAATTTTTTTTCATGTAAATAATATTACACAAAAATGTAATATTGAAAATCAAATCTTTTAAATGAAAATATAACTACATTAAAAATGTAATCTTTTTATTTGAAAACAGATTACATTAAAATGCAACTTTGAAATCAGTTCTTTTTTTTTATTGTCTCTAATTTGAAAATAAAAAGGCCATCTTTAAAAAAATCTATTCTTTTTATGTAGACAATACTGCATCAAAATGTGTATTCTATTTTGTTGAAAATCTAGTTCAACAAAATAACATAAAAAAATTTATTTTTATTAAGGAAATGTCATTTAACTTCTAATGCTCATTTTCAACAAAAATATATAGTTTTCTCAAAAAAAAAATCATTTGATAAAAATGTAAATTTTCCTTTTTCTTTTAGCCAAACATGTTATTTTTGTTCGCCAATCTTTCTTTTGACAAAAATGTCATTTCATTCACTAATCTAGTTTAATACAAAGATGTTAATTTCTTTTCACTAATCAAGTTTAACACAAAAATGTAAATCTTTTTCATTTAACAAAATATGATAAATATGTTTCAACTTTTTCATATTCAACAAAAATGTAAATTTTGTTTGATCTGTTTCTGTTCAACTAAACATGTAAATTTTGGTTTGAACTAAAATAATTTATTTCGTCAACAGATCAGTTTAACAGAATTTATCCACGCAAAACAAATCATGAATAACAACACATAGAATTCAGCAACGGCAACAATCATGATTACAAATTTTTAATTATATAAAAAATAATAATAGAATTCTCACATTGCTATTTGGTTCTGAATGAATCAGATCTGAATTTTTCTGAGTTTTTGATTTGCTCTGTTTCAATTCTAGTCTGTCTCATAATGTAGTGTTCTTCAATACAATCTCAACGCCACTTGTTTTGTTAATTTCTGACCTTGTATGAAGAAGTTATGGTTGTTAATACATTTGATTTCATTCGAGATAATTAAATAATAATTAACAAATTTAATTACACTTAGGCCAAACGTTGTCCTCTTCTTCCTCCCGTAAATCATCTGCATCGCTGAAACCCATCTCCCGTTCACAGAAGACCGTCGTCGCCCCTTGTTCTTCGCACCAGACCTCGATCATCCTACGCCACATCGACGACCTTGTCCCTCTCTACCTGCGCGCCGACCATGGTGCAACTCACACCTCCCCAGGCCGCCAAAACTCACTCCGAACGTTGTGCCTATTTGTGATGATTTCTCCCAAATGAAAGCACGGATAATGATCATAACCGTTGATGTCGTAGAACCTGAGAAGCTCTTCGATTTGATGTTTGGATATTTGAATTTTATTGGTTGGATTGGAAGAACGAAAGGAAAGAAATTCGGAGCTCCTAGGCCACCGATTTTAAGCATGGCGGAGACTACAGTGGAATGGCCATCAGGGATTTAGGTTTGACTAATATTTATAATATATTTTAATATTAATTAACCCTATAAAGGTCCGTTCTGATACTAACTCCAATTCAGGCCCAACAAGTGTCGCCCCTAGCTAGTAACCCCCGTCCCTGACACAATGGAATATGTTTCCTAACCTAATTCGGTTGTTACGATATATTTTTCTCAAAAATTAATATTTAAATCATTTATTATTTAATTTAACCGTACATTTGAAATTACCGGAGCCACATACTAACTCAAAAAATTACAGAAAAATTATTTCTAGTTATGTTTTGACGATACGGTCCTAAAAAGACTGATTTTTTTGAATTCTGAGACTATTTGAAAAATGGCCATTTTCAAGTCGATTAAATTTGACTGAAACTGACAAATCACATTTTCTTCTGCCACGCTCACACGTTAATTCAAAAAATTATGAAAATTCAAACCTAGCAATAATTTGACATTCCGGTTCCAACAAAATTGGTTTCGTCGAAAACCGAGGTCATTTGAAAAATGACTATTTTTAAGGCCAATATATTATATTAAAATATATATAAATTCTACGGTGACTTTTCTAAATTTTAAACTGGACATATCTTACGAATTCTAAAGTGAAATTTTAGTTTTTCCGATTCATCAGAAAAATATGATTAAACATATTTAAATATTTTTGGTTTTACTGAAATCTGATTTGTTTTGAATCCTGTACACTTAGTCAAAGTTCAAATTCAAATTCTCAAACTGCAGCGCTGTTTTATACTCCTTTTATAATTAAATTGAACTTATTCATTTTAAAATAAATTTATAGTCATTATTATTTAAAATAAACTATTTTAAATATTAAAAATCCATTAAAATTTCTAAAATAAAAATTTTAAATTGGCCCTAAAATTCCGGGTTGTTACAATCGCCCCCACTTAAAATCTTTTCGTCCTTGAAAAGGAACGAAGCTAATAATTGTTTAATTAACCGACTCAACAAAAAAATTATTTTTTTTTAATTTAATTAATGATCATTCTAATATTTTATTTATTGAAACTAATTATCAAATATCACAACCAGCAATCAATTTGGTGATTAACTTTTCAAATATATAACGTTTATATCTAGTCAAAAATCATATTTTTATTGCAAATCACAGCAATGTGTACTAACTAAGTTTTGGTTCTCATACCAGTCAATGGAAATATATAGATATACCACTTTCGAGACTCGAACATAAATACTGATGATGCGGCCGCATCACCAGGATTACCCCCGGGCGACTAGAGTGTGATTCCATATCTATCCAGTAAATTAAAACTTCGAATATCCATTAATTACTCGTATATTTGAAATCTTTATATACTCGATTGTCCACATTAAAATATAGTAATGTACTCAAATACGTATAATAGGATTTAAATTTTCAAAACAAAATTTGTTTTCAATTTTTTTAAAAAGAAAATAATACTCTTCACACTCGTTCTAGGATACTACTAATCCCATCTCTAACGAGTTATTCTCATTGGATATTACGAACCGAATCTCTGATGAATCCTTTCGTTCGGTTCTAATGTGTCTTGTTCTCGAGCTCTGTAGACCAAAGCACTGATACCAAATGTGACGACCCAAACTTCCCCGTTAAGGAAAGAATGGATGGCTTTGAGAACAACACACATCAGAGCACAAACTGAAGAACATTTTATTGCTGATTACAACAATTACATCAGAGTACAAGAATATAAAAGAGTATGGATACTTATTACACATTAGAAATACAATAATATCAGAGACTTAAATTACATATAAATAGCAGCGGAAAAATAATACAAATATACAACTGAAAGGAATACACGGGTATAGAGCTTTCCGAGTACCGCTTCCGCTGTAAACCAGGATCCTGTAAATATATCTGCAAAAAGCAACTCGACTGCCCGTGTGAAAAATATGGGCACCCGAGTTTGCCAGTGAAACAAACTACAGGTCAGTCATGGGACTGGTATGAGAAATCTTAACTTAACTTATGTTGGCTAGCTTTTTGACCAAGCCACCAAGGTTTACACACAAGAAGAGAGTATGAAGCTTTGTTCCTCTAGTTCATGAAAGGCCAGATCGCACCAGCAGATCGCACATGCGGATCACACCCCTCGGATCGCCAGCGCAAAACGCGACCCGATCCGTTCATGGGAGCACGACTCGATCCGCCCATGGGAGCACGACCCGATCCGCACCTATGCCACCGCCTCACTCCGATCCGATCCCTTGCTACGTGGCGAAACTTCTGACTTGTTCAACTAGGAACTAGTCTTCAGCGATCCGAAATACGTGGATCCAGCTACACATGTCCACAACTGTCACATTGACCAATTCTTCCTCATTGCTCGATCCGATCCGATATTCTCGGGATTTGCGCCACGTATGACCGCGAACCACCCGACAGAATCAGCTATAAATATCCCAGAGACTGGCATTTTTCAGGATCCTTTTGGCAGTATTGAGCACTAATTCCACCATTACTGTCATACCACTATTTCTTATCAGTTTTACTTCGAGATTACTGAGAGAAATCATAATTGTAAGAGTGAGTTTGACAGAAATCATTGATTGTACTAGCATTCAAAGTATAATCGATAACATATAAAGTGGACGTAGGCTCGTTAACGCCGAACCACTATAAATTATGTGTGTTTTCTGCTTTTTCTTCATTCTCTAGTTATAAATCTCTACGAATCAGAACAATTTGGGTGTTAGGTCCAAATTTTGATCCAACATTTTGGTGCTTTCACTGAGAATTCAATTCTCAGCCTACCGGATTGCTATTCTACTATTTGGATTTGAAAGTCCGAAGAAAACAGTCCCAAAACTTCACGGTTCAGATTTCTGAAGATTCCAGCGACATTTGATATCATGGCTGGAAAGAAGTCTAAGGAAGTACGAGCTTCGCAAGCGAATGAGGCAATTGAAGAAAGTTTTCACGAGCAGGTCGAGGTGGGTCTCGCGGATCGCGGGGACTAAGGCACGATCCGAGCAGATGAGGGCGCCACAATCCAGGCTGATGAGGGCGGAGCGAACCGGATTGCTGAAGGGGTTGTCAGATGATCCCATGACAATGCATCGAACTCTCTACCCAGCGTCACCACGAACCGAACCAAGGGGGCGCAACGAGCCACCGACATCGATCTGCAGCGGTCCGAAATGATGACCAGACTACAACTCGACCTAGAAAGGAGGTTATGGCTCACACTTCCCGCCCGATACCTCTGCTCGACCTGGTTCAAGTTCTCTGCGCATAACAGAAAATGTTGATGATCAATATGACCCTTCTACTCCCGTTACTGAGGGAGATCTTTCTTGCTTTTCTGTAATGTGGGAAAGGCTGTTTGATGAATTGGCTGCTCAAAGGCAGGAGAGCTCCGTGCTACGATAGAACTTGACTGCTATGGATAGAAGGCTCAATGATCTTGCAAGGCAAAGGATGCCCCCAGTTCGTCCGCTCACCCCAGAGTACTCTTCTTCATCAGAGGAATCGCCAAGACCTCCGCGGCGACCGTATGAGAGGCCTGAAAACGTAGTGCCGCTCCGATTTGGAACCCTGCCATCACGGGAAGAAGAGGCACTGGGTGCAGGGCCCTCAAACCGCAATGTGAATAATCGTGCCGCAACTCCCAGAGCTCGAGGTGTGGAAAGCCCTGTTGAGAATATACTACCTCAGCCCCTGCGCCATACAAATGCTCATGGTAACAGGGGGCAGCAAAGTCCAATCCGAGCCCCGGATTTTGTGGCTGCTTCTGGAAGGGAGATTAGAGAATTCCACCGAGCAAGAAGCGTTGATCCCAAGCCTCCACTGACTAATGCAAATGTTGCAGCTATGATCCATCAAATTCTGGCAGGTAGCCGTGGACAACGGAATGAAGATTGGGGAATTGACCGCAGTCACACCCCTTTCACTGATGACATTTTAGATGCGACGTTCCCGAGGTGCTTCAACATGCTGCAGATGAACCGTTACGCGGGTAGATCTGATCCCATCCAACATCTGATGAGATACTCTTGGTCAATGACCGCTGCCGCGACTTCCGACGATGTCAAATGCATGGCATTTCCTATATTCCTGGAGGATGTAGCATTATTATGGTTTACTCGCTTACCAGCAAGATCAATTTCCAGCTTCAGGGAGCTGAGTGAAAGGTTTGTGGAACAGTTTCGCATCTATGCACAAAGGACAAAGAGTGTGATTGACTTGTTCCTTGTCAAGCAACGACCAGGTGAGAATTTGAGGGTGTATCTAGACCGTTTCAACCTAGCCGCTACTGAAGTCAAAGATCCTCATGAGCCAACTGTTGTGGCAGCCCTGATTGATGGGGTAGATAAAGACACCGAATTTGGGAGATACCTGGCCGGCAAGCCACCTCATACTAGAGAGTTATTCTACGAAAAAGCTAACGTGCACTTACGCCGGGAGGAGGTATATGCTAACTGAAAAGCTAAAATGGCCAATAAGGAGGAAATCCAGAGCAATGTCGCCATTAAGTAGACAGGAGACAGCTCGGGGAAGGTCGAAGTTAATGTCGGAAACCGGAAGCAGGGTGGTCGCCAGTCAGGAAACAATGGTAATAACAATAATGGCAATAACCGGAAGAGGAATCGAGGGAACGACTCCCAGAGAAGGACTCGTCCCAGGTCTTTTGAAAGTTATACGCCAATAAACGATACTTTGGAGAATATCTTCATGGATTCGTACAAAGTCCTCCAAAATAAAAGGCCTCCTCCCAGAGAGTCGACGGAGAAAGAATGTGAGACGGGGATGTTCTGTCTCTTCCATCAGATTCACGGCCACTCAACAAATGAATGCCGTCACCTAAGAGATGTGGTCGAGAAGCTTCTCCGAGAAGGAAAATTGGATGAATATAGAGTGACGCCCAGAGACAGGGGGCAAGCCGTACAGGCCCCAAATTAGAACCAGAATCAACCTGCTGTCAGGCCAACTGCCCAGCAAAAGGGAAAGGACCTTGTTATCAATACCATAATCGGAGGGCTTTATCTTACCGGACACGGTTCCAAGGCATTGGATCAGTATGTCAATGCAGCTAAGCATCACCTTGGGGTAGGAGAGTGTAGCAACCCTGAGGACAATGTCCCGCTAAAGCAAAAAAAGATGATGTCCGACGACGTCGTTTTCCATGAACGAGAATGCATTGGAGTCCATTCTCCGACCGAAGATCCATTTGTAATCACAGTTCCTATTGGCCCGGCCACTGTTCATAAAGTCTTGGTGGATAACGGGAGTTCCATCAACATTCTTTTCAAAAAGACATTCGACCAGATGAATCTCGAGATAAAAGACTTGAAGCCCTGTGAGGGATGGATCCGTGGATTTAACGGAGCATCCACCGCTCCAATGGGATATGTAGAGCTACCAGTTACACTTGGGGAAGGAGAATGCCAGAGAGTGAGAATTCTTCCCTTCGTGGTTTTGGTATTGAATCGCCCTATAATGCCTTCTTGGGCCGACCGGCCCTAGCAAAGTTCAGAGCCTGTATAGCCCCATGGTGCTTGTTATTGAAGTTTCCTACAGAAGCTGGTGTTGGTATTGTCAGAGGAGATCAGGTTGCCGCACGAGCATGTTATATTGCAGAGCTAAAGCTACTCCGCAACGGAGGAGACATAGAAACCAAGGGCGCTTCTCCCCCCACAAGGGCGGAGACCTAATAGAAATTAAAGAGGATAACCGTAGGTGAGTCGCCCAGAGAGTTTCCCGAGGATATAGATCCCATAGAGGACAAAGAACCTGGGGGTAGAATGGCGACTCCCAACGAGACAACTGTGGATGTACCGATCGATGACAGTGACCCAGAGAAGGTCCTTAAGATTGGATCCCAGTTAAATCCGAATTTAGCTAAAGAACTGACGGATTTCTTGAAAGATAACTTGGATGTATTTGCTTGGACCAACGCAGACATGTGTGGGATATCTCCATCAATCATGAGCCATTCATTAAGCATTAACCCTAAGCATCCCCCGGTAAAACAAAAAAAAGCGAATGTTGGGCCCAGAGAGGTCCGCTGCCCTGAAAGAAGAAGTTAGAAAGCTAAAGAGTAATGGATTTATCAGAGACTCAACTTATCCAGACTGGATTTCAAATCCAGTTCTGGTAAAGAAGGCCAACGGGAAGTGGCGAACATGTATCGATTTCTCGGATTTGAATAAAGCCTGCCCAAAAGACAGTTTTCCGTTACCCAGGATCGATCAGTTGGTGGACTCAACGGCGGGTCATGAACTTCTCTCCTTTATGGATGCTTATTCAGGATATAACCAGATTCCAATGCATGTTCCAGATCAAGAACACACTAGGTTCATTACGGATCTGGGATTATACTGCTACGTGGTAATGCCCTTTGGCTTGAAGAACGCAGGTGCTACATATCAACGGTTAGTGAACAGAATGTTCTATAACCAGATTGGGAAAACAATGGAAGTATACTTCGACGACATGTTGGTTAAGTCTAGGCAATCCTCCAATCACACTACAGACTTGGCAGAGATGTTTGGCATTCTCCGAAAGTACGGGGTGAAACTCAACCCAACGAAATGTTCATTCGGTGTCGCCTCCGGAAAATTCTTGGGATTCATCGTCAGTTCTCGCGGGATTGAGATTAATCCAGACCAGATCGCAGCAATCAGAGGCATTCAGGAGCCTAGGAAAATTAAAGATGTGCAAAGCCTTGTAGGGAAAGTAGCAGCACTAAGCAGATTCATCTCCAAGGCTATGGACAAATGCATCCCATTCTTCGAATTGACAAAGCGAGGAAAACGCCACTTCAAATGGACGCCTAACTGCATAGAAGCGTTTCAGAACCTGCTGAGTCACCTGGAGAAACCTCCGATATTATCTAAGCCGAAGGATCACGAGGACTTATTCGTGTACTTGGCAGTGTCGTCCCATGCGATTAGCTCAGCATTGGTGAGAGAAGAAGATAAAGTTCAAAGACCAGCGTATTACATGAGCAAAAAATTGGCGGCAGCAGAGCGTAATTATCCAAGGATAGAAAAGTTGGCGTACAGTTTGCTGATTGCCTCTAGAAAGCTTCGACATTATTTTCAGGCTCATCCCATCACCATGTACACTGATCATCCACTCAAGCAATTTCTACAGAGACCAGAAGCGTCTGGAAGACTACTCAAATGGAACATTGAGTTGAGTCAATTTGATCTGAACTTTCAGCCCCGGCGGTCAATACGGGGGCAAGTGATAGCCGATTTCATAGCAGAGTTTATTGTCCCGGAGGAAGATATAGCGAACGAAGAAGCTGACCCCCCAAGGTTACTTCTCGATCCCAGTGCCTGGAGATTGTATACTGATGGCGCTAGGAATGACAAGAGATACGGCGCTGGAGTAGTGCCTTAAACTTCTGAGAAACGGCTAATATCCTATGCTATCCGGATGGAGTTTCACGCCACTAACAACGACTCTGAATATGAAGCCTTGATAGTCGGGTTAAGAATTGCAAAGGAGTTGGAAATCACAAAGATGGTCATATTTTGCGACTCCAAGTTAGCTGTAAACCAGGTCACTGGAAAATTCCAAGTCCAAGGCCCAAGATTGATTTTATACTTGGAGAAAGTGAAGGAGTTGCTGAACGGCTTCGATCACTACAGCATATCTCATATTCCGCGGTCAGAGAACCAACAGGCGGATAAGTTGGCAAAGATGGCTAGTTCCGACGATCCTGAAGAGACCGGGCTAGCCCCAGTTAAAGTACTTAGGTCTCCTAGTATAGATCAGATGGAAATTGATCCGGTACTAGAGACGGAACCAGAAAGGGAGTCACGGATGACCCCTCTAAAGAATTTCTTGATGAATGGAACGCTTCCTACCAAGAAGAGCGAGAGGCGTAAAGTAATTCGTAAAGCTTCCCGATACGTTCTTCAAGGCGGAGTCCTTTACAGACAGGGATTTTCGATGCCCCTTCTCCGGTGTATAGCTCATGACGACATCAAGCGTGTACTGCAGGAGATACATGAGGGCGAATGCGGCGATCACACTGGAGGGCAAACATTGGCAAAAAAGGTGTTGCGGCATGGTTATTTCTGGCCTACCATAAACAAAGATGCGGCGAAGTACGCACGACGGTGTGATGCATGCCAGAAATTTTCAAAGATACCTAGGGAACCTCCTAGTCAGTTAAAAACGATGACAAGCCCATGGCCTTTCGCTATGTGGGGAATTGATATCATCGGAAGTCTCCCCATAGCTAAGTGCGGAGCAAAGTTCGCTATTGTAGCTGTAGACTACTTCACTAAGTGGGTCGAGGCTGAGCCACTGACTACAATCACAACCAAATGAGTGATCAACTTCATCGTTAGGAACATCATCTGTCGATTTGGGATTCCAAAGATCGTTATAACTGACAACGGAACTCAGTTCGATAGCACTGAATTCAGAGACTTCTGCCAGAAATACCACATTGAGAAAAAGTACACCTCTGTGGCGCATCTGCAGTCGAACGGACCGGTCGAAGCAGCGAATAAAGTGATTAAGTCCATTCTGAAAAGAAGACTGAAACGGGCCAGAGCCATGTGGGTTGATGAATTACCCTTAGCACTATGGGCCTACAGGACAACATATAAATCGGCAACAGGCCATACCCCCTTCTCTCTTGCTTTTGGAGCAGAAGCAGTCATACCGGTTGAAATAAAAGTACCTTCTCACCGAGTGACTTATTATGATCCGATGACTAATAACGAATTACTCCTTGAATCCCTGGATATGATCGAAGAGAAGAGGGACAAAGCAGACCTGCGTGCCTTGAGATGCAAGCAACAGGTCGCCCGATACTACAACAAAAAGGTTCGAGCCCGAACCTTTGAACCCGGAGACTTGGTTCTGAAGCGTGTCTTTCCACCCCCAACTCATATGGGTGTGAAGTGGGAAGGGCCGTACTCCATTCTGTGCAAGCTTGATAATGGAACCTTCAATCTAGCAACCATAGATGGAGAGGAAATCCCTAGAGTGTGGAATGCCCAATATTTACGGCCGTATCTAACGTAAAGATGTCAGATCTATTCTTTTGCTTTATTAAGGACCATGTACAAGGCACGACTTGCCTAGAATAGTCCGATTTCTTAAGCAAAAAATTATAAAGTGGACGTAGGTCATGATTCGACCGAACCACTATAAAAATATTGTGTGTCGTTTACCTTTATTGCACTATTATTTATCTGCCTTTCTATTTTTATGGAAATTGCTGTGAACCATGCAACGATCACAGAAACATATAATTATAGGTGCCTTCCATCAGAATGGAATGCAATCACTAGTCAAAACTCTGAGGGTGCGATAAAGTAAATCATATCATTGATAGCGCTCTAACTCTCCAGAGCCGAGAGAGAGCATAACGGACATGAAGGCGATGTCTATAAGTAATGGAGGTGTACCATGATCGGAACCGCCTTGACGGAACTCTAACCTCGGCGACTGCTAGGAGAGTATAAAAGCGTCTCCGACTGAGCGCTGAGAAAGAGCTCTTACCCTGCTGAAGGATCGGGGAGCGACAGAACTGCTGAGCTCGAACACTAACCTCAGCGACTGCCAGGAGAGTAAAAAAGCATCTCCGACTGAGCGCTGAAAAAGAGCTCTTACCCCGCTGAAGGATCGGGGAGCGACAGAACTGCTGAGCTCGAACTCTAACCTCGGCGACTGCCAGGAGAGTATAAAAGTGTCTCCGACTGAGCGCTGAGAAAGAGCTCTTACCCCGCTGAAGGATCAGGGAGCGACAAAACTGCTGAGCTCGAACTCTAACCTCGGCGACTCCCAGGAGAGTATAAAAGCGTCTCCGACTGAGCGCTGAGAAACAACTCTTACCCCTCTGAAGGATCGGGGAGCGACATAACTGCTGAGCTCGAACTCTAACCTCGGCGACTGCTAGGAGAGTATAAAAGCGTCTATGATTAAGCGCTGAGAACGGTGCTGGAGACTCAGCGCCCACAGGATCTCTACCCCGCTGAAGGATCGGAGCGTAGATTATGACACGAGTTCGAACTTTGACCCGCAGATGGATCGGGAGAATATCGAAGTGCCAAAAGTCGGGCACCACAAGAACTCTAATTCTACAAAAATTTCCAAGTCCCCCATGTTCAGAAACAGGGGGCAACATGCATACAACTCAAATCAATCTTTAACGATTAATTGGGGGCAGATATATGCATACATGTATCTTGATGCAGTACAATACTGTTAAAATCTTTTTGTTGCTTGAATGATTTGTAGTTATAAGAAAATAATTTATGACTAAACATGAAAAGTTTATTAAATGTAGGAACATGGTGATGCAAAAGAAATAAACTTTCATTCATAAACTGCAAGCCTACAACGTGAAAAGAAACCTAAAACAAAAGTGAGGGCCAGTCTCACAACTACATTTCATGGCCAATGGGAATCTTAAAGACAAAATATAGACAAGCGGCAATATCCTATTTACGTTTGGACTTTTTATCCTTCTTCTGCTTTTCCAGCTCCGCCTTGTTAATATCAGATTGATCATCCTTCTTTCTCTTCCTTTTGTCTATAAGAGGAGCTGAAGGTTCATCCGAAGACTCCTCCTCCTCCATCCTTCTCTTTCTTTTATCAGTAAGGGAAGCTGGGAAATCATCGGGATTCTCAAAATGAAGTTGTTTAGTGATCGATTTGGGCTGGAGTTTCAGAACCATCCCAGTTTTGGGATCAAACTCCGAGATAGGAGCTACGTTCAAAGGCTCTTGTTCCTCCTTCTTTAAAGCCAACTGCTTTTCCTGCCTAGCCTTTCTTTTAGCCAAGGTCTCGTCGTCATCTCCTTTGACTTCTTTGGTGATAATGACATCCTCCTCATCATCTACATGGCGCCCGTCCATATCTTTCAAGGCTTTGATGGTTTCGTCATCCTTGGGAGCATCAGCACTGGGTGCCAGGACGCCCTTCTCCGCTGTCATACCTTCAGCCTGCTTTGGTGCATCAACACCGGCACTAGGCGAGACGTCAATCTTCTCCGCCTCTGTCTTCTTCTCGACATCCTTATCGACGGGCCCGCCACCTGTATTATGAGGAACACGTGTTATTAATTCGATTGGTTGCTCTGCCAGACGACGACAACTCACAATTGCTTTGACAAATTGTGGGGAAAAAATGGAGATACCTTCCGCTGATCCTCCATCTAAGCTAGCTGCAGAAGCTCCGACAACCGAAGGAGTCGGGCCCAAAGGAATTAATGGATCATCAGGATTGTATTCCTCAACTCCGGAGGCCTTGGGCTCTACAGCTGAGCTTGAACCTTCGTCAATCTTGTTTTTGCCCTTAGCCAGAGTCCTCTCCTTCTCCATCTCTTCTTGAATTAGGCACCGACCTTCTGCCAAATCCTCAGGCTCGTTATCCCTCAGAATGGTCCTCATCAGCTCATCTTCATCAACATCTTCAACTCCTAATCTCCGCTTCTCATCCTCGACGATGGCATCCCATATGTTGGATAAAGTGACGTGGTAGTCCGGGATCCATGAGATGTTATGGGTTTTGAGGACGTGGCCGAGGAAGTCAAATATCGTTTCTTCAAACCCTTCGATATCCTTTTCTCTCTCGAGGAACTTGTCGTTAGAAGCAGTAGCCATTTCAATGGCACTTTCTACATTCTTTTCAGTGAGAGCTGCGCGCCTCTCTGCGTCCGCGACTTGCTCATTCAGAATTACTTTCTCTCCTTCGGCCAAAGCTAAATTCTCCTTCAAACTTGCCTTTTCTTTCTCCCAAGCAGCTCTTTCGGCCTCGAAGTGATCCTGTGCTGTTTTCAATTCGTAGTTGGCCATCCTGAGATCTTCCACCTCTTGTTTCAATAACACTCGCTCTTTGCTATTAGAATCAAGCTCATTATGGAAACGTTGCCTGGCCTCCTCCAGCTCTGTTTTGTAAGCTTTAGCGTCTCGTTGGGCCAAGGCAAGCAGAGATTGTGCACCCTCTAAGTCCTTCTCCATTTTTGTCCTGGCCCTTTCATTGTTATCTATCTTCACTTTGGATCTATGTGCTTCCATCTCAAGCGTTCGGATGGCTTCTGAAAGATTAACAGCATGTTTCTTCATCACTTCATACTGCATGGCTATATGGTGAATGTGCCCGATGATCTCAGTATCCCTGTTCCTAGTGACTGGTTCCAAGGCTGGAACAAACATCATCCTTTCGAAGAAGATGTCGGGGAATTGTTCTCGCAACTTTTCCAGCTTAGCCTGAGTCTCAGGACCATGGATGTAATCTCGTGACCCGGGGGCAACCAAATCTTGTTGGCTGGAAGGGACAATGTCAATTTTCTCCTTCTCAGAATCCTTGATTGGATCCTTACATTTATCCTTGGGCTCGTAGTGTCTTTTTGATACCCTGCTGTGAGAGGGTGCACTCTTCGGAGGGGTTAAGTCTTTGGGAAGTTGTTTTCCCCCTATAGGTGGCACCGAATAACTGGGAAGCTTGCCAGAGGTTGGTTTTGATGGAGACCGGGATTGTGAAGAAGTAGACTTGTGAGAAAGGCCGCGAGCACGCTCAGGATTTGGATGAAGGCTAGGTGTGCCTTCACGAAGAGAGCAATAAGAATAAGACCGCCTGCGAGGCATCTTTCCTGCAAAAGAAAAAAGAGCATATTAAAACCTTGAATACTGTTGATATAAAAGTGTGGGGTCAGGCAGTGCGTGTGATTTGTGCATCCCATATAATTCCCCACAACAGACTAGGGCCCGAAGTTAGGCTCATCTGAGTAGTTTCTCGTTCCCCAACTAGAGCGGTTGTTTCCTTAGAAACAGGGAAAAATGGCTCCCCTTCGAAGTCTCCCTGTGTGTATACATCATCAGGCAAAGGAATTTTGTTCAGCTCTTTAAATAGCTGCTCTTGTGTTAAATCATCGGGAGCAGCAGGTTCAACCGGAAGAGAGGCCCTTGAGGGGAAACCCCCGGAGAAACTGGGATTTCCTTAGACTTATCACCACGGGCCTCATCTCCTCTATATATGTCTTCGTCATCCTGGATGACTATCGGCGAAGGACTCTCACGAAATTTAATTCTTTCTGCTGCCCGTGACGTTCCATCTCCCTCTGTCGAGGGCACGTATTTGTAGGGTTTGCCGCCTGCACCAAGTCCAAAACTTATATCCAAAAGGCGGTGCTTGTGAAGGTTCTCGTCAGTAATGCACTTCTTGATTTTTAGAAAATCAGATTTTCTTTGTAGAAGAAGAGACAGTCGATTATTGTATACTAAGCCTTCCGTCTTGGGAAAGGCGTGATCTGCTTAGAGAAAAAAAAGAAGGGAGGCATGTTAATGCTTCGATTTCTTAAACAAGTTATTCAGTAAAAAGTTTAAAGATTACTTGATTTAAGCCATCTTCTTGAACACCCAGCCTATCTCTTTATATAGAACTAATCGGCCATGGGATCCCCTATGTTGCTGTGTCCGTCAGACAGAACCTTCCTATTTGCCACCGATTCGAAGAAAGAGAAATTTGGGGTTGCCGAGGAGCGATGCTTGAAAAGGTAAAAGAATTTCAAATCTTTAAATGTGAGCTCGGTATGCAGGATTACCGCGTATGCGATATATAGAGTGTATAAAGCTGCGTAGGCATTGGGATGAAGCTGCATTGGAGCAATACCCAATCGTTTTAGAGTCTCAATGACGATTGGAGGAAACGGAGGAATAGCTCCTACCCAGCACATAAGTCGGCTGACTTTCATATACCCTTCCGGAGCCAAATGAGATTTATCTTCGATGCCGGGTGTCCTCACATCATCCCAGAGGATCCCATGTCTCAAGCAAATTCTCTTAAGCTTTATGTCATCAAGTTTGGAAGCTAGAGAGTCTGTGAATTTCTCTATTTCTATTGCACTAGGGACTTCGTCGGGAGCTCGGCCATCTACCTCTGACTCTTCATCAAGCGAGGTACTCTCAGACGGATTCGATTCTGTTTCCACCTCATATTCGGATCCAGAATCCGCACTGTAACACCCCGTAATTTTATAACATTAAAATTCACAAATTAAAGTATACTTAATTTTTCGAAAAGAATTAAGTGAAATGGGTTGCGCAAAGAAATATATATATTGATATATATATATATATTAAAAATTAAATAAATAAATATGCGAAAAAGTTCAAAACAGCGAATTGGGAGGGGAAATAACCGAAACGGCCCATTTTTGAGGCCGACCCAAGCCCTACTGGGTCGACTAGGGGTTAATCCAGGGTGTTTGGCTGTCAACCCGTGGGCTGATTCGCTTAAAGGCAGATTTTGCATTTGATTGGTTCTCATGGTTTAGGGTTAATCTAATGGTCCTAAATAACTTCCTACAGCTATAAATACATCCTAATGCTAACCCTAAACCTAATTAAAATAGAATAGTTACCGTCGCCATGGAAATCAATGGAGCCGCCGCAAACTAAGAAAGAAGAAAAGCAAATTCAATTCTAATTCTCTCAACCTTAAAGCAAAGCAAAACTCTCTCTTTTCTTCTCTAAATTGTGAGTATGATGATCTTAACAAGATTATTATCATTTTAATTAGGTTGAGTTATGAATGAATTATGAGTAGATGATGTGAATTATCATATATGTTGTTGTGAACCCCTTTTGCCATCATGTATATTGTAAATCCAATGTTATGTGATGAAGATATCTTATATGTTGTAAATCATGCTATGTTGATGTTATGTATGTTGAAAGTTTCTGTGCTAAGTTGTGATGAATCATACATGTTAGAAAGGCCATGATGTTACCATCTATGCTTGTTAGTTCATATTAATTAAATCATCATGTTTGGGTTATGTTGATCTATATGACAAGTCACATATGCAAGTTAGATTGATTAGAAAAGTTATGAACATATGCCAAGACATCTATTATGACATCTAGAATTATGCTATGACATATGTGATATCCTGTGCTAGTTCACACCACCATTATGTTGCCTAAAAACCCCATATGCAAGTTTATGTATAGATTTGGGCTATGATCATATCATGTAAATTGAGACATTTAACAAGTTGACACCTTTTGATCCTTAACATGTGTAGTTTATGCAAGTTTCACCCCTATTATGATTAGATTTATTTTAATTGTCTGTATGTTGTGATAATTTATCTTTGTGCTAGGTGTTAGACTATACAAGTCTAGCCTATATTATGGGTTGAATAAGCGAATGTATAAACATGGGGTAGGGGTAATATTAAGGATTTAATATTAAAAAGTTGGGGTGCAATTGATATGATTTTGCATGCCATAAGTGGATGGCCATAATTGAGTCAATTATGGACATCATTAAAAGTTGACTTAATTAATAATTTGAATAGGGAATTATTAAAACTAGGGTAAAAGATTTTAATTGTTAATCAATGCTTAGGACTGGACTCGTTTGTGATGTAAACCTGCCCGGACCAGCCCGGCAAATCCAGTGGTCACAAATGTCAGCCCAATGTGAGAGGTCCTAGGCCTAAACTAAAGCATAACGGTTGTAAAGACACGAGGTTAGACTCTTTTATGGTGTAAGACTGCCCAGACCCACCCGGCAAATCCAGCTGCCATAAATGCCAGTCTAATGTGAGAGGTCTTTATGAGGTTATGGCCTGAATGAATTAAGAAATACTTAACCAGATAAACATGTAAGGTGGGACATGGGGGTTAAGTAGGTGCCTTAGGTGGCATGAGGAATCTAGGGGGTGCCCTTAGTGGCATGTGAAATACGATTAGTAAGACTTAACCAAACACACATGTAAATGAACATGACTAAGAGGGTTAAGTGGGATATACTAGTGACAAGCTTAGGTGGGTAGCTTGTGGGGGCCCATTTCGACCAGTAACCCAAACGTATCTTTATGGGCTTGACCCAAGTCGAGGACGGGGCACGCATGTTGGGTTTGACTGTAAGAGGCCAAAACGGGGAGCGATGGCAACGCAAGTCCAACGGGTTTCGCATGCGTGTGTGGACCCGGGCTGGTAGGTAAGACGTTGTTGTATCGTGTAGGTATAAGCCGTGCATTCTCAAGTTGTATCGGGTTGCCACTTTAGGGGAGTGATACACCCCACTGTGGGGCCAACACGGGTATCTACGAGTAGGGAGCCGATCGAAAGTGGGTAGTGGGGTACACCTAGTGGAGATAGGGGCCGACGACACCTATGTAGTCAGCTAGGGGTATGTAAGTGTAACAACCCGTAAAATGCGAGCCAGTTTGAAATTTTTATTTTTGCAATTTTAGCGAATTTTGAATATTTAAAATAGATTATTTTAAATAATATCGACGAGAAATTTATTTTGAATATAAATCGAACGTATATATTATACGCGTCGTCGTTAGAATATAAAAATTTATATATAATTATAAATAGAATTGAAAATGGCGCGGTAGTTCGATAATTCGATTTCAAACTTCAATTGAATGTACCGGGTGCAAAACAATCCGGATTTTAGTGAAACCAAAAATAATGGGATCTAATTGATAATATCTTTCCAACGAATCCGAATAATAAAATTTTGATAGCAGGAATCAAAAGATAAGTCCAGTTGAAAATTCTGAATAGTCGCTATGGAATTCAGGCCCTTAAAAATGGACATTTTGCAAACGACCTCGGATTTCGACGAAACCAGTTTTGTTGGGTCCGGGATGTAAAGTTATTGCTAGGTTTCAAATTTCATAATTTTTCGAATCAATATGTGAGCGTGGCAAAGGAAAACGCGTTTGACCATTTCAGTTGTTTTTAATCGACTGGAAATTGGCCATTTTTCTAACGGTCTCAGAATTCGACGAAACTAGTTTTGTTAGGACCGTATCGTCAATACGAAGCTAGAAAATATTTTTCTGGAATTTTTAAAGTTCGTATGTGACCCCGGTAATTTGAAATGTACGTTTAAAATTCAATATATTGATTTAAATGTAAATTTAACGGAAACAGATCGAAACGATCGAATCAGCTTGCGATACATATCCCATTGTGTTCGGAATGGGGGTAAAACGCTGTGGACGACAGGCGGTGGGCCTCGTTTAGAGGTCGTACGAAAAAGTCAACCTTCATGGAATTAAAAATTAATAAATTAAATAAAAAAAAAAAAATTTATAAAAAGCCCCCCTTTCTTATTTCTTCTTTCCCCGTTTCAGTTTAATAAAAAAAAAAAAAAAAAAACCTACCTCTAAATCGCGATCGCCCCCCCCCTGAAGCGCCGCCGAGCGTCACCGAAGCCTCCCCCCTCCCTCGACGAAGCCGTCGAACCCTTCCCCCCCTCCCTCGACGAACTCGCCGAAGCCCCCTCGCACGCGATCCTGGAGCCGCCGCACCCACATCCACCTCAGGCGAACCACCGCATCCGCCTGCCCGTCCAAGCCCGTAGCCCTAGCCACCGCCGCCAGAGGTCAGACCCCCCCCCTCGGTAAGTGTTGTTTTATTATTATTTTTATTAATTTTTTTTCAATTCTGATTTTATTTATTTATTTTAAACACTGATTTTTTTTTAAAGAGTATTAAAAACTGAATTTTAATAAGTATTAAAAACTGAATTTTAATAAGTATTAAAAACTGAATTTTAATAAGATTTAAAAACTGATTTAAAAAAGAAATATAGAAAAACTGATTTTTTTTCTTTTAGGATTTAAACTTTAAAATAGAAAAGGTACGATCTTTATATTTTTAAAGTAATAAAAATATAGTTTTTATATTTTTAAAGAATTAAAAAATATGATCTTTATATTTTTAAAGTATTAAAAATATGATCTTTACTATATAGAAATATTAAAAATATGATTTTTATATTTTTAATGTATTAAAAATATAATCTTTATGGGATAGAGAATATAAAAATATCATCTTTGTGTATGTAGGAAAATAAAAATCTGATTTTTATTTTCTATACGTCGAAATAAAATGCTGTTTTTTATAAAGATGAAATCTTTATAGTTGAAAAGGCGAGATCTTTATATATAGAATAACGATGTAAAATAGAATTTTTATCTATATAGTAGCGGTGTAAAAATAGCATTTTTATCCATATAGCGTCAAAGTAAAAATTCGATTTTTATATATTGAATAGCGAACTAAAAATTCGATTTTTATATATTGAATAGCGAACTAAAAATTCGATTTTTATATATCGAATAGCGAACTAAAAATTCGATTTTTAAGTATTGAACTTTGAAATAAAAATTCGATTTTTAAGTATTGAACTTTGAAATAAAAATTCGATTTTTAAGTATTGAACTTTGAAATAAAAATTCGATTTTTATATATTGAATAGCGAAGTAAAAATGGGATTTTTACATATGTAGTGAAAGCGGACAACGAAGGTGACAATAAGGCGAAACGACGAAGACTTCTGCAAAGGAAGAGCCGTGGAGCTAGGATAGCTATAAGTGAGAATTTCTCACTCTTCAATTTATTTTCTAGTTATATATATATATACTAGGATGCAGACGGTGCTTAGTAGCACCCGACACCCGTCCACAGACCATGGACTTGTTTGTTTGGCTGTTTGGTTATTGATTGTGATATTGGTTTGAATGTGGTTTGTGGTGTGGAAAATCGAATCGATAAATTGGTTAGGATTAGACGTGCGCCGTTATAAGGCGAAGGAGTAAGGCTAGGTTAGACACTTACTCCAAATTTTGTGGTTTGCATAATAAAATTGATATGATTGATGTGTGAATGGCGTGGGCCTTCACTAGTCCGGGGATAAGGCTAGGCCTTGTCCCGTTTCTAGTATCGTGCCGTTATGCCGCCGAAATTTTCTAAAATATATTAGAAAAATAAAAATATCATTTTTATTGAATAATTGAATTGAATTGAAATATGAATTGAATAGAAATTCATATGTTGGAATAAAATGTTTTATCGTTAAAAATATAATTTTTAACGTAAATGTGAATAAATAAATATTCATTTACAAACCAGATGGTTTGTTTATGTACACCTATTTGAATGACATTGATTGGGACGATAAATTTTACACATCGCCCAACTGCACAAATAAAATCTTTGTCGGATTGTTTGAAAACCCCACACGGGTGTTGGGATGAAATTTGAAGTTCACTCATCCTGATTGATTAAATATGTCGATCGATTGATTGACAGGCTGTTATAAGCGTTGAATATCTATATTTGATGCTTATACAGTGTAGTGCACTTTGGTTGATGGTTGATTATTTTCAATGTCATTATATACATGTGTTGTATGAAAATCCATATAATTAACTTTATATGGTAATTGATTGGGCCTCATTCCAATTTGAAAAATAAAGAATATTATAAAATAAAAGTTCATGTGTTGACAGTACTCATTCATTGAGATTGGTCATGTGTTGAACGAAATATTTTGATAATAACAACTATTTTGAAAAAGAAATATTTGAAATAGAATATTGGAAAATAGAAATTTATGAAGCCGTGTTGATTAGATTGACGCCATTTTGACGTGAGCGATATTTATATCGAATTGAAAACGATTTCGAATAGAAATGAATTGAAAACGATTTCGAATAGAAATGAATTGAAAACGATTTCGAATAGAAATGAATTGAAAACGATTTCGAATAGAAATGAATTGAAAACGATTTCGAAATGAATTGAATTGAAAACGAATTCAAATTGAATCGAAAGTGAATTGAAATGAATTCAAATTGAATTGAAATTTGAATTGAATAGAAATGAATTTTAAAACGAATTTATGAAGAAGAATTCAATTTTGATTTGAATTGAAAAGAAAGTTGAAATAGCTTTTGAAACGATTTTAAAACTATTTATATAATTCGTTTTAAATATAAATCGACGAAATATATATTATATATATTATATATATAATATAATGGCCTGAATAGAACGCGCCGCGCCGCGGCAGTTCGCGAATTTCGACCATTTATTTCAAACGGACATTACGGGAGATCCGACCGTCGGATTCTCCTAAAACCGGAACCGTTGGGTTCGTATCGAAAAGGGCTTTCTAAAGAAGGTTAGAAATTTGAAATCTAACGGTTGGATTTGGAGATACGTCCAAATCAAATTCGAAAAAGGTCGCTGTAAGTGCAGTTCGATGGCCGTTGATGGAAATCGACTGTACGGGCCTTGATAAAATTATTAAAAATAGTAATAATTTATGTAAAATCATAAGAAATGATTTGTGAAGATTTGGGATGAAAAACTCCACATTTGAAAAGATAAAAATAGATTTTTATCGAAATGAACTAGTTTTGAACTAGAATTATAATTCTATTTATTTTTAAAATAAATAAATTGAATTTGAAAAGGGTTTTGAAAATAACCAAAATTTCCAATGATTGCATTGGAGTGGATTTGAATCGAAATTGTCTTCGGAATATTTCGATGTTGGAATTTGTGATTATACGGATGTTGTTACGGAAATTTGAAAGATATATATATATATCGTTATTTCCAATACGACATTTGTTAATCGTAGAATTTGATATTGAATATAAGCCGATATATTTTCTATTCAGAGCCTTATATTGAATATCAAATGTGATTTGGGTTTGTCGTGAATGGTGTCTTCACTAACACTGTTCTTGAACCCAGTTGAGAAAAGATTAAATCTTTTTATTTAGATTTAATGAAGTGTACCAATTAAATGATATTTAATTGGAATTGAATTGATATTGATTTTTGGGTTTATCGTGAACAGTGTTTTAAATAACACTTGTTCTTTAACCCGATAATTAATGAATGTGATTTGGGTTTGTCGTGAATGGTGTCTTCACTAACACTGTTCTTGAACCCAGTTGAGAAAAGATTAAATCTTTTTATTTAGATTTAATGAAGTGTACCAATTAAATAATATTTAATTGGGATTGAATGGATATTGATTTTTGGGTTTATCGTGAACAGTGTTTTAAATAACACTTGTTCTTTAACCCGATAATTAATGGGATGTGACTTTGGGTTTATCGTGAACCGTGTTTTAAATGACACTGATTCTTTAACCCAGTCACAGATTAAAACTAAGTGGAGTTTTAATGAATCTTTAATTAGATTGAAAAGATCGAGAATGGAGTATCACCAGTTTTGCTCCAGGCGATAGTTAAATCTTTAATTAGATTTGAACGTGAAATTTAGAAACTAACTGTCGGTTAGCTAAGTAGAATGGTTTCCTGGATATTGATCTGATGTTGGTTTCGGCCTTCGGGGTTAATATTTGGGGAATTATTCTCTTGATTAATTTACGGTTAATGACTAATGAGTTGGAATGAGGCGTATGTTGTGTTCGTGTAACACTTTTATAATATATACGCGAGTTATTCGGAAAGACCGGGTTTATCCCATTCTGAATAACTGATACGACGATAAGTCGAAGATGAAGACGATGGTCGAAGACCGGAGGTCTTCACGTCGTTTGGGTGATAACTGATGATCTTGATTGGGCTGTACACCCAAGAAGATGGAAACAGTTAGTGATCGTCCAGACGTACTTGGAGATCGATGGATATGCGGGGTACTAGGTGCCTCCGGTTTCGTTCAGACCCAGAACGGACTTGTAAATGGACTGTGTGTCTGACATCGGATTTCATTCTGTGTGACTGATATCGGTTGCATAGGATGGTTTGCCTGTGTGGCATGCTAAGATGCAAATGATCAAGGCTTCTGTTGAAAAGCAAAGTCTTGTGGTGATGATCAAAGCACGGCCTTTGTGGCGTAGCTTTGTGTAACGTTTACCTCGCGTGTTTCACACCAGGTATGAACCAAAACGGGAGACGGACCTCAGGGAGGACTTGCGTTTCTTTCTAGCTAGAAGTGGCGTCAGTGGTTTTACACGCCCTGACGAGTTTGACTTATGTGGTTGTTGCTGTTGCGAGGCGCCTCGGATTGATCGGTCGTTCTCGAACCGATGGAGTCATTTAGTGGCTCATTTACGCCCCAAAGGGTGGGGAGACGTATTGTTCAGGCATAATAATCCACTCCGTGTGGACCGGCCCTGACGATCCAAGGCTTGCCTGCGCGCTTGCCTGAGACATGGGCTAGATTGTCTCGAATCGGTTGAGGATCTTGCCCCTAGCCTCGGTTCATAGATGGAAACCCAATTTCCAAATACGTGACATTTGCGGTTTTATTTGTAAACCTATGTATGGCGACATGATATATGGTACCCATGCCGCCTATGATTGATACTTATGATTTGAAGTTGTTTTATACACTATGCACTTATAATAGTATCAAATGATTTGTTTTAAACGTAACAAGCATTCTTTGGCTGTTATAAGGGAAAACCCTATCCCCCGGCTTGCGTTTGCATTGTGTGATAGGACCTGGGTCTTATAACAGCTTCATTTTTCTTTATTTAGCATTGCGCTGTTTGTTTTATGCACTGGTATTCTTGGGAGGAAACCCGTTCCGTGTTATACGGCGTGGTCCCTTGATTTACCTTTGAAAATAAAGATTAATAACTGTTTTAGTTCTCACACCAGTCCCATGACTGACCTGGAGTTTATTGTTTTGACCTAAACTCTGGGTGCCCCTATTTTGACACGGGCAGCTAGTAGTTTTGGTTTTGCAGATTTATATTCACAGGATCCTGGTTTACAGCTGGAACGATATCCGGAAAGCTTTGTATCCGTATATCCCTTCTAGTTGTGTATTGTATTATTTTCCGCTGCTATGTATTTAAATGTAATTTAAATCTCTGATATTTCTGTGTAATATTCATTTATACTCTGTATATTCTTGTAATCTGATGCCTTGTTGTAATATACAATGAAATGTTCTTCTGTATGCGTTCTGCTGTGGCTTGTTCTCGAACTATCCGACGCTTTCCTTTACGGGGAAGTTACGGGTCTTCACAGTTGGTATCAGAGCTTTGGTTTACAAAGCTCAGAGAACAAGGCACATTGGAACCATACGAAAGAATTCATCAGATATTGGATTAGTAATATCCAATTAGAATGACTCGTTAGAGATGGGATCAGTAGTATCCTAGAACGAGTGTGAAGAGTTTATTTTTAAAATAAAACAAATTTTTGTTTTGAAAATTTAAATCAATTATTCGTATTTGGTTATTTATTTATATTGACGTGGACAATCCAGTATATATAGATTTTGCGTATTCGTCTGATCCGCGTGTATTCAAAGTTTTAATATATTGGATAGATATGGGACCACACACTAGTCACCCGGGGATGATCCTGATGATGGTGCATCATCATCAGCATTTATATTCGAGTGACGAAAGTGAGATTCCTATATATTTCCTATTGACTGGTGTGAGAACCAAAATTAGATAGGGCCTATTGTTGTGATTTGGCATCAAAAACATGATTTTTGTATATGTATCAAAATTATGAATTTGAAACTCTAATCCACAAATTGATTGATGTTTGTGTTGTTCGTTTATTTGTTTGCTAATTTTTAGCCATTTTGCCGAACTGAATCAAATATTGACTTGTATTGAAATTTGGTCGCGTTTGCTTGCATATACATATACTTATATTGAACAGGTCATAGCAAGGAGGCTAGAGCAGAGAATAAAATTTGTTTGCCCGACAAATAGGTACATGTTTACTACATAATTTCCTGTTTTGTTTGGGTGATGATGATTTTATGAGCCTATTGGCTAGCCGCTTGGCTTTTTCTTTTTCTTTTTGAGATCTGAAGGACCGGGAACGCTATTTGCAATTTCCCGATGCTCCCATTGCAGGGGAGGTTATGGCGAAATTTTTCGAAAATTTAGGGTGTTAGCCAAATTTTTGAAATTTTGAAAATTCTCAGAAACTAAGGAGTTGGAGAATGGAAGCCAGATCGAGCGTAGAGTTGAATTATCAAACCACTTTCGACTTTGTTCCTTTTCGGGGACGAAAAGTTTTAAGTGGGGGAGATTGTAACAACCCGTAAAATGCGAGCCAGTTTGAAATTTTTATTTTTGCAATTTTAGCGAATTTTGAATATTTAAAATAGATTATTTTAAATAATATCGACGAGAAATTTATTTTGAATATAAATCGAACGTATATATTATACGCGTCGTCGTTAGAATATAAAAATTTATATATAATTATAAATAGAATTGAAAATGGCGCGGTAGTTCGATAATTCGATTTCAAACTTCAATTGAATGTACCGGGTGCAAAACAATCCGGATTTTAGTGAAACCAAAAATAATGGGATCTAATTGATAATATCTTTCCAACGAATCCGAATAATAAAATTTTGATAGCAGGAATCAAAAGATAAGTCCAGTTGAAAATTCTGAATAGTCGCTATGGAATTCAGGCCCTTAAAAATGGACATTTTGCAAACGACCTCGGATTTCGACGAAACCAGTTTTGTTGGGTCCGGGATGTAAAGTTATTGCTAGGTTTCAAATTTCATAATTTTTCGAATCAATATGTGAGCGTGGCAAAGGAAAACGCGTTTGACCATTTCAGTTGTTTTTAATCGACTGGAAATTGGCCATTTTTCTAACGGTCTCAGAATTCGACGAAACTAGTTTTGTTAGGACCGTATCGTCAATACGAAGCTAGAAAATATTTTTCTGGAATTTTTAAAGTTCGTATGTGACCCCGGTAATTTGAAATGTACGTTTAAAATTCAATATATTGATTTAAATGTAAATTTAACGGAAACAGATCGAAACGATCGAATCAGCTTGCGATACATATCCCATTGTGTTCGGAATGGGGGTAAAACGCTGTGGACGACAGGCGGTGGGCCTCGTTTAGAGGTCGTACGAAAAAGTCAACCTTCATGGAATTAAAAATTAATAAATTAAATAAAAAAAAAAAAAATTTATAAAAAGCCCCCCTTTCTTATTTCTTCTTTCCCCGTTTCAGTTTAATAAAAAAAAAAAAAAAAAAAAACCTACCTCTAAATCGCGATCGCCCCCCCCCCCTGAAGCGCCGCCGAGCGTCACCGAAGCCTCCCCCCTCCCTCGACGAAGCCGTCGAACCCTTCCCCCCCTCCCTCGACGAACTCGCCGAAGCCCCCTCGCACGCGATCCTGGAGCCGCCGCACCCACATCCACCTCAGGCGAACCACCGCATCCGCCTGCCCGTCCAAGCCCGTAGCCCTAGCCACCGCCGCCAGAGGTCAGACCCCCCCCCTCGGTAAGTGTTGTTTTATTATTATTTTTATTAATTTTTTTTCAATTCTGATTTTATTTATTTATTTTAAACACTGATTTTTTTTTAAAGAGTATTAAAAACTGAATTTTAATAAGTATTAAAAACTGAATTTTAATAAGTATTAAAAACTGAATTTTAATAAGATTTAAAAACTGATTTAAAAAAGAAATATAGAAAAACTGATTTTTTTTCTTTTAGGATTTAAACTTTAAAATAGAAAAGGTACGATCTTTATATTTTTAAAGTAATAAAAATATAGTTTTTATATTTTTAAAGAATTAAAAAATATGATCTTTATATTTTTAAAGTATTAAAAATATGATCTTTACTATATAGAAATATTAAAAATATGATTTTTATATTTTTAATGTATTAAAAATATAATCTTTATGGGATAGAGAATATAAAAATATCATCTTTGTGTATGTAGGAAAATAAAAATCTGATTTTTATTTTCTATACGTCGAAATAAAATGCTGTTTTTTATAAAGATGAAATCTTTATAGTTGAAAAGGCGAGATCTTTATATATAGAATAACGATGTAAAATAGAATTTTTATCTATATAGTAGCGGTGTAAAAATAGCATTTTTATCCATATAGCGTCAAAGTAAAAATTCGATTTTTATATATTGAATAGCGAACTAAAAATTCGATTTTTATATATTGAATAGCGAACTAAAAATTCGATTTTTATATATCGAATAGCGAACTAAAAATTCGATTTTTAAGTATTGAACTTTGAAATAAAAATTCGATTTTTAAGTATTGAACTTTGAAATAAAAATTCGATTTTTAAGTATTGAACTTTGAAATAAAAATTCGATTTTTATATATTGAATAGCGAAGTAAAAATGGGATTTTTACATATGTAGTGAAAGCGGACAACGAAGGTGACAATAAGGCGAAACGACGAAGACTTCTGCAAAGGAAGAGCCGTGGAGCTAGGATAGCTATAAGTGAGAATTTCTCACTCTTCAATTTATTTTCTAGTTATATATATATATACTAGGATGCAGACGGTGCTTAGTAGCACCCGACACCCGTCCACAGACCATGGACTTGTTTGTTTGGCTGTTTGGTTATTGATTGTGATATTGGTTTGAATGTGGTTTGTGGTGTGGAAAATCGAATCGATAAATTGGTTAGGATTAGACGTGCGCCGTTATAAGGCGAAGGAGTAAGGCTAGGTTAGACACTTACTCCAAATTTTGTGGTTTGCATAATAAAATTGATATGATTGATGTGTGAATGGCGTGGGCCTTCACTAGTCCGGGGATAAGGCTAGGCCTTGTCCCGTTTCTAGTATCGTGCCGTTATGCCGCCGAAATTTTCTAAAATATATTAGAAAAATAAAAATATCATTTTTATTGAATAATTGAATTGAATTGAAATATGAATTGAATAGAAATTCATATGTTGGAATAAAATGTTTTATCGTTAAAAATATAATTTTTAACGTAAATGTGAATAAATAAATATTCATTTACAAACCAGATGGTTTGTTTATGTACACCTATTTGAATGACATTGATTGGGACGATAAATTTTACACATCGCCCAACTGCACAAATAAAATCTTTGTCGGATTGTTTGAAAACCCCACACGGGTGTTGGGATGAAATTTGAAGTTCACTCATCCTGATTGATTAAATATGTCGATCGATTGATTGACAGGCTGTTATAAGCGTTGAATATCTATATTTGATGCTTATACAGTGTAGTGCACTTTGGTTGATGGTTGATTATTTTCAATGTCATTATATACATGTGTTGTATGAAAATCCATATAATTAACTTTATATGGTAATTGATTGGGCCTCATTCCAATTTGAAAAATAAAGAATATTATAAAATAAAAGTTCATGTGTTGACAGTACTCATTCATTGAGATTGGTCATGTGTTGAACGAAATATTTTGATAATAACAACTATTTTGAAAAAGAAATATTTGAAATAGAATATTGGAAAATAGAAATTTATGAAGCCGTGTTGATTAGATTGACGCCATTTTGACGTGAGCGATATTTATATCGAATTGAAAACGATTTCGAATAGAAATGAATTGAAAACGATTTCGAATAGAAATGAATTGAAAACGATTTCGAATAGAAATGAATTGAAAACGATTTCGAATAGAAATGAATTGAAAACGATTTCGAAATGAATTGAATTGAAAACGAATTCAAATTGAATCGAAAGTGAATTGAAATGAATTCAAATTGAATTGAAATTTGAATTGAATAGAAATGAATTTTAAAACGAATTTATGAAGAAGAATTCAATTTTGATTTGAATTGAAAAGAAAGTTGAAATAGCTTTTGAAACGATTTTAAAACTATTTATATAATTCGTTTTAAATATAAATCGACGAAATATATATTATATATATTATATATATAATATAATGGCCTGAATAGAACGCGCCGCGCCGCGGCAGTTCGCGAATTTCGACCATTTATTTCAAACGGACATTACGGGAGATCCGACCGTCGGATTCTCCTAAAACCGGAACCGTTGGGTTCGTATCGAAAAGGGCTTTCTAAAGAAGGTTAGAAATTTGAAATCTAACGGTTGGATTTGGAGATACGTCCAAATCAAATTCGAAAAAGGTCGCTGTAAGTGCAGTTCGATGGCCGTTGATGGAAATCGACTGTACGGGCCTTGATAAAATTATTAAAAATAGTAATAATTTATGTAAAATCATAAGAAATGATTTGTGAAGATTTGGGATGAAAAACTCCACATTTGAAAAGATAAAAATAGATTTTTATCGAAATGAACTAGTTTTGAACTAGAATTATAATTCTATTTATTTTTAAAATAAATAAATTGAATTTGAAAAGGGTTTTGAAAATAACCAAAATTTCCAATGATTGCATTGGAGTGGATTTGAATCGAAATTGTCTTCGGAATATTTCGATGTTGGAATTTGTGATTATACGGATGTTGTTACGGAAATTTGAAAGATATATATATATATCGTTATTTCCAATACGACATTTGTTAATCGTAGAATTTGATATTGAATATAAGCCGATATATTTTCTATTCAGAGCCTTATATTGAATATCAAATGTGATTTGGGTTTGTCGTGAATGGTGTCTTCACTAACACTGTTCTTGAACCCAGTTGAGAAAAGATTAAATCTTTTTATTTAGATTTAATGAAGTGTACCAATTAAATGATATTTAATTGGAATTGAATTGATATTGATTTTTGGGTTTATCGTGAACAGTGTTTTAAATAACACTTGTTCTTTAACCCGATAATTAATGAATGTGATTTGGGTTTGTCGTGAATGGTGTCTTCACTAACACTGTTCTTGAACCCAGTTGAGAAAAGATTAAATCTTTTTATTTAGATTTAATGAAGTGTACCAATTAAATAATATTTAATTGGGATTGAATGGATATTGATTTTTGGGTTTATCGTGAACAGTGTTTTAAATAACACTTGTTCTTTAACCCGATAATTAATGGGATGTGACTTTGGGTTTATCGTGAACCGTGTTTTAAATGACACTGATTCTTTAACCCAGTCACAGATTAAAACTAAGTGGAGTTTTAATGAATCTTTAATTAGATTGAAAAGATCGAGAATGGAGTATCACCAGTTTTGCTCCAGGCGATAGTTAAATCTTTAATTAGATTTGAACGTGAAATTTAGAAACTAACTGTCGGTTAGCTAAGTAGAATGGTTTCCTGGATATTGATCTGATGTTGGTTTCGGCCTTCGGGGTTAATATTTGGGGAATTATTCTCTTGATTAATTTACGGTTAATGACTAATGAGTTGGAATGAGGCGTATGTTGTGTTCGTGTAACACTTTTATAATATATACGCGAGTTATTCGGAAAGACCGGGTTTATCCCATTCTGAATAACTGATACGACGATAAGTCGAAGATGAAGACGATGGTCGAAGACCGGAGGTCTTCACGTCGTTTGGGTGATAACTGATGATCTTGATTGGGCTGTACACCCAAGAAGATGGAAACAGTTAGTGATCGTCCAGACGTACTTGGAGATCGATGGATATGCGGGGTACTAGGTGCCTCCGGTTTCGTTCAGACCCAGAACGGACTTGTAAATGGACTGTGTGTCTGACATCGGATTTCATTCTGTGTGACTGATATCGGTTGCATAGGATGGTTTGCCTGTGTGGCATGCTAAGATGCAAATGATCAAGGCTTCTGTTGAAAAGCAAAGTCTTGTGGTGATGATCAAAGCACGGCCTTTGTGGCGTAGCTTTGTGTAACGTTTACCTCGCGTGTTTCACACCAGGTATGAACCAAAACGGGAGACGGACCTCAGGGAGGACTTGCGTTTCTTTCTAGCTAGAAGTGGCGTCAGTGGTTTTACACGCCCTGACGAGTTTGACTTATGTGGTTGTTGCTGTTGCGAGGCGCCTCGGATTGATCGGTCGTTCTCGAACCGATGGAGTCATTTAGTGGCTCATTTACGCCCCAAAGGGTGGGGAGACGTATTGTTCAGGCATAATAATCCACTCCGTGTGGACCGGCCCTGACGATCCAAGGCTTGCCTGCGCGCTTGCCTGAGACATGGGCTAGATTGTCTCGAATCGGTTGAGGATCTTGCCCCTAGCCTCGGTTCATAGATGGAAACCCAATTTCCAAATACGTGACATTTGCGGTTTTATTTGTAAACCTATGTATGGCGACATGATATATGGTACCCATGCCGCCTATGATTGATACTTATGATTTGAAGTTGTTTTATACACTATGCACTTATAATAGTATCAAATGATTTGTTTTAAACGTAACAAGCATTCTTTGGCTGTTATAAGGGAAAACCCTATCCCCCGGCTTGCGTTTGCATTGTGTGATAGGACCTGGGTCTTATAACAGCTTCATTTTTCTTTATTTAGCATTGCGCTGTTTGTTTTATGCACTGGTATTCTTGGGAGGAAACCCGTTCCGTGTTATACGGCGTGGTCCCTTGATTTACCTTTGAAAATAAAGATTAATAACTGTTTTAGTTCTCACACCAGTCCCATGACTGACCTGGAGTTTATTGTTTTGACCTAAACTCTGGGTGCCCCTATTTTGACACGGGCAGCTAGTAGTTTTGGTTTTGCAGATTTATATTCACAGGATCCTGGTTTACAGCTGGAACGATATCCGGAAAGCTTTGTATCCGTATATCCCTTCTAGTTGTGTATTGTATTATTTTCCGCTGCTATGTATTTAAATGTAATTTAAATCTCTGATATTTCTGTGTAATATTCATTTATACTCTGTATATTCTTGTAATCTGATGCCTTGTTGTAATATACAATGAAATGTTCTTCTGTATGCGTTCTGCTGTGGCTTGTTCTCGAACTATCCGACGCTTTCCTTTACGGGGAAGTTACGGGTCTTCACAGTAAGGCTATTTATAAAGTTTCTGTTTGAAGCAAGTGGGATCAAACAATAGGGTGACTAGTGTGTTGCAGTGTAGTAATGTGCGGTGCAGTGTAGTAATCATTCGTTGGTAATTAGGTGTGCCTTTACCGTTATCTTTAACGTTATCTTAAACGTTATCTTTATCTTCCTAAGAGTTCATAGATATTTACTTGTCTTCCAGCTTATGCCTTAGTCTAGTTATTTTGATAATAGTATTGTTAGAATTATCATACTCGCCAGACTTTATGTCTGACCCCCTCTATTTCTATCCTTTTTCCCCCTCCAGGTCCTCAGGTTGGGCCCAGTTCTAGTGGAGTTTGATTAAATTGCTTCATCACTCTTGGAAAGCTTGGACCGTTAAGTAAAGTCCAGCTTGTTATCATTTTAATGGCTATTTATGTAATGGGATTATCTATTTTGTTTTTATGAAGATGGATATTGTACTTGGTTTTATGATGTAACAAACATGTTTAATTTCCGCTGCAATAAAATGAAGTTTTAGATTTCCAAGTACTATTTATTATCTGTCTTATTGTAATTTTCTGTTCTATATTCATTTATAACCTCCATGGAAGTTAATGCATTCCCTTTGTGAGTGACATTAATGGACGTAGGGTGTCACACGTGGTATCAGAGCTTAAGGTTACCAGAACAGATAAAAATAATTTAGAAAAATAGTTATTTTTGAAAGAAGTGCTTTCAAAAACATGTTTTAATGAGAAATTTAAAGAGAAAAGTTTTTAAGAAAAAAAAAACATAATCACTAATAGCCCATATCTTTATCTTTCGAATTCTCCATTCTGAATCTTTTCGTTTCAGCATGGCTGAAGATCTTACTCTACCCGACGGTGTAACGATACCAGGATGTTATAGGAGGTTATTAGAGGCTAGGGCCGCTGCAGGTCCAGCCAATGTTCCTCCACCACCAGTTGCACCCGTTCCTCCTCCTCCTCCTCGCGTAGATACTTTTGCAAAGACGTGCAAGGAATTCAAGGCTATGGGTGGAAAACCATTTCAAGGGTCAGAAACGTTTGTGGAAGCTAGAGATTGGCTTAAGGAGGTGGAAGAATTTCTAGAAATCTTTGAAGTAGAAGAAGGGAGGAGAGTTCGATTAGCAGCTTGGTTGATGAAGGGAGAGGCCTCATTTTGGTGGGAGGTCACTAATGGGGAGCGTCCTGTTGACTCTTCGGCGGATTTCAGACGTAGGTTCGAGGCGAAGTTTCTCTCAAGGGAGGAAGAAAATCTATATATGGAAAGGTTCTTGACATTGAAGCAAGGAAGCTCATCAGTGAAAGAATATGTCAATAAATTTAATCAGTTAGCAAGGTTTGGCTTGGACTTAGTGAACACGTCGGAGAAGAAGGCGCTGAGGTTCGTGAATGGCTTGAATGAACCATTGCAAGGGTTGGCTATGACCCACATCCCTATGGGGGCCACCTTTGAGAAGTTAGTAGAAATGGCGCTTATGCATGAGGAGAAAAGCGCTAAAGCTGATAAGGCACCCGAGAAGAAGGGGGATCAGAAGAAACCACAACAGCAAAACAAGAAGGGTGGTAAAGACAATAACGGCAAGGGAAAGAAGAAATGTTTTAACTGTGGGACACCAGGCCATCTCAGCAAGGATTGCCGAAATAAAAAGAAGACAGGTTGTTTTCATTGTGGCGATGCGGGACATTTAGTGAAGGACTGCCCAAAGAAGGGGCAGAGGGCAGGAGCTACCTCGGGAGGACAAGTGCAGGCTCTTATGGCACCAGGGCAGGCAAGGGGACAAGTTCAGGCTCTCGCGGTCCCACCGCTGGAAGAACGAGGTAGAACCATTTCTGTTGAAAGCTTAGTTTTTCTGTTTGATCATCCTGTCCGTACCTTATTCAATTCGGGCGCATCACATTCGTTTATCTCTACATCATTAGTTGAATCACTGCACTTAAACACCAGTGTAGTAGAGGATCCCTTAGTTGTTTCGAATCCAGTTGGGGGCTCAGCTTATTTGTCTATGATGTGTTTGGATTTGAAAATTTCTATACTTAGCGCTGAATTTAGATGTGATGCTTATGTGTTGGGCTTCACGGGCTATGGGCTAATTTTAGGAATGGATTGGTTATCCAGAAATGAGGCCGTTCTTGATTGTGAAAGGAGAGTAGTTAGGCTCGTGACTCGCCTTGGCAACACTCTCGAAATCTTTTGTAATCCATGAATTCGGTTATGCAAAGTTATCTAGAATCGCTTGACGCGTCTGAGCAAAATCTACGATCTGTTAGAGTGTTCCGAGAATATTCGGATGTGTTTGAGGAGGTGAAGGGCCTGCCTCCGAAGCGGGAGATATAGTTTCGAATATATCTTGTGGATAATGCGAAACCAGTATCTTTGCCAGTACGCCACATGTCTCCACGTGAAAGGAGGGAACTCGGTAAGCAAGTGAAGGAGTTGCTTGAGAAGGGGTTCATAAGACGAAGTATATCGGAGTGGGATGCTCCAGTAGTATTTGCTACGAAGGAGGATGGGTCCCTTAGACTTTGTGTGGACTATAGAGAACTTAATAAGCTTACTAAGAAGAACAGACACCCACTGCCGAGGATTGACGATCTCTTCGATCAGTTAGTTGGCGCCTCAATGTTTTCGTAGTTGGACTTAGCCACTGGTTTCCATCAGTTGAGAGTGGCTGAGGATAGCATTGACAAGACTGCCTTTAGGACTCCGGACGGTTTCTATGAATGGCTAGTGATGCCCTTCGGTTTAACAAACGCCCCCGCATACTTTGTTGATTTGAAGAGTAGGGTGTTTAGGGAGTACCTTAACAAATTTGTGGTAGTCTTTGTAGTTGACATCTTGATCTTTTCTAAGGATGAAGAAGAGCATGCCCTACATCTTAGGGAAGTGTTGGAGACTCTTCGAGCGCATAAGCTTAAAGCTAAATTTTCTAAGTGTCACTTTTGGAGGAAGGAAGTACGGTTCTTAGGGCACGTGGTTTCCAAAGAAGGGATAGCTGTAGATCCCGCGAAGGTGGTAGCCATCCAAGATTGGAAGGTTCCTAAAAATGCTACCGAAGTGAGAAGTTTCTTGGGGTTGGATGGCTACTATAGGAAGTTTATCAAAGACTTCGCAAAGATACCAGCTCCATTGACACGCTTGATGAAGAAGAACCTAGTTTTAACATGGGACGTAGAATGTGATGATGTGTTCCAACGTTTGAAGAGAGCTTTGACTTCAGCCCCAGTCATAGTATTGCCAGACGGGAGTAAGCCGTTTACCGTTTATACTGACGCTTGTGGTATAGGACTAGGCGCAGTCTTAATGCAAGAGGGCAGGGTAATAGCCTATGGTGGAAGGCAGTTGAGAGCGCATGAGAAGAATTACCCCACACATGACCTAGAGTTGGCCGCTATTGTTTTCGCGCTTAATTCTTGGCGTCATTATCTTCTTGGTGAGAAATTCGAATTATTTACTGACCAGTCTTTAAAATACCTATTCTCTCAAAAGGACTTGAACTTAAGGCAGCAAAGGTGGATGGAGTTCTTAGCGTCCTACGACTTTGAGATAGCATATGCCCCTGGCAAGGGTAACGTGGTGGTCGATGCCTTAAGTAGAAAAAGATTATCCTTAAGTCCTTTGTTTGTTGAGCGGCAAAGTTTAGAATTCATTTCGATGTTTGACTTTAGACCTTCCGTTGACTTCGTACCCGGTTTGCTAGCATCCTTGGAGGTCAGACCTACGCTTTTGGGACGGATTGGCGAGGCACAGCGAGACGAACCGCCGTTGGTTGAGTTAGTAGAAAAACTCAAAGGAGGGGAGTCATCAAGCTATCTCCGTAGTTATACCCTAGATGATAAGGGTTGGTTACATAGGGACGGTAGACTTTGTGTACCAAAAGACAATGACCTAAGGAAGACTATTCTTGACGAAGCACATCGTTCGAAGATGACCATTCATCCCGGTGGGGACAAGATGTACAAAGACATGAAGAGAGTTTACTTTTGGGCCGGCATGAAGAAAGACGTGGCCGAGTATGTCGCTAGATGCTTGGTGTGCCAACAAGTAAAAGCGGAGCAAAAGAAACTCGGTGGGTTGCTTCACCCATTGGAGGTTCCACAATGGAAATGGGAAAGCATCTCGATGGATTTTGTGGATGGATTATCACGATCGAGGAAGGGTAATACGGGAATTAGGGTTATAGTAGATAGACTTACTAAGAGTGCCCATTTCATTCCCGTGAAGAGTAAGAGGACTACTCCATGGTTAGCTTTTGTATATGTCCGAGAAATAGTTCGTTTGCACGGTGTTCCTTCTAGCATAGTGAGCGACCGCGATCCTATTTTCACTAGCAAATTTTGGAGAAGCTTACAAGAGGCGGTAGGGACTCAGTTATGTTTGAGCACCGCATATAATCCTCAGACGGACGGCCAGACTGAGAGGGTGAATCGCATTCTAGAGGATCTGTTGAGGCTATGTATCCTAGACTTTGGGGGTACATGGGAAGAGCATCTTCCATTGGTTGAGTTCGCATATAATAATAGCTTTCAGTCCAGCATTGGTATGGCACCATTCGAAGCTCTATATGGACGACCTTGTCGTTCACCTACATGTTGGTGGGAATCTACGGATAAGATCTTACTTGGGCCCGATATGATTAGGGAGACTTCGGAGAAGATCGACTTGATTCGAAGGAGGATGAAAGCAGCGCAAGATAGGCAGAAATCTTATGCGGATAAGAGGAGGATAGATCTCGAGTTTGAAGTTGGGGACATGGTCTTTGTCAAAGTGTCTCCATTACGAAACGTTGTTCGCTTTGGGTCCGTTGGGAAATTAGCACCAAGGTTTGTAGGGCCGTTTCCTATTAAGGAGAGGATTGGACGGATGGCGTATAGAGTGGAGTTTCCCGAGAGACTTAGTGGTGTACATGACGTATTCCATGTGTCACATTTGAGGAAGTGCTTGCACGAGACCGCGGAAGTGGTAGAGCCGAGCTTGCTTAGAGAGGTGGAGATAGAGCGTGATGCCACTCGGCGAGCTCCTACGCGCATTCTTGGGTCGGAGATCAAGAGGTTGAGGAATCGAGAGGTCAAACTAGTCAAAGTGCAATGGGGAGATGATGAGAGCAACGCTACTTGGGAGACGGAAGAGAAGATGCGTTCACGATACCCTTTTCTTTTTTAGGGTATTTCCTTTAATTTCCCCTTTATTGCTTAGCTTGTACTTATCTTATCTTTAGTATATCCTCTCGCTAGTATCTTTGACCTTTAGTTAGGGAAATCCTATGGTTGAAACATGTGTTTGAGACATGTTATGTACGGTGGATGCAAAGTGGATGCAAGTGTTTGCTAGTGGTTGCTCGTGGATGCATATACACACACTATTAGGCACTAGATCGGCTCAGTCACTTCATATTGCATATTGCATATATATGGATGTATTTAGTAAAATGGATGTATAATGGTTGTATTATCAAATAGTTGCTGCATTCGGGTGGATGGTTGTGCACGCATATAGAATTAATATGTATCATTAGGAATCTTTTGCATACATATTGGACGCATGGCACTATCATGAATTGCACTAAGGAGGTCAACTGAATCAGTAGACCGCCACATTTTGCATTAGATATGGACATATACACACATTGTGCATATAAACATTAAAAAATTAGTAGTCTTTTAAGGACAATGGATGTTGGTGTTTTATGGTTGAGTAGATGGACGATTAGATGGTAGGATATACATTCTTCTTGACTTGGAGATTTCGGGGACGAAATCCTTTAAGAAGGGGAGAATGTAACTTCCCATAATTTTATAACATTAAAATTCACAAATTAAAGTATACTTAATTTTTAGAAAAGAATTAAGTGAAATGGGTTGCGCAGAGAAATATATATATATATATTGATATATATGTATATAAATTAAAAATTAAATAAATAAATATGCGAAAAAGTTCAAAACAGCGAATTGGGAGGGAAAATAACTGAACCGACCCATTTTTGAGGTCGCCCCGAGCCCTGTTGTGTCGACTAGGGGTTAATCCAGGGTGTTTGGCTGTCAACCCGTGGGCCGATTCGCTCAAAGGAAGATTTTGCATTTGATTGGTTCTCATGGTTCAGGGTTAATCTAATGGTCCTAAATAACTTCCTACACCTATAAATACATCCTAATGCTAACCCTAAACCTAATTAAAATAGAATAGTTACCGTCGCCATGGAAATCAATGGAGCCGCCGCAAACTAAGAAAGAAGAAAAACAAATTCAATTCTAATTCTCTCAACCTTAAAGCAAAGCAAAACTCTCTCTTTTCTTCTCTAAATTGTGAGTATGATGATCTTAACAAGATTATTATCATTTTAATTAGGTTGAGTTATGAATGAATTATGAGTAGATAATGTGAATTATCATATATGTTGTTGTGAACCCCTTTTGCCATCATGTATATTGTAAATCCAATGTTATGTGATGATGATATCTTATATGTTGTAAATCATGCTATGATGATGTTATGTATGTTGAAAGTTACTATAATAAGTTGTGATGAATCATACATGTTAAAAAGGCCATGATGTTACCATCTATGCTAGTTAGTTCATATTAATCAAATCATCATGTTTGGGTTATGTTGATCTATATGACAAGTCACATATGCAAGTTAGATTGATTAGAAAAGTTATGAACATATGCCAAGACATCTATTATGACATCTAGAATTATGCTATGACATATGTGATATCCTATGCTAGTTCACACCATCATTATGTTGCCTAAAAACCCCATATGCAAGTTTATGTATAGATTTGGGCTATGATCATATCATGTAAATTGAGACATTTAACAAGTTGACACATTTTGATCCTTAACATGTGTAGTTTATGCAAGTTTCACCCCTATTATGATTAGATTTATTTTAATTGTCTATATGTTGTGATAATTTATCTTTGTGCTAGGTGCTAGACTATACAAGTCTAGCCTATATTATGCATTGAACAAGCGAAGGTATAAACGTGGGGTAGGGGTAATATTAAGGATATAATATTAAAAAGTTGGGGTGAATTTGATATGATTTTCGTGCCATAAGTGGATGGCCATAATTGAGTCAATTATGGACATCATTAAAAGTTGACTTAATTAATAATTTGGATAGGGAATTATTAATACTGGGGTAAAAGATTTTAAGTGTTAATCAATGCTTAGGACACGAGGTTGGACTCGTTTGTGACGTAAACCTGCCCGGACCCGCCCGGCAAATCCAGTGGTCACAAATGTCAGCCCAATGTGAGAGGTCCTAGGCCTAAACTAAAGCATAATGGTTCTAAAGACACGAGGTTAGACTCTTTTATGGTGTAAGACTGTCCGGACCCGCCCGGCTAATCCAGCTGCCATAAATGCCTGTCTAATGTGAGAGGTCTTTATGAGGTTATGGCCTGAATGAATTAAGAAATACTTAACCAGATAAACATGTAAGTTGGGACATGGGGTTAAGTAGGTGGCTTGGGTGGCATGAGGAATCTAGGGGGTGCCCTTAGTGGCATGTGAAATACGATTAGTAAGACTTAACCAATCACACATGTAAATGAACATGACTAAGAGGGTTAAGTGGGATATACTAGTGACAAGCTTAGGTGGGTAGCTTGTGAGGGCCCATTTCGACCAGTATCCCAAACGTATCTTTGTGGGCTCGACCCAAGTCGAGGACAGGACACACATCCTAGGTTTGGCTGTAAGAGGCCAAAACGGGGAGCGGTGGCAACGCAAGTCCAACGGGTTTTGTATGCGTGTGTGGACCCGGGCTGGTAGGTAAGACGTTGTTGCATCGTGTAGGTATAAGCCGTGCATTCTCAAGTTGTATCGGGTTGCCACTTTAGGGGAGTGATACACCCCACTATGGGGCCAGCACGGGTATCTATGAGTAGGGAGTCGATCGAAAGTGGGTAGTGGGGTACACCTAGTGGAGATAGGGGCAGACGGCACCTATGTAGTCAGCTAGGGGTACGTAAGGCTATTTATAAAGTTTCTGTGTGAAGCAAGTGGGATCAAACAATAGGGTGACTGGTGTGGTGCAGTGTAGTAATGTGCGGTGCAGTGTAGTAATCATTCGTTAGTAATTAGGTGTGCCTTTACCGTTATCTTAAACGCTATCTTTATCTTCCTAAGAGTTCATAGACATTTGCTTGTCTTCCAGCTTATGCCTTAGTCTAGTTATTTTGATAATAGTATTGTTAGAATTATCATACTCGCCAGACTTTATGTATGACCCCCTCTATTTCTATCCTTTTTTCCCCTCCAGGTCCTCAGGTTAGGCCTAGTTCTAGTGGAGTTTGATTAAATTACTTCATCTCTCTTGGAAAGCTTGGACCGTTGAAGTAAAGTCCAGCTTGTTATCTTTTTAATGGCTATTTATGTAATGGGATTATCTATTTTTTTTTATGAAGATGGATATTATACTTGGTTTTATGATGTAACAAGCATGTTTAATTTCCGCTGCAATAAAATGAAGTTTTAGATTTCCAAGTACTATTTATTATCTGTCTTGTTGTAAATTTTCTGTTCTATATTCACTTATAACCTCCATGGAAGTTAATGCATTCCCTTTGTGAGTGACATTAATGGACGTGGGGTGTTACACGCACCCTCTGGATTAATTGGAAGAACCTCGGGGTTGAGATGCTTATACACCTCGGGATCCGTCTCTGTGTCAGATCTTGAAGGGGAACGATTATCCGACATTACTGTTTAAGCAAGTAAACATGAGAAATAAGATTATTATTACCCGTCCCCCCCTGTGTGTGTGAGTGCAAGTGTGTGCCTGTGCATGTCTTAAAGAAAAAGCATAAAGGTTATCAAAATCATCGAAGTATTAGTCGTCATATGCGGTCAAGTTATGCTTCTGTCCAGTCCAGAAAGTTCATCTCAAAGGCTCTAACTAAATTGTTTATTGGCATGTTAGAATTAAGTTGCATTGAGTGTTCAACAAGTTCATTGGATCACTCATCCATCCGGATTGTGGATTAGGGTTCGGATCGCAGGGAATGGATCGCAGGGTAAGGAACCGAATCACGGAGAGTGGATCGGGGGGCATGGTTCGGTTCGTGGAATGATTATCGCGACCCACATCTTTCCATCCTCACTTAAGCTGATCCCCCATTCAAGACTGCGACCCGATCCGCCACCTCACCATTTCCCCGATCCGATCTGCTCCCTCATCATTTCCCCGATCTGATCCGCTCCCTTGCCATCTCCCCGATTCGATCCGCTCCCTTGCCATTTCCACGATCCACTGTCTCGCTTGTACCCAAGCTTCGCTCACGAAACGAACCGACTGCTCTTACCTTTCCTTCTTCTTCCTCCTCCTCCTCTCCAGCGATTGGAACCTGTCGGCCATGGCGTCTCCACGGCCTCCAACGCCTCAAAAACCACTGAATTCCGCTCATTTCTCCCTCAAGTCAGTGAAAAACTCAGAAATCACGAGAGAGAAAGCTTTTAATGGAATTACCTTTCTGAAATTCGGGAAAGCAAGGAAGATTTTTGGGATTTGACGAAGTAATAGGGTTTTTTCTATCAGGGGAGGCGTCGGCTGGTGGTAAACGAAGAAGAAAGGGAAAAGAGTGAAGAGGGTTCGGGCTTATATAGGGGAAATCGCGACCGTTAGTCTCCTACTTTTTGTTTTATTCGAACCGAGCAGGCCGCGGGCTGAAGCCCACCTCGATTCGCCATGAAGCCCGTCAAGTCACTAGATCACGATCCGTGGCCATGGATCGCGATACAAGAGTGCGATCCGAACTAAAAAAAAGGAAGAAGAAATAAAAAAATTCAGAAATTTACCTGGTGAACTCGACGACGAAGTCTCCGAAAAATTCCAAAAAAGGATTGTTCAACATACGAGAAATGATCGAAAACTATACTAGTATTTACACTTGTCAAAAGATGCGACTTTTCCGGAGTAGCAAGACTTTTCAGACAGGCACGACCATTAAATGACGTCACCTCATGAAGAGATACCTCAACGACTTCGAAGCGTGTTCCATCAATGAAACATACTTCGAGGGGGCAAAATGTTGGCTGGCTTTTTGACCAAGCCACCAAGGTTTACACACAAGAATAGAGTATGAAGCTTTGTTCCTCTAGTTCATGAAAGGCTAGATCGCACCAGCAGATCGCACACGCGGATCGCACCCCTCGGATCACCAGCGCAGAACGCGACCCGATCCGTCCATGGGAGCATGACCCGATCCGCCCATGGGAGCACGACCCGATCCGCACCTATGCCACCGCCTCACCCCGATCCGATCCCTTGCTACGTGGCGAAACTTCTAACTTGTTCAACCACGAACTGGTCTTCAACGATCTGAAATACGTGGATCCAACTACACGTGTCCACAACTGTCACATTGACCAATTCTTCCTCATTGCTCGATCCGATCCGATATTCTCGGGATTTGCGCCACGTGTGACCGCGAACCGCCCGACAGAATCAGCTATAAATAGCCCAGAGACTGGCATTTTTCAGGATCCTTTTGGCAGTATTGAGCACTGATTCCACCATTACTGTCATACCACTATTTCTTATCCGTTTTACTTCGAGATTACTGAGAGAAATCATAATTGTAAGAGTGAGTTTGACAGAAATCATTGATTGTACTAGCATTCAAAGTATAATCGATAACATATAAAGTGGACGTAGGCTCGTTAACGCTGAACCACTATAAATTCTGTGTGTTTTCTGCTTTTTCTACATTCTTCAGTTATAATTCTCTACGAATCAGAACAATTTGGGTGTTAGGTCCAAATTTTGATCTAACAACTTATCTAATAAATATGGCTAATCACAGGATCACGCCGCTAATGTGGAACGGGTTTACTCCATTGGATTGCCATTGCCTAAATTAAAGTAAATCGTTAAACAACGCAATGATTTTTAGAAAAATGAAACCATTATAAGACCCATGTCCCATCACACAATGCAACGCAAACCGGAGGATAGGGTTTTACCTTATAATGGTCAAAAGATGCTTGATACGATAAAACAGATTTAATATTAGTGTGTATATCTATGGGTATATATATATTTCAAAAACAATTTCAATCATAATGTATTAACCATAGACGGCATAGTATCCCATCCTACTATGTTGCCATTCTAGTTCTATAATCAAAACTGCAAGGTCGTATTGGGAATTTGATTTCCATCATGAGTCGAGGCTAGGGGCAAGCTCCTCTCCGATCCGAGACACTCTAGCAAATGCCTCAGGATCACACCTATGGGCAACCCTTGGATCTTCAGGGCCGGTCCCTACCTAAGGGTAGTGGATTAATTATGCCTGAACACACGATTCCCGGTCCCTTTGGACCTATAGTATGACCACTAACGGCCTATGAAAATTCGAGGCGCCTCAAAATCCATCATCCACATAAGTAAAATGCCAGCCAATTTAAGCACCGGCACCACTTCTAGCTAGAAAGAAACGTGTGCACTCCCTGCAGTCCTACTCCCGATTTTGACTCATACCGGGGTGTGAGGCTGGCGAAGTCACGCTATACACAAAGCTATGCCATAATAGGCTATACTTTGATCATTCCACAAGGCCTTGCTTTTCAACAAAAGCCTTAATCATTTGCATCTTGGCGTGCCACATTGACAATTAATGACATGTGATCAATCACTATCAACATATACCAGGGTGTTAAGCGGAGAATAAATTCTCCACCACCAATCAGATATACATTAACAAAAATCAATTTAATTCACATGGAACGAAATCCAATGTCAGACACGCATTCATTTACTAGCTTATGCTCTGGGTCTGAGCGAAAACCAAATCCGAACAATCAACAATAGTCCGGACGGCTACTACCGAAGCCCCTTCAAGGCAGCTACTCCCATCAAGGGTCTCTGTAGCAACACAAACATTCGATGTGAAGATCGTCGGTCTTCAACCACCGTCTTCATCTTTGACTTTTCATCGTCATAGTAATTATTCGGAATGGGTTAAACCCGGTCTTCCCGAGTAACTCACGTATTTTATAATTAAAAATCTAGTACTATAAAAACACATCCAATGACTCATTCCAATTCAGAATACTATACTAATAAAATATTCGCATTATTTTATCAAAGATAAACTCTTTAAATTATTATTAAATCTTACTTTTAAAGATTTATTAAGAACCCAATTTGGTTTTAAATATCACAAGTCATTATTCAATGATTAATTAAATTTAAGAAATTAATCTTATCTTTAACTGGGTTAAAGAACTAATGTCATTTAAAACATAGTTCACCGTAAACCCAAAATCATCTTCCATAAAATATGGAATCTTCACAGAAATCAAATCAATATATAATCATTATAAATTTCTTTATCCGACCAATAATATAAATGGAATACTGGCAATGCCTCTTAAAATTCCATATGTAGTATCAGTCTTCTTTTACAGATACTGATCTCGGTTATTATTAATTCGAATTCCATTCAATTCCAATTTAATATATTAAATTGGAAAACCTTACCTTTGGAAAATTCCCATTAAAATCTTGATACAAGGTTTATAAATTCCAAATCATATTTTCATTGTCAATTGGGTTAAAGAACAAATGTCGCTAAGAAACACAGTTCACAATAAACCCAACTCACATTTCATCTTATTTCAATTGCTAAATATAATTGAAAACTTTAATAATCTAAATTCAAAGATTATTCTTTCATACGGGGTTTAAGAACAGTGTTATTTAAGACACTATTCACGACAAACCCAAAATCCAATTTATTCGATTTAATTTTCAATTAAATATTAAATAATTGGAAAAACTTCATTAAATCTTAATTTAATGACTCATTCTAGTTAATAACTAGTTCATTTCAATAAAAATAATTTTTTATAAAATATATTCTTTTTCTAAAATATTTACTTAAATATTCTTTTCTAGAGTATTCTTTATTGGAATGTGACTCAATCAACAACCATATATTGGATGAAATCAACAAGCATGATAAATAATTATCAAACATCCAATTAACAATCAAAGTGAATTCTACACTAAATGTTGGGACTAGTGTAGATCAAATATCATCCCAACACCCGTGTGGGGTTTCATCCAGCAAATAAATAATAAATTATTTGTGCACTTGGGCGATGTGTAAAAATTATCGACCCAATCACATAAACAAGTCGGATGACTTATAAATGGAAGTGTAATATTCAATTTGCATATCATTAATATATTGGACACATCAAACTTCTCAACATTACATGCATACATTACAAGGTATCACTAATGTCATATTTAAACATATGATCTTTTTATTGTGACTAATGGACAACAAAAATATTAACTTTAATATCTTTTGGTGTAATCCGTTTAAGTAACCAAAAATGTAGATTTTGGTGTAATCCTTTTAAATAACCAAAAATGTAGATTTTGGCTTCATTCATTTTTAAATGACAAAAATGAATGTTTTTGTTTCATTCCTTATAAATGACAAATGTGTATTTCTACTTCATACTTTTTAATGGGATACGAATGTCCATTACTAATTCATTCTTTTTAATGTATAAAAATATACATTTTTAGCTCATCCTTTTAAATGTATAAAAATATTCTTTTTATTTCATTCATGTCAAAGTGACAAAAATGTCCTCTTAATTTCCTTTATTTCAAAGCGACAAAAATGTCCTTTTTAATTATCTTTATTTCAAAGTGACAAAAATATGTTATTCTTTTCACTAATCATATTTTGACAAAAATATGTTATTCTATTCACTAATCATATTTTGATAAAAAAAAATTGTTAATTTGTTTTCATTCTTTTACAGTAAACAAATTTTTTAATTTTCCTTTTATAATCATGCTTTGACAAATCCTTTTAATGCAGACAAAAATGCATATTTTTGTTTTAATCTCCATTCTTATGCACAAAAATGTTTATTCCTAATTTAATCTTTTAATGACACAAAAACGTTCATTTCTAACTTAATCTTTTTAATGACACAAAAATGTTCATTTCTAATTCATTTCTTTTAAAGGGACCAAAACTGATAATTTTGTCTAACCTTTCTAATGTAAACAAAATAATGGATTTTGTCTAATCTTTTTAATGTAACAAAATAATGTATTTTGTCTAATCTTTTTAATGTAAACAAAATATTCATTTCTAATTCAATCTTTTTAATGATTCTAAAATGACGGTGAAATATGACATTCCAAAATGTAATCAAATGACATTTTGTATTATTTGACTAAAAATGACATGTTTTTATTCTAATATCATATTTGCTAACAAAACGGTCTTTTCATACTAATGTTACATTTCTATGTCACAATGTATTTTAATGTAATGTTACACTTTAAAATAAAATTGTACTTTTACTACAAAGATAACATTTTATAACGAATGTTATTTTTGTCACCAATGAAACATTTTATAACAAATGTACTTTTTATCTAATATTACATTTTAAAACCAAAAATGTATTTTTAATGACAGGTAACATTTTATAAATAAAAATGTACTTTTTGATTCTAATATTTGTATGTAAACAATATTACCTAGAAATGATGTCTTGCAATTCTAATCTTTTATATGAAATTAACATTGCATAAAAAAGATAACTTGAAATTCTAATTTTTTTTTCATGTAAACAATATTACACAATAATGTAATATTGAAAATCAAATCTTTTAAATGAAAATATAACTACATTAAAAATGTAATCTTTTTATTTGAAAACAGATTGCATAAAAATGCAACTTTGAAATCAGTTCTTTTTCTTTATTGTCTCTAATTTGAAAATAAAAAGGCAATCTCTAAAAAAACTATTCTTTTTATGTAGACAATACTGCATCAAAATGTGTATTCTATTTTGTTGAAAATCTGGTTCAACAAAATAACATAAAAATGTTTATTTTTATAAAGGAAATGTCATTTAACTTCTAATGCTCATTTTCAACAAAAAATATATAGTTTTCTCAAATTTTTTTCATTTGATAAAAAATGTAAATTTTCCTTTTTCTTTTAGCCAAACATGTTATTTTTGTTCGTCAATCTTTCTTTTGACAAAAATGCCATTTCATTCACTAATCTAGTTTAACACAAAGATGTTAATTTCTTTTCACTAATCAAGTTTAACACAAAAATGTTAATCTTTTTCATTTAACAAAATATGATAAATATGTTTCAACTTTTTCATATTCAACAAAAATGTAAATTTTGTTTTATCTGTTTCAGTTCAACTAAACATGTAAATTTTGGTTCGAACCAAAATAATTTATTCCGTCAACAGATCAGTTTAACAGAATTTATCAGCACAAAACAAATCATGAATAACAACACATAGAATTCAGCAACGGCAACAATCATGATTATAAATTTTTAATTATATTAAAATAATAATAGAATTCTCACATTGCTATTTGGTTCTAAATGAATCAGATCTGAATTTTTCTGAATTTCTTATTTGCTCTGTTTCAATTCTAGTCTGCCTCATAAGGTAGTGTTCTTCAATACGATCTCAACGCAACTTGTTTTGTTAATTTCTGACCTTGTATGAAGAAGTTATGGTTGTTAATACATTTGATTTCATTCGAGATAATCAAATAATAATTAACAAATTTAATTACACTTAGGCCAAACGTTGTCCTCTTCTTCCTCCCGTAAAACATCTGCATCGCTGAAACCCATCTCCCGTTCACAGAAGACCGTCGTCGGCCCCTGTTCTTCGCACCGGACCTCGATCAGCCGACGCCATATCAACGGCCTTGTCCCTCTCTACCTACGCGCCGACCATGGTGCAACTTGCACCTCTCCATGCAGCCAAAACTCACTCCAAACGTTGTGCATATGTGCGATGATTTCTCCCAAATCAAAGCACGGATAATGATCATAACCGTTGATGTCGTAGAACCTGAGAAGCTCTTCGATTTGATGTTTGGATATTTGAATTTTATTGGGTGGATTGGAAGAACGAAAGGAAAGAAATTCGGAGCTCCTAGGCCACCGATTTTAAGCATGGCGGCGGCTACAGTGGAATGGCCATTAGGGTTTTAGGTTTGACTAATATTTATAATATATTTTAATATTAATTAAACCTATAAAGGTCCGTTCTGGTACTAACTCCAATTCAGGCCCAACAAGTGTCGCCCCTAGCTAATAACCCACGTCCCGGACACAATGGAATATGTTTCCTAACCCAATTCGGCTGTTACGATATGTTTTTCTCAAAATCTAATATTCAAATCATTTATTATTTAATTTAACCGTACATTTTAAATTACCGGGGCCACATACTAACTCTAAAAATTATAGAAAAATTATTTCTAGTTATGTTTTGATGATACGGTCCTAACAAGACTAATTTTGTCGAATTCTGAGACTGTTTGAAAAATGGTCATTTTCAAGTCGATTAAATTTGACTGATACTGACAAAACACATTTTCTTCTGCCACGCTCACACATTAATTCGAGAAATTATGAAAATTGAAAACTAACAATAATTTGACATTCCGGTTCCAATAAAAGTGGTTTCATCGAAAACCGAGGTCGTTTGAAAAATGGCTATTTTTAAGGCCAATATATTATATTAAAATATATACAAATTCTATGGCTACTTTTCTAAATTTTAAACTGGACATAACTTACGATTTCTAAAGTGAAATTTCAGTTTTTCAGATTCGTTAGAAAGATATGATTAAACATATTTAAATATTTTTGGTTTTACTGAAATCTGATTTGTTTTGAATCCTGTACAGTTAGTCAAAGTTCAAATTCAAATTCTCAAATTGCAGCACTGTTTTAAACTCCTTTTATAGTTAAATTGAACTTATTCGTTTTAAAATAAATTTATACTCGTTATTATTTAAAATAAACAATTTTAAATATTAAAAATCCATTAAAATTTCTAAATTAAAAATTTTAAATTTGCCCCAAAATTCCGGCTTGTTACAGTATAGTATTTATTTGTAGGATTTATGGGGTCTTTCTTAGTTCGATAAGATGATGAAGGATATATTTGGTTTGCTGGAATTGGTAAAGGTAAGGAAACATCCTTTAGTTTTGGTCTGCAAAATTTGTAAACCGTTTTCTCGAGAAGGCTTAGTCGAGTTGTAGTAATCGTTTGCTCAAAATATAATTCTTTTTGAAGCGCAATTTGTTCTTCTTGATAATGATGAATTTAATCCACTTTCCTTTTCGTATCCAGTAATGAAAATAGCGCTCTTTTGCCTTCTTTGCATCAGGGTTAAATCCTCTATGATAGTTTCCCCATAGATATTGCGGTTCATTTCTAGGAGTTAGTGTTGGAGATTGAGGACTATCAGATGAACAATCGGTTGTGAATGTACGAGGAATTCGAATTGTTTGAGAACATTATTGATTTTGATAATTTATACTTTGTTTTTGTATAATTTTATATAAGATTGATTATTAAATATATGCGGTTGGTATTACAAAGGAGCTATAGCCAGAGAAATACTCTAGTGTAAAGAGAATTTTTAGGAAAAATACAAAATTTAGTTAGCGAGTTAAATATGAGTACGAACTTACTATACAAATTAAAGTAATATTACACTAAGCTATATATCTTTAGCATTCACGTCTTAGTTTAATGAAAGAATTTTCCAATAGCGGTTTAGTGAATATATCTGCAATCTGATTTTCAGTCGAGATATATTCTAAATTAATAATATCTTTTTCTATGTTATCACGTAAAAAATGATGTCGTATATCTATATGTTTAGTTCTGGAATGATTTATCGGATTTTTGGATAAATTTATCGCCATGTACTATCACAATATATTGTAGATTTTGTTAAATTTATTCCAAAATCCTTAAGCGTTTGTTGCATATAAATTACCTGTGCACAAGCTAAAGAAGCAGATATGTATTCTGCTTAACATGTAGAGAGTGATACACAATTTTGTTTCTTACTAAACCAAGATACAAGTGATTTCCAATGAAATGGCACGTACCACTTGTACTTTTTCTATCCGTCCAGGATCCACCAAAATCAGCATCACTGTATGAAACTAGTTAGAATGGACATCCTTTTGGATAAAAAAGACCGAAGTCTTTAGTATTATTAAGATATCTTAGAATCCGCTTCACTGCTCTTAAATGTGACTCTTTCGGATCTGCTTGAAATCGTGCACACAAACATACACTCATCATTATGTCAGGACGACTTGCGGCTAAATAAAGTACATAACCAATCATACTTCTATATAGTTTTTGATCAATACCTTTTCCTTTTTCATCTTTTTCAAGATGAGCTGTTGTACTCATTGGAGTTGGCCTTCCAGAAGTATTGTCTAAACCAAAGCGTTTAATTAGATTATTACAATATTTTTCTTGATAAATAAAAACTCCATTTGAGACTTGTTTAATTTGTAAACCGAGAAAGTATGATAATTCTCCCATATGCGACAATTCAAATTCGTTTGTCATAATTGTAGAAAAATATTTACATAAATTTCCATTTATTAAACCAAAAATTATATCATCGACATGAATTTGTACAATTAAAATATCTTTATTTGTATTTTTAATAAATAATGTTTGATATGCTTTTCCTATATGAAAACCATAATTTATTAAATAATTTTTAAGTCTTTCATACCAAGCACGAGGTGCTTGTTTTAAGCCATATATTGGCTTTCTAAGTTTATAAACATAATTTGGATATTTTTCGTGTAAAATAACAGTAATTGTTCTACATAAACGTTTTCTTTAGTAAAACCATTTAAGAAAGCGCTTTCAACGTCCATTTGATAAAGTTTGAAAATATGAAAACTTGTGTATGCTAAGATAATGGTTATAGCTTCTAGTCTTGCTACGGGTACGAAGGTTTCTTCTTAATCGATACCTTCTTCTTGATTATATCCTTGGGCTACCAATCTGGCTTTATTTCTTGTAATATTTCCAAGTTCATCGGCCTTGTTTTTATATACCCATTTTGTACCAACAACCGATTGATCGTTTGGTCGAGGTACTAACTCCCATACATCATTGCGTTCAAATTGATTCAGTTCCACTTGCATAGCTATTATCCAGTAGTTATCCATAGAGGCTTCTTTTGGATTTTTGGGTTCAATGGTTGAAAGAAATGCTACATGACCCATTTGATTTAATTGACTTCTTTTTCGAACATGTTAGTCGATTTCAATAATAATGTTTTGTGTAGGATGGTCTCTTAAAATTTTGGGAGGTGATCTAATATGTTCTATTGAATTATTCAGCATTTTCAGGATTAGTATTTTCAATAAGTTCATCATCATTTTTACTCTTTATATTTTTATCAAAGTTTCATCAAAAGATATATGTAAAGATTCTTCTATAATATTAATACGTTTATTGAAAATACGATATGCCTTACTACGTTCTGAATATCCAACAAAAATTCCATGATCATCTTTCGCATCAAATTTTCCGAGTTGATCTTTTGCATTAAGAATAAAAAATTTAGAACCAAAAATTTTTAAAATAAGAAATGTTTGGTTTTCTTCCATTAAAAAGTTCGTAAGGTGTATTTTTAGTCAAAGGATGAATGGAAATTCGATTTAATACGTAACAAGCAGTTGCTACAGCTTCTACCCAAAATTGTTTTGGTAGAGTGCTTCCATTCAATAAGGTTCCCGCACATTCTTGTAATGTTCTATTTTTTCTTTCTAAATGGGGAGTTCTAGAAAAAGAGAAATTATGGTTTATTCCTCTTTTTACAAAAAAAATTCAATAGATTCATTTTTGAAATAACCACCGTGATCACTGCTAATGCTTTTAACTTTTAAGTCTTTAGAATTTTGAATTCTTTTGATAAAATCTTTAAAATGTCCAAAATTATCACTTTTATTTTTCATGAAAATAGTCCATGTATATCTTGAAAAATCATCAATTATTACAAATACATATTGATTATGATTTAAAGATTGAACTTGAGTAGGAACAAAAAAGTCCATGTGTAATAATTCTAATGGTTGTAAAGTGGAAATAACCTTCTTTGATTTAAAAGAATATTTCGATTTGAAAATCTTCACAAAGATTTTTTACTTTAAAATTTATTTTAGGTAATCCTTTTAATAGTTTATTTTCCGAAAGTCTCTGTATTGTTTTAAAATTTATATGATAGAAACACTTGTGCCATAACCAAGAACCATTGTTATTGGCTATCAAACACATTTCTTTATTATTATTAACTTGCATATTTAAAACATAATTATTTCTATCTCGATTTCCTTCAAAAATAAGATTTTGTTATTTGTCAAAAATACTACATTTATTTTCAAAAAATGTTATTTTAAAGCCTTTTTCACATAATCGACTAATACTAAGTAAATTATGTTTTATGTTTTATGTTTTTAACTAAGGAAACATTAGTGATAAGGGGTAAGTTTGAAATACCGTAGTTGCACACATCTCCTTTACCAATGATAAAGCCCATTCAATTATCTCCAAAGGTAACAGAGCCACCATCAAAGTGTGAAATATTTGTAAGCATATCTTTGTCTCTGGTCATGTGTTTTGAGCAACCACTATCTAAGACCCATTTTCTCTTTTTATGTGGGACTTCTGATTCTTGAGCCATGAAGCACACATTTGCTTGTTCATTTTCACTTTCACTATCACTATCTGATGAATCAGAATTGGAGTCATCCCATGTGACAGAAAAGGCCTTCTTTTTGAATTTTTCTTTTTTATTCTTGTTGTGGAAGCTCTTCTAATTTTCTTTTAATTCTGGACAGTCTTTGACCATGTGACCTTTCTTAAGACAATTAAAGCATTCTAAATTTGCAGATGAAGGTTTTCTTGAAATTTCCATTTATATACTTTAAAAACTTCTTTAAATTTTTAGCAACAAATGCCAAGTCCTCATCTTCTGATTCTGATTCTTCTTTATCTGCATGAAAAGCTACGTTCTCTTGTGCTAGTTCTCTTTTTGCTTGAATATTTACTTCATAAGACAAGAAATTGCCTATGAGTTCTTCAGGTTTCATGGCTGATAATTCATTAGCTTCCTCAGTGGCTAGTGCTTTTCTTTCCCAGTCGTCAGCCAGAGAGTTTAGTCCTTTTGATACAATGTCAAAGTCACTATATTTTTCTCTCAGTCCTATTAATGCATGTAAGATATCTTGAAAACTTGAGTATATTTCATTGATGGTTTCATTTTGTCGCATCTTGAAGTTCTGGAACTAATTTTTGAGCATTGAATTTTTTTTTGTTTAACTTTGCTTGTTCCTTCATGGATAGTTTTGAGTGTTTCCCGTATTTGATATGCTGATGTACAGATGCTAACACGATTGAACTCATTTCTATCCAAAGCATAGTACAACATATTCATTGCTTTGGCATTTGCATTTGCTTCATCTCTTAGAGTTATTGTCCATGCTGAATATTCAGTTGTAGGTGCTGTGAATTTTTTTTGAGTAGCATTCCATGCACAAAAACCACTTGCTTGCATATATATCCTCATTCTTGTAGCCCAAAAATTGTAGTGTAGTCCATTGAGTAGAGGTAGTTTTTGAGTACATTGTCCATCGGCAAATGTAGTTGAGCTAGTACTTGGGTTATTCTCCATTTTATCGAAATACCAAATAACTATGTTACGGTTATAGGATGACCTTGTTTTGATACCAATTGAAAGTGACTAATTAGTAGTAGGATCACGTGCAGAATATAATAGAAAGTATATAATAGAGTAGTGGTTGTAAGTAAGAATCACACACTCAATTTATACTGGTTCGGACCACTGTCCTAGGTCCAGTCCCAGACTCCCTTCTGGTATTTCACTAACACAACCACCTTCACTTAACCCGGAGGAATAGGTTCACAATTACCCGAACAGCCGAATGGGATTTCTTGCCTCAACTGCTGAAGAGGACTTTCCCAATACATAATGATTAATGACTAAATGTGTTCTTGATAACACGAATATGTCAAATATGAAGTACATCCTTCCTATAGCCTTTCCTTGATGATAGACGTGAAGTTTGTGAAAGATTATGGAAGATTTTAAAACTCAAATAATTGAAAGTAGAGTGCCTTTGGAGATTAGAGAGTTTTGAATAATATAGAGAGAGTTAGAGTAGAATTCGGTGATTAGATCGATTAATCAACTCTCTATTTATAATATGTAAATGGATACAACTGATCACGAAGAGATTTGATCAAGAGACATGGATTAGAAGGTTGTGACTTTTCATAATAGTTTGCAATTCTTCATAATCAAATCTCTGAAAATAATTTTCAGATGTCTGTTTTTATTTAAAAATAAAACAGTAAGGAAATAGTGCATTTCATAGCAGATTCAGATGTCTGAAAAATTCAGAACAGGCCTCTGAATATTATGTAGAATTTTATTTTGACTCAGCAAACAGATGTCTGTGTGATTTATTTTAGACGTCTGTTTTCTGGGAAAAACTCATTCCTTGCCTATTTTCAATGAGAAAAGTGTGTGCATATATATATTTGTGTGTGTAGTCATCAACTAAGACTTTAACATATAAATCTAAAACTTAACATACTCTTACAACATATATAATTTCCTTTAGTGTTCTTGAATCTATTTGCTGATTTTCTTCCTGCAAAATAGAGTTAATCGATATAATATATATATATGCTTATTTATAGTTGTCATAGTCAAAACGCTATATAGCAAGATTCAACATTTAAGTTCGGTTTGTGGTAGAAGTCTGCCCGGAACCGCCCGGCATATCCAACAATCACAAGTGGTCGAATTATTGTGAGAGGTCTGGTACATAAATCAGAAATGAATAAATAATGAAAAGATCATTACACTTAACCAATATATGACATGTGTAGTTACATGGACATGATAGAAAATAAGAAGGGGTTAAGTGGATTTACATGAATTAGTGAAAGGGGTTAAGGAAACTTATATAAAACAACAAACTTAACCTGTAGTGCACACTAGGGATATGTAATCTTGTTAGGCGTAACCAGTGTAAATCCTAGTAGTGGGGATGCAAGTCTTGGAGAGGTAGCTTGCATCAGTTGTGTGGGACCCTTTTCAATCAGTGACCCATTTCAGTATCATATAGAGCACCTGAACTAGGTCAGGGAAAGGGCACACTTACTGAATTGATTGTAAGAGGTTCAAAGTTGCGAGGGTGTTAGTGGCGCAGGCACCGACGGAGTCAAGTGCGTGCATGGTTCTGGCTTGGGAAGATAAAGACGATGTAACATCGGTAGATATGGTTGTGCATTTTTCACAGTTAGCGGGGTTGCCACAGTAGGTAGTGATACATCCTATTATGGGGCCAGCACAAGGTATTTACGGGTTAGGAGCCGATCAATTGGGGTAGGAGCAAGGGTACATCTAGGAATGCTTGTGGGACAACCATCATTTCGTGGGACACTATCAGTTAGTGGGGCTGGATTAATTTTGTCATTAGAGTACACCTTGACTACCATCTGTTAGTGTGAGGGATCATTTCTGTTCAGTTATATTAGTAGCGGTGCAGATGTATGTAGATATATGTAGATTTATATATCCTATTATGTTTATCCTATCAGTTTTTCTTTAAATGTAATCTCTTTCATCCAGTTTGTATAACTGCCGTGATGCTTTTATTTATCTGTATACTAAAAGTACTGGACTCGCTAGACTTTATGTCTGACCCTGTTTGCTTTCTTCTTCTTTCTGTTCCGTCCCCCCCCCCTCCTCAGGTGCTCAGGGAGGGAATAATCAGGCTTGACTCAAATTCATCTTTCTTTCTACTTGGAGTTGCTTTAATGTACTGCTCGATCTCTTTACTTCGCTTCTGTGGCTATATGTTGGACTATGCTAGACTATGCTACTTTTTATGTATTATGTACTCTGATAATAATTTTGGAACAAGGCAGATGTTTTAACTTAATGTAATGGGTTTTCATTATTTCAGACATATGCTGTAATTGGTTTGGACCACGATGTTATTATGAAGTTTTAAATTCCACTGTGTTTTTATATCTGTCTTGTGATGTTTCTGTTTTGTTTTCCTACAATTTGTGAGTGACATTAACGGACGTGGGGTGTCACACTCAGATGTAACGACCCAAATTCCGATAGACCGATTTTTTTTCAAAACTCTAATCTATCAAAACTTGTGTTGGTTTGCTCTAGTATCCAATAGAAAAGAAAAAGATATAAAACATATCAGGGCTCAAAAAAACATCTCACAGCGAAAAGGGTAAAATAAAATGTAATAAAATATAGCCTTACCAAGGTATTAATACTGCCTAGCCAGTATCTAAAGCTATAACATCTTTGCCACCAACCTAACCTGCGAGTGTTATGAGGAGAGGGTCAGAACATAAGTTCTGTGTGAATAGATTTAAACTACACATCTCGGATAATCCTACATATACCATTCAGTTACATTTTCTTATTTATTAGGTAACTCAGGTTACCAGCACTCAAGGCCTTCACACACGTCGTACCCATTTACTCCCCCAGTGGATTAACCTAATACAGTATATATCTAACTACCCCCAATATTGAGGTACACCCCGTGGTACCCCACTCGCACGGTCTCCACCGTAACACCTCAGGAATATAGCAGTCTCTCATCCTACGCCGGAGTGACGTACGGATCTTTATAACAACGCTACGTTTCGCAAAGAACAGCCACCGCCATGCGTCGTAAGCGTACGAACTGCCACCTTTGATCGAATCAGATCACAGAGTAATGCCCTTGAGTCTACGATGCACCACCCAGAGCAAACATGTATGTATCTAGACATTACCACGTTCGAATCATCAATTGTATTTGATGCTTTATCCGCACATCCTCTGTTGTGCATGCACCGAGTCCCGTGGTAGGGCAATGCAAGAAACACAGAACTCGGTCGGGAGCTTTTCCATATCTGTACATGTCCTCCTTTAGGAGTATCGAAATACATATGTTCCTTTGGTCTATTTTTCATGGTGGCTATGACCCCACCTCGTCCTCTCCCTCAACTAGTAAAGACTTCAAGAGCTAAGCGACTGCCTCTAAGCAAAACAAACTAAACATCCATGTGGCGTCTCCCCTCAACCACCGCCTCGATAGTGAAAGGTCGATGGCCTCTTGGGTTTAGCTCTAGTCTTTCTGCATCCTGCTGGCTGCCGATGAGGGGTACCCGACGATCTACTATCCTTGTTTGGCCTAACCCTCCACCTCCATTGAGGAAATCCCGGAATCACCCTGGTTTCACCTCGTCACAGCATTCTTACTGCCAACCTACTTGTGCAGTCAAGGCCCACCGAATTGGTAGTTACGCGCAGACCCAACCTCTGTGACCACAGTCCAAAACTACACCACCACAGAGGACTACCAGGAGCACCTTTAGCGTCTCAAGAAGCCGCGTGCTCCCCCTTCCAGTTCTTCGGAGCCGACCGATCAATGAATTTGTGCTCCCCTCATGCTTCATGACACCACGATGATCTACCCAGTTGGGTTATTCACTGTCAAACTTATGGACTGGTTCAAGTGCCTCAGTTTGTTATTAGACCCTATGTTTATTCATTGATTACGCGCTTGCTCTACCTCACCTGATTTCTCGTTAACTTGGTTATTCCCATTCACATTGACTTCTTATTCAAGTTACCAAGTTCCTCTTGTTTATTAATTTCGTTTATAACTCAATCCATCAAAGTTTATTAATAATCCCACAACATGTTATTCTCTAGATTATAATTCAAGGTTTTTAATCTACAATTTCTTTGCGTTGTTCATTGTCCTATCTCATGGTTACCCTAACATGTTCTGCTTAATATATAATTAAGTATTTCTCAATTTAGATGTTTTCTTTTAATTGAGTTGCATGATAAACCTTATATATTGGAAAATACTAATCAAATTGGTGGGAAGTGAAATTAACGGACGTGGGCTGTAACAACCCGAATTTCGTTTTACGCAAATTTGGTGTCCATCTGAGCTAGAATTCCAGGACGAACGCAATGGTAACATCCATTTTAGTTAATTCCCATTATTAAATTAATTATTCTTTATTTTATTGTTTCTTCTATTACATGCATTATTATCGTGTTAATTTTCCTTCTCTTCAACATATGAACTTATTTAAATTATACATTCCCATATTTTTTCCTTTATTTACGTTCTTGCATATACTTATACATATATGCGTATTTTTAATTTTCATTAAAAATGCGGGGTGTTACATTCTCCCACCATTAGGGAATTTCGTCCACGAAATTCGATGAGGGTAAAATCCATTAATACATCGCATAATATACATCCATCATTTGTGCATCCAGTTTTTGCAAATATTGTGCACATGTGCAAAGTGCCATACATCATAATAATACATGTATGCATGCAAATTTTTCAAAAATACTTTAAAAAATGATTCTCACATCCTAAATATATTGGTTGTTCTATATGAATGCAATATTTTGAAAATCAAAATACTTTTTCATCCAAATTTTCCCACACTCTTACTGAATAAGAGCGTATTTCATCCAATTGTTGCATCCAAAATCCTACCAACCATCTTTAAATTTCGAATTTTAGAAAAATCTAATTTTCTAAGTTCAATTTTTTATGTTACAAAAAGGTGGAAAACGGAAAAATTCACGTTCTCCGTTTTTCTTTTATGTACCTTTTCTAATTGTACTTGGATTTTATGTAACTACTATATAAAGATTCCCTATTTTTCTATCCAAGCACAACCCACATAAGAAAACTTTCTTTTCTTTTTCAACTTATCTTGGAAAATTTTCAATCTTATTTATCTTTTCTCATAATTTCATTTTCTTTAACTGTCCTATTTGTTGCTTTACTAAATTTATTGTTTACCTTTTTAGTTATACTATTTTACCTTCTTAACTTATTCAACTTAATCCAATGATCTAAGTTTATTTTTCAAATAAGCCTTCCATCTTTCAACTAAAATAGGAAAAACAAACATCCTACACAGCTACTACCAAGGGCCAAGAATCTTTGGACTATGTCATCACCGACAAATAAAAGTCCAAACAACAGGAGCTACATACTTACTTGCCCTTCACTACCTAGTAGTTACTACTAGTCCCTACTGTGTATTTCTAGTTTATTATTTTTTTCAAGCAACAATCCTAGGCTTTACAATGGTTATGCATTCTATGGGAATTTTCCATTAGTTCAACATTAGCTAATCCCTGAACGTAAATTTGTAAGAGAATAACTCCCTAAGTATCAACCCCGAAGACAGAAATAAACATCAGATTGACATTCAGAGAATCACTAAACTCAACCATTCTCCAGTTAGATTCCAACTCTTTAATTTCTTATCTCGACCCTTTATCATCCCATATTATTCCACGATAATCCTTGCTAGTTACTTCATATCCTCAAACTTTTCCCATTCTCCTTAGGCACTAATCCTTACCTACTCCATTCTTTTTAAAACACGGTTTGGCCCTTTTTCTCATTACATTTTCCTTCAATTATTAAAAGTGCTAAAACTTTATTTTTTTCACCAAAACTTACTTTTTCCAAACCATAAAAACATGTCACAACATAAAAATGCAAAACATTTTTTTTCAAATCACAAAACATAATTGGAGTAGACAAGGACAACTATTCCTTAATCAGGTTTACATTGTTTCTACCTACAATGTTAGTTCAGTTACTCATTACAAGGTGCAAATATCTACTCTATTCTTAATTTATACAACTTATTTTGTCCACCCAACAAAAATTTCTTTTTACAACAATAATAAAAATTTATTCTCAAAAGAATAGAGATTTCAAAACCTTTCTTTACAAAATGCAACATTTTCAATGCTTTGTTTTTTAATCCTTTTATATAATATAACATGAAAACTAGCTAGCTATACTTGCTTTATAATGTGCACCTTTTTCTGAGAGAACTCATATAAGATTAAACCTTCACAGGAAATCATGGTTTTCCAAAATATACCTCGTTTTTTTTAAAACCCAATATGTACTTTACATATATTAAAACTATAACTTTTAAGATTAAAACTTGAAAACACCATATACCATTTTCCTAAAACTTTTATAATTAAGTTCTTAAAGGTTAACAATGAGGTTAGACTCAAAGCAGGTTTCCAATTTTACTAGGCTTTCCTAAGCACACCCACAAAATAAATTTTCTCAACTATATATATTCCTAATCCATTTTCGTCTTTTTAACCTTTTCCAATATATAAGGTTTCACTTCCAAACCCACTAACCTGAAATACTAACATTTTAGTTACTAACATATGGGATACATCTTTCTTCAATACAAGCATTTTGTACACTTTTCACCCAACTTACCTAAGGGTCTCAAATTTCCATATTCATTCTTTTAATGTACAAAACCGATATCCCAACTCTTTCCATATTTTACTCTTTCCTTTTAGTGGGTTCCTTTATGGACCTAGGTTCATATATATAATATATTTATATCTTTGAAAATACAAACACTCTCACTCATTATCTATATAGGAATCCTAAACCTAAGCTCTGATACCACATATAACAACCCGAATTCCGACAGACCATTTTTTTTTTCAAAATTCTAATCTATCGAAACTTGCGTTGGTTTGCTTTGGTATCCTGCAAAAAAGACAAAGATATAAAATATATCAGAGCTCCGAAAAATATCTCACAGCGGAAAGGATAAAATATAATGTAATCAAATATAACCTTACGAAGGTATTAATACTGCCTAGCCAGTATTCAAAGCTATAACTCCTCAGCCACAAACCTAACCTGCCAGTGCTAAGAGGAGGGGGTCAGAACATAAGTTCTGTGTGACTGGATTTAAACTTCACAACTCAGATAATGCTACAAATACCGTTCCATTACATTTTCTTATTTATTAAATTACTTGTGTTAACAACACTCAAGGCCTACACATACGTTGTACCCATTTACTCCCCTAGTGGACTAACCTAATACAGTATATATGTAACTACCCCCAATATTGAGGTACACCCCGTGGTACCCCACTCGCACGGTCTCCACCGTAACGCCTCAGGAACATACGCGGTCTCTCATCCTATGCCGCAGTGACGTACGGATCTGCATAACAACGCTACGTTCCGCATAGAACCGCCATTGCCATGCGTCGTAAGCATATGAACTGTCACCTTTGATCGAATCAGATCACAACATAATGCCCTCGAGTCTACGATACACCACCCAGAGCAGACATGTATGTATCTAGACTTTCCCATGTTCGTATCATCAGTCGCTTTTGATTCCTTATCCCCGCATCCTCTATTGTGCGTGCACCAAGTCTTGTGGCAGGGCTATGCAAGAAACATGGAATTCGGTCTGGAGCTTTTCCATATCTGTACATGTCCTCCTTTAGGAGTATCGAAACACATATGTTCCTCGGGTCTGTTTATCATGGTGGCTATGGCTCCACCTCGGCCCCTCTCTCAATTAGTAAAGACTACAAGAGCTAAGCGACTGCCCCAAACCAAACAAACTAAACATCCATGTGGCGTCTCCCCTCAACCACCGCCTCGATAGTGAAAGGTCGATGACCTCTTGGGTTTAGATATAGTCTTTCGGCATCCCACAGGCTGCCGATGACGGGTACCCGACGATCTACTATCCTTGTTTGCTCAAGATGGACGCTTGGTTTGCGTAAAACGGATATCGTATGAAGAAGTTATTAAGCTTAAAAGTTTGTCTACATATAAACAGAATATATATAAATATAATTTAAAAACATTATCCATAATTCGAAATCAAAATAAGGTGGGACACGCGGGAAATCGGCCCGTTAGGGTTCGACCCCGTTCCCTAAGGGTATCGACACTAGTGTCGTCCACTCAAGGGGGTTATCGACACCTATGTCGACACAGGTGTCGACCCCTAGGCGAATTTGGACAGTATTTTGGCTCTATTCGTCTGCGAATGGCTATATAAAGGACCTTATACCCATTGCTTTATACATCTAAATCAATGGTGACATCGAGGTGTTGCCCCAACTCTGATTAAATCAACTTGTTCTTCAACAACAACTAAAGATAGAAAAATTCAAGATCTGCGCTGCAACAACGGTAATTTCTTCTTTGTTCTTAGATCCAGTCTCTGTGAGTTCATTGTATTTTTAGTTCTAAACTAATTAAAAAGCAATCTTGACATGTTTGTAAATTGGATCTAAGCCTATGACATTTAGTAACTTGAATCATATCAGTTTCACCATTTCTTATACATCAGATTTATAGTTCTTATCTGCCTAATTTTGTTATTGTATGCCTATCTTATCATTATGACATATTTCATTGTCATACAATTGTGGTTATTATGCCTATTCTTGTTCTCTTCCCTTCCTCCTTCCCTTTTTATTTTTATAGCCAAGATACCTTCGAGCCTAGGCCAACTTACGGATATTAAGCGGACGTACGAAATTGGTAACAATGGGGAAATGGTTAATTTGGGGCATAACTTGTATGGAAATTATGGGCATAACTTGTATTGGGATCTTTAGGTATAACCTATGTTGGGAATTTGGTGGATAATACATACAGTAATCTAAGATGTTAATTTGGAGCATAACCTATAACGGACATAAACAATTGGCTAAGAATGAATACGCTTAGATTGTATTTGTGGTAGAAGTCTGCCCGGAATCGCCTTGCATATCCAGCAACCACAAATGGTTAATCTAAGGTGGGAGGTCGAGGCATGACTATACATGAAATGGAGCTACGACATGAGGTTAAGTTCGGCTTGTGGTAGAGGTCTTCACGGAGCCGCCCGGCTTATCCAGCAATTATAATTGGTTGACTTAATGTGGGAGGTCTGGTACATAAATCTGGCATGAATAAATAACGAAAAGATCAGAACACTTAACCAAGATATAACATGTGAAGTTACATGGACATGATAGAAAATAAGAAGGGGTTAAGTGGATTTACATGAATTAGTAAAAGGGGTTAAGGAAACTTATGTAAAACGACAAACTTAACCTGTAGTGCACAATGGGGCTATGTAATCTTGTTAGGCATAACAAGTGGAAATCCTAGTAGTGGGGATGCAAGTCTAGGAGGGGCAGCTTGCATCAGTTGTGTGGGACCTTTATCAATCAGTAACCCATTTCAATATCATATAGAGCACCCGAACTAGGTCGGGGAAAGGGCACGCTTACTAAATTGATTGTAAGAGGTTCAAAGTTGCAAGGGTATTAGCGGTGCAGGTTCCGATGGAGTCTTGTGCATGCATGGTTCCGGCTTGGGAAGATTAAGACGCTGTAACATAAGTAGATATGGTTGTGCTTTTTTCACGGTTAGCGAGGTTGCCACAGTTAGTGGAGCCAGCACAAGGTATCTATGGGATAGAGAGCCGATCGAATTAGGTAAGAGCAAAGGTACGTCTAGGAATGCTTGTGGGACAGCCATCATTTCGTGGGACATTATCAGTTAGTGGGGCTGGATTAATTTTGTCACTAGAGTACACCTTGAGTACCATCTGTTAGTGTGAGGGATCATTTCTGTTCAGACATACTAGTAGCGATGTAGATGTATGTAGATATACGTAGATGTATATATCCTGTTACGTTTACCTTATCAGTTTTTCTTTACATGTCATCTCTTTCATCTAGTTTGTATACCTTCCATGATGCTTTTATTTATTTATATACTAAAAGTACTGGACTCGCCAAACTTTATGTTTGACCCTTTTTGTTTCGTCTTCTTTCTCTTCCGTTTCCCCCTTCAGGTACTTAGGGAGGGAATAATCAGGCTTGACTCGGATTCATCTTTCTTTCTGCTTGGAGTTGCTTTGATGTACCGCTCAATCTCTTTGCTTTGCTTTTATGGCTATATGTTGGACTATGCTACATTTTATGTGTTATGTACTCTGATAATAATTTGGGTATAAGGCAGATGTTTTAATTTGATGTAATGTGTTTTCATCATTTCAAACTTTTGTTGTAATTAGTTTGGACCATGAAGCTATTCTATTTTATGAAGTTTTAAATTCCGCTATGTTTTTATATCTGTCTTGTGATGTTTCTGTTATGTTTACCTACAACACTTCACGAAACTTAATGCATTCCCTTTGTGATTGACATTAACAGACGTGGAGTGTCACACATTATCCAGAATTCGAAATCAAAACACGGTGGGATACGCAGGAAACCGACCCGTTAGGGGTCGACCCCATGCCCTAAGGGCGTCGACACTAGCGTCGACCCATCAAAGGGGTGTGGACACCTGTGTCTACACAGATGTCGACCCCTGGGCGAATTTGGGAAACTACACCACCACAAAGGACTACCAGTAGCACCTTTAACGTCTCAGGAAGTCGTATGCTCCCCCTTCCAGTCCTTTGGAGCCGACCGAACATTGAATGTGCGCTCCCCTCGTGCTTCATGACACCACGATGATCTACCCCATCGGTTTATTCGCTGTCAAATGTATGGACTGGTTCAAGCGCCTCAGTTTGTTATTAGACCCTATGTCTAATCAATAATTACGCGCTTGCTTTACCTCATCAGATTTCTCGTTAACTTGGTTATTCCCATTCACATTGACCTCTTATTCAAGTTACCAAGTTCCTCTTGCTTATTAATTTCATTTATAACTTAATACATCTAAGGTTATTAATAAGCCCACAACATGTTATTCTCTTGATTGTAATTCAAAGTTTTTAGTCTACAATCTCTTTGCGCTCTTCATTGTCTCATCTCATGGTTACCATAACATGTTCTACTTAATATATAATTAAGTATTTCTCAATTTACATGTTTTCTATTTAACATGTCACTTATTATTTATGATTAAATATGACTTATTTCATTTCATTAGTTTAACTTTTTTCTTCTTATTTAATCATAATCTCATCTTACGTTGTCCCTACAACTTATCGTTGTTTACTTATTAACTTAGTTCTCTTAACTAAGGTTTACTAATAAGTTTCATTTTCCATTAATGTAAATTATGTTGTCCTTATCGGCAGATTTCATATAACTTTATTTCCAATTCAGTACAACTTATCTTATTACATAAGTTATTCCATTTCTGCCCTATCGTTCATTATAACCTAAGTTATAATCATCATTTGTCACTAGGACAAGTCTACCTATTATAAAACATTCTCATTAATGTAATTTATTTATAATAGGTTATAATCATCCCCCATTCATTATAATCTTCTTACCGTTGTATCTTCCATTCATTTACATTAATTACAATTAATGCTATTTATTTCCATCTTTGTGGGTGACATTAACGGACGTGGGGTGTCTTGTCCGGAACCATGCACGCGTCATATCTTAGTTAAGTGTTCAGATCTTTTCATTATTTATTCATGTCTAATTTATGTGCCAGACCTCCCACATTAAGTTGACCACTTGTGATTACTGGATATGGACATTAATAATTAAACATAGCGTCTAATAACAAGCCGAGGCGCTTGAACCAGTCCATACGTTTGACGGTGAGTAACCCAACGGGGTAGATCATCGTGGTGTCATGAAGCACAAGGGAAGCGCACACTCATTGTTCGGTCGACTCCGAAGGACTGGAAGGGGGAGCACGCGGCTTCCTGAGACGTTAAAGGTGCTCCTGGTAGTCCTCTTTGGTGGCGTAGTTTCGGACTGTGCTCACAGAGACTGGGTCTACGCCTAACTACCAGGTGAGTGGGCCTTGACTGCACAAGTAGGCTGGCAGTCAGAATGCTGTGACGAGGTGACATTAGGGTGATTTGGAGATTGCCTCAACGGAGGCGGAGAGTCAGGACCAAACAAGGATAGTAGATCATCGGGTACCTGTCACCGGCAGCCAGCAGGATGCGGAAAGACTAGAGCTAAACCCAAGAGGCCATCAACCTTTCACTATCGAGGCGGTGGTTGAGGGAAGACACCACATGGATGGTTAGTTTGTTTGCTTAGGTGCAATCGCTTAGCTCTTGTAGTCTTTCCTAGTTGAGTGAGGGAGCGGAGGTGGGGCCATAGCCACCATAAAAAACAGACCCGAGGAACATATGTATTTCGATACTCATAAAGAAGGACTGGTACAGATATGGAAAAGCTCCCAACCGAGTTTCGTGTTTCTTGCATATCCATGCCACGGGACTCAGTGCATGCACAACAGAAGATGTGCGGATAATGCATCAAATACGATTGACGATACGAACGTGGGAAAGTCTAGATACATACATGTCTGCTCTGGGTGGTGTATCGTAGACTCAAGGCCATTACTCTGTGATCTGATTCGATCAAAGGTGGCAGTCGTACGCTTACAACGCATGGCAATCGCGGTTCTATGCGGAACATAGCATTGTAATACAGATCCGTACGTCACTACGATGTAGGATGAGAGACTGCGTATAATCCTGAGGTATTACGGTGGAGACCGTGCGAGTGGGGTACGACGGGGTGTACCACAATATTGTGGGTAGTTACATATATATTGTACTAGTTTAATCCACTAGGGGAGTAAATGGGTACGACGTGTGTGTAGGCTTTGAGTGATGTTAACGTATAACCTAATAAATAAGAAAATGTAACTGAACGATATATATGTAGGATTATCCAAGATGTGTAGTTTAAATCCAGTCACACATAACTTATGTTCTGACTCCCTCCTCATAACACTCGCAGGTTAGGTTTGTGGCAGAGATGTTACAGCTTTGGATGCAGACTAGGCAGTATTAATACCTTGGTAAGGCTATATTTGATTACATTATATTTTATCCCTTCCGCTATGAGATGTTTTTCTTAGCTTTGATTTATTTTATATCTCTGTCTTTTCTGCTGGATACCAGATCAAATAAACACGAGTTTTGATAGATTAGAATTTTGAAAAAAAAAATCGGTCTGTCGAAATTCGAGTTGTTACATTAACGGAACTCGTTAATGTTACATTTATTTTTGATTTAATTGTAAATTGGTATCAAAAATTTTATAATTTACCACAATATTGGATGAACTAAGCTCTTATTTAGTAAGAGTATGGGAAAATTTGGATGAAAAAGTATTTTGATTTTCAAAATATTGCATTCATATAGAACTGCCAGTATATTTAGGATGTGAGCATCATGATTTAAAAGGATTTTTGAAAAACATTCGTACATATAGGAGGTGCCGCTTAGGCATACATGTATTACTATGATGTATTGCACTTTGCACATGTGCACAATATTTGCAAAAATTGGATGCACACATGTATTACTATGATGTAATCAAATATAGCCTTACCAAGGTATTAATACTGCCTAGCCGGTATCCAAAGCTATAACATTGTTTTTTTCAAATCACAAAAACTAGAGTAGACAAGGACAACTATTCCTTAATCCGATGTACATTGTTTCTTCTATTACATGCATTATTATTGTGTTAAATTTCCTTCTGTTCAACGTATGAACTTATTTCTAATATACATTACCATTATTTTTCCTTTATTTACGTTCATACATATACTTATATGCACATTTTTAATTTTCATCAAAAATGCGGGTTGTTACATGTATATTTCCGCACTAGACCTCTGACATTAAATTAACAACTTGTGAACGCTGGATTTGTCAAGTGGGTCCGGGCAGACTTCTACCACAAGTTGAATTTAACCTCGTTTCTTAGCACCGTTACAAATTCAAAAATCAAAAATAAAAGATTACTGATATTAGTAATCCTTGAAAAAGGGTTTATTAGGTGAAGCATTTATGAATGGGGTGCTCCAGTGGTGTTCTCAACTAAGGGGAATGGTTCGCTTCGCTTATGTGTGGATTACAGGGAGTTGAACAAGCTGACTAAGAAAAATAGGCACCCACTTCCAAGGATAGATGATTTGTTTAACTAGCTTGTTGGTGCATTTGTTTTCTTCCCATTAGACTTGGCTATAGGGTTTCATCAGTTAAGAGTAGCGAAGGACAGCATAGATAAGACAGCCTTTAGAACTCCGGATGGTTTCTTCGAGTGGCTTGTCATGTCTTTTGGTTTGACGAATACACCCCCTATTTTGTGGATCTGATGAGTAGGGGAGTAGGGTATTTCGGGGGTTTCTAAATAAGTTCGTTGTAGTAGTAGATCCCGCAAAGGTAGTGGCAATCCAAGATTGGCAAGTTCCAAAGATTGCTACAGAGGTGAGAAGTTTTCTCGGTTTTGCAGGCTATTATGGAAAGTACATTAAGGAATTTGCATAGACATCATCCCCGTTCACAAGGCTGACAAAGAAGAATCTGACGTTCTCTTGGGATGTAGATTGTGAGGATTCTTTCCGGTGATTAATGAGGGCTCTGACAACAGCCCCCATTTTGATTTTGCACGACGGTAACAAAGTGTTTAGAGTATACACGGATGCATGCGGTACAGGGCTTGGTGCTGTTTGGATGCAAAAGGGAAGGGTAGTATGTTATGGAGGGAGACAGTTGAGAGTTCATGAAAAGAACTACCCTACCCACGATTTAGAGTTGGCTGCTATGGTATTTGCACTCCAGTCATGGCGTCATTATTTACTTCGAGAGATGTTTGAGTTCTACACAGACCATAAATCTCTTAAGTATATATTCTCGTAGAAGGATCTTAACTTAAAGCAACAGAGATGGATGGAGTTCTTAGCATCGTATGACTTTGAGATTGCATACACCCCAGGCAAAGGCAATGTGGTTGCGGATGCACTTAGTAGGCAGAGGATGACCTTGAGTCCTCTATTTATAGAGAGGCAGAGTTTGGAGTATATACTGGTTTTTTATTTTAGACCCTCTACCGAGTGCACACCTGGTTTGTTGGCGTATCTAGAGGTGCGACCTAATCTTTTGGACCAAATAGGAGCCTTGCAGTGAGAGGACCCATAGATAGCAGGTATTTTGGATAAGATTAGTAGAGGGGGAGACTTCCAGCCACCTTGATGAATATTCCATTGATGGTAAAGGATGATTGTGATGAGATGGGAGACTTTGTGTTCCTCGAGTCGGGAGTTTGTTAAAGACGGTTCTTGAGGAAGCCCATCATTCTAAGATGACTATTCATCCCGGTGGGGATAAAATGTATAGGGATATGAAGAGATTTTTCTTTCGGGCTGGGATGAAGAAAGATATAGCGGAGTTTGTTTCTCGATGTTTAATTTGCCAGCCAGTTAAAGCTGAGAAAAAGAAGCACGGTGGTTTACTTCATCCTTTAGAGATTCCACAGTGGAAACGGTAGAGTGTCTCGATGGATTTCATTGACGGTTTTCATAGATCGAGGAAGGGAAATACTAATATTTGGGTCATAGTGGACAGGCTTACTAAAAGCTCTTATTTCATTCCCGTTTAGAGTAAGAGGATGACAACATTGTTGGCATCAGTTTATCTTCGCGAGCTAGTCCGTCCACATAGGGTACCTTCTAGCATCATAAGTGATCGTGACCCCATATTCACCAGTGAGTTTTGGAGAAGCTTGCAAGAGGCAGTAGGTACACGGTTGTGTTTGAGCACCACCAATCACCCTCAGAACGATGGAAAGACATAAAGGGTGAACAGAGTTCTTGAGGATATGAGAGGAGCATCTTCCATTAGTAGAGTTCACCTACAACAGTAGTTAACAAGCCAGTATTGGTATGGCACCATTCGAGGCTTTGTACAGACGACCATGTAGATCACCAACTTGTTAGTGGGAGTCCACAGACAGGCTTTTGCTTGGACCTGAGATGATTAGGGATACCTCAGAAAAGATATACCTTATTTGAAGGCGCATGAAGACAGCTCAAGATAGGAAGAAGTCCTACGCAGATAAGAGAAGAACCGACATTGAGTTTGAGGTAGGGGACATGGTTTTCATCAAGGTTTCACCGTTGAGGAATGTGGTTCGCTTTGGGTCTGTAGGGAAATTGGCGCCAAGATTGTTCAGGCCATTTCACTTAATAGAAAGGATTGGTCAGATGGCCTATGAGTCAAGCTGCTAGAGAGATTGTCAGTGTTCATGATGTCTTCCACATTTCTCATTTAGGGAAGTGCTTGCATGATACAGCAGAAATTGTGGAGAAGATTATGCTTGAAGATGTAGCGGTAGAACGGGAAGCGACAGTTAGACATGTTCCTACTCATATTCTTGGATCTGAGGTTATGAAGCTACGCAACCGAGAGGTAAAATTGGTAAAGGTTCAATGGGGAGATGACCATGAAGATGCAACTTGGGAGACCGAAGACAATATTCGTTCTTCGTACCCTTTTCTTTTCGAGTGTCTGTTCTTAACTTCTTTCCAAAGCTTTTATTTATACTTGCTTCTCTCGTTTAAGTATATCATATCAATCGAATATTAGGTAGAAACCCAATGGATGTAAACATGTGTTTGAGACATGTTACGTTTGATGGATGCAAGTGGTTGCAAGTGTTTGCTAGTGCATGCTCGTGGATGCATATACACACACTTTAGGCACTAGATTGGCTCAATCACTCTCATATTGCATATGCATGTGCGTGTGCATTTTTTTCTCTTTTTATGGATGAAAATTGATTTACCATCATATGGATTTTGCATTTGGATAAATGGTCATGCATGTATGTAGTACCTACATGTTATACTAGGATTGTTTGCGTACATAATTGATACATAACACGGACATGATTTGCATTAAGGAGGTCGACTGAATCAATTGACCGCCTGATCGGTTGCACTAGCATTGGGACATATACATGCACCCTTACATATGTTCATATAAGCATTAGAAATCTTTTAAGGACATTGGATGCCCATGGTTGGTGGATGAGTAGATGGATGTTAATGTTAGGATATACATTCTTCTTAACTTAGAGATTTCGGGGACGAAATCCTTTAATTAGCGGGAATTAACATTGCGTAATTTTAAAGAACATTATAATGATAAATTAAAGAATACTTAATTAAATATTCGGAATTAAGTAAAACGGACTACCAACCTCTGTGAGCACAGTCCGAAACTACACCACCACAGAGGACTACTAGGAGCACCTTTAACGTCTCAGGAAGCCGCATGCTCCCCTTCCAGTCCTTCAGAGATGACCGAACAATGAATGTGCGCTCCCCTCGTGCTTCATGACACCACGATGATCTATCCTGTTGGGTTATTCACCGTCAAACGAATGGACTGGTTCAAATGCCTCAGTTTGTTATTAGACCCAATGTCTAATCATTAATTACGTGCTTGTTCTAACTCGTCAGATTTCTCGTTAACTTGGTTATTCCCATTCACATTGACTTCTTATTCAAGTTACCAAGTTCCTCTTGCTTATTAATTTCATTTATAACTTAATCCATCTAAGTTTATTAATAAGCCCATACCATGTTATTCTCTAGATTGTAATTCAAGGTTTTTAATCTATAATCTCTTTGCGTTGTTCGTTGTCCCATCTCATGGTTATCATAACATGTTCTACTTAATATATAATTAAGTATTTCTCAATTTACATGTTTTCTATTTATTGTATTCTATTCTTACATATTATCATATTAAGCCCAATATGTGTCGCGTGTTCTTCTTAGCATGTAATTAAATTTAATTCAAAGTAACATGTAATCCTCAAATCATGGAATTATTCCCCATTTTTACAAATTCTACTTATAATCCAAACATGCCTTAATCTTCCCAATTGAGTTTTATTCATATTCATATGTCCCAAATTAAAGTTTTAGGCCCTCAATAAATGATATCTCTCTTTTTCATTGTTATCCCTAAACAATTCCCAATTGTCCCAATTTCACTCGTACGTATATCTCATCGATATTGGCCTAGGCTCGAAGGTAGCCCGACCATAAAATAAAAAGGGAAAGAAAGAGAGAAGAACAGAATAGTCATATAATCAAAACTGTAATTATCCTGTGAATAATTTTATAGATTAGATCTCTACAACAGTATCCAATTTCTCAATTATTCAAGCAAATGTACATCTCAACATATTAACTGATTGAACATATTATCAATTTTAGCGCAATAATTCATTTCATCAAATTAAACATTCTAATATGTTCATTATGTACATTAAAGGGGATTGCCAAACGATAGATATACCATTATTCAAAAGGTATATTTTAAATCCACTTACCTAATTGCTTTCCAATCCTGAATCTGATCTAGATCTAGGATTCCATGGTTCCCGTAACTGGATTTAGAACCTAAATAACCAAGGATCTACAACTTTAACCAAAAGAAAAGAGAAAAGAAGAAGAGAACTAAACAGATCAGATCCAAGAACTTACCTCACAACGATAAGAAATCTGAACACCCTCCTAAAAGATATACATCCCTTTTCTCCAGATCTTGAAATATCTCTGCCATAACTTATTCTAATTTGGTATCAGAGCTTAGGTTTAGAATTCCTATATTGATAATGAGTGAGCGTATTTGTATTTTCAAAAATATAAATATAATATATATATATATATATATAAATCGAGGTCCATAAAGGAGCCCACTAAATAGAAAGAGCTGGGATATCTGTTTTGTACACTAAAGGAATGACATGGAAAATTTGAGACCCTTAGGTGGTTTGGGTGGAAAGTGTGCAATATGATTGGTATTGGAGAAAGATGTATCCCATATGTTAATAACTGAAATGTTATTATATCAGGTTAGTGGGTTTGGCATAGGAACATTATAAATTGGAAAAAGGTTAAAAAGAGGAAAAAACGGATTAGGAATATATATAGTTGAGAGAATTGACTTTGTGGGAGTGTCTAGGAAAGCCTAGAAAAATTGGAAACCTGCTTTGAGTCTAACCCCATTGTTTACTTTTAAGAACTTGGAATTATTAAAGCTTTTGGAAGATATTTTTGGTGTTTTCAAGTTTTAATCTTAAAAGCATTTTTGATGTTTGAAAGAGATATGTAAGGAACATATTTAAAAAGTACATATTGGGTTTTGAAGTAAAATAAGGTGTATTTTGGGAAAACGATGATTCCTTGTGAAGGTTTTGTCTTAAAAGAATTCTCTCAGTGAAAGGTGCATTTAATATAGCATATATAACTTGCTATTTTTCATATATTGGGTTAAGTATTATGATTTCAGTAAAGAAGGTTTTGAAATCTCTATTCTTTTGACAATGAATTTTAATTATTTTTTTGTAAGGACCTGTAACTTCCCCGGTAAGGAAATCACGGATTACCTTGAGAACAACGCACATCGGAATGCAAACAGAAGAACATTTCATTGTATATTACAACAATTTCATCAGAATACAAGAATATACATAGTATAAACAAATATTATACATTTGATAAACATCAGAGACATACAATTACAATGTAGCAGAAAATTAATACAAAACATAACTGAAAGAAATACACGGATACAGAGCTTTCCGAATATCACTTCAGCTATAAACCAGGATCCTGTGAATATAAATCTGCAAAACCAAAACTACTAGCTGCCCGTGCAAAAAATGAGGGCACCCATAGTTTAGGTTAAAACAATAAACTCCAGGTCAGCCATTTGACTGGTATGAGAACTCAAACAGTTATTAATCTTTATTTTAAAGTTAGGTAAATCAAGGGACCACGCCGTATAACACGGAATGGGTTTTTACCCCAAGAATACCGTGCATAAACAAACAGCGCAATGCTAAATAAAGAACAATGAAGCTGTTATAAGACCCAGGTCACATCACACAATGCAACGCAAGCCGGAGGATAGGGTTTTACCTTATAACAGCCAAAGAATGCTTGATACGTTTAAAACAGATTATTTTGATAGTACTATAAGTGTACAGTGTCAAAAACAATTTCAATCACAAGTATCAATCATAGACGGCATGAGTGCCCCATCCCACTATGTCGCCATACTAGGCTCTACAATTTAAAACAGCAAAACTGTATTGGAAATTGGGTTTCCTTCTGTGAACCGAGGCAAAAGATAGTCCTCTACCGATTCGAGACTGTCTAGCCCGAGCCTCAGGAACAGCCGCAACTGCCCCTTGGATCGTCAGGACCGGTCCACGTATGTGGATTATTATTCCTGAACACTGCGTTTCCCCTCCCTTTGGGGCGTAAATGAGCCAACGAATGACTCCATCGGTTCGAGAACGATCGATATATCCGAGGCGCCTCCAATTCCAACAACCACATGAGTCAAACTCGTCAGCCAGTTCAAGCACTGACGCCACTCCTAGCTAGAAAGAAACACATGCTCTCCCTGATGTCCTCTCCAGTTTTTGGTTCACACCTGGGTGTGAGGCTCGCGAATTAATGCTACACAAAGCGATGCCACAAAGGTCGTGCTTTGATCATCAACCACAAGAATCTGCTTTTCAGCAAAAGCCTTGATCATTTGCATCTTAGCATGCCACACAGGAAAACCACTCCATGCAACCGATATTCATCAATCACATAGAATGATATCCTATGTCAGACACACAGTCCATTTACAAGTATGTTCTGGGTCTGAACGAAACCGGAGGCACCTTGTACCTCGCATATCCATCGATCTCCAAATACGTATGGACGATCACAAATTGATTCCCTACTCTTGGGGTGTACAGCCCAATCAAAATCATTAGTAATCACCCAAACGATGTGAAGACCTCTGGTCTTCAACCACCGCCTTCATCTTCGACATAATGTCGTATCAGCTATTCAGAATGGGATAAACCCGGTCTTTCTGAATAACTCGCGTATATTATAAACAAGTGCTACACAAACACAACATACGCCTCATTCCAATTCAGAATATTATTTTATTCAAATATTCACACTTCTAGGGAAAGGTTCCCATAAATTTTATCAAAGATAAACTCTTTCAAATTTATTCTTTAACCTTCCCATCAGTCTTTAACCGTAAATTAGTAAGAGAACAATTCCCCAAGCATTAACCCCGAAGGCCGAAACCAACATCAGATCAATACCCAGGAAACCATTCGACTTATCTAACCTCCAGTTAGTTTCTAATTTTCTTATCTCCGTTGCGTTTAAGAACAGTATTATTAAAGATATCATTCACGACAAACCCAAAATCTCATTCAATTGTTAATCGGGTTAAAGAACAAGTGTTATTTACAACACTGTTCACGATAAACCCAAAAATCACATTCCATTGTTAGTGGAATCTTCACGGAAAACTGATCAATATATAATCGATATCAATTTCTGTATCCAACCAATAATATGAATGGAATAACGGCAAAGCCTTTTAAATTCCATATATAGTACCGGTCTTCCTCCACAGAAGCTCACTTCGATTATTACCAAATCGAATTCCATTCCATTCCAATTCATATATTGGAAAACTTTACTTTGGGAAATTTCCATTAAATCTAAATAAAAAGATTTATAAATTCCAAGTCACATTTCAGTGTTAATCGGGTTAAAGAACGAATGTCGTTTAAAACATAGTTCACGATAAATCCAATTTACATTCCATTAGTCTCTAACTGTAAATTAGTAAGAGAACAATTCCCTAAGTATTAACCCCGAAGGCCGAAACCAACTTCAGATCAATACCCAGAAAATCATTCAACTTAGCTAATCTCCAGTTAGTTTTCTAATCTTCTTAACTCCATTGGGTCTAAGAACAGTATTATTAAAGATACCATTCACGACAACCCAAAATCACATTCGATATTAAATACAAGGCTCTGAATAGAAAATATATCGACTTAAATTCAATATCAAATTCTGAAACCAACAAATATCGTATGGGAAATAACGATATAAATATATCTTTCAAATTTCCATAACCATATCTGTATAATCACGAAATCCAACATCGAAATATTCCGAAGGTGATTTTGATTCAAATCCATTCCAATTCATATATTGGGAATACTGGTTACTTTTGAAACCACTTCAAATCTAATTTATTTATTCAAAAATATTGGATTATAATTCTAATTCAAAACTAGTTCATTTCGATAAAAATATATTTTTATCTTTTCAAATATGAGATTTTTCACCTCAATTCTTTCTAAATCATTTATTGTGATTTTACAAAAATTATTAATATTTTTAATAATTTTATCAAGGCCCGTACAGTCAATTTCCAATAACGGTCGTCGAACTGCACTTACAACGACCTTTTCCAAATTTGATTTGGACATAATTCCAAATCCAACCGTTAGATTTCAAATTTCTAATATTCGTTGGAAAGCTCTTTTCGATACGAACCCAACGGTCCCGGTTTCAGGAGAATCCGACAGTCGGATCTCCTGTAACGTCCATACGAAGTCAATGGTTGAAATTCGCGAATTACCGCAGCGCGGAGCGTTCTATTCAGGCCATTTATTATATATAATAAATATATTATATTTATTTTGTCGATTTCAATTCTAAACGTATTTTATAAATCGTTTTAAATTCGTTTTCAAAACGGTTTCAACTTCATATTCAATTTTAAATCAAAATTGAATATTCCATATCATTAACATATAAATGATAATATTTTCAAACATCATATTTTGAAATCACTTCTTTTCAATATTCATTATAAAAACGAATATAATCGATATAAATATCGTTCGCGTCTAAATGGCGCAAATCTAATCAACATGGCTTTATATATTTCAATAACTTCGTTATTCTATTCAACAAATGAATATTTTCCTCAACACATGAATATATATTTTATTTCAAAACATGAATATATATTTTATTTCAACATATGAGTATATATTTTATTTCAACACATGAATATGTATTTTAAAATATTCTTGATTTTCTAAATTGGAATAAGGCCCAATCAAATACCATATAATGTTACTTGTATGGATTCCGTACAACACATGTACATAACGACTATGATAAACTATCAACCATCATCCAAAGTGTAATTTACAACTGTATAAGCATTAAATATAAATATTTAACGCCTACTACAGTCTGTCAACCTATCGATTGACATACAACTAAACAGTTGGGATTAGTGTACGTCAAATATCATCCTAACACCCGTGTGGGGTTTCAAACAACAAACACTGATTTTTATTTGCGCAGTTGGGCGATGTGTAAAATTTATCGTCCCAATCCATATCAGTCAAATCGGTGTGAATAAACAAATCGTTCAATTTGTAAATGAATATTTATTTTATTTCAACACATGAAAATATTTTTTATTTCAACACATGAATATATATTTTATTTCCACATCAAAATCAATTTTCACTCAAACAAATCAATTCACACACACAACAAACAATTCATCCATGGTCTGTGGACGACGGGTGTCAGGTGCTGCTAAGCACCGTCTGCATCCTAGTATATATTTTAACTAGAAAGTAAAATAAAAGTGAGGAGTTCTCACCGAGGGTTCCACTCCTCCTGTTTTATTTCTGAATTTCTGAACATTTGGATTTGCCCGTACTTCCAACATAATCTTTGTCACGCTGTTCACATTAAAAATCACATTCTTATTCCAACGCTATATGGATAAAAATTACATTTTTATATCATTATACATATAATAAAAATCAGATTTTTTATCTCGCTATATAAATAAAAATCATATTTTTATATTTCCTATTATATAAAAAAATCTATTTTTTATCTGGTACTCATATAAAAATCGAATTTTTATTTCGCTATAACATATATAATAATCGTATTTTTATATTCCCTATCTTATAAAAATCATATTTTTATAATTTCTACTATATAAAAATCATATTTTTATTTCCTACACTATATAAAAATTATATTTTTATATTCTCTAGTATATAAAAATCTCGTCTTTCTGAATATAAAAATTCAATCTTTTCGAATATAAAAAATCTCATCTTTATGAATATAAAAATCCAATCTTTTCCATTACTTCTTTTTGTAAAAAAAGGCTATAAATCTTTATATAATCGATTTTAAAACAATGCTTCATATTTTATATTTCAAACATTATATATATTATAATTTCAAATATTATAACTATAACAACTTATATAAAAATTTGAGATTTTAAAACCATATTATATATAATAATTTCAGATTTTAAAATTAGAACATAAATATTAAATTTTCATATTTTTGTTTAATTAAAAATCCTATCTTTTATTTTCAAAACCACATTCTAATTAACAAACTAATTAACTAAGTTAATTTTATTACCTTTCTCCTCTGTAAAACTGAAGCACGCCTGTCCCCTTGTTCTAGTGGGAAAAGAAAATAGACAACACTCTCATGTTGAAGCTCGAACCCCTCCTATCACCTCCTCAGGCCCTCGGAGATCGCGTCGTGCACGTGGTGGTAGCCGCGGTGATAGCGGCGAGATGGAGGTTAGGCGATCGGCGTCAGAGGGGTCTCGCCATGGTCTGCTGGCGGCGGAAATAGGAGATTGGGGTTTTCGTGAGGGGCGGTTTTAGTTAGAGCAGGTGGAGCAAGAGAATAGAGAGAGAAGAAAGAGGCGGCAGGGGTGATGAACGGCGGTCGGATTGTCGAGGAGGGCGTCGAGGTGGGTGGAGCGGCGGTCGTCGAAGTGGGGGGCTGATTTAGGTCATTGGGTTTTAATTTTAGAAAGAGGGGCAGGTTTTGACTGGGTAGGAGAAAAGGAGGGGTGTATTTATATTATATATTTTATTATTTTTATTTTATTTTCTTCTTTAAAAAGTAGGGTTTTTGTTCGAACTCCAAACGAGGCCCAACAACTGTCGCCCCTAGCTAATTTCCCCCATTTCGAACACAATGGGATATGTTTCGTAAGCCAGTTCGGCTGTAACGATCAGTTTCCATTGAATTTATAATATAAATCCTTATATGTTCAATTTAAACGCACATTTCAATTTACCGGGGCCACATACGGACTCTAAAAATTCTAGAAAAATAATTTCTAGTTTCGTATTGAAGATACGACCCTAACAAAACAAATTTCATCAAATTCTGAGACCGTTTGAAAAATGGCTATTTTCTGGTCGACCAAAATTGACTGAAACTGTTAGAACACGTTTAACTCCGCCATGCTCACATATTGATTCAAAAAATTATGAATTTTGAAACATAGCAATAATTTGACATCCCGTATCCAACAAAAGTGGTTTCAGTGAAAACAGAGGTAACTTGCAAAATTTCCATTTTTAAGGGCTTTATATATATTAAAATATATATAAATTCCATGACTTTTCTGAATTTTAAACCGGACATATCTTACACTCTATAACGTGAAATCTCAGTTTCTTACATCCGTTGGAAAGACATGATTAAAAAGATTCAAATATTTCTTGTTTCGTTCAATTCTGACTTATACTGAATTCTGTATATTCATTTGAAATTCGAAATTGAATTTTCAAACTACCGTGCCATTTCAGGCTCGTTATATAATTAAAATAAATTTATTCGTTTTCGCTTCGTCGAAAATAAATTTTCCGTCGTTATTATTTAAAGTAATCCATTTTAAATAATCAAATTTCATTAAATTCGCAAAAATACAAATTTTAAATTGGCTCAGAATTTCCGGGTTGTTACATTCTCCCCAACTTAAAATCTTTTCGTCCATGAAAAGGAACGAAGCTGAAAGTTGTTTAACTAACCAACTCAAGTTCCATTATTTTCTTTACGGCTAAAGTTCTTCAACTTTTCATTTTCTAAGAACATTCAAATTTTTGAAAATTTTGGCTAACACCCTAAATTTTTGAAAAATTTCGCCATAACCTCCTTTGTATCGGGAGCATCGAGATATTTCAAATAGCCTCCCATGGCCCTCACCAATTCAAAAGAAAAAGAAAAAGCCAAGCGGCTATCCAATCGGCTCATAAAATCATCATCACCCAAACAAAACAGTAAATGTTTACCTATTTGTTGGGCATACAATTTTATTTCTCTGCTCTAGCCTCCTTGTTATGACCTGTTCAATGTATATACATGTATATGCATGCAAATTTCAAGCAAATTTCAAAATAGTTCTAAATTTGGTTCCATTAGGCTAAATGGTTCAAAATTTTAATAAATCAAACAATAATCATGCAACGCAACCAGCAATCAATTAGTTGGATTATCGTTTCAAATTCATAACTTTGGTACATATATATACGGTAAATCATGTTTTTGGTGCCAAATCACAACAAATAATCCTATGTAAGTTTTGGTCCTCACACCAGTCTAATGGAAATATATAGATATCACACTTTCAATACTCGAATATAAATTCTGATGATGTACGTACTATAGCAATCATCAGAACCATCCCTGGGCGACTAGAATGTGATTCTATATTTATCTAGTATATTAAAACTTCAAATACATGTGGATCAGACATATACGCAAAATGTTTATATAATTGATTGTCCAAATCAATTTAAAATAAATATTCAGATACGAATAATAAAGTTTAAATTTTCAAAACAAAACTTGTTTTCGTTTTTATTTGAAAAATATACTCTTCACCCTCATTTTAGGATACTGCTGATCCCATCTCTAAATAGTAATTCTTATTGGATATTGCTAATCCAATCTCTGATGAATTCTTTCATTCGGTTCTAATGTGTCTTGTTCTCTAGCTCTGTAAACCAGAGCTCTGATACCAACTATAAGGACCCATAACTTCCCCGGTAAGGAAATCACGGATTACCTTGAGAACAACACACATCGGAATGCAAACAGAAGAACATTTCATTGTATATTACAACAATTTCATCAGAATACAAGTATAGACAAATATTATACATTTGATGAACATCATAGATATACAATTACAATGCAGCGGAAAATTAATACAAAACATAACTGAAAGAAATACACGGATACAGAGCTTTCCGAATATCACTTCAGCTATAAACCAAGATCCTACGAATATAAATCTGCAAAACCAAAACTACTAGCTGCCTGTGCGGAAAATAAGGGCACCCAGAGTTTAGGTTAAAACAATAAACTCCAGGTCAGTCATGTGACTGGTGTGAGAACACAATCAGTTATTAATCTTTATTTTAAAGTTAGGTAAATCAAGGGACCACGCCGTATAACACGGAACGGGTTTTTACCCCAAGAATACCAGTGCATAAACAAACAGCGCAACGCTAAATAAAGAACAATGAAGTTGTTATAAGACCCAGGTCCCATCACATAATGCAACGCAAGCCGAAGGATAGGGTTTTACCTTATAACAGCCAAAGAATGCTTGATACGTTTAAAACAGATTATTTTGATAGTACTATAAGTGTATAGTGTCAAAAACAATTTCAATCATAAGTATCAATCATAGACGGCAGGAGTGCCCCATCCCACTCTGTCGCCGTACTAGGCTCTACAATTTAAAACTGCAAAACTCTTATTGGAAATTGGGTTTCCTTCTGTGAACCGAGGCAAAAGATAGTCCTCTACAGATTCAAGGCTGTCTTGCCCGAGCCTCAGGAACAGCCTCAACTGCCCCTTGGATCGTCCGGACCGGTCCGCCGATGTGGATTATTATTCCTGAACACTGCGTTTCCCCGCCCTTTGGGGCGTAAATGAGCCAACGAATGACTCCATCGGTTCGAGAACGACCGATATATCCGAGGCGCCTCCAATTCCAACAACCACATTAGTCAAACTCATCAGCCAGTTCAAGCACTGACGCCACTCCTAGCTAGAAAGAAACGCATGCTCTCTCTGATGTCCTCTCCAGATTTTGGTTCACACCGGGGTCTGAGGCTCGCGAATTAATGCTACACAAAGCGATGCCACAAAGGTCGTGCTTTGATCATCAACCACAAGAATCTGCTTTTCAGCAAAAGCCTTGATCATTTGCATCTTAGCATGCCACACAGGAAAACCACTCCATGCAACCGATATTCATCAATCACATAGAATGATATCCTATGTCAGACACACAGTCCATTTACAAGTCTGTTCTGGGTCTGAACGAAACCGGAGGCACCTTGTACCTCGCATATCCATCGATCTCCAAATACGTCTGGACGATCATAAATTGATTCCCTACTCTTGGGGTGTACAGCCAATCAAGATCATTAGTAATCACCCAAACGATGTGAAGACCTCTAGTCTTCAACCACCGCCTTCATCTTCGACGTAATGTTGTATCAGCTATTCAAAATGGGATAAACCGGGTCTTTCTGAATAACTCGCGTATATTATAAACAAGTGCTACACAAACACAACATACGCCTCATTCCAATTCAGAATATTATTTTATTCAAATAGTCACACTTCTAGGGAAAGGTTCCCATAAATTTTATCAAAGATAAACTCTTTTAAATTTATTCTTTAATCTTCCCATCAGTCTTTAACCGTAAATTACTAAGAGAACAATTCCCTAAGCATTAACCCCGAAGGCCGAAACCAACATCAGATCAATACCCAGGAAACCATTCAACTTATCTAACCTCTAGTTAGTTTCTAATTTTCTTATCTCCACTGGGTTTAAGAACAGTATTATTAAATATATCATTCACAACAAACCCAAAATCTCATTCAATTGTTAATCATGTTAAAGAACAAGTGTTATTTACAACACTGTTCATGATAAACCCAAAAAACACATTCCATTGTTAGTGGAATCTTCATGGAAAACCAATCAATATATAATCGATATCAATTTCTGTATCCAACCAATAATATGAATGGAATAACGGCAAAGCCTTTTAAATTCCATATATAGTACCGGTCTTCCTCCACAGAAGATCACTTCGATTATTACCAAATCGAATTCCATTCCATTCCAATTCATATATTGGAAAACTTTACTTTGGAAAATTTTCATTAAATCTAAATAAAAAGATTTATAAATTCCAAATCACATTTCACTGTTAATCGGGTTAAAGAACGAATGTCGCTTAAAACACAGTTCACAATAAACCCAATTCACATTCCATTAGTCTCTAACTGTAAATTAGTAAGAGAGCAATTCCATAAGTATTAACCTCGAAGGCCGAAACCAACATCAGATCAATACCCAGAAAATCATTCAACTTAGCTAATCTCCAGTTAGTTTTCTAATCTTCTTAACTCCATTGGGTCTAAGAACACTATTATTAAAGATACCATTCACGACAACCCAAAATCACATTTGATATTAAATACAAGGCTCTGAATAGAAAATATATCGGCTTATATTCAATATCAAATTCTGAAACCAACAAATATCTTATGGGAAATAACGATATAAATATATCTTTCAAATTTACATAACCATATTTGTATAATCACGAAATCCAACATCGAAATATTCCGAAGGTGATTTCGATTCAAATCCATTCCAATTCATATATTGGAAATTCTGGTTACTTTTGAAACTACTTCAAATCCAATTTATTTATTCAAAAATATTGGATTATAATTCTAGTTCAAAACTATTTCATTTCAATAAAAATATATTTTTATCTTTTCAAATATGAGATTTTTCACCTCAATTCTTTCTAAATCATTTATTGTGATTTTGCACAAATTATTAATATTTTTAATAATTTTATCAAGGCCCGTACAGTCGATTCCCAATAACGGTCGTCGAACTGCACTTACAGCGACTTTTCCAAATTTGATTTGGACATAATTCCAAATCCAACTGTTAGATTTCAAATTTCTAGTATTCGTTGGAAATCTCTTTTTGATACGAGCCCAATGGTCCCAGTTTCAGGAGAATCCGACGGTGGGATCTCCCATAATATCCATACGAAGTCAGTGGTTGAAATTCACGAACTGCCGCAGCGCGGCGCGTTCTATTCAGGCCATTTATTGTATATATTATATATATTTCTTCGATTTCAATTCTAAACGTATTTTATAAATCATTTTAAATTCGTTTTCAAAATGGTTTCAACTTCATATTCAATTTTAAATCAAAATTGAATATTCCATATCATTAACATATAAATGATAATATTTTCAAACTTCAAATTTTGAAATCACTTCCTTTTCAATATTCATTATAAAAACGAATATAATCGATATAATTATCGTTCGCGTCCAAATGGCGCAAATCTAATCAACACGGCTTTATATATTTCAATAACTTCGTTATTCTATTCAACAAATGAATATTTTCCTTAACACATGAATATATATTTTATTTCAACACATGAATATATATTTTATTTCAACAAGTGAATATATGTTTTATTTCAACACATGAATATATATTTTGAAATATTCTTTATTTTCTAAATTGGAATGAGGCCCAATCAAATACCATATAATGTTACTTATATGGATTCCATACAACACATGTATATAACGACTATGATAAACTGTCAACCATCATCCAAAGTGTAATTTACAACTGTATAAGCATTTAATATAAATATTTAATGCCTACTACAGTCTGTCAACCATCGATTGACATACAACTAAACAGTTGGGATTAGTGTACGTTAAATATCATCCCAACACCCATGTGGGGTTCCAAAAAACAATCACTGATTTTTATTCGTGCAGTTGGGCAATGTGTAAAATTTATCGTCCTAATCCATATCATTCAAATCGGTGTACATAAACAAATCGTTCGATTTGTAAATGAATATTTATTTTATTTCAACACATGAATATATATTTTATTTCAACACATGAATATATATTTTATTTCCACATCAAAATCAAATTTTACACAAACAAATCAATTCACACACACAACAAACAAGTCGTCCATGGTCTATGGACAACGGGTGTCAGGTGCTGCTAAGCACCGTCTGCATCCTAGTATATATTTTAACTAGAAAGTAAAATAAAAGTGAGGAGCTCTCACAGAGGGTTCCACTCCTCCTATTTTATTTCAACATAATCATTGTCAAGCTGTTCACATTAAAAATCACATTCTTATTACAATGCTATATGGATAAAAATCACATTTTTATATCATTGTACATATAATAAAAATCAGAATTTTATCTCGCTATATATATAAAAATCATATTTTTATATTTCCTATAATATAAAAAAAAATCTATTTTTAATCTAGTACTCATATAAAAATCGAATTTTTATTTCGCTATAACATATATAAAAATCATATTTTTATATTCCCTATCTTATAAAAATCATATTTTTATAATTTCTACTATATAAAAATCATATTTTTATTTCCTACACTATATAAAAATTATATTTTTATATTCTCTAGTATACAAAAATCTAGTCTTTCTGAATGTAAAAATTCAATTTTTTCGAATATAAAAAATCTCGTCTTTACGAATATAAAAATCCAATCTTTTCCATTACTTCTTTTTGTAAAAACAAGGCTATAAATTTTTATAAAATCGATTTTAAAACAATGCTTCATATTTTATATTTCAAACATTATATATATTATAATTTCAAATATTATAACTATAACAACTTATATAAAAATTTGAGATTTTAAAACCATAATATATATAATAATTTCAGATTTTAAAACTAGAACATAAATATTAAATTTTTAGATTTTTGTTTAATTAAAAATCCTATCTTTTATTTTCAAAACCACCTTCTAATTAACAAACTAGTTAACTAAGTTAATTTTATTAGCTTTCTCCTCTGTAAAACTGAAGCGCGCCTATCCCCTTGTTCTAGTGGGAAAATAAAATCGACAGCGCTCCCAAGTTGAAGTTTGAACCCCTCATATCACCTTCTCAGGCCCTCGGAGATCGCGTCGTGCACGTGGTGGTTAGTTGCGGTGATAGCGGCGAGGTGGAGGTTAGGCGGTCGGCGTCAGGGGGGTCTCGCCGTGGTCTGCTGGCGGCGAAAATAGGAGATTGGCGTTTTCGTGAGGGGCGGTTTTAGTTAGAGGAGGTGGAGCGAGAGAATAGAGAGGGAAGAAGGAGGCGACTGGGGTGATGAACGGCGGTCAGATTGTGGAGGAGGGCGTCGAGGTGGGTGGAGCGGCGGTCGTCGAAGTGGGGGGGCTGATTTAGGTCATCGGGTTTTAATTTTAGAAAGGGGGCGGGTTTTGACTGGGTAGGAGAAAAGGAGGGGTGTATTTATATTTATAAATTTTATTATTTTTATTTTATTTTCTTCTTTAAAAAGTAGGGTTTTTATTCGAACTCCAAACGAGACCCAATGACTATCGCCCCTAGCTAATTGCCCCCATTTCAAACACACTGGGATTTGTTTCGTAAGCCATTTTGTCTATTACGATCAGTTTCCGTTGAATTTAAAATATAAATCCTTATACATTCAATTTAAACGCATATTTCAATTTACCGGAGCCACATACGGACTCTAAAAATTCTAGAAAAATAATTTCTAGCTTCGTATTGTTGATAAGGTCCTAACAAATCTAATTTTGTCAAATTCTGAGACCGTTTGAAAAATGGCTATTTTCTGGTCGACCAAAATTTACTAAAACTATTCAAACACGTTTAACTCTGCCACGCTCACATATTGATTCAAAAAATTATGAATTTTGAAACATAGCAATAATTTGACATCCCGGATCCAACAAAAGTGGTTTCATCGAAAACAGAGGTCGTTTGCAAAATTTCCATTTTTAAGGGCTTTATATATATTAAAATATATATAAATTCCACAGCGACTTTTCTGAATTTTAAACTGGACATATCTTACACTCTATAAAGTGAAATCTCATTTTCTTACATACGTTGGAAAGATATGATTAAACAGATTCAAATATTTCTTGTTTTGTTCAATTCTTGCTTATATTGAATTCTGTATATTCATTTGATATTTGAAATCGAATTTTCAAACTACCGCGCCATTTCAGGCTCGTTATATAATTAAAATAAATTTATTCGTTTTCGCTTCGTCAAAATTAAATTTTCCGTCATTATTATTTAAAATCATCCATTTTAAATAATCAAATTTTATTAAATTCGCCAAAATAAAAAATTTAAATTAGCTCAGAATTTCCGAGTTGTTACAGTTTTAAAAAGAAAATTTTGTTGGGTGGATAAAACAAGTTGTAGAATTAAGAATAAAGTAGATGTTTGCACCTTATAATGAGTTACCGAACTAACTTTGTAGGTAGAAACAATGTAAACCTGATTAAGGAATAGTTATCCTTGTCTACTCCAGTTTTTTTGTGATTTGAAAAAAAATGTTTTGCATTTTAATGTTGTGACGTGTTTGTATGGTTTGGCAAAAGTAAGTTTTGGTGAAGAAAATAAGGTTTTAGCACTTCTAATTTTTAAAGGAAAATGTAATTAAAAAAAGGGCCAAACCGTGTATTAGAAAGAATGGAGTAGGTAAGGTTTAGTGCCTAGGGGAAATGGGAAAAGTTTGAGGCTATGAAGTAAATAGCAAGGATTATCGTGGAATAATATGGGATGATAAAGGGTTGAGATAAGAAATTAAAGAATTGGAATCTAACTGGAGATTGGTTGAGTTGAGTGATTCTCTGAGTGTTAATCTAATGTTGATTTCGGTCTTTGGGGTTTAGCGAGTTATTCTCTCACCAATTTACGGTCAGGGATTAGCTAATGTTGAACTAATGGAGAATTCCCATAGAATGCATAACCATTGTCAAGCCTAGTATTATTGCTTGAAAAAAAATATAGGCTAGAAATATACAGTAGGGACTAGTAGTAACTACTAGGTAGTGAAGGGCAAATAAGTGTCTAGATCCTGTTGTTTGGACTTTTATTTGTCGGTGGTCACATAGTCCTGAGGTTCTTGACCCTTAGTAGTAGCTGTGTAGGATGTTTGTTTTCCTGTTTTAGTTGAAAGATGGAAGAATTATTTGAAAAATAAACTTAGATCATTGGATTAAGTTGAATAAGCTAAGTAGGGAAAATAGTATAACTAAAAAGGAAAACAATAAAATCAGTAAAGCAACAAATATGATTGAAACACCCCACCTCCGTTAGGGTCACTCTCAAAGGGAATGCCCTAATTTTGGTGGAGGTTTATAAGTATAAGTCACAGATATACAAGACAGATATAAGAACACATATTTGTAAACAGCGGAAAAACAACAAACTTTATTTCATAAAGTCAAATACGTGTTACAACAACATCCTTTCCAAAAACATAACATAACACTTTCATAATCTGTCTTGATTACATCTTTTAAAGAAGCATAAATAAAACATAGATAAACTGCAAAAGCCCCATAGTGGATTGTCCAAAGCCATAGTTCAAAACAGGAAAGTCCAAGCAATACATTTCTCTTCTTCAAGCTGGATGTTAAGGCTGGTCAAGCTGCAGTGTTTCCTCCCTGTGGACCTGGGGGGGGGGAGGGGGGGAAACGGAAGAAAAGAAGACGAAAGAAAAGCAGAGTCAGACATAAAGCCTGAGTAAGTCTAGTACTATTTTGTCTATGAATAAAGAACTGGGTATGATAAGTATAAATAAGAAGTGGGCAAGCACTATAAACTTGGTTAAGTTGTCTAGGTTCGAATATACTATCGTACCCCATGTTAATCTCTGAACCCATATAAACTAGTTTCCCAACTGGCACCCCATAATCAGGGTGATGTGATCCGTTCTACGATGATCGGCTCCTACTCGCATAGTTCATGTGTCTTACGGCCCCCGATGTCGTAGTTACCTATGCTGGTCCCACCATGGGGTGTATCAAGTCCCATAGTGGCGGCCCGACACAACCTTGGAGTGCACAGGTATGCTACTGGTGTCCAGTGCCTTATTTTTCTGCGCCGGAGTGTGTGCACGCCCGCACCCCGTTAGAACCTACACTGCTACACCACCGCCGTCGATTTGACCTCTTACAATCAGCCCAGTAATCGTGCCCCACCCTGCCTAGTTTCAGGGTATCCTGATACACCTTCTAGGGTTACTGCTGAAAAGGGTCCCCCGTTACTAGGTTTTCTATCTCTAGCCAACATGCTAAGTTGGTTAAGTGTTTTCTAACCTAACCCCCACCAGTCCGTTTAGTTTAGCATGTTCCATTTTGATTAAGTTTTTAGTTCACTTAATCCTAACAATCCTGACTCAGCCTTAATTGTCTTATTAAGGCCCTGACCTCTCACATTAGACAGGTATTGTTGTGGCTGCCTGTTGCCGGTTGGTTCCGGGCAGTCTTACGCCACAACTCAGTCTAACCTCGGGTCCTTACTGGGCTCCATGTTTAACCTCCCACATTGGATAGGTATTGTTGTGTCTACTGGACAGCCGGGCGGTTCCGGGCAGGTTTACATCACAACTCAATCCAACCTCGGGTTAAACACATCGTATTTTCTACATTTACATGTTTTGTCTTTCTTCTTTATTTTCTTATATGTAAATATTTGCGGCCAATTAAGTTAATGGTGTAAAGGTTACACCAATCATGGGCCCAACCCATACTTGAATTTGGGCCCTTCTATTTTATATTTCCATTCATTAGTAATTTTAACCCAACGTTATTTTCCCCCGTTTTACACGTCCGTTTATTATATACATATGTTGGGCTTAGCCTTTTAAAGCCCAACTTAGCCATGCGAAAGGGGAGGCTTAAAGCGTGATTACATACACAAAGAGGGGAAGGTGAGCGCATGAACTTGCAATATGTCGTTGGAAATACAAAATAGAAACGGGTGTACTTGCATAGTAGTGACATATACTTTGGCCATAAAGCATAGGTGACATGAATCAAAGCATGTGAACTTGTAGTTGAGATAAGAATCTAAATTGGGTATCATTATTGACACATAGTCATAACTACAACATGAACCTATACTTTTATTTAGTCATAATGTCAAACATAAGCATGGCATAAATATTTCTAACATAAGCATGGCATAATGTCAAACATAAGCATGGCATAATGTCAAACATAAGCATGGCCTAAGTATAGTTAAATTTGTTCACATAACTATGGCATAAATATTTCTAACATGAAATCATGGTTCTTACTTTAGTCATGTAAACTTGTAAAAAGGGATTTTGAATCTAACCTAGCTATGGACCACATATGTCATCATATGATTCTTGTAAACAATATAGACTTTTAATTATGCCAAATATCATTCATAGCCTAGCCATATTCATAAGTTTGCAAATAGGTTTTCTAGTACAAAAGCATGGCTTAATACATGATGCCCAATTTTCAACATAATTTCATATGGATTATGATAACCCAAACCTATTCCAATTACTTCATAAAAATGACATTTGTATAAAAATACACATTATGATGGCATAGTAGCAAAGCCCCAAACTTGCATGAATTTAAATCAACTACATACATGTAGCTTCAACATGGATTACATAATTTGCGAAATATTCCAAACGTATACTTGCATAGAACTACCGCATGTAGTTCTTTATAATTGAATAACATAATTCAAGAATATCCAAACGTATATAATATTTCAAATTGATAAGAACGCACAAATATGAATTACTTTATTGCCACAATTCAAGCATACAAACCAACACAATTATTTGTTGATACCAAAGTAATACTCTACTTACAATCGTTGCGGCGAATTCTCTAATTTAGGAATTTAGAGATGCGACTCCTTATGACGTAGGCGTTGATTTGCTTTGTTTGAATTGCTTTAGGCTTTAGAATTTTCCTCCTAATCCTCTCTCTCCAATTGGCGGCTACTCTTAGTCGTTCCTCAGCAACATGGCGGCTTTGTTCTTATTTTTGAATGAATAGATTAGGGTTAGTCTAGGGTTGTTTATATAGAGGTTATAAACTGATTAGGACCATTGATGTTGCTTGGATTGATTATAGCCATTCATTCGCAAGAGAGACCAATTAGAGCCTGCCACCTAGCCCTAATGACAAAGCAAGCTTCTGAAAATCGGCCAAACACAGACCTGGCCAGCCAGGGCTAGACCAAACCTGGCCAGCAGGTCATTTTTGACCTGGGCGCACTTGGCAGGTGCGCCAGGTCAAAAATGTACTGGCGCACTTCACAAGTGCGCCAGTTCATTTTTGTTCTGGCGCACTTCCCAAGTGCGCCAGTGCATTCTGACCCTTCTCCGGTTTTTCGCCCAACTTTGTTCGTCCATATCTTCTTCATACGATATCCGTTTTTCGAAAACTCGGACTCTATTTCGCGTATTTTTCCGAGACGAACGCAATGGCGTATCCCGTTTCCCTTATTTCTTTGATTTGAAATTAATTATACTTTAATTTGTTAATTTCACAGTTATAGAATTTGCGGGGTGTTACATTCTCCCCCACTTAAAAGGATTTCGTCCCCGAAATCTTCAAGTTAGGAGGAATGTATATCCTAACATCCAATCATCCATCTACTCATCCATCAAACACGAGCATCCATTGTCCTTAAAAGACTTCTAATGCTTCATGATCATATGCGAAGTGTGTGTGTACATGTACTTATCTAATGCAAAATCAGGCGGTCTACTGATTCAGTTGACCTCCTTAATGTGAATTATGTAAGTGCCATGAATCCATTATGTATGCAAATTTTCCTATTCATGATTCTACATGAGTGCACAATCATTCAATACAAATGCAGCATCCACATGACAACACATTAAAGTTCAATCATATACGAATGCAAACATATATGCATATGCAATATGAAGTGACTGAGCCGATCTAAAACCTAGATTGTGTGTGTATATGCAACCACGAGCAACCACTAGCAATCACTTGCAACCACTTGCAACCATCATCCATAACATGTTTCAATTACATGTTTTCATCCAAAGGGGTTTCTACCTAAAAGATAAGGTCGAGGAAATATACCTAAAAAGATAGATAAAAGCGCAACTTAAGGAAAAAGGAAAGATCAAGGATGTACCCTCGAACAAAAAAGGGTAGGCAGTGCGTATTCTAGCTTCAGTTTCCCAAGTCGCGTCTCCCTCGGCGTCGCTCCACTGAACTTTGACGAGCTTGACTTCGTGGTTGCGTAGCTTCTTCACTTCCGTTCCTAATATGCGGGTTGGAACTTTTCTTATGGTTGCTTCGCGTTCCACCTCTGCTTCTTCTAGGATATTTGGCTCTACCACTTCAGCAGACTCATGTAGACATTTTCGGAGATGTGAAACGTGAAAGATGTTGTGAACTCCGGCCAATTTTTCGGGTAGCTCTAATCTATAGGACATTTTCCCAATTTTCTCGATGATAGGGAATGGCCCTACGAACCTTGGTGCTAGCTTTCCTGTGGTTCCAAAACGAACAACGTTCCTTAGCGGTGATACCTTGAGAAAAACTCTGTCTCCAACCTCAAATTCAAGGTCGGTCCTTCTCTTGTCGGCGTAGGACTTTTGTCTGTCTTGGGCCGTCTTCATCCTTCTTCGTATTAAGTCTACTTTCTCTGAAGTCTCTCGGATCATATCCGGTCCAAGTATGAGCTTATCAGTAGACTCCCACCAACAAGTGGGCGATCGGCACGGTCTTCCATATAAAGCTTCGAAGGGCGCCATTCCGATGGTTGCTTGATAGCTGTTGTTGTAGGCAAATTCCACCAAAGGAAGGTGGTCTTCCCAAGTCCCTCCGAAGTCAAGGACGCACAGTCTTAAAAGGTCTTCCAAAACTCTGTTCACTCTCTCTGTTTGGCCGTCGGTTTGGGAATGATAGGCTGTGCTCAAGCATAACTGCGTTCCTACTGCTTCTTGGAGACTCCGCCAAAACTCACTGGTGAAGATGGGGTCTCGGTCACTAACAATGCTAGATGGTATTCCATGGAGTCGAACGATTTCCTTAAGGTAAAGTGATGCTAGGGATGAGGCAGTTCTTTTACTTTTGACAGGTAAAAAGTGGGCGCTTTTTGTAAGCCTATCCACTATTACCCAAATGCTAGTGTTGCCTCTCCTAGACCTAGGCAGCCCATCGATGAAGTCCATTGAGATGCTATCCCACTTCCACTGCGGGACCTCCAGAGGATGTAGCAGTCCGCCAGGCTTTTTCTGTTCCGCCTTAACCTGTTGGCACACCATACACTTAGAAACGAATTCTGCCACGTCCTTTTTCATGCCGTTCCAGAAGAAAGTCCTTTTTATGTCTTTGTACATTTTATCTCCGCCTGGGTGTATCGTCATCTTGGAGTGATGTGCTTCCTCGAGAACCTTCTTTATTAAATCTTTTGTCTGTGGGACGCATAGTCTTCCGTCTCGCCTTAGCAAACCCTTATCGTCGATGGAGTATCTGTTGAGGTGACTTGAAGTCTCACCCCTAATTAGCTTATCAATTATTTCCACAAGCTGAGGGTCTTCTCGTTGTGCTGTCCCTACTGAATCCACTAAAGTTGGGCACACTTCGAGAGATGCTAGCAAGCCTGGTACGAAATCGGAGGAAGGCCTAAAGTCGAAGATGGCTATAAACTCTAGGCTTTGTCTTTCAACAAACAACAGGCTTAGGGTCAATTTCTTTCGGCTCAACGCGTCTGCCACTATGTTGCCATTGCCCGGAGTGTAGGAGATTTCGAAATCGTACGAGGCAAGAAACTCCATCCAACTTTGTTGCCTCAAGTTAAGATCCTTCTGCGAGAAAAGATATTTCAACGATTTATGGTCAGTGTAAAGTTCGAACTTCTCACCTAGGAGATAGTGTCGCCAAGACTTGAGTGCAAAGACGATGGCGGCTAACTCAAGATCGTGGGTTGGGTAGTTCTTTTCGTGCACCTTCAACTGCCTCCCGCCATAAGCTACTACCCTTCCTTCTTGCATTAAGACGGCGCCTAGCCCTGTCCCACATGCATCCGTATAAACAGTGAACATCTTGCTCCCATCTGGCAGCGTCAAAACTGGGGCTGTAGTAAGAGCCCTTTTTAGTCGTTGGAAAGCAAACTCGCAATCCAAGTCCCAATTGAACACTAGATTCTTCTTAGTCAATTTCGTGAGCGGAGATGAGATTTTCGCAAAATCCCTTATGAATTTTCGATAGAAACCTGCTAGTCCTAGAAAGCTTCGGACCTCAGTTGCATTCCTTGGTGTCTTCCAATCCTGTACCGCCACTACATTAGCAGGGTCCACTGCTAACCCTTGTTTGGATACTATGTGCCCAAGGAACCTCACCTCTTCTCTCCAAAAGTGGCATTTGGAGAATTTGGCTTTTAGTTGATGGACTCGCAAAGTTTCCATGATTGCCCTTAAGTGCTGAGCATGTTCCTCTTCACTCTTTGAGAAGATAAGGATATCATCTACGAAGACTACTACGAATTCGTTGAGGAAATCTCTAAATACCCTACTCATCAGGTCCACGAAGTAAGCAGGTGCATTTGTCAAGCCGAAAGGCATGACAAGCCATTCAAAGAAGCCGTCTGGGGTTCTGAACGCCGTTTTATCGATGCTATCTTCAGCCACCCTTAGCTGATGAAAACCGGTTGCTAAATCGAGTTGGGAGAAAACAGACGCTCCTACAAGCTGGTCAAACAAATCGTCAATTCTAGGGAGAGGGTGCCTATTCTTTTTCGTTAGCTTGTTGAGCTCCCTATAGTCAACACATAGACGGAGTGATCCATCCGCCTTTGTAGCGAACACCACTGGAGCGCCCCATTCTGAAATGCTCCTCCTAATGAACCCCTTTTCTAGAAGCTCTTTAATCTGTTTACTGAGCTCTTTCCTTTCCCGTGGAGCCATGTGTCTAACGGGCAACGCAACGGGCTTTGCATTATCTACAAGATATATGCGGAAGTCTATTTCCCGCTTCGGAAGCAAGCCCTTCACCTCTTCGAAGACATCCGGATATTCCCGGACCACTCTAACTGATTGCAAATTTTCAACAGAGGCATCTAGCGATTCAAGATAACTAAGCATAACCGCATACGAGGGATTACAAGAAATTTCCAAAGTATTACCGAGCTGGGTTAGGAGCCTAACAACCCTTTTCTCACAATCAAGGATGGCCCCATTACTGGATAGCCAATCCATACCCAAAATCAAACCATAACCCGAAAAGCCCAAAACAAAGGCACTACATTGAAATTCTACACTTAGAATAGAAATTTTCAATCCCACACAGATCATAGACAAATGAGCTGGGCCCCCAATTGGGTTTGAAACAATTAAGGGGTCCTCTACCATACTAGTTTTTAGGTGCAGAGATTCTACTAAAGCAGACGAGATAAAGGAGTGTGATGCGCCAGAATCAAATAAAGTGCGAACGGGGTGATCATAAAGATAAACTACACTTTCTACAGAAGTATTTATACCTCGCTGTTGCAGAGGTGGCGCTTCCAGCACATGAACCTGTGCCCCTGGGGTGGATCCAGCCCTCTGCCCCTGTCCTCGTTTCTTTGGGCAGTCCTTCGCCCTGTGGCCCGTCTCACCGCAAGAAAAGCACCCACCATTCTCCTTGGCCTTCTTTTTCCGACAGTCCTTTACTAAGTGCCCCACTTTGCCACAGAAATTGCACTTCCTCTTCTCTTTGTTGCCTTTCCCGCCCTTCTTAAAGTCTGTCTTCTTAAGCTGCAAACCCTCTTTCTTCCCTTGAGAGCTTTCTGCCTTTGTCTCCTTCTTGCCCTTATCCTCTTCATTCAGCAATGCCATTTGCACCAATCTTTCATACGTGGCTCCCATGGGTATATGGGTCATGGCCAAACTGTGTAATGGCTCATTCAACCCTTTGACGAAACGGAGAGCCTTCTTGTGCGGGGTATTGACTAGGTCCAGCCCAAACCTAGCCAGCTCATCGAACTGATTCACATATTCTCTGACAGTCTTGTCCCCTTGTTTAAGAAATAAGAATTTTTCCAACTGCAAACTTCTTTCCGCATCTGAGAGAAACTTAGTCTCAAACCTTGCCCTAAAGTCCTCCCATGTCTCCACTGGTCTTTCAGCATTAGTGACTTCCCACCAGTAGGAAGCCTCGCCCTTCAATAGCCATACTGCCAGCTGTACTTTTTGTCTATCTTCTACCTCAAAGATGATGAATAGGTCCTCCGTTTCTTTCAGCCAATTTCTAGCTGCCACGAAGGACTCAGTTCCATGGAAATCCCTTCCTCCCATAGCTTTAAAATCTTTACATATCATAGCAAAAGTGTTTCCCCGAGGAGGAGGTGGAGGAAAAGGTGCCGCTGCGGCTGGATGATTTCCTTCAGCTGGGGGAGGAGGAATGGTAGGACCTGGCTGAGTGGCCCTTGCTTCCAAGAACCGTCTAAACCAACCAGGTATTGGCACCCCTTCCGGCAAGTTAAGATCTTCGGACATGGTGAAAAAAGGATAGATTCAAAACGAAGGATAAGAGATAGTACCTATGGCTTTGGGGAGTGGACTTTGCCTTTTTTTTTTTTTGAAATAAAATAATATTTTTCTTTTATAAATGCTTCTTTAAATTTCCTTTTTGAAAATAATTTTCAAAAACTTTTTATCTTATCTGGTAAACCTATGCTCTGATACCAAGTGAAACACCCCACCTCCGTTTGGGTCACTCTCAAAGGGAATGCCCTAATTTTGGTGGAGGTTTATAAGTATAAGTCACAGATATACAAGACAGATATAAGAACACATATTTGTAAACAGCGGAAAAACAACAAACTTTATTTCATAAAGTCAAATACATGTTACAACAACATCCTTTCCAAAAACATAACATAACACTTTCATAATCTGTCTTGATTACATCTTTTAAAGAAGCATAAATAAAACATAGATAAACTGCAAAAGCCCCATAGTGGATTGTCCAAAGCCATAGTTCAAAACAGGAAAGTCCAAGCAATACATTTCTCTTCTTCAAGCTGGATGTTAAGGCTGGTCAAGCTGCAGTGTTTCCTCCCTGTGGACCTGGGGGGGGGAAACGGAAGAAAAGAAGATGAAAGAAAAGCAGAGTCAGACATAAAGACTGAGTAAGTCTAGTACTATTTTGTCTATGAATAAAGAACTGGGTATGATAAGTATAAACAAGAAGTGGGCAAGCACTATAAACTTGGTTAAGTTGTCTAGGGTCGAATATACTATCGTACCCCATGTTAATCTCTAAACCCATATAAACTAGTTTCCCAACTGGCACCCCATAATCAGGGTGATGTGATCCGTTCTACGATGATCGGCTCCTACTCGCATAGTTCATGTGTCTTACGGCCCCCGATGTCGTAGTTACCTATGCTGGTCCCACCATGGGGTGTATCAAGTCCCATAGTGGCGACACAACCTTGGAGTGCACAGGTATGCTACTGGTGTCCAGTGCCTTATTTTTCTGCGCCGGAGTGTGTGCACGCCCGCACCCCGTTAGAACCTACACTGCTACACCACCGCCGTCGATTTGACCTCTTACAATCAGCCCAGTAATCGTGCCCCACCCTGCCTAGTTTCAGGGTATCCTGATACACCTTCTAGGGTTACTGCTGAAAAGGGTCCCCAGTTACTAGGTTTTCTATCTCTAGCCAACATGCTAAGTTGGTTAAGTGTTTTCTAACCTAACCCCCACCAGTCCGTTTAGTTTAGCATGTTCCATTTTGATTAAGTTTTTAGTTCACTTAATCCTAACAATCCTGACTCAGCCTTAATTGTCTTATTAAGGCCCTGACCTCTCACATTAGACAGGTATTGTTGTGGCTGCCTGTTGCCGGTTGGTTCCGGGCAGTCTTACGCCACAACTCAGTCTAACCTCGGGTCCTTACTGGGCTCCATGTTTAACCTCCCACATTGGATAGGTATTGTTTTGACTACTGGACAGCCGGGCGGTTCCGGGCAGGTTTACATCACAACTCAATCCAACCTCGGGTTAAACACATCGTATTTTCTACATTTACATGTTTTGTCTTTCTTCTTTATTTTCTTATATGTAAATATTTGCGGCCAATTAAGTTAATGGTGTAAAGGTTACACCAATCATGGGCCCAACCCATACTTGAATTTGGGCCCTTCTATTTTATATTTCCATTCATTAGTAATTTTAACCCAACGTTATTTTCCCCCGTTTTACACGTCCGTTTATTATATATATATATGTTGGGCTTAGCCTTTTAAAGCCCAACTTAGCCTTGCGAAAGGGGAGGCTTAAAGCGTGATTGCATACACAAAGAGGGGAAGGTAAGCGCATGAACTTGCAATATGTCGTTGGAAATACAAAATAGAAACGGGTGTACTTGCATAGTAGTGACATATACTTTGGCCATAAAGCATAGGTGACATGAATCAAAGCATGTGAACTTGTAGTTGAGATAAGAATCTAAATTGGGTATCATTATTGACACATAGTCATAACTACAACATGAACCTATACTTTTATTTAGTCATAATGTCAAACATAAGCATGGCATAAATATTTCTAACATAAGCATGGCATAATGTCAAACATAAGCATGGCATAATGTCAAACATAAGCATGGCCTAAGTATAGTTAAATTTGTTCACATAACTATGGCATAAATATTTCTAACATGAAATCATGGTTCTTACTTTAGTCATGTAAACTTGCAAAAAGGGATTTTGAATCTAACCTAGCTATGGACCACATATGTCATCATATGATTCTTGTAAACAATATAGACTTTTAATTATGCCAAATATCATTCATAGCCTAGCCATATTCATAAGTTTGCAAATAGGTTTTCTAGTACAAAAGCATGGCTTAATACATGATGCCCAATTTTCAACATAATTTCATATGGATTATGATAACCCAAACCTATTCCAATTACTTCATAAAAATGACATTTGTATAAAAATACACATTATGATGGCATAGTAGCAAAGCCCCAAACTTGCATGAATTTAAATCAACTACATACATGTAGCTTCAACATGGATTACATAATTTGCGAAATATTCCAAACGTATACTTGCATAGAACTACCGCATGTAGTTCTTTATAATTGAATAACATAATTCAAGAATATCCAAACGTATATAATATTTCAAATTGATAAGAACGCACAAATATGAATTACTTTATTGCCATAATTCAAGCATACAAACCAACACAATTATTTGTTGATACCAAAGTAATACTCTACTTACAATCGTTGCGGCGAATTCTCTAATTTAGGAATTTAGAGATGCGACTCCTTATGACGTAGGCGTTGATTTGCTTTGTTTGAATTGCTTTAGGCTTTAGAATTTTCCTCCTAATCCTCTCTCTCCAATTGGCGGCTACTCTTAGTCGTTCCTCAGCAACATGGCGGCTTTGTTCTTATTTTTGAATGAATAGATTAGGGTTAGTCTAGGGTTGTTTATATAGAGGTTATAAACTGATTAGGACCATTGATGTTGCTTGGATTGATCGTAGCCATTCATTCGCAAGAGAGACCAATTAGAGCCTGCCACCTAGCCCTAATGACAAAGCAAGCTTCTGAAAATCGGCCAAACACAGACCTGGCCAGCCAGGGCTAGACCAGACCTGGCCAGCAGGTCATTTTTGACCTGGGCGCACTTGGCAGGTGCGCCAGGTCAAAAATGTACTGGCGCACTTCACAAGTGCGCTAGTTCATTTTTGTTCTGGCGCACTTCCCAAGTGCGCCAGTGCATTCTGACCCTTCTTCGGTTTTTCGCCCAACTTCGTTCGTCCATATCTTCTTCATACGATATCCGTTTTTCGAAAACTCGGACTCTATTTCGCGTATTTTTCCGAGACGAACGCAATGGCGTATCCCATTTCCCTTAGTTCTTTGATTTGAAATTAATTATACTTTAATTTGTTAATTTCACAGTTATAGAATTTGCGGGGTGTTACAATGATTGTTAAAGGAAACGGAATTCTAAGAAAAGAAAATAAGAATGAAATTTTTCCAAGATAAGTTGAAAAAGAAAAAGAAAGTTTTCTCGTGTAGGTTGTGCATGGATAAAAAAAGGGAATCTTTATATAGTAGTTACATAAAATCCATGTACAATTAGAAAAGGTACATAAAAGAAAAACGAAGAACGTGAGTTTTTCCGTTTTCCACCTTTTTGTAACATAAGAAATCAAATTTAGAAAATTAGATTTTTCTAAAAGTTCAAAATTTAAAGATGGTTGGTAGGATTTTGGTTGCAACAATTGGATGAACTACGCTCTTACTCAATAAGAGTACGGGAAAATTTGGATGAAAAAGTATTTTGATTTTCAAAATATTGCATTCATATAGAACTACCAGTACATTTAGGATGTGAGAATCATGTTTTAAAAGGATTTTTGAAAAACTTGCATACATATAGGAGGTACCGCTTGGGCATACATGTATTACTATGATGTATTGCACTTTTCACATGTGCACAATATTTGCAAAAATTGGATGCACACATGATTGATGAATATTATGCGAGGTATTATTTGATTTTACCCTCATCGAATTTCGGGGACGAAATTCCCTAAGGGTGGGAGAATGTAACACCCCGCATTTTTAAAGAAAATTAAAAATGTGCAAATATGTATAAGTAAATGCATGAACGTAAATAAAGGAAAAATAATGGTAATATATAATTTAAATAATTTCATACGTTGAAGAGAAGGAAAATTAACACAATAATAATACATGTAATAGAAGAAACAATAAAATAAAGAATACTTAATTTAATAATGGGAATTAAGTAAAACAGATGTTACCATTGCAATCGTCTCAGAATTCTGGTTCTGATGGACACCAAGTTTGCGTAAACGGATAACGTATGAAGAAGTTATGAGCAATAGGAATTTGTATACATATAAGATCCTTATATGTATATATATAAACTTTCCAGAAAGAAATGTTTGTGGATGGTTCAGATGGACCCTTTTTGTTTCGTCTTCTTTCTGTTCCGTTCCCCCCTTAGGTGCTCAGGGAGGGAATAATTAGGCTTGACTCAGATTCATCTTTCTTTCTGCTTGGAGTTGCTTTGATGTACTGCTCGATCTCTTTGCTTTGCTTCAATGGCTATATGTTGGAATATGCTAAACTATGCTACTTTTTATGTGTTACGTACTCTGATAATAATTTCGGAACAAGGCAAATATTTTAATTTGATGTAATAGGTTTTCAGTATTTCAAACTTTTGTTGTAATTGGTTTGGACAACGAAGCTATTCTATTTTATGAAGTTATAAATTCCGCTGTGTTTTTATATCTGTCTTGTGATGTTTCTGTTCTGTTTACCTAAAACGCTACACGAAACTTAATGCATTCCCTTTGTGAGTGACATTAACAGGCGTGGGGGTGTCACACTTGGTATCAAAGCATACAAACGGGTCGATTTCTCCCGTGTCCCGCCTTGTTTTGATTTCGAATTCTGGATAATGTTTTTAAATTATATTTATATACATTCTGCTTATATGTATACAAACTTCTAAGCTTAATAACTTATTCATACGTTGTCCGTTTAATGCAAACCAGGTGTCTATCTTAAGCAAAATTCTAAGACGAACATAATGGCGTAGTCCGTTTTACGTAATTCCCAATATTTAATTAAGTCTTCTTTAATTTATCATTATAATGTCATTTAGAATTATGGGGTGTTACAGTGGGAGATATGATTATATTGGTCATCATCAATATAGGACTATAAAATATGGGTAGCACGAGAATTAAATCCAATATCATTCCCATTAACCATATCATACCCATTTGTAATAATATTCCAACATTTAATATCAAAAGATTTTAAATAGGATTCCATCTTTGATTTCCAATTTAAAAAATTTGTACCAATAAAAATAGATGGACTACGACTAGGATGACCCATGACTCTAGAGTTAATGAATACCAGGCTCTAATACCAATTGTTGGATCTAGATGAACCGTAGAGGAGGGTGAATATGGTTTATTACAATTTATAGCTGAATTCAAATCTTATGGGATATTAAAATAATAATTAGAATAGGTAGCAACAAAGAATATAAATGCAGAAAGTAAATGACACACATATATACCCAGCTTCGGCAAAATCCCGCCTACTGCTGCATTCCAAAGGTTTCTACTAGGTAATAGAACAGATTCCGCTTACAAGACCTTGCAAACTCATGAGCCCCTCGCACCTATTCTAATCCTACGCTCAAAGCCCTAGACTAGTCTATATCCCCTAGATCATATTTTCACCTAGCTTGAAACCCGTAGCTAGTATACCCTAGTTTTTACGGACACTAGTAAACTACCTAGATTTTACTGACTCTAGAAAACTGATTGACGTTTACAAAAGAAAGAAAAACAAAACAAAATAGAATAGAAAATAAAAAAAATCTTTTCCCTTTTAAAAATAATGGCCGGCCCACTTCAATTTATTTGTTAGACTGATTCCTTTTTTCCTCTGGGAAATAAAAACAGCGGCTTATCAATTGTGGATTAGAGGTTTTCATTTATTCCCAAATCTTGGTCGATTACTGGAAAGAAATGAATCTCTTGTGGCTTCAGTCTCTAGTGGATTGCATCTTTGATTGTACGTTCTCTGATTTGGGAATTTGTGTCGATCGAAAACCACATGAATTTGTAAGTAATCTGAAAATGATTTCTTTGTTCGTAAACTTGTTGCTTTTAGTTTCGATGGTTGTCAGTGATGAAAGAGGTGTGTATTTATAGGGTAACTCGAAAACCCTAACATAGCTCTGATTTCCATATGACCTACTTCGATTATTCCTGATTCCCCTTTTGGTTTCCTTGAAAGAATTCGGCCTGGATGAATCTGGACTTTGTGAACCAATGTGAATTTGAAAATAATATTTGATTCCAGAAATACTAGTTGCCCCATTTAAAAAGATTGTTTTTCGGCACATTCAAACTGCATGCTAATTTTTGGAAAGAGATTCAAATGAATTTGTTCAAAACAGGAAACGTGATTTCCTAAATTGAAAATGAATGTTGCTCAAAAAATGTTGTCTTTGAATAATTCCCTGATTACTTGCTTGATTTCTTGAATTAAATTTCGAATTATTCTTTGCCCAAAAACTAAAATTTCTGAAATGAAATAAAGGCCATGAATACTCTGTTCATTCATGGAAACTGATAATTAATTTTCTGCTCAGCCTTAAAAATATCTTGCCAAAATGTTTCTTCTTGTATCATAAATTGAAAAACACTTGCATGCTAATTTTGGACAACTACCAAATACGCTTTTACTGTGAGCATTTATCATAGATTCATGTAACTTGGTGTACACTGATTTCTTTGTCCTTTCTTGGGCTTGTACTTGATTATTGCAATGAATTATAAAAAAACTGGTATGAAAAAACTAAAATTGTTTTGACCTTCCATGTCACATAGATGACCTGAGTATGAAAGGAACCATTACCCTACTAAAATTTCTGTCCATTTCTTTGACCAATGAACAGCTTGTAATTGTCATGAGAACTCTATGATGATTTGTATGGTGCCACAAACAATTTAGCTGAACTATATGTGTACTTCATTTTAAAAATTGCTGAACCATTTTGTGTCACCACTTTGAACTTGTTGAGCCATGTCTAGCTAGCTTCACCATTGTGTTTGTGCATGCACCGCTTACTTTGTCCAAACATCTGAGTTGTGTAATTTTCATCTATGTTGACAGTGTGAATCATGAACTTGCTACGTACATTTTCTTTAACTCGGCCATTACTGTTTCGCTATATTGCCATGACCATTGTCTTGTGCACCTGGATTTTGGTCTGTCGTGTTGTATGTGTGTATCATCCATTTGTGTATGTTGAGCTGAACTGTTTTTACTATGAAACTTGTAATAGACCCTGATATACTTGTGCACACTTGAAAATACTTGACTCGGCTTCAATTTTCTAGTCATGCTGCTGAGCTGCCACTACCATCACTGCTTTGTGTCTTCATGTATATTTTGAACATGAATTTAAAGAAAGAAAAAGAAACTAGCTTGAACTGATTTGTTGAACTGTTTTTGTGCTCAACCCTTTTATGTAATTGCTTCACTTATGCCATTGCTGTCTTGGCTTGATCCATTTGTACTTGTCTTGCATCAAGATGCCACTGGCTCGACCATGTTGAAAATTTCAACTGACTTGTACACTTGAGAAAATCGGTTGCTTCATTTATTTTCTCATGACTATAATTACTTGACCTTGCCTTTTGCACATCTGTGCACGCACTTGTGTCCATGTTTGTTACATGCTGCATCTTTGAACCTGTTGCTGGCCTATAGCACACTTTGATTTGTTTGTAGTTACAACTGAATCTTTCACTGTTATTTCACCATTGTGTACACTATATGCATGTATACATATGTGTATATATACACGTATGTGTAAATATATATATATATATGTGTGTGTGTGTGTGACTATTCGAAAAACAGATTTGAATATTTATATCAGCAAACTGCTACATCTAAGTTGTGGCAGTTCAGAATCAGATAATTTTGACGCTAGTTCTGATCAGCAAACCAGTGTAGTGTGTGGAGGCTGATCTATGAGCACTAGAATTATACAGTCTGCCTTGTGGTATTTACAATGTATCACTGTGAATATCACAAGCTGTCTACACTAGATGGATGGCTATATAAATCAGATCAAGTCATGAAAAATGACGAGAAACACACCAAAAATTCTTAGGAAAATAAAATTTTTAAAATAAAAATTATATCTGCTAGAATATAAAATTATTTCTGTTCCATATTACTCTATGTGTGTTTCTGTGACAGGTAAGTAGAAGATTAGACTGATTGATCTGACTGGCAAGAGACAAAGGACATTTGTATATGAGTGTAACTATATATGAGTGTGAATCTGAATGTCTGTACAATTGAGTGACAGAGTGAAGTACTGTAGTGAGGAACATTGTACGAAATCAATTTGATTGTACTGTATTGTATTTCAATGAACTGTACAATAGTGGAGTTATAAATTTTGTACTGTTAAGATATTGAAATAAAATATTCTATTTAAATAAAATACTATTTGAATATTTGAATTCGTCTACAGTCGTATTCTATTTAAATATAAATATTATATTGATGTCTGTGATGTAGAATAACAGTACAATAACAAACACATTTATAATAATATATATTTGTTTGTTATCATCAAATAAATATCATATAATTATTATATACAACAACGTTATATACAACAGATATACAATATCACAACGGAATGACAAAATATAATATAACAACACTCTTTCTAGTAAAAGAGTAAACTACAAATACATCCACACACACACACACACACACACACATATATATATATATATATATATATATATATATATATATATACACACACACACATACACATAAAATAAACCAGAGTACAACAAATAAATCAGAATGGACAATTATAGTAACACATCTTCCCAAATTCAGATACATACAATACATAGCACAATGAAAGTAAAAGGTCAATCATCATAACATAGTGGAAAAATAGATAATACAGAGAACACATCTTGCCTCGAGCTCATCTTCTGAAGCTCCAAGCAATCCCAAAAATAATCTGGAAAATATACTCGGCCTGACTTGAGCACTAAGGAAAACAATGCCTGGATCAGTCAGGAGTAACAAAGTAAGAAAACTCACATCACCAATAATTTGCTTAATTTTAGAAAATCTTTTGAAAGATGAAACTCTCATAAGATGCAAGCACTCCATAAACATAGGAACATGTTATTCCCTTATAGTAACCAAATAGTTTTATATCAAATCAAGCGATATTACCATGTCTATTGGATCATTTAAAAATAAAGTGATACACATATGCGAAATTATTTCCTACAATCAAATTTTGTGCCTCTATTGTGGCTCTACATACAAAAACATGGCACGTACCGGGAATGAATATCTATATGATGGCAAGGTAAGAGACTGCCTTCCATACAATACAACTCTAAAGAGATGTACCAAGGATCAACTGCCGTTCGCCTAGCCGGCAAGGAGTAGTCAGTTACATAGACCCTTCGTTGGTGTTGTATTGACCAATCGCCTTGGTCGCAACCGACTTATCTGGTATCCCGCATACTTCACTTCTGGATATATATTGAGAAATATAGAAGGGCGATGATTGTTTCCTAATGGGCGCTACACACTTAACTTTACTACATGCCCTATTTCTGTTGACTTTGATTGTTAAGGCTAGGAGTCTTTGACACTAGGCACTTCCTTCACTTTGAATGCCACATTTCCAAGTCCAATGCACATAACTGATTTTCGTTATTGTATAACCTCTGAGCTCGTACATTTGAGAGACAGGTGCATATGGTGCAAGAAACTTACATCCCACGCTACCAAACAGATGTATAGAAATTAATATGCACACATTATAAGTGCAATATCGTACACTCATTTATATAAGATGTCCAGAAACAAGAGAAACCAAAGGAATTCTTTTGCCACATCTTGTCGGGTATAACTTGTAGAATTGGTAACAAGAAGTCCTCACACTATGCAGATCTATAGAATGTAGGGACAACTACTAAAAGTATGTAATATAGTCCTAGGACCAAACCAGGACATCAACAAGCAGTACTTTCCACCCCGAAGATTTATGCCTTTACTTCGTAGATATAAATATTATCTCGAGGTCACCTGCATTTCAATTTTGAATGCAATGCCAGTTCGAAGTGGTTTTAGATCAAATTTTGGTCACAATTCCTCGAACCAAGATGTTATAAGTTAAATTCAAATGATAATAACCATCAACCGTAATCACATAGTTAAGGACATTAGCAGCTCCATCCCTTTTAAACAAATTTTTGATTAAATCACTTTTTAATTTTTTACAAATCGATTCCATATACTTTTCTTATCGAAATAAGCATACTCACAATTCCCTTTATTTTCATACTCAAAAATCATATCCATACAGTTACCATAATAGAATAAGTGTGTTCACAGATCATATACTTTTCATACATCGAGATTAATTATATACTTCACACAAAGATAGAAGTATATTCATAAATCATAAATAAAAAAATGTCATGCCATACGTCATCACTAAAAATCCCAAAACGACTGATATTAAGTACAAACATGAGTGAAATGATAAAAATGACCATACTCAATACCGATCTACAAATTCCACCTGTACTATTCTTCGAACAGTGGTGATAACATCCTATAAAATTGTACAAATAGTATGAGCTCCGCGTTCAGAATTCAATAAAGTCTAATCTAAAATATTATAAATATTCTATTTAAATAAATAAATTGTATTAAATCAGTTTAAGGCAAAAAGGATGTGTTTTGATAAGAATTTACTTAATAATATACTTAAGTAAAAAGGTTTCTAAGTGGAAGTAGAATTTCAAATTGTAAGGAATGGTTTATAAAACCATATTTTATATGAAATAGTAAATGAAATTATTATGACATTATAATTAAATATCAGTTTTGAGTTACAAACTTTTATCTATCTTAAGATAAGTACATTATCGATCAAGGTCTGAGAGGTAAATAGAATACCCCAACTTGAACGACTTCTTTATTAGATAGTACTTGTTAGATCGAAATTTGGACCTAACACCCAAATTGTTATAAACTATAGAGAATTCTAAATGAGGGATAAGGAAAAAGAAAAGAAACACTCAGAATTTATAGTGGTTCGGCGTTAACGAGCCTACGTCCACTTTATATCTTATTGATTATGCTTTAAAAACTAGTACAACAGTGATTTCTCCTAATATTCCAGTGATTTGGTAGCAATGGCGGACTCAGTATTCACTATTGCCAAAAAGATCCCGAAAAATGCCAAGCTCTGGGCTATTTATAGCTGATTTCGTCGGACGGATCGCGGACACGTGGCACGAATCCCGAGATTCTCGGATCGCATCGCCACCGTTGGAGAAACAGTCAAACTAGCCGTTGTGAACAGGTGTCGTCAGATCCATGCGATTCGGATCGCTGAAGACCAGCTCATGGTTGAACGGGTCGATGGGTTCGGTTCGCTGCAGGGGATCGGATCGCCTAGAGGTGGCGTTCGTCGACGAGACGAGAGCGATCCGTTCCCTGGGCGAGTCGATAGAGTGCGATCTATTCCTGGGCGAGACGATGTCGTGCGATCCAAGCGGGGCGAGACGATGGCGTGCGATCCATTCCTGGGCGAGACGATATCGTGCGATCCAAGCGGGGCGAGACGATGGCGTGCGATCCATTCTCCCACTCTCCTGGAGGACTTGGTTTCCTGATTTCCTTTCACGAATGACCCTGGATGGCTTGGTCAAAAAGCAAGCCAACATTTTGCCCCCTCGAAGTATGTTTTATTGATGATGAAACATGCTTCGAAGATACTTATCGATCCTCTCCTGAAAGGATGCAAGTTTACGGTCGCATTGGTTCAAATTGACACATGGATGAATCGGATCGCCATAGGCCGACACGGTCCGATTTGGTCATCTGCTCGTCGCGTGCTGAGTTCTTAGGGTCTTGCGCGATACAGGGCGCATCTTCCTTCGAGTCGTATCGGGCTCTGGGTTTCGTGGGCCATCATTTCAAAGCGGTCCGTGGGCTTTATTGCGATTCCGTCTTCAGGTCGCGGTTCGGGGGGCGTTTCGTGGACCGAATAAGACAAAGGAGGGGAGGCCAATGGTCACCTTTTTTGCCTATATAAACCGACGCCCCCCCCCCCTTCACTTTCCTTCTTTCTCCTCTCCGCTGAATCGTCTCGCGCGAGCTGTTAAATAACGAGTCCAACCCTTTAAAACTTTCGAAAATCCAAGAACTCTCTCACTTTTTAGAAAGGTAACTTTATAGGAAGCACCCTCGTACTACTTTCCTGAATTTCTTCGGTTGATTCCAGAGAAAAACAATATAAATCCGCTACTTTTCGAAGTAATCACCAAATCACCATGGCCATTGAACGTGGAGCTCAGAACTCGTGGACGGGAAGGAGACGAGGGAGAAGAAGGATGGAGAAGGAGGAAGGAGGCTGACTCGGATCGTGGTCAGTGACTGAGGACGGAAGCAAGTGGCGAGACGAAAGATTGAGAGGGCGACCCAGGGTCGTACCGCGGTAATCGCAACGGTTCGTGAGGGAGCCTTCCCTTCGCCCGGCGATTCGGTGAGGGGCAAACTCTCTGCTCTGCGATCGGGAAAGGGGGGCGATCCCTCTGCCATGCGAGTCGAAGGGGGGCGATCCCCTGGTCGTGCGAGTCGGAGGGGGGCGATCCCCTGGTCGTGCGAGCCGTCTCACGGCTGGTGATACGAAGAAATTTTAATCAGCGCCTTGCCGCTACAAAACTCTGGACAGTTAGGATAGAGCCCTGACGTTGATCTCTCTGGACTAAACGACTTCGTGATTTGACTGCATATGACGACTAATGACTTTTAATAACCTCGACTACTTTCATGTTTCGTTATCGTTTTTAATAATACACACACACAAACACACACAGCTGCACTTGCACACACGGGGGACGGGTAGTGTTGATCTTATCGTTCATATTTTCTCGTCCTAGCAGCAATGTCGAACGACCAATCTTCCTCAAGATCTGTGGCCGAAACGGAATCTGAGACTCCTGAACAGCATAATCCTCAAATTCCTCCAATCAACCCAGAAGGTGAAGATTCGGGGTCCGAATATGAAGCCACAGAATCGGATCCGACAGAAAGCACGTCATCCAGCAACAACTCCGATTCTGACGAGCGAGCTCCGGACGAAATTCCAGGTGCAGTCGGGATAGATAAATTCTCTGACTCTTTAGCGTCCAAGCTCGACGAAGTAAAACTCAAGAGAATCTGCCTAAGACACGGCATTCCTTGGGACGATGTCTTAACACCGGGAAGCGAAGACAGACCTCATTTAGCACCGGAAGGGTATATGTCGATCAGTCGGACAATGTGTCTAGTAGGAGCTATCCCTCCGTTCCCTCCAATTGTCATTGAAACTCTGAGACGATTAGGCATTGCTCCGATGCAGCTTCATCCAAACGCCTACGCGTCTCTATATTCTTTGTATGTTGCTTACGAGGAAATCTTGCACGCCGAACTCAAATTTAGAGACCTGGTGTTCTTCTTTCTCTTCAAGCACCGCTCTTCTGCAACTCCCAACTTTTCCTTTTTTGAATCAGTGGCGAACAGGAAAGTTCTGTACGACGGATACAGTAACATCGGGGACCCTAAGTCTGACTGGTTTTACATAAGGAGACAGGCTGGATGCTCGCGGAGGTGGCTCAAATCAAGTAAATTTTGATCGCCTAGTTGAATATCTTGCTTGGGGGAGTCTAAGTAATAACATTCTTCCGCTTTTTCCTTTGTCTTAAACAGATCATGTCTTCCCGAAAACAGAGGGCGCATTGTACAACAACCGGTTATCCATTCTTCTGCAAAGCAGATCCGACTTTTTAAGGATTAAAAAATGCATTACGGATGACAACCTTCACAAGCATCGCCTCTTGGATAGGAAGTTTGGACTTGGGACCGGCGGCAAGCCTTATAAATACGTGCCCCCGACAGAAGGAGAGGGAACTTCACAAGCGGTGGAGACAACCAAATTTCACAAAAGCCCTTCTCCGATAGTCATCCAGGACGACGAAGACTTGAATGTATACCGGGGAGATGAATCCCGTGGCGATGCGTCGAAAGAAATCCCTACTTCTGCTCCAATGGAAACTGTCGGAGATGACGAATTGACAGAAGAACAATTATTCGATGAGCTGAATAAAATCCCTTTGCCCGACATTGAATACACGGAAAAAGACTTCGGCGAGGAGCCTTTCTTTTCTGCTTCCGAAGAGGTGGCTGACTTAGCAAGGGGACGTGAAACGGGCCAGACGAGCCTGTCTCCAGGCCCGGGTCTGTTAGGGGGGATTATATGGGATGCACACCTCACACACACTGCCTGATCGTGCACTACTATGTCGTGGATTTTGCAAAGTGATAATATGTTTTTCTTTTCTTTTTTGCAGGAGCGATGTCACGCAGGAGATCTTTTTCATTCCGTTCTCTTCGCGAAGGCACCCCCAGTCTTCGTTCGGGTACCGAGCGCCCTCGCGGTCCTTCTCACAAGTCGAGCTCTTCGCAACCTCGATCTTCACCCAAATCAACCTCTACCAGGCCTCCGAGTCACCCAATATCTTCGACCGGGGGGAAGACACTTCCAAAAGAGTTGACTCCTCCAAAGAGTGCGCCTTCCCACAGTCGGTCGTCCAAAAGGCGCCACGAATCCAAGGATGGGGACAGGGATTCATCCAAAGATACTGAGCAAACGAGAAGCAACATAGTCCCCATCAGCCAACCAGAATTAGCTGCCCCCGGCTCACGGGACTACGTCCACGGTCCTGAAATCCAAGGTAGGCTGGAAAAGCTACGGGAACAATTTCCAGGAATGTTCTTCGATAGGATGGTCTTTGTTCCCGCCTTAGAGCCAGTTCCTAAAAACTGGGATAAAGAAGTTGTTGGGCATATCCGTCACGTGGCCAAGCAATACGAGGCGATGAAAAAGCACGCACTTAATCTTTCGGAGGTCGTCCGGACACTCGAGATAGAAGCCCACAGGTCTAAAGCAAAACTTGAAAATAATGAAAGGGCCAGGACAAAACTAGAGAAGGATCTGGAAGACGCTCAAGCCCAGCTCGCCCTGGCACAGAGAGACGCTGCAAACTATAAAACTGAATTAGAAAATGCCAAGCAGCGCTTTCATGTAGAACTGGATTCCAATAGCTAGGAAAAAATGGCCTTGAAAAAGGAAGTTGAAGACCTCCGAATGGCCAACATCGAACTGACAACGGCTAAAGGCCATTTTTTGACGGAGAAGGCTGCTTGGGAAGCGGAAAGAGCAAGCTTAAAAGAAAAGTTGGCTCTGGCAGAGGCGGAAAAAGTGATTTTGAATGATCAGGTGGCCGATGCGGAGAAACGGGCAGCTCTCGCCGAAAAGAACGTTGATAGCGCCATTGAAATGGCCACTGCCTCCAACAACAAACTCCTTGCAAGAGAGAAAGAAATCGAGGGGTTCGAGGAGATGATTTTTGACTTCCTCGGTCAGGTCCTCAAGACTCGCAATATCTCATGGATCCCGGATTATCATGTTACTTTGGCCAACTTGTGGGATGCCATCGTGGAAGGCGAAAAACATAGGCTAGGGGTCGAAGAGATCGATGAAGATGAACTGATGACAAGCATCCTAAGGGACAACGAGCCTGAGGATCTGGCGGAGGGCCGTCGCTTGATCTTGGCGGAGATGGAGAAGGAGAGAACCACGGCTAAAGGCAAAAGCAAAATTGACGAAGGTTCCAGCTCCGCCGCCAAGTCTAAAACTTCCGAAGTCGAGGAGTATCATCCCGACGATCCGCTGATCCCATTAGGCTTAACTCCCGTGGCTGCTGGAGCATCCGGATCTATCCAAGAGGGAGTATCTGCTGAAGGTACCTTTCTCTATTCTCAATGATTTGCTAAAGCGATTGCGAATTGTCGTCGTCTAACAGGGCAACCCATTGAATTAGTAATGTGTGTCTTTCATAATGCAGGTGGCGAGCCCGCCGACAAGGGTGTTGGAAAAGAGAGAGAGGTGGAGGAGGGGATCGTCCTGTCGGGTGCCGAAATCGACGTTTCAGAGCGAATCGAGGCCGCAACAGTTGAAGGAAGCACCTCGGTGCCTAGCGCCGACGTACCCAAAGATGCTGAGACTATCGAGGCCTTAAAAGACTTGGATGGTCGGCATGTAGATGATGAAGAGGATATCACCGGCACCAAGAAGGCCAACGACGATGATGATGATGATGAGGAACCCCTGGCCAGCCGAAAGGCCAGGCAAGAGAAAGAGTTGGCTTTGAAAAAGGCGGGGGACGAGGCTTTGGATGTGGTCCCTCTCGCAGAGTTCGATCCCAAAACTGGGATGATTATGAAAATCCAATCCAAGTCCATCAGCCGGCAACTTCACTTTGCAAACCCTGATGATTTCCCTGCTTCCCTCTCCGGCAGGAGCGAGAGGAAAGATGGGGGAGAGGAAGCCTCAGAGGAGCCAGACGCTCCCCTCGTGGACAAGCGAAAAAGGAAAAAGGGGGACCCATCCGAAGCCGACAAGGAGACGTTGGAGAGGCAGAAGCGAGAGAAGATATCAAAGCACAAATAGGACGTTTACTGATATTTTTCCTTTTAAGCTTCCTACTGGCCAGGAAGTGTAATTGTGAGACTGGCCCTCACTTTTGTTTCTAGCTTGTTTTCACTTTGCTGATCTGCAGTATATAAACAAGGTTTTGTTTCTTCCTACATCATTGTGTACCTGCAGTCATAGTAACTTCCCACGTTTAGTCGTTAGCTAACTATTAATGATTATAAGTCAGTCAATCAACAAGAAGAAGAATGTTAATGCTATGTTACACTTGTTATATCAAAGCTTAGTGTTCGCACAGGAGCGCGTGATGCCCCCATAATCAATTGTTAGGGTTTTTCACTCGGAGATTCGTTCGCTCCCCGATCCTTCAGCGGGAAAGGAGCTCTTTCTCAGCGCTCAATCGAAGATGCTTTTATACTCTCTCTCTCTCTGGAGAGTTAGAGCTCGAGCTCAGCGATTCATTCGCTCCCCGATCCTTCAGCGGGAAAGGAGCTCTTTCTCAGCGCTCAATCGGAGACGCTTTTATACTCTCTCTCTCTCTGGAGAGTTAGAGTTCGAACTCAGCGATTCATTCGCTCCCCGATCCTTCAGCGGGAAAGGAGCTCTTTCTCAGCGCTCAATCGGAGACGCTTTTATACTCTCTCTCTCTCTGGAGAGTTAGAGTTCGAACTCAGCGATTCATTCGCTCCCCGATCCTTCAGCGGGAAAGGAGCTCTTTCTCAGCGCTCAATCGGAGACGCTTTTATACTCTCTCTCTCTCTGGAGAGTTAGAGTTCGAACTCGGCCGTTCGCGACCATGCATGCTCCTCAAACTTGTCTCAGGTTTACATTGTAATCCAAGCTCCGAGGACTAAAACCAGTCGGACAAGCAGCTGGAGCATTTATCAAGGCTTTGGGTTCCTCTGATTAGCTTATGATAGGAACAGTCGGCATTAAACTTCGGGTACCTGCAATATTCACACTGATTTTTATAGGCAAATAAGTAAAGACGCAGTAAAGGTAAATGACACGCAGTATTTTTATAGTGGTTCGGTCAAATCATGACCTACGTCCACTTTATAACTTCTTGTTTTAAGAAATCAGACTGTTCTAGGCAAGTCATGCCCTGTACATAGTTTTTTTTTTTTTTTTACAACAGAATAGATTCGAAACTTCTCATGTTAGATACGGCCGTAGATGTTGGGCATTCCACACTCTGGGGATCTCCTTTCCATCTACAGTTGCCAGCTTGAAGGTTCCGTTATCAAGCTTGTTGAGAATAGAATATGGTCCTTCCCACTTCGCTCCCATATGAGTTGGGGGTGGAAAGACACGTTTCAGAACCAAGTCTCCGGGTTCCAAGGTTCGGGCTCGGACCTTTTTGTTGTAGTATTGGGCGACTTGTTGTTTGCATCTCAGAGCACGCAGGTCGGCTTCATCCCTCTTTTCTTCGATCATATCCAGGGACTCAAGAAGCAATTCGTTATTGGACATTGGATCATAATAGGTCACCCGATGAGAAGGTACCTTTATCTCAATCGGGATGACTGCTTCCGTTCCAAAAGCAAGGGAGAACGGGGTATGTCCTGTTGCTGATTTATATGTCGTCCTGTAGGCCCATAGTGCCAAGGGCAATTCGTCAGCCCACATGGCTCTAGCCCGCTTCATTCTTCTTTTCAGGATGGACTTAATTACTTTATTTACAGCTTCAACTTGCCCGTTCGATTGCGGGTGTGCCACAGATGTGTATCGATTCTCGATGTGGTATTTCTGGCAGAAGTTTCTGAATTCAGCACTATCAAATTGAGTTCCGTTGTCGGTTATCACAATTTTTGGAATTCCGAATCGACAGATGATGTTTCTCACGATGAAGTTGATTACTCGTTTAGTTGTGATTGTAGTTAGTGGTTCTGCCTCGACCCATTTAGTGAAATAATCCACAGCCACAATGGCGAACTTGGCTCCGCCCCTTGCTATGGGGAGACTTCCGATGATATCAATTCCCCACATAGCAAACGGCCACGGGCTCACCATTGTTTTTAACTGGCTTGGAGGCGCTCTGGGTATCTTTGAGAATCTCTGGCATGCATCACATCGTCGTGCATATCTTACTGCATCCTTGTTTATGGTAGGCCAGAAGTAACCATGCCGTAATATCTTTTTTACCAAAGTTTGCCCCCCGGTATGGTCGCCACATTCACCTTCGTGGACTTCTTGCAGCACACGTTTTACGTCATCGTGGGCTATACACCGAAGAAGGGGCATTGAATACCCTTGTCTATAAAGGATTCCACCTTGCAGGACGTATCGGGCGGACTTACGAATCACTTTCCGCCTCTCGCTTTTCTTCGTCGGAAGCGCTCCATTCATTAGGAAATCCTTTATAGGGGTCATCCACGATTCCTTTTCTGGTTCCGTCTCAAGTACTAGTTCAATTTCCATCTGATCAATGCTGGGAGACCAAAGTACTTCAACGGGGGCTAGCCTTATCACTTCAGGATCATTAGAACTAGCCATCTTCGCCAACCTGTCTGCTTGCTGATTTTCTGACCGCGGAATATGAGATATGCTGTAGTGATCAAACTCGTTCAGCAGCTCTCTTACTTTCTTCAAGTATAGAATCAATCTTGCACTTTTAGCTTGGAATCTCCCGGTAACTTGGTTCACAACTAACTTGGAATCGCAGAAGATGTTCAGTTTAGCGACTTCTAGCACCTTTGCAATCTTTAATCCGGCTATCAGGGCTTCATATTCAGAATCGTTGTTAGTGGCCCGAAACTCCATTCGGATGGCATAAGTTATCAATCGTTTCTCGGGGGTTTCAAGCACTATTCCGGCGCCGGATCTTTCATTATTTTTAGCACCATCAGTATATAATCTCCAGACATCAGGGTCGAAAAGTAATCTTGAGGGTTCTACTTCTTCGTCTGCTATGCCTTCCTCAGGAACTGTGAATTCTGCTATGAAGTCAGCTATCGCTTGCCCCCGAATTGAACGTCTGGGCCGAAAGTTCAAGTCAAATTGACTTAACTCAATATTCCATTTGAGTAATCTTCCAGACGCCTCTGGTCTCTGTAGAACTTGCTTGAGTGGGTGATCGGTATATATGACAATAGGGTGTGCTTGGAAGTAGTGCCGAAGTTTTCTGGAGGCAATCAGTAAACTATACGCCAGTTTTTCTATCCGTGGATAATTACGTTCTGCCGCTGTTAATTTTTTACTCACGTAATACACAGGTCTTTGGACCTTCTCCTCTTCCCTTACCAATGCTGAGCTGACTGCATGAGATGATACCACCAAATACACGAATAAATCCTCATGGTCTATTGGTTTAGATAAAATTGGAGGTTTCTCCAAGTGTTTGAGCAAGTTCTGAAACGCTTCCACGCAGTCAGGTGTCCATTTAAAGTGGCGTTTTCCCCGCTTTATTAATTCGAAGAACGGGATGCACTTATCCGTAGCCCTGGAGATAAATCTGCTTAGCGCGGCCACTTTTCCAGCAAGGCTTTGCACGTCCTTAATTTGCCTAGGTTCCTGGATGTTCCTGATCGCTGTGATCTGGTCTTGATTAATCTCGATACCACGCGAACTGACAATGAATCCCAAAAATTTTCCAGAGGCAACACCGAACGAACACTTGGTGGGATTGAGTTTCATCCCATATTTTCGAAGAATGCTGAACATCTCTGCCAAGTCAATAGTGTGTTGAAAGGATTGCTTGGATTTAACCAACATATCGTCGACGTATACTTCCATCGTTTTCCCGATTTGGTTATAAAACATTCTGTTTACCAAACGTTGGTACGTAGCGCCTGCATTCTTCAAACCAAAGGGCATCACTACGTAACAATATAATCCCAGATCAGTGATAAAGCTAGTATGCTCTTGGTCCGGAACATGCATCGGAATCTGATTGTATCCTGAATAAGCATCCATGAATGAGAGAAGCTCGTGACCTGCCGTCGAATCGACCAACTGGTCAATTCGAGGTAATGGAAAACTATCTTTGGGACAAGCTTTGTTTAAATCCGAGAAGTCGATACACGTTCGCCACTTCCCGTTGGCTTTCTTTACCAGGACTGGGTTCGAGATCCAATCTGGGTAGGTTGAATCTCTGATAAATCCATTACTCTTCAGCTTACCAACCTCTTCTTTCAAGGCAGCGGACCTCTCTGGGCCCAGCACTCGCCTTTTTTGCTTCACTGGAGGATGTTTGGGGTTAATGCTCAAGGAATGGCTCATGATTGATGGGGATATTCCGCACATGTCCGCATGGGTCTAAGCGAATACATCCAAGTTGTTCCTTAAGAAAGTCGTCAATTCTTCGGTAAGGGTTGGACTTAACTGGGATCCAATCTTAAGGACCTCCGGATCACTGTCGTCGATTGGCACATCCACAGTTGCTTCGTTGGGAGCTGCCGTTCTGCCCCCGGGTTCTTGATCCTCTCTGGGATCTATGTCCTCGGGCGTCATTCTAGGCATCTCTCCAACAACCCTCTTCTTTGATTGCTATAAGGCTTCCGCCCCCAAAGGGGGAGGAGTGCTTTTAGTTTCGATACCCCCGCCGTTGCGAAGCAGCTTTAATTCGGCAACATAACATGCTCGCGCAGCAATTTGATCCCCCCTGACGATACCAACGCCGGCTTCTGTGGGGAACTTCAATAGCAAGCACCAGTGGGCTATACAGGCTCTGAATTTTGCGAGGGCCGACCGGCCCAAGAAGGCATTGTATGGCGATTCGACATCCAAAACCACAAAAGGAAGGATTCTCACTCTCTGGCGTTCTCCTTCCCCAAGTGTAACTGGCAATTCTACGTAACCCATAGGTGCGGTGGATGCTCCGTTGAATCCACGAATCCATCCTTGGCAGGGCTTCAAGTCTTTTATCTCGAGATTCATCTGGTCAAAGGCTCTTTTGAAAAGGATATTAACGGAACTCCCGTTGTCCACCAGTACCTTATGAACAGTGGCTGGCCCAATGGGTATTGTGATTACAAGTGGATCTTCAGTTGGAGCATGGACCCCAATGCTCTCTCGCTCTCGGAAGACAACATCATCGGTCATCATCTTTTGCTGCTTCACCGGAACACCGTCCTCGGGGTTGCTACATTCCCCCACTTCGAGGTGTTGTTTGGCTGCGTTGACATACTGGTCTAGAGCTTTGGAACTGTGCCCAGCAAGGTAGAGTCCTCCGATCACGGTGTTGATTACAATATTCTTTCCCTTTTGCTGAGCTGTTGGCCTAGCAGCAAGTTGATTTTGATTCTGATTCGGGGTCTGCACTGCTTGCCCCCTGTCCCTAGGTGCTACTCTAGCTTCCCTTCTCGAAGCAACCTTTCGACTACGTCCCTTAGGTGGCGGCATTCATTCGTTGAATGGCCGTGAATTTGATGAAAGAGGCAAAACTTTCCTGTCTCACGCTCTTTTTCCGTCGACTCTCTAGGAGGCGGCCTCTTATTCTGGAGGACTTCATACGCGTCCATGAAGATATTTTCCAGAGTATCATTTATGGGCGTATAACTCTCAAAGGCCCTAGGACGAGTCCTTCTCTGGGAATCGTTTCCTCGGCCCCTCTTCCGGCTGTTGCCATCAGCATTGTTATTGTTGTTACCCGGCCGGCGACCACCCTGGTTCTGATTTCCTACGTTAACCTCGACTTTCCCCGAGCTGTCTCCAGTCTGCTTGATGGCGGCATTGCTCTGAACTTCTTCCTTATCATTTGTTTTAGGCTTTCGGTTCGCGTACACTTCTTCCCGGCGTAGATGCACATTGGCTTTCTCATAGAATAATTCTCTGGTGTGGGGTGGTTTGCCTGCCAGGTACCTCCCGAATTCAGTGTCCTTATCCACTTCATCAATTAGTGCTGCGACAATGGTCGGCTCATGAGGATCTTTGACCTCAGTGGCTGCCAAATTGAAACGATCCAGGTACATCTTTAGACTTTCGCCCGGTCGCTGTTTGACGAGAAATAGATCGATCACGCTTTTCGTCTTTTGTGCGTAGATACGGAATTGCTCTACGAACCTCTCGCTTAGTTCCCTGAAGCTGGAAATCGATCTTGCCGGCAAGCGAGTAAACCATAGCAAAGCCACGTCTTCCAGGAATATGGGAAACGCTTTGCACTTAACTGCATCGGAGGCGGCGGCAGCGGTCATCGACCAAGAGTATCTCATCAGGTGTTGAACAGGATCAGATCTTCCTGCATATCGGTTCATCTGCGGCATGTTGAAACGCCTTGGAAAAGTTGCATCCAAAATATCGTCAGTAAAAGGAGTATGACTACGGTCAATCCCCCAATCCTCGTTCCGCTGTCCACGGCTATCGGCCAAAATCTGGTGAACCATGGCTGCAACGTTTGCACTAGTCAAGGGAGGTTCAAGATCAGTGTCTCTGGCCCGACGAGGCTCTCTGATCTCCCTTCGTGGAGCTGCTACGAAATCTGGGGCTCGAACGGGGCCTCGCTGCCCCCTGTTATCATGAGTATGTGTACGGTGACAGGGCTGAGGTGATCTGTCATGCACAGGACTGTTCATGCCTCGAGTCCTGAAGGTCGTTGCTTGACCATCCGTATTACGGTTTGTGGGTCCTGCCCCTAGTTCCTCTTCTTCTCGTGAGGGCAGGGTCCCGAACCGAAGCTGTTCTATGTTTTCAGCTCTTTCATACGGTCGCCGCGGAGGCCTCGGCGATTCTTCAGATGAAGAGGAGCATGCTGGAGTGAGTGGACAAGCTGGCGATGTTCTTTGCCTTGTTAACTCATCAAGCCTTCTATCCATAGCCGTCAGGTTTTGCCGTAGGATCGAATTTTCCTGCCTTTGGGCGGCTAACTCATCAAATAACCTATCCCACATTTCGACAAAACGGGAGAGATCCCCCTCAGTAACAGGAGCAGTAGGATCATAATGGTCATCTTCACCCTCTCTTATGGGCATAGTGCTCGGACCGGGCCGATCAGAGGTTCCAGGACGATAGGAGTGAGTCATGGGTTCTTTTCCAGGTCGAGTTGTGTTCTGACCATCAGTCTGGGTAGTTGCGGTTCGTGGAGGGCGGTTCGCTGCGCCCCCCTGGGATCGACTCGTGGTCATGGGGCGTGGAGGCTGCGAGACGTTGCCCCGGGATCGAGTAACAACCCCTTCCGTAGCGCGGATCGTCTCATCTTCATTGACTCGGAACGAGGCGTTTTCATCGGATCGGACCGCCCCCTGCGCTCCGCGATCCATAACTTCTTCGTTGCCCAGTTCGTGCATACTCTCCTCGATCGTTTCATTGGCCTGCGAGACTTTAGATCTTCTTCCAGCCATGGAATTCGAATCGCTGGAATCTTCAAGAAAATGAATGACGAAACTTTAAGGCTGAGTTTCTCAGTGAAAGCACCAAAAATGTTAGATCGAAATTTGGACCTAACACCCAAATTGTTATAAACTATAGAGAATTCTAAATGAGGGATAAGGAAAAAGAAAAGAAACACTCAGAATTTATAGTGGTTCGGCGTTAACGAGCCTACGTCCACTTTATATCTTATTGATTATGCTTTAAAAACTAGTACAACAGTGATTTCTCCTAATATTCCAGTGATTTGGTAGCAATGGCGGACTCAGTATTCACTATTGCCAAAAAGATCCCGAAAAATGCCAAGCTCTGGGCTATTTATAGCTGATTTCGTCGGACGGATCGCGGACACGTGGCACGAATCCCGAGATTCTCGGATCGCATCGCCACCGTTGGAGAAACAGTCAAACTAGCCGTTGTGAACAGGTGTCGTCAGATCCATGCGATTCGGATCGCTGAAGACCAGCTCATGGTTGAACGGGTCGATGGGTTCGGTTCGCTGCAGGGGATCGGATCGCCTAGAGGTGGCGTTCGTCGACGAGACGAGAGCGATCCGTTCCCTGGGCGAGTCGATAGAGTGCGATCTATTCCTGGGCGAGACGATGTCGTGCGATCCAAGCGGGGCGAGACGATGGCGTGCGATCCATTCCTGGGCGAGACGATATCGTGCGATCCAAGCGGGGCGAGACGATGGCGTGCGATCCATTCTCCCACTCTCCTGGAGGACTTGGTTTCCTGATTTCCTTTCACGAATGACCCTGGATGGCTTGGTCAAAAAGCAAGCCAACAGTACTAGTTTGGAACGGAAGTGATATTGGAAATAATTTATTATTCCTATAAGAAAGATTGCAACTTTATTTGCAAGATTTTAGAAATTAATTAAAACTGTTGTGTTATATTGTAAACAATGCATTATTTAACATTGTTAACCCAGATATGAAGTGTGACTATAATTATACTATTCGGTTAAGTATATAGCACTATTTTCGAAGTAGTGGAAATAGTATTAATTTGGGAATACAATATTGAAAGATATAAGTAAATGGCTAAGGTTTTCAAGAAAATGAAACTAGTGGTTATACGGATTTGAAATAGAAGTGTATATGGAAGATTGTATTACTAAAGTTGTAAACTTTAATTTGGAAAGTTTTGAACTTAAACAAAATTGATGGGTTTATATTATAAATAATGTATTGAATGAGATCATTTGGCCATATATATGATTTGTAATTAGATTTGTATTGTTTGGCAAAGAATAAAAAGGGATATTTCCAAAGTAAAGGAAATAATAATAGGTTTATGAATATATAATGATATTTTCGAAGTGAAAGAAAATAAAGAGGAAATTTTGTGAATATGTTTATTTTGAAAAGATAAAGATATGGTTATTTTTTTTCCAAGTAACGAAAACAAAAGAGATTTATATATATATATATATATATATATATATATATATATATGAAATCGATTTATCGATGAAATGATTTTAATAAGTGGTTTTGACAAAAAAGGGTCTAAGCTGTTGATGTACTTAACTATACTATTGATATTTGATAGTTAAAAACCCGACTATTAATATATATTAATTTTGATTGTTGATGTGTTAGTTTGAGGAGATCGGGATGGTAACTAGACCAAAACCCACTTCAAACCGACTTTGCATTCGAAAAATAACTTGCGGGGTTGTGTATGAGATGATTTGTAGTGATAAATCTTCAAGGCAAGAGGGTTACTCGTTGATGTCTCTAGTTAACCGTCGGGATTAAACTTATAACAGTAAACTTCTACGTTTCTATTTCACTCAATCGGTGAACGAACTTGTATGGATGGATGTATGATAGAGTATTTCCTAGAATCATGTACGTTGATTTTTACCAATATACCAAGTATGGTAGCGGAGAAGGAATCTTCTTTTAGCAAAACCCCAGAATATATTTGCGCAAATCAGTTAGTGATCGGATGGATCTGACAATGTAGCATTTAAAGTTTGAATGTGGTGTCTGGAAAAGGTAATCGTGACTTCAAGCCTTATCAACCGAGAAATGACTGAAATCGGCCAGGTAGCACTGCTATGTGGGTTATACCCATTAGGGTATATCATCACCTTATCTAAAGAAATCGGTTGTCCCTTTTTGTATGCTTCGAAATTTATGGTAACTGATCCCAACCGCTGTAATGATATACTTGGTACACTCAAGTTGAATGAGTGGTCGGTCATGTGTGGTCGTGATGCTCTTGTTGAAGCTCAGTGTTTCCACCTCTAGAGGACACTGACCAGATGGTGGTTTCATACCTAGTCATCTTAGAAATCCAAACTCCAATATGAGCCGTACGTTTTTAGTTGTAAACCACCTATGTTGGAAAGTGAGATATAACCCTTCCGGGTATATTCCTATTTTATTTGTGGTATGATAGAAATTATTATAATATCACTAGATTTTGATATAAAAGGTGATTTTGGTTATCGTAAGGTAAAAACATGTGCCATGTTTATGTATAGTCGTGTGATACTCCACATCCCTTAATGTCACCCATATGAGGATGTATTAAGTCTTGTGAAGCACAATAGGTATAAAGTAATAATACATAGGGCAAAATTTACAAGGCAAAATATAAAATGCAGCAGAAAATATTCAAAACATTTATTTTTATTAAACCAACATCACAATATTTCAGTTTTAAATACTATAGAGTCATAACCATAAAACATCTATCTCGTGGTAAATAATCATCATAGTACAAGTACAAAACCATGAAAATCATATCCTTCATGAGTCGTAACGATAGTCATATAACAAAAATTGAAACAATACATAGAGTAGGAAATAGTCCAAGCTGAATCAAAGAGTCATGGTCACTACGCAATCCACTACCCTGAGAACCTGGGGGAGGAAAAGAGAGATAAAATCAAACTAGGTCAGACAATATGTCTGGCGAGTTCCAGTGATTTTAACCATAATCATAAGATAAAGAAGTATCAAGACAGATCAACAGTACTAGATATAAAAATACAGTAAAAATAGAAAATACAGAATAAGACAAGATAAAGTAAGATAATATAAGCTTCTCATTCATATCCCAGAATAGAATTTCTGCACCAACTATCAGAATATTAGGATTAGAGTTTACCTAATTACTACCCAGTGATTGGTTCCCTAAACAGACTCGAATGACCTGTGTCAACTGTGGAATTTAGGGATATCAGTCCTGAACCCATCAACTTAAAAGACACAGCCTTTTCCGGCATTGTTACAGTGTATTATCTTCCCTAATAGGATCCATGTACGATCATGACTCCGCCGAAATGCGTCTGTACCCACCTCCAAAATTTGAACCTCTTATAATCATCCATCAGTAAAGTGTGCCCTATTCTCTGCCTAGTGCGAGACTCGTTTGTTAGTAGGAGGGTACTGATTGATATTTGTTCTAGACAGAAAAAAAACAGCAAATTGGCAAACCATCCTTAGGCTTGGTCCCCAGATTAACTAGGATTTTAAAAGTCCCCACATATTTTACCAACAGTCAATGGACATCTTAGCTTATTAATCAGACAGTTTTAACTTAGCAGATTTAAGTTCAATAATAAGCTTAATATAACCCTATGTTATATTCCATGGTTGTAAATTAAATTTCTTATTGAATGTAAGTTTTTATACAACCCTTCCCCAAGTCAGACAAGCCCCTGCTCATATGTTTACAGATACAGATTACAAGTTACAAGTTAGAGTAACATGTTTTACTTAAAATACATATAATTGTCATGTTTTCTCATGACATGTTTACTTAATATAAAATTAACTCCAACCTATTCAGATTTATACATTTGCATATTATTCCTTTATAATTATATCAATTTTACAGTCTATAGTTCACCAATTCCAATATGCCGAAAATCCCCTTTTTACCGTTATTGCAGATTATTCCAATTTTACGCAACTCGAATGGTAAAGGCCTAGGTTCTCGTTGGCCTAGGCTCAGCACAAAACAAAAGAAAAAGGAGAAAATAGATCCAAACTTAGAAATGAAAAATTGAATAAGTAGGCGTAATAAGACTGTAAATAAATCAATAGCAGATAGGGGATAAAAAGAAGAATGTACATACAAATAAATAACAATTGAAAATGGAATAGGTAATTGACAGTAACTAAAATGTACATTAATGTATAAGAATAAACTTATAAACACTGATACTTTTAGATCCAATATATTTAATGTCAAAATCATTTTTAAATTTCAAACCTAAAAATGATGTAGACCTCACAAAGATTTGTAATAGATCCAGAAAAGGCCTTTGAAACTGAAGTAGAAGAAGAAATATTATTTCAATCTATATTTTGACAGCACCCTAACCCTTTTTCTAATTTTATTTCAGAACATGATAGAGTGGAGGAAGAAGATGAAGAAATATTGGTGTAGAAAATAGTGACGGTTGCTAGTCTATTTATAGGTGTGATAGAGTAGTCTAGGCCTTAGGATCTTAGGATTTCAATCCAAACCATAGAAAACACCTCATGTTGAGTCATCAAAAAGAATGTTCTAGAAATAGGTTAATCCGACCAGGTGCAGGCTCGCTGCCTGGCCTCGGGTGGGTCAACCCACCTCCTATGTGGGTCGATAATAGTGTCAACCCATGGGTTGACCCATATAGGGTCTGGGTCGCACTTTGCCATTGCATTTTTTCTGAATCATTAATTAAATTCTTTAATTTAATTCAAACATCATTTAATCATAACTTATTCATACTTAGTCCGATGTACGCTTCTGAATCAGAATTTTTTATCGATTGCAAAGGTAAAGGCCATTTTATCTAATTTTGAATAATTTGTTAATCAATATTTGATTTGTTAATCTCCTTTATATAATTATTGTTGATTAAAATTTGGGGTGTTACATTCTCCCCTCCGTAAAGGATTTTTCCCCAAAATCTCGAAGTTTAGAAGAATGTTATTAATGTTATCAACCACTGTGTACACCCAGCTACTCATCCATCAACCAAAGGCATGCATTGTCCTTAAAAAATTTAATGCTTTGTATAAACGGATGCAAAGGTGTTGTGTATATGTCCCTAAGCTAATGTGGAAATCAGGCGGTCCATTGATTTAGTTTACCTCCTTAATGTAGTTCATGTTTGTGCCATGTACCCAATATGTATGCAAAAGAATCCTAATAGCACATATAAAATATATATGTGTGCAACAACTATTCATGAAAATGAAACATCCCAGTGATGATTTAATTATTTCTGTCCATTAAAAATTAAATTGCGCACCTATCCATATGCAATATGTAAGTGCTCTTTGTTAAGACGATCCATAATCTAGTGCCTAGTGTGTGTATATGCATCCACTGCATCCACTTGCAACCATCAAACATAACATGTCTCAAACACATGTTTCCTACCATTATTATCATCCTTAGGCTTTCTACCTACAAATCGAGATTCAAATGATAGGAAAACAGATTCAAATTCAAAAGCTTAGAAAGGAATTAAGAACACAACAGAAAAGGGTAAGAAGCGTGAATCTTATCTTCAGTTTCCAAAATTGCCTCGTCACGATCTTCTACAAGTATAGGAGTAGGAACTTTTCTGACTACTGCCTCCTTTTCAACTTCAACATCGTCAAGTTTACTTGGCTCTACTGCCACTGTAGATTCATGTAGACACTTCCTCAAGTGGGAAACATGGAACACATCATGAACTCCCCCCCCCCCCAGTATCTCTGGTAATCTAATTTTTTTTACCGTTTGACCTATCCTCTCAACCATGGGGAACGACCCTACAAACTTTGGCGCCAACTTCCCTATTGAGCCAAAGCGAACAACGTTCCTCAAAGGTGACACCTTGATAAATACCATATCTTCTACCTTGAACTCTAAGTCAGTCCTCCTTCGATCTGCATAAGACTTCTCCCTGTCTTGAGCTACTTTCATCTGTCTGCAATCACGTTCATCTTCTTATAGGTTTCTCAAACCATCTCAAGCCCAAGTAGAAGTCTGTCGATAGACTCCCATCAATATGTAGATGATCTATAGGGTTGTTCATAAAGTGCCTCAAGGAGAGCCATACCAATACTCGCTTGATTACTATTGTTGTATGCAAACTTTACCAATGTGATATGCTCCTCCCAAGTCCCTCCAAATTCTAGGATACACGGTCTTAGTAAATCCTCGACAACCCTATATACCCTCATGGTATGTCCATCCATCTAAGGGTGATAGGCGGTGCTAATTCATAACTATGTCCCTAGTGCCTCCTGCAAGCTCCTCTAAACTCACTCGTAAAGATGGGGTCACGGTCACTAACAATACTGGAGGGTGACCCTGGAAGTCGGACGATCTTTCTAAGGTATGCCGATGTTAAACAAGTTGTCGTCCTCTTGCTCTTGACCATGATAAAATGAGCGCTCTTAGTCAATCTGTTAACTATAACCCAAATACCAGTGTTTCCCTTCCTCGATCTGGAAAAACCATCTGTAAAATCCAAAGAGATGCTCTCTTACTTCCACTGTGGTATATTAATAGGCTGAAGAAATCCACCAGAATAATTCTATTCAGCCTTCAGTTTGCTGGCAAGTCAAACATCGGGCCACATACTCTGCCATGTCCTTCTTCATACTAGTCCAATAAAAAACTCTCTTTATATCTCGGTACATTTTATCGTCGCCCGGACGGATATTCATCCGAGAGTGATGAGCCTCCACTGGAATTGATTTCAACAAATCACCATCTCTGGGAACACACAACCTTCCAGCTCGACGTAGCGACACCTTCTCATCCATAAAATATCTAGCAAGGTGGCTAGAAATCTCTCCGCCACTAAGTCGATCCAAGATGCCCACTAACTGATGATCCTTGCGCTGAGCGGATCCAATGCTTTCCAAAAGAGTAGGTCGCACCTCCAATGATGCCAACAATCCAGGTGTAAAATCTGTAAATGGTCTAAAATAAAATGACGAGATATACTCCAAGCTATGCCACTCTACGAATAATGGAATCAAGGCCATTATCTGTCTACTCAATGCATCTGCAACCACATTCCCCTTCCCTGGGGTATATGCTATATCAAAATCATAGGAATGCTACTGTCGTAAATTGAGATCTTTCTGCAAGAAAAATACTTAAGCAACTTGTGATCCATGTAAAGCTCGAACCTCTCACCGAGTAAGAAGTGCCTCTAAGACTTAGGTGCAAACACTATCATTACCAGCTCCAAATCAAGGGTAGGGCAGTTCTTCTCATGTACCATTAATTGTCTACTCCCGTAGTAGACTACCTTACCTTCTTGCAGCAACACTGCACGCAATCCCATGCCACAAGAATCTGTGTAGAAGACAAGAATTTTGGTACCATCAGCAAGAGTCAAAACCTAGGATGATGTAAGAGTCTTCTTTAATCTCAAGAATGCGTCCTCGCAATCTATATCCCAAGAAAAAACCAAGTTCTTCTTTGTCAGACGGGTAAGCGAGGCAGAGATCCGTGCAAAGTCCTTAATGAACTCTCGTTGTAGTCCGCCAATCCCAAGAAACTCCTAACCTCTGATGCATTCTTAGGGGCTATCCAATCTTGAACTACGACAACCTTAGCAGGGTCCATCGCTATTCCATCCTTAAAGACAACATGCCCTAGGAACCTTACTTCCTTCCACCAGAAATGACACTTAGAAAACTTAGCTTTAAGCTAATGCGATCTGAGAGTACGGAGAACCTCTCCAAAGTGTATCGTATGCTCTTCCTTGCTCCTCCAGAAAACCAGAATACCATCCAATAAAACTACTACAAACTTGTTCAGGTACTCCCTATATACCTGACTCATTAAATCCACGAGGTACGCAGGTACATTGGTCAGCCTCAAAGGCATGACCAGCCACTCAAAGAATCCATCGGGAGTCCTAAAAGCATTCTTTTCTATACTATCATCTGCTACTCTAAGCCAATGAAATCTTGTGGCTAGATCTAATTATGAGGAAACCGAAACACCCACTAAATGGTCAAACAAGTCATCTATCCATGGGAGTGGGTTTCTATTATTCTAAGTGAGATTATTCAACCTATATAGTCCACGCATAGATTGAGAGAGCCTTCTGCATTGGTCGCAAAGACGAATGGTACCCCCCCCCCCCCACTCAGAAATGCGTCGTCTAATAAATCCCTTCTCGAATAACTCACCCACTTGCTTACTGAGCTCCTCCTCTCTCTAAGAGCTATGTGGCACACTGGTAAAATCTGTGCTTTGCATTCTCCACCAGGTATATCTGGAAATCTCTCTCTTTCTCATCTAGGAGGTAATCCTCTCACCTCATCGAACACGTCTTGAAATCTCTGACTATGGGTATTGAACTAAGTTTATCAACAGAAGCATCAAGGGAATCTAGAAAAATTAAGCATAATTGATGCCCATAGGTCACAAGAAATCTCGAGAGTTCTACTGTGGCATGTTAAAAGCCTAACAACTCTCCTTTCATAATCAAGGATGGCATCATACATGGCTAGCCAATCCATTCCTAAAATAAGTCAAGAACCTACAAAGCCTATAACATAAGCATCGCACTCAAACTCGATGCCCATAATAGATATCTCAATCCCTTACTTATCATAGATAGTTGAGCTGTACCTCCTATGGGGTTTGAGACCACAACAGGATCAGAAACTATACAAGTATCTAGGTGCAGACTATCAACAACAGAATTATATATGAATGAATGAGAAGCACTAGAATTGAACAAGTCCTAATAGTAGAGCCAAAAAGAGAAATCAAACCTTCTACGATGACTTTCCTATCTCGTCCTGACTCCCAGCCTTGAGTGCGTGAACTTGTGCTCTAGATGATCCTACCTTCTAACTTTGCTTATTAGAGCACTACTTGGTGTAGTGTCCAACTTGTCCGCAATTGAAATAAGCATTCTTAGTCTTCCTACAGTCTCTGAAAAAATGCCCCATACTTCCACAGCCATGACACTTTACTTCTATCTTGATTTGTGCCTCGTCAGGTTTTCCTCCCTTCTTTGTTGCCCCCTTCTTAGGCTACCACTTTTTCTTTGCATTGTTGGGCTTGGCCTCTTCAGTCTTAAATTATTGCTTGTCCTCTTTCCCATCCTCATGCATCAAAGCCATATCCACTAGCCTCTCAAATGTAGCTCCCATATGGATATGTGTCATTGCATGACCTTAGAGAGGTTGATTCAACCCTCTTGTGAATCTTAAAGCCTTCTTATGAGGGGTGTTTACTAAATCCAAGCCAAACCTTGCTAATTGACTAAAGGTATTGACATATTCCTTCACTGTCATACTTCCTTGCTTTCGACTTAAAAGCTTTGCCATTTTCATTCCTTCCTCAGCTTGCGATAAGAACTTCATCTCAAATATATTCTTAAACTCATCAATTGTGGACCACCATCTACCCTGCCTATGTTACTTCCCACCAGTGATGCTTCATGTTTATGTTGTCAAGCGACCAACTAAATCTTCCTCCTGTCGCTTTGCTCCAATAATACAAACACATTCTCCGTCTCCCTAAGCCAATTGCGAGCCTCTGTGTAACTCTCCGTTCCACGAAATAGCCTGTTGCCCATCACACAGAAATCCTTATAGAGCTTAGAGAAGTTAGCTACAGGATTGGGTGGAACTACCATGGCTGCTGCTGGGGGTGGGACATTTCCTTGCACTTTGGCAGGTATCGTAGCCTCTACATATATACGGAACCATATCGAAATGGGAATGACCTCAGGGAAATTAGGAGCCCCAGACATGCTAAAAAGAGAAGGGACAAGGATTCAAAAAGAGATCGAAGGAATATTGTAACTGACTTAAGGGGATATATTTTTCACAATAGGTTTTACTTGAAAATCTTTTGCTTTGAAAACACTTTTTCAAAATCTTTTTCTCTGAACTTGTAACCTTAGGCTCTGATACCAAATGTGACTCCCCACATCGCTTAATGTCATCCATATGAGGATGCATTAAGTTTTGTGAAGCGCAATAGGTATAAAGTAACAATACAGACGCTAAAATTCAAAAGGCACAATATAAAATGCAGTGGAAAATTTTCAAATCATTTATTTTTATTGACAATAAAATTGGAAATATGCAACAAAACAAGATAAAGTAAGATAAGCTTCTCATTCATATCCCATAACAGATTTCTGCACCAACTATCAGAATATCATGATGAGGTTTAACTAATTAGTACCCAATGATCAGCTCCCTAAACAGACACGGATAACCTGTGCAAGCTCATGACTCCGTTGAAACGCACCCGTACCCCCTCCAGAATTTGGATCCCATACAATCATTATCAGTAAAGCGTGCCCTAGTCTCTACCTAGTGTGAGACTTGTTTTATAAAAGGAGGGTACTAATTGATATGGGTTCCAAATAGAAAAACAAACAACAGATTGACACAAGGCACCCCTAGGCTTGGCCCCCAAGTTAAATAGGATTTTAAGGGTCCCTACATATTTTACCTACAGAATGGACATCTTAGCTTATTAATCAGACAAGTTTATTAGCAGGTTTAAGTTCATTATTGAGATTGATATAACACTATGTTATATTCCAAGGTTGTAAATAACATTTCTTATTAAATATAATTCTTTACACAAGCCTTCCCCAAGTCAGACATGCCCCTGCACAGATGTTTACAGATACAGATTCCAAGTTACGAGTTACAGTAACATGTTTTACTTAATGTACATATGATTCTCATGTTTTCTCATAACATGTTTACTTAATATAAAATTAAGTCCATCCTATTAAATTTACATATTTGCATATTCTACCTTTATTATTATCCCAATTTTATAGTCCATAGTTCACCAATTCCAATATGTCGAAATCCCCCTTTAATCATTGTTATAGATTATTCCAATTTTACACAACTTAAACAGTAAAGACCTAGGCTCCATTGGCCACGGCTCAATGTAAAAAAAAAGGAAAAGGGAGAAATTAGATCCAAACTCAGAAATAAACAAATTGAATGAATGAGCATAATAAGACTATAAATAAAACAATGACAGAAAGGAGATAAGGAAGAAGAATGTACATGCAAACAAAGAATAACTAAAAAAGGAATAGGTAATTAATAGTAATTAAAATGAACAATAACATATAGGAATAAACTTATAAACACTGATATTTCAAATACAATATATTTACTACCAAAATCCTTTTTAAATTGCAAATCTAAAAATAACGTAGAACTGACATAGGTTTGTAATAGAACTAGAAAAGGCCTTTGAATTGAAGTAGAAGAAGAAATATCCTTTCAATCTATATTTGCCAGCACCCTAACCCTTTTTCTAATTTTATTTCAGAACATGATAGATTGGAGGAAGAATATAAAGAAATATTTGGTGTAGGAGAATTGTAAGGGTTTCTAGTCTATTCATAGGTTTGATATGATAGTCTAGGCTATAGGATCTTCGGGTTTCAATCCAAACCATAGAAAACACCTCATGTTGAGTCATCGAAAAAGAATGTTCTAGAAACAGGTTAATCCGACTAGGTGTAGGCTCGCTGTCTGGCCTCGGGTTGGTTGACCCACCTCTTATGTGGGTCGACATAGGGATCGACCCATATATGGTCTTGGTTGCCCTTTGACTGTTGCATCTTTTCTGAATTTATTAATTAAATCATTTAACTTAATTCAAACTTCTTTTGATCATAACTTGTTCATACTTAATTTGATTTATGAAAACCAAATTTCTAGTTGATCAGAATTTCATAATGAATGCAACAGTAAAGTCATTTTTATCCAGTTCTACATACTTTATTAATTAATGTTTGATTTGTTAATCTTCTTTAAATAACTATTATTGTTTATATTTGGAGGTCTTCCATGTTGTGTCTCACGAGAGTTCCATTCTTTTCAAAAGATTTTCTAAAGTTAATTAAGTTGTTTGTTGTGAGTTTTATCACTAAAAGTATTCCAGACTAATCCGGGTTGATGTTGCTTTGCTTTAAAATGTGCTCGGGTTAGACGAGTATATTTTCCAGGTACCATTGGATTTTTCGTAGAGCTTCAAGATAGAAGCCGAAGTTGAGACGTATTCCCATATTTTCTAGTATTAATTTATTTCTGATGTGTGTGTTGTATTTATCAGCATTCTACGGACTGATTTAGTTATGTACTCTGATTGTGTAATCATATATATACAGATTTCTTTTGTGTAAAGGATTTTGAGATATTATATTTTATTCATTCCGTTGTGAGATTATATTCTACTCTGATTCTGTAGTATTGGTGTTTTCTTCTTCTTCTTCTTCTTTTATTCTAACATTTCTTTCATTCTTTTCTCACCCTCTAATTTTTTTCTCCAAACTATTTTCTTTTCTATGTGACATGGATGGTTAAATGCCAACTTAAATTGTATGGAAAAGTTGGGCCATCACATGATCGGTGCAATGTCAGCGCCTGGAGCGAGAGTCAAGGACACTAGTCGAGGTTCGAATGAGATGTTCAATAGTGTAATCCATTACACTTTGTTAATCTGAGTTCTGTGTCATTGAAAGAGATGCATACATTTTTGATCTCAAGCATGTACAAGTCACGATGATTAGGAAGTTGAAGTTGACCTATGAGTGTATCGTTTTCTTGTCTCGAACGGGAATAGTACTTCGACAGCACACATTTGTTAGTGTTGCTTGATTAGGTGCGGTGTTGGTACCGAAAAGGAAGGTTATCGTATTCTGGTCAGTAACTAAAACTACACGAGGAGGGTTATTGGTCTCCCGATACGAAGTCAGTGCGATTTGGGATATTCTGGAGGCACTCGTCATTAAGGAAGGAGCTAGAGTCATTTAGTGATATTGCATCACTAGAGTTTCCCCTCTACATGAGAGATTTTGGCTTTCGTCGGTAGCAACAGTTAAACCCTTTGTCTCCTTCGACCTTATTGTTTCCAATATGTGCATATGAAAAATGCAGTTGCTTGTGTTTGAGTTAGAGATGTACCAGTTCCGAAGTGAATCCCTCTAGGGAACTTTATTGTGTTAATTGCTGGTTATAACCCATCATTTGAAGTGATGTGGCGCAGACTCACTGTGGTGGTTGGTTCCACATAGAAAAGGTGTTGTGTTTTTCTGGCATCATTGGAAAAGTTTGGTTGGGCATTCATTGCATGATGGTTGCAACATAATCTAGCTAGTATAGAATGGGATGAACTAGTAGTTCCATGTAACTATTTGAGATTCCCAATGGATGCGGAAATAATTATAAATGGTTTTCATTGGTAGGTTGCCTAAGAGTTGAGGACGATGTGATAGTACTGAGTCATACCCGATTCAATGAAGAGATACACTATATTTATATTCCTTATTTTTAGAATAGAAACTAAGTTGTCGAGACATATATGGATTTGAAATCATATTAATGTTTTATATTAGATAAATTAGTATCTTGCATGTTAGATAAGGCATAATTGTTATTTTGATGATTGATATTGTTTTTCCATTTATATTAGATTTTTAATGTTCGCATAACTGACTATGCTTGGATGATTATTGGGCCTCCATGGCAGTTAAGTTTTTGGATAGATCGTTTATTTCCATACAAGAAATGACATGTTTATGTTTGTAAATGCTATTTATTTACATGCTTATTTTGTTGTTGTTTACTTCTACTAAGCTTAACCCTCTTTGTAGAGTACATGTTTAAGTACAAAGAAGAAAGGATTGTTTAGATGCTTACTCACTTTTAGTTGCACCTAAACGATAATCTTGCTTTAAAAAGTTATGCATTACATGTAGAGTTGTGGTGTTTTTCCCTTGGCGCATTTCGGTTCTTTTATGACCCAGATATGGGAGGCCAGTTTTGGGATTTTGTTCTCTTTTGTTGGATTGGACCATATTTGATGAGTTAGGGTTTTTCTAGATCGAGCCATGCAAAAGAGATGATATCAAAAAATTTCGTAAATGTAGCCAAAGTTTGAAGAAAACCCAACAAAGGATGTTAAATTTGGTTTTCTTTCAACTTGCGAGTTATCACTTTTGTTTTCCATTGCCCATTTGTTTGGAAATAAGTGTGCAACTTAGATATTTGGCTTAGCAACATTGGTCTTAGATTTGATTGTGATTTTATTTAAGGATGGAAATTATAGCTCCAAGTCAAATTCTGAGTCTATTCCATTTTTTGTATAGTCACTTTCAAAGTTGGTTGTTTTGACAGCGGTGTATGACGATTTATTTTGTGTCATCGCTTATTTGAGAAAGTGGGTTATGTTTTTCGTCCTTGAGGATTTCGTTGAAGAAATCTTTAAGGTGAAGAGAATGTAACAAACCATATTTTAACAATTGGATATTTAAATATTTTGTTTAAATATTGATCATTAATCAATTGATAATTCCAAAATGTGACTTTTCAAAAATAATTAAATCAAGGCTCGAGACCACTTCCAATGAGTTCAGATGTTTCATTGTATGAGCCAAAATTGCTATATTTCAAGATTGTATGATTTGATGGTCAGAAAGGGTCTTGAAATATGCGTTAATTTTCATTTCAGAGAGAAGTTTCAGATTGCGATGGATCTTGTACCATGGATCTAAAATATTGAAGTGATGTACACAATCAAATTTCATGATGATTTGTCATCTCGTTTGACCATACATAATTAGGCCACATGTTGATTTTTAATTTGAGAATTTAACTCAAATGAATATAATATTAATAAACTATCCTAAACCCTAGAATTTTATTGGTCGTGCTCATTCTCCATCCACGTTCCTTTACTGTTCCATTATCTAGAAAATTGGCTATCACTTGTAACTCCGTTTAAAAATCAATATCTCAATATCCACTCAACGATAAATTTCGATTTCGATTCCACTGACCTCGCTTGGAAATTCTGCATGAATCCATAGCCACAGTTATATGTGTGATTCTACTTCCTAAGTATGACATTTTTAGCCACTAAAAATTCGAAATTAGGGTTCAAGATTTCCGAAGTCATTGAGTGAAGGTAGATGGAGACGAAGCAGCCATTGACTCGACCTTCGCGAGATGTTCCAACCCCTAGAAATTGAGGGGGTCCGATCCTCTTTTGATCAGTGCAACATCAGCTGGAAACAAGAAGGTCATGATTTTCTATGTGGCGTGAGGCATGGCCTATTGGGTACCAACTAGTCGAGATTTGAACAAGAAGTCAAACGATATAAGAGGATTTGAGATTTGTTAATCTGAACTTTGTGCCACCAAAATAGATGCATGCTTTTTCGGTTTCAAGCATGTACAGGTTACACGGGATGGGGAAGAAGGTGATTATCTAAAGTAGGGTAATTAACTTAGTAATTTGTCTTTTATTTAATTATTATAATAATTGTTAAACTTAGATTGTGCATAAATCTTTCATTTGATGTTTGATTAGGACGTCATTTCTTCCATGAGACTTGTATTAGCGAGCTCTACGCTATGAATTAGGTTAAAGCTAATTTAACTAAGGTGAGGGATGTTGTCTCTTACTGAACTGTAGTTGTTAGTATAGTATATAATTGACGTTTTAAGTTGTAGTTGTGAGTATAGTATATAATTGACATTTTAAGTGATTTCTAATCATAAAACTGAATTTCAAGAATATTTAAACCTAGTAATGAATAATAATAATAATAATAATAATAATAAGTGACTTAAGTAATTTTAATCAAAATATCACATTTTTTTAGTTTTCGTGCTATTACAAGCCTTTTTGGCTACACCGTTAGATTTAGGCTGTTTTGATGCTTATTCCACTTTGGTTGATTTAGATATGTTCTACTAGTTTTAATGATTCTTTTATGGATGTTCTTATACTAGTTTGGATATTTTATGACTATAGGTTGCATAGTTGAATTATTTTCTTAGTTTAGTTAAAAACATCATTCATGGATGATCTCGCATTAGGAATATCTCATTTGCTGGAATTTGAGGTGCTTATCGATCAAATTCACACGTAGGTGTATATAGATTGAGTGCACAATAATCATTGACTCGAACGATGAGATAAATTCATGAAGGAGATTTGGATAATAGAGCTTAGCGGTGGATTCGAGGATGAAGTGTCATAGAATCTTAGTGATCAACTTAAAGGTGGAGTGTTGAAATGGCGATGAGCTGGTTTTCACGATTGATGTCAAACGTTTTCATTTGATGTGTATTTAACTAAATTTGGTTAAATACATGATCTCAGTGGTTGTTATCGACTAGGATAGAGTGTCGATATTGACTACAATTAGTGATGGACATTTTATCAAATTAACGTGAATGATAATGCAATTTCAAGGAGCATGATATGTGATTCATCCGACAGTGTGTTCTACGTAGTGTCTCTTCGACCTGTGCTATTTAAGTGAGGCGATGTGGTGCTTCGTTATAGTGATTCATCATTCGACGATAGTGATTCGATGATGAAAAGCGAGACTTTTATAATGAATAGTTGTTTCTTGAGATGCACAGTTGGTCACCATGAACCAAAAAATAGCTACTGGAGAGGATTAGGGTCATGCATTTGATCTTGTCAGCACGTCGGTTGTCAACGCTTAGTCCTTGCAAATGACTTCATGTCGGAAGTCACGGGATACATAGTGTTTTGACGGTTATTCGTAGAGAGAGGTAGTGGGTATGAAATCCATTTAGTACCACGTCAGGTCCCTTATCTTCACATCGAAAGATTTATGGCATCTACTTAGACCATGTTGGGTCCTTACCTTGGGTAGTGCATGCTGGTACAACCTAGTTACTGGCCTACTGAGTGGCATGGATTCGAGTACCATGGAAACTAAGCGCTATCGTGTATCCAATGCATTAAATGAGTGAATGTGTGGATGGATGATAGATGCTATATTTGTTTAATCATTAGTCACCTTAGGAGCATCATGCAATGGGTATCACTAATTTGGATATCTAAACACTCTTGGTATTCTAATGTATAATACAACCATGATGATTATCTAAAGCAGTATATATATTATATGTGATAACTCTATGGATGTAGGAGCAGGACATGCATGATTCTCCATACCCTTTGTTCTATATAATATTCTGACTTTTGCAATACTATGAGACGTGTATATTGCTCACACCAAACTGTTGTCTAACCGAATATTTATGTTCCCTCTTATTACCTTGAGATATAATCGGTGATGCTACTGAGTAGGCCAGGTAATAGGTATGAGCATTATTTGGAGCTATGTAGGGGGATAACATAATATGACCTCTTCTCATATTTATACTTGTATCATTATTATTTATTTCATTGTACGACACTATTGAGCTTCGATTGTGTTGCTTATTCTTCTTATAAACAATTTATCGGTTGAGTGTGTTTATCTTCTATATAAACTCTATTATTGTTTCGTATAATTGTATGAGCCCATATAATCTGATTACGTGGTTTCTATCTCACTCTTTTTATATAAATGGTTATTATTATTATTATTATATGTTATCTGATGCTTTGGGAGATATATAACATGTTATGTGATTATGTTTCATTTCTCTCTCTTCCTCTTCTCTTTTTATTTTTCCTTTTTTTTTCATTTTCCTTCTTTTCTTCCATTTATTTCTCTTGACAATCGTTCGACATCGTTTGGGTGATAGTACTGTGCATTACTTGATTATATAAGAATCTTTGGTGTTTGGCATTCGTCACGTTCGGCATCGGAGCTTAGGTTGGATTGTTCAACCCAAGCGATAGTCGAGAGTTAACATATATTAGAGAGTACCTATTTGTATACATTTTTGGTTTCACGCTATATATAAAAATATATTAGTATTTATATATGTTTTTTTGTTTGTGTGTTGTTTAGCACACGAATGCCATAGAAGTTCTATTAGTTACTTTGTCTTTGGAGTTAAAAATTGGGTAGAATCAAGGACCACTAACTTATGTTTCCATGAATGTTATAAGACAGTATCTGGGGTGCTCTAATATCTTCAATTGATTATGGCGTTCAAGTGTAAAGAGTCAACTATAATGCATTGTGAAAAATCTTATGTTTCTACGAGGAGAACTGTTCCTTGGCGATGTTGTGGTGTAAGAATTATCTAGGTTCTTGCAAGGAGTTCTTCGATGACTTGGAGTCAAAAGTTAAAGTGAAGAAGAAGTTCACTTCTAGCAAACTCCATGGATGAATCTGAATTAGTCGAAAATCCTTATCTCTTCGATTTCCTCAAATTGATTAGCTTGATACTGGTTTGTGGTTCACTTCAAAAAAAATTGTGTCGACTACTTAGAAAGGATGGAAGTTTTTGATTGGATTGAGTGATCGACTCGAAACCTGGTTGATTTCATTATGTGAGAGGATAATGGTGTGCAAGAGTTGATCAAGGAAGCTTACGTTGTTCGAGCTTGTATCCAGTGCAGAAGGTTGTCCTACTTTAAAAGGACAAATCATAGAGGCATATGCATTGACTTTCTCTCCCTCGACGAAAGAGAAGGGAATGACGTGACCACACGAGGCATGTTTCTCACTAATGGCGTTGTCATATGTGTTTTATTTTGATGTCGAGGTTTGATTGTTTCATCTGGCCTTGCGGGTTGATGGATGGAATGAGATTGGGACTCGTGATAATTAATTTGCTTTTCATGATTCTGACTTACCATGTAAAAGGACAAGTTAGACCATATATTTGCGTAACATCCTATATTTGATTGCTTAAAATTAATACCATGGATGACTGCAACATCCGTAAAGCTTAGTTTCGGGACTCGAGATAGGGGCGAGTTATAGCATAGCTTGTATATACTTGGCAGTGTATATGGCTCGTCAAAACTTAATCTCATTTAGTCATGTTTGTCTGTTGTTGATTGCTTTAAGATTAATTAATTTACATTATAGTCTAGGAACTAATTTACAAGGAGGATACAAAATGTCAGTGGTTACGAGGGGCTATTGGTGATAATTATGGGCTAGGGCATTTTGACCTTCAATAATAAGTTATCCTTAATTTAGCACTAGTGGATAAGACCTTGATCTTCAACAGACAAGTCACTTATGGTTGGACATAGCCGACTGAGACACTGAATTATCTAGTAGCGAGTCATCATCTGAACTTGTACCTTGAGAGTATCTAGACACATTCGATGATGAGGTGGCCATATTACCAGTATATTAGGGTTGAGTTCCATATTTTTCTGGTTAGAGATGTTGAACCAGTAGTTATACCTCTAGGGCATATAGTACCCATGAGACAACAGACATGCAAGTGTCCACTACCATTGATTAGTGGCTTATTTGTTTAGCGCTAGGGTGCAAGATTGTTCTTTCAATTGGGAATCTCCAGGGGAAGTTGCTAACTAGGACTAGCTGGAGGGTGAATGCAAATTATAGTGTTTTCCATGGTTCTTTTATTTTGATTGATTTGTTATGCCGCTCGGGCTAGCCAGTGAGTCGGTATACTTTATCAATTTCTTATATCATGTTCTGAGATATCACGACGAGTTATACCTATGCTAGCTAATGATATTTTCATATTCCCGTGGATAAAGAGAAAACACAAAGCTTTATTATTTATTCTATTGTTGGTGTTGAGAGTTATTGGTTAGCTTGTTCGATTTTCAATTTTCGATAAGAGAAGTGAAGTGCCTGGGTCACATTGACTTACACAGAATGCTGTTGTGCATCCTATGAAGGTCAGGATGGCTTGGAAGTTGACCAACAAGTGCATCGGTTACTCGTCCTGAGTGAGAATAGTAAACCACAGTCTACACTTGTTGGTGTTGCTTGATTAGGTGTGGTGTTGATACTGGAAAGGAAGATTGTCGCATTCTAGTCGGTAGCCAAAACTGAACGAGTGACGAGTATTTGAGTCTCGATACGGTTGATGGCAATATTTGATATTTCGGAGGCACTAATCACTAGGGAAAGAGCTAGATTCGTTTAGTGATGTCGCATCACTAGAGTTTCTCCTCCATGAGATATTTTGGTCTTTTTTAGCAGCAACTATTGAAATCATTGGTCTCATGTGACTTTTTTGTTTCCTATATGTTCATATGGGAAATGTAGTTGTTTAAGTTGAAGTGTACCAGTTCGGAAACAATATCCCTCTAAGGGTCGTTGCTTATGTTTATTACTGGTTATGACTTCAGAACTTGAAGTGATGTGGTGAGGGCTCGACTGTGATGGTTTGTTTGTACATAAGAAATGTTGCTTGTTTCTGGCATCATCTGAAGAATGTGGTTGGGCATTCATTCCATTGTGATTTCGACATCATTTAGCTAATGCTGAATGATACGAATGGGGTGGTTCCCCATAACTATTTGAGAATCCTAAATGGAGTGAGAATAATTGTAGATGATTTTCATTGATGGTTGCCAAAGAGATATGGTTAGTATGATAGCACTCGAGTTATACCCGATTTATTGACGAGAGTGCTAGAATTATATCCCTTATTTTTAGAATGACAACCACGTTGGCGAGTCATACATGGATTGGATATCATATTTAATGTCTCATACTAGATAAATTTGTATCCTGCAAGAAACGTTAGGCATGGATATTATTATGACGATTGTTACTATTATTTTCATGCATTTTTGATTGTTGATGTTCGCATCGCTACTTATGCTTTATGATTGTTAGGAATGTAGGGTAGTAGCAATTTTGCATAGCTCATCTATTTCCATAGATGACTTGACAAGTTTATGTTAGGTAAATGTTATTTAATTAACATGCTTACTTTCTTGTTGATTACTTCTACTATGTTGATCCTCTTTGTTGAGTACATATTTAATACAAAAAACCAAGGATTAATTGTTTTGAAAGCTTACTCACTTTTATTTGCATCTAAATGCTAAGCTTGCTTTAAAAAAGGTACATAATAAATGTAGAGTTATGGTATATGCCCTTGATGCATTTTTGATGATTTTATGCCCCAAATATGAGATCCACTTTCGGGTTTTTGTTTTCTTTTATTGGATTGAGCCATATTTGACAAATTTTAGTTTTTCAAGATCGAGGCGTGCAAAAGAGACAATGCTGAAATTTTCCGTAAATTTAGCTAAATTTCAAAGAAAAACCAATATAAGATGTTAAACTGGCTTGTCTTCCAACTAGCGGGTTGTCACCTTTGTTTTCCATTACCTGTTCGTTTGGAAATAAGTGTACAACTTACATATTTGGCTTAGCAACATTGGCCTCAGATTTGATTGTGATTGTACTTAGGGATGAAGGAATTATGGATCCAAGCTAAATTCCAAGTCTATTCCATTTGTTGTAGTTACTTTCAAAGGTGGTTGTTTTTTAGAGCAGTGGATGACGATTTATCTTATGCCATTACATATTTGAGTGTGGTTTCATTGTTCGGTCATTAATGATTTGGAGGACGAAATCATTTAAGGTGGAAGAATGTAATGACCATATTTTAACGATTGGATATCTAAATATATTATCCAATTATTAATTGTTAATCAATTGATGGTTCTGAAAGGTGACTTTTCGCAAGCAATCGAATCAAGAGTCGAGAAGACTTTCATTGAATTTAGATGGTTCATTGCATGAAGAAAACGTATGTGGATCACTATATTTAAAGATTCACGATTTAACGGTCAAAACGACCTCAAACTACGCTTTAATTGTCGTTCCAAAGAGCAGCCTTCGATTGCGACGATCTTGTACCATCGGAACCATAATATTGAAGTAATGTACACTGTCAAATTTCATGATGATTTGGCATAATGTTTATCATATAGAATTAAAAAACATGTTGATTTTTAGTTTGGGAATTTTACTCAAATGAATATAATATAAATAAACTATCCTAGACCCTATAATTTGATTGGTCATGCACTATTTATTCGCCATCCATGTGTCTTTACTCTTCCATTACCTAGAATAATGGTCGTCAATTTCAACTCGATTCAAAAATCAATATCTTAACATCCACTCAACGATGAATTTTGATTTCAGTTTCGCTGAACTCGCTTGGAAATTGTACATGAGCACATACCTGTAATTACATGTGTGATCATATTTCTTAAGATCAACATTATTGGCCACCACAAATTCAGGATTATGGTTGGAGATGTCGAAAATTATAGGTTGAGAAAGGTGGAGATGAGGCTGCCACTGACGCGAAGAAAATGACAGAGTCCTATCCTCTTTTGATCGGTACAAAGTCAGTGCCTAGAGTTGGAATCGACAATGTAATACACAATAATTATATGAAGAAGGTAATTAAATGAATATTAAATAACAAGATGTTCAAAGTTAAGTAAAACGTACTTTACCGTTGTGTTTGTTACAGAATTTTGATTCAGATAGACTCTTTATTTCGTAAATCGGACTAAGTACGAACAAGTTATGATTAAAAGAAGTTTGAACTAAATTAAGTAATTTAAGTAAATAAACTCATAAGAAGCAACAATCACTAGGTGAACTTACAGTGCATGGGTTGGCACCTGTGTCGATCCACATAGCAGGTGGGTCGACCCACCTTCAGCTAGCCAATAAGCCTGAACCTGGACGGATTTTATTAATATATTTGTTTTATTGACTTTGCATGATATGTATTATACGGTTTGATTTTAAACCTAATATCCTATGGTCTATATTATCCTATCAGACCTATATATAGACTAGGCCTCACTATTTTCCAACACAAACATTTCTTCATCTTCTTCCTCCCTAAAGATATGTTCTGAAATAAAATAAGAAAATGATTAGGGTGCTGCCAAAATATAGATTGAAAGGATAATTCTTCTACTACAACTATTTCAAACGCCTTTTCTGGATCTAATACATATCTCTGTGAGTTCTACGTAAATTTCATATCTACAACTTAAAAAAGGATTTTTACATTTAAATATATTGGATCTAAAAATTATCCGTGTTTATGAGTTTATTTTTATATGTTATTGTTCTTTTACTTACTGTAAATTACCTATTCATTTTCAATTATTATCTGTTTATATGTACATCCTTCTTCCTTATCCCCTATTTGTCTTAGTTTTATTTACAATCTTATTATGCCTATTTAAGCAGTTTGTTCATTTCTGAGTTGGATCTATTTTCTCCTTTTCCTTTTTGTTTTGAAAATAATAATATTAACTAAAATGTGAAGATTAAGCCTACAGGCTAGTTTGTAAATTACATGGTTTTTGTACATGATAGCCTCCATAAGTCCTATTTGTGAAGAGAAGAATTAAATTGGCTCGATCCTTTTTCTTATTGGATACTAATTTGGGTAGTGGTACCTAAACAATCACAATTGATAGTGATGCAGCCACAATAATAATATAACATTTTTCTATTTTATGTTTTTTTAATCTTGTGAAGTATCTTTCTTGCTTACTATTTTATTCCACATTTGACTTATTTATTGAGTTTGTAGAAACAACTGTTAATTACTCTCTTATTAGAGTTGTGCAGAGGTAGGTTTATTGTATCTGACTTATCTTATATTATAGCACACCTGGTGTATTAGACAATCCCATATAGTTTGTATTATTAAATTTTAACCCATATATTTGGTAGTATTGAATATTTATCAACTTTAATGTGGTTAGTTGGTAGTTTTCCATTAGCTTTAGAACATGCAAATCGTTCATTGATTTTGACTAGCCTGAAAATTCCGGAAATTGCAGTTGATATCAGAGCATAGGTAAGTGTTGTATATAACGTTGTTGTATACACAATTATATGATTTTTGTTTGATGATAACAACCAAATATATTTTATTGTTAAATGTGCTTCTAACTATACTGGTATATTACACAATAGACGGGAATATAATATTTCTATTCAAAATAAAGTACAACTATATAGAAGTTCAAATATTCACACTGTATTTTACTTGAATAGAGTATTTTATTTCAATATCAAACAGTACGAATTTTATACTCCACTATTTGAACACTTCAATGTACACTTCATCTCATATATATACATTCAATTTCAATACACAGTTGCTCTCTACAACACTCACACTCAATTCCATTTATACATTAACTCATATACAGACACTCAACTCTTTATACAGTCACATATACATTCATTTACACAGACTCATATACATACACATTTACTGACACTGCTTCATTCACTTTCTTCTGTCTTTCACTGTCTTCTGTCTTCACAGCATCCTTCAGTCGGTCCAGTCTTCATACCTGTCACATATAGAAACACACACAGTATTTGGAATAGAAATAATATTTTAAATTCTAGCGAATATATTTTTTATTTCAAAAAATTTATTTGCCTCAAAATTTTGGTGTGTTTCTCATCATTTTTCTGACTCGATCTGATTTATTAAATTTGACTGTGTCTAGACAGCTTGTGATATTCACGGTGATACATTGTAAATACCCCAAGGAAGTCAGTGCATATATATATATATATTTCAGTGCAGGGACGGGAAAATCTTTCTGATGGCAGCATATACACACGTGTATAAATATACACGTGTGCACTGCCTCGCCAATCAGCGTGCATCTGAGGAGTAGCCACGTGGACCATCTCGACTCAGTGCGGCAATAATAAATGATGTCGAGACAACTCAATAAAAATTGTCGAGAGGTATACAAATACAAAGACAAACAAAGAGGCAGTTCAAGCTATTCAATGGTGCATCAAAGCTAGCCAGGTGCAGCTTACATGGTGATACAGCATGACACAATGGTTGAGCACAAAGGTGATCAGTGCTCGAATACATGGTTCAGGTTACAAGAGAAATAGTGCATATATGTGTGCAGCTAAAATGAAGTACACAAGTGCCATGCCTACAAGTATACAACTCAGTGGACAAGTGCAACATGTAACTTAGCATCAACTCCTAAATACATGCAGAATAGTTCTTAGAATGAAGCAGCAATGGTGAACACACAGTTACACAACGTAAAGCCATTTTGTTCAAAGAGGTGAAGAAATTAGCATTGAATAGCATGATCAAAAGCATTTACATGGAGTAGCATGGTTGCATATAGCATACATATTCAAACAACCCAAGAAGTCATATATGTACAACTATACATGTAGCAAAATGGACATAACAGCATGGTTGTAACACCCAGTATTTTCTATGAATATTAAAGTAAAGAATACTTAATTTTAAAAGTGGGAATTAAGGGAAACGGGTTACGCCACTGCGTTCATCTCAGAATTCTGCTTGGGATATAGTCCGAGTTTGCGTAAATCAGACAACGTATGAAGAAGTTATAAGCCGTAGAAGTTTGTATACGCGCAAGGAAGTATATATATGTACACAAAATCATCTCCAGAACCAAAATAAGTCAAAGACGAGTGAGCGGGAAAGATCCCTCTCAAAGGGTGTCGACCCCTCTTAAGGGGGGTCGACATAGGTGTCGACCCCCTTAAGGGGGGTAGACCCCTTCTGATATCCAGTTCCTGTGACGAATTATGTACTTCTGAGCTGATGTGGTCTTCTCTGATTGGTCCAGTGACAAATTATGATGTACTAGGGCTTATGTGTCGTACTGTGATTGGCTGAGTGACACATCTCTTTGGTTTGGATGGCTTTGATTACCCCTAGACTGATCTAAAGGCTAGAATTAATCCTAGACTTCTATATAATCAACTCAAACCCTAAACCTAAAACACATAAACACATTCTACGAAGCCGTTATGCTGTCTCTCTCTGAACTAGCGTAGCCTCCATCTTCTTAAAACTAGAATATCTTCTTCAACTAGAAATCAATTAGAAGAACATCAATAGTCTACATCAAAGGAATAGCTTAACAAATTCAGAAATCAGATTCCAGAATACAAGAAATGTTCTTTTTCTGTAAGTTCAGTTATATTTCAGATTTAAATATATAAAAAGTCATGACTTGAAATAAATCGAATCTAGAACTGTGCCTAATTTTGATTCTGATTCATATTTATCCTAATGACAAATATGAAATAAACTATTCCTATGAGACTATTGTGATTTATACAATTGGACCTATCATATTGTATATTAATTTGGTGATGCTTTTATGTTATGTTATGTACATGTTCATAAGCTAAGTAATGTCCATATATGCTTATATGTTTAGATCTACATGCTTACATGTTTAGATCCAAGTTAATACACATGTTTAAGATCTATGTAAATTCCTGTTCATATGCTTAAGATCTATGTTAATTGGATCTAACTCAAGTACAAGTTCACATTTATATGCTTGATTAAGTTTATATTGTTAATGACAAATTTGTATTACACATGCTTAGTTAGATTCATATTATTTTGTGATGTTGGAATGCTACATGTTCCTTTCTTTTCCCTTTTATTTATGAGTTAGGCTAATTTGCGAGCCTAACATTCTATGTAAATTATGCGAACGAATAACGAGGGAAATGTTGGGGTAAAACATTAAATTACATGCTAATGTCATAGACTGGCTCATAATCATGTAAATGATTAATAGCATGAAATGGTATAATTTGTATACCATTAATTATGAATATAATTTAAATAGTAAATGTGACATGACAACACTTGTGGATAATTTACATATAAACTTGACATAAATGACGAATATGTAAATTAAATAAAGGATGAATATGCCTAACCCGAGGTTAGATTGAGTTGTGGTGTAAAACTGCCCGGAACCGCCCAGCACATCCAGTAACCGCAACAACACCTATCTAATGTGAGAGGTTAGTGCATCATGCCCAAGAAAAACCCGACGTTAGATTGAGTTATGGTGTGAAACTGCCCGGAACCGCCCGGCACATCCAGTAATCACAACAACAAGATCTAATGTGAGAGGTTGGTGCATTAATAAATCAATTAATGCTAATGAACAAGACATGCTAAGAACGATAGGGTTAAGTTAACTAAGTCAACACTTAACGAGTACAACATGTCAATTAAATAGATGGTAGGATTAAGTTAACTAAGACAACACTTAACCAATATATAACATGATGTATGGTAGGGTTAAGTAACACAAGAGGGCAACACTTAACTAATATATAACATGATGTATGGTAGGGTTAAGTAACACAAGAGGGCAATACTTAACCAAAATAACATGATGAACGAGTAGGGTTAAGTTAATGGAAAACACTTAACCAATACAACATGATGTGTGGGTGAGTTATGTTAACATGAATGGACAACACTTAACCAATATTACATGAACAAAGTGGATAGGGTTAAGGCAAGCTTAACCAATAATACGTATTGACTTGATCAGTGGGAGGGTTAAGTACATCTCGTGTAGGTGGGTAATATTAGTATATATAGGCCCACAAACTTAACCGTTAAATAAACATGCTTGAATCGATGGGAGGGTTAAGTAAATCTCGTGTAGGTGGGTAATATTTGTATATATAGGCCTACAAACTTAACCAATAGGAAACCCTAGTAATGGGGACCCATTTCGGTAACCCACATAGATGTATCATGGTACCCTGAAACTAGGCAGGGTGGGGCACAATTACTGGGCTGATTATAAGCGGTCAAAATAGCGGCAGGGGGCACGTCAGTGTAGGTTCCAACGGATTACGGGCGTGCACATACTTCAAAGTGGAAAAAGAAGGGTAGTAAGGGTACATTTAACATCTTCATGGCAATTGGGCTGATTGAGGTAAGATCCTCATACTAGATGTACACCTGAAGGCTACCACAATTGCGAGGATTGGGATCACGTTGTAATATTATCATTTTATACAGATTACTAGTTGGGACACTAGTTAGGCGGTGCAGAGATATAGAAATCATAATAATAGCGTAGTAGCGAGGCAGAGAAAGAGTAGAAGCGCATTTAGTTTACCTTGCCATATCTTGTCTTAAGTTATCTTGTTTTTATGGTATTGTCCTATTTTCAGTTTATTCATGTCAAGATCCTTTATCTTGTTTACATGCTGAAAAATCACGGGACTTACCAGACTTATGTCTGACCTGTTTTCTTTTGCCTTCTTTTCTTCCGTTCCCCCCCCCCTCCCCCCCCCCCAGGCCCGTAGGGAGGGAATACTTCATCTTAGCTCAGTTTTCTTTCCAAGCTTGAAGATAGTCAACGTATTGCTTTGGACTCTCTTTTACACTGCTATGGCTCATGCTTTATTGGGGAATATCATTGTCATTTTATGCTTCTTTATTTTGTTAAACAAGACAAATACTTTGTTGTACTGGGTATTGGTGTTGGAAAACAATATTTGTACAAGTTGTTTTATCAATGAAGTAAAGTTTTATTTATTTTCCGCTGCTTTTAACAGTCTGTCTTGTAATTTATCTGCATCTTTTACCTATGACGCTTCACTGAAGTTAATGTGTTCCCTTTGTGAGTGACATTAATGGATGTGTGGTGTTTCAATGGTGAATGATAGCACACAGCAATTAGATACACAGCAAAGAGTTTTGAATACAGTAGAGCAACTAATATCAATGCAAGAAAATGGTTCAACAATATGGAAATGCAAAACTGATTTGAGCATAAGCATGGACAAGTGCAACAGCATATACATGTGAGCAGCTTGTAGCATGAAACATAAACACACCAGACAAATTACATATCGAGCCATAGCAAATCTGTTTGACAAGTGTAACACCCCACCTCCGCTAGGGTCACTCACAAAGGGAATGCACTAGCTTTGGTGGAGCATTATCTAGGTAAACATACACAGAAATATTACAAGACAGAACATATAAAACAGCGGAAGAAGAACCAAATTTCATTGCTTTAAAATCTAGAAGGGTCTAAAGCCTTTTACATCAAAATGCTATTAAATCCATTACATCGAAATCTATCTTGCAATAGTAAAGAAGCATAAAACCATAGTTATAAATCATTCCCTAAGTAAAATAGCAAAGAAAGCCATAGCCAAGAGAAATCCAAGCAGTACATGAAAGTGCGTTGGAGCTTGGTAAGATCCGAACTAAGTTGTATTCCCACCCTGCAAACCTGGGGGGTAACGAAAGAAAAAAGAGGCGAAACAAACTGGGTCAGTCATAAAGACTGAGTAAATTCTAGTGGCTTTCCGCATAAAAACAGGTGAAGATAATATGGCATGAATAAACTGAAAGTAAACATAAGCATGATGTCAAGGTAAGCTACAGGCACGATGAATCAAGTATAACATTGCAAGGTTTCTATTAAGTATAACACCGCAAGATTTCTAAGCTTAACCATTCCACTATTTTCTTTGATTTCCTATATTCTCTGCACCAACTGTACTAGTATCCCAACCCATATCATCCTTTCCATGTATATGTACAGTCCCTTGCCGTATATCATACAGGTTTCATCACGTATTTCTATATTACTTCAAAGTAGTGCCACTATTCTTGAAATCGTTTGTACTGCCACCCTTGTTCTGGCTAGGTTTCCTTATCATGAACTATCGCGTGTTCAACTAGGATTTATGCCACCTAGGACCACTAGGGATTATGCCACCTATTGAATGTTTTCTAGATTCGTTTAGGGTTTATGCCACCTAGGACCGCTAGGGATTATGCTACCTAACGAATCCCACGTAACGATTTATTAACCGATTGGCTCCCTACGAATCCTAGCTCGTTCATGTGTCTGTGTCATACGGCCCAATCACGAAATGTACTTACCTGTGCTAGGTCCACCATAGGGTGTATCAAGCCCTATGGTGCCAACCATCGACAAGAATCAAGCACGCACAGATAATCCTACTGATGCCCAATGCCTGCTTTTTCTGCTCCGGAGTGTGTGCACGCCCGCACGCCGTTAGAACCTTCACTGGCACACCCACATAGCCGTTGTTCTGGTCGCTTACAATTAGCCCAGTAATCGTGCCCCACCCTACCTAGTTGCAGGGTACCGTGATACATCTAGTGGGTCACTGCTGAAAAGGACCGCGCAACTAGGATTTCCGTTCAGTGGGTTAAGTGTTGTCATATAAATTCGAGACTTAACCCCATCAGTCTAGCATGTCAAGTTGGTTAAGTGTTGCCATTCAAGTTTGTGACTTAACACGCCTGCGTGTCATGTCAAATTGGCTAAGTGTTGTCGTTCAAGTTAACGACTTAGTGAAACACCCCACCTCCGTTAGGGTCACTCTCAAAGGGAATGCCCTAATTTTGGTGGAGGTTTATAAGTACAAGTCACAGATATACAAGACAGATATAAGAACACATATTTGTAAACAGCGGAAGAACAACAAACTTTATTTCATAAAGTCAAATACGTGTTACAACAACATCCTTTCCAAAAACATAACATAACACTTTCATAATCTGTCTTGAGTACATTATTTAAAGAAGCATAAATAAAACATAGATAAACTGCAAAAGCCCCATAGTGGATTGTCCAAAGCCATAGTTCAAAACAGGAAAGTCCAAGCAATACATTTCTCTTCTTCAAGCTGGATGTCAAGGCTGATCAAGCTGCTGTGTTCCCTCCCTGTGGACCTGGGGGGGGAAACGGAAGAAAGAAGACGAAAGAAAAGTAGAGTCAGACATAAAGCCTGAGTAAGTCTAGTACTATTTTGTCTATGAATAAAGAACTGGGTATGATAAGTATAAACAAGAAGTGGGCAAGCACTATAAACTTGGTTAAGTTGTCTAGGGTCGAATATACTATCGTACCCCATGTTGATCTCTGAACCCATATAAACTAGTTTCCAACTGGCACCCCATAATCAGGGTGATGTGATCCATTCTATGATGATCGGCTCCTACTCGCATAGTTACATGTGTCTTACGGCCCCCGATGTCGTAGTTACCTATGCTGGTCCCACCATGGGGTGTATCAAGTCCCATAGTGGCAACCCGACACAACCTTAGAGTGCACAGGTATGCTACTGGTGTCCAGTGCCTTATTTTTCTGCACCGGAGTGTGTGCACGCCCGCACTCCGTTAGAACCTACACTGCTACACCACCGCCGTCGATTTGACCTCTTACAATCAGCCCAGTAATCGTGCCCCACCCTGCCTAGTTTCAGGGTATCCTGATACACCTTTTAGGGTTACTGCTGAAAAGGGTCCCCCGTTACTAGGTTTTCTATCTCTAGCCAACATGCTAAGTTGGTTAAGTGTTTTCTAACCTAACCCCCACCAGTCCGTTTAGTTTAGCATGTTCCATTTTGATTAAGTCTTTAGTTCACTTAATCCTAACAATCCTGACTCAGCCTTAATTGTCTTATTAAGGCCCTGACCTCTTACATTAGACAGGTATTGTTGTGGTTGCCTGTTGCCGGTTGGTTCCGGGCAGTCTTACGCCACAACTCAGTCTAACCTCGGGTCCTTGCTGGGCTCCATGTTTAACCTCCCACATTGGATAGGTATTGTTGTGACTACTGGACAGCCGGGCGGTTCCGGGCAGGTTTACATCACAACTCAATCCAACCTCGGGTTAAACACATCGTATGTTCTACATTTACATATTTTGTCATTCTTCTTTATTCCTTATATGTAAATATTTGCGGCCCATTATTAAGTTAATGGTGTAAAGGTTACACCAATCACGGGCCCAACCCATACTTGAATTTGGGCCCTTCTATTTTATATTTTCATTCATTAATTAATTCTAACCCAACGTTATTTTCTCCCGTTTTACACGTCCGTTTATATATTTTGGGCTTAGCCTTTTAAAGCCCAAATTAGCCATGCGAAAAGGGGAGGCTTAAAGCGTGATTACATACACAAAGAGGGGAAGGTGAGCGCATGAACTTGCATATGACGTTGGAAATACATAATAGAAACTGGTGTACTTGCATATATATACTTTGGTCATAAAGCATAGGTGACATGAACCAAACCATGTAAACTTAAGATAAGAATCTAAATTAGGTGTCACATAGTCTTAACTACAACATAGACCTATGTTCTCATTTAGGCATAAACATAAACAAGTCATGTTCATAAGGTTTCTATATGTTTACAAAGGGGATACTTTGTTACTAACACAAAAGCATAGTTCAACTTAATCATGATTTAAGTCTAATCACATAACGATGGTATAAACATACTTATGCATAAATATTCCTAAACATGGTGTTTGCTTTAAGCTTGCAAAAAGGGATTTTTGAGTCTAACCTAGCCATGTCTCACATATGTCATCATATAATTCTTGTAAACAAGATAGACTTAATCATGGATTTCAATTATGCCAAATATCATTCATAGCCTAGCCATATTCATAAGTTTGCAAAAGCATGACTTAATACATGGATTATGGTGTCAAAATTCCAACATAGTTTCATATGAACTATAACAACCAAACTTGTTTCAATTACTTGCAAAATGATTTATGCACAAAAATATACATCATGATGGCATAATAACAAAGCCCCAAACTTGCATGAATTTCAATCAACTACATACATGTAGCTTCAACATAGATTATATAATTTGCGCAATATTCCAAACGTATACTTGCATAGAACTATCGCATGTAGTTCTTTATAATGAATAACATAAATTTGCACAAATATGAATTACTTTATTATTCCAATTCAAGCATACGAATCAACACAGTTGTTTATTCATACCAAAGTAATACTCTACTTACAATGGTGCGATGAATTCTCTAATTTAGGGATTGAAGACGCAAATTCCTTTGTTGAATTGATTTGCTTAGGTTGCTTGAATTGCTTTAGGCTTTAGAACTTTCCTCCTAATTCTCTCTCTAGTTGGCGGCTACTCTTAGTCGTTCCTCAGCAACATGGCGGCTATGTTCTTAATTTTGAATGAATAGATTAGGGTTTAGTCTAGGGTTATTTATATAGAGGTTAGGAACTGATTAGGACCCTTGATGTTGCTTGGATTGATCATAGCCATTCATTAGATAGAGAGACCAATTAGAACCCGCCACCTAGCCCTAATGACAAAGCAGACCACAGAGAATCGGCCAAACACAGACCTGGCCAGCCAGGTTGACTGGGCTCGACCAGGTCGACACCCCTGTCGACAGGGCTGTCGACAGCCCTGTCGACATGGGTAGCCCAGGTCGACAGCCCAGTCGACCTGGGTGGCCTAGGCGGGTGTTTATCCGCCCTGGCCCATTGGGCCCGATTTTTAATTATTTTATTCTGTTTGAATTTTAAATTTAATTCAAAACTTCCGAAGGCCATATCTTCTTCATACGGACTCCGTTTTTCGAAAACTCGGACTCTATTTCGCGTATTTTTCCGAGACGAACGCAATGGCGTATCCCGTTTCCCTTAGTTCTTTGATTTCAGATTAATTATGCTTTAATTTGTTAATTTCACAGTTATAGAATTTTCGGGGTGTTACATTCTCCCCCACTTAAAAGGATTTCGTCCCCGAAATCTTCAAGTTAGGAGGAATGTAAATCCTAACATCCAATCATCCATCTACTCATCCATCAAACACGAGCATCCATTGTCCTTAAAAGACTTCTAATGCTTCATGATCATATGCAAAGTGTGTGTGTACATGTACTTATCTAATGCAAAATCAGGCGGTCTACTGATTCAGTTGACCTCCTTAATGCGAATTATGTAAGTGCCATGAATCCATTATGTATGCAAATTTTCCTATTCTTGATTCTACATGAGTGCACAATCATTCAATACAAATGCAACATCCACATGACAACACATTAAAGTTCAACCACATATGAATGCAAACATATATGCATATGCAATATGAAGTGACTGAGCCGATCTAAAACCTAGATTGTGTGTGTATATGCAACCACAAGCAACCACTAGCAATCACTTGCAACCACTTGCAACCATCATCCATAACATGTTTCAACTACATGTTTCCATCCAAAGGGTTTCTACCTAAAAGATACGGTCGAGGAAATATACCTAAAAAGATAGATAAAAGCGCAACTTAAGGAAAAATGAAAGATCAAGGATGTACCCTCGAACAGAAAAGGGTAGGCTGTGCGTATTCTAGCTTCAGTTTCCCAAGTCGCATCTCCCTCGGCGCCGCTCCACTGAACTTTGACGAGCTTGACTTCGCGGTTGCGTAGCTTCTTCACTTCCATTCCTAAGATGCGGGTTGGAACTTTTCTTATGGTTGCTTCGCGTTCCACTTCGGCCTCTTCGAGGATATTTGGCTCTACCACTTCAGCAGACTCATGTAGACATTTTCGGAGATGTGAAACGTGAAAAACGTTGTGGACTCCAGCCAATTTCTCGGGTAGCTCTAATCTATAGGCCATTTTCCCAATTTTCTCGATGATAGGGAATGGTCCTACCTAAAGGTATAGTCGAATGATAGAAGCAAGTAAAAACTTTGTGCCCATTAGGCAATGTCGAAAATGGAAATCTATGCTACATATATATTGATTAGGAGAAGAACTCTCTAAGCATCAGCCCCGAAGACCGAAATCAACATCAGACTGACACCCAAAGAATTACTCAACCCAACCACCATATATGATTCTAGGAAACTAAGCATGATGGACTCCTTTTAGGTCACAAGGGAGTCCCTTCCTAAGACCAACCCGTATCCTATAAAGCCCAAAAACTTTAGTAAAATCAACGAACACCCTCGAGCCCCAACATGTGTTACTAACAGATGAGTCATACTCCCTATGGGGTTTGCAATAGAAATTGGATTAAGAATAGGACCGAGAGGATATACACAAAAGATAGCATGCAAGTGAGCTTTACAGGAAGAGAGGGATCAAGGATATACTCTTAAGAAGAGATATTATGTACGAATCTAGTCTTCAATCTTTTAAGTCGCATTTCTTGAGCTTGACTCCATTATGCTTTGTCCGTCTTTAACTTCACAATTTCGTAGCTTCTTAATTCTTGTTTCCAAAATATGAGTTGGAACCTATTTCTCGTTCCTCTTTCACTTATTCTCCTTCTAGTATACTTGGCTCAAGCCTAACTGCGTACTCATGGTTCCATGCAAGCTCTCCAAAATTCATTAGTGAATCTTGGATCTTGTTCACTTACTAGAAGGTATTCCACATAGATGAATTATCTCTTGAAAATAAACAAATGTCAACTATGTTGCCAAATGTACTTACTAAGGTGATTCTTTACAACTCATGCATCAGCGAAATGAACCTTCAGCCTTAGTGGCGAACACTACTGGAGCGCCCTATTCTGAAATGCTCCTCCTAATGAACCCCTTTCCTAGAAGCTCTTTAATTTGTTTACTGAGCTCTTTCCTTTCTCGTGGAGCCATGTGTCTAACGGGCAACGCAACGGGCTTTACATTATCTACAAGATATATGCGGAAGTCTATTTCTCGCTTCGGAGGCAAGCCCTTCACCTCTTCGAAGACATCCGGATATTCCCGGACCACTCTAACTGATTGCAAATTTTCAACAGAGGCATCTAGCGATTCAAGATAACTAAGCATAACCGCATACGAGGGAATACAAGAAATTTCCAAAGTATTACCGAGCTGGGTTAGGAGCCTAACAACCCTTTTCTCACAATCAAGGATGGCCCCATTACTGGATAGCCAATCCATGCCCAAAATCAAACCATACCCCGAAAATCCCAAAGCAAAGGCACTACATTGAAATTCTACGCTTAGAATAGAAACTTTCAATCCCACACAGATCATAGACAAATGAGCTGGGCCCCCAATTGGGTTTGAAACAATTAAGGGGTCCTCTACCATACTAGTTTCTAGGTTCAGAGATTCTACTAAAGCAGACGAGATAAAGGAGTGTGATGCGCCAGAATCAAATAAAGTGCGAACGGGGTGATCATAAAGATAAACTACACTTTCTACAGAAGTATTTATACCTCGCTGTTGCAGAGGTGGCACTTCCAGCACATGAATCTGTGCCCCTGGGGTGGATCCAGCGCCCTGCCCCTGTCCCCGTTTCTTTGGGCAGTCCTTAGCCCTATGGCCCGTCTCACCGCAAGAAAAGCACCCACCATTCTCCTTGGCCTTCTTTTTCCGGCAGTCCTTTACTAAGTGCCCCACTTTGCCACAGAAATTACACGTCCTCTTCTCTTTGTTGCCTTCCCCGCCTTTTTTAAAGTCTGTCTTCTTGGGCTGCAAACCCTCTTTCTTCTTGCCCTTATCCTCTTCATTCAGCAATGCCATTTGCACCAATCTTTCATACGTGGCTCCCATGGGTATATGGGTCATGGCCAAACTGTGTAATGGCTCATTCAACCCTTTGACGAAACGGAGAGCCTTCTTGTGCGGGGTGTTGACTAGGTCAAGCCCAAACCTAGCCAGCTCATCGAACTGATTCACATATTCTCTGACTGTCTTGTCCCCTTGCTTAAGAAATAAGAATTTTTCCAACTGCAAACTTCTTTCTGCATCTGAGAGAAATTTGGTCTCAAACCTTGCCCTAAAGTCCTCCTATGTCTCCACTGGTCTTTCAGCATTAGTGACTTCCCACTAGTAGGAAGCCTCGCCCTTCAATAGCCATACCGCCAGTTGTACTTTTTGTCTATCTTCTACCTCAAAGATGATGAATAGGTCCTCCGTCTCTTTCAGCCAATTTCTAGCTGCCACGAAGGACTCAGTTCCATGGAAATCCCTTCCTCCCATAGCTTTAAAATCTTTACATATCTTAGCAAACGTGTTTCCCCGAGGAGGAGGTGGAGGAAAAGGTGCCGCTGCGGCTGGATGATTTCCTTCTGTTGGGGGAGGAGGAATGGTAGGACCTGGCTGAGTGGCTCTTGCTTCTAAGAACCGTCTAAACCAACCAGGTAATGGCACCCCTTCCGGCAAGATAAGTTCTTGGGACATGCTGAAACAAAAAGGATAGATTCAAAACAAAGGATAAGAGATAGTTCCTATGGCTTTGGGGGGTGGACTTTGCCTTTTTAAAATAAAATAATATTTTTCTTTTAAAAATGCTTCTTTAAATTTCCTTTTTGAAAATAATCTTTCAAAACTTTTTATCTTATCTGGTAAACCTATGCTCTGATACCAAGTGAAACACCCCACCTCCGTTAGGGTCACTCTCAAAGGGAATGCCCTAATTTTGGTGGAGGTTTATAAGTACAAGTCACAGATATACAAGACAGATATAAGAACACATATTTGTAAACAGCGGAAGAACAACAAACTTTATTTCATAAAGTCAAATACGTGTTACAACAACATCCTTTCCAAAAACATAACATAACACTTTCATAATCTGTCTTGAGTACATTATTTAAAGAAGCATAAATAAAACATAGATAAACTGCAAAAGCCCCATAGTGGATTGTCCAAAGCCATAGTTCAAAACAGGAAAGTCCAAGCAATACATTTCTCTTCTTCAAGCTGGATGTCAAGGCTGATCAAGCTGCTGTGTTCCCTCCCTGTGGACCTTGGGGGGGGGGGGGGGGGAGGGAAACGGAAGAAAGAAGACGAAAGAAAAGTAGAGTCAGACATAAAGCCTGAGTAAGTCTAGTACTATTTTGTCTATGAATAAAGAACTGGGTATGATAAGTATAAACAAGAAGTGGGCAAGCACTATAAACTTGGTTAAGTTGTCTAGGGTCGAATATACTATCGTACCCCATGTTGATCTCTGAACCCATATAAACTAGTTTCCAACTGGCACCCCATAATCAGGGTGATGTGATCCATTCTATGATGATCGGCTCCTACTCGCATAGTTACATGTGTCTTACGGCCCCCGATGTTGTAGTTACCTATGCTGGTCCCACCATGGGGTGTATCAAGTCCCATAGTGGCAACCCGACACAACCTTAGAGTGCACAGGTATGCTACTGGTGTCCAGTGCCTTATTTTTCTGCACCGGAGTGTGTGCACGCCCGCACTCCGTTAGAACCTACACTGCTACACCACCGCCGTCAATTTGACCTCTTACAATCAGCCCAGTAATCGTGCCCCACCATGCCTAGTTTCAGGGTATCCTGATACACCTTTTAGGGTTACTGCTGAAAAGGGTCCCCCGTTACTAGGTTTTCTATCTCTAGCCAACATGCTAAGTTGGTTAAGTGTTTTCTAACCTAACCCCCACCAGTCCGTTTAGTTTAGCATGTTCCATTTTGATTAAGTCTTTAGTTCACTTAATCCTAACAATCCTGACTCAGCCTTAATTGTCTTATTAAGGCCCTGACCTCTCACATTAGACAGGTATTGTTGTGGCTGCCTGTTGCCGGTTGGTTCCGGGCAGTCTTACGCCACAACTCAGTCTAACCTCGGGTCCTTGCTGGGCTCCATGTTTAACCTCCCACATTGGATAGGTATTGTTGTGACTACTGGACAGCCGGGCGGTTCCGGGCAGGTTTACATCACAACTCAATCCAACCTCGGGTTAAACACATCGTATGTTCTACATTTACATATTTTGTCATTCTTCTTTATTCCTTATATGTAAATATTTGCGGCCCATTATTAAGTTAATGGTGTAAAGGTTACACCAATCACGGGCCCAACCCATACTTGAATTTGGGCCCTTCTATTTTATATTTTCATTCATTAATTAATTCTAACCCAACGTTATTTTCTCCCGTTTTACACGTCCGTTTATATATTTTGGGCTTAGCCTTTTAAAGCCCAAATTAGCCATGCGAAAAGGGGAGGCTTAAAGCGTGATTACATACACAAAGAGGGGAAGGTGAGCGCATGAACTTGCATATGACGTTGGAAATACATAATAGAAACTGGTGTACTTGCATATATATACTTTGGTCATAAAGCATAGGTGACATGAACCAAACCATGTAAACTTAAGATAAGAATCTAAATTAGGTGTCACATAGTCTTAACTACAACATAGACCTATGTTCTCATTTAGGCATAAACATAAACAAGTCATGTTCATAAGGTTTCTACATGTTTACAAAGGGGATACTTTGTTACTAACACAAAAGCATAGTTCAACTTAATCATGATTTAAGTCTAATCACATAACGATGGTATAAACATACTTATGCATAAATATTCCTAAACATGGTGTTTGCTTTAAGCTTGCAAAAAGGGATTTTTGAGTCTAACCTAGCCATGTCTCACATATGTCATCATATAATTCTTGTAAACAAGATAGACTTAATCATGGATTTCAATTATGCCAAATATCATTCATAGCCTAGCCATATTCATAAGTTTGCAAAAGCATGACTTAATACATGGATTATGGTGTCAAAATTCCAACATAGTTTCATATGAACTATAACAACCAAACTTGTTTCAATTACTTGCAAAATGATTTATGCACAAAAATATACATCATGATGGCATAATAACAAAGCCCCAAACTTGCATGAATTTCAATCAACTACATACATGTAGCTTCAACATAGATTATATAATTTGCGCAATATTCCAAACGTATACTTGCATAGAACTACCGCATGTAGTTCTTTATAATGAATAACATAAATTTGCACAAATATGAATTACTTTATTATTCCAATTCAAGCATACGAATCAACACAGTTGTTTATTCATACCAAAGTAATACTCTACTTACAATGGTGCGATGAATTCTCTAATTTAGGGATTGAAGACGCAAATTCCTTTGTTGAATTGATTTGCTTAGGTTGCTTGAATTGCTTTAGGCTTTAGAACTTTCCTCCTAATTCTCTCTCTAGTTGGCGGCTACTCTTAGTCGTTCCTCAGCAACATGGCGGCTATGTTCTTAATTTTGAATGAATAGATTAGGGTTTAGTCTAGGGTTGTTTATATAGAGGTTAGGAACTGATTAGGACCCTTGATGTTGCTTGGATTGATCATAGCCATTCATTAGATAGAGAGACCAATTAGAACCCGCCACCTAGCCCTAATGACAAAGCAGACCACAGAGAATCGGCCAAACACAGACCTGGCCAGCCAGGTTGACTGGGCTCGACCAGGTCGACACCCCTGTCGACAGGGCTGTCGACAGCCCTGTCGACATGGGTAGCCCAGGTCGACAGCCCAGTCGACCTGGGTGGCCTAGGCGGGTGTTTATCCGCCCTGGCCCATTGGGCCCGATTTTTAATTATTTTATTCTGTTTGAATTTTAAATTTAATTCAAAACTTCCGAAGGCCATATCTTCTTCATACGGACTCCGTTTTTCGAAAACTCGGACTCTATTTCGCGTATTTTTCCGAGTCGAACGCAATGGCGTATCCCGTTTCCCTTAGTTCTTTGATTTCAGATTAATTATGCTTTAATTTGTTAATTTCATAGTTATAGAATTTTCGGGGTGTTACACTTAGCCCTATGAATCATCTGTCAAGTTGGTTAAGTATATTCAAGTGGTTCATGATTTAACCCTATCAAATCATCGTGTCAAATTGGTTAAGTATATTCAAGCGGTTCATGACTTAACCCTATCAAATCATCGTGTCAAATTGGTTAAGTATATTCAAGCGGTTCATGACTTAACCCTATCAAATCATCGTGTCAAATTGGTTAAGTATATTCAAATGGTCCATGGCTTAAACCTATCAAATCATCGTGTCCAATTGGTTAAGTATTTCAAGTAATTCATGGCTTAACCCGCCCACGTATCATGCAAAGTTGGTTAAGTATTATCTATATGTTCCAGTTGACATAACCCTGCCACGTGTCATGTTATATTGGTTAAGTGTCATTAGTCTAGTCATATCACTTAACCCACCCATTGATCTGATTAACTGTTACGTTGGTTAAGCCTACACTTATAAGTTTTACATGTTCTTAACTCATACCGGTTAGGTCCACATTTACATGTCAAATTTCCAGGTTATCCCACCTAACCCTCTAACCATACCCACGTCTTATTATGGTTAGTATTCCTTAATTCATTCATTATGATGAACGAATCATGACCTCTCACATTAGACCGTGCACTTTGTGGCCACTAGATTTGTCGGGCGGTTCCGGGCAGATTTACACCACAAACTGAGTCTAACCTCGTCTCATAAATCGTTACGCCTACAATTCGACCTTTGACCTCTCACATTAGACTGACACTTTGTGGCTACTGGATTTGTCGGGCGGTTCCGGGCAGATTTACACCACAAACTGAGTCTAACCTCCCGTCAAAGGTTCATTAATGGTCGTATTACCCCCAAAACCCCAATGTCGGTTCAAACGTTTAACATATAGAAATGTTCATGTTCGTGTTCAAGTCAATTATCCAATACATAGTTATTTTCATGTTTAAAATTCCCAACTTTACATATTAATAAACATATGCCCAAGTTCCAAAATTACACGCCAGTTTATATATATATGGATATATATACCCAATTCTAGTCAGTTTACATATGTCCAATTCTTGCCTATTTACATGTATGCCAAGTTTATGCTATTTCACCCATATCGAGTTCCAACCAAAATTGCATGTATCATGCCCAAATAAACCCAAATCATGAGTCATGATGTAGTTATCCCAAATTGTAATCTTTTTATTACAACACATGCCAACTACCCAAGTTCATAATACATATTTATGCCAATTATCAAATTTACAATCGCTTTTATATTCAAATCCCCAATTCTAAATATACCCAATCATAAGCCAAATCTTTTTGATTTAATTTACATAGGCCCGAACTCGTGGTTTAATTTAGATGCCAAATTACATACATGTTATATATACCAAATCTCATGTTACATTGCATAGATCCTACTTGTGCCAAATTCCATGTATATAATATTTTTGCAAATTTGTTCATAACAAGATTATACCAAAATTTACAGATCAAGCCCAAACTTGCAAATACAATGATAATATCCAATTTCATGTTGCCAATTATTACATCATGTTCATAAAGGCAATAATCCCATAATTCCCCCGTATGCATATCGTACGCAAATCGTGATTTTAGGCCAAGGTCCGAAATTGACCAAGGTTCAAGAAAATAAATTGGGGGAGATAGAAATTGAATAAAAAAAATGAGATCAGAGGAAAACATCATCATAGGCATAAATATTACAACTTGATGATAACGTCATCACAAATCAAGAAAACTGCTGAATAGATCACAAACTTGTCATGAACATAAAGATAGACAAATCCCAAAACAGAAGATTCAAGGAGCAACAAAAATAGATCAGAATTGATAAACATACTTAGATCCAATTCCACTTTATTTCATGTCCATATTATAATTAAATGTTTAAATCTAAAAACAACTAGAACTTACAGAGCATGGCTAGTGAATTAGGAAGTGAAATTGTCATAGAACGTTGTAGTAGTGTTGATTTATTGTCTTGAATCATTGTACAAGCTTTAATCTTCGAATTGGATTGAGTTTGAATGCTTGTTCTTTAATTTGGGGGCGGCGGCCATGGTTCAAGAGGGAGTTCAGCAGCATAATAGTGTAAGAATGATTTGATATGAATTAGGTTAGGTCTAAGGGTGTTTTTATAGGAGTAGCAACTAGTTTAGGCCCTTAGATTAACCCTAGAATCAATCCGGACCGTCAAAACACGTCTCAGGCTTCAAAAATGAGTTCTGGGTCAAACCAGGCCGGCCAGGTCAACCTGTAAGGTGGGGGGTCGACACTATGGTCAACCTGGGGGGTAGGTCGGCCCTATGGTCAACCTGGGGGGGGGGGGGGGTAGGTCGACGCCATGGTCCAGTCCTGCCTGAAAACTGCTGAAACTTGTATAGGCAATAACTTCTTCATCCGGACTCCGATTTTCAAAAACTCGGACTCTATTTCATGTAAAATTTCGAGACGAACGCATTGGCGTAACCCGTTTCCCCTGATTCTGATTTTAAAATTTAATTCTGCCTTGATTTCTTGTTTTAACATGTTATAAAAATACGGGTTGTTACATTCTCCCCTCCTTAAAGGATTTCGTCCCCGAAATCTTCAAGTTAAGAAGAATGTGTCCTACCATCCAATCTTCCATCTACTCAATCATCAATCACAGGCATCCATTGTCCTTGAGAGATTTCTAATGCTGTATGAACATATGCAGAAAGTGTGTGTATATGTTCCTTGTCTAATGCAAATGATCATGCCTGATTGATCTTTTTAAATGCAAAATATGCTTAGTGCCATGAATCCAATATGTATGCAAATATTCCTAGTCATATAAACACTATATGTGTGCACAAACACCCATCCATATGCAACATCCACATGACAACACATTCAATTTCATCCATAAACAAGTATAAACACTCATACATATGCAATATGAAAATGTCTGAGCCGATCTAGTGCCTAATGTGTGTTATGCAACCACGAGCAACCACTTGCGACCACTTGCAACCATCAATCATAACATGTCTCAAACACATGTTTCACCCAATTGTTCCTACCTAAAGATATAGCCAAAGGATAGAAGCAAGTAAAAACTTTGTGCCCATTAGGCAGTGTCAAAGCTGGAAATCTACGTCACATATATACTGAATAGGAGAAGAACTCCCTAAGCCCCAGTCAATATCCTATAAAACCCAAAAAGTTTAGTCAACCCAACAGACACCCTCAAGCCCCAACATGTATTACTAACAGATAAGTCATACCCCTTATGGGGTTTGCAACAGAAATAAGATTGAGAATAGTACCGTGAGGATATATATAAAAGATAGCATGCTAGTAAGATCTACAGGAAAAGAGGGATCAAGGATATACTCTTAAAAAGAGATATGATGCGCGTATCTAGTCCTCAATCTTCTAAGTCGTATTTTCTTGAGCTTAACTCCATTGTGCTTTGACCGTCTTTAACTTCACAATTTTGTAGTTCCTTAATTCTTGTTCCCAGAATATGAGTTGGAACTCATTCCACTGTTGCCTTTTGTTCCACTTTCGTTTGTTCTCTTTTTCTAGTTTACCCGATTCAAACATAACTGCGTACTCATGGTTTCGTGCAAGCTCTCCAAAATTCACTAGTGAATTTCGGATCTCGTTCACTTACTAGAAGGTATTCCACATAAATGAATTTTCTCTTGAAAATAAACAAATGCCAACCATGTTGTCAAATGTACTTACTAAGGTGATTTCTTATAACTCATGCATAAGCGAAATGAACCATCCACCTTAGTGGCGAACACTACTCGAGATCAATAGATGTATCAAGAGATTCTAGGTAACTAAGCATGGCAGAACCCTTAGGGTTACGCTAGACTTCGAGGGCATTACCAAGGCAAGTCAAGAGTCTAGCTACCATGGAACTAGTATAAACAAGTCATGAATATACACTTAGCATGGACATTCTCAAATCCAAACAAGTCATGAATAAATGAGCTGATTACCCAACAGGATTTGAGACACAAAAATGGGATCCTTTACTTCGCTAGTACTAAGGTGCAGAGACTCAACTATCGAAGCGGAATTAAAAGGATGTGATGAACAAAAACAAAGTTCTAACAGGATGAAACTAAACCTTCAACAGAAACATTACCACCTCTCTTAGGTATGCTAGTAGTAAGAGCATACAATTGCCCTCTCGACGATCTTGTTCTTTGCCCTTGTCCTTATCCTATGATACTTAGCTACATGTCCCTGTTTACCATACCAACGATGTTCTTTCTTGTCATGGGTTTTATTATTATTTTACTTTGACCTCTTCCCTTTTCACCTTTTTCCTCTTCGTGGATTAAGCCATATCAACAAGTTTCTCATCCTTAGACTTGTGTTCTTTATCCTCGTTCCTACTATCCTTGTATAGCTTGTTGAAAAGTTTCTCGAAAGCTACTTCCATCGCATGGCAACCCTACAAAGCTTGAGATAAGATTGGTCGCAAGTAAAACTACTGTGGCTACAGATGGAGGTTGGACACTACTTTGCCCTCCGACATGTGTCGCATGCCTACAAACTATGGTGAAAAAGAAAGAGAGAAGAGACTCAAGGAGAGAATCAAAAGATAGTGCATATGGCTTTGGGGAATAGCCTTCGAATAAAACAAGATTTTTCTTGAAAAGTGCTTCTTTGTAAACGGTTTTGAAAATAATTTCAGAAGGTTTTAAGAAAATTTTGCCCAGTCTGGTAACCTTCTACTCTGATACCAAATGTAACTCCCCACCTCTGCTAGGGTCACTCACAAAGGAAATGCACTAGCTTTGGTGGAGCATTATCTAGGTAAACATACACAGAAATATTACAAGACAGAACATATAAAATAGCAGAAGAAGAACCAAATTTCATTGCTTTAAAAATCTAGAAAGGTCTAAAGCCTTTTACATCAAAATGTTATTAAATCCATTACATCGAAATCTGTCTTGCAATAGTAAAGAAGCATAAAACCATAGTTATAAATCATTCACCAAGTAAAACAGCAAAGCAAGCCATAGCCAAGAGAAATCCAAGCAGTACATGAAAGAGCCTTTGAGCTTGGTAAGATCTGAACTAAGCTGTATTCCCACCCTGCGAACCTGTGGGGGGGAAACGAAAGAAAAATAGGTGAAACAAACTGGGTCAGTCATAAAGACTGAGTAAGTTCTAGTGGCTTTCAGCATAAAAACAGGTGAAGATAATATGGCATGAATAAACTGAAAGTAAACATAAGCATGATGACAAGGTAAGCTATAGGCACGATGAATCAAGTATAACATTGCAAGGTTTATATTAAGTATAACATCGCAAGATTTCTAAGCTTAACCATTCCACTATTTTATTTGATTTCCTATATTCTCTGCACTAACTGTACTAGTATCCCAACCCATATCATCCTTTGCATGTATATGTACAGTCCCTTGCCGTATTTCGTACGGGTTTCATCACATTTTTCTATACTACTTCAACGTAGTGCCACCATTCTTGAAATCGTTTGGACTGCCACCCTTGTTCTGGCTAGGTTTCCTTATCATGAACTATCGCATGTTCAACTAGGATTTATGCTACCTAGGACCACTAGGGATTATGCCACCTATTGAACGTTTTCTAGATTCGTTTAGGGTTTATGCCACCTAGGACCGCTAGGGATTATGCTACCTAACGAATCCCACGTGATGATTTATTAATCGATCGGCTCCCTACAAATCCTAGCTCGTTCATGTGTCTGTGTCATACGACCCAATCACGAAATGTAGTTACCAGTGCTACGTCCACCATAGGGTGTATCAAGCCCTATGGTGTAAACCATCGACACGAATCAAGCACGCACAGATAATCCTACTGATGCGAAATGCCTGCTTTTTCTGCTCCGGAGTGTGTGCACGCTCGCACTCCGTTAGAACCTACACTAGTGCACCCACACAGTCGTCGTTCTGGTCGCTTACAATTAGCCCAGTAATTGTGCCCCACCCTTCCTAGTTCCAGGGTACCGTGATACATCTAGTGGGTTTCTGCTGAAAAGGACCGCGCAACTTGGATTTCCGTTCAGTAGGTTAAGTGTTGTCATTTAAATTCGAGACTTAACCCCATCAGTCTAGCATGTCAAGTTGGTTAAGTATTGTCATTCAAGTTCGTGACTTAACCCGCCTACGTTTCATGTCAAATTGGCTAAGTGTTGTCGTTCAAGTTCATGACGTAGCCATACGAATCATCTGTCGAGTTGGTTAAGTATATTCAAGCGGTTCATGACTTAACCCTATCAAATCTTCGTGTCAAATTTGTTAAGTATATTCAAGTGGTTCATGACTTAACCCTATCAAATCATCGTGTCAAATTGGTTAAGTATATTCAAGCGGTTCATGACTTAACCCTATCAAATCATCGTGTCAAATTGGTTAAGTATATTCTAATGGTCCATGACTTAAACCTATCAAATCATCGTGTCCAATTGGTTAAGTATTTCAAGTAATTCATGGCTTAACCCGCCCACGTATCATGCAAAGTTGGTTAAGTATTATCTGTATGTTCAAGTTGACTTAACCCTACCACGTGTCATGTTATTTTGGTTAAGTGTCATTATTCTAGTCATATCATTTAACCCACCCATTGGTCTGATTAACTGTTACGTTGGTTAAGCCTACACTTGTAAATTTTACATGTTCTTAACTCATACCGGTTAGGTCCACATTTACATGTCAAATTTCCATGTTATCCCACCTAACCCTCTAACCATACCCACGTCTTATTATGGTTAGTATTCCTTAATTCATTCATTATGACGAACGAATCATGACCTCTCACATTAGACCGTGCACTTTGTGGCCAATGGATTTGCCGGGCGGTTCCGGGCAGATTTACACCACAAACTGAGTCTAACCTGGTGTCATAAATCGTTACGCCTACAATTCGACCTTTGACCTCTCACATTAGACTGACACTTTGTGGCCACTGGATTTGCCGGGTGGTTCCGGGAAGAGTTACACCGCAAACTGAGTCTATCCTCATGTCAAAGGTTCATTAATGGTCGTATTACCCCCAAAACTCCATTGTCAGTTCACGTGTTTAACATATAGAAATGTTCATGTTCGTGTTCAAGTCAATTATCCAATACACAGTCATTTTCATGTTTCAAATTCCCAACTTTACATATTAATAAACATATGCCCAAGTTCCAAAATTACACGCCAATTTATATATATATATATATATATATATATATATATATATATATATATGGATATATATACCCAATTCTAGTCAGTTTACATATGTCCAATTCTTGCCTATTTACATGTATGCCAAGTTTATGCTATTTCACCCATATCGAGTTCTAGACAAATTTGCATGTATCATGCCCAAATAAACCCAAATCATGAGTCATGATGTAGTTATCCCAAATTGTAATCTTTTTATTACAACACATGCCAACTACCCAAGTTCATAATACATATTTATGCAAACTATCAAATTTACAATCGCTTTTATATTCAAATCCCCAATTCAACATATGCCCAATCGTAAGCCAAATCTTTTTGATTTAATTTACATAGGCCCGAACTCGTGGTTTAATTTACATGCCAAATTACATACATGTTATATATATCAAATCTCTTGTCACATTACATAGATCCTACTTACGCCAAATTCCATGTACATAATATTTTTGCAAATTTGTTCATAACAAGATTATACCAAAATTTACAGATCAAGCCCAAACTTGCAAATACAATGATAATATCCAATTTCATGTTGCCAATTATTACATCATGTTCATAAAGGCAATAATCCCATAATTCCCCCATATGCATATCGTACGCAAATCGCGATTTTAGGCCAAGGTCCGAAATTGACCAAGGTTCAAGAAAATAAATTGGGGGAGATAGAAATTGAATAAAAAAATGAGATCAGAGGAAAACATCATCATAGGCATAAATATTACAACTTAATGATAACGTCATCACAAATCAAGAAAACTGGTGAATAGATCATAAACTTGTCATGAACATAAAGATAGACAAATCCCAAAACAGAAGATTCATGGAGCAACAGAAATAGATCAGAATTGATAAACATACTTAGATCCAATTCCACTTTATTTCATGTCCGTATTATAATTAAATGTTTAAATCTAAAAACAAATAGAACTTATAGAGAATGGCTAGTGAATTAGGATGTGAAATTGTCAAAGAACGTTGTAGTAGTGTTGATTTATTGTCTTGAATCATTGTACAAGCTTTAATCTTCGAATTGGATTGAGTTTGAATGCTTGTTCTTTAATTTGGGGGCGGCGGCCATGGTTCAAGAGGGAGTTAAGCAACATAATAGTGTAAGAATGATTTGATATCAATTAGGTTAGGTCTAAGTGTGTTTTTATAGGTGTAGCAACTAGTTTAGGCCCTAAGATTAACCCTAGAATCAATCCGGACCGTCAAAACACGTCTCAGGCTTCAAAAATGAGTTCTGGGTCAAACCAGGCAGACCAGGTCGACCTGTAAGGTAGGGGGTCGACACTATGGTCGACCTGGGGGGTGGGGGGGTAGGTCGACCCTCTGGTCTAGTCCTGCCTGAAAACTGCTGAAACTTGTACAGGCAATAACTTCTTCATCCGGACTCCGATTTTCGAAAACTCGGACTCTATTTCATGTAAAATTTCGAGACGAACGCATTGACGTAACCCGTTTCCCCTGAGTCTGACTTTAAAATTTAATTCTGCCTTGATTTCTTGTTTTAACATGTTATAAAAATACGCGTTGTTACAGCAAGAGAAAAGTAGGAGTGCTTAATTTGGCAAGTTTCATTTCCAGAATTTTACTGATTAAGTTTTGGCAAGAAATAGAAAATTGTTGCCAGCATTTTCGGACCAAGAACAATTCACATGTATTCATTAAAGAAGTTGACAAATCATTACTGGAAAGTAATAAAATTCACACTAAAAAATCATACCAGAAATTAAGCAATTTGAAGAAGGCAATTTATCAACCAGAAATCATAAAAGTGTGAATGATTCACAGGTTTTTAGCAAGCACAATATTTGGTAGAGAATCATTCAAAGGAAAGAAATAAAATCTGCATTGCTGGCATATGTTATTCATGGAAATCAAATTTTGATTATCTTTGCCAAAGTTTACAAATATGTAGGAATCTTTTTGAAGACTAAAATCACACATGGAATTTTTATAAGGCAAGAAACCAATTTAATATCATTTTGACTTCCCAAAGTTTTTGGTCCATAAATCACAGTGGAAAAATTTTCATTCTTTTTTGGAAAGATATTATTTCAAGGTTTCCAAATTCATCACCTTTGTTTATAGCAAGAAATCTGCAAAATGGTTTCCTGTAATTCCAGTAATGATTCAGCATTCACAAATCATTCAAGGTTTTTTAAATCGAGCAAGTAATTAAAAATTCGCAAGGGCCAGAAAATCATTTTTCAGAATTGTTTCCAAGGCAACAATTCAACAATCACGGCAAGGATTAATGACTAATTCAATCAGGGAAATCAAAGAGTGAAACCGAGCAAAATCAGCATCAAATCATATTGCGAAATCAGAGCAATTCTAGGGTTTGTAATCCCTATATAAGCACACCCATTTCCTCATCAATAATTATCGAAAAACGAGAAATTCAATTTCTAGAGCAAATCAAAATTAATTTAGAATACTCACTGAAAGTTTTTCGATCATAAGAAGATTTCAATTCAATCGACAATCAGGCAACAAGGCTACGGGCTTCAGAAGATCTCAAAAACATTCATCTTAATACACGCGATTTTAATTGGAATCAGAAAACCCTAATTTCATTGGAGCCGCCATTTTTTATTTCCACGAGAGAGAGAGAGAGAGCAAAGTGAACGGGATAAAGGGTGCAACACATTTGTGAAGTGGGTTGGCTAAACCATTTGAAGTGTAAAAGGGAGTTTATATTTTCCTTTTAAAAACTAGGGATTTTATTTGACCTTTGTGTTGTTTTTTTGAATTGTTTTTGTAAATTGTTCAAACAGTTTCTAAGTCTGTAAAATCTAGGAATCCAGTTAGGGTGTTAACTGGAAGTTTACTAGAGTCTATAAAAACTAGAGTTACTGGTTATGGGGTCGTAATCAGGGGAAATCTGATCTAGGGGATTAGATCAGTCTAGGGTTTTGAGCGTAGGGTTAATACAGGAGCAGGGAGTGCAAGTTTGCAGTGTCTGTAAGTGGGATCTGTTAATAACACCTAGTAGAAACCTTAGGAATGCAGCAGTATGCAAGATTTGCCAAAGCTGGGTATCTCTGTGTGTTATTTACTTTCCGTATTTACTTACTCTACTATTATCTATGCTGCGATTAATTTTTAATTATCTGATAAACTGTAATAAACCCTATTCACCCCCCTCTAGGGTTAATCTAGATCCAACAAGTGGTATCAGAGCAGGTATTCTGTTAACTCTAGAGTAATGGTGATCCTTGGTTTTCAGCCCATAGAGGGTCAGTCCAGTCATATTCCATCTATTTTTAATGGTGTAGATTTTTTAAATTGGAAATCAGAAATGAAATCCTATTTAAAATTTGTTGATATTAAATGTTGGAATAGTATTTTAAATGGGTATGATATTTTAAATAGGGTTGATATTGAATTTAATTTATGTGCTACTCATATTTTATATTCTTATATTGAAGATGTACAATATAGCCTTATCTCCCATTGTTTGACTGCGCAGGAATTCTGGAAAACTGTCAATGCGCTGTATGGAAATTCTGGCAACAGCACAAAACCCCAAAATGACAACTCAGCTTCAGATTTGTAACAACCCGGATTCCGATAGACCGATTATTTTTTTCAAAAACTCTATCTATCGAAACCCGGGTCGGGTGCTCTGGTATCCTGCAGAAAAGACAGAGATATAAAATCATGTCAAAGCTCGGAAAACAACTCACAATGGAAGGAACAAAATATAATATAATCAAATCATTGTTTTACCTTAATAACAATACTGCTAAACCAGTATCCAAAGATATACCATATCTGTCGTGAACCTAACCTACGAATGTTATGAGGAGGGGGTCAGAACATAAGTTCTGTGTGACTGGACCTAGCTTACACTTCTAGATAATCCTACATATACCGTTCAATTATATTTTCTTATTTATTAGGTTATTTGTGTTATTAGCACTCGAGGCTTACACACGTCGCACCCATCTACTCCCTAGTAGATTAACCTAATATAGTGTATATGTAGCTACCCCCAATTAGGGAATACCCTACTCGCATGGTCTCCACCATATGTACGTAGTCTCTTATCCAGTGTCGCATGTCGTATAGATTTCTGTATATATACATCAATGCTACGTCTGCATAAAACTATCATCACTATATTATGTAAACGTTTTGACTACCATGCTAGATCCTACAAGGTTCCATCATCGAATAATGCCCTCTAGTCTATGATACACCACCCAGAGCGACATGAGTGTACCTAGACTTTCCCCATGTACGTATCGTCAATCGTACTCGATGTCCATTTACACATGTTCTCTATATGTGCGCCCGAGTCCCGTGGCAGAGCTACTCAAGAAACACGGAACTCGGTCAGGAGCTTTCAGATATTTGCCGATTGCAGATGCTAAGGTCTGCTTTGACAGTGGCAATGGTCCCACTAGACCCCTCCCTCAACTAATGAAAGGCACCCAAGAATATCTAGAATGAGAACTTAACCCTGGAACTCTTTGCCTGGCCCTCTATGCCCTTCAATCCTATTGGCCTTACCTCACCCATAATTAGATAGCAAGTATATGGTCTTTTGGAGTTCTCCTCCTTTCCGCTATACGTGCTGACTGAAGATGGTAGGTAGACAACGAGTTGCTATCACAGGGCACTAACTGTTCTCGTCGAATCACGCTGGTCCTTCTTAGTATTTTAATTGCCCCATATTATTGCAATCAAGGCATACTCAATGGTTCACCCACGCAGACCTAACCTCTGTGAGCATAGGCGGATCATCTGCCACTCACAGAGGAATACCAGAGTACCCTACGTCCCCAGAAGCTGCGTGCTTCTTAAACTAGTCCGTTGGAGCCTACAGGAATATCTAGATAGATGTGCGCAACCATTTGTGCCTTCCGACACACCGATGATCTACCCCGTATGGTTATTCGTCCTCTAACGTATGGACTGGTCCAAGCGCTTCATTCTTACATGTTATTAGACCTATGTCTAATCTTCTAATTATGCGCTTGCTCTTATCAGGTTTCTTTTTAACTTGGTTATCCTCACCCATATTGTTTTTTAATCCCAATTACCAAGTTTCCTTTGCATATTAATCTTCATTTATACCTTAGCTCTTAACTTATTTTTTTGTAAGTCTTTCCCTATTTATCATTCAATTATAATTCCATGTTGCCACACTTTATCGTTATTTACATAGTTTTCTTAACTAAGGTTTGTTAGCATGATCTTTTATAATTGTTTACTTAGTTCTCTTGACTAAGGTATACTAACAAATTCAAACATGCCTTTCTATGATTGTTTACTTAGTTATCTTAACTAAGGTTGTAACGATTACTGATTTTGCCTGGATCTAATCGACCACAAAATCGACTAAGACCGTTCAAAAACCCGAGTACGCTAACTCTGGGAATACAACATATTAGAACAAATAACAGCAGACTTTTATAAACATTACAATAATGTTACATCAGAGTACAGAGTATCAGAGTACATTGAAAATAATACAACAGAAGATAAATTACAATAAATTTAATACAAAGCAGCGGAAATAACAAACTGATACAGCAGAAGTCTATCAATACTCTGGACACAGCTTTAAGCTTCGATCCAGAATCTTGCTTAATATATTTTCAAAATAAGCTACTCACTCGAGTTTGCCAGTGAAACAAACTATAGGTCAGTCATGGGACTGGTATGTGAAATCTAACTTAACTTATCTAATAATAAGGCCAATCACAAGACCACGCCGCTTACGTGGAATGGGTTTAATCCATTGGATTGCCAGTGCATGAAATAAAGTAAATCGTTAAACAACGCAATGCTTTTTTAGAAAAATGAAACCATTATAAGACTCAAGTCCCATCACACAATGCAATGCAAACTGGAGGATAGAGTTTACCTTATAATGGTCAAAAGATGCTTGATACGATAAAATGGATTTGATATTATTATAAGTGTATATATATTTCAAAAACATTTCAATCATAATGTATCAATCATAGACGGCATAGTACCCCATCCTACTATGTCGCCATACTAGTTCTACAATCAAAACCGCATGATGTCGTATTGGAAGTTGGATTTCCATCATGAGTCAAGGCTAGGAACGATCTCCTTAACGATTCGAGACACTCTAGCAATGTCTCAGGTTCACACCTACGGGAAACCCTTGGATACAGCAGGGCCGGTCCACAAATAACGTTAGTGGATTGGCAATTCCTGAACACACGCTTCCCGGTCCTATTGAACCTATAAAATGGCCACTCGCGACCAATAAATTCGAGGCTTCGAAAATTCCATCATCCAGATAAGTAAAAATGTCGGGGCTGGTAGGACGCTGACCCCACTTCTAGCTAGAAAGAAACATGTGAACTCCCTGCATTCCCTTGCTCTGTTTCTGACTCCAACCGGGTTATGAGGCTCGCGAAGTAACGCTACACAAAGCTATGCTAATTAATGCTATGCTTTGATCATCATCCACAAGGCTCTGCTTTTCAACAAAAGTCTTGATCCATGCCTCTTAGCATGTCACATTGTCAATCCATACCATACCATTGATTTCTACCAATATATAACCTCTAAGCTCGTACGTCTCAGAGAAGAGTGTTAAACACCAGACAGATATATATTTAGTAGAAATCAACGAATACAACATAAAGGAATACAGCGTCAGACATACCATCCATTTACAAGTGCGTTCTGGGTCTGAACGAAACCGGAGGAACCTTATTCCTCGCATATCCGAACAATCAACAAGTACGTCCGGATGGCTACTACTGTAGCCCCTTCTAGGTAGCTACTCCAATCATGGGCATCAGTAGCAACTCATCCATTCGACGTGAAGATCGTCGGTCTTCGACCACCGTCTTCATCTTCGACTTTTAAATCGTCGTAGTAATTATTCGGAATGGGTTAAACCTTGTCTTTCCGAATAACCCGCGTATTTTATAATCAAAAATCAAGTGCTATAAAACACATCATACGCCACATTCCAACTCGAAATATTCTTGTAATAAAATATTCACAATATTAGGGAAAAGTCCCCATTTATTTTATCAAAGATTAATTCTTTAAAGTTGTTCTTTTTTATCTCAAAAATCATTACTTAAGGATTATTCAAGTTTAAGAAATTAATCTTATCTTTAACTGGGTTAAAGAACTAATGTCATTTTAAAATCATAATTCACGATATACCCAAAATCATCTTCCATTAAATATGGAATTTTCACGAAAATCAAATCAATATATAATCAATATAAATATCTGTATCAAACTAATAATATAAATGGAATAACGGCAAGCCCTTTTAAACTCCATATATAGTAACAGACTTCTTTTATAGATGTTCATCTCAATTATTACCGAATCGAACTCCATTCAACTCCAATTTAATGTATTAAATTTGAAAACTTTATTTTGGAAAATTTCCATTTAAATCTTAATAAAAGATTTATTAATTCCAAATTATATTTTCACTGTTAATTGGGTTAAAGAACAAATGTCGTTTAAATCACAGTTCACGATAAACCCAATTCACATTTCACTTTATTTCAATTACTAAATATAATTTGAAAACTCTTTTAATCTTAATTAAAATATTTATTCTTTTTACACGGGGTTTTAAGAATAGTGTTATTTAAGACACCATTCACGATAACCCAAAATCCAATTTATTTATTTTAAAAACATTGTATTATCATTCTAGTTAATAACTAGTTCATTTTGATAAAAATATATTTTACCTTTACAAAATTGGAGTTTTTCATCAAAAAAAAAAATTAAATCATTTATTATGATTTTTCTATATTTTTAATAATTTTATTTTCGCCCGTACAGTCGGTTTCCGATAACGGCCACCGAACTACATCCATAGCGACCTTTTTTGAAATTGATTTGGACATATCTCCAAATCTAACCATTAGATTTCAAAATTCTTATATTCATTCGAAAGCTCTTTTCGATACAGACCCAACGGTTCCAGTTTTAGGAGGATCCGACGGTCGGATCTCCTATTACATCAATTTGAAGTTAATGGTCGAAATTCGCAAGCGGTCGCTGCGCGGTGCGTTCTATTCAGGCCATTATATATATATATATATATATATATATATATATACACACACACATATATATATATATATTATCATCGATTTCCATTTAAAACGTACTTTATAAAATATATATAAATTCCATTTAAAACGATTTTAATTTCATTTTCAATTTAAAGCCAAAATTGAATATTCTATTTCTTTATCATATTAAAATAATAGTATTTCAGAATATTATATTTTAAAATCACTTCTCTTTTTATATTCATTTTAAAGTGAATCAAATTGATCGGTAAACCCGTTCGGGTTAAAATAACGTTTGCTGCTTAATTCGGCTTCACATTTTTATATTTTTATTCTTCACTGAATATTATTTTAAAATATTAATTATTTTAAAATATTCTTTATTTAAAAATATACTTTATTTAAAAATGTTCTGAATCGATATGTGACTCAATCAATTACATATAATTTCAGTTATATGGATTTCATACATCGCATGTATTCAATAATCATGATAAACAAACATTAAACAGTCTATTTACATCCAGAGTGAAGTTTATAACTGTGTGAGCATTAAAATAAATAAGTAACGCTCATCACAGATTGTCAATCCATCGATTGACAAACAATTAAATATTGGGACTTGTGTATGGAAAATATCGTCCCAACACCCATGTGGGGTTTTCAGACAACAACAAAAAATTTAAATACAACTTTGGTTAATAAATTTAACCAATTCTAATTCGGTTTGAATTAGTTTCTATTTAACTAATTTACACTGCTTAAATTATAAATGGATTATTTATAATTTAAATTTCAACTATCATATTAATATTAACATAAAAAGGGTGTTTTTATGTTTAAATCCTTTCTAACTATTCTTGTTGACATAAAAGAGTATTTTTATGTACAATTCCTTTCTAATAGTTCTTATTGACATTAAAAAAATTGTACAAATCATTTCTAACAAATTCTTATTGTGTATACAATTCTAATGTATAATATGACATATAAGAATGTAAATTTTAATATGTATACAAAGCTAATGTATACATGACATATAAAAATGTAAATTTTTAATATGTTTTGACTATTCTAAATGGATACAAATGACATTTTTATATTGGCAATTCCCAATGAACATAAATGACACTTTTATTTTTCTAACATAACATGATTCTAAAAATGACATAAAATATGTTTTCTTAACTAAAGGACAAAAAATATTTTCTCTTAACTAAATGACATAAAATATGTTTTCTTAACTAAATGACATAAAATATGTTTTATTAGCTAAATGACATAAAATATGTTTTCTTAACTAAATGACAAAAATGAATACTTTTGTCGCATTCTTTTTAAATGACAAAAATGGATATTTTTGTATGTTTCTAATATTACACTAAAAATGTGTTTTTAATGTAAAACATATTTTCATTTTTAAAACATGAATCCTTTGTCTACATTCTATTATTACATTAAAAAAATGAGTTCTTAATGTAACACAGGTTTTCATAATAAAATACGAATATTTTCCTATGTTTCAAATATTACATTAAAAATGTGTTTTTAATGTAAAACATGTTTTTATTTGGAACATGTACATTTTCTCAACTAATTCAACAAATGATGGAAATTGATACTTTTGTTAAAAACTCTAGTTCAACAAATGACACAAAAATGTATATTTCATTTTTGTTGAAAATTCTAATTCAACAAAAATGAAAAAAAATGTTAAGTTCAATTTTGTTGAAAGCTCTACTTCAACAAATGACATAAATATGTGTATTTCATTTTTGTCGAAAATTCTAATTCAACAAAAATGATAAAAATGTTAATTTTATCTTTGACAATTCTAAATGAATATAAATGACATTTCCAATTAACATAACATTTTCTAATACAATGACAAGGTTATTGCAGCATGACATTTCCTAAAATGTAATATTTTTAACAAAAGAGACATTTTTATTCTAATGTAATATTTTTAACAAAGATGTCATTTTTATTCTAAATAAACATTCCTAACCAAAGTGATGTTTTTATTCTAAATAAACATTTCTAATAAAAGCGACATTTTTAATCTAATAAAACATTTTATAACAAAATGTTATTTCATTTCCAATGCAACATTTTAAAACAATAATGTTGTTTTATTCCTAATGCAACATTTTAAAACAAAAATGTTGTTTTATTCCTAATGCAACATGTTAAAGCAATATTGTTGTTTTATTCTAAATGCAACATTTTATATAAAAAAATGTTATTTCTAATGTAAACAATTCTAATAAAAATGACATGTTTAATCTAAATAAACATTTCTAATAAAGTGTTATCTTTAATTTAAATAAACCCTTCTTAACAAAATGTTCTTTTTATACGACAATTCTAATTCAACATAAAATGATATTTTTATATGACAATTTTAACTCAACATAAAAATGGTATTTTTATATCTTTGATAATTCTAACACATCAAAATGACATTTTATTTTGTCGATTCTAGTTTCAAAAAAATGATTATTTTATATTGTTGACTCTAATTTCAACAAAAGTGACAATTTTATTTGTCAATTCATATTTCAACAAAAGAAATAAAAGTATTGACTTCCTATTGTTAACAATTATCTAACTAAACAAAATTGATGTTTTGTTTTAGCACAAAATTATTTAACAAAAATGTCATTTTATTTTTTAACTTATTTTATTTCAACAAAAATTATCCAACCAATCAACAGATCAATCATAATAGCAACAAACAAACCAGATCCAATCGTAAACAACACAAACTGAATTTACAGCGTAAAGGTAAGAATTTACAAATACTATAATATTTAACTAGTTTAATTTTATAAAAAAATCCCACCTTGATCGGTTGATGTTAATAAAATTAAACAGCGTTTAATTTTACTAGAAATTCTAACGGCTTCTGTTCTTGTCCAAAGTTGTTCCATTACGTAGATCTTTTCTTCATGATTTCAATGCTTCGAAAATGACCCAATTCCGTTCTGATTTGAATAAGATATGACATTTTAAAATTGAAACAATCAAATACATAATTAATTAAATTAATTAATTATTTACATAACCCTTTCATCTACCATTCTTTGTAAATTGTTTCAGGCCATTCACGAACCCACCATCGTCAGGAATAAACAACCACCGCACGCACATCGGAGACCCAGACTTCAATCCAACCACATCACCCCGACGTCCTTCATCTAGCCGCCACCGCCAAGAGTTTCGCCATGCTCGGTGGTCCTACCATCGCCAGAAATGGCTTCAAAGTCGGCGCCTTTGAGCGCGAAATCCGACCACCACAGTTCAACTTCTTCGATCATAGCCGTTCATGTCTTAGAGCACGTCGAGCTCTTCGTGTTTGCCTTTGGTTCCATTGAATTTTATTGATTCGATTTGAAGAATTTGTGGCATGAAATTTCGAGCACCCTTGGCCATTGAAGAAGGGATGGCGGCTCTGAACAGTAGAATAGGTTTAGGGTTTTCTTAGTTAGGAGTTTTTTATAATATTTTAACTATTTAATTATTTAATTCAAGAAAATATTTGTTCATTGATACTAACCCCGAATCGAACACAACGAATGTCGCCCTAGCCAAATACCCCCATTCCGAACATAATGGAATATGTTTCGTAACCTAATTCGGCTGCTACGACCAATTTTCCTTTAAATTAAAATATAAATTAATGTATATTTAATTTGAACGTACATTTAAAATTACTGGGGCCACATACTAACTCTAAAAATTCCAGAAAAATTATTTCTATTTATGTATTGACGATACGATCCTTAAAAAATTAATTTCGTCGAATTTGGAGACCTTTTAAAAAATGGCCTTTTTAAAGTCGATTAAATTTGACTGAAATTTACAAAACACATTTTCTTTTGCCACGCTTGCATATTAATTCCAAAAATTATGAAAATTGGAATCTAGCAATAATTTGACATTCCGGATCCAACAAAAGTGGTTTCGTTGAAAACGGAGGTCGTTTGCAAAATGGCTATTTTTAAGGGCTATATATTATATTAAAACATATATAAATTCTATAGCGATTTTTTTTAAATCTTAAACTGGGCATAACTTTAAATTTATAAAGTAAAATTTCAGTTACTTATATTCGTTAGAAAGATATGGTTAAACAGATTTAAATATTTTTGGTTTTACTGAAATCCGATTTATTTTGATCCTGTACATTCAGTTAAAGTTTAAAATTAAATTTTCAAACTACTGCACCTTTTCAAACTCGTATTATAATTAAATTAAATTATTACGTTTTAACTTCGATTTAAATAAATTTTTAGTCATTATTATTTAAAATAAATTATTTTAAATATTCAAAATTCACTAAAACGGTTAAAATAAATTTTTTAAATTGGTTCAGAATTTCCGGGTTGTTATAAAGGTTTATTAACAAATTCAAACATGCCTTTCAAGGATTGTTTACTTAGTTATCTTAACTAAGGTTTACCAACAAATTCAAACATGACTTTCTATTATTGTTTGCTTAGTTATCTTAACTAAGGTTTACCAACAAGTTTAAGCATGACTTAAGTTCTTTTTATCAACCGATTACGCATTGTCGCTTTTCTAAATTTGCAGCTTAGATTCAACTTATTATATAGTATAAGTCGTTCCACACTTCTAGTCTTGTTTTATATCTTAAGTCATAATCTTCCCTTGTCCCTTGGACAACGTAACACCCCACGTCCATTAATGTCACTCACAAAGGGAATGCATTAACTTCCATGGAGGTTTCAAGTGAATATAGAACAGAAAAATTACAACAAGACAGATATATGTAGTACTTGGAAATTTAAAACTTTATTTCATTGCAGCAGAAGTTAAACATGTTTGTTACATCATAAAACCATAAATCAGAGTCAAGTACAATATCCATCTTGATAAAACAAAATACATAATCCCATTACATAAATAGCCATTAAAGAAGATAACAAGCTGGACTTTACTTCAACGGTCCAAGCTTTCCAAAAGAGAGATAAAGCAATCCAATCAAACTCCGCTACAGCTGGGCCCACCCTGAGGAACTGGAGGGGGGAAAAGATAGAAATAGAGGGGTTAAGACACAAAGTCTGGAGAGTATGATAATTCTAACAATACTATTATCAAAATAACTAGACTAAGGCATAAGCTGTAAGACAAGGAAATGTCTATAAACTATTGGGTATGGAAGAGCAGATAAAGTTAACGTTAAAGGCACACCTAATTCCTAACGAACAATTACTACACTACACCACACCAGTCACCCTAAAGGTTGATCCCTCTCACCGAACTTAGAAATTATATAAATAGCTTTGTGTACCCCTAGCTGACTACATAGGTGCCGCCTGCCCCTATCTCCGCTAGGTGTACCCCATACCCACTTTCGATCGGCTCCCTACTCGTAGATACCCATGCTGGCCCTACAGTGGGGTGTATCACTCCCCTAAAGTGGCAACCCGATACAACTTGAGGATGCACGACTTATACCTACACGATGCAACAATGTCTTACCTACCAGCCCGGGTCCACACACGCATATGAAACCCGTTGGACTTGTGTTGCCCCCGCTAACTCGTTTGGCCTCTTATAGTCAAGCCCAGTATGCGTGTCCCGTCCTCGACTTGGGTCGAGCCCACAAAGATACGTTTGGGTTACTGGTTGAAATGGGCCCCCACTATTTACCACAAGCTATCCACCTAAGCTTGTCCCCACTAGTATATCCCACTTAACCCTCTTCTTAGTCATGTGCATTTACATGTGTGTTTGGTTAAGTCTTACTAGTCGTATTTCAAATGCCACTAAAGGCACCCACTAGATTCCTCATGCCACCTAAGGCACCTACTTAACCCCCATGTCCCACCTTACATGTTTATCTGGTTAAGTATTTCTTAATTCATTAAGGCCATAACCTTATAAAGACCTCTCACATTAGACTGGCATTTATGGCAGCTGGATTTGTCGGGCAGGTCCAGGCAGTCTTACACCATAAAAGAGTCTAACCTCGTGTCTTTACAACTGTTATGCTTTAATTTGGGCCTAGGACCTCTCGCATTGGGCTGACATTTGTGACTACTGGATTTGCCGGTCGGGTCCGGGCAGGTTTACGTCACAAACGAGTCCAACCTCGTGTCCTAAGCATTGATTAACACTTATAATCTTTTACCCCAGTTTTAAATATATCCCTATTCAAATCATTAATTAATTCCAATTTTAATGATGTCCATAATTGACTCAATTATGGCCATCCACTTATGGTATGCAAAATCATATCAATTGCATCCAATTTCTTAATATTAAATCCTTAATATTACCCATATCCCACGTTATACGTTCGCTTATTCAACGCAAAATATACGTTAGACTCGAATAGTCTAACTCATAGCACAAAGATAAATTATCACAACATATAGACAAATAAAATAGATCTAATCATAATAGGGGTGAAACTTGCATAAAACTACACATGTCATGGATCTAAGGGTGTCAACTTGTTTGGTTAAATGCCACAATTTACATAATATGATCATAATCCGAATTCATGTATAAACTGGCATACGTGGTTTATGCAACATAATGATGGTGTAAACTAGCATCTAACCCATAGAACTCACCCATGTCATAGCATAATTCTAGATCTAAATAGATGTCATGGAATATTTTCATAATCTGTACAAATCAATCTAAACTTGCATACATGATTTGTCATATAAATCAACATAGCCCAAATAATATCAACATTATGATTTGATTAACATGAACTAATTAGCATAGATAATAACCTCATGACTTTATAACATGTATGATTTATCCCAACTTAGCATAGAAAATTACAACCTATACAATATCATCATAGTATGATTTACAACATATAGGATATCATCATCACATAACATAGGATTTACAACATACATGATAGCATAAGGTGTACAACAACATATATGACAATTCACATCATTTTCTTATGATCCATATCACATCTCAATCTAATTAGTTTGCTAAAAATCTTATTAAGATCATCATACTCACAATTAGAAAAGAAAGAGAGTCTTGATTTGCTTTAGAGTTGAGTAGAATTAGAGTTTTGATTAGCTTTCTTCCTTCTTAGTTGGCGGCGGCTACACTGAGTTCCATGGTGATGGCATGACAGCGGCTATTCTATTTTTCATGTGGCTTTAGAGTGAGAGACTACCTAGGTATATATGGAGTTTAGGATTTATTTAGACCGTCATATCAACTCAGAACTAACTTGAACCGTTAAATTTGCAACTCAGGCCTAAAGACACATCAACAACTCAAGATTGGGCTTGGCCAAACCCTGGCCTACTGGACCAGGTCGACACCCAGGTCGACTGCGCAGTCGACCTGGTCCTGGGGGTGTCGATTGCCCAGTCGACTCCCCAGTCGACCAGGGTGCTGGGCGGGAAATTTCCCGCCTAGCCTGTTTGACTTCGAATTTTGAATTTTCCTGCGAGCTATTTTGAATTTTTTGAAACTTCCAATGGCCATAACTTCTTCATACGAAGTCCAATTCACGCAAACTCGGACTATATTTCAACCAGAATTCCGAGACGAACACAATGGCGCAACCCGTTTCCCATAATTCTCACGTCTGAGATTAGTTATTCTTTAATTTGTGAATAGTAATATTAACAGAATTACGGGGTATTACATTCTCCCCTCCTTAAAGGATTTCGACCCCAAAATCTTCAAGTCAAGAAGAATGTATATCCTAACATCCAATCGTCCATCTACTCAACCATCAAACACAGGCATCCATTGTCCTTATAGACTTCTAATGCTTTCATGTTTAAATGCACAGTGTGTGTATATGTCCATATCTAATGCAAAATCAGGCAGTCCACTGATTCAGTTGACCTCCTTAATGCAAATCATGATAGTGCCATGCGTCCATTATGTATGCAAAAGTTCCTTAATGCTACATATTATCTCTATATGCTTGCACAGTCATCACCTGAATGCAGCATCCATATGATAAAAAAATCCTCATACATCCAATTTACTAAATACATCCATATATATGTAATATGCAATATGAAGTGACTGAGCCGATCTAGTGCCTTATAGTGTGTGTTTATGTGTCCACGAGCAACCACTAGCAAACACTTGTGTCCATAGGCATCCATCATACATAACATGTCTCAAACACATGTTTCAACCATAGGATTACCCTATCTAAAGGTCAAGGATACTAGCGAGAGGATACTCTAAAGGTAAGATAAGTACAAGATAAGCGATAAAGGAGAAATTAAAGGACATACCCTCAAAAAGAAAAGGGTACAATGAATGCATCTTCTCTTCTGTCTCCCAAGTAGTGTTGCTCTCATCATCTCCCCATTGTACTTTGTCTAGTCTGGCCTCTCGATTTCTCAGCTTCTTAATCTCTGACCCAAGAATGCATGTAGGAGCTCGTCGCATCACGCTCTATCTCCACCTCTCTAAGCAAGTTCGGCTCTACCACCTCCGCGGTCTCGTGTAGGCACTTCCTCAGATGTGATACATGGAATACATCGTGTACACCACTAAGTCTCTCAGGCAACTCCACTCTATACGCCATCTGTCCAATCTTCTCCTTAATAGGAAACGGCCGTACGAACCTTGGTGCTAATTTCCCAACGGATCCAAAGCGAACAACGTTCCGTAATGGTGACACTTTGATAAAGACCATGTCCCCAACATCAAACTCAAGATCTGTCCTCCTCTTATCTGCATAAGATTTCTGCCTATCTTGCGATGTCTTCATCCTCCTTCGAATCAAGTCGATCTTTTCCGTCGTCTCCCTAATCATATCGGGACCAAGTAAGATTTTATCCGTAGATTCCCACCAACATGTAGGTGAACGACAAGGTCGTCTATAAAGAGCTTCGAAAGGTGCCATGCCAATGCTGGACTGAAAGCTGTTATTATATGCGAACTCTACCAACGGAAGATGCTCTTCCCATGTACCCCCAAAGTCTAGGATACATAGCCTCAAAAGGTCCTCTAGAATACGATTCACCCTCTCGGTTTGGCCGTCCGTCTGAGGATGATATGCAGTGCTCAAATATAACTGAGTCCCCACCGCTTCTTGTAAGCTCCTCCAAAATTCGCTAGTGAAGATAGGATCGCGGTCGCTTACTATGCTAGAAGGAACACCATGCAAACGAACTATCACTTGGACGTATACTGAAGCTAACCATGGAGCAGTCCTCTTACTCTTCATGGGAATAAAATGGGCGCTTTTAGTAAGTCTATCTATTATAACCCAAATCCCTGTATTACCCTTCCTTGATCTTGGTAATCCATCCACAAAGTCCATCGAGACACTTTCCCACTTCCATAGTGGAACCTCCAATGGGTGAAGCAACCCACCGGGTTTCTTTTGCTCAGCTTTTACTTGTTGGCACACCAAGCATCTAGCGACATACTCGGCCACATCCCTCTTCATATCGGCCCAAAAGAAAACTCGCTTCATGTCTTTGTACATCTTGTCCCCGCCGGGATGAATGATCATCTTCGAACGATGTGCATCATCAAGAATAGCCTTCCTCAAGTCCTCGTCTCGTGGTACACAAAGTCTACTATCCCTACGTAACCAACCCTTATCATCTAGGGTATACCTACGAAGATGGCTTGATGACTTCCCTCTTTTGAGCTTCTCCACTAACTCAACCAACTGTGGGTCATCTCGCTGTGCCTCACCAATCCGTCCCAAAAGCATAGGTCTGACCTCCAAGGATGCTAGCAAACCGGGTACAAAGTCAACGAAAGGTCTAAAATCAAACATAGAGATGAATTCTAAGTTTTGCCGTTCAACAAACAACGGACTCAAGGACAGCCTTTTCCTACTTAAGGCGTCTGCCACCACGTTACCCTTGCCAGGGGTATATGCTATTTCGAAGTCGTAGGACACTAAGAATTCCATCCACCTTTGCTGTCTTAAATTCAAGTCCTTCTGAGAGAATAAGTATTTTAAAGATTTGTGGTCAGTGAATAATTCGAATTTCTCGCCAAGAAGGTAATGACGCCAAGACTTAAGCGCGAAAACAATTGCGGCCAACTCTAGGTCATGTGTAGTGTAATTTTTCTCATGCGCTCTCAATTGTCTTCCCCCATAGGCTATTACCCTTCCCTCCTGCATTAAGACTGCGCTAGACCTGTCCCACAAGCATCGGTATAAACAGTAAACGGCTTACTCCTGTCTGGCAGCACTAAGACTGGGGCTGAAGTCAAAGCTCTCTTCAAACGTTGGAACGCATCATCACAATCTACGTCCCATGTGAAAACTAGGTTCTTATTCGTCAGGCGTGTTAATGGAGCTGATATCTTTGCGAAGTCTTTGACAAACTTCCTATAGTAGCCAGCCAACCCCAAGAAACTTCTCACCTCGGTAGCATTTTTAGGGACCTTCCAATCTTGGATGACCACCACCTTCGCGGGATCCACAGCTATCCCTTCTTTGGAAACCACGTGCCCTAAGAACCGTACTTCCTTCCTCCAGAAGTGACACTTAGAAAATTTAGCTTTAAGATTATGTGCTCGAAGGGTCTCCAACACTTCCCTAAGATGTAGGGCATGCTCTTCTTCATTCTTAAAAAAGATCAAGATGTCGTCTACAAAGACCACCACGAATTTATTAAGGAACTCCCTAAACACCCTACTCATCAAATCAACAATATATGCGGGGGCGTTTGTCAAACCGAAGGGCATCACTAGCCATTCATAGAAACCGTCCGGAGTCCTAAAGGCAGTCTTGTCAATGCGATCCTCAGCCACTCTCAACTGATTTAAACCAGTGGCTAAGTCCAACTGCGAAAACACTGAGGCGCCAACTAACTGATTGAAGAGATCGTCAATCCTCGGCAGTGGGTGTCTGTTCTTCTTAGTAAGCTTATTAAGTTCTCTATAGTCCACACAAAGTCTAAGGGACCCATCCGCCTTCATGGCAAATACTACTGGAGCACCCCACTCTGATATACTTCGTCTTATGAACCCCTTCTCAAGAAACTCCTTCACTTGCTTATTGAGTTCCCTCCTTTCACGAGGAGCCATGTGGCGTACTGGCAAAGATACTGGTTTTGCATTATCCACAAGATATATTCGAAAATCTATCTCCCGCTTCGGAGGTAATCCCTTCACCTCCTCAAACACATCCGAGTATTCTCGGACCAACCTAACAGATCGTAGATTCTCCACAGACGCGTCAAGCGATTTTGGATAACTTAGCATAACGGAATTTATGCGATTACAAAAGATTTCGAGAGTGTTGCCAAGGTGAGTCATGAGCCTAACTACTCTCCTTTCACAATCAAGAACGGCCCCACTTCTGGGTAACCAATCCATTCCTAAAATTAGCCCATAGCCCATGAAGCCCAAAACATAAGCATCACATCTAAACTCAACGCTAAGTATAGAAATTTTCAAATCCAAACACATCATGGACAAATAAGCTGAGCCCCCAATTAGACTCGAAACAACTAAGGGATCCTCTACTAAACTGGTGTTTAAGTGCAGTGATTCAACTAATGACGTAGAAATAAATGAATGCTATGCGCCCGAATCGAATAAGGTACGGACAGGATGATCAAACAGAAAAACTAAGCTTTCAACAGAAATGGCACTACCTCGTTCTTGTAGCGGTGGGACCGTGAGAGCCTGAACTTGTCCCCTTGCCTGCCTTGGTGCCATAAGAGCCTGCACATGTCCTCCCGAGGTAGACCATGCCCTCTGCCCCTTCTTTGGGCAGTCCTTCACTAGATGTCCCGCTTCACCACAGTGAAAACAACCAGTCTTCTTTTTCTTTCTGCAATCCTTGCTAAGATGGCCTGGTGTCCCACAGTTACGGCATCTTTTCTTCCCTATGTCATTATTGTCTTTACCACCCTTCTTGTTTTGCTGTTGTGATTTCTTCTGATCCCCTTTCTTCTCGGGTGCCTTATTAGCATTAGCGCCTTTCTCCTCGTGCATGAGTGCCATGTCTACTAGCTTCTCAAAGGTGGCGTCCATAGGGATGTGGGTCATAGCCAACCCTTGCAATGGCTCATTCAAGCCATTAACGAACCTCAGAGCCTTCTTCTCCGGCGTGTTCACTAAGTCCAAGCCAAACCCTGCTAACTGATTAAATTTGTTGACATATTCTTTCACTGATGAGCTTCCTTGCTTTAATGTCAAGAACCTTTCCATATATAGATTCTCTTCTGCCGTTGAGAGAAACTTTGCCTCAAACCTACGTCTGAAATCTGCCCAAGAATCAACAGGACGCTCCCCATTAGTGACCTCCCACCAAAACGAGGCCTCTCCCTTCATTAACCAAGCTGCTAATTTGACTTTCCTCCCTTCTTCTACTTCAAAGATTTCTAGCAATTCTTCCACATCCTTAAGCCAATCTCTAGCTTCCACAAACGTTTCTGACCCTTGAAAAGGTTTTCCACCCATAGCCTTAAATTCCTTGCATGTCTTTGCAAAAGTATCAATGCGAGGAGGGGGAGGAGGAGGAGGGGGAGGAGGAGGAGCGGGTGCAACTGGTGGTGGAGGAACATTGGCTGGACCTGCAGCGGCCCTAGCCTCTAATAACCTCCTATACCATCCTGGTATTGTTACACCATCCGGAATGTTAAGATCTTCAGCCATGCTGAAATGAAAAAGGGAAGATTCAAAATGGAGAATTCGAAAGATAAAGATATATGGCTATTGGGGATTATGTTTTTCATAAAAACTTTCCTCTTTAAATTACTCATCAAGACATGTTTTTGAAAACACTTCTTCCAAAAATACTTTAGAAAAATAGTTTTCCTAAAAAATTTATCTGTTCTGGTAACCTTAAGCTCTGATACCATGTGTAACACCCCCACGTCCATTAATGTCACTCACAAAGGGAATGCATTAACTTCCATGGAGGTTTTAAGTGAATATAGAACAGAAAAATTACAACAAGACATATATATGTAGTACTTGGAAATTTAAAACTTTATTTCATTGCAGCAGAAGTTAAACATGTTTGTTACATCATAAAACCATAAATCAGAGTCAAGTACAATATCCATATTGATAAAACAAAATACATAAGCCCATTACATAAATAGCCATTAAAGAAGATAACAAGCTGGACTTTACTTCAACGGTCCAAGCTTTCCAAAAGAGAGATAAAGCAATCCAATCAAACTCCGCTAGAGCTGGGCCCACCCTGAGGACCTGGAGGGGGAAAAGATAGAAATAGAGGGGGTCAGACACAAAGTCTGGCGAGTATGATAATTCTAACAATGCTATAATCAAAATAACTAGACTAAGGCATAAGATGAAAGACAAGGAAATGTCTATGAACTATTGGGTATGGCAGAGCAGATAAAGTTAATGTTAAAGGCACACCTAATTACTAACGAACAATTACTATACTGCACCACACCAGTCACCCTAAAGGTTGATCCCACTCACCAAACTTAGAAATTATATAAATAGCTTTGTGTACCCCTAGCTGACTACATAGGTGCCACCTACCCTATATCCGCTAGGTGTACCCCACTACCCACTTTCGATCGGCTCCCTACTCGTAGATACCCGTGTTGGCCCCATAGTGGGGTGTATCACTCCCCTAAAGTGGCAACCCGATACAACTTGATGATGCATGACTTATACCTACATGATGCAACAACGTCTTACCTACCAGCCTGGGTCCGCACACGCATTTGAAACCCGTTGGACTTGCGTTGCCACCGCTAACCAGTTTGGCCTCTTATAGTCAAGCCCAGTATGCATGTCCCGTCCTCGACTTAGGTCGAGCCCACAAAGATACGTTTGGGTCACTGGTTGAAATGGGCCCCCACTATTTACCACAAGCTATCCACCAAAGCTTGTCACCACTAGTATATCTCACTTAACCCTCTTCTTAGTCATGTTCATTTACATGTGTGTTTGGTTAAGTCTTACTAGTCGAATTTCAAATGCCACTAAAGGCACCCACTGGATTCCTCATGCAAAGTACATTTCTTTGCCTTGCTTTAATCAAATCTATTAATGTTGATTTTCAAACTTCTTCCTTAAATCTCTTTTTTTGTAATATTTCTCCTTATCACATTAAATTTTTCATGTGACATTCTTTCTTTTAAATTTACTTCTCTGTTGCATACATTTGCAATGTTCTTATTTAAATGTGTTATTGCTTTCCCATTTTATTCCGCATGCACTTGACATGTTACTTCTTTTTAATGAATTAAATTGCTTGGTTCCTCTCTCTAAACCTTTTTCTATGCAAGCTTTAATTACATATTTAACATATTTGCATTCTATATTCTCTATTTTATTTGCATATCATAAATATTAGTATATATGTGCACAATTGCTTATTTACTGCAACGCCCCGGAATTTTGAACTAGTAAAAAATTTCCGAAAATCCTTTTGTCCCAAACATAGAATGGAAGTTACCATTTTATTTGATAAATATACATTATCACTAAATGCTCTGGATAAAATTTTAATAAATACCACTTATCTAATTATCTATTTGTGCTTGAATATGAATTAAACATAATTACCGTAAATCTACCATTGTGCAACTCTAATGAGACGGACATTGATTTTCATTCCTGCACACTTGATAAACACGTTAACATGACTTAAATAATAAACATGAAAATGCACCAACATAAGACGAAATATCAAATAATAAAAATATATATTATTAATAAAGCAGCTGCATCACTACCACTTGTGACTGCCTACGTACCTTTATCTAATTGGGTAAGCAATTAGATACAGGATCAAGCCAACGTAGTTCTTCATTACAAAACATTTAAAATCATTATTTTCTTTCAAAATACTCATTATATCATGTAGAGATTCTCAAAAGTAATCTTAAATTACTTTTATTTAATATTAAATAAAATTCTAAATTATTCCTAAACTCAAATAATTTCAAATTAAATTTTGAATTAACCATCCCATCTATCAGATCAGTTAGGGATAGCAGGAAACTATATTTTCCAAACCCAAGCCTCGACACTATCCTCTATGTCACCCTAGGATGTTCCAGTCTTTTATTTCGAAAGGCATCAATTATAGAACTTCCTTTCAAAAGATAAACATCTTTGTAAATACTAATCATCTTCTTTATGCAAAAACTTCTTCATAAACAAATCTCAAACCACTTTGATATTTCTCTAATATATGTCTGGAAAGATCTTCAAAGATTGTACTGAAATAGTTAAGTTCAACACCATTCATTATCTCGTTAAAACAAAAACACACCCAATTTATACCTTGTTTAAAACACCAGTCATACCTAATTAATCACATACTATTCATGCCTCGATTGAAAAGTATTCATACCTCATTTACACACTATTTATACCTTGTTCAAGCACTAATCATACCTCGTTTAAACACATACTATCCATGCCTTGATTGAAAAGTATTCATACCTCATTTAAACACTAATCATAAATGTCCCCGATCATCGATCTTATCTGTTGATTGCTTGTCAAAGCAAAGAACGCAACTAATATAGTATGTTAAAGTCATAGGCCTTTTTAAATTAAAATACAAGCTTATGAAATAATAATGGATTAGATGATAAGCATACTTAGAGTATTCATTGCTATCTTCATGCAAAAGTCTCGTAGAACATCATATATTACTTATCATCTGAGACGACCCGAAATCCCGTTCAGACGGAAACAAGGGTTATCTTTGGAATATAACACAGAAACAGATAATAGCAGAACAAAAATTAAATAATTACACCAGGTAATGAACAATAGAATATACTGGATACAAGTAATCATCAGAGTTACACAGTACACAGGATCTTACTTAGTACAAATACAGTTCAGCTATACATAAATGTCTACAGCGGAAATAAACAAAATATGTACAATAGGAGCTGAACAGCATAAAAAGAGATAAATGATAGAATCCATCTTCAGCTCCAGCTATCCAGAAAGAACCAGCAAAACCTGAATACAAGGCTGCCTGTGTAGAAAAAGGGGCACCCGAGTTTGAGAGTGAAACAAACTACGAGTTAGTCATGGGACTGGTATGAGAAATCTACTCAACACATATATATAAAATGGCTAATCACAGGACCACGCCACTTTCGTGGAACGGGTTTACTCCATTGGATTGCCAGTGCTTTAAAACAAATCTTTCTTTTAAACATCGCTATGCTTTTATAAAAATGAAACCGTTATAAGACTCAGTTCCCATCACACAATGCAATGCAAACCGGAGGATAGAGTTTTACCTTATAACGGTCAAAATATGCTTGATACGAACAAAACAAAGGCATTTGATATTATTGTTAGTGTCTATATGTTTTTGAAAACAATTTCAAATCATAACTATCAATCCTAGACGACATGAGCGTCCCATGCCACTATGTCGCCAAATATATATATATAATTGAAACTGCACGATGTCGTATTTGGAAATTGGATTTCCGTCATGAACCAAGGCAAAAGATAGTCCTTACGGAATTCGAGACGCTCTAGCCCGCCCCTCAGGCACAGCCGCAACCGTACCTTGGATCGTCAGGGTCGGTCCACACGAAGTGGATTATAATGCCTGAACAATGCGTTTCTCCACCCTTTGGGGTGTAAATGAGCCAACGAATGACTCCATCGGACCCGGATCGTCCGATCAAACCGAGGCGCCTCGCAACAGCAACAACCACATAGGTGAAAAGTATATAAATGTCAGGGCTGGTAGGTCGCTGACACCACCCTAGCTAGAAAGAAAACGCACGTCCCCCCTGAGGTCCTGCTCCCGTTTCTGGTTCATACCGGGGTGTGAGGCTCGCGAATTCACGTTATACACAAAGCTACGCCACACAGGCGGTGCTTTGATCATCACCACAAGACTTTGCTTTTCAACAGAAGCCCTGATCACTGCATCTTAGCATGCCACACAGGAAATTCATGCCATGCGACTGATGTCCATCAATATACAACCTCTGAGCTCGTGCGTCTCAGAGAAGGGCGTTAAGCGAAAGAATAAATTCTCCGCCGCCAAACAGATGTATATTTAATAGAGATCAATCAACACAGAATAAAATCCAATGTCAGACACACAGTCCATTTACAAGTCCGTTCTGGGTCTGAACGAAACCGGAGGCACTAAATACCTCGCAAACCCATCGATCACCACGTACGTCTGGACGATCACCACTCATTATCCATATTTCGGGATGCCTGCCAATCAGGACCTCGGTTACCATCCAAACGAGGTGAAGATCTCCGGTCTTCGACCGTCGTCTTCATCTTCGAATTTCAATCGTCGGTCAATTATTTGAAATGAGAATTAACTCGGCCTTTTAAAATAATTCACGTATATTTAGAATTTCAAATCAATTTATTTCAATGGTTAAATTATTCGACAACACCAATTGTGTTCTTTAATGTAGTTTTCACACCAAACACATTCAACCATCAAAAGCCACATAAATCAAGCAAATTCAGTTTATTTCCATTCCATATCGCTTATGATATTTTATAACTATTTATCGCTATTTTTATTTATTTTAAAATAGCTAATTTATTCAAAACGACGCTTCGGGCCATAAAGCGGCCGTGGCGCTGTTTTTCTTCAGATTTGATTTACACATATCTGAAAATCTAACCATTGGATCTTCACTAAATTTACATCATTAGAAAGGTCTTTTCAAAACGAACCCAACGGTTCCAGTTTCAGGAAAATCCGACGGTCGGATCTCCCGGTACAATCGTTTGAAGTTTCGATTTCAAAATACGAACTGCAGCGTCGTTATTCGATTAAATATATAATTATATTTATATATATATAAATATAATCGCTTCTGGCGCTGTTTTTCATCAGATTTGAATTAAACATTCCAGACAATCCAACCGTTGGATTTTTACAAAGTTGGTGCCGTTGGAAAGATATTTTCAAGGCAAACCCGACAGTTGCGGTTTCGGGAAAATCCAATGGTCGGATTCCCCGTACTAAATGTTTGAAATCACGGTTTCAAAATGCGAATTGCACGGCTACGTTTCGTTTTAATTTTATGTATATTTATATAATTATATAAATATAGCTTCTTCAACAATTTCAATATCGTTTTCACTTCAAATATTTCACTAACGCCTTAAAATTTTGGAAAATTTCGCCATAACCTCCCCCGCACCGGGAGCATCGGGAAATCGCAAATAGCTTTCCCGGTCCTTCTAATCTCAAAAAGAAAAAGAAAAAGCCAAGCGGCTAGCCAACAGGCTCATAAAATCATCACCTAAACAAAACAGTAAATGTGTACCTATTTGTCGGGCACAAAATTTTATTCCTCTTCTCTAGCCCCTTTGCTATAACCTGTTCAATGAATATGCATGTACATATATATACAGTTCTTATCATTTATCATTTTCTATTCAACTTCATATTTGATTTCTATTTGGTTTAAAAACACCATTCATTCTAATGTTACATACATAGGTGCAAATCACTTCATTAGCTAATTAATGAATATTTCAACTCATATATGTTTATTTTGAACAAGTGGCTATTTTTAACATTTCACATTTCAACGATTCATGCATACAATAAAAATGTGATTTTTTATTGTAAAACAATTCATTTCAAAAAACTATTTTTTTTCTATATAGTTCATGTAGGTGACAAAAATAGGATTTTTATCATAAAACAATTTCTTTTAAAACGAGATTATTTTTCACAGTTCATATAGTCGATAAAAGGTTATTTTTTTATTATCAAACAATTTATTTCAAAATATGAATACCATTCAACACATGAATTTCAAATCAACGAATGAATATCGATTCAACACATGAAGGTTTTCTATAGTTTCTATATATAGATAAAGATGTGATTTTTATATTTAAAACGCGAATACCATTCAACACATGAATTTCTAATCAACGAATGAATATCGATTCAACACATGAAGGTTTTCTATAGTTTCTATATATAGATAAAGATGTGATTTTTATATTTAAAACGCGAATACCATTCAACACATGAATTTCTAATCAACGAATGAATATCGATTCAACACATGAAGGTTTTCTATAGTTTCTATATATAGATAAAGATGTGATTTTTATATTTAAAACGCGAATACCATTCAACACATGAATTTCTAATCAACGAATGAATATCGATTCAACACATGAAGGTTTTCTATAGTTTCTACATATAGATAAAGATGTGATTTTTATATTTAAAACGCGAATACCATTCAACACATGAATTTCTAATCAACGAACGAATATCGATTCAACACATGAAGGTTTTCTATAGTTTCTATATATAGATAAAGATCTGATTTTTATATTTAAAACGCGAATACCATTCAACACATGAATTTCTAATCAACGAATGGATATCGGTTCAACACATGAAGGTTTTCTATAGTTTCTATATATAGATAAAGATGTGATTTTTATATTTAAAACGCGAATACCATTCAACACATGAATTTCTAATCAACGAATGAATATTAATTCAACACATGAAGGTTTTCTATTCAATGAATAAATATAGTTTAAGCAAATGAAAATAATTCAAACACACGAATATTATTCAAAATTTCGGCAGCATAACGGCAGGGTAGTTAAAACCGGGACCGTCCCTAGAACGGCTCCTCGCTCTACCTTAAAACCTCGCGGTTTTTGACAATGGGGATCATGCATCTAGTTCGCACGCAGGCGGCATGTATAAATTTATTTCATTTCCACAAACTAATCCTATGTGGTTTCAACTAAATATTTCTCAACCACAAACGAGTATTTTTCAACCACAATCAATCAATATCAACCACAAACAATCCCAAACAATCATTCGCTATCAATTAATTTTCACAACAATCACAATCAATAAATATCGTCCATGGTTTGTGGATGAGGGGCGTGTATATATATATATATATATATATATATATATATATATATATATACATATATAGCAATTCACTTTTATTTCAACACATATATATATAGCTAGAAAAAGAAATTGAAGAGTCAGAAATTCTCACCAATAGCTATCCAATACTACGACTCTTCCTTTATTGAAATCTTCGCCAATCTCGCCTTTTGTCGCTTTCGTTGCCCGTATTCTCTACATATGTAAAAATCGAATTTTTACTATGTTATTCAATATATAAAAAACATATTTTTATACTGCGGCTCTATATATATAAAAATTATATTTTTAACTTCTTACAATAATAAAAATTATATTTTTAACTTCTTACAACAATATATATAAAGACAATATTTTTTATAACGCTTTCATGTATATAAAAATCTAATTTTTATCTTATTAAAAATCCGATCTTTTTAAAAGCAAGAATCAAATCATTTTAAAAGTAAAAATAAAATCCTTTTAAATAAACAAATCAACTCTTTTATATTTCAAAAAGACGAAGCTTTCATATGTTAAAAATCTCGTCTTTCTCATGTTAAAAATCTCGTCTTTCTCATGTTAAAAATCCCGCCTTTCTCATGTAAAAAAAATCATATTTTTCTCCGATGTTTTTATTTATAACTAAACTAATTATAAAAATAAATAAAATAGCTCACTGTTTAAGGCTTCTTCCTGCTTTGTCCTCTTCAGCAGATAAGATGAACCCAACGTTTGAACATTAGGGTTCTGAATCGCATGCTTCATCGTTGACCGGGCCAAGATCAGCCATCACCTCACGAACGGTCGACGACTCCCCCTCCAGCACCAGGCGGCGCGATGAACTCGGAGACTCCTGGACCTCGAGATTTGATCTCGAGCGCGGCAGGTTTGGGTTCGATTTGGAGGGCTAGGGGCTCGTTTGTTTCAGGAGGAGAGGGAGGATGGAGCGGAGAGCAAGGAGGGGGGAGGGGTTGGCCGTCGTCAGAGTTGAGGATGGGGGGTCGCGGTGGAAGGAGCAACGGGGAAATGGATTTGAAGAGGGGCGGGCTAAATCGCGATTTTGAGAAGGAAGAGGGGGGTCAACGGTTTGACTGGGAAATGGGAAGGGGAGAGGGGTTTTTATAAATTTATATTATTTATTTTATTTTTAATTTCTCCAAAATGGTAACTTTTATATACGAACTCCTACCGAGACCCAATGACTGTCATCCCTAGCGTAATATCCCCATTCCGAACACAATGGAATATGTTTCACAAGCCAATTTAGCCGTTACGATAAGTTTCCGTTAAATTTACATTTAAATCACTATATTGAATTTTAAACGTACATTTCAAATTACCGGGGTCACATACGGACTCGAAAAATTTCAGAAAAATATTTTCTAGCTTCGTATTGACGATACGGTCCTAACAAAACTAGTTTCGTCGAATTCTGAGACCGTTTGAAAAATGGCCAATTTCCAGTCGATTAAAATCAACTGAAACTGGTCAAACGCGTTTTCTTTTGCCATGCTCACATATTGATTCGAAAATTTATGAAATTTGAAACCTAGCAACAATTTGACATCACGAATCCAACAAAAGTGGTTTCGTCGAATTCTGACATCGTTTGCAAAATGTCCATTTTTAAGGGCCTGAATTCCATAACGACTATTCAGAATTTTCAACTGGACCTATCTTTTGATTCCCGCTATCAAATTTCGATTTTTCAGATTCGTTAGAAAGGTATCATCAATTAGATCCTAATGTTTTTGGTTTTACTAAAATCCGGATTATTTTGCACCCGGTATATTCAATTGAAGTTTGAAATCGAATTATCGAACTACCGCGCCATTTTCAATTCTATATATAATTATAATTAATTATATTCGTTTTCAAATGTCGATTCAAACTCAGTTTTCATCGCCATTATTTAAAATATTTATTTTAAATATTTAAAATCCATTATTTTAGCCAATTTAAAAATTTTAAATTTGTTCAGATTTTCCGGGTCGTTACATCATCACTCCCAAGTAATCAATTATTTTCCTCGAAACATCGAAATTCGTCAACCTTCCTTGTTCTCAATTTTTGACACGTTTCGACTCACTTTTACTTTGATTTAACATCCTCAATTTTATAAAAAAAAATTATAATACTATAAGGAAACTCAAGTCCAAATTTGAGAGGATTTGGAATAGTTTATCATGATTTTATACTCATAACATCTATAACAGTGTTTTAGTCATGCTATGAAAAGTTCTGCTCATTTTAAAATACTTCATAGTCAATTTAGAGAAAATACAGCGCTTCCAAAAGTGCTATGACAAGTTCTGGGTGGTTTATAATGATTTTAGACTCAAATCAACTACTAAAGCGTTTCTTGGCGCTAAAGAAAGGTTCTGGCTTGGTTTCGTGCTTCATTAATAGAAAAGATAGCGTTTAGGAGTGCTATAAAAAGTTCCAAAAATCAGATTTTAGCCTGTTTTTGGGCAAATTTTTTGACGTTGTTTCTCTATGATAGATTTTCAATCCAAATTTTATACAGTAAGAAGCTATTTTAGTCTACTTATTTATCATCAAAAGAAACCCTCAAAGTCATTTATCAATTTAATGTATAAATTCAAACATCATGAGGCATTTTTAACATGTCCATTTTGGGCTGATTTTTACCCGACCTTGCATCCAGTTTTTAGGTATGCAAACGGCCGAATTAGAAGACAATTGGCCAAGGGCAAAGTTGTATCCCTTTGAATTAGCTTTCCAAATTGATAGAGAAGTCGAAATTTCATTAAGAATTGCAAAAGTTATGCCTAGAATACCAAATGTCATTTTCAGGATTTCAAGTCCAATCATTCATTCATAATTTTCTCAACTTTTCTTCAAAATATGAAATGAATACATGAAATGAAATAATTTTTCTCACCTTTTACTTGTGCCTTGATCTTGTATTTATCCTCTATGCTTCTCCCAAACCTCTCTTCTTTTTCTTATCTTGGTTTTATGTTTGTGAATGCATGAAATAAAATGAACCTTTCCACCCTTTATATAGAGATTTTCAAGGCTAGTTTGGTAATTTAGTTTAGGACACTTGTCCTTCATCGTTCATGCAAACCATAAGATGATGACACATGCCTACTTAGGTGTCCTAAGATGTTTCTACACATGGACACCTAAGAGGGTTATGTGTCCTTATCTCTTTTTTTCTTATCTTTTTCTTTTAGCTTACACGATAAACTTCTTATTTTAAATTTATTTTCCCTTGCAGGAATAAATATATTCATGTTTAACAACCATGCTTTAGGATGTAGACACATGTGTACTTATGTGTCTTTAGATTTATCTACACATGGACACCTAATATGGTTATGTGACATTACATTATTTATTTACAAGACATGTGTTCCATTCTTTTGGTGACATGTGTCCCTATCATGTTAAGTCATTTTTCATTTTCTAGAACATGTACACATATTTCGTTTGTATGTTACTTCTATGATATGTACATACATATATGTGTTCTTCTAACGTTACTACATGCACATGATATTCCAACAACTTTTAATAAGAAAAACCTCATTTATCGATAAAACTGTTTTCAGTCACATTATCGATTTTTCTTTGAACTACTTATCTTTGTAAACAAAAACTCAACAATATGTTTTCTTCTCTATAATTATTATTTATAAAGGGATTTAATCAAGGTTATAAAACTATTTTTTATAATATTAAATCCAACATTTAAATATTTAAATAACCTCAATATTTAAATATTTTCTGCCCGAAATTTCAGGTTCTTACATTCTACCCCCTTAAAAGGAATTTCGTCCCCAAAATTCTATGCAATACTTAACCAAATATTCCACAAAAGAAACTCTACATATCCAAGAAATTTTCTTGCAATTATACTTTCAAGATAATTTCATAATTTGAAATCGTACCTGGATATTTTATGATTCGATCCTTTTAACATTTTGTGTAACGGCTGGAAATTTCCGACTCCTCGAGAGTCGGAAATTCCGAGACGTTAGTGAAAGAATTTAGAAGGTGAGAAAGAAAAGATAGAACTAATAGAATAGAAGAAGAAGAAGAACATTAGAATCATCAGAGTAACACGAATCTCACAACGGAACGAATAACATATAATATATAACATAACTTTGAAGTACACAGTTATATATATACAATAGCACTTATCAGAGTACAACACTTACAACACAGCGGAAATAACTATAGCTATCAAATCTTGCAGCCTCCTGCTCCAAGCTCTCCAAGTATATCTGTAAATCCCGACTACTTGACTGCCCGTACAAATTTAGGCACCCAAGAGTTTAGGGAAAACAACAAAATAAACTCCGGGTCAGTCATGGGACTGGTATGAGTAAAACAGTTTAAAACAGTTGAACAGGTATATGATATCTCATAAGACCACGCCGTGAATACGGAACGGGTTTTTCCTTATGAGTATCTAAACAATTTTGATAAGCAATATCATTGTGATATTATAATAATGTCTAAGTAGAAATAGGTATCAATCTAGCAGAAACGTTTGCATCTCACGTTCTACATACATAGTATAAAATCATAAACCGCAGGGCGCTTAGCGGACAATGGATTCCAACAGACAAGGTATGGGAGCACCTTCTGAATAGTGTACTCTAGAGGTGATACACTCAGGGTTCAACAAGAACGTCTTGCAACCCGGCCACACGTGACCGCTCACTCATTTAGTTTGAGTGTCGCGAATATATTGCCACCACGGTTATAGGCCATCAAACCGTCATCCGAAGATACAGAATCAAAAAGAAGTATAAATATGAATATTCTCTAGATCGGTGACAATACACCCTGCTTGGGGATGACCCAACTAGCCATGCTGCCTAGCCCAACTTTTGTTACTTCCCGGTGTGAGGCTAGAAGCTACGTCTATCTTCAGAACATCTGATCACCCTTCACTTTGAATGCCACATCGTCATATCCATCGAGATCACTAATTTGACGTCTACAACCATACATTATGTGTTAGCTAAGAGATGTTTCCTTCTCCGCTTCCACTCTTGGTACGGTCGAAGACATCAAGGTACGTGACTTTTCTGGAAATACTCTGCCAGACATCCATCTTCTTTTACTTAGAATGTCACATCGTCATACCCGCCAAATCACAAATTGACTTGTCCAAAAATAACACGGGTATACAGCTAAGAGAAACGAATTCCTCCGCCACCAAACGTGAATACGTTTGAACAGATCAACTTACGCGATCCATTGGATATACTCTGTCAGACCTTCTTCCATATACGTTGTCCTGGGACTGGACAAACCGAAGGCACTATTCAGTATATCCATCTTAGTCACTGTTATCAAAGACTTATACAACAGCCCTTGCACTTTACTCCGTCTTCAATTTATCTTTGGCAGATATTGCTCGCAACGCTTATGCCAATACAGAGTGGTTCTTTGGATAATAATCCAATCGGTCTCTCCATATTAACAACGTTAAAATGGTAAAAACTTTGATAGTCTGTGATTCAACTATCAAATGAAAACACGTCGGTGTACAAACAACCATCTTATTTCCAAATGGAAATTCAATCGATCAATCATCATATGTTCATATTTCCTTATTTCATATATTTAGAAAATATATGTTATTAATCATTGGAAAACATTTCCATAGCTTATTTTCACATCACTATTATTTCGCAACTATCAGTCCCTAACTGTAACTAGTATGAGAACAATTCTCTAAGTATCAATCCGGAAGGTCGAAACCAACATCAGATCGTCACTTAGAAAACCGTTCAACTTACCCTCTCCAGTCAGTTCTGAATTTGCTTAACTTTATTTCTTAAATTCTCATCATGAAAACATTTCATTTTCTATGTTTAGAAAACATATCTGACTATATTTGGAAAACGTTTCCAAAACTCATTTACGGATTTCAAATGAACGTTGTATAAAACATCGTTACGCTTAATCCATTAATCGCTTATTACTTAACTATATTTCAAATCAACCTTTTCTATCGAACCACAACTATTCCTTTGTCAATTCTGAAGTCAATCAAGTTGGGGTATAATTACCTCTCAGACCTTAATTGAACAACGTCCTTTACTGTGAAATAGATGAAGCTCGTCACTCACTTTTTCCAATCATCTGTTTACGCAAATTCTCGGATTCAGGTTACGAATCCACTTCTCATATGACAGTGTTTGATTATAGCTATAACGTTATAATTCCTACCCCTATATAATTTATTTCCTAACTCGAATAATTTAACAGACACCTAATTTCTAAATCAATAACTAAATCTTGATTTAAACCTTAGTACTTTCCCGAATTCGATATAATTGAATTCGACGTATTACTCTCTTTCGAGAAATCTCTATTCGATTAACTACCTTGTTAATAACTTATATTCGATAAACTCTATTTCGATTAACTCCTATCGAATAACTAATATTCGAATAACTCTTCTTGGTTGGCTCTATTTCATTAACTCCTATCGAATAGCAAATATTCGATTTTCTTAAATATGTCAATTCTTATCGAATAACTAACATCCGATTTAACTTAAATGGATTTACTCTTATCGAATAACTTATTCGATTAACTCAACTTGATTTTCTTAACTCGATTATCTCAACTCGATTTCTTAACTCGATTACTTAACTTAACCCAAATCGATTAACTCAACTCTAATCGATTAACTAAATTTGATTTACTCCTTCGAATAACTCACTCGAATAACTTAATTGATTAACTCCTTCGAATAACTAATTCGAATAACTTAATTGATTAACTCCTTCGAATACTAACTTCGAATAACTCCTTTGGATTAACTCTTCGACTAACTCCTTCGGATTAACTCTTCGATTAACTCCTTCGGATTAACTAACTTCGAATATCTCCTTTGGATTAACTAACTTCGAATAACTCCTTTGGATTAACTAACTTCGAATAACTCCTTTGGATTAACTAACTTCGAATAACTCCTTTGGATTAACTAATTTCGAATAACCAATATTTGATAACTACTCTTCGAATAAATAATATTCGGTAACTCTTCTCAAATGAATAACATTTGATTTCTCCACTCGAATAAACTATATTCGATTACTCTTCCCTCGAATACACTATATTCGATAACTCTACTTCGGATAAGTGATATTCGGCAACTCTACTCGATTAACTCCACTTGGATAACTCTAACTGGTCAACTCTAACTGGTCAACTCTAACTGAGTAACTCTAACTGATCAACTCTAACTGGTCAACTTTAACTGTTTATCTTTAACTGGTAAACTTTAACTGGTTAACTCAAATGGTTTAACCTAACTGGTTAACTCAAATGGTTTAACCTAACTTGACTTACTTGTCTCGATTAACTGAACTAATCCACTTAGTTTAACTTAGTCAATTCACTTTGATTAACTCTAACCGATTTACTTAGTTTAACTCAGCTAATTCACTTTGATTAACCCAACTAATTTACTTCGATTAACCAATTAGTTTAACTTGACTAATTCACTTAGTTTGACGCAACTAATTCACTTTGATTTACAAATTAGTTTAACTTAACTAATTCACTTAGTTTGACGCAACTAATTCACTTTGATTTACCAATTAGTTTAACTTAACTAATTCACTTCGATTAACCGCTTAGTTTATCTTAACTAATTTACTTTGGTTAACTTAACCAATTACTTTGATTTACTCGACTAACTTGCTTTGGTTAACCTAACAAATTACTTTGTTTAACTCTATTCGAATAAGTAAATTCGAATCACTCTAATGTGTTTAACTCTATTCAAATATCTAATTCGAATAACTCATTTCGAATAACTAAATTCGATTAACTCCTTTTATTAACGTTTATTCATTTCAAAAGATTTCCTTTTTACAACGTTTATCCATTGATAAAGATTTACTTTTTACAACGTTTATCCATTTATAAAGATTTACTTTTAGTAACGGTTCTTCACTTTATAAATGTCCTTTTAATAACGTTTCTACTTCTCTATATAAGTCCAGACTTATATATATTCCATTTATCAACGATAAATAATTTATTTAATTTATAAGACATTATTTATAAATTAATCTACTTCAATCTATCTGTTTAAAACAGATTTCCTATTTAACATCTCATTTAAATCCATATCGTGTTATACCGTGTGCGAAGCACGTGTTTAAATCTATCCTTGTATAATTCTATTTATTTTCCGAGCAAGTGTTCCTTTATTTATTCCCTAAATAAATATTCCTTTATTCCATTTATTTATAATCTAAATAAATGTTCCTTTATTTATTTCCTAAATAAATAAATGTTTTCATTTTATAAAATCCTATCGATTTTATAAATAAGATTTATTTTCAATATAAACATTGAAAATTCCCTTTTTACATTCTAGTATCACCTACGGTGTTTAACGTGTCGTATAACAATGATCGGTATCATTCAAACATATGAAATCAATAACAGATTTCATAACACATCATATATCACAATATATGAAAAACGGTAAAATAAATGTTGAGGAATCCAGTCGGATTCCTCCAACCTGTTTCCCTGCATCCACAGATGTTACACAATAAAATATACATCAATTTCATTCCAACATGAAATATACTGATGAACTGAATCAATATTTGATTGTCATTTATATATATATAACTATATCTATGTTTCAATCAAATCTATTTAACAGTCCAAACTATCAATATACAGCAATCAAATCATTTAATACAGTTTATATAAAAATATAAACTGAGGAGAGTTAGTGAGTTTTACTCACATTTGCACGTTACCCAATAAATATCGGTTTACGTTCATTGCTTGTGACGGACAATTTATTTCTGTAATAACCCGGAAAATGCGAGCCAGTTTGAAATTTTTATTTTGGCGATTTTAGGGAATTTTGAATATTTAAAATAGATTATTTTAAATAATATCGACGAAAATTTATTTTGAATATAATTCGAACGTATATATTATATACGTCGTCGTTAGAATATATAATAATTATATATAATTATAAAAGGAATTGAAAATGGCGCGGTAGTTCGATAATTCGATTTCAAACTTCAATTGAATGTACCGGGTGCAAAACAATCCGGATTTTAGTGAAACCAAAAATGATATGATCTAATAGATGATATCTTTCCAACGAATCCGGAAAATCAAGATTTCATAGCGGGAATCAAAAGATATGTCCAGTTGAAAATTCTGAATAGTCGCTATGGAATTCAGGCCCTTAAAAACGGAGATTTTGCAAACGACCTCGGATTTCGACGAAACCAGTTTTGTTGGGTCCGCAGTGTCAAATTATTGCTAGATTCCAAATTTCATAATTTTTCGAATCAATAAGTGAGCGTGGCAAAGTAAAACGCGTTTGACCAGTTTCAGTTGATTTTAATCGACTGGAAATTGGCCATTTTTCTAACGATCTCAGAATTCGACGAAACTAGTTTTGTTAGGACTGTATCGTCAAAACGAAGCTAGAAAATATTTTTCAGGAATTTTTAGAGTTAGCATGTGACCCCGGTAATTTGAAATGTACGTTTAAAATTCAATTTAGTGATTTAAATGTAAATTTAACAGAAACTGATTGTAACAATCGAATCAGCTTGCGATACATATCCCATTGTGTTCGGAATGGGGGTAAAACGCTACGGACGACAGGCGGTGGGCCTCGTTTCGAGGTCGTAGGTAAAAGTCAACTTTATGTAATTAAATAATAATAATAATAATAAATAAATAAATAACTCTCTCCTTCCTTTATCCTTCTGCCCCCCCCCCCCCCCCCTCGTTCGTTTCATTTTAGAAATACAAATCAAAAAAAAACGATGGATCCATCGTTGAACCGCCGCCTGCTTCGTCCACCGCCGCCCTCGTCTCGCGCCTCCTCCCCTTCTTCTTCTCCGACGATCGCGCCCCCACCAGTGACGCCACTGCGTCGATTGACAGCCACGCCGAGACCCCGACACCGCATCCCCAGCCTCCGCCTCCTCCAGTCGGATGCGCCACCAGCACCACGCTCCGGCCGCCTGGAAGCCCTCTCCACCCCCAGCGAGCGCCATACCTCGACAGCAACCCCCCTTTCTGATTTGACTGTAAGTTTTATATTTATTTCATTTAGTAATTTATTTAAAATAATTAGTTTAAATTAATTAAAAACAGTTTTTAAAGTTCAGATCTGTGTAGGTCAATATGGAATTGTTTTTAGAGGCAAGAATGCCAAGAAAAGATCAGATTTTTAAATTAGAAAAGATCAGAATTTTAAAATAGAAAAGATCAGATTTTTAAAATAGAAAAGATCAGATTTTTTTAAAATAGAAAAGATCAGATTTTTAAAAGAAGAAAGACGATATTTTTAAATGGAGAAAGGTGAGATTTTTTGTTTATGTAATGAATTAAAAATATAATTTTTACATGATAGGAATATTAAAAATACCATCTTTATATGTGTAGAAAAATAAAAATGTGATTTTTATATATGCAACGAAATAAAAATAGGATTTTTATATGTTAAACATCGAAATAAAAATAGGATTTTTATATGTTACACATCGAAATAAAAATAGAATTTTTATATGTTACACATCGAAATAAAAATAGGATTTTTATATGTTACACATCGAAATAAAAATAGGATTTTTATATGTTAAACATCGAAATAAAAATAGGATTTTTATATGTTAAACATCGAAATAAAAATAGGATTTTTATATGTTACACATCGAAATAAAAATAGGATTTTTATATGTTACACATCGAAATAAAAATAGGATTTTTATATGTTAAACTTCGAAATAAAAATAGGATTTTTATATGTTGAACTTCGAAATAAAAATAGGATTTTTATATGTTGAACTTCGAAATAAAAATATGATTTTCTTATGTTGAACTTCGAAATAAAAATTTGATTTTTATATGTTGAACTTCGAAATAAAAATATGATTTTTATATATTGAATAGCGAAGTAAAAATTCGATTTTTTACATAGGTAGTGAAAGCGGGCAACGAAGGTAACAAAAAGGCGAGAACGAAGAAGATTTATATCAAAGAAGAGTCAAGATGTTTGGATAGCTATTGGTGAGAATTTCTCACTCTTCAATTTCTATTTCTAGTTATATATATACTAGGATGCAGACGGTGCTTAGTAGCACCCGACACAATCGTCCACAGACCATGGACTTGTTTGTTTGGTTGCATTAGTTAGATGATTTGGTTTGAATTGAATTGTTTGGTGAAATGAATTGATTTGATTGATGTGTGAATGGCGTGGGCCTTCACTAGACCGGGGATAAGGCTAGGCCTCGTCCCGTTTCTAGTATCGTGTCGTTATGCCGCCGAAATTTTCTAAAATATGTTAGAAAAATAAAAATATCATTTTATTGAATAAATGAACCGAATAGAATATTCATAGGTTGAATAAAATGTTTTATCGTTAAAAATATAATTTTTAACGTGAATGTGAATAAATAAATATTCATTTACAAACCAGACGGTTTGTTTATGTACACCTATTTGAAGGACATTGATTGGGTCGATAAATTTTACACATCGCCCAACTGCACGAATAAAATATTTGTTTGATTGTTTGAAACCCCACACGGGTGTTGGGTTGAAATATGAAGTTCACTCATCCTGATTGATGAAATATGTCGATCGATTGATTGACAGGCTGTTATAAGCGTTAGATATCTATATTTGATGCTTATATAGTGTAGTGCACTTTGGTTGATGGTTGATTATTTTTCAATGCTATTATATACATGTGTTGTATGAAAATCCATATAATTAACTTTATATGGTAATTGATTGGGCCTCATTCCAATTTAGAAAATAAAGAATTATATAAAATAAAAGTTCATGTGTTGACCGTACTCATCCTTTGAGATTAGTCATGTGTTGAACGAAATATTTTAACAACAAAATTTATACCTTTGTCACTATAAAATAAAAGTTCATGTGTTGACCGTACTCATCCGTTGAGATTAGTCATGTGTTGAACGAAATAATTTAACAAAAATAGTCACACGTGGACAGTACTCATTCGTTGAGATTAGTCGTGTGTTGACAAAAATAAATATTCATTTGTTGAATAGAATATTTGAAAATAGAAATGTATGAAGCCGTATTGGTTAGATTGACGCCATTTTGACGTGAACGATATTTATACCGATTATTGATTTCGAAATGAATATTGAAAAACGATTTCAAAATGAATTAAATTGAAAACGATTTCGAAATAAATTGAATTGGAAACGATTTCGAAATAAATTGAATTGGAAACGATTTCGAAATGAATTGAATTGAAAACGATTTCGAAATGAATTGAATTGAAAACGATTTCGAAATGAATTGAATTGAAAACGATTTCGAAATAAATTGAATTGAAAACGATTTCGAAATGAATTGAATTGAAAACGATTTCGAAATAAATTGAAAACGATTTAGAAATAAATTGAATTGGAAACGATTTCGAAATGAATTGAATTGAAAACGATTTCGAAATGAATTGAATTGAAAACGATTTCGAAATGAATTGAATTGAAAACGATTTCGAAATGAATTGAATTGAAAACGATTTCGAAATGAATTGAATTGAAAACGATTTCGAAATAAATTGAATTGAAAACGATTTCGAAATGAAATGAATTGAAAACGAATTCAAATTGAATTGAAAACGAATTGAAATGAATTCAAATTGAATTGAAATTTGAATTGAATAGAAATGAATTTTAAAACGAATTTATAAAGAAGAATTCAATTTTGATTTGAATTGAAATGGAAGTTGAAATTGCTTTTGAAACGAATTTTAAAACTATTTATATAATTCGTTTTAAATAGAAATCGACGAAATATATATTATATTATATATATATATATATATAATATAATGGCCTGAATAGAACGCGCCGCGCCGCGGCAGTTCGTGAATTTCGACCATTTATTTCAAACGGACATTACGGGAGATCCGACCGTCGGATTCTCCTAAAACCGGAACTGTTGGGTTCGTATCGAAAAGAGCTTTCTAACGAATATTAGAAACTAGAAATCTAACGGTTGGATTTGGAGATACGTCCAAATCAAATTCAAAAAAGGTCGCTGTAAGTGCAGTTCGATGACCGTTGATGGAAATCGACTGTACGGGCCTTGATAAAATTATTAAAAATAGTAATAATTTGTGTAAAATCATAAGAAATGATTTGGAAAAATTTGGGATGAAAAACTCCATATTTGAAAAGATAAAAATAGATTTTTATCGAAATGAACTAGTTTTGAACTAGGAATATAATTCTATTTATTTTTAAATAAATAAATTGAATTTGAAAAGGGTTTTAAAAATAACCAGAATTTCCAATGATTGCATTGGAGTGGATTTGAATCGAAATTGTCTTCGGAATATTTCGATGTTGGAATTCGAGATTATACCAATGTTGTTATGGAAATTTGAAAGATATATATTTATATCGTTATTTCCAATATGACATTTGATAATCGTAGAATTTGATATTGAATATAAGCCGATATATTTTCTATTCAGAGCCTTATATGGAATATCAAATGTGATTTGGGTTTGTCGTGAATGGTGTCTTCAATAACACTGTTCTTGAACCCAGTTGAGAAAAGATTAAATCTTTTTATCTAAATTTAATGAAGTGTACCAATTAAATGATATTTAATTGGAATTGAATTGGTATTGATTTTTGGGTTTATCGTGAACAGTGTTTTAAATAACACTTGTTCTTTAACCCGATAATTAATGGAATGTGATTTTGGGTTTATCGTGAACCGTGTTTTAAATGACACTGATTCTTTAACCCAGTCGAAGATTAAAACTAAGTGGAGTTTTAATGAATCTTTAATTAGATTGAAATGATCGAAAATGGAGTATCACCAGTTTTGCTCCAGGCGATAGTTAAATCTTTAATTAGATTTGAACGTGAAATGGTAATTGAATTTACCGATAACACTGTGGTGTTAGATATGAAGTATTACCAGTTTTACTTCATGGGATGAATAGGTTGGGATGGGGAAATTAAAATAAATGATTACTTCGGTAAGGTTCGCTAATCCCGACTAGTTTGAATTGAGATTCAAAAATAGAATAAAGAATAAATTCAAGGAATTTATCTTTGATAAAATTAATGGGAACCTTTCCCTATGAACGTGAAATTTAGAAACTAATTGTCGGTTAGCCAAGCAGAATGGTTTTCTGGATATTGATCTGATGTTGGTTTCGGTCTTCGGGGTTAATATTTGGGGAATTATTCTCTTGATTAATTTACGGTTAGTGACTGATGAATTGGAATGAGGCGTATGTTGTGTTTGTGTAACACTTATTTAAAATATACGCGAGTTATTCGGGAAGGCCGGGTTTATCCCATTCTGAATAACTGATACGACGATAAGTCGAAGATGAAGACGATGGTCGAAGACCAGAAGTCTTCATGTCGTTTGGGTGATTACTGATGATCTTGATTGGGCTGTACACCCAAGAAGATAGAAACAGTTGGTGATCGTCCAGACGTACTTGGAGATCGATGGATATGCGGGGTACTAGGTGCCTCCGGTTTCGTTCAGACCCAGAACGGACTTGTAAATGGACTGTGTGTCTGACATTGGATTTTAGTCCGTGTGATTGATTTCTATTAAATATATATCTGTTTGGCGGCTGAGAATTTATTCTCTTGCTTAACGCCCTTCTCTGAGACGTACGAGCTCAGGGGTTATATATTGATGGATATCAAACGCATGGAGTGAAGTGCCTATGTGGCATGCCTAAGTGGCAAATGATCAAGGCTTCTGTTGAAAAGCAAAGTCTTGTGGTTGATGATCAAAGCACAGCCTTTGTGGCATGGCTTTGTGTAACGTTGAATCGCGAGCCTCACACCCCGGTATGAACCAGAAACGGGAGAAAGGACCTCAGGGAGGGCCTACGTTTCCTCCTAGCTAAAAGTGGCGTCAGTGGTTTTACACGCCCTGACGAGTTTGACTTATGTGGTTGTTGCTGTTGCGAGGCGCCTCGGTTAGATCGGACGATCCGGGTCCGATGGAGTCATTCGTTGGCTCGCTTACGCCCCAAAGGGCGGCGAAACGTAGTGCTCAGGCATTTTAATCCACATCGGTGGACCGGCCCTGACGATCCAAGGCTTGTCTGCGCGCTTGCCTGAGACTCGGGCTAGGCAGTCTCGAATTCGGTAAGGACTATCTTTTGCCTTGATTCATGATGGAAATCCAATTTCCAATACGTGTATTGCGGTTTTAATTGTAGAACTAATATGGCGACATGATATATGGTACCCATGCCGCCTATGATTGATACTTATGATTTGAAGTTGTTTTATACACTATGCACTTATAATAGTATCAAACGATTTGTTTTAACCGTATCAAGCATTCTTTGGCTGTTATAAGGGAAAACCCTATCCTCGGCTGCGTTGCATTGTGTGATGGGACCTGGGTCTTATAACAACTTCATTTTTCTTTATTTAGCATTGCGCTGTTTGTTTTATGCACTGGTATTCTTGGGAGGAAACCCGTTTCGTGTTATACGGCGTGGTCCCTTGATTTACCTAATGGTTTAAAATAAAGATTAATAACTGTTTTAGTTCTCACACCAGTCCCATGACTGACCTGGAGTTTATTGTTTTAACCTAAACTCTGGGTGCCCTTATTTTGACACGGGCAGCTAGTAGTTTTGGTTTTGCAGATTTATATTCACAGGATCCTGGTTTACAGCTGGAACGATATCCGGAAAGCTTTGTATCCGTTTATCTCCTTCTAGTTGTGTATCGTATTATTTTCCGTTGCTATGTATTTAAATGTAATTTAAATCTTTGATATTTCTGTGTAATATTCATTTATACTCTGTATATTCTTGTAAGCTGATGCATTGTTGTAATATACAATGAAGCGTTCTTCTGGATGTGTTCTGTTGTGGCTTGTCCTCGAACTCTCCGACGCTTTCCTTTACGGGGAAGTTACGGGTTTTCACAATTTCGCCATAAATTGTAACGAGCTCGGATTCACTCCCAGTCAGCTCCATGGTGTAGTGTCCGTCCATACGATCCCAACGCAATTTACGGTTCGTCAATCTGATCTTGTATGACCAAAATATTCGATTTTAAAGTTTGAACAAATTTAAATAGAATAAAACTTGAATTATAATTAAACGGGCTATACCCCTTTATCCGGTCCATACCCTTTGATTTAAACCCGACCCGTTTGAAACCTTCTTCTCCGCTGGAAACAAGAAAACGAGCTCCATTATATCATCTCATTTTTCATGCCCGCCATGGACCATTTCATCACACAATACTCCACAACTTCCCCTTCCAATTCTACACAACAGAGATCTCACACCACCAAAACAAATACTCATCGCACAACCCTCACCAAAAGTTCCTCTCGTTTCAAACTCTTCACCTCCTGAAACTGAACTCCATCGTCCCCTCTTCCGATCAACAGAACCCCCAACAATAACCAACTCCTCAATCCCCTTTTCGGTTCTCAGTCCGTCGCCATGACTCTAGCCCAATCGCCGGACCGTTTCCCCCTTCTTCCTTCTACATCCCCTCGTTTCCTAATTCTCGGAACAGACCACAACACCTCCAAAAGACTCCTCGTCATCTCCTTTTCCTGCCATGAAATCCCGTCGCACCATCGAAATAAGCCAAGGCTCCTTCTTGTTCACGTTACTAGCTCAATTCCAGCACTCCCCTCTATATCATTTGCATCCCGTTCGCTCCATTTAAATCCCACATGAGATCCTGTACCCTCATATTCAACACACCATACCCCCTGGCGTGCGCCTTTTTTTGTTTTGTTTTATATTTGAATTCGATTTCTGTCTGCGGTTTGAGGAGAATAGGGTGGCGACTCATTTTGGGATTCAACAGAGAAGTTTAGAATTAGGTTCGAAAAGAAAAAATGGTATTATATAGTTTAGTTATACCAAAATTGTTTATATGTTGCATGACGTAGCATCTTTAGGGCCATAGAAACTTGGTGGTTGAGAAGAGAGAACGTGGATTCGTTTCGGTTCACACAACAAATATTACTACTTTTTTTTATTAATGTATTAGAAGTTTGGTTTTTCAAAATACCATGTTACGTAAATTCCATCCACGTACGGACAGAAATAAAGTTACTAGTGAGATGGCCAACGTCCCACGATCCCAAAAATGTAATAATACCGGTAGATGGACTCATATTTTGAAACTTCAAAATGTTAATTTCAGGGTGCGAACTACTTCAAATAAAAAGTCGCGTATTTAATTAATTAAAAATTTCTATAAAATTTAAAAATTAAATTATCACTACTTCCCAAAAGAACCTTGTCTAAATTCCAACCCGATCTCTAGTTATATCGAATAAACCGATACGGCCGATAACGATTCTATAGCGACTATTTCTAAATTTGATTTGGACATAACTCAAAATCTACACGACGAAATCCCGATTTTTCTCTTCCACTAGAAAGATATACTCCACCAGCTCCACACGTTTCTTGTTTCACAGAAATTCGGCTTAAAATGAATCATGTACATTCAGTTGAAGTTCAAATTGCCAAATTGCGAACTGCCGCGACGTTTCAGGTTCGTTTTAATTATAATTATAAATTATAAGTTCGAACGTTGTACTTTAAGTTATCGATACCGCCAAATCGATATATAAATCATTAAATAAATTAATTATTCGACAGCTAACAAAACGCGCCATTACATTTTGTCACTCCTTCAAGCTATTACTGGATCAGGCACGCCATAGCTTCTTTTTATGCCCAAATTCAGGATCATGTTGTTTGCAATCCACATAGATTCCTAGTCTCGTTTTCTTCTTTCATGGTACACATTGAAATGTACCAAAGATTCATCATGCTTAGGCTCATCCGACTCGTCATCATCAAGTAAGGATGTATTCTCCATATTGCGGTACTCATCAAAATGTACCAGAGAGTAATCTAGACATCTCATGTAATATCTTCAAAACATGATTATATCCATCAAAGTCAATACATCAATTATGCTGTACTCTCCTTATTGCAGTACCCATCAAAATGTAGCAGAGAGTAATATTTTCAAAATAGACTCTAATCAATATTCTTTTTTTTATAATATGATTATATTCATCAAAGTCAATACATCAATTATGTTGTACTCTCCTTGTTGTAGTACCCATCAAAATGTACCAAAGAGTAATATTTTCAAAATAGACTCTAATCAATTTTTTTATATAAATGAATATATTCATCAAAGTGGATCCAATCTATTCAATTTAGTATATTTTATCCTATTGCGGTCGGCATCCCATCATCAAATAGGATGTACTCTACTTGGCTCGATACCAACATAGAGTAATAGTTGCACTACCCAAGATCTATTGTCTTATGCCGGCATCCGTCGTCAAATAGGATGTACTCTACTCGGCTCGATACCAACATAGAGTAATAGTGCACTACCCAAGATCTATTGTGTTATACCGCACATCGTCATCGTCATCATCATCCGAAAGTATCCATCATTGATGAAATAATCTATAAAAATCATTAATAAGTTTAAACAAAGTATTCTCTCAAAGTACTTTTATACTTTGTAATCATTACTTCCATATAGATAACCATTTCATTTTGGGAAATCCACTCTCTCAACTTCAAAAATCATCTTAAGTATAAACCCTTTTTTTGCATCAATCTTTTCATATTACTCGATGTATCTCAAAATTTTTATATAGGGCACTAGTTACGACATTTACACTGAATGACATTAACCTCGTTTTACACATAGTCAGTTTGCAAAGGTGTTTTTTTTTTAAGATGGCAAACTTTCAAAAAAATGTGTATGATGTAAGTACTCTAGATAATTAATCTAGCTTCCCAATGAGATTAACTTCGACTAAACCCAAATCAAGGAATCAAAAGTTATGACTGGATTGTTGAGAGATGTTTTAGCAACTTTAAGCTAACATCATCAGTATTAAACAACTCTGATATCATATTATGTAATGATATAATTATTTAAATAAATTTTCTTACCTTCGTTTTGCATGAATGCAGTTTTCAATTTACTCCTTTTGATCTTCCTCAACTTTGTTTGCCCAAGCTCATTTAATTCCTTCCTTGGCACACTGTTATCCCACATTCCTTTTAAGCCACTCCATTGCATCGATTTCATGCTACCACATACCGTCCTTTATAACCCACTTCATTCCTTCGTTACTTTACAACTAATCATATGAACTTGCAAATTCGTTATACCTCTTTATGTGGTGCTTGAAAATGAATCAACATATTATTAGTATAAACATTAAACAAAAGTTAAACACACAAAATAAATATTACTCATAACCCTGGTCAGAGGAATGGTGCCTTACCTTATCCAGTTATATTTATCAAATTAAGGTAACTTCATTTTAAATTTTCTAAAAATGATTTCCTAATTTTATATGAAATTTAACTTAGGCGCCTAACCTAAGCTCTGATACCACTTTGTAATGCCCCGGAATTTCAGACCAGTAAAAAATTTCCGAAAATCCTTTTGTCCCAAACAAACAATGACAGTTACCATCTTATTTGATAAATATACATTATCACTAAATGCTCTGGATAAAATTTTAATATATACCACTTATCTAATTGACCATTTGTGCTTAAATATGAATTAAACACAATTACCATATATCTACCATTGTGCAACTCTAATGAGATGGACATTGATATTCATTTCTGCACACTTGATAAACACGTTAGCATGACTTAAATAATAAACATGAAAATGCACCAACATAAGACGAAATATCAAATAATAAAATTATATATTATTAATAAAGCAGCTGCATCACTACCACTTGTGACTTCCTACGTACCTTTATCTAATTGGGTAAGCAATTAGATACAGGATCAAGGCAACGTAGTTCTTCATTACAAAACATTTAAAATCATTGTTTGCTTTCAAAATACTCATTATATCATGTAAAGATTCTCAAAAGTAATCTTAAATTACTTTTATTTAATATTAAATAAAATTCTAAATTATTCCTAAACTCAAATAATTTCAAATTAAATTTTGAATTAACCATCCCGTCCATCAGATCAGTTAGGGATATCCAGGGAGAGCAGGAAACTATATTTTCCAAACTCAAGCCTAGACACTATCCTCTCTATCACCCTAGGACGTTCCAGTCTTTTATTTCGAAAGACATCTATATATCTCTTATAGTACTTCCTTTCAAAAGATAAACATCTTTGTAAATACTAATCATCTTCTTTATGCAAAAACTTCTTCATAAACAAATCTGAAACCACTTTGAAATTTCTCTAATATATGTTTGGAAAGATCTTCAAAGATTGTACGGAAATAGTTAATTTCAACACCATTAATTATCTCGTAAAAACAAAAACACACCCAATTTATACCTCGTTTAATTCACTAATCATACCTCATTTAATCACATACTATTCATGCCTCGATTGAACAGTATTTATACCTCATTTACACACTATTTATACCTTGTTCAAGCACTAATCATACCGCGTTTAAACACCTAGTATCCATGCCTTGATTGAACAGTATTCATACCTCATTTAAACACTAATCATAAATGTCCTCGATCATCAGTCGTATACGTTGATTGCTAACAAAGACCGCAACTAATATAGTATGTTAAAGTCATAGGCATCTTTAAATTAAAACACAAGCTTATGAAATAATAATGGATTAGATGAAAAGTATACTTACAGTATTCATTGCTATCTTCTTGCAAAAGTCTCGTAGAACATCATATATTACTTATCATCACTCCCAAGTAATCAATTATTTTCTACGAAACCTCGAAATTCGTCAACCTTCCTTTTTCTCAATTTTTGACAGGTTTCGACTCACTTTTACTTTGATTTAACATCCTCAATTTTATCATTTTTTTATAATACTATAAGGGAACTCAAATCCAAATTTGAGAGGATTTGGAATAGTTTACCACGATTTTATACTCGTAACATCTATAACGGCGTTTCAGTCATGCTATGAAAGTTCTGCTCGTTTTAAAATACTTCATAGTCAATTCATAGAAAATAAAGCACTTCCAAAAGTGCTATGACAAGTTCTGGTTTATAATGATTTTAGACTCAAAACTACTAAAGTGTTTCTTGGCGCTATAGAAGGGTTCAGGATTGGTTTCGTGCTTCATTAATAGAAAAGATAGCGTTTCGGAGTGCTATAAAAAGTTCCGAAAATCAGATTTTAGCCTATTTTTGGGCAAAATGTTTGACGTTGTTTCTCTATGATAAAAATAGATTTTCAATCCAAATTTTCTACAGTAAGAAGATCTTTTACTCTACTTATTTATCATAAAAAGAAACCCTCAAAATCATTTATCAAATTAATGTATAAATTCAAACATCATGAGGCATTTTTAACATGTACATTTCGGGCTGATTTTTACCCGACCTTGCGTCTAGTTTTTAGGTATGCAAGCGGCCGAATTAGAAAAAAATGACCGAGGACAAAGTTGTAGCCCTTTGAATTAGCTTTCCAAATTGATAGAGAAGTCGAAATTTCATTAAGAATTGCAAAAGTTATACCAAAAATACCGAATGTCATTTTCAGGATTTCAAGTCCAATCATTCATTCATAAATTTCTCAACTTTTCTTCAAAATATGAAATGAATACATGAAATTAAATAATTTTTCTCACCTTGTACTTGTGCCTTGATCTTGTATTTATCCTCTAGGCTTCTCCGAACCCTCTATTCTTTTTCTTATCTTGGTTTTATGTTTGTGATTGCATGAAATAAAATGAACCTTTCCCCCCTTTATATAGAGATTTTCAAGGCTAGTTTGATAATTTAGTTTAGGAAACTTGTCCTTCATCATTCATGCAAACCATAAGATGATGACACATGCCTACTTAGGTGTCCTAAGATGTTTATACACATGGACACGTAAGAGGGTTATGTGTCCTCTCTTTTTTTCCTTATCTTTTTCTTTTAGCTTACAAGATAAGCTTCTTATTTTAAATTTATTTTCCCTTACATGAATACATATATTCATGTTTAACAACCATGCTTTACGATGTAGACACATGTCTACTTATGTGTCTTTAGATTTTTCTACATATGGACACCTAATATGATTATGTGTCATTACATTATTTACTTACAAGACATGTGTTCCATTCTTTTGGTGATATGTGTCCCTGTCATGTTAAGTCATTTTTCATTTTGTAGAACATGTACACATATATCATTTGTATGTTACTTCTATGATATGTACATACATATATGTGTTCTTCTAACCTTACTACATGCACATGATATTCCAACAACTTTTAATAAGCAAAACCTCATTTATCGATAAAACTGTTTTCGGTCACATTATCGATTTTTCTTTGAACTACTTATCTTTGTAAACAAAAACTCAACAATATGTTTTCTTCTCTTTAATTATTATTTATAAAGGGTTTTAATCAAGGTTATAAAACCAATTTTTATAATATTAAATCCAACATTTAAATATTTAAATAACCTCAATATTTAAATATTTACTGCCCGAAATTTCAGGCTGTTACATATACTATTTAGGAAATTGCGGGGTGTTACAAGATTTGTGTTTAACAGGTTGTACAGATGGAAATTGAAATGGAGACTCAACAGGATATATTTCTTATAAAGATTTAATTCATCGTTTAAATGGTTTAAATGAATCTATTGAGAATCAAAAATCTAAAAATAAACTTCTGAAATCTGAGAAGCTTGAGTTGATCTGCAAAAATAATCTTTGGGAATCAAAACTCAAAAACGTTAAGAAGTCTTCAAATTCTAATTGCAAAAATTGTTTAAATTTGAAAAATGATCTTGTTCATCAAAATAAAGATATTCAGAAACTTGAAAATGAAATCCTGATTTTAAAAGAGAACAAGATAGAGCTGAAAGAACACACAGTTGTTTGCAAAAAGAATTTGAAAATTTTAAGACGATTGAGAATTCCAAAAATATTTTTGCTGAAAAACAGAATTTGTTTAAAAGTGATTCGATTTAGAATGAACTTGAAAACGAGGTTGAAAATTTCAAGAAATTTGAATCTGAAAATCGAAAACATTTTGAATTTGAAATTTTTAAGTCTCAAGCCAAAATCAAATTACTTGAATCTGAAAATTTGGTTTTGAAACAATGTGATGCTGAAAGAAAGATCACTAAAAGCGGTTGTTAATATTTAATAAAAGAAAACTGTGATCTTAAATCCAAAATTCAATGATTGGAATCAACTTTGGACAAATTTTCTAATGGGGAAAAATTATTGAATATGTTGTTGCAAAACCAAAATTCTATTGGAAAGAGTTATGGTCTTGGCTTCGGGAAAAACAATGGTTTTGAAAAACGGAATTCAAATGATTTTAAAAATCGTTTAAACTGCTTTGGAAAGAATCTATGTGAAAATTCAAACTCTAGTAATCCCAAAGAATTTTTGAATCAAAAATGTAATGTGAATTCGTTTTATAATAATCCATCTAAACAATCCTGGATCCCAAAAAGGAATAAAACAAACTTCATTAAATTCAAACAGGTTTGGGTTACAAAGGGTACAAAGGTAAATTCAGATGGATTGTCATACAAAAAAGTTTGGGTGCCGAAATATATGAATACATTCAAGAGTGGTTTGACTAATTTTGTTAGAACAATCAATTCTCTGAATAGTTGGGTACTAAAGAAGGCTGAGGAACCATTGTGTTGAAAAGAGATTGATTTCAAGTTGTTCTATATTTCTGTATCATCCACAGTTTCTTAGCCAAGACGGTTGGGTCAGAGATTCTGGTTTACACTGATTTCAGGTGTAATATCTGAACTCACCTTTGTAAATATTTATTTTCTTTGTCTATTTCTCCTTCTACCTCCTCTTCTATTTTTTTTTTGCTTTTGTTTTGTCACTGCCATATTTTCTTTCTCTTGGGCATCCTTAACTTCTAGTTGCAGAACTCTTGATTTTCTGAAAATCTGCTTCACTTGAATGAAAAATCTAATTTTTTAATCTTTTCCAGATCTTGAATATAAATTTGCAAATATCAACAACTGTTTTGAAGCATATTTTCTATTTTTTGAATTCATAACAGTGTTGATGTATTCTTGTCATATCTTGAACACAGTTGATTTGAATTCTAAATTTTTGAAGATCAGAAAACAATTGAAATTGCACACATCTCTGCTATTCTGAGGTTCTTCTAATTCATTTTAGAAATGCTTGAAAATTTATACTCATTAGAGCACACCACTATTTATCAATTGTGATAATTTCATTGATTTTCAGATTGGCTTGGAAATTTTAATCTGTCTTGAATCTCAGTAATACATCCTGAATTTCATCTTTATTCATGGTCATTATGGTTGAAATTTATTTGTTTGAAATCATCTGAAATTCTTGATATTTTGAATCTCACACACCTCTTAATTCTGAAATTATCAATCTTGTGTGACTGATTCATTGTATCTCAAAACTTGACATTGACTCAAGTGATTTCAAATAAATTGTTTTAAATTGTTTGGATCTTGAATATCTCTTAAGCCTGATGTATATGATATGAAATTTTTTGTATACTTGTCAGAAAATTGCTTATGAAAAATTCTTTGAAAATATGGTCGTAAAACTTATCGTTATTTCATGATTATTAGATTTGAATATCTGTTTGTTTAAAATCATTTGAAATTATTGATTTATTGAATCTCACACATATCCCGAATCAAAAATTTATAATCTGGTGTGGTTGATTCATTAAATTCTGATATTTTCATATTCCATCACATGATTTAAAATAAACGGTATTTTTGATCTTGGATCATGAATCATTTTATGAGACCATCACCTTGACAAGTCTGATTTGAAATTGATTTCTTGTGCTGCTCTGATTTTGTTTTGAAAATATTTTGAAAATTGCTTGTTTATGGTCAGTTTGATGCTCTGATACTGTTTTTCAAATAACTACTTGTTCTTGCCTGTTGCTCTGATAAATGTGCCAAATTTGTAATCTTGTCTGATTGGGCTTTGTGTTTAAAATTCTTTAGTCTGAGATTTCCATGATAAGCCATCAGGGTGTGATTAAAATCCTCAATAATGGAGACTACAATTGGTATCTGCCCTTCATTCTTTTTCACACATCTGTTTTGAATTTTCACCTTGTATAGACACTATACACATTATTTCTTGTATAAATCTGTTTAAAATCCTCTTGTAATTGATTTTCAATTTTAAAATTATTTATTGATTATTCATTTAGAAATTGAAATCAATATCCAAATTGAACTGTATTTATAATTCATCAAAATTATTATCAGATTTGATGAATTGTAACTGCTATATATTTCACAACAAGAGGAGATTTTATTTGGATTTTCATGATGGTTGAATATTTATTATAATATCTTTGAACTGGCAATTATTTCACGACCATCTTCATTATCTATCATCCTTCTTTCATCCATCATGATTTTATATTAATGTGGAGAGCTTAATTTTTTTTAAAATCATCTTGAATAAATAGTGGAAATATTTGTGATAGAAATGGGACTATATTATTTTTCAGAATTAGTGATAATTGAAAATTTTCAATGATCCCGGTACAGTCGAGCATATTTCATAATATGATTAATTTAGAAATTTATTTCACAAACCATTTCTGTACCTACCACATTTCTATCATCCATATTGGTTTTATATACCGAGGAGTCTTTTCTTTTTAAAGCTGAAAATGATAAACATATATATAATTAATACGTAAGTGTGTCTCTAATCTCATTTAAAAATCCAAGCTCTGGTCATGCATGGTTATGAGACAACTTATAATTTAAGCTGCGACTGACCTCATTTAAAAATCCAAGCTCTGGTTATGCGTGGTCAGTGTGCTCTTAAATAAAAAATAAACGAAAAGGAAATAATGTGCTAAATTGAAATAAATCTAAAATTCTCCTTAGTGTATAAAAACAAGCCTATCAATCCATCTTTCTAATCTGTGAAATGTGTTGAAATATTATGATGTATTATGATTTATTGATTGATAGCTATTTGGATTTGAGATTATACATTTTTGTCACTTAAATTGAATTTATAATTATAGTCCAAATCCATCACTGTTTTGTGCTTCAATGTCTTAAAATATTATGGGAAAATAACTGGAAAATATTCATATTTTTGAAAACTCTCTCCATTTTTATAATTTTCATCGTAAATCCGTCATTCTCTTAAATGTGAAATATGCCACCTATTCTCAAAATATTATGATTTTTGTTTGATTGATTGAGATTTATGATGACCATTCTTCCTCTTAAGCTGAAATTATATTTTCAGTCATTTTTCACCTATATTTTAAATTCTATATCCTTTTGATGATAACAAAAGGGGGAGAATGGGTAGATATTTTGGGTAGAGATTTTGATTTATAAGTGAATATTTTATAAATATTTTAATTTTGAAAATTCATTCAATTTTCAGTCTGTTCACTCATGCACAGTTATAGGGGGAGTTTTCTATTGTAGAGGGAGCTAATAAATAGGGGGAGTTCAATTTTTCACTGTCAAACAGATTTATTGTGCTCAAAATCTTAATATTTGTTTGTCATCATCAAAAGGGGGAGATTATTGTATATAACGTTGTTATATACACAATTATAACAACCAAATATATTATATTATTAAATGTGTTTGTAACTGTACTGGTATATTACACAACAGACGGGAATATAATATTTCTATTCAAAATAAAGTACAACTGTACAAAAGTTTAAATATTCACACTGTATTTTACATGAATAGAGTATTTTATTTCAATATCGAATAGTACAAATTTTATACTCCACTATTTGAACACTTCAATGTACAATTCATTTCAAATATATGTGTATATATATACACATGCATGCATTCAATTTCTGAAACACCCCTCCTCCATTAAGGTCACTCACAAAGGGAATGCCTTAACTTCGGAGGAGGATTATAGGTAAAAGACACAGATAAGTTACTAGACAGATATATATAAGCAGTGGAAAAACAAACAAACTTTATTTCATAAATATGTGGTTCATTAAAAGCATTTCAACAACTGTCTCAAGACAAATTCCCAATCATTACAACCATAACTCTGTCTTGATTAAAACTTAAAGAAGCATGAAACATAAATAAAGTAGCATAAATCCCCAAAATGAGTGTGTCCAAAGCCATAGCCCAAAGGAAAGAAATCAAAGCAATACACCTCTTTCTTCAAGCTGGATAATAGTCTGACTAAGCTGAGGTGTTTCCACCCTGCGGACCTAAGGGGGGAAATGGAAGAAAAGAAAGCGAAAGGAAAATAGGTCAGACATAAGTCTGGAAAGTCCAGTTATTTTCTAGCATGAGAACAAGAACAAAGACCATGACATGCATAAACTGAAAAACAGGACAATACCAGAATAACTCGATAACATAAGCTAAGATAAGGCAGGAATACTAAATGTACTATCGCACTCATTATTACTTCTATGAACCTATTCATACTAGTTCTGGCTAGCACCACGTGTTCATGACAAGGTGATCCCTTTTTTGATCGGCTCCTACTCGCAAACATTTTATACTTGTGTCACTCGGCCCCGCATGATTGTAGATACCTATGCTGGTCCCACCATGGGGTGTATCAAATCCTATGGTGGGAACCCGACACGTATCAAGATGCACAGTGTATTACTAATGATGCCCAATGCCTGCTTTTTCCTCTCCGGAGTACGTGCATGCCTGTACTCCGCCGGAACCTGCACTGATGCACCACCCGCCGACTTTTTGATCGCTTATACTCAGCCCAGTAATCGTGCCCCACCTGCCTAGTTCAAGTTACCTTGATACATCTAAGTAGGTTACTGCTGAATTGGGTCCCGTTACTAGGGTTTTCTAGTCAACATGTTAAACATGGTTAAGTGTCCAAATTTACCTAACCCCACCCATCAGTTTAGTTAACATGTTGAATTGGTTAAGTGTTTCCTTAATTGACTTAATGATCGTCGCTAATCTATGAATTAGAAAAGCGCGATATTTGTAATAAATTCTGCAAGCATACAGGTGTGTAGCATATAGGTCGAACACAAGGAGGTGAATTAAATCAAATTAATTATCTAATCTCTTGGGCAAGTTAGACAAAACTTTGGAGGTTGATTCTGAAAATAAAACAAAATAAAATTAAAACTGTAATTTGATTCAGAACAGATCTTAACTGAACCGATGATCAAATCACAATTTCAATGGAAAAGCAATGAAACTATGAATCAGATTCAAATCTAATCAAATCCAATTTAACCTATGAACACGATTAAAATACAGAAAATAAAAGTGCAGAATTTAATTAACAACAATATATAAAATTAGGATTACCGCTGAATCAAATCAGATGGTCAATCACTAATGAAAAGAAATGCAAAATACAAATAGTGTTCTACCGAATCTAATCGTGTAGACAACACTAATTGCTAAGAAATAGAAAATTGCATAAAATAAAGAAAAATGAGTTTTATTAATGAAGAAGAGAATAGAATGAGATAGGATGGTGGCTACAATGATATTACAAGGGTATATATAGGGTAGATAGCCAAACCCTAACCCTAACCCTAATGATAACTGGGCCTGGTCATTACATCACTAATTAGTTCACAATGAGAAACATAAATGGGCCTTAGATAAATAAAGCAAATTTGGGCCTTTTCTCTTTTCCTCTTGCTTCCTTGACACTTCTTCATTGATTAGTGATGTGCAAAGTCATTTTATCAATCCTTTTCTTGTCCAACAGCAACTAGATGTGAGATCTTCATCTACAATTCTTCAAAATGTAAATATATATATCAATTTCATCTCTATTTCTCTACTTTTCTGGTTGCATGCGGGCTGGGTTGGAATATCTGTAAAAGTAACAAAACAATACCCAAGTAATATTTATTTATATACAAAAGATAAGATATAAGAGCATAAAACAAACACATTTCTATGTCAATCAAATACCCCTACACTTATCTTTTACTCGTCCTCGAGTAAAACAAGAAATGAAAAACTAACTAGATAGGTCACACTTTCGTAGGAAACACGATTGCATTGAGCGTATGTAACAAGCCATTAAACCTCTAGGTGTCCCTAGTAGGACGAGTGGTGTCTCGTGAGGGTTTTCAGCGGATACTACCCACAAAATCCAAATGCAGTATGATATGGTTCTAATGAAACTACATGAATGCAATGGACATATGCGAAAAATGACAACACGACTTATTTCAGGCAAGTGGTACAACAAATTAAGTTAATAATTTCTAATCAGTTGATTTTATTTTAGATACCTCGACTTGTCACAAATTTTCAATATAAATCAAGTTTTCAAATGTTAAATTCCAGTTTGGCCAGTTAGTTCGGTCGATAACATAGTGCAGCTATGAAATAAATTCTTAGTTTGCTTGGCATAGTTTGCAAAGTGGTATTCTAATTTTCTCATGTATGGCTAGTCAAATCAATAAGGTCAAGAAGTGTTTGGGTATCATCGCTTGTTCTTTATTCTATAAAATTTTAAGATTTATGATTAAGTACATACACCTAACTAAAAAGACCAAGGTTTACCACCCATGCACTGCCTCGCGGACAAACGGAGAGTGGGTAAAGAGCTTGGCGGATTGTGCAGGCCGACTTTGACTTTGTCAACAACGTGTCGGTAATCCTTAGGTGTCCAATCTCATAAAATGAGACCAAGATATTCCAACGTTGACTTTGTCAACAACGTGTCAGATAGAGCTTGGCGGGTTTGCACACCAACGCTTGATATACAAGCAATGGTTGATACCCTTGGATTACTATTATTATTATTGAATTTATAAGCACAAAAAGAGAGTTACGCGAATTCAACTTAACACAACTTAGTTTTAAAGATTTGACATGCCATTATAAGTATTTTAAGTCCTCCACTTATTTAAACGAAGTCTACAATATAGAATAGAGTTCATGGCCATCACCTAAGAATCTCCCTATGTACCGGTTACACTATTATCCCTCAAAATTAAACTTTTCATTATATTTTTTATTCGATCTAACTTGAGAGAAAAAAATACTATCAACTGGCTAAAAATTGTAAACTTATTTTGTTGTATCAATTGAAAGTGAGTCGTATTTTAAAAAAAAATGGTATGTTACTACGATATAAAATGTATGATGGTCCTACATGAAAAGAAAGAAAAATTAAAGAAAAATCAAAAGAATGCAATGCAGACTCCCCCCTCACACTTGATTAAGACAGTGTCCCAACTGTCTAAGGCAGAAAAACAAAAACAAAATAAAAAAATGAAAAAGAAAAATAAAAGAAAAAGAATGTGTACCACCTGATTTCATGGTGGATGATCATGCAGATCGATAGAGTCATCTTCGTCATATTGCTCGAATTCCAAAAATGGTTTCAGTCGTTGACCGTTTACTTTGAAGACTTTTCCATCCCTAGGATTTTCAATTTCAACCGCTCCATGAGGATATACTGTTTTCACGACATAAGGTCCAGTCCATCGAGATCTGAGTTTTCCTGGAAACAAGTGAAGTCTAGAGTCGTATAAAAGAACTTTTTGACCTACGTTGAATTCCTTACGAAGTATGTTTTTGTCGTGTTGGGCTTTGGTTCTTTCTTTGTAGATTTTCGCATTTTCATACGCCTCATTTCTTAATTCCTCTAATTCTGAAATTTGTAACTTCCTATGTGAGCCGGTTTTTTCTAAGTCAAAGTTCCAAAAATTTTATGGCCCAAAGAGCACGATGCTCTAATTCAAGAGGTAAGTGACAGTCCTTTCCAAAGACTAATCGGTATGGTGACATCCCTAGATTGGTTTTATAAGCAGTGCAGAAAGCCCAAAGTGCATCAATCAGTTTTACAGACCAATCTTTTCTATTGGAATTCTCAGTTTTCTCAAGAATTTGCTTAATTTGTCTATTGGAAACTTCTACTTGTCCACTAGTTTGTGGATGGTAGGGGGTCGACAGCTTGTGTGTGATTGTGTATTTCTTGAGCAAGGACTCAAAATCACGATTACAGAAGTGAGTTCCATTATCGCTAATGATAGATCGAGGTGTGCCAAAGCGTGAAAAGATGTTTTCTTGAGGAATTTGACAACAACCTTGTTGTCGTTGGTTTTGGTCGGAATGGCTTCAACCCATTTTGAGACATAATCTACCGCAAGTAAGATGTAAAGATTCCCAAATGAATTAGGGAATGGTCCCATGAAATCGATGCCCCAAACATCGAATAATTCAATCACTAAAATGGGGTTGAGAGGCATCATGTTTCGCTTAGAGATTCGACCCGTTCTTTGACATCGCTCACATTTAGAGCAAAATTCGAAAGCGTCACGGAAGAGTGTGGGCCAATAAAAACCGCTTTGCAAAACTTTTGCAGCAGTTTGTCTTGCTCCAAAATGACCGCCACAAGCATGGTCATGTGAGAAGGAGAGAATACTTTGGTGTTCATGATCGGGCACACACCTTCGAATGATTTGGTCTGGACAGTATTTGAAAAGATATGGGTCGTCCCAATAGAAGTTTCGAACTTTCGAGAGAAATTTTTGTTTATCTTGTTTCGACCATTCAGCGGGTGTTTGTTGTGTGACAAGATAATTCACAATGTCAGCGTACCAAGGGGTGTTAGAGATCGAAAGGAGTTGTTCGTCAGGAAAATAGTCATCGATTTGGGTGTCGTTATCATTTTCGTGCACAATTCGAGAGAGATGATCAGCTACGACATTTTCAGAACCCTTTTTATCTCGTATTTCTATATCGAATTCTTGAAGAAGAAGGATCCAACGAATCAAGCGGGCCTTGGCATCCTTTTTAGAAAGCAAATATCGTAGGGCAGCATGGTCAGTGTAAACTATGACTTTGGATCCTATGAGATATGGTCTGAATTTCTCAAGAGCGAAGACAACTGCCAAAAATTCCTTTTCAGTAGTTGAGTAATTCAATTGGGCCTTGTTTAAGGTTTTGCTAGCGTAGTAAATGACTCGAGGGAGTTTATCAATTCGCTGACCCAAGATGGCTCCAATTGCAAAGTCAGAAGCGTCGCACATAAGTTCAAAGGGTTGAGTCCAATCAGGAGGTTCAATGATGGGAGTTGTGGTCAAGATTGACTTAAGAGTTTCAAAAGATGTTTTGCAATCATTGGAAAATTCAAACTTTACGTCTTTGGCAATTAAATTCGAGAGAGGTTTTGAAATTTTCGAGAAATCCTTAATGAATCTTCTATAGAATCCTGCATGGCCAAGAAATGAACGAACATCTTTGACAGACTTAGGAGGAGGTAAATTAGCAATCCAATCGATTTTGGATTTATCGACTTCTAGGCCATCTTTGGAGACGACATGACCTAGAACTATCCCCCTTTTCACCATAAAGTGACATTTTTCCCAATTAAGCACGAGTGATTTTTCCTTACAACGCTTAAGGACGAGTTCTAAATGAGTGAGACATTGGGAAAAAGATGATCCATATATTGAAAAATTGTAACACCCCACCTCCGTTAAGGTCACTCACAAAGGGAATGCCTTAACTTTGGTGGAGCATTTTAGTAAACAGGACAGAAACTTACAAGACAGATAAAAAAGTACTTGAAAAATTTTAACTTTATTACAGCGGAAACAGAAATTAATATGGTTACATCCTTTCAATTTCAGAATTCAAGTACAAAATATAAGTCTTGTACAAAAGCCTTCAAAATACATAGTTTAAAATCATAATCCCCATGGAACGGAAGCTATACAGAGCCAAGCCATAATTTAAGCACTTCAAGCAAAGAGAAATCCGGATCAAGCTAAAGTATTTCCCTCCTTGGATAACCTGGGGGGGAAACGGAAGAAAGGAGGCGAAACAACAAGGGTCAGACAAAAAGTCTGGCAAGTCCAGTGACTTTCAGCATATGAACAGAGAATAATAATATGATATGAACATAAAACTGGATGTGAGATAACTATAACAGGTGTAGCAGATATAACAGAAAAACAGAATGATATAAACTATTGTTTTACACTTCTCTGCACTAATACTAGTATAGCAAAATTAGGTGTCACCCTAATGTCTAAATTGAAGCAGGAACGGGTACAGAATACTTTAACAGAAACAGAATGCTAATAATGGGCCTTTACTACCCGATCAGAAACAGACAGAAGAAGAAACATATTTATCCCTATGGAAACAGAATGTGGAATTAGGTGTACACTAGTAATGGGCCTTTACCACCCGAACAGACGGTACCACACAGAAACAGATAGGTGTTACCACCCAACAGAAACAGACGGTACCAACAGAAACAGACAGAACTAAGCATACCCTAAAACCCTACCCCAAGCGATCGGCTCCCTAATACATAAATATCCTGTGTCGGCCCCACAGTAGGGTGTATCACTCCCTAAAGTGACAACCAATTGGCACAGACCTATTTACAGATGTCACGGCGTCTTACATCCTCAGAGGCAGACCGGGATCCATGCACGCACATGACCCGGTTGGAACGCACCATCAACACCCCTCGCCATTATCAGAATGAACCTCTTATAATTAGTTCAGTAAGCGTGCCCGGACCCTACTTACTGTTGGGTCAAAGTTTTGATACCAGAAAGGGTTACTGACTAATATGGGTCCCAAACAACAGATGACACAAGTAATTCCCCTCCTAACCTTGTGTCCCCAGACTAACAGATTTCAGATTAACTTGTTTACAAGTTCAGACTTACAGAATTCAGATTTACTAATTCACAAATGAAGTTAACAAGTTTTCAGACTAACGGATCAGATGTACAGATTTTTCAGATTTGTCTAACTTTGTATTGGGCCTACAGATTCATGGACGGGTTTTACTACATCTATTAATCCCTTTGGTTTAACCCTATTTTTCCCCAATACGTTTTAGACGTCATTCTTATCTTAGATTTGCATTAATTAATTATTAATGCACAGACCTCTCACATTAGGTCGGTAGCTTGTGACCGCTGGATATGCCGGGCGGTTCCGGGCAGAATTCTGCCACAAGCCAGACCTAACCTCGTGTCTTACGCATGTTATGACTAACTTCTCACATTAGAACCTATTGTTTGCGGCCACTGGATGTGCCGGGCGGTTCCGGGCAGATTTACGCCGCAAACTCATTCTAACCTCGAGTTAGCCATGTTTATCTTTGCGGCCAATTAATTAATAATTTACCGTTTACGCGCACGCCCAACATATATGCCAATTCAGATTATATCAATAACAGGATGATTATATCAACATAGCAGATAACAGATTTTATATGACTTAACGGATTTAACAGATTTAGCAACTTAGCAGATTTTGGCATATAACAGGTTAGGCATTTCAACCGACAAATTTAACAGATTAGGCATTTCAATCTAATTAGCAGTCTAGGCAATATAACAAAACTAGTAGTTTAGGAAACTTGACAAATTAACAGATTTAGCAAATTTAATATTTCTAAAAGTTCTATTTACATGCCTTGCCCAATCATAAATTGGCCTAAATTCATATGCTTACATAATTGTCATGATTCACAACATATACTCCATGTTTGCATAAGCGCAGAATATGGACATAATTTGCCATATAACCTATGTTCCAATTTTTGTTAAACTAGCATTTTACAGCAGATTCACATATGAATTATACCAAATATAACCATTAATTTCAATGCATGCCATATATCCAAAAATCCCTATTTAGGTGTAATCACAATAATAGATATCCTAATTAATGTAAATCTTTACACCTAAGTTTCCATATCTTCTTCTTTTTGAGTCATGAATCATTATGCAAACTATACCCAACAATATAAATCTTTAAATCATATCTTCTAAAAATCATATCTTGACTTTTATATGCATTTTGTACAAAATCTCAAATCATATGTAATCTTACAATGGTTCCTCTTTTCTTCGATCATAGAATATGCATAGATCCAAATCTAGTTTACAACATATGCTCATTAATTACAGTTCTAAATTACAACATAACTATGCATACAACATGCATAAATTATATGTTCATGATCAAATTTATGCATATGTCCAATATATTTTATGCCTCAGACCTAAAGTCATACATTCAATTTAGTCTTGTCAAATTTCGCATCATTCATTATTTATCCCAAAATTTGCGTTCATACGTTCATCTCTTATGAGATTAGGCACAGGCTCGTGGTAGCCTAGCTATAAGAACAGAAAAGAAGAAAAGGGATACAGAACAGTCACAGAAAAACAAATCTGACAGAAGAGAATATATATACAATCTCAGATTCAGAATTAAAAACATATCAAAATTATAATTAACGTTTATAGCGGAAAATAACTGTACTTGCCTTGATTGGATTAAAGAAAGAACTTTAACTTGTTGTAGAATCTTTGCAGAAACTTTAATCTCTAGTTTGAATTGAGTTGCTTAGGCTGATGTTGATTATCTTCTAGTTTTAATTCCAACAGAGCAGCGACGCCATTTTTATTTTTTTATTAGAAGAAGAGAGCAACGGAGGCTAGAGAATTGTGTAAGAAACCTAGGTAGAGTCTAGGGTCATTTTTATAGATTTTATGAACTGATTAGGACCATCGATGTTGCTTGGATTGATCGTAGCCATTCATTCGAAAGAGAGACCAATTAGAGCCTGCCACCTAGCCCTAATGACAAAGCATGCTTCTGAAAATCGACCAACATAGACTAGGCCAGCCAGGGTGGACTGGGTTCGACCTGGGTCTGGACCAGGTCGACAGCCCTGTCGACAGCCCTGTCGACCTGGCTAGACCAGGTCGACAGCCCAGTCGACCTGGGTGCCTTAGGCGGGAATATTCCCGCCCTGGCCAATTGGGCCCGATTTTTAATTTTAAACTTGTTTTTCTGAGCTGTTCGAATTTTAAACTTAATTCAGAAACTTCCGGAGGCTATATCTTCTTCATACGGACTCCGTTTTTCGAAAACTAGGACTCTATTTCGCGTATTTTTCCGAGACGAACGCAATGGCATATCCCGTTTCCCTTAGTTCTTTGATTTCAAATTAATTATACTTTAATTTGTTAATTCCACAGTTATAGAATACACGGGGTGTTACAAAAATAGTCCATGAATATTTCCAAGAATTCTTCCACCATATCAGAGAAAATACTCATCATACACCTTTGGAAAGTCGTGGGGGCATTACAAAGACCAAAAGGCATGCGACGATAAGCAAAGGTTCCAAAGGGACAAGTAAAGGTGGTCTTATGTTGATCTTCTAAAGCAACAGGAATTTGGTTATAGCCAGAGTATCCATCGAGAAAACAGTAGTACTCATGTCCCGCTAAGCGTTCGAGCATTTGGTCAATAAAAGGCAAGGGAAAATGGTCTTTTCGTGTGGCTGAGTTAAGCTTTCGATAGTCGATACACACACGCCATTTGGTTTTGATTTTTGTTGGGACGAGTTCATTACTGTCGTTTTTGATCACTGTGACTCCCGACTTCTTTGGTACAACTTGTACCGGACTCACCCAAGTACTATCAGAGATGGGATAGATAATGTTATTGTCTAGACATTTGATTATCTCCTCCTTGACCACTTCTCTCATGTTTGGGTTTAATCGCCTTTGAACCTCACGGGTGGGTTTAGCCTCATCAACTAAATGTATACGATGTTCCACAATTGATGAGCTAATTCCTTTTATATCGCTAATTTCCCACCCCAAGGCGTCCTTATTTTCCCGCAAGATATCCAAAAAAAATTTCTTCTTGGTCCTCGATAAGACCGGAAGCCAAAATTACGGGAAATTTTTTTGAAGAGTCTAGGTAGGCATACTTAAGGTCTGGTGGCAAGGGTTTGAGGTCTAACTTAGGAAGTTCTTGTGTATCAACATTGGTCAACATTCCTTGGTTAGATTCAGGTGACAAAGTGTCGGAGTCAAGAATTTTGTTTAGTTCAGAAATGTTTCGAGTTCATCGAAATCAGAGTCGAAATGGTCAAGACACATTTTCAAGGCTTCAGAAGTGTCACTAGAGGTTTCATCAACTGTGGTTTGAATCATGTCAATTTCATCGATCTCAAAATCCCTAGGTTGTTTGTTGAGATTAAAGATGTTTAGCTCAATGGTTAGGTGCCCGAAGGAAAGTCGAAGCTGACCATTCCTACAATTAATGACAGCATTAGAGGTTGCTAAGAAAGGGCGTCCTAAGATCAATGGTATTTGAACGTTGGGATTTGAGACAGGCTCTGTTTCTAGAACTATAAAATCGACAGGGAAGTAAAATTGTTCGATCTGTATCAAGACATCTTCGATAATTCCCAATGGCTTTTTGACAGATCGATCGGCTAGTTGAAGTGTGATGTTTGTTGGTTTAATCTCCCCTAGTCCAAGTTGACGATAGACAGTATAAGGGAGAAGGTTGACACTGGCACCAAGGTCGAGTAGGGCACGAGTGATGTGAGTGTTTCCTATTTTACAATCAATCGTAGGGCAGCCAGGGTCTTTATACTTGACTGGGGCAAGATTCGAAAGAACAGAGCTTGTGTTTGCAGTTAGAAAAGCGGTTTTTGGGACATTGGTCGCACGTTTTTGTGTGCACAATTCCTTAAGACATTTAGCATATTGAGGAATTTGTTCAATGGTGTCTAAAAGAGGAATGTTCACACGGACTTGTTTGAAAATTTCCAAGATTTTATCGAAATTTGCCGCTTTCTTCTTATTATTGAGTCTATGAGGAAAAGGAGCTACTGGTTCTTTGACTCTGTGATGAGTTTCATCATTCGAAGAAGAAGGTTTATCCATGGGAAGAGAAGGTGGTAAGGTTGTAGAAGATGGAATGTTGGTATTGCCAACATTAATTTTCGAAGGTGGGTCAGGTTTGCCGACACTGGGAGAAGAACTGTTGGGATTGCCAACATTTAAGGGAACTTGAGGTTTAGAAGAATTGGCATTCGAAGCCAATGGGTGATCATCAAGATAGGGCATTCGGGTTGAGTTAGAAAGTTCATCAGGGTCGCCCACGTTATTATCAATCCTCTTTCCAGATCAAAGGGTTATAATAGCATTGACTAGATTATGGTTTTCGTCCTCACAAGAATTTACAGCACGAGAGTTATATTTTGGATTCACCTCAGGTTGACTCGGCAATTTTCCCTTCTCGTTATTTTTCGCCATTTCCTTTATCATATTCATCATTTGGTCCATTTTAGCATCTTGCAAGTTTATTTTGGCTTCGTAAGAGCTCAACTGTTTTTCTAGAAGCACAATTACTTGTGACGGTTGAGAAGATTGAGAGGATTGGTTAGATGATTGAAAATTGGGGTGCCTATAGGGTTGTTTGGATTGAGGTGAAGCTTGAGATGTTTGAGAATTGGAAGAAGGAGCTTGGTAATTCAGATTGGGAATAAAGGGTTGCATGTGAGCTGGGTTGGCCGAATTATTGGGGTTTGACCAAGAAAAGTTTGGGTGGTTCCTCCAACCATGATCGTACGTGGATGAGTAAGGATTATTTTGAGCTATGGCATTAGCTTGGTCCTGAGAGTAATAGTGGGGTAGCCCTTCTCCGGCTTGAGGAGTTTGATTTTCTAAGGGAATTTGACTTGGGTCCACGACATGCACTCCTCTAGTAGAAGTACGAATGGGAACACGAATCGATTCCCACTGCATGTCCTTTTCAGAATAATCTTCTAAAAACCGCCAAGCTTCATCGGCTGTTTTAGACATAAAGTCTCCTCCACACATTGATTCTAGTTGAGTTCTAGTCTGATAGTTTAGCCCTTCATATGCAATTTGACATAAGTGATCTTTTAGAATTCCATGATGAGGACAACTATATAATAGCTGGCTGAATCTCTCAAAGTATTTTGAAAAAGTTTCCCCCTCATTTTGACAAAATTGATTTATCTCGGTTCGGATTTTCAGAGTTTTATGGAAAGGGAAAAACTTTTTCAAGAATGCGGTGACAAATTCATCCCAACTTCTAATGGAATGTCGTGGAAGAGAATTTAGCCATCTTTTAGCCCTTTCAAGTAGTGCAAATGGAATTAGCCTTAGCTTGATCGATTCGTTAGATAGTTGTTGCATTTTTGTTGTGGAAGCATACAGTTCAAATTCACTCAGAAATTCATAAGCATTTTCAGATCCCGTAAACTTTGGTACCCCTTGAATAAAAGAATGTTTTAGCTCAAAATTGTTTCCTTCAGCTGGTGGGAACACAATGACAGATGGTTGAACGGTCCTAGTAGGATAACATCGATCACGAAGAGACAAGGGTCTATCCACTTGGATATTGAGATTTTGAAAATTTTGATTTATTTGATTTTGATCCTCAAAGTTTGGAAAATTTTGATTCACTCGATTTTGATCCAATTCGGTTGGAAAATTTTGGTTGATTCGAGAACCCCTAGGAGAATTTTGTTGGCTAACACTTTTTTCACTCATTGTTGTTAAATGCAAGCACAGAAATTAGCTACAATGAAGTTTTCTGTCCTTATTGGCTCCTAAACCAAAATTATAAAGTGATGTGTTTGATTACTTAGATCAAAAGATTTCTCAGCCAGTTGACGGACAGGAGTTATCGGTGCACCAGGAATCACCCTAGCAATGCAGCCGAAGGTTTAAGTACCTTCAGAGTAACAACCGATATAATATTTACGAACCACCGTAATATTTATAAACGGTTATTTCTCTGCTGTAGTCTAGGCACCAAGAAATAATTCGTTCCAAATGAATCAACTATCACAATATAATTAAGCCCTAGATGAGCCAGTGACTCCCTTAAGTCCAACGTCTAACCGTTATTATTAGTCAGATTCTACAATGAAATGCAATTTGTGGGCTAAGGAAAGGGTGATGAAATCCCTCACCTTATGTGAATTGGGGTATTGCCCTTAACAGAATGAATAAAAAAATGCAGAAATCACACAAAATAATTGCAAAAACTAAAAATTGTACATTCAAAGCCGCTGCCTCTGCAGAAATTTTTTACAACAATTGTCTATATAATTTTTTTTTCTTTGCAGCAGAGCACCTGTAGAGTTAAAAGAAATTTACAGTGGGGTATGGCTGTCCATCCAGAAAGTTTGAGTAGTGCTAGCTATTCAACTTCATTGATCGCAGTTTGGTCGATCTGTTTCTTCCTTGGCTCTTTGATTCGATTTCTTTCTTTGGTCCCTTTTTTAAAAAAAAAGAAAAGAAAAGAAAAGCAAATAAAAAAAACAATTGAAAAATATTTTTGCCAAATTTTCTTTGATTCCCTTCTTCTTTTGCCTTACCTGTTTTCAATACAATTATTTTCTTTCCTTCTGAGTAAAAAAAACAAAAAAAATCAAAAAAAATCAAAAATAAAAAAAAAATCCTTCTGTTTTCTTTCCTTCTGTGCTTCTGCCGCAATTCAGAAATAGGTTTTAGACCAATTCTTCACATCACGAACAAAAGTCCACCATCAAAACAATAAACTCCACGTCCATTACCATCTTCCACCGTTCAACAGACATCCCCCTCTACCTTCATCGTTAAACCCTCACAACCGCAATCCCCTTACGTTCAGCTACATCACGCATCCATCCTCAATATTCTGACCACACTCCCCTTCACATCTTGAACCGTACACCCACCTTCCAACAGGCCTTCCCCACATCACTTCTTCCCCGGCAACGGCGCCAAAAACTTGATCATCGCTAATCTATGAATTAGAAAAGCGCGACATTTGTAATAAATTCTGCAAGCATACAGGTGTGTAGCATACAGGTCGAACACATGGAGGTGAATTAAATCAAATTAATTATCTAATCTCTTGGGCGAGTTAGAAAAAACTTTGGAGGTTGATTTTGAACATAAAACAAAATAAAATTAAAACTGTAATTTGATTCAGAACAGATCTTAACTGAACCGACGATCAAATCACAATTTCAATGGAAAAGCAATGAAACTATGAATCAGATTCAAATCTAATCAAATCCAATTTAACCTATGAACGCGATTAAAATACAGAAAATAAAAGTGCAGAATTTAATTAACAACAGAAAATAAAATTAGGATTACCGCTGAATCTAATCAGACGGTCAATCACTAATGAAAAGAAATGCAAAATACAAATAGTGTTCTACCGAATCTAATCGTGTAGACAACACTAATTGCTAAGAAATAGAAAATTGCATAAAATAAAGAAAAATGAGTTTTATTAATGAAGAAGAGAATAGAATGAGATAGGATGGTGGCTACAATGATATTACAAGGGTATATATAGGGTAGATAGCCAAACCCTAACCCTAATGATAACTAGGCCTGGTCATTACATCACTAATTAGTTCACAATGAGAAACATAAATGGGCCTTAGATAAATAAAGCAAATTTGGGACTTTTCTCTTTTCCTCTTGCTTCCTTGACACTTCTTCATTGATTTATGATGTGCAAAGTCTTTTTATCAATCCTTTTCTTGTCCAACAGCACCTAGATGTGAGATCTTCATCTACAATTCTTCAAAATGTAAATATATATATATATATATATATATCAATTTCATCTCTATTTCTCTACTTTTCTGGTTGCATGCGGGCTGGGTTGGAATATCTGTAAAAGTAACAAAACAATACCCAAGTAATATTTATTTATATACAAAAGATAAGATATAAGAGCATTAAACAAACACATTTTTATGTCAATCACTTAACCCTACCAATCTTAGCTTGGTTGTTCCTCAGCTTTAATTCATTGATTAAAGCACCAACCACTCACATTAGGTCTATATTGTTGCGGTCGCTAGATGTGCCGGTCGATTCCGGGCAGCCTTACACCGCAACTCAACCTAACCTCGGGTTCATTTAGGCTTAATACGCTAACCTCTCACATTAGATCATATTGTTACGGTTGCTGGATGTGCCGAGCGGTTCCGGGCAGTCTTACACCGAAACTCAATCTAACCTCGGGTTAGGTATATTCGTCTTTTACTAATTTACATATTTGTCCTTTTTATTTATGTAAATTTTCCACAATTCAAGTCATGCCCAATTTCCCTCTGAATCAAGTTCATCATTTTAGGTATAAAATTTATACCGTTTCATGCCATAAATCACTTATACGATTATGAGCCAAATATGTCAATTTTCTATAATTAAAAGGTTTTCCCCAACGTTACCCCCGTTTAAATGTTCGCATGATTCACATAAAATATTAGGCTAACAACTTAGCCTAATTTAATGTTCGCATGATTCACATAAGACCCGCATTGGCAGGGGTATTATGATTATTTTATTTAATTATATCAATGGTGATATAGTGAACTATATGGTCGTGGAATTAAATAATGATGAATATTTAATTAAAATAATAAATTAAATAATAGATTTAATTCTGAAATAATCAGATTTGGCTGAAATGGCGATATGATGTGAATTGGATTATTTAAAATATATAGTTCAGTTTAGAATTGAATTAGAATAACGAATATATTCAATGGTCGACAGTTGAACGTATAGTTTATAATATAATTATAAACGAGCTCGAAATGGTGCTATAGTTCGTAAATTGGCGATTCGAACTTCAATTGAATGTACGTGATTCGTTTTAAGCCGGATTTCTATGAAACAAGAAACGTGTGGAGCTGGTGGGGTATATCTTTCTAGTGGAAGAGAAAAATCGAGATTTCGTCATGTAAATTTTGATTTATGTCCAAATCAAATATTCAGAAAAGCAGCGGTATATTCATTCGTGGCCATAACGATTATTCAAAAATATTTGAATATCAGGTTTGAATTTAGACAAGGTTCTTTTGGGACATAACGATAATTTAATTTTTAGAATTTTATGGTAATTTTTAATTAATTAAATAAGCAACTTTTTATTTGGAGTGTTTTGCACCCTGAATCGACATTTTTGAGATTTCACAGAATGAGTCAACCTACCGATATTATTATATTTCTGGAGTCAGGGCACCTCGCTCGTCACGATGGTGTTTTTATATCTGTCCATAGCGAGACGTAACTATGTGAATAAAAATAAAATACATTCCTTTTGTTTGTGGACAGCAATGAAGCAACAAGGAGCAGCAGACTGTATAGATTAAATGAAAAACACAAAACTCAAACGAAGACTGTATGGATTAAATGAAGACACCTAAACCCAACGAAGACTTGTATGGATTCAATGAAAAACACGTCGCCATAGGGTTGAGTCCCCTTATTCTATAAATACAGCTAACCCTTTGTTTCTTCTTCTGTTTTACATATTCAGGCCGCCACTCCCTCATTTTTCTCAACAAAACACAAGAAGTAAAATTCAAAGGAAAATCAAATCAACTCTTATAAATCCCAATCCCTGTGTACTCGAATTCGTATTGAGGATCTCTTCAGCTCTATGCTGCTTTAGCTTGGTTCAACGTCAGTTTCTATGGTGCGGAATGTACAGCGAACGTCATGTATGAACTAGGGTTGGAAAATCCTTGAGATAGAAGCATCGATTGGAGTCTTCGCTCTTGTTTTAGGATTCAGTAAGAAGGATGGGATCGGTTGTGAATTTTTGGGCGTTTACTATAAACAAAAGTGACTCTGTCACTGTAGCGATGGCGAACGAACGGAAATCGCCTGGGGTCCCTGACTTCGGCGTTGAGGGTATGGGGATGATGAAAATTCGATGGAGAGATGAATGGTGTAGTCGGATTTCAAAATCGTGAAGAAATGAAGAGGGGATAATGGTTCAAAAGAAGGGTAATGGTGTATTGGCTGTGCGTTCAATTCGGGGAAGATGGAGCAAGGATTTATGGGGGTCCGGGCTTGGGAGTTGGGTATTGGGCTTGAGGTAAAAGGGCAAGGCCCATTTGAGAATAAAGTCCAAGGTTTTTATTAAATTTAAATTAGTTCAAACTTTAAAAATTCGTAACTCTCTCGTACGATATCAGAAACATGAACGGTCGGATCCATTGGGATCGTGGGGACGGTGGCTACACCATGGAGCTGACTGGGAGTGGATTGGGGCTCGTATGAAATTATGGCGAAATAAACTGTTTGATTCAAATCAAACAATAGTTTATCGTTCTTTAACGTTGAACTGCAAATGGGAGTAAATCTCACTAACTCTGAACAGTTTATAATTTCATGTTGTATTTTTAGAACTGTTAAATATTGGCTGATTGACTGTGTGTTGACTGTTTGATTGAACTGCTAGTCAGTTAGTTGAATGTCTATATCGATTCTGTTTAATAGAATATATCATATGGAACTGAAAGCGATGTTATCTATATTGTTTAACATCTGTGATGCAGGGAAACAGGTTGGAGGAATCCAACTGGATTCCTCAACATTTATTTTACTGTTTTTCATATATTGTGACATATGATGTGATATGTAATTTGTTGTCGATTATATGTGTTTGAACGATATTGATCATCGTGATTTGATATGTTGAATACCATAACATACCGAAATGTTGATAAGGGAATATTTTCAAAGTGATAATTGAAAATAAAAATATTTATAAATGGAATATTTATAAATAAGAAATGTTTATAAATTTGAATATTTACAAATAGGAGATATTTAAAAAAAGGAAATTATAAAATCAAAGAATAGATTTGATAGGGAAATATTTTCAAACCATTTGCAAATAGAATAATTGAAAAGGAAAGATTTGTAAATCATTTACAAATAGATTTGATAGGAAATATTTAGAAAATAAATAGAGTTATAAAAAAAGAAATTTGTTTATAACTGAATAGGATGTTATAAAAAGGAAAACGTTATAAAAAGGAAAACGTTACTAAAAAGGAAATCATTTGTAAAGTGAAGAACCGTTACTAAACGTAAATCTTTATAAATGAATAGTTTATTCGAATAAGGGTTAAACACAATATAGTTTATTCGAATGGAAAGTAAAAGGAGTTAATCGAATATAGTTTATTCGAATAGTTAAAAGGAGTTAATCGAATATATAGTTTATTCAAATAGAATTAAAAGAGTTATCAAATATAGTTTATTCGATAGGAGTTAAGTGAATAGAGTTAGAGTTAAATCAAAAGAGTTAAGTGAATAGAATAAATTGAATAGGGTTATCGAATATATCTTATTGAAGGAAAGAATTATCGAATAGAAAAGATTTGAAAGAGAGTTACGTAAGGAAGTTTGTTAAAGAATTAGAAGGGTGGACTTTGTCTATTTCAAGGTTAGAAACGTTGTTCAGTTAAGGTCTGAGAGGTAGTATTACCCCAACTTGATTGACTTCATTTTTAATTAAGGAATGGTTAAGGTTCGATAGTAAAGGATGGTTAAGTGAATTTAGTAATTAAAGGAAATGGTTTGAGTTGGCATCGCGATGGTTTGTTTAAACATCTGTCGAAGTCCAATGAAGAAGCTTTGGAAATGTTTTCCAAACAAGAAACCATAAATGTTTTCTAATAAAGAAAACAAGAAATGGAAATGTTTTCCATTGTTAATAACGTATATTTTCCAAATTTAGAAAATAAGAAATATTGAATATAGGGAAATAGGAGATAAGTAAATTAATGAAATAAAGAGATAAATGTTGAATGATGTTTGATCGATATAAATTTCCATTTGGAAATAATATCGTTGTTTGCACACCTGTTTTTCTTCGATAATTAAATCACAGATTATTGAAGTTTTGACCATTTTAACGTTGTTAATATGGAGAGACCGGTTGGATTATTATCCAAAGAACCACTTTGTATTGGCATAAGCATTGCGAATCGTATATGCCAAAGGAAATTGAAGACGGAGTTATGCAAGGGTTATCCTGTTTACAGGATAGTGCCTTCGGTTCATCCTGTTCCTGGATGACTTGTATGGACGGATGTCTGACAGAGTATTTCCAGACGATCACGTATATTGATTTCTCCAACCGTACCAAGAGTGGAAGCAGAGAAGGAAACTTCTTTTAGCTAACACATAATGTATGGTTGAGGACGTCAATCAGTGATTTGATGGATTTGACGATGTGGCATTCAAAGTGAATCTGGTGTGATGATAAAGTGTAGCTTCTAGCCTAACATCCGGTAAATGACAGAAATTGGGCAGGCAGCATGGCTAAGTCGGTCGCACCGAAGTAGGGTGTATAATCACCTGATCTAGAGTTTCATTTACTTCTAAAAATCTATTGTTGATGCTGTCCCATTCGGGAAACGGTTGCTGATCCCAACCGTTGGTGATATACATTCGATACACTCAAGCGAAATGAGTGGTCGGTTATGTGTGGCCGGGTTGCAAGATGTTCTTGTTGAACCCAGTGTATTTGTAACGGCGCGATTTTCCATACCTGGGAAACCGTGTCATTATTGAAAGAATTTAGAAGATGAGATAGAAAAGGTAGAACTTATAGAATAGAAGAGAAAAAAGTTATCAGAATCTCACAGCGGAATTTCACAAAATACTTATATATTACATCACAAAGCCTGATACATCAGAGTACATAATATATTACATCATCATGGTTCATACAATACCATATTACAATACCATTGGTAATTAAACTGATAATTAAAACATATATGCTACTGGGTCTTGAACTGGTTCAGCATCATGTTCCACTTGCCTTGCCTGAACCTACTTGTCTACTCATAATAAATATTATGAGTACCCAAGAGTTTAAGAAACACAAAAATAAACTCTGGGTCAGTCAGGGGACTGGTGTGAGGAAACATAGTTAGACAGTAAAAACAGGGTATAGGTGTCAAGGTGTTTATTTTGATCCATGTTATTACTTTTAACATAAAAATCATTAGATCCATCCATGTCTAATATCTGGAAATGATCTAATCTCTTTTATATCAAGACATTTGATATTATAATAGTTTGTAACAGGTAATCAAAATCTAGTGAAACGCTTGCATCTCACGTTCACATATATAGTATACAAATTTAAAGTCGCAGAGCGCGTATTTGAGTTTGGATTCCAACATACAGGGTATGGGAGCACCCACCGATCAGTGTACTCTAGAGAGGATACACTGGGGTTCAACAAGAACGTCTTGTAACCCGGCCACACATGACCGTCCACTCATTTAGCTTGAGTGTAACGAATATATTATCACTCCTACGGTTGAGCTCGATTTACCGTTTCCGAATGCAACAGCAGTGAAAATGATTTTAGAAGTAAATAAGGAAATCCTCTAGATGGTGATAATATACCCTGCTTGGGTATGACCCAACTAGCCATGCTGCCTAGCCCAACTTTTGTTACCTCCGGGTTGTGAAGTTTTGAGGCTACGTTGTTCTTCTGACAGGTTTTCTCTTTCCATTCTTTGAATGCCACATCGTCCTATCCGTCAGAAAATACTCATTCGATTACCCAAATATATTACGGGTAATGAAGCAAAAAGAAACGAATTTCCCTGCCACCAACATAATATACTTACGTAAATTCGATGTGCAAGATCTGACTGATATACGTTGTCAGACACTCGTTCATTCGGGTTTGTTCTGGGTTTGAACAGACCAAAAATATCATTCTAAATAACGCTTGCATCTCGTTGTCTTTAGCTCATTGATATGCGTCGTATACTTCGAATCGAAGTGGAATTTGTTTATTCCGGACTCTTCGAACGATGTACGAAATATTTTACAGTCGATAAATGTTTATCAGTGAAATCAGGAGTATCACTTCATTTCAGATAAAATATATATATTTTCCAAATAGTGTTTGTTTATTTGGTTTGCATTAGCATCATTAGTTTATCTGTTACATACATCAGTTGAGGTGTATATGGTTTTTGACGGTGTTTGTTCATCCTTTGGAAATTTCCCGTGCTCCGCACACGGTGTATTCCCCTTTTATTATTTTAGTTCAAATGATGTTTGAACTTATTTTCCTTTTGTTCTTATCCTTTAACGATTATTTATTTATATAAATAATTCAAACAATTTATTTTAAATTATTTATTTTCGCCTAATTTACATTTCAACTTGGTTGATCTTTCACGGTCGAACTTGTCGGTTCAAAATTCGGTTTCTACTTCTCACTTGTCATCGGCTTAATAAAACATTTATTTATTTATAATTTAAATTTAAAATTTATTTAAATTTAAAATCTCGTATTCTACTGAACGAAAAACACCGGGCTTTGGCACTGCCCGAGTACCGGGTTTGGCAAGTGCCAGAACTGGACTCTGGCAGTGCCAAGGTACCAGAACTTGGCACTGCCAAAGTGTCAAGTTTGGCACTGCCAAAGTGCCGAACACTTGGCAAAGTGCCAAAGTGCCTGGACGTGGCATTTGCCAAGTACCAGGTCTTGGAAAAGTGCCAAGGCACTGGTCTTGGCATTTGCCAAGTACCAGCCTTGGTACTTCGTTCAATTTGCACAGTACACGGGTGCACCGTGCACGTGTACGCCACCACACGCCGCCATGACACCACTGAACCACCACTCACAAACTCCACTTGCTCCGCCGACCTCAACCGACCAGCCACCACCTCCAATTATCACCTCCTCCTCAAAATCGATGTTCCATCAGTTTTCTCGTTCGCAACAGTAAAAAGTACCCCACTAAAACCGAGCTCGTCCCATCGCCTCCGACCACCAGAGCGCCTCGCACCACCGCCACCATCTTCCCCAAGACCCAACGTCGCTCCACGCTCGACCCCAGCCAATTCGCACGCCTGTGGGGGCTCCACGTCGCCGCCAAGCAGTCGAACCCATTCACAGTATTCAACCCAAATTTTGATCCATTTACACAATTCATACATTATAAAAATCTTTTCGTATTTTTCCCGTAGTCCTTGGTCCCCGATGATGCTTCACCCTTGACCGCCTGAACCCTCGTCCCTCCGATCGCCGGAATTTGGTCAAAACACCATTTCCTTTCATATCATAAATTCTCGAAATGCACAAGCTTAAAAATCGTGATTTTTACTTTAAAAATCATCATTTGCATTCGGGATTAAATTCATAACATCAAAACAGGTTTTTATTTCATTTGAATTTATACTTTGATTTTCCACTTACAGAGAACACTCCTGTATTTCTGTTTTTGAACTAATATATTTCAAATGGTATTTTCTTTGATCTGAGATGTGTTTGTATGATGTTTATTCACTAGATTTACATGCTTTCATCAACAAAAAGTGGATCATCCTATTTTAGCTAGCAAATGAACAGGTTCTGTGTTTAACAGAACTTATACAGGAAATTAATGCTGGTGAACATCAACCATTCGCAACACATACTATGATGAATCTTATATGATGGATCCATCTATACAGATGAATTCAAGGTCTTCTACACCATGATCTACTGACTGGTATTTTCAAATGATGGTTACAATCAAACATGGCAGATTTCTAATTAACCCAAAAACTGTTTAGTGTATTTTAAAACAAGAGAGTTATAAATGTTTTACTCACCAAATTGCTCTCAAATGATCCAGAAATTTGACTTCAGATTTTTGAATGGAAACTCAGTTTGTTTGTGTGAAAGTATGAGAGAATTTGAGTGGTATATATAGGTAAAGTCATGTATTAAAAATGAATTTCTGGGCACAATTTCCAACAGCAAACTCTCTAGCCTCACCCCTCTCATACGGCTAGAAAATGAGGATAATGGCTTCAAATTTTGTCTCACTAAGGGTTTGTAGCTCCTAGGTAGTGCTCCTAGAAGCTTGAACCATTCTTGCATTAAATGCAAGGATCCATTTTGGATTTTTAAAGCCTTAAACAAATGCTTGCATTTGTTTTCTTCTTTGCTGGAAATACACATGTCATCTTTACTATAGGATTTAGGTAATGATTTGCTAATTCTAGTGTTACTATTTAAGGTATGTTCCATTTAATGTTTTTGTCTCTTCTTGGAAATTTCTTTTTGTCTTTAGTTTGAATATTTCATATGATTCATATTCTTGCCGACTTGTTTATGTTGTAGACAACATATGGTGGTGTTTTTTTATCCATAGGTCCCTATATTTTCAAATGGAAGAAATGCTCCTTTTATTTTTTTGTTTAAGTTCTTAGTCCTTTGTTCTTGAAAACTTCTTGCTTCATCAAAATGACATTCCAAAGTATCATTTATTTTATAAATTTATTCCCTTAGGAATTTCTATTTTATATCATATACTTGTTTTGAATTCCAAGATAATTCAAGTATATTCCAATCTAAGATTATTCAAGTATATATGTTTATTAAAATATTTCTCACATATATATACATATGCCTATACCTATATATATATATATATATATATATATATATATATATATATATTTGTTTTCAAAAATCTCCTTTAGCTTTGTTTTTAACTAATTAACTCATTTTAATTACTCATCAAAATGATTTACAAATGGTCGAAAAAGTCGGGACATTACAGTCCACCCCCCTTATACGAATTTCGTCCTCGAAATTACAAGTAAGCAAGATAGAAAGGATTTCTTTCCCAAAAGATGATTCTATATATCATAATCATTTAGTACATCATAATTATACAACTAGTTCGATACTAGCGCTAGTCTAGATAACATACTACACTCCTAGTGCTACACCTGACTAATCATATACCATACTACATAACTAGGCTATACTTGACTAAATCAAGTTATAGCTACATAATATATACATACATAGTCCATACACATCAGTCTACTGCACTCTACTCATCTGGATCACTCTCGATCACGATCCACTCATCATCGGATATGTTAACGACCTCTACCACCTCATCCTCATCATCAGATGGTACAAAAACATCCATGATCTCCGGATTAGTCGGTACCACCTCTTCATCATCAGAGATCTCTATAACCTCTACGGACGGAATCATGTACACCTGAATCCAAGGATAACCAAAGTCTCCAAAAATCTCAACCCATCCTCCTACTTCGTGATACTCTACAAGTGCTTGCTTCAGTTTCTCCCATATCACCACTGCTGGGTCCACAAATTCCGTTGGCTGCTCTCCCATATCAACTATCGGTGTCTCAGGTACAAACTCTTCTTCCTCCTCGGGTTCTTCTTCATCATCCCCATCCATATTCATATCCTCAGCCTCATCTCCCTTTTGGTCACTGTCATCGTCATCACTATCATTGTCTCCACAACTGGTTTCAATCATAAGTACACCATCATCCTCTGAGGGCTCCGTGCTGTCTGGATCTTGCTCCATGGGTTCCTCTCTGCCTACATTCGACTCATCCGAGGTCTTGTGTGTGCCTTCATCCTCACTTGGTATCCTTCCTCTAACATCTTCAGAATCACCCACTCTTGCTCGCTTGGCTAGTAGTTTCTCTGTTTGGTGTGATGTAAGTCTCTTTCTAGCGGTCCTCTTCATCAGTGGTGCCATCTGAAAGTAAACAAGGAAAAGAACTCGTCAATGATAAAATCATAGCAAGGGAGTTCATAAGTCCTAATAAACCGAATCCACAAATGTATATGCCAATACTTACCGAAATGAAGAAATCCAAGTTTTAATTCATCCAAACACCCAAACAGTAAAACATACCTAATCTGTAGATAAATCCGGGTATAATTTCCGGATATGGTTCTCGGTCTCCCACGTGCAATCTTTCGGATTATCGCTCCACTGAATCTTAAGCAGACTTACTGCCTTGTTGCGAAGTTGCTTTTCTTCTCTGTCGATAATACGAAATGGTCGTCGAATTATAGTCAAATCTGGTTCAATTTCTATTTCTTGCTGAACAGATGGTTCCAGAATTAAAGACGGATCGTGCAAACATTTCCTTAAATGAGACACATGGAATACGTTGTGGATCCCTGCCATATGTTCTGGTAATTCTACTCTGTAGGCTTGAAAACCAATTCTCTCCATAACTCGGAAAGGTCCAACATATCGCGGAGTTAACTTTCCAGCTTTTCCAAATCTCACCACTCCTCTCATTGGCGAAATCTTCACAAATACCAGGTCTCCTATCTCAAATACAAGATCTCTTCGTCTTTGATCGGCATAACTTTTCTATCGATCCTGGGCTTCTCTCATTCTTAACTTCACCAATTCTACTTTCTCGGTTGCTTCTCGGATCATGTCTGGTCCAAGTATTAATTTGTCTCCGGATTCAATCCAACATGCTGGTGCTTTACAGGGACTTCCATATAATGCTTCGTATGGTGCCATTTGTATACTCGCCTGATAACTGTTGTTATAAGAAAATTCGACTAGGTGTAGATGATCTTCCCACGATCCTCCAAAATCAAGAATACACGCTCTTAACAAATCTTCCAAAATCCGGTTCACTCTCTCAGTTTGACCGTCCGTTTGAGGATGGTAAGCTGTACTGAGATTCAATCTCGTTCCCAAAGTTCTTTGTAGTGCTCTCCAAAAGTTACTTGTAAAGATGGGATCTCGATCGCTTACAATGCTTGATGGAACTCCATGTAATCGCACAATTTCTCTCATAAAGACTTCGGCTAATGATGCGGCTGTACGTGTTGGTTTTACAGGAATAAAATGTGCACTTTTTGTCAGTCGATCGACAATTACCCAAATTCCTTCAAAACCTCTTCTGGTCCTTGGTAATCCATCGATAAAATCCATTGATATCATTTCCCACTTCCAGTTGGGTATTTCTAAAGATCGCAACAATCCAGCAATCTTTTGATGATCTCCCTTGACTTGCTGACAACACAAACACTCATTCACAAAAGTTGTGACATCCTTCATCATTCCTGGCCACCAGAATACTCTTTTCATATCGTTAATCATTTTATGAATTCCCGGATGAATACTCAACCTTGATGCATGACACTCTTTCAAAACTTCTTGTCTCAATCCATCCACATCCGGAACACATAATCTATTGTTAATTCTTAACACTCCTCGGTTGTTCAATTCGAAATCAGACTCCCTTCCATTCGCGACTCCTTGTATGATCTTCTCCAGTTTAGCATCTCTTCTCTGATTTCTCATAATCCTTTCTTGGAGAGTCGGTGTGACTTCTAGTAGGGTTAGAATCGCATTTCTACTCAAAGCGTCTGCTACTACATTTGCTTTGCCCGGCGTATAGATGATATCCAAATCATACGATGCAAGAAACTCTAACCATCGTTGTTGTCTCAAATTTAAATCCTTCTGGGAAAATAAGTACCTCAACGGTTTATGATCTGTAAATAGTTCGAATTTTCCACCCAGAAGATAATGCCTCCATATCTTCAATGCAAAAACAACGGCCAATAACTCCAAATCGTGAGTTGCATAATTCTTCTCGTGTATCTTTAATTGCCTACTTGCATATGCAATCACACAACGGTTCTGCATCAACACGGCTCCTAATCCAGTTCCACAAGCGTCAGTGTAAACTTCAAATTGGCTCGTTCCATCGGGAACGGCTAATACCGGTGCATTGGTTAAGCGATCTTTTAACTCTTGAAAAGATTCTTCACATTTCGGGGTCCAATTGAACTTATGGTTTTTCTTCGTCAATTTCGTTAGATGAGATGATATTTTAGAATAGTCTTTGATAAACCTTCTGTAATATCCCGCCAATCCTAGGAAACTTCGAATGTCAGTTGGTGTACGAGGTTGCCTCCACTGTTGTACTGATTCAACTTTCACCGGATCTACCGATATTCCACCTCCGTTTACGATGTGCCCCAAAAATCTCACTTCAGACTTCCAAAAATGACATTTTGAAAATTTTTCTTTCAACACATTTTTCCGTAGGGTTTCTAATACTACTCTGAGGTGATAGCGATGCTCCTCTTCAGTTTTTGAGTAAATCAGAATATCGTCAATGAAAATTAGAACAAACTTGTTTAGAATTTTCCTAAAGACTCTGTTCATCAAATCCACGAAAAATGCTGGTGCGTTGGTTAGACCGAATGGCATAACCAACCACTCATAAAAGAAATCCGGGCCTCTAAATGCTGTTAAAGGAATACTATCCTCAGCGATTTTCAATTGATGAAATCCTGTTGCTAAATCCATTTGAGAGAATACGGTCGCTCCATGTAATTGATCGAAAAGGTCATCGATTCGGGGTAAAGGGTATTTGTTTTTGATGGTCACTTTGTTTAACTCTCTATAGTCAACACATAGTCGTAATGACCCATCAGACTTCACTACAAAAACTACCGCCGAGCCCCAACTAGAAAAACTAGGTCGGATTAATCCTTTACTCAGCAAATCCCGAGTCTGTTTCTCCAGTTCCAATACTTCCTTTGGTGCCATACGTCTCTTTGGTTGTACTATCGGTCTTGCTCCTGGGATTAAATCGATTCGGAATTCTATCTCACGATGAGGAGGTAAACTCCCGACTTCTTCGAAAATATCCTTGAATTCTCTAACCACGTCCAGTGTTTCAAGGTTCTCTTGGGGTGCTTCTAGGGCGTATAGGAAACTACAGGTATGAATACCGGGTTTTCCACAGGGTATTCTAGCTTTTCGACCTAAACTTGTCGTCAAGGTTATGGTTTCTTTATCACATTTTATCTTGGCTTGGAACTCGCTCAGCCAGTCCAATCCAAGAATAAAATTGAAACTTTTGAAGTCTAAAACATAGAAATTAAAACGAAAGGAATGCGAGAGATATAACAGCGCTATATCCTCACAACACATTTTCAACTCTGTTTTTCCACCAATGGGATTTGATACGCAAATTGGGTTTGAGGAAATGATTGGTTCAAGGTTAAACTGGTTTACGGTTTCAGAAGAAATAAAACTGTGTGAGGCGCCGGTGTCAAATAAAACTCGAAGGTAAATTCCTTTAAGTTGTAAATTACCTTCCAGAACTCCCTTCCCTTTCACATTCTGAGAGGTGGATGGTTCATTCTTGATGGCGTAAACCTTCGCCTGAGGTGCTCTCTTCATCAGTGGACAATCTTTCACCATGTGTCTGGGCTGGTGACAGTTGAAACAGAGGTTCTTCAATACCATCTCATTCCTCTGAACTTGCTGATGTTGCTGCTGTGGTTGTTGCTGAGGCTTCCTTTGCTGCTGTTGTGGTTGCTGCTGTTGGGGTTTCTTGTTGCTCTTCTGCTTACAGAACCTTGCAATGTGACCCTTTTGGTTGCAGTTGTGACACAACACATTTTTGAAGCGGTTTTCAGTCTTCTGTTGCACAGCCTTTCCTTGGTTTTGGTTACCTTTCCAATCAGGGTTGAATTTCCTTTTCTGGGGATTCCCTCCACTTGCTTCTCCCGTCTGAGTCTTTGTTGCAGTTGGGTTCTTAGCATCCAGTGCTTCATACCTGAGTGCTAGATCCACGAGCTCAACAAACGGGTCCTTCAAATGCCCCATCATCCTGCCTTGAAGACTATCCTTCAATCCAGCTACGAACATCTCGTTCTTTTTTAGCGAGGTATTTACCAACTCTGGTCCAAAGCTTGACATTGCATTGAACTTGTTTTCGTACTCAATGACAGTCATGGTTTCTTGCTTCAAATCGATGAAGTCTCGGTACATCCTGGTTTTCCCAGTTGCAGGCAGATACTGAGCTTCAAAAACTTCTTTGAACATAGCCCAAGTAAAGTTCTCCTCTGGAGTATTTGCAGTCTGGGCATCCCACCAGATAGCTGCAGCTCCTTCCAGATTCCATGATGCTAACAGTCGTTTATACTCGTCATCCAGTTTCAGCCCCTTAAAAATCTTTTCACATGATCTAATCCATGCTTGGACATCAACTAGTGATTCTGTTCCCTTAAAGGTTTTTCCTCCCAGAGTAGTGTAGTTCTTACAAATCATAGCGAAGTTTAGCTGCGTTGGAGCTTGGACTACTTCAGTCGTTTCCACTTGGGTCTGATTAACAGTGTGCCCATTTGTCGTAGTTGCCCGACTTGCTCCTCGTCCTCGCCTTGCTTGAGAACTCATTGTCAACTTCTGAGTAAATGATTCGAGAGTTAATACTCACTCAGAAACCAGTCTTTAAGGGTAAATTAACCAAATAACTAGAGTTGATAACTAAGGTTAATAACTATGGTTGAGAACTAAGGACAACCCATACTAAAATAGTTTTTAGTAAAAATACGCTTTCTCGATGCTTACTCTAAGCCTAGGTGTTCAGAAAACCTCGCTCTGATACCAACTGTAACGGCGCGATTTTCCATACCTGGGAAACCGTGTCATTATTGAAAGAATTTAGAAGATGAGATAGAAAAGGTAGAACTTATAGAATAGAAGAGAAAAAAGTTATCAGAATCTCACAGCGGAATTTCACAAAATACTTATATATTACATCACAAAGCCTGATACATCAGAGTACATAATATATTACATCATCATGGTTCATACAATACCATATTACAATACCATTGGTAATTAAACTGATAATTAAAACATATATGCTACTGGGTCTTGAACTGGTTCAGCATCATGTTCCACTTGCCTTGCCTGAACCTACTTGTCTACTCATAATAAATATTATGAGTACCCAAGAGTTTAAGAAACACAAAAATAAACTCTGGGTCAGTCAGGGGACTGGTGTGAGGAAACATAGTTAGACAGTAAAAACAGGGTATAGGTGTCAAGGTGTTTATTTTGATCCATGTTATTACTTTTAACATAAAAATCATTAGATCCATCCATGTCTAATATCTGGAAATGATCTAATCTCTTTTATATCAAGACATTTGATATTATAATAGTTTGTAACAGGTAATCAAAATCTAGTGAAACGCTTGCATCTCACGTTCACATATATAGTATACAAATTTAAAGTCGCAGAGCGCGTATTTGAGTTTGGATTCCAACATACAGGGTATGGGAGCACCCACCGATCAGTGTACTCTAGAGAGGATACACTGGGGTTCAACAAGAACGTCTTGTAACCCGGCCACACATGACCGTCCACTCATTTAGCTTGAGTGTAACGAATATATTATCACTCCTACGGTTGAGCTCGATTTACCGTTTTCGAATGCAACAGCAGTGAAAATGATTTTAGAAGTAAATAAGGAAATCCTCTAGATGGTGATAATATACCCTGCTTGGGTATGACCCAACTAGCCATGCTGCCTAGCCCAACTTTTGTTACCTCCGGGTTGTGAAGTTTTGAGGCTACGTTGTTCTTCTGACAGGTTTTCTCTTTCCATTCTTTGAATGCCACATCGTCCTATCCGTCAGAAAATACTCATTCGATTACCCAAATATATTACGGGTAATGAAGCAAAAAGAAACGAATTTCCCTGCCACCAACATAATATACTTACGTAAATTCGATGTGCAAGATCTGACTGATATACGTTGTCAGACACTCGTTCATTCGGGTTTGTTCTGGGTTTGAACAGACCAAAAATATCATTCTAAATAACGCTTGCATCTGGTTGTCTTTAGCACATTGATATGCGTCGTATACTTCGAATCGAAGTGGAATTTGTTTATTCCGGACTCTTCGAACGATGTACGAAATATTTTACAGTCGATAAATGTTTATCAGTGAAATCAGGAGTATCACTTCATTTCAGATAAAATATATATATTTTCCAAATAGTGTTTGTTTATTTGGTTTGCATTAGCATCATTAGTTTATCTGTTACATACATCAGTTGAGGTGTATATGGTTTTTGACGGTGTTTGTTCATCCTTTGGAAATTTCCCGTGCTCCGCACACGGTGTATTCCCCTTTTATTATTTTAGTTCAAATGATGTTTGAACTTATTTTCCTTTTGTTCTTATCCTTTAACGATTATTTATTTATATAAATAATTCAAACAATTTATTTTAAATTATTTATTTTCGCCTAATTTACATTTCAACTTGGTTGATCTTTCACGGTCGAACTTGTCGGTTCAAAATTCGGTTTCTACTTCTCACTTGTCATCGGCTTAATAAAACATTTATTTATTTATAATTTAAATTTAAAATTTATTTAAATTTAAAATCTCGTATTCTACTGAACGAAAAACACCGGGCTTTGGCACTGCCCGAGTACCGGGTTTGGCAAGTGCCAGAACTGGACTCTGGCAGTGCCAAGGTACCAGAACTTGGCACTGCCAAAGTGTCAAGTTTGGCACTGCCAAAGTGCCGAACACTTGGCAAAGTGCCAAAGTGCCTGGACGTGGCATTTGCCAAGTACCAGGTCTTGGAAAAGTGCCAAGGCACTGGTCTTGGCATTTGCCAAGTACCAGCCTTGGTACTTCGTTCAATTTGCACAGTACACGGGTGCACCGTGCACGTGTACGCCACCACACGCCGCCATGACACCACTGAACCACCACTCACAAACTCCACTTGCTCCGCCGACCTCAACCGACCAGCCACCACCTCCAATTATCACCTCCTCCTCAAAATCGATGTTCCATCAGTTTTCTCGTTCGCAACAGTAAAAAGTACCCCACTAAAACCGAGCTCGTCCCATCGCCTCCGACCACCAGAGCGCCTCGCACCACCGCCACCATCTTCCCCAAGACCCAACGTCGCTCCACGCTCGACCCCAGCCAATTCGCACGCCTGTGGGGGCTCCACGTCGCCGCCAAGCAGTCGAACCCATTCACAGTATTCAACCCAAATTTTGATCCATTTACACAATTCATACATTATAAAAATCTTTTCGTATTTTTCCCGTAGTCCTTGGTCCCCGATGATGCTTCACCCTTGACCGCCTGAACCCTCGTCCCTCCGATCGCCGGAATTTGGTCAAAACACCATTTCCTTTCATATCATAAATTCTCGAAATGCACAAGCTTAAAAATCGTGATTTTTACTTTAAAAATCATCATTTGCATTCGGGATTAAATTCATAACATCAAAACAGGTTTTTATTTCATTTGAATTTATACTTTGATTTTCCACTTACAGAGAACACTCCTGTATTTCTGTTTTTGAACTAATATATTTCAAATGGTATTTTCTTTGATCTGAGATGTGTTTGTATGATGTTTATTCACTAGATTTACATGCTTTCATCAACAAAAAGTGGATCATCCTATTTTAGCTAGCAAATGAACAGGTTCTGTGTTTAACAGAACTTATACAGGAAATTAATGCTGGTGAACATCAACCATTCGCAACACATACTATGATGAATCTTATATGATGGATCCATCTATACAGATGAATTCAAGGTCTTCTACACCATGATCTACTGACTGGTATTTTCAAATGATGGTTACAATCAAACATGGCAGATTTCTAATTAACCCAAAAACTGTTTACTGTATTTTAAAACAAGAGAGTTATAAATGTTTTACTCACCAAATTGCTCTCAAATGATCCAGAAATTTGACTTCAGATTTTTGAATGGAAACTCAGTTTGTTTGTGTGAAAGTATGAGAGAATTTGAGTGGTATATATAGGTAAAGTCATGTATTAAAAATGAATTTCTGGGCACAATTTCCAACAGCAAACTCTCTAGCCTCACCCCTCTCATACGGCTAGAAAATGAGGATAATGGCTTCAAATTTTGTCTCACTAAGGGTTTGTAGCTCCTAGGTAGTGCTCCTAGAAGCTTGAACCATTCTTGCATTAAATGCAAGGATCCATTTTGGATTTTTAAAGCCTTAAACAAATGCTTGCATTTGTTTTCTTCTTTGCTGGAAATACACATGTCATCTTTACTATAGGATTTAGGTAATGATTTGCTAATTCTAGTGTTACTATTTAAGGTATGTTCCATTTAATGTTTTTGTCTCTTCTTGGAAATTTCTTTTTGTCTTTAGTTTGAATATTTCATATGATTCATATTCTTGCCGACTTGTTTATGTTGTAGACAACATATGGTGGTGTTTTTTTATCCATAGGTCCCTATATTTTCAAATGGAAGAAATGCTCCTTTTATTTTTTTGTTTAAGTTCTTAGTCCTTTGTTCTTGAAAACTTCTTGCTTCATCAAAATGACATTCCATAGTATCATTTATTTTATAAATTTATTCCCTTAGGAATTTCTATTTTATATCATATACTTGTTTTGAATTCCAAGATAATTCAAGTATATTCCAATCTAAGATTATTCAAGTATATATGTTTATTAAAATATTTCTCACATATATATACATATGCCTATACCTATATATATATATATATATATATATATATATATATATTTGTTTTCAAAAATCTCCTTTAGCTTTGTTTTTAACTAATTAACTCATTTTAATTACTCATCAAAATGATTTACAAATGGTCGAAAAAGTCGGGACATTACAGTATTCGTCTCTAGAGGTACACTAGCGAAAGGTGGTTCCATACCTTGTCATAGTTGGAAACCCATTACCCAATACGTGCTTGCGGTTTTGATTGTATACTATATATGTAGAACATGAGATGAAAGCTTTTCTGCTAGATGATTATTATATTGTGTTGATAGACATTATTATGATATCAAAAGGGTTTTGATATAAAGATAAATTTGGATTCTCATAAGGGAAAAACCCGTTCCGTTATACGGCGTGGTCTTATGGGATATCGATTTCCTGCTTGAACTGTTTTAAACTGTTTTACTTACACCATTCCCATGACTGACCCGGAGTTTATTTGTTTGTCTTCCCTAAACTCTTGGGTGCCTAAATTTGTACAGGCAGACAAGTAGTCGGGATTTTACAGATACACTTGAAGAGCTGGAGCAGGAGGCTTTAGGATCATATAGCTATAGTTTTTTTCCGCTGTGTTATAAGTGTTGTACTTTGATAATGATGTATATTCAAGTACATATTTATATTTCAAGTTATGATATGAATATATATTATATGTTATTCGTTCCGCTGTGAGGTTCGTGTTACTCTGATGTTGTGTTCTTCTTCTTCTTCTATTCTAAGTTTCTATCTTATCTATTCTCACCCTCTAATTTCTTTCATTAATGACTGGTATTTTTCGATGTTTGGTTAGTCGTCATTGAGTTTATGGCGATAACCAAAGTTGACAAAAATCCGGGTCATTACAGTTGGTATCAGAGCTTAAGGTTAAGTGAATTACCTTGGCTCTGTGGCGTGACTCAGTAGAGATGGGGTTAGAAATACCCTAGATTGAGTTGAGTGTATATCTATGAGTGAACGTATTTGTTATTAATATTAAATTTTTTTTATATTGTGGAGATTCATTGGTTGAGTTGTTTATGGGTTCTGGTCGATCAGTTTGATCCACTGTATCGGTAGGAGTTTATAAACACTCGTATACGATGGGTTGGCATGATATGTTTTGAAAATAGGGTAAATAAAATAAGTTTACCCAAGGTATATAATGATATAGAGAAGATATATATATCAAAAATTATAATATAATGGATATATTGGTTGTTATTATAATCGAGTAAGATTATAAATTATACGGTTATGTAAATAACTAATCAGAATTCATATAAGTGAAATACGTGAAATCAGATGAGTTAAATCTGAAATTTAAACCAGAAATTGAATTAAAATTCTGGAAAATTGGATAAGTGTTTGTAAATGGATTTGGATTAAAAGTAAGGAAAATTTAAGATCCTGGGAGATTTTAAATTATTTTACAAGCAGTGTGAATTATATTTTGAAATGAATTTCAAAGTGGAAATGTTTAGAAATGGTTTTATAGTATTGAACTCACTTCGATCGCTGGAAAATAGATTCTGATGATGACAGCTGCATCATTCAGTATTCATTTTCGAGTTGTAAGTGACGAATTACTACCAGAGATACTGTTTTGAATTTGTTTTGGGAAAGACAAGTTGTGTTGAATTTCAAAATGGGATTTAAATTATAGAATTTGAATAATAGAATTTGAATTTTTAAATAGATTTGAAATATTAACTTGTTTTAAAAGAAATAAAACGAGAAGTTCCTTTATAAACGAAGTTTATGAATAGTTCTTTTATAAACGAAGTTTATAAATGAAGTGAAAAGAATTATCATTGGATAATTCAGAAATAAAAATACAAGTGTGAAATTGAAAGGGAAATCTATTTTCCAAAGGTAGAAATATCGATTTCAAAAGGAATTGAAATCGAGACTTATTTAAGAATGAATAAAGAAAGTTTGAAAAGGAATTTGAATAAAGGAAGTTCGAACATAGAATTTAAATAAAAAAATTCAAAGGGAATTTGAATATAGAAATTCAAATGAGATTTGAATAAAGAAGATTTAAATAATGGAAAATTGAATATAGAATTAATATAGAGTAATAATGAAATTTGAATATAGAATTCAAATAGTTTGAAATGAAATTTGAATATAGAATTCAAATAGTTTGAAATGAAATTTGAATATAGAATTCAAATAGTTTGAAATGAAATTTGAATATAGAATTCAAATAGAGTGAAATGGAATTTGAATATAGGAATTCAAATATAGAATTTGAATATAGAAAATATAAAGGAATTCAAATATAGGATTTGAATACCGAAAGTGAAATGGAATTTGAATATAGAAATTCAAATGGAATTTGAATATAGAATTCAAATGGAATTTAAACTATAGAAATTGATATATAGAATTTGAATAATAGAAGTGATATAAAAATTTGAATAGAATTAAATAAGTCGACGAGGAATTAGTTAATCGAGTTTTGAATTTGAAGTTGAACTTTGAAAGGTGAATTGGATTTGTAAATGGATATTCGAAATCGAATATAGAACTTAAATTTGAAATTTGGATTCAAATTAGTTAATAAGCAAGTTAAAATATATTTGAACATGTCATGTTCAAATATAAAAGTGAAATAGACTAAAGAGTTAATTAACAAATTAATTAACGAATTGAGTTAAAACAATCAGGTATAGTTAAAATAGATTGGGCAGGTATAAATATACATGAGATAGGTATGGATAAGGTATAAAGGTATATAAATAGAGTGCTCGACGAAAAGGTATGTATTTAATTCATATATGAGATTTATGTGCCGTATCGGCAAGCCGCTTGGCTTTTTCTTTTTCTTTTGGATTGGTGAGGGCCATGGGAGGCTATTTGAAATATCCCGATGCTCCTAGTACAAAGGAGGTTATGGCGAATTTTTCCAAGATTTTAAGGAGTTAGGATATTTTAAAGATAATTTGATAGTTGGAAATCAACGTATCGATATATATGTAGAAGTCGATAAGGAAACGAGCTTAGAAATAGAATAGAAAAATCAAAAAGGAAGACTAAGAATAAAATCTAGTAAGATTAGAAAGAGGAAGCGTATACGTGTTTAAAAGTGAATAAGTAGATGTATGGTATTGATTATTCAAGTAAGTAGTCATATCTGTTTTGACGTTATAAATGTTATTCAGTCAAGGTCTGAGAGGTAGTTATACCCCAACTTGGTTGATTTCATTATTAACAAATAAATAGTAAGATTTCAGGCTCGAAGATCAATGTTGAATAAGAGTTAGTTGAATACAGCATTTGGGTTGTCGTAACGATGTTTTACACAACATCTGTTTTAACCCAAATAAGTGTAAGCTTGGAAATATAATAAAGAATATTTCCTAAGTATAGAAATAAACGAGATCGGAAAAGAGATAAGTAATTGGAATATTTTCCAATTATAAATAGCATATATTTTCTAAAGTTTAGAAAATAAAGGAAGGCGATATTCGGAAATGTTTTCTAAATAACATAAAAAGGCCAATATGGTTATTGAAAATATTTGGTTAACAAATATTGATAAAGAAATAGAGAAGTGATTTAACTAATGGAATATTAATTAAGGGCTTAGTGACATGTTCAAAAGGAAAATTTGATTTTTTGAAAAGAGAAAACTATTTAAAAACTCCCAGGGAAAGCTGTTTGAATTAAAAAAAATTAACAGAAATTTGTTAAAGCAAATTTGAACTAAAGTAAAGCCAGTAAAGTGGTAACTGAGATTGAATTAGAGTGATATCAAGACAAATTGGATTGTGAGATTCGAATTTGAAGTGTAATGGGATAATCAAAATTAAGAGTTGGGAATCGAGAAGAAACTCGAGTTTGAAATAATATTTGGCTTGGATATAAGCGAATGGTTGTGTTGGAGATAAAAGTGATTTCAGAATTTGATTGGGATAACATTGGTATATGTTGAGTTGATAGCATATTGAAGTGATAGAGTTGATATGCCCGACCAAAAGGTACAAGATTATATTTCTATTGGATATAAGATTTATAGCTGAATTGGCAAGCCGCTTGGCTGTTTGACTTTCTTTTGGGATGGAGATGGCCTAGAGAGGCAAGTTGGAGTTACACCGATTGACCAGTACAAAGGAGGTGCTGGCGAAATTTTTCGAAAAGTTAAGGAATTAGAAAATTTTCAGAATTTTTGAAAATTTTCGTTGATAAGAATTAATAAATAATTTAATTAAAATTAAATTGGTTCAGTTGAAACTGAAGTTAAGAAGTGAACAAATATGTTCTAACCAGTCGAAAGGGTCGTCCTCTACCTTTTAGCAATTTCGAGGACGAAATTATTTTAAGTAGGAAAAATTGTAATGACCCACATTGGCAGGGGTATTATGATTAATTTATTTAATTATATCAATGGTGATATAGTGAATTAAATGGACATGGAATTAAATAATGATGAATATTTAATTAAAATAATAAATTAAATAATATATTTAATTCTGAAATAATCGGAATTGGCTAAAATGGCGATATGGTGTGAATTGGATTATTTAAATATATAGTTCAGTTTAGAATTGAATTAGAATAACGAATATATTCAATCGTCGACAGTTGAGCGTATAGTTTATAATATAATTATAAACGAGTTCGAAATGGCGCTGCAGTTCGTAAATTAGCGATTCGAACTTCAACTGAATGTACAGGATTCGTTTTAAGCCGGATTTCTGTGAAACAAGAAACGTGTGGAGCTGGTGGGGTATATCTTTCTAGTGGAAGAGAAAAATCGGGATTTCATCGTGTAGATTTTGATTTATATCCAAATCAAATATTTAGAAAAGCAGTGGTATATTCATTTGTGGCCATAACGGTTATTCAAAAATATTTGAATATCGGGTTTGAATTTAGACAAGGTTCTTTTGGGACATAACGATAATTTAATTTTTATAATTTTATGATAATTTTTAATTAATTAAATAAGCAACTTTTTATTTGGAGTGTTTTGCACCCTGAATCGACATTTTTGAGATTTCACAGAATGAGTCAACCTACCAATATTATTATATTTCTGGAGTCAGGGCACCTCGCTCGTCACGATGGTGTTTTTATATCTGTCCATAGCGAGACATAACTTGTGAATAAAAATAAAATACATTCCTTCTATCTGTGGACAGCAATGAAGCAACAAGGAGCAGCAGACTGTATAGATTAAATGAAAAACACATAAACTCAAACGAAGACTGTATGGATTAAATGAAGACACCTAAACCCAACGAAGACTTCTATGGATTCAATGAAAAACACATCGCCATAGGGTTGAGTCCCCTTATTCTATAAATACAACCAACCCTTTGTTTCTTCTTCTGTTTTACATATTCAGGCCGCCACTCCCTCATTTTTCTCAGCAAAATGCAAGAAGTAAAATTCAAAGGAAAATCAATTCTTATAAATCCTAATCCTTGTGTACTCGAATTCGTATTGAGGATCTCTTCAGCTCTATGCTGCTTTAGCTTGGTTTGACGTCAGTTTCTATGGTGCGGAATGTACAGCGAATGTCATGTGTGAACAAGGGTTGGAAAATCCTTGAGATAGAAGCATCGATTGGTGTCTTGGCTCTTTTTTTTGGATTCAGTAAGAAGGATGGGATCGGTTGTGAATTTTTGGGCGTTTACTGTAAACAAAAGTGACGCTGTCACTGTAGCGATAGCGAACGAACGAAAATCGCCTGGGGTCCCTGACTTCGGCGTTGAGGGTATGGGGATGATGAAAATTCGATGGAGAGATGAATGGGGTAGTCGGATTTCAAAATTGTGAAGAAATGAAGAGGGGAGAATGGTTCAAAGGAACGGTAATGGTGTATTGGTTGTGCGTTCAATTCGGGGAAGATGGAGAAAGGATTTATGCGGGTCTGGGCTTGGGAGTTGGGTATTGGGCTTGAGGTAAAAGGGCAAGGCCCATTTGAGAATAAAATCGAATGTTTTTTTTAAATTTAAATTAGTTCAAACTTTAAAAATTGTGAAAATTAGGCTCACATCCCTATTTTCAAACTTAATTAAAGCCACGTCCACACATACTTTTATTTATAAATCCGGTCCCTAAAATTAGATGCCGCCCAAAATTTTTGATCCCTTCGCCTGCTCCTCACGTCCCCTTCGCCTTTTTCAATTTCTGACCAAAAAAAAATGCGCTCATGCATTAAAAAAAAAAATTCTAAAATCTGGAAATAATCCCAGGAGCCCACGCAAATCGAAAAAAAAAGTTGCATACATGTATGCAACTATTGCTGATAGTTGCATACATGTATGCAACTTTTTAAATACACATGCAAATAAAATCTGCAAGCCTGCTGAATAACTGCATACAAGTATGCTGTTATTCAGAATAGCTGCATACTTGTGTGCAGTAATGCGTTGAAGGCCGAAGACATGGCAATATGTGCATACTTGAATGCATATTTTCTGCATAACTGCATGCTCGTATGCACATATACAAGCATGCGTGCTTTTCATGCGGAAACCGAATACATGCATGAAATCATGCATGTATTTCAGAAAATCTGCATACATGTATGCATATATGCTGCTGTATGATGCGGAATTGAAATAGATGCATACATGTATGCAACTATTTGAAATATGTGCATGTTTTCATGCATTTTACTGCATTTTTCGCTGTTTTGTGTATTTTTTGATTTTGACGTGTTTGTTGATTGATTTTCCACCTGATTTTTTTGGCGTGAACATATTTTATTTAATTATGAATTTACGTGATTTTTTTATATTTTTTTAATATTTTTTTAATGAATTATCAAAAAATAGGGACCTAATTTACATGAAAAGTTAGACCGGATGTGAGCCTAATTTTGAAACTTAATAGGGACCTGTGACAAACGGACCCTTAAAAATTTGTAACTCTCTCGTACGATATCAGAAACATGAACGGTCGGATCCGTTGGGATCGTGGGGACGGTGGCTACACCATGGAGCTGACTGGGAGTGGAATGGGGCTCGTATGAAATTATGGCGAAATAAACTGTTTGATTCAAATCAAACAACAGTTTATCGTTCTTTAACGATGAACCGCAAATGTGAGTAAATCTCACTAACTCAGAACAGTTTATAATTTCATGTTGTATTTTTAGAACTGTTAAAATATTGGCTGATTGACTGTGTGTTGACTGTTTGATTGAACTGCTAGTCAGTTAGTTGAATGTCTATATCGATTCTGTTTAACAGAATATATCATATGGAACTGAAAGTGATGTTATCTATATTGTTTAACATCTGTGATGCAGGGAAACAGGTTGGAGGAATCCAACTGGATTCCTCAACATTTATTTTACTGTTTTTCATATATTGTGACATATGATGTGATATATAATCTGTTGTCGATTATATGTGTTTGAACGATACTGATCATCGTGATTTGGTATGTTGAATACCATAACATACCGAAATGTTGATAAGGGAATATTTTCAAAGTGATAATTGAAAATGAAAATATTTATAAATGGAATATTTATAAATAAGAAATATTTATAAATTGGAATATTTATAAATAGGAGATATTTAAAAAAAAGGGAAATTATAAAATCAAAGAATATATTTGATAGGGAAATATTTGCAAACCATTTGCAAAAAGAATAATAGAAAAGGAAAGATTTGTAAATCATTTACAAATAGAATTGATAGGAAATATTTAGAAAATAAATAGAGTTATAAAAAAAGAAATTTGTTTATAACTGAATAGGATTTTAAAAAAAGGAAAACATTATAAAAAGGAAAACGTTATAACAAGGAAAACGTTACTAAAAAGGAAATCATTTGTAAAGTGAAGAACCGTTACTAAAAGTAAATCTTTATAAATGAATAGTTTATTCGAATAAGGGTTAAACACAATATAGTTTATTTGAATGGAAAGTAAAAGGAGTTAATCGAATATAGTTTATTCGAATAGTTAAAAGGAGTTAATCGAATATATAGTTTATTCAAATAGGATTAAAAGAGTTATCAAATATCGTTTATTCGATAGGAGGTAAGTGAATAGAGCTAGAGTTAAATCAAAAGAGTTAAGTGAATAGAATAAATTGAATAGAGTTATCGAATATACCTTATCGAAGGAAAGAATTATCAAATAGAAAAGATTTGAAAGAGAGTTACGTAAGGAAGTTTGTTAAAGAATTAGAAGGGTGGACTTTGTCTATTTCAAGGTTAGAAACGTTGTTCAGTTAAGGTCTAAGAGGTAGTATTACCCCAACTTGATTGACTTCATTTTTAACTAAGGAATGGTTAAGGTTCGATAGTAAAGGATGGTTAAGTGAATTTAGTAATTAGAGGAAATGGTTTGAGTTGGCCTCGGGATGGTTTGTTTAAACATCTGTCTAAGTCCAATGAAGAAGCTTTGGAAATGTTATCCAAATAAGAAACCAGAGATGTTTTCTAATAAATAAAACAAGAAATGGAAATGTTTTCCATTGTTAATAACGTATATTTTCCAAATTTATAAAATAAGAAATATTGAATATAGGGAAACAGGAGACAAGTAAATTAATGAAATAAAGAGATAAATGTTGAATGATGTTTGATCGATATAAATTTCCATTTGGAAATAATATCGTTGTTTGCACACATGTTCTTCTTCGATAGTTAAATCACAGACTATCGATGTTTTGACCATTTTAACGTTGTTAATATGGAGAGACCGATTGGATTATTATCCAGAGAACCACTCTGTATTGGCATAAGCGTTGCGAATCATATATGCTAAAGGAAATTGAAGACGGTGTTATGCAAGGGCTATCATGTTTACAGTTGAGTGCCTTCGGTTCATCCTGTTCCTGGATGACTTGTATGGACGGATGTCTGATAGAGTATTTCCAGACGATCACGTATATTGATTTCTCCAACCGTACCAAGAGTGGAAGCGTAGAAGGAAACTTCTTTTAGCTAACACATAATGTATGGTTGAGGACGTCAATCGGTGATTTGATGGATTTGACGATGTGGCATTCAAAGTGAATCTGTTGTGATGATAAAGCGTAGCTTCTAGCCTCACATCCGGTAAATGACAGAAATCGGGCAGGCAGCATGGCTAAGTCGGTCGCACCGAAGTAGGGTGTATAATCACCTGATCTAGAGTTTCATTTACTTCTAAAAAATCTATTGTTGATGCTGTCCCATTCGGGAAACGGTTGCTGATCCCAACCGTTGGTGATATACATTCGATACACTCAGGCGAAATGAGTGGTCGGTCATGTGTGGCCGGGTTGCAAGATGTTCTTGTTGAACCCAGTGTATTCGTCTCTAGAGGTACACTAGCGAAAGGTGGTTCCATACCTTGTCATAGTTGGAAACCCATTACCCAATATGTGCTTGCGGTTTTGATTGTATACTATATATGTAGAACATGAGATGAAAGCGTTTCTGCTACATGATTATTATATTGTGTTGATAGACATTATTATTATATCAAAATGGTTTCGATATAAAGATAAATTTGGATTCTCATAAGGGAAAAAACCCATTCCGTTATACGGCGTGGTCTTATGAGATATCGATTTCCTGCTTGAACTGTTTTAAACTGTTTTACTCACACCAGTCCCATGACTGACCCGGAGTTTATTTGTTTGTCTTCCCTAAACTCTTGGGTGCCTAAATTTGTACGGGTAGTCATGTAGTCGGGATTTTACAGATACACTTGAAGAGCTGGAGCAGAAAGCTTCAGGATCATATAGCTATAGTTTATTTCCGTTGTGTTGCAAGTGTTGTACTTTGATAATGATGTATATTCAAGTACAGATGTATATTTCAAGTTATGATATATATATTATATGTTATTCGTTCCGCTGTGAGGTTCGTGTGACTCTGATGTTGTGTTCTTCTTCTTCTTCTATTATAAATTTCTATCTTATCTATTCTCACCCTCTAATTTCTTTCATTAATGACTGGTATTTTTCGATGTTTGGTTAGTCGTCATTGAGTTTATGGCGATAACCAAAGTCAACAAAAATCCGTGTCATTACATTAGATTTTGCATAAAATTCAACATTAACTATGAACTTGCAATTTGGACAAAATTAACATTAACATATGAACATAAACATATTGGTGTGAACTTGCAACTTCGACATAATGAACATAAACACATAAGTGTGAACTTGCAACTTTGACATAATCAACATGAATATAAACATATAGGTGTGAATCTCATAGAACTACACAACTTGATTTGGCATGTAGGTGTGAAGTTGCAACATTGACATAATCAAGTTAACATAGGTTTAACATAGAAACATGTAGATCTAAACTTTTAGGCCTATATGACATGATTTGTAACCTATAAACTTGCATGTTAACATAACATGATAAATCACCAAACTTGTTACAACATGATACTTTTATTCCCCAAATTTCTATACACATAAATGGGTTTATTCACTAATTCCTAATTAACGTGATAACCACAATAGAACCAAAGGCATGATAGAATTATCACAAGACATGAATCAACATCAATTTCATATAACATAACGGGTACAGTTCTATTATCACTTTATTACAAGTCATGGTTTTGATTTCATTCACATCTAGAATCTAACTGTACATACAAATCGTAAAATCTAACTGTACTTACAAATCGTAAAGAAAGTCTTGAGTTCTAGGATCTATTTTCTGAAACTGATTTTCTCGCCTTTGATGTAGACTAATTCGTTGTTCTAGTTTAAGTTTGATTTGAGTTGTAGCTTCTTCTTGTTTTCTAGTTTTTGCGACGATGACTGCCCTTAACTTGACTCGGACAGCATGACGGCTCTAGGATTTTAATTTTTGTGTTTAGGATTTTGGTTTGGGGTTGTATATATAGATATTTGATTAAATAAGAGCCGTTAGATCAACCTAGGAATGATACCCATCTAAGACAAAGAATGTGTCATTCAGCCAATCGTGTGATGCCGCGTATGCCCTAGTGACTCAAAATTCGACAATCAGGCCAACCAGAGAGAGACACATCAGCATAGTTACACAAGTCGTCACATTTCAGATCTGTACAGTGGACAGGTCGACCCCCAGATCGACACTAAGGTCTACCCCCAGGTTGACCTATGGGGTGGAGGTCGACTCCCTGGTCGACCTGGCCTTGGGCGGAAAAATTCCCGCCCAACCTGCTTCTGGGTTTGAATTCGAATTTGAATAGTTTTCTGAGCTATTTTATTTTTATATATAAAAATCCTGAAACTTCTGAACTGCATAACTTCTTCTTACGGAGTCCAATTCACGAAACTCAGACTCTATCTCCAGCAGAATTCCGAGATGAACACAATGGCGTGACCCGTTTCCCTTAATTCTCACATTTGAAATTAAATATTCTTTAATTCGTTACTTTAATGTTAACATAAAATACAGGGTGTTACATTCTCCCCTCCTTTAAGGATTTCGTCCCCGAAATGTAATGACCCGCATTTTCTGCGGTATATAATTAATTAATTTAAATATATAAATGGTGGTTTAGAGAATTCAAATGGTTGTTAATTAAATAATGGTGAATATTAAATTAAAATAATAAATTAAATAATATATTTAATTTTGAAATTTATCAGAATTGGCTGAAATGGCGATATGGTGTGAACTGGATGATCTGTGATATTTAATTCAGTTTAGAATTGAATTTGAATAACGAATATATTTTATAAACGACAGTTTGAACGTATAATTATAATATAATTATAATCGAGCTTGCAATGGCGCTGCAGTTCGCTATTTGGCGATTTGAACTTCAACTGAATGTATAGGATTCGTTTTAAGCCGGATTTCTGTGAAACAAGAAACGTGTGGAGCTGATGGAGTATATCTTTCTAGTGGAGAAGAAAAATCGGGATTTCGTCGTATAGATTTTGAGTTACATCCAAATCAAATTTCAGAAAAAGTCGCTATGGAATTCGTATATAATTCGTAACGCTTTATATACGTTATAAAAGGGAATTTCAATATAAATTGAAATTCGATTCAAACTGAACTTGGAATATCAAACATATAATTTTTCTGGAGTTGTATGGTATTCCACTGTGAATATATACGGTAATATAAATTTATTTATATTTAATTTAATTTATTTAAATATATTTATATATTTAAATGGATTATCCAAGGGTCTAAAAATAGCCACTTTTGCAAACGAAGTCGGAATTCGACGAAACCAGTTTTGTTGGATCCACAATATCAAATAGTTGTTAGATTTCCAGTTTTGTGATTTTTAGAGTCACTGTGTGGCCGTACGGATTTTTAGAGTGAGAAACAGTCGGTATTTTGACAGTTAAAAATACGCTGTGTGAGCATACGGGGTCGGAATTCGACGAAACCAGTTTCGTTGGGACCGTAATGTCGAACTGTAGCTGCATGTCCAGTTTCGTGATTTTTGGGTATCATATGTGGTGATACAGATTTTTAGAAGACGTTTACAAATAACATTTGATTATTTTGGAATAAAATAATAAAATATGAGCCTATATAAATACCTCCCCTTCCCTAAGACCTAAAATAACTTTCTTTGTCAAACGAATGTAGCCGCCGCATTTGTTCTCTTCACAGTAAACCAAACAAATCTTCAAAAATCAAAATCAATCAGGACAAAATCCTATAAATCATGGAAGTTAGATATTCGAAATTCTGTTGAGTTTCTCGTGAGGTCTATACCCATTGGGATGGGTTCAGCATTCATTTCGTACTTGGGGTTTTTAACAGTATGATTTAGGGTTCCAATTCTTGGGTCATTGAGGAAGCGTTGGTGCGAATAGATGGCGCGGAAGTACTCAGGGTGGTGGTCGAAGCTTTTGAGAGGGGGTTGAGGAAGTTCGATGGTAGTCTATGGGGTGCAATACACTGTACAGTGCCAGAACTGTTGTCGACGAGTTGAGATAGACTGGTGCGAGTTATATCTTTTGGGTATGGAGGGGTAGGGTTTTCGAAGAGGAAGACGATGGATGTTCTTGTAGGAATTTCCATGAACTGATGGTGTAATTCGGTGATAGTGTAAATGAAGGAGCGTAACAAATTATTGATTTGGGGAAGAAGGGAGCAAGAGTAAACGGGCCAAGGGAGTAAGAAATTGGATGGGCCAAGGAATATTAGTGAGCCCAATGTGGTAATGTAATGAAATTTATTAAAAATCAATACCCGTTTAAACTTGAAAATATTATAACTCGTTCATATATAATCAGAATCACGAACCTTAAGTTGCATTGGGACCGTATGGACGAGAGCTTCACAATGAAGCTGACTGGAAGTGGGTTCGATCTCGTTTGAATTTATGGCGAATAAAACTGTTTGATTCAGATCAAACAACAGTTTATCGTTCTTTAACGATGAACTGCAAATGTGAGTAAAATTCACCAACTCTGAACAGTTTATATTTTCATGTTGTATTTTTAAAACTGTTAGAAATTGTCTGATTTACTGTGTGTTGACTGTTTGATTGAACTGCTAGTCAGTTAGTTGAATTTCTATATTGATTCTGTTTAACAGAATACATCATATGGAATTGAAAGTGATGTTATCTATATTTTTTAACATCTGTGATGCAGGGAAACAGGTTGGAGGAATCCGACTGGATTCCTCAACAGTTATTTTTATTGTTTTTCATATATGGTTATATGATGTGATATAAAATCTGTGGGCGATTATATGTGCTTGGACGATATTGAACATCGTGATTTGATATGATTGAATACCATAACATACCGAAATAGAATTGAAAGGGGATTTTCAAAGTGATATTGTAAACAGAATATTTATAAATTGGAATATTTATAAATAAGAGATATTTATAAATTTAAATATTTATAAATAAGGAATATTTATAAATTGGGATATTTATAAATAGGAGATATTTTAAAAAGGAAAATAAATTCAAAACATTTCTTTTTGAATGGAAAGGCTTGTGTGGCAAGTTTGGGGATTTTCCCGATGCTCCCGATACAAAGGAGGTTATGGCGAATTTTCCCGGGAATTTAAGGAGTTAGAATATTTCAAGAATAAATTTGAAAAGGAAATATTTGTAAACCATTTACAAATAGAATTGGAAAGGGAACATTATAAAAAGGAAATCATTTTTAAAGTGTAGAACCATTATTTAAAAGTAAATCTTTTCAAATGAATAAAACGTTGTTAAAAAGGAAATCTTTATAAAGTGAATAAAGTAAACCGAATATGGTATTCGAAGTTAGTTAATCGAATATAGACATTCGAAAGGAGTTAATCGAATATGGTATTCGAACTTAGTTAATCGAATATAGACATTCGAAAGGAGTTAATCGAATATGGTATTCGAAGTTAGTTAATCGAATATAGACATTCGAAAGGAGTTAATCGAATATGGTATTCGAAGTTAGTTAATCGAATATAGACATTCGAAAGGAGTTAATCGAATATGGTATTCGAAGTTAGTTAATCGAATATAGACATTCGAAAGGAGTTAATCGAATATGGTATTCGAAGTTAGTTAATCGAATATAGACATTTGGAAAGGAGTTAATCGAATATGGTATTCGAAGTTAGTTAATCGAATATGGTATTCGAAAGTTAGTTAATCGAATATGTTATTCGAAAGGGGTTAGTCAAGTCGAGTTAGTCAAATAGAGTTAACCAGTAGAGTTAATCAGTTAGAGTTAACCAGTTGGAGTTAATTAGTTAGAGTTATTCGATTAGAGTTAAAACGAACTAGAGTTAATCAAATACAGTTATTTGAGACAGAGTTAGTCAAACATAGTATTCAGGATAAGTTGCCATCTCGTACGACTGCTAGCGTAATTCGTAGGGCTGCAGATAGCCTAAGGCGGTCGGATGTTTCCTGAGGGAATCAGGCGTAACCATTGTGATCGCTGCGATCTAGAGTCAAGCGAATGGAGTTAAATCGAATATTAGTTATTCGACATGAGTTATCAAGTTAAGATAATCAAGTTAAGATAATCAAGTTAAGATAATCGAGTTAAGTTAGCAAGTTAAGTTATTAAGTCAAGATGATTGAGTCAAGTGATTAAGTTAAGATAATCGAGTTAAGATAATCGAGTTAAGTTAGCAAGTTAAGTTATCAAGTCAAGATGATCGAGTTAAGTAAATAAGTTCAGTTCGTCGAGTTAAATTAATCGATGTAAGTTTCATCGAAAGGAGTTATCGATGTTAGTTTCATCGAAAGGAGTTATCGATGTTAGTTTCATCGAAAGGAGTTATCGATGTTAGTTTCATCGAAAGGAGTTATCGGTGTTAGTTTCATCGAAAGGAGTTATCGATATCAGTTTAATCGAAGTGAGATTTTCAAATATGAGATATTTGAAAAGGAAGAGTTATCGAATATTAGTTATTCGAAGAGAGATTATCGAATATCGTTTATTCGAGAAGGAGTTAATCGAATATAGGTTATTCGAAGAAGAGTTAATCAAATAGAGATTTCTCGAAGAGAGTTAATCGGCAAATTCGATTATATCGAATTCGGGAAAGTACTTATACTTTCCAGTGTTTAAATAGAGATTTATTTATTTATAAATAAATAAGTGTTAGGTTAATTATTCACTAATAGGAATAGAAGTTATAATTAAAGTTAGATAATTCGAAAGGAGGAATTATAACGTTATCGTTATAACCAATGTTTTAAATATAGAAGTGGATTAGTAAAATTGAATCCGAGAAAGGCGTAAAGAAATTGTTAAAGATTAAAAGATAAACTTTGACCATTTCGAAGTTATAACGTTGTTCAGTTAAGGTCTAAGAGGTAATTATACCCCAACTTGAGTGACTTCCTTCTTAACTAAGAAATGGTAAGGTTTGATCGTAAAGGAGTTTTGGAAATGTTTTCCAAACGAGAATCAGAAATGTTTTCTGATAAAAGAAAAATAAGAATTTAGAATATAGGGAAACATGAGATAAGTATATAAATGAACTAAAGAGATTTATGTTAAATGATGTTTGTTCGATATAATTTCCATTTGGAAATAATATCGTTGTTTGCACACTTGTTTTTCTTTGATAGTTAACTCACCGACTATCGAAGTTTTGACCATTTTAACGTTGTTAATATGGAGAGACCGGTTGGATTATTATCCATAGAACCACTCTGTACTGGCATAAGCGTCGCGAATCATATATGCCAAAGATAATTGAAGACGGAGTGAAATGCAAGGGCTATCCTGTTTACAGAAAAGTGCCTTCGGTTTGTCCAGTCCCAGGACAACTTGTATGGACGAAGGTCTGACAGAGTATATCCAATGGATCTCGTAAGTTGATCGGTTCAAACTTATTCACGTTTGGTGGCGGAGGAATTCGTTTCTCTTAGCTGTATACCCGTGTTATTTTTGGATAAGTCAATTTGTGATTTGGCGGGTATGACGATGTGACATTTCTAAGTGAATGAAGATGGATGTCTGACATAGTATTTCCAGACGGTCACGTACATTGATTTCTTCAACTATACCAAGAGTGAAAGCGGAGAAGGAAACTTCTTTTAGCTGACACGTAATGTATGGTTGTAGACGTCAATTAGTGATTCTGATGGATCTGACAATGTGGCATTCGAAGTGAATCTGATGTGATGATAAAGCGTAGCTTCTAGCCTCATCAACCGGTAAATGACAGAAATCGGGCAGGCAGCATGGCTAAGCCGGTCGCACCGAAGTAGGGTGTATAATCACCTATCTAGTGAATATTCATTTGTTTCTTAAATCTATCAATGCTGTCCCATATATATACGGGAACGGTTGCTGATCCCAACCGTTGGTGATGTACATTCGATACACTCAAGCGAAATGAGTGGTCGGTCATGTGTGGCTGAGTTGCAAGATGTTCTTGTTGAACTCCAGTGTATCGTTCCTAGAGTACACTGATCGGAAGGTGGTTCCATACCTTGTCATAGTTGGAAATCCATTATCCAATACGTGCTTGCGATTTTGATTGTATACTATATATGTAGAACGTGAGATGAAAGCGTTTCTGCTAGTTGATATCTATTTGTACATAGACATTATTATAATATCAAAAGGTTTTTGATATAAAGATATTTTGGATTCTCATAAGGGAAAAACCCGTTCCGTTTTGCGGCGTGGTCTTATGAGATATCGTTTACTTGTTCATATACCTGTTTAAACTGTTTTACTCATACCAGTCCCATGACTGACCCGGAGTTTATTTGTTTTGTTTTCCCTAAACTCTTGGGTGCCTAAATTTGTACGGGCTGACAAGTAGTCGGGATTTTACAGATATATTTGGAGAGCTTGGAGCAGGAGGTTTCAAGATCACATAGCTATAGTTATTTCCGCTGTGTTGTAAGTGTTGTACTCTGATAAGTGCTATTGTATACATAACTGTTATATTTCAAAGTTATGTTATCTATTATATGTTATTCATTCCGCTGTGAGGTTCGTGTTACTCTGATGTTGTGTTCTTCTTCTTCTTCTATTCTAAGTTTCTATCTTATCTATTCTCACCCTCTAATTTCTTTCATTAATTACCGGGATTTTTCGATGTTTTGGTTATCGACGTCGAGCTTACGTAGATAACCAAAGTCGCTCAAAATCCGGGTCGTTATAGTTGGTATCAGAGCTTAAGTTTAGAATTACTTGGCTCTGTGGCGTGACTCGGTAGAGATAGGGTTAGTAATACCCTAGATTGAGTTGAGTGTATATATACGAATGCGTATTTGTATTTGATATAAAAAATGGTTTTATATTGTAGAGATTCATTGGCTGAGTTGTTTATGAGTTCTGGTCGATCAGTTTGATCCACTGTATCGGTAGGAGTAAATAAACACTTGAATACGATGGACCGACACAGTATGGATATGTGATATATTATCATATATCGGTTGTGACTATAATCGAGTAAGATTATAACATGTGAAATGGTTATATATAACCAATCAGAATTCATATAAGTAAAGTATATGAAATAAGATGAATTAAATATGAATTTAAATCAGATTTGGAATTAAAATAAGGAAATTTTAAGTTCCTGGGAGATTTTGGAATGTTTTCAAAATGGAAGTATTTAGTAATAGTATTAAAAATGATATAGTATTGAAATCACTTGGGTCGCTGGAAAATAATTCCGATGATGACTACGCAGTATCATCGGTGTGATTTTCGAGTTTCTAAGTGGTGGATTACTACAAAAGATTTTGATTTGAATTGTTTTGAGAAAAACAAGGTGTTTAGAAATTCAAAGGTTTTGAATTGTTGATTATGATTTCAAGTTGATTTGAAAGAAACCCCAGAAATTTAAATTCTAGAATTTAAATGTAATTTGTGGAGTTAAGTAAAACTGAAATAGATTTAAAGATAATCTGGAGTGGAATTGAGTTGATGGGTTAAGAGTTTAAAATCTGATATGAGAGTTTGAATAGAATTTGACTTGGATAGAACCAAGTGTTTGAGTTGAGGGTTGGATTAAGATGATATGAGTATACGTAAATTGGTAACAGGTGGAAGGGATATAATAATATGCCCGACAAAAAGGTACAAGTTTATATTTGATATAAGCATGAGATTTATGAGCCGAATTCGCAAGCCGCTTGGCTGTTTGATTTTCTTTTGGGTTGGAGAAGGCCTAGAGAGGCGAGTTGTGGTTTTACCGATAGGGCTGTACAAAGGAAGTTATGGCGAAATTTTTCGAAAAGTTAAGGTGTTAGAAAATTTTCAAAATTTTTGTAAAATTTAGTTAGTCGGAATGAATAAATATTTTAGTCGATATTAGTTGGTTCAGTTGAAATCAGAAATAAGGGGTAAACAAATCTTAGGAATTCCAATAGATAGGGTCGTCCTCTAACTTAGCAATTTCGAGGACGAAATTATTTTAAGTGGGGAAGAATGTAATGACCCGCATTTTCTGCGGTATATAATTAATTAATTTAATTATATAAATGGTGGTTTAGAGAATTCAAATGGTCGTTAATTAAATAATGGTGAATATTTAATTAAAATAATAAATTAAATAATATATTTAATTCTGAAATTTATCAGAATTGGCTGAAATGGCGATATGGTGTGAATTGGATGATCTGTGATATTTAATTCAGTTTAGAATTGAATTTGAATAACGAATATATTATATAAACGACAGTTTGAACGTATAATTATAATTGAGCTTGAAATGGCGCTGCAGTTCGCTATTTGGCGATTTGAACTTCAACTGAATGTACAGGATTCGTTTTAAGCCGGATTTCTGTGAAACAAGAAACGTGTGGAGCTGATGGAGTATATCTTTCTAGTGGAGAAGAAAAATCGGGATTTCGTCGTATAGATTTTGAGTTACATCCAAATCAAATTTCAGAAAAAGTCGCTATGGAATTCGTATATAATTCGTAACGCTTTATATACGTTATAAAAGGGAATTTCAATATAAATTGAAATTCGATTCAATCTGAACTTGGAATATCAAACATATAATTTTTCTGGAGTTGTATGGTATTCCACCGTGAATATATACGGTAATATAAATTTATTTATATTTAATTTAATTTATTTAAATATATTTATATATTTAAATGGATTATCCAAGGGTCTAAAAATAGCCACTTTTGCAAACGAAGTCAGTATTCGACGAAACCAGTTTTGTTGGATCCGCAATATCAAATAGTTGTTAGATTTCCAGTTTCGTGATTTTTAGAGTCACTGTGTGGCCGTACGGATTTTTAGAGTGAGAAACAGTCAGTATTTTGACAGTTAAAAATACGCTGTGTGAGCATACGGAGTCGGAATTCGACGAAACCAGTTTCGTTGGGACCGTAATGTCGAACTGTAGCTGCATGTCCAGTTTCGTGATTTTTGGGTATCATATGTGGTGATACAGATTTTAAGAAGACGTTTACAAATAACATTTGATTATTTTGGAATAAAATAATAAAATATGAGCCTATATAAATACCTCCCCTTCCCTAAGACCTAAAATAACTTTCTCTGTCAAACGAATGTAGCCGCCGCATTTGTTCTCTTCACAGTAAACCAAACAAATCTTCAAAAATCAAAATCAATTAGGACAAAATCCTATAAATCATGGAAGTTAGATATTCGAAATCCTGTTGAGTTTCTCGTGAGGTCTATACCCATTGGGATGGGTTCGACATCCATTTCGTACTTGGGGTTTTTAACAGTATGATTTAGGGTTCCAATTCTTGGGTCATTGAGGAAGCGTTGGTGCGAATAGATGGCACGGAAGTACTCAGGGGTGGTAGTCGAAGCTTTTGAGCAGGGGTTGAGGAAGTTCGATGGTAGTCTATGGGGTGCGTTACACTGTACAGTGCCAGAACTGTTGTCGACGAGTTGAGATAGACTGGTGCGAGTTATATCTTTTGGGTATGGAGGGGTAGGGTTTTCGAAGAGGAAGACGATGGATGTTCTTGTAGGAATTTCCGTGAACTGATGGTGTAATTCGGTGATAGTGTAAATGAAGGAGCGCAACAAATTATTGATTTGGGGAAGAAGGGAGCAAGAGTAAACGGGCCAAGGGAGTAAGAAATTGGATGGGCCAAGGAATATTAGTGAGCCCAATGTGGTAATGTAATGAAATTTATTAAAAATCAATACCCGTTTAAACTTGAAAATATTATAACTCGTTCATATTTAATCAGAATCACGAACCGTAAGTTGCATTGGGACGGTATGGACGAGAGCTTCACAATGAAGCTGACTGGAAGTGGGTTCGATCTCATTTGAATTTATGGCGAATAAAACTGTTTGATTCAGATAAAACAACAGTTTATCGTTCTTTAACGATGAACTCCAAATGTGAGTAAAACTCACCAACTCTGAACAGTTTATATTTCCATGTTGTATTTTTAGAACTGTTAGAAATTGTCTGATTTACTGTGTGTTGACTGTTTGATTGAACTGCTAGTCAGTTAGTTGAATTTCTATATTGATTCTGTTTAACAGAATATATCATATGGAATTGAAAGTGATGTTATCTATATTGTTTAACATCTGTTATGCAGGGAAACAGGTTGGAGGAATCCGACTGGATTCCTCAACAGTTATTTTTATTGTTTTTCATATATGGTTATATGATGTGATATAAAATCTGTGGGCGATTATATGTGCTTGGACGATATTTAACATCGTGATTTGATATGACTGAATACCATAACATACCGAAATAGAATTGAAAGGGGATTTTCAAAGTGATATTGTAAACAGAATATTTATAAATTGGAATATTTATAAATAAGAGATATTTATAAATTTAAATATTTATAAATAAGGAATATTTATAAATTGGGATATTTATAAATAGGAGATATTTTAAAAAGGAAAATAAATTCAAAACATTTCTTTTTGAATGGAAAGGCCTGTGTGGCAAGTTTGGGGATTTTCCCGATGCTCCCGATACAAAGGAGGTTATGGCGAATTTTCCCGGGAATTTAAGGAGTTAGAATATTTCAAGAATAAAGTTGAAAAGGAAATATTTGTAAACCATTTTCAAATAGAATTGGAAAGGGAACATTATAAAAAGGAAATCATTTTTAAAGTGTAGAACCATTATTTAAAAGTAAATCTTTTCAAATGAATAAAACGTTGTTAAAAAGGAAATCTTTATAAAGTGAATAAAGTAAATCGAATATGGTATTCGAAGTTAGTTAATCGAATATAGACATTCGAAAGGAGTTAATCGAATATGGTATTCGAAGTTTGTTAATCGAATATAGACATTCGAAAGGAGTTAATCGAATATGGTATTCGAAGTTAGTTAATCGAATATAGACATTCGAAAGGAGTTAATCGAATATGGTATTCGAAGTTAGTTAATCGAATATAGACATTTGAAAGGAGTTAATCGAATATGGTATTCGAAGTTAGTTAATCGAATATAGACATTCGAAAGGAGTTAATCGAATATGGTATTCGAAGTTAGTTAATCGAATATAGACATTCGAAAGGAGTTAATCGAATATGGTATTCGAAGTTAGTTAATCGAATATGGTATTCGAAAGTTAGTTAATCGAATATGGTATTCGAAAGGGGTTAGTCAAGTCGAGTTAGTCAAATAGAGTTAACCAGTAGAGTTAATCAGTTAGAGTTAACCAGTTGGAGTTAATTAGTTAGAGTTAATCGATTAGAGTTAAAACGAACTAGAGTTAATCAAATACAGTTATTTGAGACAGAGTTAGTCAAACATAGTATTCAGGATAAGTTTCCATCTCGTACGACTGCTAGCGTAATTCGCAGGGCTGCAGATAGCCTAAGGCGGTCGGATGTTTCCTGAGGGAATCAGGTGTAACCATTGTGATCGCTGCGATCTAGAGTCAAGCGAATGGAGTTAAATCGAATAATAGTTATTCGACATGAGTTATCAAGTTAAGATAATCAAGTTAAGATAATCGAGTTAAGTTAGCAAGTTAAGTTATCAAGTCAAGATGATTGAGTCAAGTGATTAAGTTAAGATAATCGAGTTAAGATAATCGAGTTAAGTTAGCAAGTTAAGTTATCAAGTCAAGATGATCGAGTTAAGTAAATAAGTTCAGTTCGTCGAGTTAAATTAATCGATGTTGGTTTCATCGAAAGGAGTTATCGATGTTAGTTTCATCGAAAGGAGTTATCGATGTTAGTTTCATCGAAAGGAGTTATCGATGTTAGTTTCATCGAAAGGAGTTATCGATGTTAGTTTCATCGAAGTGAGATTTTCAAATATGAGATATTTGAAAAGGAAGAGTTATCGAATATTAGTTATTCAAAGAAAGATTATCGAATATCGTTTATTCGAGAAGGAGTTAATCGAATATAGGTTATTCGAAGAAGAGTTAATCAAATAGAGATTTCTCGAAGAGAGTTAATCGGCAAATTCGATTATATCGAATTTGGGAAAGTACTTATACTTTCCAGTGTTTAAATAGAGATTTATTTATTTATAAATAAACAAGTGTTAGGTTAATTATTCACTAATAGGAATAGAAGTTATAATTAAAGTTAGATAATTCGAAAGGAGGAATTATAACGTTATCGTTATAACCAATATTTTAAATATAGAAGTGGATTAGTAAAATTGAATCCGAGAAAGGCGTAAAGAAGTTGTTAAAGATTAAAAGATAAACTTTGACCATTTCGAAGTTATAACGTTGTTCAGTTAAGGTCTGAGAGGTAATTATACCCCAACTTGAGTGACTTCCTTCTTAACTATGAAATGGTAAGGTTTGATCGTAAAGGAGTTTTGGAAATGTTTTCCAAACGAGAATCAGAAATGTTTTCTAATAAAAGAAAAATAAGAATTTAGAATATAGGGAAACAGGAGAAAAGTAAACAAATGAACTAAAGAGATTTATGTTAAATGATGTTTGTTCGATATAATTTCCATTTTGAAATAATATCGTTGTTTGCACACTTGTTTTTCTTTGATAGTTAACTCACCGACTATCGAAGTTTTGACCATTTTAACGTTGTTAATATGGAGAGACCGGTTGGATTATTATCCATAGAACCACTCTGTATTGGCATAAGCGTCGCGAATCATATATGCCAAAGATAATTGAAGACGGAGTGAAATGCAAGGGCTATCCTGTTTACAGAATAGTGCCTTCGGTTTGTCCAGTCCCAGGACAACTTGTATGGACGAAGGTCTGACAGAGTATATCCAATGGATCTCGTAAGTTGATCTGTTCAAACGTATTCACGTTTGGTGGCGGAGGAATTCGTTTCTCTTAGCTATATACCCGTGTTATTTTTGGATAAGTCAATTTTTGATTTGGCGGGTATGACGATGTGACATTTCTAAGTGAATGAAGATGGATGTCTGACATAGTATTTCCAGACGGTCACGTACATTGATTTCTTCAACTATACCAAGAGTGAAAGCGGAGAAGGAAACTTCTTTTAGCTGACACGTAATGTATGGTTGTAGACGTCAATTAGTGATTCTGATGGATCTGACAATGTGGCATTCGAAGTGAATCTGATGTGATGATAAAGCGTAGCTTCTAGCCTTATCAACCGGTAAATGACAGAAATCGGGCAGGCAGCATGGCTAAGTCGGTCGCACCGAAGTAGGGTGTATAATCACCTATCTAGTGAATATTCATTTGTTTCTTAAATCTATCAATGCTGTCCCATATATATACAGGAACGGTTGCTGATCCCAACCGTTGGTGATGTACATTCGATACACTCAAGCGAAATGAGTGGTCGGTCATGTGTGGCTGAGTTGCAAGATGTTCTTGTTGAACTCCAGTGTATCGTTCCTAGAGTACACTGATCGGAAGGTGGTTCCATACCTTGTCATAGTTGGAAATCCATTATCCAATACGTGCTTGCGATTTTGATTGCATACTATATATGTAGAACGTGAGATGAAAGCGTTTCTGCTAGTTGATATCTATTTGTACATAGACATTATTATAATATCAAAAGGTTTTTGATATAAAGATATTTTGGATTCTCATAAGGGAAAAACCCGTTCCGTTTTGCGGCGTGGTCTTATGAGATATTGTTTACTTGTTCATATACCTGTTTAAACTGTTTTACTCATACCAGTCCCATGACTGACCCGGAGTTTATTTGTTTTGTTTTCCCTAAACTCTTGGGTGCCTAAATTTGTACGGGCAGACAAGTAGTCGGGATTTTACAGATATATTTGGAGAGCTTGGAGCAGGAGGTTTCAAGATCACATAGCTATAGTTATTTCCGCTGTGTTGTAAGTGATGTACTCTGATAAGTGCTATTGTATACATAACTGTTATATTTCAAAGTTATGTTATCTATTATATGTTATTCGTTCCGCTGTGAGGTTCGTGTTACTCTGATGTTGTGTTCTTCTTCTTCTTCTATTCTAAGTTTCTATCTTATCTATTCTCACCCTCTAATTTCTTTCATTAATTACCGGGATTTTTCGATGTTTTGGTTATCGACGTCGAGCTTACGTCGATAACCAAAGTCGCTCAAAATCCGGGTCGTTACACGAAATCTCCAAGTCAGGAAGAATGTATATCCTACCATCCAATCGTCCATCTACTCAACCATCAAACATAGGCATCCATTGTCCTTAAAAGGCTTCTAATGCTTCATGATCATATGCATAGTGTGTGTACATGTCCTTATCCAATGCAAAATCAGGCGGTCTACTGATTCAGTTGACCTCCTTAATGCAAATTATGTCGGTGTCATGAATCCATTATGTATGCAATTACCCCTACTCATAATTCTACATGAGTTCACAATCATTCATACAAATGCAACATCCATATGATAACACATCAAGTTTCGTATGCATATGCAATATGAAAGTGACTGAGCCGGTCTAACACCTAATGTGTGTGTATGCATCCACGAGCAACCACTAGCAATCACTTACAACCATTTGCAACCATCAATCATAACATGTTTTCAAATACATGTTTACATACACTGGTTTCTGCCTAAAGATAAAGAATATGACCGAGGAGATATACTAAAAAGGTAGGTACAAGTATGCCTAAACTTAAGGAGAAAGAGATCAAGGATGTACCCTCAAAAAGAAAAGGGTAGTCTGCGCGTATTTTGGCCTCAATCTCCCAAGTCGCGTATTCCTCGGCGTCGCTTCATTGAACTTTAATAAGCTTGACTTCACGGTTGAGTAGCTTTTTGACTTCTATCCCCAAGATACGAGTTGGAACTCTTCTCACAGTCGCTTCTCGTTCCACCTCGACTTCCTCTAGTATGCTTGGCTCTGCAACTTCCGCAGACTCATGTAAACACTTTCTTAGTTGAGAGACATGAAAAACATTATGAACTCCAGCTAGTCTCTCGGGCATCTCTACTCTGTAAGCCATCGTCCCAATCCTTTCAATGATAGGAAAGGGTCCTACGAATCTTGGTGCCAACTTTCCTACGGAACCAAAGCGAATGATATTCCTCAAAGGAGATACTTTAAGGAACACCTAGTCCCCAACATCAAACTCAAGGTAGGTCCTTCTTTTGTCTGCGTACGACTTCTGTCTGTCTTGGGCAGTCTTCATTCTTCTTCGTATCAAGTCCACTTTCTCTGTAGTTTCTCTAATCATGTCTGGTCCAAGTATGAGCTTGTCTGTAGACTCCCACCAACAAATTGGTGATCGGCATGGTCTTCCATATAAAGCTTCGAAGGGTGCCATGCCTATGGTGGCTTGGTAGCTATTGTTGTAAGCGAATTCCACCAAAGGAAGATGATCCTCCCATGTTCCTCCAAAGTGAAGAACGCACAGTCTCAAAAGATCTTCCAGTACTCTGTTCACCCTTTCCATCTGACCATCAGTTTGAGGGTGATAGGTCGTGCTTAAGCATAGCTGTGTGCCTACAGCCTCTTGCAGACTCTTCCAAAACTCGCTCGTAAAGATAGGGTCTCGATCACTCACTATGCTGGAGGGTATCCCATGGAGTCGAACCATCTCTTTAAGATAAATGGATGCTAGCGATGAGGCAGTCCTTCTACTCTTGACAGGTATAAAGTGAGCGCTTTTCGTGAGCCTGTCCACTATCACCTAAATACTAGTATTGCCCCTTCTTGACCTAGGCAATCCATCAACAAAGTCCATCGAAATACTATCCCATTTCCACTGTGGGACCTCTAGAGGATGAAGCAAACCACCAGGTTTCTTCTGCTCCGCTTTGACTTGCTGGCATATCATGCACTTAGAAACGAATTCAGCTACATCCCTCTTCATGCCGTTCCAAAAGAAAACCCTTTTAATGTCTTTGTACATCTTGTCTCCACCTGGGTGTATGGTCAACTTGGAATGGTGTGCTTCTTCGAGAACCTTCTTCACCAAATCCCTTGCTTGTGGGACGCATAGCCTTCCATCCCGTCTCAACCAACCCTTATTATCAATGGAGTATCTATTGAGGTGACTAGAAATCTCACCTCTAATTAGCTTATCTATCACATCAACTAGCTGAGGGTCTTCACGTTGCGCGTTCCCTATTGAGTCCAACAAAGTAGGCCGCAACTCTAGTGATGCTAACAAACCAGTCACATAATCGACAGAGGGTCTAAAGTCAAAATCCTCTATGAACTCCAAGCTTTGCCTTTCTACAAAGAGAGGGCTTAAGGTCATCTTCCTTCTACTCAAGGTGTTTGCTACCACATGGCCCTTGCCAGGAGTATAGGAAATCTCAAAATCATAGGAGGCAAGAAACTCCATCCATCTTTGTTGTCTTAGATTGAGGTCTTTCTGCGAGAAGAGGTACTTCAACGATTTGTGGTCAGTATACAATTCAAACTTCTCACCCAGGCGATAATGGCGCCAAGACTTAAGCGCAAAAACAATAGCAGCCAACTCTAGATTGTGGGTTGGGTAGTTCTTCTCATGTACTTTCAACTGCCTTCCACCATAAGCTACTACCTTCCCTTCATGCATCAAAACAGTGCCTAGTCCCATACCGCATGCATCCGTGCATACTGTAAACATCTTGCTCCCATCAGGCAATTCAGAACTGGGGCTGCTGCTAGAGCCCTCTTCAAACATTGGAAAGCAAAATCGCAATCCAAATCCCAAGTGAAAGTTAGGTTCTTCTTCATCAACCTTATAAGTGGAGCTGAGATTTTCGCAAAGTATTTGATTAACTTTCTATAAAAGCCTGCTAGCCCGAGAAAGCTTCGGACTTCGGTTGGATTCCGTGGAATCTTCCAATCTTGCACCACAACTACTTTTGCGGAATCCATGGCTATTCCCTCTTTGGACACCACATGTCCAAGAAATCTTACTTCATCTCTCCAGAAATGGAACTTGGAGAATTTGGCTTTCAACTGATGTGCACGAAGAGTATCCATAGCTTCCCTTAAATGCAAAGCATGCTCTTCCTCGTTCCTTGAGAAGATCAAAATGTCGTCTACGAAGACCACCACAAACTTATTAAGGAATTCCCGGAACACCCTGCTCATCAAGTCAACGAAGTAAGCAGGTGCGTTCGTCAAGCCGAAAGGCATGACAAGCCACTCGAAGAATCCATCCGGGGTTCTGAACGCGGTCTTACCAATGCTGTCTTCAGCCACTCTTAGCTGATGAAACCCGGTAGCCAGATCTAGTCGGAAGAAAACCGATGCACCTACAAGTTGATCGAACAATTCGTCTATTCTTGGAAGTGGGTGCCTATTTTTCTTGGTCAGCTTGTTTAACTCCCTATAATCAACGCATAGGCGAAGTGAACCGTCCGCTTTGGTTGCGAGCACTACTGGAGCACCCCATTCAAAAATACTCCGCCTTATAAACCCCATTTCTAGTAGCTCTTTAACTTACATGCTGAGCTCTTTTCTCTCCCTTGGAGCCATGTGTCTAACGGGTAAAGCAACGGGTTTTGCGTTATCAACGAGGTATATGTGGTAGTCTATATCCCGCTTCGGAGGTAAGCCCTTCACCTCCTCAAATACATCCGAGTATTCATGGACCACCTTAACAGACTACAAATTCTCAACAGATGCATCAAGAGATTCTAGGTAACTAAGCATAACAGAGTTCATGGGATTACAAGAGATTTCGAGGGTGTTACCGAGGCGAGTCATGAGCCTAACCACTCTTTTATCACAGTCGAGGATGGCACCATTACTGGCTAACCAATCCGTGCCTAGAATCAACCCATAGCCCCTGATGCCCAAAACATAGGCATTACATCTAAACCCATCGCTAAGAATAGAAATTTCCAAATCTAAACAAATCATTGACAAATAAGCTGAGCCCCCAATTGGATTTGAAACAACCAAGGGATCCTCTACTATACTGGTATCTAGGTGCAGAGATTCAACTAAAGCAGTAGATATAAAAGAGTGCGATGCTCTAGAATCAAAGAGTGTACGAACTGGATGATCAAAAAGATAAACTAAACTTTCAACAGAAATAGTTCTACCTCGTTCTTGCAGAGGTGCCATGAGAGTGTGAACCTTCCCTCTAGATGTAGACCCAGTCCTCTGCCCCTGCCCTTGCTTTCTTGGGCAATCCTTAGCCATGTGTCCTGTCTCGCCGCAATGGAAACAACCACCCATCTTCCTCTTTTTCTTTCTACAATCCTTAACCAGATGTCCTGGAATGCCACAGAAATTACACTTCCTCTTTTCACGGGACTTGTTGCTCTTCCCGCCCTTCTTGGGATCCGTCTTCTTATTCTGAGAACCCTCCACTTTCTTATCCTGAGGGACTTCCACCTTTGCCTCTTTCTTGCCATTCTTGTCTTCCTCTTGAAACAGTGCTATGTCCACCAGTCTCTCAAAAGTTGCACCCATAGGTATATGGGACATAGCTAAGTTGTGCAATGGCTCGTTCAACCATTAAGCAAAATGGAGAGCCTTCTTATATGTAGTGTCCACTAACTACAGTCCAAACCTAGCTAGCTGATTGAATTGGTTGACGTACTCCTTGACCGACATACTCCCCTACTTGAGAGCTAAGAATTTCTCCATCTGTAGGCTTCGCTCGGCTTGTGAGAGGAATTTCATTTCAAACCTCATTCTGAAGTCCTCCCAAGTCTCAATCAGTCTTTCAGCATTAGTAACCTCCCACCAATAAGAGGCCTCGTCTTTAAGCAACTACACTGCCAATTGTATCTTCTGCCTATCGTCCACTTCGAAGATAACAAATAAATCCTCGGTTTCTTTGAGCCAGTTCCTAGTTCCCACGAATGATTCGGTTCCATTAAAGTTCTTTCCACCCATGGCTCGAAAGTCACAACAAATCTTCGAGAAAGTATGACACGACCCGAACTTCCCTGTGAAGGAAAGCCTGAATTGCGTTGAAAACACGACAAAATAGAACGCAGACGGAAGAACATTTCATTGTTTATTACAACAATTCCATCAGAATACAAGAATATACAGAGTATAAATGAATAAAATACATCAAATATCAGAGATTACAATAAATTACATTTAAATACATCGCAGCGGAAAATAATACAAAACACAACTGAAAGAGATATACGGATACAGAGCTTTCCGGATATCATTCCAGCTGTAAACCAGGTTCCTGTGAATATAAATCTGCAAAACCAAAACTACTAGTTGCCCGTGTGGAAAATAGGGGCACCCAGAGTTTAGGTTAAAACAATAAACTCCAGGTCAGTCATGTGACTGGTGTGAGAACTAAAACAGTTATTAATCTTTATTTTAAAGTTCGGTAAATCAAGGGACCACGCCATATAACAAGGACGGGTTTACTCCCAAGAATACCGGTGCATAAGACAAACAACGCAATGCTAAATAAAGAAAAATGAAGCTATTATAAGACCCAGGTCCCATCACACAATGCAACACAAGCTGGAGGATAGGGTTTTTACCTTATAATAGCCAAAGCATGCTTGATACGTTTAAAACACATTATTTGATACTATTATAGGTGTATAGTGTCAAAACAATTTCAATCATAAATATCAATCATAGGCGGCATAAATGACCCATACCACTATGTCGCCATACTAGGTTCTACAAATAAAACTGAAATATCACGTATTGAAAATTGGATTCCATCATGAGTCGAGGCAAGGGGCAAGCTCCTCTCCGATTCGAGACACTCTAGAAAATGTCCCAGGACCCCACTATGATCCTTCGATCTTCAGGGTCGGTCCTCACCTAACTTTGGAGGATTAGTTATTCCTGAGCACACGTTTCCCGGTCTAACAGACCTATATCCGAGGCGCTTCGCATTCCAACAACCACATAGGTGAAAAGTATATAAATGTCAGGACTGGTAGGTCACTGACACCACCATAGCTAGAAAGAAACGTCGTGCTCTCCCTGTAGTCACTATCTCGTTTTTGACACATACCGAGGTGTGAGGCTCGCGAATCCACGTTATACACAAAGCTACGTCACACAGACCATGCTTTGATCATCAACCACAAGACTTTGCTTTTCAACAGAAGCCTTGATCAATTGCCACTTACGCGTGCCACACTGGCAATTTCCTCCATGCGACCGATGTCCATCGATATACAACCTCTGAGCTCGTAAGTCTCGGAGAAGGGCGTTAAGCAAGAGAATAAATTCTCCGCTGCCAAACAGATGTATATTTAATAGAGAACAATCTACACAGAATAAAATCCAATGTCAGACACACAGTCCATTTACAAGTTCATTCTGGGTCTGAACGAAACCGGAGGCACTTTCCTCGCATATCCATCCATCTCTAAGTACGTCTGGACGATCACCAACTGATTCCCTCATCTTGGGTGTACAGCCCAATCAAGATCATCAGTAATCACCCAAACGATGTGAAGACTTCCGGTCTTCAACCACCGTCTTCATCTTCGATATATCGTCGAATCGGTTATTCAGAATCGGTATAAACCCGGCCTTTCTGAATAACCCGCGTATATAATAAGCACGTGTTACACAAACACAAATACGCCTCATTCCAATTCAGAATATTCTTTTATTCACAAAATTACATTCTTAGAGAAAGGTTCCCATTAATTTTATCAAAAATAAATTCTGCTAAATTTATTCTTTAATCTTCCTTTGGATATCATTTCAAAACATATTATGGTTTTCCAAACTAGTCGGGATTAGCGAACCACACCGAAGTAATTATTTATTTTATTTCCCAATCCCAACCTATTCATCCCATGGAGCAAAACTGGTAATACTCCATATCAAACACCATGGTTTTATCGGTAAAATTAATTGCTATTTCACGTTCAAATCTAATTAAAGATTTAACTATCGCTTTGGAGCAAAACTGGTAGTACTCCATTCTCGATCACTTTTCAGATTTGATAATTTAAAATTATCACTTCACATTTCATTCTAATTACAGATTCATTAAAACTCCACTTAGTTTTAATCTTTAACTGGGTTAAAGAACCATTGTCACCTAAACCACGATTCACGATAAACTCAAATCACATTTGATATTAAATACCAGGCGCTGAATAGAAACTATACCGGCTAATATTCAATATCAAATTCTGAAACCAACAAATAATGTATTGGAAATAACGATATAAATATATCTTTCATATTTCCATAACCATATCTGTATAATCACAAAATCCAACATCGAAATATTCCGAAGATAATTTCGATTCAAATCTATTTCCACTTCACGTATTGGAATTCTGATTATTTTTAAAACCACCTCAAATTCAATTTATTTATTTCAAAAATAAATTGATTTTATTTCTAGTTCAAAACTAGTTCATTTCGATAAAAAAAACTGTTTTTATCCTTTCGAATGTGGGATTTTTCATCCCAGTTCTTTTCAAAACGTTTCTTATGATTTTACACTAATTATTAATATTTTTAATAATTTTATCAAGGCCCGTACAGTCAATTTCCATCAACGGCCATCGAACTGCACTTACAGTGACCTTTTCCAAATTTGATTTGGACATAATTCCAAATCCATCCGTTAGATTTCAAATTTCTAATATTCATTGGAAAGCTCTTTTCGATACAAACCCAATGGTTCCGGTTTTAGGAGAATCCGACGATCGGATCTCCCGTAATGTCCATTCGAAATCAATGGTCGAAATTCACGAACTGCCGCGGCGCGGCGCGTTCTATTCAGGCCATTATATATATAATATATATATATATATATTTCGTCGATTTCCTTTTAAAACGTGTTTTATAAATCATTTTAAATTCGTTTTCAAAACCATTTCAACTCTATATTCAATTTCAAATCAAAATTGAATATTTCATATCATTACTATGTAAATGATAATATTTTCCAAACGTTATATTTTGAAATCACTACCTTTTCTATATTCATTATAAAAACGAATATAATCGATATAAATATCGTTCACGTCAAAATAGCGCAACTCTAATCAACACGGCTTTATATATTTCAATAAATTCGTTATTCTATTCAACAAATGAATATATATTCTATTCAACACATGAATCTATATTTCTTTCAACACATGACTAATCTACACACATGAGTACTATCAACACACGACTATTTTTGTTATGTAATATATTTTATAAAATTATGGTATCTATCCTTTGATTTTTAATTAGACTCCACCGTGAAGTAGATTCTAATTTTGATAAAGATGTAAATTTTATTATTAAAATATTTTATTCAACACATAAATAGTTTCAACACATGAACATCGTCAACACATGACTATTTTTATATTCAACACATGAATTTTCTTTTATAATATTCATTTTTTTCCCGATTGGAATGAGGCCCAATCAATCACCATATAATGTTAATTATATGGATTCCATACAACACATGTATATAGATAGCAACGATAAATAATCAACAATCATCCAAAGTGCACCACACAACTGGATAAGCATGAAATATAAATAATTAACGCTTACACAGTCTGTCGACCAATCGATCGACATACAATTAAATAATTGGGATTAGTGTACCCAAATATCATCCCAACACCCGTGTGGGGTTTCAAATCAACAAACACTGAATATTATTTGTGCTGTTGGGTGATGTGTAAAATTTATCATCCTAATTAATATCCTTCAAATAAGTGTACATAAACAAAAACGTCCGGTTTGTAAATGAATATTTATTTATTCACATTCACTATATTCATATCAACGGTAAAAATTATATTTTTAACGATAATTAATTTACTTCAACCATCTACATTTTATTATCGATTTCACATCAACATCACAAACAAATTTCACAACACATCAAACAAGCATACAAGCCGTCCATGGTCTGTGGACGACGGGTGTCGGGTGCTGCTAAGCACCGTCTTCATCCTAGTATATATTTATAAATAGAAAAAAGAAATTTAAAGTGAGAAGTTCTCACCGATTAGCTAATCTAAACGCCTTGACTCTTCTTATGTAGAAGTCATCGCTGTTCTCGCCTTTTGTCAATTTCGTTGCCCGTAGTCACTACATATATAAAAATCACATTTTTATATTGTTGCTATGTATATAAAAATCATATTTTTATAATCACTCAATATGGATAAAAATTCTATTTTTACACCGCTACTATATAGATAAAATTCTATTTTTACACCGCTACTATATAGATAAAAATTCTATTTTTACACCGCTACTATATAGATAAAAATTCTATTTTTACAACGATGTTCATATAATAGAGATTATATTTTTATCATGCTATTCTTCGTATAAAGATTTCGCCTTTTTCATTTCATCACTATAAAAATCACATTTTTATTTCAACCTATATATAATAAAAAATCAGATTTTTATTCGCTATATCTATAAAGATTATATTTTTATACTCTACATCATATAAAAAACTATATTTTTAACTTCTACGTTATATAAAAATTACATCTTTATTTGTTCACTTTCAATAAAAAAAACATATTTTTCCTTAACCTTTCTAATGATAAAAATATTATTTTTATAACTTCTACTTCATATTAAAAATCGTATTTTTATCTATATAGATAATCTCTCCTTTCTCTATATAAAAATCTCGTTTTCACTTTTATAAAAATCTAATTTTGTTCATCTAAAAATCTAAACTTTTTCTATAATCAAAACTGAAAATTATCGTCATCATATACTAAAACATTAAATTAATAAGGACAAAATAAATAAAACTTACAGGTGGTTAAGTGGGGAGAGGGTTTCACTGCGCCGGGGTGCTCTAGCTCGCGGTGGTGCGCTCAGGGAGGGGGTGGCTCGCGGATCGGTGTAGGCGTAGGGGAGGGGCGCTAGGGGTGGGTGGATTGGGGTCTCGTGGTGGAAGAGGGAGGCTGTGTGGAGGTCAAACGAAGAAGGAGGAGAAGAAGAGGGGGGCGCGGGTTCGTGGTGGCGCTAGCCATCGGTGGGCCACAGGGGCTGGGTCGGGGAAGGAGGAAAGGGGGGTCGCGTCAGGGATTCGGGGACCAGACGAGGAGTGGCGAGGCTGGAGGCGGCCCGTGCAGATGGTGGAGCAAGGGGGCGTCGGCCCACTGGTGGCGGCTTCGGTCGTCGTCGAGCTCCCCTTTTTTTTGACTTCTATTCGTTGACTAAAGGGGGAAGAATAGAGGGGGTAAAAGGAAGTTTATATAATAATTTATATATATTTAATTTTATTTTATCTCTAAAAGCATCTCAAAATTTCGGACTCGAAATCGAACCCACCGACTGTCGTCCATAGCTAATTACCCTCATTCCGAACACAATGGGATATGTACCATAGGCTGATTCAATCGTTTCGATCAGTTTTCATTTAAATTAAAATTCAAATCTATATATTCAATTTTAAACGTACATTTCAATTTACCGGGGTCACATACTAACGCGAAAAATTCCAAAAAAATGTTTTCTAGCTTCTTATTGACGATACGTTCCTTTCAAAACTAATTTCATCAAATTCTGAGACCGTTGGAAAAATGGCCATTTTCCAGTCGATTAAAATCAACTGAAACTGGTCAAATGCGTTTTCCTTCGCCACGCTCACATATTGATTCGAAAAATGACGAAATTTGAAATCTAGCAATAACCTGACATCACGGATCCAACAAAAGTGGTTTCGTCGAAATCTGAGGTCGTTTGCAAAATGGCTATTTTTAAGGGCCGAATTCCATAGCGACTATTCAAAATTTTCAACTGGACGCATCTTTTGAATCCCGCTATGGAATTTCCATTTTTCGGGTTCGTTGGAAAGAAATTCTCAAATAGGTCCTAATATTTTTGGTTTCACTAAAATCCGGTTTATTTTGCACCCGGTATGTTCAATTAAAATTTGAAATCGAATTATCGAACTACCGCGCCATTTTCAATTCCTTTTATAATTTAAAATAAATATTTATATTCTAACGACGACGTATATAACTATATATGTTCTAATCTACTTAAAATAAATTTCTCGTCGATATTATTTAAAATAATTCCATTTTTAATGTTCAAAATTCGCTAAATTTGCCAAAATAAAAATTTTAAACTGACTCGCATTTTTCGGGTTGTTACAATCTCCCCCACTTAAAACTTTTCGTCCCCGAAAAGGAACGAAGCTGAAAGTTGTTTAACTAATCAACTCAACTTTCATTATTTTGATTACGGCTTAAGTTCTTCAACTTTTCAGTTTCTAAGAACTTTTCTAATTTTTCAAAAATTTGGCTAACACCCTAAATTTTTGAAAAATTTCGCCATAACCTCCACTGCACCGGGAAAATCCCGAAATTGCCGTACAGGCCGTCTGGTCTCAAAAAGAAAAAGAAAACGCCAATCGGCTCATAAAATCATCATCACCCAAACAAAATAGTAAATTATGGTAAACATGTACCTATTTGTCGGGCAAACAAATTTTATTCTTCTGATCTAGCCTCCTTGCTATGACCTGTTCAATGTAAGTACATGTATATGCAAGCAAATGCGACTAATTTTCAATACAATTCACTATTTGGTACAATTAGGCTAAATGGTTCAAAATTATCAAACAAATAAACAAACAACACAACCAGCAATCAATTATTCGATTAACGTTTCAAATTCATAATTTTGATATATATATACAGAAAATCATGTTTTGATGCCAAATCACAACAATATATTCTAGCTATAATTTGGTTCTCACACCAGTCTAATGGAAATATATAGATATCACACCTTCGAAACACGAACATAAATATTGATAATGCGGCCGCATTACCAGAATTATCTCCAGGCGACTAGGGTGTGATTCTATATCTATCCAGTATATTAAAACTTCGAATATACGTTCATGACGCGTATATGCAAAACCTTTATATACTAGATTGTCCAAATTCAAAATAAATAAATATTCAAATACGTATAAAACGAATTAAATTTTCAAACAATGTTGTTTTCATTTGAAAAATATACTTTTCACACTCGTTTTAGGATACTACTGATCCTATCTCTAAGGAGTCATTCTAATTGGATATTACTAATCCAATATCTGATGAATTCTTTCGTATGGTTCTAATGTGTCTTGTTCTCGAGCTCTGTAAACCAAAGCTCTGATACCAAACTGACACGACAAGGAATTTCGCACGATCTGAATCGATCGTTAAACCGATTAAGACCGTTCAAAGCCCCTGATCGTTTTGAGAACAGGACAAATTGGAATGCAGACGGAAGAACATTTCATTGTTTATTACAACAATTCCATCAGAATATAAGAATATACAGAGTATAAATGAATAAAATACATCAAATATCAGAGATTACAATAAATTACATTTAAATACATCGCAGCGGAAAATAATAAAAAACACAACTGAATGAGATATACGGATACAAAGCTTTCCGGATATCATTCCAGCTGTAAACCAGGTTCCTGTGAATATAATCTGCAAAACCAAAACTACTAGTTGCCCGCGTGAAAAATAGGGGCACCCAGAGTTTAGGTTAAAACAATAAACTCCAGGTCAGTCATGTGACTGGTGTGAGAACTAAAACAGTTATTAATCTTTATTTTAAAGTTCGGTAAATCAAGGGACCACGCCGTATAACACGGGACGGGTTTACTCCCAAGAATACCAGTGCATAAGACAAACACCGCAATGCTAAATAAAGAAAAATGAAGCTATTATAAGACCCAGGTCCCATCACACAATGCAACGCAAGCCGGAGGATAGGATTTTTACCTTATAATAGCCAAAGCATGCTTGATACGTTTAAAACACATTATTTGATACTATTATAAGTGTATAGTGTCAAAACAATTTCAATCATAAATATCAAACATAGGCGGCATGAATGACCCATACCACTATGTCGCCATACTAGGTTCTACAAATAAAACCGAAATATCATGTATTGGAAATTGGATTCCATCATGAGTCGAGGCAACGGGCAAGCTCCTCACCAATTCGAGACACTCGAGCAAATGTCCCAGGACCCCACTATGATCCTTGGATCTTCAGGACCGGTCCTCACCTAACTTTGGAGGATTAGTTATTCTGGAGCACACGTTCGCCGGTCCTAACAGACATATATCTGAGGCGCCTCGCATTCCAACAACCACACAAGTGAAAAGTATATAAATGTTAGGGCTGGTAGGTCACTGACACCACCATAGCTAGAAAGAAACGTCGTGCTCTCCCTGTACTCACTATCCCGTTTTTGACTCATACCGAGGTGTGAGGCTCACGAATCCACGTTATACACAAAGCTACGTCACAATGACAATGCTTTGATCATCAACCATAAGACTTTGCTTTTCAACAGAAGCCTTGATCAATTGCCACTTACGTGTGCCACACTGGCAAATTCCTCCATGCGACTGATGTCCATCGATATACAACCTCTGAGCTTGTACGTCTCACAGATGGGCATTAAGCAAGAGAATAAATTCTCCACCGCTAAACAGATGTATATTTAATAGGGATCAATCTACACAGAATAAAATCCAATGTTAGACGAACAGTCCATTTACAAGTTCGTTCGGGGTCTGAACGAAACCGGAGGCACTTTCCTCGCATATCCATCCATCTCCAAGTACATCTGGACGATCACCAACTAATTCCCTCATCTTGGGTGTACAGCCCAATCAAGATCATCAGTAATCACCCAAACGATGTAAGGACTTCCGGTCTTCAACCACCGTCTTCATCTTCGACATATCGTCGAATCGGTTATTCAGAATGGGTATAAACTCGGCCTTTCCGAATAACCCGCGTATATAATAAACACGTGTTACACAAACACAACATATGCCTCATTCCAATTCAGTATATTCTTTTATTCACAAAATTACATTCTCAGGGAAAGGTTTCCAGTAATTTTATCAAAGATAAATTCTTCTAAATTTAATCTTTAATCTTCCTTTGGATATCATTTCAAACCATATTATGGTTTTCCAAACTAGTCGGGGCCAAAGTAATTATTTATTTTATTTCCCAATCCCAACCTATTCATCCCATGGAGTAAAATTGGTGATACTCCATATCTAACGCCATGGTTTTATCGGTAAAATTAATTACCATTTCACGTTCAAATCTAATTAAAGATTTAACTATCGCTTTGGAGCAGAACTGGTGGTACTCCATTCTCGATCACTTTTCAGATTTGATAATTTAAAATTATCACTTCACATTTCATTCTAATTACAGATTCATTAATACTCCACTTAGTTTTAATTTTTAACTGGGTTAAAGAACCAATGTCACCTAAAACATGATTCACGACAAGCCCAAATCACATTTGATATTAAATACAAGGCTCTGAATAGAAAATATACCGGCTTATATTCAATATCAAATTCTGAAACCAACAAATATCGTATTTGAAATAACGATATAAATATATCTTTCAAATTTCCATAACCATATCTGTATAATCACAAAATCCAACATCGAAATATTCCAAAGATAATTTCGATTCAAATCTATTTCCACTTCACGTATTGGAATTCTGATTATTTTTAAAACCACCTCAAATTCAATTTATTTATTTCAAAAATAAATTGATTTTATTTCTAGTTCAAAATTAGTTCATTTCGATAAAAATCTATTTTTATCCTTTCAAATGTGGGATTTTTCATCACAGTTCTTTTCAAACCATTTCTTATGATTTTACACTAATTATTGATATTTTTAATAATTTTATCAAGGCCCATACAGTCGATTTCCATCAACGGCCATCGAACTGCACTTACAGCGACCTTTTCCAAATTTGGTTTGGACATAATTCCAAATTCAACCTTTAGATTTCAAATTTCTAATATTCATTGGAAAGCTCTTTTTGATACGAACCCAACGGTTCCAGTTTTAGGAGAATCCGACGGTCGGATCTCTCGTAATGTCCATTCGAAGTCAATGGTCGAAATTCACGAACTGCCGCGGCGCGGCGCGTTCTATTGAGGCCATTATATATATAATATATATATATATATTTCATCGATTTCCTTTTAAAACGTGTTTTATAAATCGTATTAAATTCGTTTTCAAAACCATTTCGACTATATATTCAATTTCAAATCAAAATTGAATATTTCATATCATTACTATATAAATGATAATATTTTCAAAACGTTATATTTTGAAATCACTACCTTTTCTATATTCATTATAAAAACGAATATAATCGATATAAATATCGTTCACGTCAAAATAGCGCAACTCTAATCAACACGACTTTATATATTTCAATAAATTCTTTATTCTATTCAACAAATGAATATATATTCTATTCAACACATGAATCTATATTTCTTTCAACACATGACTAATCTCAACACATGAGTACTGTCAACACATGACTATTTTTGTTATGTAAAATATTTTATAAAATTATGGTATCTATCGTTTGATTTTTAATTAGACTCCACCGTGAAGTAGATTCTAATTTTAAATATGACAAAGATGTAAATTTTATTATTAAAATATTTTATTCAACACATAAATAGTTTCAACACATGAACATCGTCAACACATGACTATTTTTATATTCAACACATGAATTTTCTTTTATAATATTCATTATTTTCCCGATTGGAATGAGGCCCAATCAATCACCATATAATGTTAATTATATGGAATCCATACAACTCATGTATATAAATATCAACGATAAATAATCAACAATCATCCAAAGTGCACCATACAACTGCATAAGCATCAAATACAAATAATCAACGCTTACACAGTTTGTCGACCAATCGATCGACATACAATTAAATAATTGGGATTAGTGTACCCAAATATCATCCCAACACCTGTGTGGGGTTTCAAATCAACAAACAATGAATATTATTTGTGCAGTTGGGTGATGTGTAAAATTTATCGTCCCAATCAATGTCCTTCAAATAGGTGTACATAAACAAACCGTTCGGTTTGTAAATGAATATTTATTTATTCACATTCACTATATTCATATCCACGTTAAAAATTATATATTAACGATAATTTATTTATTTCAACCATCTACATTTTATTATCGATTTCACATCAACATCACAAACAAATTTCACAACACATCAAACAAGCATACAAGTCTTCCATGGTCTGTGTACGACGGGTGTCGGGTGCTGCTAAGAACCGTCTGCATCCTAGATATATTTATAACTAGAAAAAAGAAATTTAAAGTGAGAAGTTTTCACCGATTAGCTAATCCAAACGTCTTGACTCTTCTTATGTAGAAGTCATCGCTGTTCTCGCCTTTTGTCACTTTCGTTGCTCGTAGCCACTACATATATAAAATCACATTTTTATATTGTTGCTATGTATATAAACATCATATTTTTATAATCACTCCATATGGATAAAAATTCTATTTTTACACCGCTACTATATAGAAAAAAAATTCTATTTTTACACCGCTACTATATAGATGAAAATTCTATTTTTACAACGATGTTCATATAATAAAGATTATATTTTTATCACGCTATTCTTCGTATAAAGATTTCGCCTTTTTCATTTCATCACTATAAAAATCACATTTTTATTTCAACCTATATATAATAAAAAATCAGATTTTTATTCGCTATATCTATAAAGATTATATTTTTATACTCTACATCATATAAAAACTATATTTTTAACTTCTACGTTATATAAAAATTACATCTTTATTTGTTCACTTTCAATAAAAAAACATATTTTTCCTTAACCTTCCTAATGATAAAAATCTTATTTTTATAACTTCTACTTCATATTAAAAATAGTATTTTTTTCTATATAGATAATCTCTCCTTTATCTATATAAAAATCTCATTTTCACTTTTATAAAAATCTAATTTTGTTCATCTAAAAATCTAAACTTTTCTACAATCAAACTGAAAATCATCGTCGTCATATACTAAAACATTAAATTAATAAGGAAAAAATAAATAAAACTTACAGGTGGCTAAGTGGGGAGGGGGTTTCACTGTGCCGGGGTGCTCTAGCTTGCGGTGGTGCGCTAAGGGGGGTGGCTCGCGGATCGGTGTAGGAGAAGGGGAGGGGCGCTAGGGCTGGGCGGATTGGGGTCTCGTGGTGGAAGAGGGAGGCTGCGTGGAGGTCAAACGAAGAAGAAGGAGAAGAAGAGGGGGGCGGGTTGGTGGTGGCGCTGGCCATCGGTGGGCCACAGGGGCTGCATGGGGAAGGAGGAAAGGGGGGGTCGCGTCAGGGATTCGGGGACCAGAGGAGGAGTGGCGAGGCTGGAGGCGGCTCGCGCAGGTGGTGGAGCAAGGGGCGTCGGCCCTCTGGTGGCGGCTCCGGTCGTCGTCGAGCTCCCTTTTTTATTTTTATTTTTTTATTTTGACTTCTGTTCATTGACTAAAGGGGGAAGAGGAGAGGGGGTAAAAGGAAGTTTATATCATAATTTATATATATTTAATTTAATTTTATCTCTAAAAGCATCTTAAAATTTCAGACTCGAAATCAAACCCACCGACTGTCTTCCATAGCTAATTACCCCCATTCTGAACACAATGGGATATGTACCGTGGCCTGATTCGATTGTTTCGATCAGTTTTCATTTAAATTAAAATTCAAATCTATATATTCAATTTTAAATGTACATTTCAATTTACCGGGGTCACATACTAACACGAAAAATTCCAGAAAAATATTTTCTAGCTTCTTATTGACGATATGTTCCTAACAAAACTAATTTCATCAAATTCTGAGATTGTTGGAAAAATGGCCATTTTCCAGTCGATTAAAATCAACTGAAACTGGTCAAACGCGTTTTCCTTCGCCACGCTCACATATTGATTCGAAAAATGACGAAATTTGAAATCTAGTAATAAATTGACATCACGGATCCAACAAAAGTGGTTTCGTCGAAATCCGAGGTCGTTTGCAAAATGGCTATTTTTAAGGGCCGAATTCCATAGCGACTATTCAAAATTTTCAACTGGACACATCTTTTGATTCCCGCAATGAAATTTCAATTTTCCAAATTCGTTGGAAAGATATTCTCAAATAGATCCTAATATTTTTGGTTTCACTAAAATCCGGTTTATTTTGCACCCAGTATGCTCAATTAAAATTTGAAATCGAATTATCGAACTACCGCGCCATTTTCAATTCCTTTTATAATTTAAAATAAATATTTATATTCTAACGACGACGTATATAACTATATATGTTCTAATCTATTTAAAATAAATTTCTCATCGATATTATTTAAAATAATTCCATTTTAAATGTTCAAAATTCGTTAAATTTGCCAAAATAAAAAATTTAAACTGGCTCGCATTTTCCGGGTTGTTACAAAGTATTTGCACATGGAGGAGGAGGAGGAGCGGTTGCAGCTGGGGGAGGAGGAACGTTTGCTGGGACTACATCATTAGCCCTAGCTTCTAGGTACCTCCTAAACCAGCCAGGTACCGGTACGCCCTTTGGAAGGTTAAGTGTAACACCCCGCATTTTTAATATTTTTAAAAAAGAAATAAAATTTATGAAAATATGCTTATATAGGTAAATAATGGTGATGTATAATGAGAATTAATTAATAGGAACTAAGCAGTAAACCTTAGTTAAGAAAATGGTCGAGAACGGGAACTAAGTTGTAATCCTTAGTTAAGGGGACTAAGTGGTAAACCTTAGTTAACAAGATTAACGGGAAGGAAACTAAGTGGTAAGCCTTAGTTAAGAACAACTAAGTAATAATTCTTAGTCAAGGAAACTGAGCCAGTCCATAAATAGATGAATAACCCGATACGGTAGATCATCACTTAACAAACACACGAGGAGGAGCGAACGTCTATCTGATTTCGTAAAAGGCTCCAACGGACTGGGTTACGAAGCACGTAGCTTCAGGGGACATGAGGGCACTCTTGTTATCCCTCTGTGAGGTTGCAGATGATCCTCCTGGACTCACAGATGTTAAGGTCTACGGTAGAAGAACCAAGGGTATGCCTTTTTGGCAGTATAGGCAACCTAAAGACTAGGGTGGACCAGCGTGAGTCATCGATACTTAGTTTAGCCCTGTGGTAGCACGTCATCGACTACCTACCATCTTTAATCAATCGTAGTACGTATACGGAAAGGCAGAGAACTCCCAACAGACCATATACTTTCTATCTAGTTATGGGTGAGGCTGGTGTAATAACCCGGAAATCTGGGCCAATTTAAAATTTTATTTTGGCAATGTTAGTGAATTTTGATTATTTAAAATGAATTATTTTAAATAATATCGACGAGAAATTTATTTTGAATAGAATTCGAACGTATATATTATATAGATCGTCGTTAGAATATAAATATTTATTTTAAATTATAAAAGGAATTGAAAATGGCGTGGTAGTTCGATGATTCGACTTCAAATTTCAAATGAATGTACCGGGTGCAAAATAAACCAAATTTTTGAGAAACCAAAAATATTAGAATCTATTTGAGAATATCTTCCCAACGAATCCAAAAAATCGAAATTTCATAGCAGGGATAAAAAGTTATGTCCATTTGAAATTTCAGAATAGTCGCTATGGAATTCTGGCCATTGAAAATAGCCATTTTGCAAACGACCTCGGGTTTTAACGAAACCACTTTTGTTGGATCCGCGATGTCAAATTATTGCTAGGTTTCAAATTTCATAATTTTTCGAATCAATATGTGAGCGTGGCAAAGGAAAACGCGTTTGACCGGGTTTAGTTGATTTTAATCGACTGAAAAATGGCCATTTTCAAACGGTCTCAGAATTCGACGAAACTAGTCTTGTTAGGACCGCATCGTCAATACGAAGCTAGAAATAATTTTTCGGGAATTTATAGAGTTATTGTGTGGCCTCGGTAATTTGAAATGTACGTTCAAATTGAATATATAATGATTTATATTTTAAACTGAATGAAAACCTATCGAAAAGGTCGAGGTTGCCTACAGTACATATCCGATTGTGTTCGGAATGGGGGTAATATGCTAGGGACGACAGTCATTGGGGCTTGTTCAGGGTTCGAATAAAAAGTCAACATTTTGTAGAAATAAATAATAAAATAAATAAATTCATTTACAAATACCCACCCCCCCCCCCCCGGTTACTTTTCCCTTTTCAGTAAACGAGCCCCCTTTTCTTCTCAACAGAAAACCGCCGATCTCGATCTCCCCTCCCCCCCCCCCCCCCCGGTCTAGTCCTCCGTCGTTCCTGGCTGCCCCCACCACCGCCACATCTCCCCAGACCCGCGCCCCCACCTCCTCTTCTCCTTCCTCCCTCCTCGTCCTCTCCGCTCGAACCCTTCCCCCCTTCCCTCTCCCCCCCCCCCCACCGACGCGAGACCTGACCCACCACCAAACCACAAAGCGCCGATCATCTGAAGCACCCCCGCCCTGTCAGCGCGATCCTCCACCCCCCCCCCCCCCCCCGGCGTCCCCTCTCTCCCCTTCAACGTGAAAAAAATCACCCCTCCTCTCTCCAGTTTCAACAGCGAACCTCTTTTCCCCCCTTCGATGTGAGTTTTCTATTTTATTCTCTTCGAATATGTTTTCTTTAGGCTATAACATTGTGGTCTTCGTTCAAATGGTTTTTGTATATGTGATTTTAGGATAAAAATATAATTTTTATTAATATATATGTGTATAGCATTTTTAAAGGTAAAAAGATATGATTTTTAATGAAAGAAAAAGGTGATTTTTATGTTAGTAATAAAAAGTTAGGATTTTTGAGATGAGAAAAGTTATATTTTTAAATATGAAAGGATTAGATTTTTAGTTACATAAAAAGATGATTTTTAACACTTTAAAAATATGATTTTTATTTACTTAGCGAAGTAAAAATATAATTTTTATAATATAGAAAAGTTAAAAATATAATTTTTATACTAATGGCAGATTAAAAATATAATTTTTATTGTATGTGGAGTAATAAAAATATAATCTTTATTAGGAGAAGAGCAATATAAAAATATAATTTTTATAATGAAGTGAAGATAAAATTTTGATTTTTATATATATGAGGTGAAGATAAAAATTCGATTTTGATATATGTAGTGAATACGGGCAACAAAAGTGACAAAAGGCGGGAACGACAAGATTTTCTACATAAGAAGAGTCGCGGTGAGTAGATTTAGCTTCGGTGAGAACTTCTCACTTTTAATTTAATTTTCTAGTTGAAATATATACTAGGATGCAGACGGTGTTTAGTAGCACCCGACACCCGTCGTCCACACTCCACAGACCATGGACGGCTTGTATGCCTGTTTGATTTTGATGTGTAGTTGATTATGTGATGTGATGTGAAATAAAATTTTTATATAGTTAAAATATTTTATAGTTGAAAATAGAATTTTAAATTGTATTTGAAATGAAATAAATATAAACAAATTGGACGATTCGTTTATATACACACATTTGACTGATACTGATTGGGACGATAAATTTTACACATCGCCCAACTGCACAAATAAAATCTGTGTTTGATTGTTTGAAAACCCCACACGGGTATTGGGGTGATATATGACATACACTAATCCCAATAGTTAGATGTATGTTGATCGATTGATTGACAGACTGTTATAAGCGTTAAATATTTATATTTGATGCTTGTACAGTGTAGAACGCACTTTGGATGATGGTTGATGATTTATCGTTGCTGTTATATACATGTGGTAGAAAATCCATATAATTAACATTATATGGTAATTGATTGGGTCTTATTCCAGTTTTGAAATAGAATATTTGAAAAAGAAATATCTGAATAGAAATATTTGAAAAAGAAATATCTGAATAGAAATATTTGAAAAAGAAATATTTGAATAGAAATATTTGAATAGAAATATTTGAAAAAGAAATATTTGAATTAGAATATTTGAAAATAGAAATATATGAAGCCGTGTCGATTAGATTGACGCCATTTTGACGTGAATGATATTCATATCGATTTTATTCATTTTACAATCAATATCGAAAGTGATTTCAAAATATGATATTTTGAAATGAATTGAAATTCGAATTAAATTGAATTGAAATGAAATTCGAATTAAACTGAATAGAATTGAAATTCGAATTAGATTGAAATAGAATTGAAATCGTTTTGAATTGAATTTAAAACGTATTGAAATTGAACTGAAATTGATTTGAATTGAAATGGATTTGAATTGAAATAGAATTAAAATGAATTTAAAACGAATTTATATTGGAAAATTCAATTTTGATTTGAATTTGAGATGGAAGTTGAAATCGTTTTGAAAACGAATTTAAAACGATTTATATAATACATTTTTAAAAGGAAATCGACGAAGTATATATTATATATATAATATAATGGCCTAAATAGAACGCGCCGCGCAACGGCAGTTCGCGAATTTTGACCACTGACTTCGAATGGATATCGCGGGAGATCCGACCATCGGATTCTCCTAAAACCAGAACCGTTGGGTTCGTATCGAAAAGAGCTTTCTAACAAATATTGGAAATTAGAAATCTAATGTTTGGATTTGGAATTATGTCCAAATCAAATTTGGAAAAGGTCGATGTAAGTGCAGTTCGATGGACGTTGATGGAAATCGACTGTACGGGCCTTGATAAAATTATTAAAAATAGTAATAATTTGTGTAAAATCATAAGAAATGATTTGCGAAGAATTAGGATGAAAGACTCCATATTTGAAAAGATAAAAATAGATTTTTATCGAAATGAACTAGTTTTGAACTAGAATGATACTTCTATTTATTTGTAAATAAATAAATTGAATTTGAAAAGGGTTTTAAAAGTAACCAGAATTTCCAATAACTGAATTGGAATGGATTTGAATCGAAATTGTCATTGGAATATTTCGATGTTGGATTTCGTGATTATACAGATATCATTATGGAAATTTGAAACATATATTTATATCGTTATTTCCAATACGATATTTGTTGGTCGTAGAATTTGATATTGAATATAAGCCGATATATTTTCTATTCAGAGCCTTGTATTTAATATCAAATGTGATTGGGTTTGTCGTGAATGGTGTTTTCATTAACACTGTTCTTAAGACCAGTTGAGAAGAAGAATAAATCTTTTTATTTAGATTTAATGAAGTGTACCAATTAAACAATATTTAATTGGAATTGAATTGGTATTGATTTTTGGGTTTATCGTGAACAGTGTTTTAAATAACACTTGTTCTTTAACCTGATAATTAATGGAATGTGATTTTGGGTTGTCGTGAACGGTATCTTCAGTAATACTGTTCTTAGACCCAAAGGAATTAAGAAAATCAGAAACTAACTGGAGATTAGTTAAGTTGGATGGTTTCTGGGGTATTGATCTGATGTTGGTTTCGGCCTTCGGGGTTAATACTTAGGGAATTGCTCACTTGCTAATTTTCGGTTAGGGACTGATTGAAATGTGTTGTGATTTCGGGGTTTATCGTGAACAGTGTTTTAAATGACATTGATTCTTTAACCCAGTTAAAGATTAAAACTAAGTGGAGTTTTAATGAATCTTTAATTAGATTGAAAAGATCGAGAATGGAGTATCATCAGTTTTGCTCCAGGCGATAGTTAAATCTTTAATTAGATTTGAACGTGAAATGGTAATTGAATTTACCGATAACACCGTAGTGTTAGATATGAAGTATTACCAGTTTTACTTCATGGGATAAATAGGTTGGGATTGGGAAATAAAATAAATAATTACTTCGGTGTGGTTCGCTAATCCCGACTAGGTTGAAGTGATTTTCAAAGGAAGATTAAAGAATAAATTTAAAAGAGTTTATCTTTGATAAAATTAATGGGAACCTTTCCCTAAGAATGTGAAATTTAGAAACTAATTGTAGGTTAGATAAGCAGAACGGTTTCCTGGGTATTGATCTGATGTTGGTTTCGGCCTTCGGGGTTAATATTTAGGGGATTATTCTCTGGTTAATTTATGGTTAGTGACTGATGAATTGGAATGAGGCGTATGTTGTGTTTGTGTAACACTTATTTATTATATACGCGAGTTATTCGTAAAGACCGGGTTTATCCCATTCTGAATAACTGATTCGATGGTTAGACGATGGTTGAAGACCGGAGGTCTTCACTTCGTTTGGATAATTACTGATGATCTTGATTGGGTCGTACACCCTAGAGGAGAGAATCAGTTAGTGGTCGTCCAGACGTACTTGGAGATCGATGGATATGAGGGGTACTAGGTGCCTCCGGTTTCGTTCTGACCCAGAACGAACTTGTAAATGGACTGTTTGTCTGACTTTGGATTTCAGTCTGCGTGGTTGATTTCTATTAAATATATATCTGTTTGGCGGCGGAGAATTTATTCTCTTGCTTAACGCTCTTCACTGAGACGTACGAGCTCAGAGGTTAAATATTGATGGATATCAAACGCATGGAGTGAATTGTCTGTGTGGCATGCCTAAGTGGCAATTGATCAATGCTTCTGTTGAAAAGCAGAGTCGTGTGGTTGATGATCAAAGCACGGCCTGTGTGGCATAGCTTTGTGTAATGTTGATTCGCGAGCCTCACACCCCGGTTGTGAACCAGAAACGGGAGAGGACCTCAGGGAGGGCATGCGTTTCTTCTAGCTAAAAGTGGCGTCAGTGGTTTTACATGCCTTGACGAGTTTGACTTATGTGGTTGTTGCTGTTGCAAGGCGCCTCGGTTAGATCTGACGATCCGGGTCCGATGGAGTCATTCGTTGGCTCATTTACGCCCCAAAGGGCGGGGAAACGTAGTGTTCAGGCATAATAATCCACATCGGTGGACCGGCCTTGATGATGCAAAGGGTTGATGCGTTCTGATCCTAAGACACGGGCTAGAGCGTCTCGAATCGGTAGAGGACTATCTTTTGCCTCGGTTCACAGATGGAAATCCAATTTCCAAATACGTGACTTTGCGGTTTTATTTGTAGAGCCTAGTATTGGCAACATGATATATGGTACCCATGCTGCCTATGATTGATACTTATGATTTGAAATTGTTTTGACACTATGCACTTATAATAGTATCAAGTGATTTGTTTTTAAATGGTATCAAGCATTTTTTGGCTGTTATAAGGTAAAATCCTATCCTCCGGCTTGTGTTGCATTGTGTGACGGGACCTGGGTCTTATAACAGCTTCATTTTTTTTTACTTAGCATTGCGTTGTTTGTTTTATGCACCGGTATTCTTGGGAGGAAACCTGTTCCGTGTTATATGGCATGGTCCCTTGAGTTACCGAACTTTAAAATAAAGAATAATGACTGTTTTAGTTCTCACACCAGTCCCATGACTGACCTGGAGTTTATTGTTTTAACCTAAACTCTGGGTGCCCTTATTTTCGACACGGGCAGCTAGTAGTTTTGCAGATTTGTATTCACAGGAACCTGATTTACAGCTGGAACGATATCCGGAAAGCTTTGTATCCGTGTATCTTCTTCGGTTGTATCTTGTATTATTTTCCGCTGCTATGTAATGTATTGTAATCTCTGATATTTATCGAATGTATTTTATTCATTTGTACTCTGTATATTCTTGTATCTGATGGAATTGTTGTAATTAACGATGAAATGTTCTTCCATCTGCGTTCTAATTTGTCGTGTTCTCAAACGATCAGGCATTTCGAACGGTTTTGATCGGTTTAGCGATCGATTCAGATCGAGCGAGATTCCTTTTCGTTACATTTGGTATCGGAGCTTTGGTTTACAAAGCTCAGAGAACAAGACACATTAGAACCATACGAAAGAGTTCATCAGAAATTGGATTAGTAATATCCAATGGGGATGACTCGTTAGAGATAGGATCAGTAGTATCTTAGAACGAGTGTGAAGAGTATATTTTTAAAATGAAAACAAGTTTTGTTTTGAAATTTAAATCGTTTTATACGTATTTGAAAATTTATTTTATATTGAATTGGGACAATCCAATATATGAAAATTTTGCATATATGTCTTGTGAACGTGTATTCAAAGTTTTAATGTACTGGATAGTTATAGAATCACACTCTAGTTGCCCGGGGATAATTCTGGTGGCGGGGCACCATCGCCAGTATTTATTTTCGAGTTTCGAAAGTGGGATTTCTATATATTTCCAGTTGACTGTTGTGAGAACCGAAACTAGATAGGGCTTATTGTTATGATCTGGCATCAAAAATCTGATTTTTGACTATGTAACAAAGTTATGAATTTCAAAAGCTAATCAACTAATTAATTGATGGTTGTGTTGTTGATTATTGGATGATTAATTAAAATTTGTACCATATAGCCAAATTGAATCAAATAGTGAATTGTATTGGAAATTTATCGCATTTGCATACATATACATGTGTATACATTGAACAGGTCATAGCAAGGAGGCTAGAGAAGAGGAATAAAATTGTTTGCCCGACAAATAGGTACATGTTTATTGTATTTCTTGAGTTTTGGGTGATTTTATGAGCCGATTGGCTAGCCGCTTGGCTTTTTCTTTTTGAGATCAGAGGGCCCGTATGGCAATTTCGAGATTTTCCCGGTGCTCCCGGTGCAGGGGAGGTTATGGAGAAATTTTTCGAAAATTTAGGGTGTTAGCCAAATTTTTGAAAAAAAATTGAAATGTTCTTAGAAACTGAAAAGTTGAAGAACTTAAGCCGTAATGAAAATAATGAAAGTTGAGTTGATTAGTAAAACAACTTTCGGCTTCGTTCCTTTTCGAGGACGAAAAGTTTTAAGTGGGGGAGATTGTAATAACCCGGAAATCTGGGCCAATTTAAAATTTTTATTTTGGCAATTTTTGTAACACCCCGCATGTTAAATAACTTGTTATAACATAAATCAGAGCAGAATTAAATTTAATATTCTGAATCAGGGGAAACGGGCTGTGCCATTGCGTTCGCCTCGGAAAAATACGCGAAATAGAGTCCGAGTTTTCATAAATCGGAGTCCGTATGACCAAGTTATGGCCCGTCAAAGTTTCACGAAAAATCAAAAACGAAAACTGCTCATGTTTTGAGGCCCGGGATGAGTTTTGGGCTGTTTTTTTTGGGCCCTAAATGGTTCCTACACTTGACTTCTTCCCCAAGACATGCTTTAAAGGCTAGGATTGGTTCTAGGATATATCCTATGGTCCTAAAACATCTAACTAATCTATATATACACCCTAATACCCCCCTTATCCTTACCAAAAATAGATCTAAGGCCATTATGCCACCACTTAGAAAATTGGAGAGCCTCCACTAAAAATCCTAAGAGGGTTTGCAAGCTAATCTACATCTTCTTCTACTTAATCATTGGGATTTGCTTCATTTAACTTGCTAATCTTGTTTTGGTGAGCTTCTATCCCCTTAATAATCAATTATTGAATTGATTATGATAAGATGTGATAAAGTATGGCTATGTTTGTGGATCCATATATTTATGCAAGCTTGATGTAGTGAATATTATGTGTTTTGCAAGTTATATGCCTTATGTCATGCAAGTTTCATAATATGTAATCATGATATTTTTATGCAAGTTGTTTCATGATGTTTATGATGCAAAACACTAAGTGAATATGGATCCATTATGCAAACATGTTATGCAAGTATGTGAGTACTTATGCAAGTCATGTATATGCTTATATGCATGTTTAACATCTTATGCAAGTATGTGAATGTTTATGCAAGTTATGTATATGTTGAAATGCAAGTTTAACATAATATGCAAGCCTATGCAAGTATATGAATGTTTATGCAAGTTATGTATATGTTGAAATGCATGTTTAACATAATATGCAAGCCTATGCAAGTATGTGAATGTTTATGCAAGTTATGTATATGTTGAAATGCAAGTTTAACATGATATGCAAGCTTATGCAAGTATATGAATGCTTATGCAAGTATGTGAGTGCTCATGCAAGTTAAGTATATGCTAAAATGCAAGTTCTACATGTTATGCAAATCACATGTATGATGATATGTAAGTTCATATGCAACATGTTATGCAAATCACATGTTTGATGATATGTAAGTTCATATGCAACATGTTATGTAAGACACATGTTTGATAATATGCAAGTTTGGGTTGAATATAGTTGGGTTAATACATGCTCATATATGCAAGTTGACATCCTCTTAACCCATGATAAAGTTATATGCTAAACCCATGTTATGTGTGGTAAATCTTCCCTTTATTATGTTATGTCATAATGACGATTTACGTGGGGAACGATGGGGTTAATTAATATGTTAATTAAAAGTATGTTGAAATGGGTATGATTAAGCATACCATAAAAAATTAATTAACATAAGTGGGAATTTACCTATTGAGTTAGGTCTACCCCATGGGAATTTACCTATTGAGTTAGGTCTACCCATGTTATGAATAAATTGATATTAATTAGGGATAATTAATATGGGGGTGATTAATTAGGTGTAATTAATCGACTAAGACACGAGGTTAGGCTCTGTTATGACGTAAGACTGCCCGGACCCTACCGGCTTAACCAGGCGGTCATAACAGCCAGTCTAATGTGAGAGGTCTTAGGCACAAATTAAATACGTGATTAAAGTAAAGACACGAGGTTAGACTCTGTTATGACGTAAGACTGCCCGGACCCTACCGGCTTAACCAGGCGGTCATAACAGCCAGTCTAATGTGGGAGGTCTTTATGGGGAATCACGGTCTTAATTAATTAAGAAACACTTAACCATATTAGCATGTAGTGGGACATGAGGGGTTAAGTGGGTGCCTTGGGTGGCATGAGGAATCTAGTGGGTTGCCTTGGGTGGCAATAGAAAATACGATTAGAATACTTAACCAAGTGAAACATGTAATTAAACATGATTAAAGGGTTAAGTGGGGAACACTAGATTAATAACAAGCTCTGGTGGGTAGCTTGTGGAGGGCCCATTACAACCAGTATCCCATATGTATCTTTGTAGCTCGGCCCAAGCCGAGGACGGGACACGCATACTGGGCTTGTCTACAAGTGGCCAAAACGGGGTTAGCGGTGGCAACGCAGGCCCATCGGGTTTCATATGCGTGTGTGGGCCCGGGACTGGGAGGTAAGACGTTGTTGCATCGTGTAGGTATAACCCGTGCACCGGTGTTGCTTTTGGGTTGCCACTTTGGGGAATGATACACCCCACTGTGGGCCCAGCACGGATACCTACGTTAGGGAGCCGATCGCTTAGGGTAGTGGGGTACACCTAGTAGAGATAGGGGCAGACGGCACCTATGTAGTCAACTAGGGTACAGGAAACTACTGGTTATATCTATCTTTGATATCCTTGGGTGGGATCAACCTTTGAGTAGGAGTGACTGGTGTGGTGCAGTTAGTAATTATCCTTGGGTGGGTAGATGCGTCTTTACGGTTATCTTAGTTCGTCCTGTGTTCGTGGGCAACTTAGTGTAGTCATTATCCCCAAAGATACCATACCGAGTTCATATCATACCCTAATTACTTTAATAATTGTATTATTAAGGAGATAGGGTTCACTCAGGCTTATGTCTGACCCCCGTTGTTTTTATCTTTTTCCTTCAGGTCCTCAGGTTGGGCCTAGTGCTAGTGGGCTTTGATCAGTTTGCTTTATCTATCTCTTGGAGCTTGGACCGTAGATGTAGAGCTCAGCTTATCTTATCTTTTCTGTTATGGCTATTTGTTTTAAGTAGTGGGATTATGTACTTATTTTATTCAGGATGGATATTTTGTACTTGACTCTTGTTATGGTTTTATGATGTAACCAAACATGTTTTACTTTCCGCTGCTATGAGATGATGTTTTAAATTTTCAAGTATTACATTATATCTGTCTTGTTGTAATTTTACTGTTCTATACTCACTAAAAATACTCCACCGATGCTATGGCATTCCCTTAGTGAGTGACTATAGCGGGTGTGGGGTGTTACACGTGGTATCAGAGCTTAAGGTTACCAGAACAGATAAAATTTTTAAGAAAAACTATTTTCTAAGAATATTTTAGAAGAAAGTATTTTCAAAAACATGTCTTTTAAGAGTAAAGATTTTGAAAGAAAAGCATAATCCCAGATAGCCATATCTCTATCTTTCGAATTCTCCGTTTGAATCTTTCCTTTTTTCGTTTCAGCATGGCTGAAGATCTTAACTTTCCGGAGGGTGTAGCAATACCAGCATGGTATAGGAGATTGATGGAGGCTAGGGCCGCCGCTGCAGGGCCAGCTAATGTTCCTCCACCACCAGTTATACCCGATCTTCCTCCTCATCCTCCTCGTGTGGTTACTTTTGCTAAGACTTGTAAGGAATTCAAGACTATGGGAGGGAAACCTTTTCTAGGATCAGAGACTTTTGTGGAAGCTAGGGATTGGCTTAAGGAGGTGGAAGAGTTGATAGACATCTTTGAGATGGAAGAAGCAAAGAAAGTTAAGTTAGCTGCTTGGTTAATGAAGGGAGAGGCCTCGTTCTGGTGGGAGGTCACTAATGGAGAGCGCCTTGTTGATTCTTGGGCGGATTTCAGACAGAGGTTTGTGGCAAAGTTTCTCTCAAGGGCAGAAGAAAATCTGTATATGGAAAGGTTCTTGAACTTGAAGCAAGGGAACTTATCAGTGAAGGAGTATGTCAACAAGTTCAATCAGTTGGCAAGGTTTGGCATAGATATGGTGAATACCCCGGAGAAGAAAGCTTTGAGGTTCGTTAGGGGCTTGAACGAACCGATGCATGGATTGGCTATGACTCACATTCCTATGGGGGCTACCTTTGAGAAGCTAGTTGACATGGCACTTATGTATGAGGAAGAGAAGGGTCCCAATACTAGTAAAGCACCCGAGAAGAAAGGAGATCAGAAGAGACCTCAACAGCAACAGCAAAACAAGAATGGGAAAGGCAATGGTGGCAAGGGGAAGAAGAAGAAGTGCTTCAATTGTGGGACACCAGGCCACCTAAGCAAGGATTGTCGCAAGAAGAAGAAGACTGGCTGCTTCCACTGTGGCGAAGCAGGGCATCTGGTGAAGGACTGTCCTAAGAAGGGGCAGAGGACGGGATCTACCTCAGGAGGACAGGTGCAAGCTCTTATGGCACCGGGTCAGGCAAGGGGGCAAGTTCAGGCTCTCGCGGTTCCACCACTTCAGGAAAGAGGTAGAACTATTTCTGTTGAAAGTCTAGTTTATCTGTTAGATCATCCTGTCCGTACTTTGTTTGACTCTGGCGCATCTCATTCGTTTATCTCATCATCTTTAGTTGAGTCACTGCACTTAGACACCAGTCTAGTAGATGATCCCTTGGTTGTTTCAAACCCAATTGGAGGCTCCACTTATTTGTCCATGATGTGTTTGGGTTTGAAGATTTCTATACTTAGCGTTGAGTTTAGATGTGATGCTTTTGTTTTGGGCTTCACGGGCTATGGGTTGATTTTGGGCATGGACTGGTTATCCAGTAATGGTGCCGTTCTTGATTGTGAAAGGAGAGTTGTTAGGCTGATGACCCGCTTGGGTAACACTCTCGAGATCTCTTGTAATCCCATGGAGTCTGTTATGCTAAGTTATCTTGAATCGCTCGATGCTTCGGTCGAGAGTCTGCAATCTGTCAGAGTGGTCCGGGAATATCCGGATGTGTTTGAGGAGGTGAAGGGCTTACCTCCGAAGCGGGAGATTGACTTCCGAATCTATCTTGTGGACAATGCTAAACCAGTATCTTTGCCAGTGCGCCACATGGCTCCTCGTGAAAGGAGGGAACTCAATAAGCAAGTAGGGGAGTTGCTTGAGAAGGGGTTCATAAGACGAAGTATATCGGAGTGGGGTGCTCCGGTGGTTTTTGCTACAAAGGCAGATGGGTCCCTCAGACTTTGTGTTGACTATAGAGAACTCAACAAGCTCACAAAGAAGAATAAACACCCATTGCCGAGGATTGATGATCTCTTCGATCAGTTAGTTGGCGCTTCAGTGTTTTCGCAGTTGGACTTAGCCACGGGGTTTCATCAGTTGAGAGTGGCTGAGGATAGTGTAGAGAAGACTGCCTTCAGGACTCCGGATGGTTTTTATGAGTGGCTTGTGATGCCATTTGGTTTGACGAACGCCCCTGCATATTTCGTTGATCTGATGAGTAGGGTGTTCAGGGAGTATCTTAACAAGTTCGTGGTGGTCTTTGTGGATGACATCTTGGTCTTCTCCAAGAGTGAGGAAGAGCATGCCCTACATCTTAGGGAAGTGTTGGAGAATCTTCGAGCGCATAGCCTGAAGGCTATGTTTTCTAAATGTCACTTTTGGAGGAAGGAAGTGCGATTCTTAGGGCACGTGGTCTCTAAGGAAGGGATAGCTGTGGATCCTGCAAAGGTAGTATCTATCCAAGATTGGAAGGCTCCGAAGAATGCTACCGAGGTGAGGAGTTTCTTGGGGTTGGCTGGCTACTATAGGAAGTTTATCAAGGACTTCGCGAAGATATCAGCCCCATTAACTCGCTTGACAAAGAAGAATCAGGTTTTCACATGGGATGTGGATTGTGAGGATGCATTCCGACGGTTAAAGAGAGCTTTAACCACTGCTCCAGTTTTAGTGCTGCCAGATGGGAGTAAGCCGTTCGTTGTTTATACTGATGCTTGTGGGACAGGACTAGGCGCAGTCTTGATGCAAGAGGGAAGGGTAATAGCCTATGGTGGGAGGCAGTTGAGGGCGCATGAGAAAAATTACCCTGTCCATGACCTAGAGTTGGCCGCTATCGTTTTTGCGCTCAAGATCTGGCGCCATTATCTTCTTGGTGAGAGATTTGAGTTGTTCACCGATCACAAATCTTTGAAGTACTTGTTTTCTCAGAAGGATTTGAACTTGAGACAGCAAAGGTGGATGGAGTTCTTAGCATCCTATGATTTCGAGATAGCATATACCCCTGGCAAGGGTAACGTGGTGGCAGATGCCTTAAGCAGAAAAAGGTTGTCCTTGAGTCCGTTGTTTGTGGAACGGAGAAGCTTGGAGTTTATCTCGATGTTTGACTTCAGACCTTCTGTTGACTTGGTACCCGGTTTGCTAGCATCCTTAGAGGTTAGACCTACTCTTTTGGGACGAGTTGGCGAGGCACAGCGAGACGACCCACAGTTGGTTGAGTTGGTAAAGAAGCTCATAAGGGGGGAGTCGTCCAGCCATTTGAATAGGTACACCCTAGATGATAGGGGGTGGTTGCGTAGAGACGGTAGACTTTGTGTACCGCAAGATGAAGACTTGAGGAAGGCTATACTTGATGATGCACATCGTTCGAGGATGACCATACATCCCGGTGGGGATAAGATGTACCAAGACATAAGGCGAGTTTTCTTTTGGGCCGGTATGAAGAAAGATATGGCCGAGTATGTTGCTAGATGCTTGGTGTGCCAACAAGTAAAAGCAGAGCAAAAGAAGCCAGGTGGGTTGCTTCATCCTTTGGAAGTTCCGATATGGAAGTGGGATAGTGTCTCGATGGACTTCGTTGATGGTTTACCGAGATCGAGGAAGGGCAATACAGGAATTTGGGTCGTGGTTGATAGACTTACTAAGAGCGCCCATTTCATACCCGTAAAGAGTAAGACGACTGCTCCATGGCTTGCTTCAGTCTATGTTCGAGAGATAGTTTGATTGCATGGGGTACCTTCCAGCATAGTGAGTGATCGAGATCCTATCTTCACTAGTGAGTTTTGGAAGAGTTTACAGGAGGCGGTGGGGACTCAGTTGTGTTTGAGCACCGCATATCATCCTCAGACAGACGGCCAGACCGAGAGGGTGAACCGTGTTTTGGAAGACCTTTTGAGGCTTTGTATCTTGGATTTTGGAGGTACATGGGAAGAGCATCTTCCTTTGGTGGAGTTTGCATATAACAACAGCTTCCAGTCTAGTATTGGCATGGCACCTTTTGAAGCTCTTTATGGAAGGCCTTGTCGATCACCTACATGTTGGTGGGAATCTACGGATAAGATCTTGCTAGGGCCCGATATGGTTAGAGAGACTTCAGAGAAGGTTGATTTGATTCGAAGAAGGATGAAAGCAGCGCAAGACAGACAGAAATCTTATGCAGATAAGAGGAGGACTGATCTTGAGTTTGAAGTTGGGGACATGGTTTTTGTCAAAGTGTCTCCATTACGGAATGTTGTTCGCTTTGGATCCGCTGGGAAGTTAGCACCGAGGTTTGTAGGACCGTTTCCTGTCAAGGAAAGAATTGGACGGATGGCATATAGGGTGGAGTTGCCAGACAGACTTAGTGGTATACATGATGTTTTCCATGTGTCACATTTGAGGAAGTGCCTACATGAGACCGCAGAGGTGGTAGAGCCGAGCTTGCTTAGAGAAGTGGAAGTAGAGCGTGATGCGACGATTCGACGAGCTCCTACTCGCATCCTTGGGTCAGAGATTAAGAAGTTGAGAAACAGAGAGGTTCAGCTAGTCAAAGTGCAATGGGGAGATGACGAGAGCAATGCTACTTGGGAGACGGAAGCGAAGATGCGTTCTTTGTACCCTTTTCTTTTCGAGAGTATGTTCTTTAACTTCTCCTTTATTGCCTATCTTGTACTTATCTTGTCCTTAGTATGTCCTCTCGTTAGCACCTTTGACCTTTTAGATAGGGTAAACCTATGGTTGAAACATGTGTTTGAGACATGTTATGATTGATGGATGCAAGTGGATGCAAGTGTTTGCTAGTGGTTGCTCGTGGATGCATATACACACACTTTAGGCACTAGATCGGCTCAATCACTTCATATTGCATATTGCATATAAATGTGTGTAGGTAGCTATATTAATGGATGTATGATGGTTGTGCTATCATATGGATGATGCATTTATTCGGTGAATGATTGTGCACGCATGTAGAAATAGTATGTGTCGATAGGGTTCTTTCGCATACATATTGGATGCATGGCACTATCATGGTTTGCATTAAGGAGGTCAACTGAATCAGTAGACCGCCTGATTTTGCATTAGATAGGGAACATATACACACACTTTTTGCATATGTTCATACAACATTAGAAACTTTAAGGACAATGGATGCCAGTGTTTGATGGTTGAGTAGATGGTTGTTTGGTTGGTAGGATACGTTCTTCTTGACTTAGAGATTTCGGGGACGAAATCCTTTAAGTAGGGGAGAATGTAACACCCCGTATGTTAAATAACTTGTTATAACATAAATCAGAGCAGAATTAAATTTAATATTCTGAATCAGGGGAAACGGGCTGTTCCATTGCGTTCATCTCGGAAAAATACGCGAAATAGAGTCCGAGTTTTCGTAAATCGGAGTCCGTATGACCAAGTTATGGCCCGTCAAAGTTTCACGAAAAATCAAAAACAAAAACTGCTCATGTTTTGAGGCCCGGGATGAGTTTTGGGCTGTTTTTTTTGGGCCCTAAATGGTTCCTACACTTGACTTCTTCCCCAAGACATGCTTTAAAGGCTAGGATTGGTTCTAGGATATATCCTATGGTCCTAAAACATCTAACTAATCTATATATACACCCTAATACCCCCCTTATCCTTACCAAAAATAGATCTAAGGCCATTATGCCACCACTTAGAAAATTGGAGAGCCTCCACTAAAAATCCTAAGAGGGTTTGCAAGCTAATCTACATCTTCTTCTACTTAATCATTGGGATTTGCTTCATTTAACTTGCTAATCTTGTTTTGGTGAGTTTCTATCCCCTTAATAATCAATTATTGAATTGATTATGATAAGATGTGATAAAGTATGGCTATGTTTGTGGATCCATATATTTATGCAAGCTTGATGTAGTGAATATTATGTGTTTTGCAAGTTATATGCCTTATGTCATGCAAGTTTCATAATATGTAATCATGATATTTTTATGCAAGTTGTTTCATGATGTTTATGATGCAAAACACTAAGTGAATATGGATCCATTATGCAAACATGTTATGCAAGTATGTGAGTACTTATGCAAGTCATGTATATGCTTATATGCATGTTTAACATCTTATGCAAGTATGTGAATGTTTATGCAAGTTATGTATATGTTGAAATGCAAGTTTAACATAATATGCAAGCCTATGCAAGTATGTGAATGTTTATGCAAGTTATGTATATGTTGAAATGCAAGTTTAACATAATATGCAAGTCTATGCAAGTATGTGAATGTTTATGCAAGTTATGTATATGTTGAAATGCAAGTTTAACATGATATGCAAGCTTATGCAAGTATATGAATGCTTATGCAAGTATGTGAGTGCTCATGCAAGTTAAGTATATGCTAAAATGCAAGTTCTACATGTTATGCAAATCACATGTATGATGATATGTAAGTTCATATGCAACATGTTATGCAAATCACATGTTTGATGATATGTAAGTTCATATGCAACATGTTATGTAAGACACATGTTTGATAATATGCAAGTTTGGGTTGAATATAGTTGGGTTAATACATGCTCATATATGCAAGTTGACATCCTCTTAACCCATGATAAAGTTATATGCTAAACCCATGTTATGTGTGGTAAATCTTCCCTTTATTATGTTATGTCATAATGACGATTTACGTGGGGAACGATGGGGTTAATTAATATGTTAATTAAAAGTATGTTGAAATGGGTATGATTAAGCATACCATAAAAAATTAATTAACATAAGTGGGAATTTACCTATTGAGTTAGGTCTACCCCATGGGAATTTACCTATTGAGTTAGGTCTACCCATGTTATGAATAAATTGATATTAATTAGGGATAATTAATATGGGGGTGATTAATTAGGTGTAATTAATCGACTAAGACACGAGGTTAGGCTCTGTTATGACGTAAGACTGCCCGGACCCTACCGGCTTAACCAGGCGGTCATAACAGCCAGTCTAATGTGAGAGGTCTTAGGCACAAATTAAATACGTGATTAAAGTAAAGACACGAGGTTAGACTCTGTTATGACGTAAGACTGCCCGGACCCTACCGGCTTAACCAGGCGGTCATAACAGCCAGTCTAATGTGGGAGGTCTTTATGGGGAATCACGGTCTTAATTAATTAAGAAACACTTAACCATATTAGCATGTAGTGGGACATGAGGGGTTAAGTGGGTGCCTTGGGTGGCATGAGGAATCTAGTGGGTTGCCTTGGGTGGCAATAGAAAATACGATTAGAATACTTAACCAAGTGAAACATGTAATTAAACATGATTAAAGGGTTAAGTGGGGAACACTAGATTAATAACAAGCTCTGGTGGGTAGCTTGTGGAGGGCCCATTACAACCAGTATCCCATATGTATCTTTGTAGCTCGGCCCAAGCCGAGGACGGGACACGCATACTGGGCTTGTCTACAAGTGGCCAAAACGGGGTTAGCGGTGGCAACGCAGGCCCATCGGGTTTCATATGCGTGTGTGGGCCCGGGAATGGGAGGTAAGACGTTGTTGCATCGTGTAGGTATAACCCACGCACCGGTGTTGCTTTTGGGTTGCCACTTTGGGGAATGATACACCCCACTGTGGGCCCAGCACGGATACCTACGTTAGGGAGCCGATCGCTTAGGGTAGTGGGGTACACCTAGTAGAGATAGGGGCAGACGGCACCTATGTAGTCAACTAGGGTACAGGAAACTACTAGTTATATCTATCTTTGATATCCTTGGGTGGGATCAACCTTTGAGTAGGAGTGACTGGTGTGGTGCAGTTAGTAATTATCCTTGGGTGGGTAGATGCGTCTTTACGGTTATCTTAGTTCGTCCTGTGTTCGTGGGCAACTTAGTGTAGTCATTATCCCCAAAGATACCATACCGAGTTCATATCATACCCTAATTACTTTAATAATTGTATTATTAAGGAGATAGGGTTCACTCAGGCTTATGTCTGACCCCCGTTGTTTTTATCTTTTTCCTTCAGGTCCTCAGGTTGGGCCTAGTGCTAGTGGGCTTTGATCAGTTTGCTTTATCTATCTCTTGGAGCTTGGACCGTAGATGTAGAGCTCAGCTTATTTTATCTTTTCTGTTATGGCTATTTGTTTTAAGTAGTGGGATTATGTACTTATTTTATTCAGGATGGATATTTTGTACTTGACTCTTGTTATGGTTTTATGATGTAACCAAACATGTTTTACTTTCCGCTGCTATGAGATGATGTTTTAAATTTTCAAGTATTACATTATATCTGTCTTGTTGTAATTTTACTGTTCTATACTCACTAAAAATACTCCACCGATGCTATGGCATTCCCTTAGTGAGTGACTATAGCGGGTGTGGGGTGTTACAATTTTAGTGAATTTTGATTATTTAAAATGAATTATTTTAAATAATATCGACGAGAAATTTATTTTGAATAGAATTCGAACGTATATATTATATAGATCGTCATTAGAATATAAATATTTATATTCAATTATAAAAGGAATTGAAAATGGCGCGGTAGTTCGATGATTCGATTTCAAATTTCAAATGAATGTACCGGGTGCAAGATAAACCGGATTTTTGTGAAACCAAAAATATTAGAATCTATTTGAGAATATCTTTCCAACGAATCCGAAAAATCGAAATTTCATAGCGGGGATAAAAAGTTATGTTCAGTTGAAATTTCAGAATAGTCGTTATGGAATTTTAGCCATTGAAAATAGCCATTTTGCAAATGACCTCGGGTTTCGACGAAACCACTTTTGTTGGATCCACGATGTCAAATTATTGCTAGGTTTCAAATTTCATAATTTTTCAAATCAATATGTGAGCGTGGCAAAGGAAAACGCGTTTGACCGGTTTTAGTTGATTTTAATCGACTGGAAAATGGTCATTTTTCAAACAGTCTCAGAATTCGACGAAACTAGTCTTGTTAGGACCGTAACATCAATACGAAGCTAGAAATAATTTTTCGGGAATTTATAGAGTTATTGTGTGTCCCCGGTAATTTGAAATGTACGTTCAAATTGAATATATACTGATTTATATTTTAAATTGAATGAAAACCTATCGAAAAGACCGAATTGGCCTACGTTGCATATCCCATTGTGTTCAAAATGGGGGTAATACATTAGGGACGACTGTCGTTGGGTCTTGTTCAGGGTTCGAAAAAAAGTCAACATTTTGGAGAAATAAATAATAAAATAAATAAATTCATTTACAAATACCCCCCAGTTACTTTTCCCTTTTCAGTAAACGAGCCCCCCTTTTCTTCTCAAAAGAAAACCGCCGATCTCGATCTCCCACCCCCCCCCCCCCCCCCCCCCCCACCCCCGGTCCAGTCCTCCGCCGTTGTTGGCCGCCCCCACCACCGCCACATCTCCCCAGACCCGCGCCCCACCTACTCTTCTCCTTCCTCCCTCCTTGTCATCTCCGCTCGAACCCTTCCCACCCCATATGTAACACCCCACTCCCGCTATGATCACTCACTAAGGGAATGCCATAGCATCGGTGGAGTATTTTAGTGAATATAGAACAGAAAAATTACAACAAGACAGATATAAATAGTACTTGAAATTTTAAAACATCATCTCATAACAGCGGAAGTAAAACATGTCTGGTTACATCATAAAACCACAATAAAGGTCAAGTACAATATCCATCAAAATAAAGAAGTACATAATCCCGCTCTCATACAATAGCCAAACAAAAGAAAAGATAACTGGATAACTGGAGCTTTACATCTATCCAAGCTCCTAAAGACTGGAACAGCAATCCGATCAAGCTCCACTACTGCTAGGATCCACCGTAGGACCTGAGGGTTGGGAAAAAGATAAAAACAACAGGGTCAGACATAAGTCTGAGCGAGTCCTATAACTTTAACAATACAATCGTTAAAGTAACCAGAGAAGACATAAACTGATATACGGTAACATATAGGGATGAATGGCTACCCTAAGCAGTCAACTAAACGAAGATAAAGGATAAAGACGCATCTACCCTCCCTAAGGTAAATTACTAAACTGCACCACACCAGTCGTTCCTAACTTAAAGGTTGATCCCACCCAAGGACTTATAAAATTTACTAATTAGTACCTGCGTACCCCTAGGTGACCAAGTAGGCGCCACGGGGCCCTACAATCCACTAGGTGTACACACTACTTCCCATTCGATCGGCTCCCTAACGTAGATACCCGTGCTGGCCCCACCGTGGGATGTATCATTCCCCAATGTGGCAACCTGATGGAACTAAAGGTGCACGGCTTATATCTACTCGATGCAACAACGGCTTACCTACCAGCCCGGGCCCACTCACGCATATGAAGCCCGTTGGACTTGCGTTGCCACCGCTAACCCGTTTGCCTCTTACAGTCAAGCCCAGTATGCGTGTCCCGTCCTCGACATGGGTCGAGCCCACAAAGATACGTATGGGTTACTGGTTGAAATGGGCCTCCACAAGCTACCCACCTAAGCTTGTCCCTTTTTCTAGTATATCCCACTTAACCCTTTAATCATGTTTTAATTACATGTTCCATTTTGGTTAAGTATTCTAATCGTATTTTCTATTGCCACCCAAGGCAACCACTAGATTTTCTCATGCCACCCGAGGCACCCACTTAACCCCTCATGTCCCTCTACATGCTAATGTGGTTAAGTGTTTCTTAATTAATTAATTAAGAACGTAACCTTTGTAAAGACCTCTCACATTAGACTGTCTTTTATGACCGCTGGTTAAGCCGGTTGGGTCCGGGCAGCCTTATGTCATAACAGAGTCTAACCTCGTGTCTTTACATTAATTACGTATTTAGTTTGTGCCTAAGACCTCTCACATTGGGCTAACATTTGTAGCAACTGGTTAAGCCGGTTGGGTCCGGGCAGTTTTACGCTACAACTGAGTCCAACCTCGTGTCTTAGTCAATTAATTACACCTAATTAATCACCCTCATAATTTTATATTAATTATCCCTAATTAATCAAGTTTTCTTAACATGGGTAGACCTAACTTAATAGGTAAATTCCCATGGGGTAGACCTAACTCAATAGGTAAATTCCCAACACATAGTATGGGTACACCTAACCAAATAGGCAAATTCCCATACTATGTTTATTTATTTTGTGTTATGCATAATTATATTAATTTCACACAATCTTATTAACTTATGCATTTAATTACCCCATCGTTCCCACGTAATTTCGTTCATGATATAACACATATAAAAGGTGTCAACTTGCATATGAATGAACATGTTTCAAAGGTGCCATCTTGCATATTAACAAACACATAACTTGCATATGAACTTGCATAACATGTCACATAACTTGCATATAATATGTCACATAACTTACATATTCATTTTGCATAACAAACTTGCATATTAGCTTATAGACTTGCATAATGTGTCATCATGAACTTGCATATTAATAAACATGTAACTTGCATATTTACATACATGTAACTCGCATATTAACAAACATGTAACTTGCATATAAAGAAACATGTAACTTGCATATTTACATACATGTAACTTGCATATTAACAAACATGTAACTTGCATATTAACAAACATGTAACTTGCATATTTACATACATGTAACTTGCATATTAACAAACATGTAACTTGCATATTTACATACATGTAACTTGCATAGCATATTACCATGAACTTGCATAACATGCATATGATTACATAGCCCACAACTTGCATATTTAGCATCATGCAAACATAACATACATCATATTAAACTTGCATAAGCTTACATACTCAACATGCATAAACATAAGATTAATGCTAACATCATATCATATGATTCAAAGCTCATTAACCCACATACAAAACCATAAATCTCATCACATCTCATCTAATTAGTTTACCAAAAGATCATCAAAGTGATAGAAACTCACAACTAGCAACTTTGAACACCAAATGAAGAAGATTAAGATGCTAAGAAGGGATTAGAAGTTGATTAGAGAGTGATTAGTATGCAACCCTCTTCATAAAATTAGTGGAGGCCATGAGAGCTAGCATTTTGCCATAGTTTAGTCACTAGGTTTAATTATGAATGAATTAGGGTAGGTTAGGGTCTTATTTATAGATTAGGCAAGTGTTTTAGGCCATAGGATTAACCCTAGATTCAATCCAAGCCATCAAAGCATGTCTTGGGGAAGAAGTCAAGTGTAGGAACCATCTAGGGCCTTTAGATTAAAGATGGACCATGAGAACCATTCAAATGCAAAATCTGCACTTGAGCGAATCGGCCCACGGGTTGACAGCCAAACACCCTGGATTAACCCCTAGTCGACCCAGCGGGCTCGGGTCGACTTCAAAAATCGGCCGGTTCGGTTATTCCCCTCTCCCAATTCGCTGTTTTGAGCATTTTTGCATATTTATTTATTAAATTTTCAATTATATATATATATATATATCAATATATATATATATATATATATCTACACAACCCATTTCACTTAATTAAGTATACTTTAATTTGGGAATTTTCGTGAAACTTCGCGAGGCCATATCTTGGTCATACGGACTCCGATTTTCGAAAACTCGGACTCTATTTCGCGTATTTTTCCGAGACGAACGCAATGGCATAGCCCGTTTCCCTTGATTCCCATTTTAGAATTAAATTCTGCCTCGATTTATGTTATTACAGGTTATTGAAAATACGGGTTGTTACATTCTCCCCTCCTTAAAGGATTTCGTCCCCGAAATCTTCAAGTTAGGAAGAACGTATCCTACCATCCAATCATCCATCTACTCAAAGCATCATCCACGAGCAATCATTGTCCTTACAAGATTCTAAATGCTGGATGGATATATGCAAAAGTGTGTGTATATGTACTTACCTAATGCGAAAATCAGGCGGTTACTGATACAGTAAACCTCCTTAATGCAAACCATGATAGTGCCATGCATCCAATATGTATGCGAAACCCTATTGACACATACAAATTTCTACATGCGTGCACAACCATACACAAAAATGCATCATCCATATGATAACACAGCCATGATACATCCATCAATCTAACTACCACATCCATTTATGCAATATGCAACATGAAGTGACTGAGCCGATCTAGTGCCTAATGTGTGTGTATATGCATCCACGAGCAACCACTAGCAAACAATTGCATCCATATGCATCCATCAACCATAACATGTTTCAAACACATGTTTCAACCATAGGTTTTACCCTATCTAAAGGTCATAGGTATTAGCGAGAGGATATACTAAAGATAAGATAAGTACTAGACAAGCAATAAAGGAGAAGTTAAAAGACATACTCTCAAAAAGAAATGGATACAAAGAACGCATCTTTGCTTCCGTCTCCCAAGTAGCATTGCTTTCGTCATCTCCCCATTGCACTTTAACTAGCTGAACTTCTCTGTTCCTCAACTTCCTAGTTTCTGACCCAAGGATGCGAGTAGGAGCTCGTCGAATCGTCGCATCACGCTCTACCTCTACATCTCTAAGCAAGCTCGGCTCTACCACCTCCGCGGTCTCATGTAAGCACTTCCTCAAATGTGATACATGGAATACATCATGAACACCACTAAGTCTGTCGGGCAACTCCACCCTATATGCCATCCGTCCAATCCTTTCCTTAATAGGAAACGGCCCAACAAATCTCGGTGCTAACTTCCCTACGGACCCAAAGCGAACAACATTTCTCAATGGAGATACTTTGACAAAAACCATGTCCCCAACCTCAAACTCAAGATCCGTCCTTCTCCGATCCGCATAAGATTTCTGTCTATCTTGCGCTGCTTTCATCCTTTTTCGAATTAAATCAATCTTCTCTGAAGTCTCTCTAACCATATCCGGCCCAAGCAAGATCTTATCCGTAGATTCCCACCAACATGTAGGAGATCGACAAGGCCTTCCATAAAGAGCTTCGAAAGGAGCCATACCAATACTGGACTGAAAGCTGTTATTATATGCGAACTCCACCAAAGGAAGATGTTCTTCCCATGTACCTCCAAAATCCAAGATACAAAGCCTCAAAAGATCTTCTAAGATACGGTTCACCCTCTCAGTCTGACCGTCCGTCTGAGGATGATATGCGGTGCTCAAACACAACTGAGTCCCTACCGCCTCTTGCAAACTTCTCCAAAACTCACTAGTGAAAATAGGATCTCGATCACTCACAATGCTGGATGGTACGCCATGCAATCTAACAATCTCTCTAACATAGACTGAAGCAAGCCATGGAGCGGTCCTCTTACTCTTTACGGGTATAAAATGGGCACTCTTGGTAAGTCTGTCTACCACAACCCAAATTCCCGTATTGCCCTTCCTCGATCTCGGTAACCCGTCGATGAAATCCATCGAGACACTATCCCACTTCCACTGTGGAACTTCCAATGGGTGTAGCAACCCACCGGGTTTCCTTTGCTCCACTTTAACTTGTTGGCACACTAAGCATCTAGCCACATACTCGGCCACATCTTTCTTCATACCGGCCCAGAAGAAAACTCTCTTCATGTCTTGGTACATTTTGTCTCCACCGGGATGAATAGTCATTCTTGAACGATGTGCATCATCCAAAATAGCCTTCTTCAAACCCTCATCTTGCGGTACACAAAGTCTACCGTCTCTATGCAACCATCCCTTATCATCTATGGTGTATCTACCCAAATGGCTGGACGACTCCCCTCTTATAAGCTTCTCTACCAACACAACCAACTGTGGGTCGTCTCGCTGAGCCTCGCCAATCCGTCTCAAAAGAGTAGGTCTAACCTCCAAGGATGCCAACAAACCAGGTACAAAATCAACAGAAGGTCTGAAGTCAAACAAAGAAAGAAACTCCAAGCTTCGTCGTTCCACGAACAATGGACTCAAAGATAGCCTTTTTCTACTTAAGGCGTCTGCCACCACGTTACCCTTACCAGGGGTATACGCTATCTCGAAATCATAGGATGCTAAGAACTCCATCCACCTTTGCTGTCTTAGGTTTAAATCCTTCTGAGAGAATAAGTACTTCAATGATTTATGGTCGGTGAACAACTCGAATCTCTCACCAAGAAGATAATGGCGCCAAGACTTAAGTGCGAAAACAATCGCGGCCAACTCTAGATCATGGGTAGGGTAATTCTTCTCATGCACTCTCAATTGTCTCCCTCCATAGGCTATTACCCTTCCCTCCTGCATCAAGACTGCGCCTAATCCTGTTCCACAAGCATCGGTATAAACAACAAACGGCTTACTCCCATCCGGGAGCACTAAAACTGGAGCGGTGGTCAAAGCTCTCTTTAACCGTCGGAAAGCATCATCACAATCTACATCCCACGAGAAAACCAGATTCTTTTTCGTCAAGCGGGTTAATGGGGCTGATATCTTCGCGAAGTCTTTGATGAACTTCCTATAATATCCTGCCAACCCCAAGAAACTTCTTACCTCGGTAGCATTTCTAGGAACTTTCCAATCTTGGATAGATACTATCTTTGCGGGATCCACAGCTATCCCTTCCTTAGAGACCACATGCCCTAAGAATCGCACTTCTCTTCTCCAAAAATGGCATTTAGAGAATTTAGCTTTAAGACTATGCGCTCGAAGAGTCTCCAACACTTCCTTGAGATGTAAGGCATGCTCTTCTTCATTCTTGGAAAAGACCAAGATGTCATCCACAAAAACTACTACAAACTTATTCAGATACTCTCTGAACACTCTACTCATGAGATCAACAAAGTATGCGGGGGCGTTTGTCAACCCAAATGGCATCACTAGCCACTCATAAAAACCATCCGGAGTCCGGAAAGCAGTCTTCTCTATACTGTCCTCCGCCACTCTTAACTGATGAAACCCTGTAGCTAAGTCCATCTGCGAAAATACTGACGCGCCAACCAACTGATCAAAGAGATCATCTATCCTCGGTAATGGGTGTCTATTCTTCTTCGTGAGCTTATTAAGTTCTCTATAATCCACACAAAGTCTGAGGGACCCATCCGCCTTCGTGGCAAACACTACTGGAGCTCCCCACTCCGATATACTTCGCCTTATGAACCCCTTCTCAAGCAACTCCCCTACTTGCTTATGAAGTTCTCTTCTCTCACGAGGAGCCATGTGGCGTACTGGCAAAGACACTGGTTTGGCATTATCCACCAAATAAATTCGGAAATCTATCTCCCGCTTCGGAGGCAAACCCTTTACTTCTTCAAACACATCCGGATATTCCCGGACTACTCTGACAGAACACAAACTCTCGACCGAAGCATCGAGCGATTCAAGATAACTTAGCAAAACAGATTCCATGGGATTGCAAGAGATCTCGAGAGTGTTACCCAAGAGGGTCATGAGCCTGACAACTCTCCTTTCGCAATCAAGAACGGCACCATTACTGGATAACCAGTCCATGCCCAAGATCAACCCATAGCCCGTGAAGCCCAATACAAAAGCATCACATCTAAACTCAACGCTAAGTATAGAAATCTTCAAACCCAAACATATCATAGACAGATATATGGAGCCCCCAATTGGGTTTGAGACAACCAAGGGATCATCAACTAGACTGGTGTCTAAGTGCAGTGACTCAACTAACGATGATGAGATAAAAGAATGCGATGCGCCAGAGTCAAACAAAGTACGAACTGGATGATCAAACAGAAAAACCAGACTTTCAACGGAAATAGTTCTACCTCTCTGCTGAATCGGTGGAACTGAGAGAACCTGAACTTGCCCCCCTGACTGAGGTGGTGCTATAAGAGCTTGCACCTGGCCTCCTGAGGTAGACCCCGTCTTCTGCCCCTTCTTTGGGCAGTTTTTCACAAGATGCCCTGCTTCACCACAATGAAAGCAACCGGTCTTCTTCTTTTTGCGACAATCCTTACTAAGGTGTCCTGGTGTTCCACAATTGAAGCACTTCTTCTTCGTCTTCTTTTTGTCACCATTGCCTTTTCCGCCCTTGCCTTGTTGTTGCTGTTGCGGTTTCTTCTGATCCCCCTTTTTCTCTGGTGCCTTAGAATTCTTATCATCCTCATGCATAAGTGCCATGTAGACAAGCTTCTCAAAAGTGGCCCCCATAGGAATGTGAGTCATAGCTATTCCTTGCAATGGTTCGTTCAAGCCTCTAACGAACCTCAAAGCCTTCTTCTCCGGTGTATTCACCAACTCTATGCCAAACCTTGCTAATTGATTGAATTTGTTGACATATTCTTTCACCGTGAGCTTCCCTTGCTTCAAATTCAAGAACTTCTCCATAAACAGATTCTCTTCCGCCCTTGAGAGAAACTTAGCCCCAAACCTTTGCTTAAAATCTGCCCAAGAGTCAACAGGGCGTTCTCCATTAGTGACCTCCCACCAGAATGAGGCCTCTCCCTTCATTAACCAAGCCGCCAACTTGACTTTCTTTCCCTCTTCCACTTCAAAGATATCTAGCAACTCTTCCACTTCCTTAAGCCAATCTCTAGCCTCTACGAAAGTCTCTGAACCAAGAAAAGGTTTTCCTCCTATAGCCTTGAACTCCTTGCAAACCTTAGCAAAATTATCCACTCTAGGCTGAGGAGGAGGAGCGGTTGTCTCTGGTGTAGTAGCATTGGCCGGACCCGCAGCCGCGGCCCTAGCCTCTTGCAACCTCCTATACCATAGTGGTATAACTAAACCCTCCGGGATGTTAAGATCTTCAGCCATGCTGAAACGAAAGAGGAAAGATTCAAAAAGGAGATTCCGAAAGATAAAGATATGGCTATTGGGGATTATGCTTTTCTTTTTCAAAAACTTTTTCTCTTAGAAGACATGCTTTTAAAAATACTTTCTTCGAAAATACTCTTAGAAAGTAGTTTTTTCTCAAAAATTTTATCTGTTCTGGTAACCTTAAGCTCTGATACCACGTGTAACACCCCACTCCCGCTATGATCACTCACTAAGGGAATGCCATAGCATCGGTGGAGTATTTTAGTGAATATAGAACAGAAAAATTACAACAAGACAGATATAAATAGTACTTGAAATTTTAAAACATCATCTCATAACAGCGGAAGTAAAACATGTCTGGTTACATCATAAAACCACAATAAAGGTCAAGTACAATATCCATCAAAATAAAGAAGTACATAATCCCGCTCTCATACAATAGCCAAACAAAAGAAAAGATAACTGGATAACTGGAGCTTTACATCTATCCAAGCTCCTAAAGACTGGAACAGCAATCCGATCAAGCTCCACTACTGCTAGGATCCACCGTAGGACCTGAGGGTTGGGAAAAAGATAAAAACAACAGGGTCAGACATAAGTCTGAGCGAGTCCTATAACTTTAACAATACAATCGTTAAAGTAACCAGAGAAGACATAAACTGATATACGGTAACATATAGGGATGAATGGCTACCCTAAGCAGTCAACTAAACGAAGATAAAGGATAAAGACGCATCTACCCTCCCTAAGGTAAATTACTAAACTGCACCACACCAGTCGTTCCTAACTTAAAGGTTGATCCCACCCAAGGACTTATAAAATTTACTAATTAGTACCTGCGTACCCCTAGGTGACCAAGTAGGCGCCACGGGGCCCTACAATCCACTAGGTGTACACACTACTTCCCATTCGATCGGCTCCCTAACGTAGATACCCGTGCTGGCCCCACCGTGGGATGTATCATTCCCCAATGTGGCAACCTGATGGAACTAAAGGTGCACGGCTTATATCTACTCGATGCAACAACGGCTTACCTACCAGCCCGGGCCCACTCACGCATATGAAGCCCGTTGGACTTGCGTTGCCACCGCTAACCCGTTTGCCTCTTACAGTCAAGCCCAGTATGCGTGTCCCGTCCTCGACATGGGTCGAGCCCACAAAGATACGTATGGGTTACTGGTTGAAATGGGCCTCCACAAGCTACCCACCTAAGCTTGTCCCTTTTTCTAGTATATCCCACTTAACCCTTTAATCATGTTTTAATTACATGTTCCATTTTGGTTAAGTATTCTAATCGTATTTTCTATTGCCACCCAAGGCAACCACTAGATTTTCTCATGCCACCCGAGGCACCCACTTAACCCCTCATGTCCCTCTACATGCTAATGTGGTTAAGTGTTTCTTAATTAATTAATTAAGAACGTAACCTTTGTAAAGACCTCTCACATTAGACTGTCTTTTATGACCGCTGGTTAAGCCGGTTGGGTCCGGGCAGCCTTATGTCATAACAGAGTCTAACCTCGTGTCTTTACATTAATTACGTATTTAGTTTGTGCCTAAGACCTCTCACATTGGGCTAACATTTGTAGCAACTGGTTAAGCCGGTTGGGTCCGGGCAGTTTTACGCTACAACTGAGTCCAACCTCGTGTCTTAGTCAATTAATTACACCTAATTAATCACCCTCATAATTTTATATTAATTATCCCTAATTAATCAAGTTTTCTTAACATGGGTAGACCTAACTTAATAGGTAAATTCCCATGGGGTAGACCTAACTCAATAGGTAAATTCCCAACACATAGTATGGGTACACCTAACCAAATAGGCAAATTCCCATACTATGTTTATTTATTTTGTGTTATGCATAATTATATTAATTTCACACAATCTTATTAACTTATGCATTTAATTACCCCATCGTTCCCACGTAATTTCGTTCATGATATAACACATATAAAAGGTGTCAACTTGCATATGAATGAACATGTTTCAAAGGTGCCATCTTGCATATTAACAAACACATAACTTGCATATGAACTTGCATAACATGTCACATAACTTGCATATAATATGTCACATAACTTACATATTCATTTTGCATAACAAACTTGCATATTAGCTTATAGACTTGCATAATGTGTCATCATGAACTTGCATATTAATAAACATGTAACTTGCATATTTACATACATGTAACTCGCATATTAACAAACATGTAACTTGCATATAAAGAAACATGTAACTTGCATATTTACATACATGTAACTTGCATATTAACAAACATGTAACTTGCATATTAACAAACATGTAACTTGCATATTTACATACATGTAACTTGCATATTAACAAACATGTAACTTGCATATTTACATACATGTAACTTGCATAGCATATTACCATGAACTTGCATAACATGCATATGATTACATAGCCCACAACTTGCATATTTAGCATCATGCAAACATAACATACATCATATTAAACTTGCATAAGCTTACATACTCAACATGCATAAACATAAGATTAATGCTAACATCATATCATATGATTCAAAGCTCATTAACCCACATACAAAACCATAAATCTCATCACATCTCATCTAATTAGTTTACCAAAAGATCATCAAAGTGATAGAAACTCACAACTAGCAACTTTGAACACCAAATGAAGAAGATTAAGATGCTAAGAAGGGATTAGAAGTTGATTAGAGAGTGATTAGTATGCAACCCTCTTCATAAAATTAGTGGAGGCCATGAGAGCTAGCATTTTGCCATAGTTTAGTCACTAGGTTTAATTATGAATGAATTAGGGTAGGTTAGGGTCTTATTTATAGATTAGGCAAGTGTTTTAGGCCATAGGATTAACCCTAGATTCAATCCAAGCCATCAAAGCATGTCTTGGGGAAGAAGTCAAGTGTAGGAACCATCTAGGGCCTTTAGATTAAAGATGGACCATGAGAACCATTCAAATGCAAAATCTGCACTTGAGCGAATCGGCCCACGGGTTGACAGCCAAACACCCTGGATTAACCCCTAGTCGACCCAGCGGGCTCGGGTCGACTTCAAAAATCGGCCGGTTCGGTTATTCCCCTCTCCCAATTCGCTGTTTTGAGCATTTTTGCATATTTATTTATTAAATTTTCAATTATATATATATATATATATCAATATATATATATATATATATATCTACACAACCCATTTCACTTAATTAAGTATACTTTAATTTGGGAATTTTCGTGAAACTTCGCGAGGCCATATCTTGGTCATACGGACTCCGATTTTCGAAAACTCGGACTCTATTTCGCGTATTTTTCCGAGACGAACGCAATGGCATAGCCCGTTTCCCTTGATTCCCATTTTAGAATTAAATTCTGCCTCGATTTATGTTATTACAGGTTATTGAAAATACGGGTTGTTACACCATACCCCCCCCCCCCCGACGCGAGACCCGACCCGCCACCAAACCGCAAAGCGCCGATCATCTAAAGCATCCTCGCTCTATCAGCGCGATCCTCCACCTCCCCGTCCCCTCTCTCCCCTTCAACGTGAAAAAAATCACCCCTCCTCTCTCCGGTTTCAACAGCGAACCTCTTTTCCCCACTTTGATGTGAGTTTTCTATTTTATTCTCTTCAGATATGTTTTCTTTAGGCTATAACATTATGGTCTTCGATCATATGGTTTTTATATATGTGATTTTAGGATAAAAATATAATTTTCGTTAATATATATGTGTATAGCATTTTTAAAGGTAAAAAGATATGAATTTTTAATGAAAGAAAAAGGTGATTTTTATGTTAGTAATAAAAAGTTAGGATTTTTGAGATGAGAAAAGTTATATTTTTAAATATGAAAGGATTAGATTTTTAGTTACATAAAAAGATGATTTTTAACACTATAAAAATATGATTTTATTTACTTAGCGAAGTGAAAATATAATTTTTATAATATAGAAAAGTTAAAAATATAATTTTTACACTAATGGCAGATTAAAAATATAATTTTTATTGTATGTGGAGTAATAAAAATATAATCTTTATTAGGAGAAGAGAAATATAAAAATATAATTTTTATAATGAAGTAAAGATAAAATTTGATTTTTATATATATAAGGTGAAGATAAAAATTCGATTTTGATATATGTAGAGAATACGGGCAACAAAAGTGGCAAAAGGCGGTAACGACAAGATTTTCTGCATAAGAAGAGTCGCGGTGTAACACCTCGTATGTTGAATACCTTGTTATAATAGAAATCAGGGCAGAATTAAATTTAATAATTTGAATCAGGGGAAACGGGCTGCGTCATTGCGTTCGTCTCGGAAAAATACGCAGAATAGAGTCCGAAATTTTGTAAATCGGGGTCCGTATGGCCCAGTTAAGGCCCAAAGAAGTTTTCAGAAAATTCAAAGTTAAAAATAGATTTAAAATTCAGTTCTAAAACAAGTTTGGAGCCAAAAGCGGAAAGGGTGGGAAAGTTCCCGCCTAGCCCCGTGTCGACAGGCATGTCGACAGGGGTGTCGACAGGCATGTCGACAGGGGTGTCGACAGCCCTGTCGACAGGGGTGTCGACACAAGGTGTCGGCCCTGTTGATCTGGGTGCACCAGATCTGGTTTTTGGTTGAGTCTTGGGCTGGGTTCTAGAGATTTCCGAAATCTAAGGGTCCTAATCTAATCTAGGGTTAATCTAAGGGCCTAAAACACTCACCTAATCTATAATACACCCTAAACCTACCCTAATCCATACTAAAAATAGAATTGAAGGCTACATGCCGCCAAATTAAATCTTAGAAGGAGCCTCCACTAATTTATGAAGAGGGTTGCAAGCTAATCACTCTCTAATCAACCTCTAATCCATTCTAAGCATCTTAATCTTCTTCATTTGGAGTGCAAATTTGCTGGTTGTGAGTTTCTATCACTTTGATGATCAATTGCTAAATTAAGTAGATGAGATATGATGAGATCTATGGTTTTGCATGAGGATTAATGGGTTTTCAAGTCATATGATATGATGTGAATATGCTAATCTATGTTTAATATTAATCCTATGTTTATGCATGTTGAATATGTGAGTTTATGCAAGTTGGATATGTGGGTTTATGCAAGTTAAGTATGTGGGTTTATGCAAGTTAAGTGGTGGGTTTATGAATAATAAGTAATTGATTCTATGCATGCTAAGTATGTGGTTTTATGCATGCTAAGTGTTTGGTATTATGCATAAATCATGACATGCAAGTTTACACTTTTAAATGTGATGCATACATATGCAAGATGACACCTTTATATGCTATGTATATATATATATATATATATATATATATATATGCATGTTTACCCTCCTTTAAGATGCAAGTCATATATGCAAGTCCAACATGTTAAGCAAGTTATGTGTGTGCTTATATGCAAGTTCAACATGTTATGCAAGTTATGTGTATGCTTATATGCAAGTTCAACATGTTATGCAAGTTATGTGTATGCTTATATGCAAGTTCAACATGTTATGCAAGTTATGTGTATGATGTTATGTAAGTTATGGGCATGTTGTTATGCAAGTTCATATGCAAGTTATGTGTATGATGTTATGCAAGTTATGTGCATGATGTTATGCAAGTTATGTGTATGTTGATATGCAAGTTATGTTTATGATATTATGCAAGTTATGTGTATGATGTTATGCAAGTTAACATGTAACATGTTGTGCAAGTTCATACCTTTAAGACACATGCAAGTTCACCTTTGTATAACCTATGAACACTTATGCAAGTTGCCTTTATACATGACATATGTATGTTCATGCAAGTTGGGTTATTTAGTAATGCTAGTTGGGTTAATGTCATGATGTAAGTGGACACCTTTTAACCCATGTTAATGCTAATGTATGCTAAGTGAAACCCATGTTAATTGTGAGAGAATCTTCTCTTGAAAATATGTCGTGTTAGCATAAGTACGTGGGAAACGATGGGGTTAATAAACATGTTAATGAAATGGTGTGAAATGGTTATGATTAAGCATACCATAAAATGAATAAGCATAAGTGGGAATTTACCTATTGAGTTAGGTCTACCCCATGGGAATTTACCTATTGAGTTAGGTCTACCCATGTTATGGAATTGGGAATTTACCTATTGAGTTAGGTCTACCCATATTCTTGTAAATGTGAATATTAATTAGGGATAATTAATAAATATGGGGGTGATTACTTAGGTGTAATTAATCGACTAAGACACGAGGTTGGACTCATTTGTAGTGTAAAACTGCCCGGACCCTACCGGCTTAACCAGTTGCTACAAATGTTAGCCCAATGTGGGAGGTCTTAGGCACAAATTAAATACGTGATTAAAGTAAAGACACGAGGTTAGACTCTGTTATGACGTAAAACTGCCCGGACCCTACCGGCTTAACCAGTTGTCATAAAAGCCAGTCTAATGTGGGAGGTCTTTATGGGAGATCACGGTCTTAATTAATTAAGAAACACTTAACCATATTAACATGTAGTGGGACATGAGGGGTTAAGTGGGTGCCTTGGGTGGCATGAGGAAACTAGTGGGTTGCCTTAGGTGGCAATAGAAAATACGATTAGAATACTTAACCAAAGTGGAACATGTAATTAAAACATGGTTAAAGGGTTAAGTAAGTGCTTTTGGGTGGCATGTGGAAATCTAGTGGGTGCCTTGAGTGGCAATTAAAATATGATTAATGACTTAGCCAAAATGTATAACATGTAAGTGGACATGGTTAAAGGGTTAAGTGGGATTCACTAGAAATAACAAGCTTAGGTGGTAGCTTGTGGGGGCCCATTTCAACCAATATCCCAAACGTATCTTAGTAGGCTCGACTCTAGTCGAGTGACGGGACACGCATATTGGGCTTGACTATAAGAGGCCAAACCGGGTTAGCGGTGGCAACGCAGGACCAACGGGTTTCATATGCGTGTGTGGACCCGGGCTGGTTGGTAAGTCGTTGTTGCATCGTGTAGATATAAAGCCGTGCACCGTTGATATTATCAGGTTGCCACTTTGGGTAATGATACACCCCATCGTGGGACCAGCACGGGTATCTACGTAAGGGAGCCGATCGCTTGGGGAGTAGTGGGTACACCCATGTAGTCAGATAGGGGTACACGAAACTACTAAATTACTAAGTACACTTAGGGGGGATCAACCTTTAAGTAGGAATGACTGGTGTGGTGCAGTGTAGTAATTATCCTTGGGTGGGTGGATGCGTCTTTACGGTTATCTTAGTTTATCCTAAGTCTACCAAGCTGCTTAGTGTAGCCATTCATCCCCAGACGTTACCGTATATCAAGCTTATGTCTTCTCTGGTTACTTTAATGATTGTATTGTTAAAGTTATAGGACTCGCTCAGACTTATGTCTGACCCCGTTGTTTTTATCTTTTTCCCAACCCTCAGGTTATCAGAGTGGGCCCAGTACGAGTGGGCTTTGATCAGGCTGCTTTATTCTCTTCTGGAGCTTGGACCATAGGTGTAGAGCTCAGCTTACCCTTTCTTTTATGGCTATCAGTTCATGAAATGGGATTATGTACTTTTATTTATCAGGATGGATATTTTGTACTTGACTCTTATTATGGTTTTGTGATGTAACCAAACATGTTTTACTTTCCACTGCAATGAAATGAAATGATGTTTTAAAATTTTCAAGTATTACTTATATCTGTCTTGTTGTAATTTTTCTGTTCTATATTCACTTAAAATACTCCACCGATGTTATGGCATTCCCTTAGCGAGTGACCATAGCGGGTGTGGGGTGTTACACGTGGTATCAGAGCAAAGGTTACCGGAACAGATAAAATTTTTGGAAAACTATTTTTCTGAAAACATTTTTGGAAGAAATATTTTCAAAAACATGTCTTTAAAGAGAAAAGTTTTTGAAAGAAAAGCATAATCCCCGATAGCCATATCTTCATCTTTCGAATTCTCCGTTTTGAATCTTCCTTTTTTTCGTCTCAGCATGGCTGAAGATCTTTATCTTCCGGACGGTGTAGCGGTACCAGTATGGTATAGAAGGTTGTTAGAGGCTAGGGCCACCGCTGCAGGTCCAGCAAATGTTCCTCCTCCACCCGTTGCACTCGTTCCTCCTCACACGAATACTTTTGCTATGACTTGTAGGAAGTTTAAGGCTATGGGAGGAAAACCTTTTGTGGGAGCTAGGGATTGGCTTAATGAGACGGAAGAATTGATGGAAATCTTGGAAGTGGAAGAGGGAAATAAAGTCAAGTTAGCCGCTTGGTTAATGGAAGGAGAGGCCTCGTTCTGGTGGGAGGTCACTAATGAAGAACGCCCTGTTGACTCTTCGGTGGATTTCAGGCAAAGGTTTGAGGCAAAGTTTCTCTCAAAAGCGGAAGAAAATATGCACGTGGAAAGGTTCTTGAACTTAAAGCAAGGGAACTTGTCGGTGAAAGAATATGTTAACAAGTTTAATCAGTTAGCGAGATTCAACATGGACTTGGTAAACACACCGGAAGAGAAGGCTCTGAGGTTCGTTAAAGGCTTGAACGAGCCGATGCACGGGTTGGCTATGACACACATCTCTATGGGGGCCACCTTCGAAATGTTAGTAGACATGGAATTCATGTATAAGGAAGAGAGGGGCCCCAATGCTATTATGGCACCCGAGAAGAAGGGAGATCAGAAGAAACCTCAACAACAAAATAAGGGTGCGAAAGGTAAGGGTGGCAAGGGAAAGAAGAGGTGCTTCAATTGTGGGACACTAGGCCACCTAAACAAAGATTGTCGTAAGAAGACTAAGACTGGTTGCTTCCACTGTGGCGAAGCAGGGCATCTGATGAAAGACTGTCCAAAGAAGGAGAAAAGGACGGGGTCTATCTCAGGAGGACAGGTGCAAGCTCTTGTGGCACCAGGTCAGGCTAGGGGGCAAGTACAGGCTCTCGCGATTCGGGAAAGAGGTAGAACTATTTCTATTGAAAGTCTAGTTTTTCTGATCGATCATCATGTCCGTACTTTATTTGATTTTGACGCATTGAATTCGTTTATCTCATCATTGTTAGTTGAGTCACTGCACTTAGACACCAGTTTAGTAGGTGATCCCTTAGCTGTTTCAAACACAATTGGGGCTCCAAGATGTGTTTGGGTTTGAAAGTTGCTATACTTGGCGCTGGGTTTAGATGTGATGCTTTTTGGGCTTCACGGGCTATGGGTTAGTTTTGGGCATGGACTGGTTATCCAGTAATGGTGTCGTTCTTGATTTTGAAGGGAGAGTTGTTAGGCTTATGACCCGCTTGGGTAACACTCTCGAGATCTCTTGTAATCCCATGGAATCTGTTATGCTAAGTATCTAGAATCGCTTGACACGTCGGTCTAGAGTTTGCGATCTGTTAGAGCAGTCCGGGAATACTCGGATGTGTGTGAGGAGGTGAAGGGCTTACCTCCGGAGCGGGAGATTGACTTCCGAATATATCTGTTAGACAATGCCAAACCAGTATCTTGGCCAGTGTGCCACATGGCTCCTCGTGAGGGGAGGGAACTCCATAAGTAAGTAGGCGATTTGCTTGAGAAGGGGTTCATAAGACGAAGTATATCGGAGTGGGGTGCTCCGGTAGTTTTTGCCACGAAGGCGGATGGGTCCCTCAGACTTTGTGTAGGCCAAAGAGAACTAAATAAGCTCACAAAGAAGAATAGACACCCATTGCCGAGAATTGATGATCATTTCGATCAGTTGGTTGGCGCTTCAGTATTTTCTCAATTGGACTTAGCCACGGGGTTTCGTCAGTTGAAGGTGGCTGAGGATAGTATAGAGAAGATTGCCTTTAGGACTCCGGATGGTTTTATGAGTAGCTGGTGATGCCATTTGGTTAGACGAACGCCTCCGCATACTTTGTTGATTTGATGAGAAGGGTGTTCAAGGAGTACCTAAATAAGTTCGTGATGATCTTGGTGGATGACATCTTCGTCTTTTCTAGGAGCGAAATAAGTCTTCGTATGTGCTCAATAGGTTGAGCAAAGCCCGTTATGGGATAAACGGTGATTTTGGAGCGAGACTGGCAAGGACAACCAGAGTTGGACAAGGACTTAATTATTTAGCCGTTTTTACTAGCATCATCTCACGTAGGTCGTCTGAATTCGAAGGAGGTATCCCTTGGGTGTTTGTCTGATATTGGTTTAGGCCTTTGGGGCTTGCATTTGGGGGATATCGAGCTCGACTAGGGCGGTCTGCGTGAGAGATGGATAGTTGTGACGATTTTGCATGGGAGAATATCCTGATTTTCTCTAGAAGTGGAGAAAAGCATGCTCAACATCTTAGGGAAGTGTTGGAGACTCTTTGAGCGCATTGTCTTAAGACAACAAAGGTGGATGGAATTCTTAGCATCCTATGAGTTTGAGATAGCGTATACCCCTGGCAAGGGTAACGTGGTGGCAGACGCCTTAAGCAGAAGAAGGTTGTCTTTGAGTCCATTGTTCGTGGGATGACGAAGCTTGGAGTTTAATTCTATGATTGACTTTAGACCTTCCGTTGACTTTGTACCCGGTTTGCTAGCCTCCTTGGAGGTTAGGCCTACTCTTTTGGGGTGGATTGGCGAGGCACAGCGAGACGACCCACAGTTGGTTGAGTTAGTAGAGAAGCTCATAAGGGGGGAGTCGTCCGGCCATTTGAGTAGGTACACCCTAGATGGTAAGGGGTGGTTGCATAGAGACGGTAGAATTTGTGTACCACAAGACGAGGGTCTGAGGAAGGCTATACTTGATGATGCACATCGGTCGAAGATGACCATTCATCCTGGTAGGGACAAGATGTACCAAGACATGAAGAGAGTTTTCTTCTGGGCCGGTATGAAGAAAGATGTGGCCAAGCATGTCGCTCGATGCTTGGTGTGCCAACAAGTGAAGGCGGAGCAAAAGAAACCTGGTGGGTTGCTTCACCCATTGGAAGTTCCGCAATGGAAGTGGGATAGCATCTCGAAGGATTTTATTGACAGGTTACCCAGATCAAGAAAGGGTAATACGGGAATTTGGGTTGTGGTAGATAGACTTACTAAGAGCGCCCATCGTATACCCGTGAAGAGTAAGAGAACTGCTCCATGGCTAGCTTCAGTTTATATTCGAGAGATTATTAGATTGCATGGTGTACCCTCCCGTATAGTGAGCAATCGAGATCCTATCTTCACTAGAGAGTTTTGGAAGAGTTTGCAAGAGGCGGTAGGGACTCGGTTGTGTTTGAGTACCGCATATCATCCTCAGACGGACGGCCAGACCGAGAGGGTGAATCATATTTTAGAAGACCTTTTGAGGCTATGTATTTTGGATTTTGGAGGTACATGGGAGGAGCACCTTCCATTGGTGGAGTTGCCCGACAGACTTAGTGGTGTACATGATGTATTCCATGGGAGGAAGTGCCTACATGAGACCGCAGAGGTGGTAGAGCCGAGCTTGCTTAGAGAAGTGGAAGTAGAGCGTGATGCGACGATTCGACGAGCTCCTACTTGCATCCTTGGGTCAGAGATTTGGAAGTTGAGAAACAGAGAGGTTCAACTAGTCAAAGTACAATGGGGAGATGAAGAGAGCGACGCTACCTGGGAGACGGAAGCGAAGATGCGTTCGAGGTACCCTTTTCTTTCGGAGGGTATGTCCTTTTGCTTCTCCTTCATCGCATATCTTGTGCTTATCTTATCCTTAGTACGTCCTCTCGTTAGTACCTTTGACCTTCAGATAGGATAGTCCTATGGTTGAAACATGTGTTTGAGACATGTTATGTATGATGGATGCAAGTGGATGCAAGTGTTTGCTAGTGGTTGCTCGTGGATGCATATACACACACTTTAGGCACTAGATCGGCCCAGTCACTTCATATTGCATATTGCATATTGCATATTTATGTGTGTAGGTAGCTATATTAATGGATGTATAATGGTTGCGTTATCATATGGATGATGCATTTTGGTGTATGGTTGTGCACACATGTAGAAATAGTATGTGTCAATAGGGTTCTTTCGCATACATATTGGATGCATGGCACTATCATGGTTTGCATTAGGGAGGTCAACTGAATTGGTGGACCGCCTAATTTTACATTAGATAGGGAACATATACACACAGTTTTTGCATATGTTCATACATCATTAGAATTATTGTTTTAAGGACAATGGATGCCCGTGGTTGATGGATTGAGTAGATGGTTTTTTGGATGGTAGGATATGCATTCTCCTTAACTTAGGGATTTCGGGGACGAAATCCTTTAAGGAGGGGAGAATGTAACACCCCGTATGTTGAATACCTTGTTATAATAGAAATCAGGGCAGAATTAAATTTAATAATTTGAATCAGGAGAAACGGGCTGCGTCATTGCGTTCGTCTCGGAAAAATACGCAGAATAGAGTCCGAAATTTTGTAAATCGGAGTCCGTATGGCCCAGTTAAGGCCCAAAGAAGTTTTCAGAAAATTCAAAGTTAAAAACAGATTTAAAATTCAGTTCTAAAACAAGTTTGGAGCCAAAAGCGGAAAGGGTGGGAAAGTTCCCGCCTAGCCCCGTGTCGACAGGCATGTCGACAGGGGTGTCGACAGGCATGTCGACAGGGGTGTCGACAGCCCTGTCGACAGGGGTGTCGACACAGGGTGTCGGCCCTGTTGATCTGGGTGCACCAGATCTGGTTTTTGGTTGAGTCTTGGGCTGGGTTCTAGAGATTTCTGAAATCTAAGGGTCCTAATCTAATCTAGGGTTAATCTAAGGGCCTAAAACACTCACCTAATCTATAATACACCCTAAACCTACCCTAATCCATACTAAAAATAGAATTGAAGGCTACATGCCGCCAAATTAAATCTTAGAAGGAGCCTCCACTAATTTATGAAGAGGGTTGCAAGCTAATCAACCTCTAATCCATTCTAAGCATCTTAATCTTCTTCATTTGGAGTGCAAATTTGCTAGTTGTGAGTTTCTATCACTTTGATGATCAATTGCTAAATTAAGTAGATGAGATATGATGAGATCTATGGTTTTGCATGAGGATTAATGGGTTTTCAAGTCATATGATATGATGTGAATATGCTAATCTATGTTTAATATTAATCCTATGTTTATGCATGTTGAATATGTGAGTTTATGCAAGTTGGATATGTGGGTTTATGCAAGTTAAGTATGTGGGTTTATGCAAGTTAAGTGGTGGGTTTATGCATAATAATTAATTGATTCTATGCATGCTAAGTATGTGGTTTTATGCATGCTAAGTGTTTGGTATTATGCATAAATCATGACATGCAAGTTTACCCTTTTAAATGTGATGCATACATATGCAAGATGACACCTTTATATGCTATGTATATATATATATATATATATATATATATATATATATATATATATATATATATATATATATATGCATGTTTACCCTCCTTTAAGATGCAAGTCATATATGCAAGTCCAACATGTTAAGCAAGTTATGTGTGTGCTTATATGCAAGTTCAACATGTTATGCAAGTTATGTGTATGCTTATATGCAAGTTCAACATGTTATGCAAGTTATGTGTATGCTTATATGCAAGTTCAACATGTTATGCAAGTTATGTGTATGATGTTATGTAAGTTATGGGCATGTTGTTATGCAAGTTCATATGCAAGTTATGTGTATGATGTTATGCAAGTTATGTGCATGATGTTATGCAAGTTATGTGTATGTTGATATGCAAGTTATGTTTATGATATTATGCAAGTTATGTGTATGATGTTATGCTAGTTAACATGTAACATGTTGTGCAAGTTCATACCTTTAAGACACATGCAAGTTCACCTTTGTATAACCTATGAACACTTATGCAAGTTGCCTTTATACATGACATATGTATGTTCATGCAAGTTGGGTTATTTAGTAATGCTAGTTGGGTTAATGTCATGATGTAAGTGGACACCTTTTAACCCATGTTAATGCTAATGTATGCTAAGTGAAACCCATGTTAATTGTGAGAGAATCTTCTCTTGAAAATATGTCGTGTTAGCATAAGTACGTGGGAAACGATGGGGTTAATAAACATGTTAATGAAATGGTGTGAAATGGTTATGATTAAGCATACCATAAAATGAATAAGCATAAGTGGGAATTTACCTATTGAGTTAGGTCTACCCCATGGGAATTTACCTATTGAGTTAGGTCTACCCATGTTATGGAATTGGGAATTTACCTATTGAGTTAGGTCTACCCATATTCTTGTAAATGTGAATATTAATTAGGGATAATTAATAAATATGGGGGTGATTACTTAGGTGTAATTAATCGACTAAGACACGAGGTTGGACTCATTTGTAGTGTAAAACTGCCCGGACCCTACCGGCTTAACCAGTTGCTACAAATGTTAGCCCAATGTGGGAGGTCTTAGGCACAAATTAAATACGTGATTAAAGTAAAGACACGAGGTTAGACTCTGTTATGACGTAAAACTGCCCGGACCCTACCGGCTTAACCAGTTGTCATAAAAGCCAGTCTAATGTGGGAGGTCTTTATGGGAGATCACGGTCTTAATTAATTAAGAAACACTTAACCATATTAACATGTAGTGGGACATGAGGGGTTAAGTGGGTGCCTTGGGTGGCATGAGGAAACTAGTGGGTTGCCTTAGGTGGCAATAGAAAATACGATTAGAATACTTAACCAAAGTGGAACATGTAATTAAAACATGGTTAAAGGGTTAAGTAAGTGCTTTTGGGTGGCATGTGGAAATCTAGTGGGTGCCTTGAATGGCAATTAAAATATGATTAATGACTTAGCCAAAATGTATAACATGTAAGTGGACATGGTTAAAGGGTTAAGTGGGATTCACTAGAAATAACAAGCTTAGGTGGTAGCTTGTGGGGGCCCATTTCAACCAATATCCCAAACGTATCTTAGTAGGCTCGACTCTAGTCGAGTGACGGGACACGCATATTAGGCTTGACTATAAGAGGCCAAACCGGGTTAGCGGTGGCAACGCAGGACCAACGGGTTTCATATGCGTGTGTGGACCCGGGCTGGTTGGTAAGTCGTTGTTGCATCGTGTAGATATAAAGCCGTGCACCGTTGATATTATCAGGTTGCCACTTTGGGTAATGATACACCCCATCGTGGGACCAGCACGGGTATCTACGTAAGGGAGCCGATCGCTTGGGGAGTAGTGGGTACACCCATGTAGTCAGATAGGGGTACACGAAACTACTAAATTACTAAGTACACTTAGGGGGGATCAACCTTTAAGTAGGAATGACTGGTGTGGTACAGTGTAGTAATTATCCTTGGGTGGGTGGATGCGTCTTTACGGTTATCTTAGTTTATCCTAAGTCTACCAAGCTGCTTAGTGTAGCCATTCATCCCCAGACGTTACCGTATATCAAGCTTATGTCTTCTCTGGTTACTTTAATGATTGTATTGTTAAAGTTATAGGACTCGCTCAAACTTATGTCTGACCCCGTTGTTTTTATCTTTTTCCCAACCCTCAGGTTATCAGAGTGGGCCCAGTACGAGTGGGCTTTGATCAGGCTGCTTTATTCTCTTCTGGAGCTTGGACCATAGGTGTAGAGCTCAGCTTACCCTTTCTTTTATGGCTATCAGTTCATGAAATGGGATTATGTACTTTTATTTATCAGGATGTATATTTTGTACTTGACTCTTATTATGGTTTTGTGATGTAACCAAACATGTTTTACTTTCCGCTGCAATGAAATGAAATGATGTTTTAAAATTTTCAAGTATTACTTATATCTGTCTTGTTGTAATTTTTCTGTTCTATATTCACTTAAAATACTCCACCGATGTTATGGCATTCCCTTAGCGAGTGACCATAGCGGGTGTGGGGTGTTACACGCGGTGAATGGATTTAGCTTCGGTGAGAACTTCTCACTTTTAATTTAATTTTCTAGTTGAAATATATACTAGGATGCAGATGTTGTTTAGTAGCACCCGACACCCGTCGTCCACAGACGATGGACGGCTTGTATGCCTGTTTGTTTGATTTTGATGTGTAGTTGATAATGTGATGTGATGTGAAATAAAATATTTATATAGTTAAAATATTTTATAGTTGAAAATAGAATTTTAACTTGTATTTGAAATGGAATAAATATAAACAAATCGGACGATTCGTTTGTATACACACATTTGACTGATATTGATTGGGACGATAAATTTTACACATCGTCCAACTACACAAATAAAATCTGTGTTTGATTGTTTGAAAACCCCACACGGGTATTGGGGTGATATATGACATACACTAATCCCAATAGTTAGTTGTATGTCGATCGATTGATTGACAGACTGTTATAAGCGTTAAATATTTATATTTGATGCTTATACAGTGTAGAACGCACTTTGGATGATGGTTGATGATTTATCGTTGCTGTTATATACATGTGGTAGAAAATCCATATAATGAACATTATATGGTAATTGATTGGGCCTCATTCCAGTTTTGAAATAGAATATTTGAAAAAGATATATCTGAATAGAATACTTGAAAAAGAAATATTTGAATAGAAATATTTGAGAAAGAAATACCTGAATAGAAATATTTGAAAAAGAAATATTTGAATAGAAATATTTGAAAAAGAAATATTTGAATAGAAATATTTGAAAAAGAAATATTTGAAAATAGAATATTTGATATTAGAAATATATGAAGCCGTGTTGATTAGATTGACGCCATTTTGACGTGAACGATATTTATATCGATTTTATTCATTTCACAATGAATATCGAAAGTGATTTCAAAATCTGATATTTTGAAATGAATTGAAATTCGAATTAAATTGAATTGAAATGAAATTCGAATTAAACTGAATAGAATTGAAATTCGAATTAGATTGAAATAGAATTGAAATCATTTTGAATTGAATTTAAAACGTATTGAAATTGAACTGAAATTGATTTGAATTAAAACCGATTTGAATTGAAATGGATTTGAATTGAAATAGAATTGAAATGAATTTAAAACGAATTTATATTGGAAAGTTCAATTTTGATTTGAATTTGAGATGGAAGTTGAATTCGTTTTGAAAACGAATTTAAAACGATTTATATAATATGTTTTTAAAAGGAAATCGACGAAGTATATATTATATATATTATATATATAATATAATGGCCTGAATAGAACGCGCCGCGCAGCGGCGGTTCGCGAATTTCGACCATTGACTTCGAATGGATATCGCGGGAGAACCGACCATCAAATTCTCCTAAAACCAGAACCGTTGGGTTCATATCGAAAAGAGCTTTCTAACAAATATTAGAAATTAGAAATCTAACGGTTGGATTTGGAATTATGTCCAAATAAAATTTGGAAAAGGTTGCTGTAAGTGCAGTTCGATGGTCGTTGATGGAAATCGACTGTACGGGCCTTGATAAAATTATTAAAAATAGTAATAATTTGTGTAAAATCATAAGAAATGATTAGCGAAGAATTAGGATGAAAAACTCCATATTTGAAAAGATAAAAATAGATTTTTATCGAAATGAACTAGTTTTGAACTAGAATGATACTTCTATTTATTTGTAAATAAATAAATTGAATTTGAAAAGGGTTTTAAAAGTAACCAGAATTTCCAATAATTGAATTGAAATGGATTTGAATCGAAATTGTCTTTGGAATATTTCGATGTTGGATTTCGTGATTATACAGATATCGTTTTGGAAATTTGAAAGATATATTTATATCGTTATTTCCAATACGATATTTGTTGGTCGTAGAATTTGATATTGAATATAAGCCGATATATTTTCTATTCAGAGCCTTGTATTTAATATCAAATGTGATTGGGTTTGTCGTGAATAGTGTCTTCATTAACACTGCTCTTAAGCCCAGTTGAGAAGAAGATTAAATCTTTTTATTTAGATTTAATGAAGTGTACCAATTAAACAATATTTAATTGGAATTGAATTAGTATTGATTTTTGGGTTTATCGTGAACAGTGTTTTAAATAACACTTGTTCTTTAACCCGATAATTAATGGAATGTGATTTTGAGTTGTCGTGAACGGTATCTTCAGTAATACTGTTCTTAGACCTAAAGGAGTTAAGAAAATCAGAAACTAACTGGAGATTAGTTAAGTTGAATGGTTTCTGGGGTATTGATCTGATGTTGGTTTCGACCTTCGGGGTTAATACTTAGGGAATTGCTCATTTGCTAATTTTCGGTTAGGGACTGATTGAAATGTGTTGTGATTTTGGGGTTTATCGTGAACAGTGTTTTAAATGACACTGATTCTTTAACCCAGTTAAAGATTAAAACTAAGTGGAGTTTTAATGAATCTTTAATTAGATTGAAAAGATCGAGAATGGAGTATCATCAGTTTTGCTCCAGGCGATAGTTAAATCTTTAATTAGATTTGAAGGTGAAATGGTAATTGAATTTACCGATAACACCGTAGTGTTAGATATGAAGTATTACCAGTTTTACTTCATGGGATAAACAGGTTGGGATTAGGAAATAAAATAAATAATTACTTCGGTGTGGTTCGCTAATCCCGACTAGGTTGAAGTGATTTTCAAAGGAAGATTAAAGAATAAATTTAAAAGAGTTTATCTTTGATAAAATTAATGGGAACCTTTCCCTAAGAATGTGAAATTTAGAAACTAACTATAGATTAGCTAAGCAGAACAGTTTCCTGGGTATTGATCTGATGTTGGTTTCGGCCTTTGGGGTTAATATTTGGGGGATTATTCTCTGGTTAATTTATGGTTAGTGACTGATGAATTGGAATGAGGCATATGTTGTGTTTGTGTAACACTTATTTATTATATACGCGAGTTATACGGAAAGACCGGGTTTATCCCATTTTTAATAACTGATTCGACGATTAGTCGAAGATGAAGATGATGGTTGAAGACCAGAGGTGTTCACGTCGTTTAGATAATTACTGATGATCTTGATTGGGTCGTACACCCAAGAGGAGAGAATCAGTTAGTGGTCGTCTAAACGTACTTGGAGATCGATGGATATGCGGGGTACTAGGTGCCTCCGGTTTCGTTCAGACCCAGAACGAACTTGTAAATGGATTGTTTGTCTGACTTTGGATTTCAGTCTGCGTGGTTGATTTCTATTAAATATATATCTGTTTGGCGGCGGAGAATTTATTCTCTTGCTTAACGCCCTTCACTGAGACGTACGAGCTCAGAGATTATATATTGATGGATATCAAACGCATGGAGTGAATTTCCTATGTGGCATGCCTAAGTGGCAATAGATCAAGGCTTCTGTTGAAAAGCAGAGTCTTGTGATTGATGATCAAAGCACGGCCCTTGTGGCATAGCTTTGTGTAACGTTGATTCGTGAGCCACACACCCCGGTTGTAAACCAGAAACGGGAGAGGACCTCAGGGAGGGCATGCATTTCCTACTAGCTAAAAGTGGCGTCAGTGGTTTTACACACCCTGACGAGTTTGACTTATGTGGTTGTTGCTGTTGCAAGGCGCCTCGGTTAAATCGGACGATCCGGGTCCGATGGAGTCATTCATTGGCTCATTTACGCCCCAAAGGGCGGGGAAACGTTGTGTTCAGGTATAATAATCCACATCGGTGGACCGGCCCTAATGATCCAAAGGGTTGATGCGTTCTGATCCTGAGACACGGGCTAGAACATCTCAAATCGGTAGAGGACTATTTTTTGCCTCGATTCACAGATGGAAATCCAATTTCCAAATACGTGACTTTGCGGTTTTATTTGCAGAGCCTAGTATTGGCGACATGATATATGGTTCCCATGCTGCCTATGATTGATACTTATGATTTGAAATTGTTGTGACACTATACACTTATAATAGTATCAAGTGATTTGTTTTTAAAACTTATCAAGCATTCTTTGGCTGTTATAAGGTAAAACCCTGTCCTTCGGCTTGCGTTGCATTGTGTGATGGGACCTGGGTCTTATAACAGCTTCATTTTTCTTTACTTAGCATTGCGTTGTTTGTTTTATGCACTGGTATTCTTGGGAGGAAACCCATTCCGTGTTATATGGCGTGGTCCCTTGATTTACCGAACTTTAAAATAAAGAATAATAACTATTGTAGTTCTCACACCAGTCCCATGACTGACCTAGAGTTTATTGTTTTAACGTAAACTCTGGGTGCCCTTATTTTCGACACGGGCAGCTTGTAGTTTTGGGTTTTGCAGATTTATATTCACAGGAACCTGGTTTACAGCTGGAACGATATCCGGAAAGCTTTGTATCCGTGTATCTTCTTCGGTTGTATCTTGTATTATTTTCCGCTGCTATGAAATGTATTGTAATCTCTGATATTTATCGAATGTATTTTATTCATTTATACTTTGTATATTCTTGTATTTGATGGAATTGTTGTAATTAAGGATGAAATGTTCTTCCGTCTGCGTTCTAATTTGTCGTGTTCTTAAACGATCAGGCGTTCTGAACGGTCTTGATCGGTTTAGCGATCGATTCGGATCGAGCGAGATTCCTTTTCGTTACAGCTGGCCAATAGGAAAGTGGGGCATAGGTGGCAGGAGTACAATTCTCATGCTTGATTTTCTTGGATTGCCTTTCATTGGTTGAGGGAGGGGTCACGTGGGACCATAACCACTGGTAGAAAAACAGACCTTTGCATCTGCATCGGCAGATAACTTAAAGCTCCCGACCGAGTTCCGTATTTCTTGATTTAGCCCTGTCACGGGACTCGAGCCGCACATATAGTGTACACGTGCACCTAGACATCGGAAACGATTCGCGATACATACGTGGGAAAAGGGCGTTGTTCGACAGGTAGCATAATCCCTAGTGGTCGTAGGTGGCATAAACCCTAATTGAATCTAGAAAACGTTCAATAGGTAGCATAATCCCTAGTGGTCCTAGGTGGCATAAATCCTAGTTGAACACTCGATAGTTCATGATAAAGAAACCTAGCCAGATCAAGGGTGGCAGTCCAAATGATTTCAAGAATTGTGGCACTACGTTGAAGTAGTATAGAATTATGTGATAAAGCCCGTACGATATACGGCAAGGGACTGTACATATACATGGAAAGGATTATATGAGTTGGGGAAAAATTACATATACGATGTATTAGGTTAAGTCTACTAGTAAGTGGACGAGAATGACATGGGTTTGGCCTTGGGTGCTAATATTGTGAATAACCTAATAAACAAGAAATTATAACTGAACGGTATATGTAGGGTTACAAAAGAGTTTATTATAGTCCAGTCACACATAACTTATGTTCTGACCCCCTCCTCACAACATGCGCAGGTTAGGTTCATGACAGAGATAGTATTGCTTGACTACTGACTTGGCAGTATTATTATTAAGGTAATGCTATTTTGAATAAATTATATTTTATTCCTTCCGCTATGAGCTTCTTTTCGAACTCTGACATGTTTCTTTCTCTCTGTCTTTTCTGCAGGATACCAGAGCACCCAACTCGGGGTCTGATGGATTGGATTTTGAAAAATTTGGTCTGTTGAAACCCGGGTTGTTACATTAAGATCCCCAGACATACTGAAACGAAAAAGGATAGATTTAAAACAAAGGAAAGAAAGATAATGCATATGGCTTTGGGGGACTATGCTTCTTTAAATTAGAAACAACACTTTTTTTTGAAAAATGTCTATTTAAACTTCTTTTTGAAAACAGTTTTCAAAAACTTTTATCTGATCTGCTAAACCTATGCTCTGATACCAAGTGAAACACCCCACTTCCATTAAGGTCACTCACAAAGGGAATGCCTTAACTTCGGAGGAGCATTAAAGGTAAAAGACACAGATAAGTTACAAGACAGATATATATAAGCAGCGGAAAAACAAATAAACTTTATTTCATAAATATGTGGTTCATTAAAAGCATTTCAACAACTGTCTCAAAACAAATTCCCAATCATTACAACCATAACTCTGTCTTGATTAAAACTTAAAGAAGCATGAAACATAAATAAAGTAGCATAAATCCCCAAAATGAATGTGTCCAAAGCCATAGCCCAAAGGAAAGAAATCCAAGCAATACATCTCTTTCTTCAAGCTGGATAATAGTCTGACTAAGCTGAGGTGTTTCCACCCTGCGGTCCTGAGGGGAGGAAACGAAAGAAAAGAAAGCGAAAGGAAAATAGGTCAGACATAAGTCTGGTAAGTCCAGTTATTTTCTAGCATGAGAACAAGAACAAAGACCATGACATGCATAAACTGAAAAACAGGACAATACCAGAATAACTGCATAACATAAGATAAGATAAGGCAGGAATACTAAATGTACTATCGCACCCATTATTACTTCTCTGCACCTATTCATACTAGTTCTGACTAGCACCACGTGTTCATGACAAGGTGATCCCTTTTTCAATCGGCTCCTACTCGCAAACGTTTTATACTTGTGTCATTCGGCCCCGCATGATTGTAGATACCTATGCTGGTCCCACCACGGGGTGTATCAAATCCTATGGTGGCAACCTGACATGAATCAAGATGCACAATGTATTATTACTGATGCCCAGTGCCTGCTTTTTCCACTTCGGAGTACGTGCATGCCCGTACTCCGCCGGAACCTACACTGATGCACCATCCGCCGACTTTTTGACCGCTTATACTCAGCCCAGTAATTGTGCCCCACCCTGCCTAATTCAGGGTACCTTGATACATCTAAGTGGGTTACTACTAAATTGGGTCCCGCTACTAGGGTTTTCTAGTCAACATGTTAAACATGGTTAAGTGTCCAAATTTACCTAACCCCACCTATCAGTTTAGTTAACATGTTGAATTAGTTAAGTGTTTCCTTAATTGACTTAACCCTAACAATCTTAGCTTGCTTGTTCCTTAGCTTTAATTCATTGATTGAAGCACCAACCACTTACATTAGGTCTATATTGTTGCGGTCGCTGGATGTGCTGGTCGGTTCCGGGCAGCCTTACACCGCAACTCAACCTAACCTCGGGTTCATTTGGGCTTAATACACTAACCTCTCACATTAGATCATATTGTTACGGTTGTTGGATGTGTCGGGTGGTTCCAGGCAGTCTTACACCGTAACTCAATCTATCCTCGGGTTAGGTATATTCATCTTTTACTAATTTACATATTTGTCCTTTGTATTTATGTAAATTGTCCATAATTCAAGTCATGCCCAATTTCCCTCTGAATCAAGTTCATCATTTTAGGTATAAAATTTATACAGTTTCATGCCATAAATCACTTATATGATTATGAGCCAAATATGTCAATTTTCTATAATTTCAAGTTTTCCCCAACGGTACCCCCGTATAAATGTTCGCATGATTTACATAAAATATTAGGCTAACAACTTAGGCAAATTTAACGTTCGCTTGATTTATGTGAAATATTAGGCTAACAACTTAGCCTAATTTAATGTTTGCATGATTCACATAAGATTTTGCATAAAATTCAACATTCACTATGAACTTGCAATTTGGACAAAATCAACATGAACATATGAACATAAACATATAGGTGTGAACTTGCAACTTTGAAATAATGAACATAAACACATAGGTGTGAACTTGCAACTTTGACATAATCAACATGAACATAAACATATAGGTGTGAATCTCAAAGAACCGCACAACTTGATTTGGCATATAGGTGTGAACTTGCAACTTTGACATAATCAAGTTAACATATGTTTAACATAGAAACATGTAGATCTAAGCTTTTAGGCCTATATGACATGATTTGTAACCTATAAACTTGCATGTTAACATAACATGATAAATCACCAAACTTGTTACAACATGATACTTTTATTCCCCAAATTTCTATACACATAAATGGGTTTATTCACCAATTCCTAATTAACATGATAACCACAGTAGAACCACAGGAATGATAGAATTATCACAAGACATGAATTAGCATCAATTTCATATAACATAACGGGTACAGTTCTATTATCACTTTATTACAAATCATGATTTTGATTTCATTCACATCTAGAATATAACTGTACTTACAAATCGTAAAGAAAGTTTTGAGTTCTGGGATCTATTTTCTGAAACTGATTTGCTCGCCTTTGATGTAGACTAATTCGTTGTTCTAGTTTAAATTTGATTTGAGTTGTAGCTTCTTCTTGTTTTCTAGTTTTGCGACGATAGCTGCTCTTAACTTGACTCGGACAGCATAACGGCTCTAGGATTTTAATTTGTGTGTTTAGGGTTTTGGTTTGGGGTTGTATATATAGATGTTTGATTAAATAAGAGCCGTTAAATCAACCTAGGAATGATTGTAGCAATCTAAGCCAAAGAATGTGTTATTTAGCAAATCGTGTGATGCCACGTATGCCCTAGTGACTCAAAATTCGACCATCAGGCCAACCAGAGTGAGACACATCAGCATAGTTACACAAGTCGTCACATTTCAGATCTGTATGGGGGACAGCTCAACCCCCAGGTCGACACTAAGGTCGACCACCTGGTCGACCTGGCCTTGGGCGGGAAAATTCCCGCCCAGCCTGCTTCTTGGTTTGAATTCGAATTTGAATAGTTTTTTGAACTGTTTTATTTTTATATATAAAAATCCTGAAACTTCTAAACTCCATAACTTCTTCATACGGAGTCCAATTCACGTAAACTCGGACTCTATCTCAAGCAGAATTCCGAGGCGAACGCAATGGCGTGACCTGTTTCCCTTAATTCTCACATTTGAAGCTAAGTATTCTTTAATTTGTTACTTTAATGTTAACAGAAAATACGGGGTGTTACAATTTCAGTACACAGTTCCTCTCTACAACACTAACACTCAATTCCATTTATACATTGACTCATATGCAGACACTCAACTCTTTATATAGTCACATATACATTCATTTACACAGACTCATATACATACACATTTACTGACACTGCTTCATTCACTGTCTTCTGTCTTCACAGCATCCTTCAGTCAGTCCAATCTTCATACCTGTCACATACAAAAACACACAGAATCTGGAACAGAAATAATATTTTAAATTCTAGCGAATATATTTTTTATTTTAAAAAATTTATTTGCCTCAGAATTTCGGTGTATTTCTCATCATTTTTCTGACTCGATCTGATTTATTAAATCCGACTGTGTTTAGACAGCTTGAGATATATTCACAGTGATACACTGTAAATACCACAAGGCAGTCAGTGTGCATATATATATATATATATATATATATATATATCAATGCAGGGACAGGTAAATCTTTCTGATGGTTTCATATACACATGTGTATAAATATACACGTGTGCACTGCCTAGCCAATTAGCGTGCAGCTGAGGAGTAGCCACGTGGACCATCTCGACTCAGTGCGACAATAATAAATGATGTCGAGACAGCTCAACAAAAATGGTCGAGAGGTATACAAATACAAAGACAAACAAAGAGGCAGTTCAATCTAATCAATGGTGCATCAAAGCTAGCCAGGTGCAGCTTACATGGTGATACAGCATGACACAATGGTTGAGCACAAAGGTGATCAGTGCTCGAATACATGGTTCAGGTTACAAGAGAAATAGTGCATATATGAGTGCATCTAATATGAAGTACACAAGTGCCATGCCTACAAGTATGCAACTCAGTGGACAAGTGCAGCATGTAACTTAGCATCAACTCCAAAATACAGGCAGAACAGTTCTTAGAAGAAGCAGCAATGATGAACACACAATTACACAACATAAAGCCATTTTGTTCAAAGAGGTCAAGAACTCAGCATTGAATAGCATGATCAAAAGCATTTACATGGAGTAGCATGGTTGCATACACCATACATATTCAAGCAACTCAAGAAGTCATATATGTATAGCTATACATGTAGCAAAGTGGACAAAACAGCATGGTGAATGATAGTACACATGATCAGCAAGTAGATACACAGCAAAAAGTTTTGAATACAGTAGAGCAACTAATATCAATCCAAGTAAATGGTTCAACAATATGGAAATGAAAAACTGATTTGAGCACAAGCATGGACAAGTGCAACAGCATATACATGTGAGCAGCTAATAGCATGAAACATAAACAAACAAGACAAGTTACATGTCGAGCCATAGCAAAACTGTTTGGCAAGAGAAAAGCAAGAGTGCTTAATTTGGCAAGTTTTATTTCCAGAATTTTACTGATTAAGTTTTGTCAAGGAGTAGCAAATTGTTGCAAGCATTTTCGGAGCAAGAACAATTCACGTGTATTCATAAAAGAAGTCAACAAATCATTACTGGAAAGTAATAAAATTCACAATGAAAAATCATTCCAAAAATTAAGCAATTTGAACAAGGCAATTTATAAACCATAAATCACAAAAGCGTGAATGATTCACAGGTTTTTAGCAAGCTCAATATTTGGTAGAGAATCATTCAAAGGAAAGAAATAAATTCTGCATTGCTTGCATATGTTATTCATGGAAATCGAATTGTGATTATCTTTGCCAAAGTTTACAAATATGCAGGAATCTTTTTGAAGACTAAAATCATGCATGGAATTTTTATAAGGAAAGAAACCAATTTCAAGTCATTTCGACTTCCCAAAGTTTTTGGTCCATAAATCACAATGGAAAATTTTTCATTCTAGTTTTGGCAAGATATTATTTCAAGGTTTCCAGATTCATCACTTTTGTTTATAGCAAGAAATCTGCAAATTGGTTTCCTGTAATTCCAGTAATGATTCAGCATTCACAAATCGTTCAAGGTTTTTTAAATCGAGCAAGTAATCAAAAATTCGCAAGGGCCAGAAAACCATTTTTCAGAATTGTGTCCAAGGCAACAATTCAACAATCACGGCAAGGATTAATGACTAATTCAATCAGGGAAATCAAAGAAGGAAACCGGGCAAAATAAGCATCGAATCATATTGCGAAATCAGAGCAATTCTAGGGTTTGTAATCCCTATATAACCAAACCCATTTCCTCATCGACAATTATTGAAAAACAAGCAATTCAATTTCTACACCAAATCAAAATTAATTCAAAATACTCACTGAAAGTTTTTTGATCACAAGAAGATTTCAATTCAATTGACAATCAGGAAACAAAGCTTCGGGCTTCAGAAGATCTCAAAAACATTCATCTTAATACACGCGATTTGAATTGGAATCAGAAAACCCTAATTTCATTGGACCCGCCATTTTTGATTTCCATGAGAGAGAGAGAGCAAACTGAAAGGGATAAAGGGTGGAACACATTTGTGAAGTGGGCCGGCTAAACCATTTGAAGTGTAAAAAGGAGTTTATATTTTCCTTTTAGAAACTAGGGATTTTATTTTATCTTTGTGTTGTTTTTCTAAATTGTTTTTGTAAATTGTTCAAACAGTTTCTAGGTCTATAAAATCTAGGAATCCAGTTAGGGTGTTAACTGGCAGTTTACTAGAGTCTGTAAAACTAGGGTTACTGGTTACGGGGTCATAATCAGGGGAAATCTGATCTAGGGGATTAGATCAGTCTAGGGTTTTGAGCGTAGGGTTAGTATAGGAGAAGGGAGTGCGAGTTTAGAGTGTCTGTAAGCGGGATCTATTATTAACACCAAGTAGAAACCTTAGGAATGCAGCAGTAGTCAAGATTTGCCGAAGTTGGGTATCTCTATGTGTTATTTACTTTCCTTGTTTACTTACTCTTCTGTGCTGCGATTAATTTTTAATTATTCGATAAACTATAACAAACCCTATTCACCCCCCCCTCCCCCTCTAGGGTTAATCTAGATCCAACAGTAAGGTTCCCATGTAAAAAAATTCTATTTAAATAATGTATTAGTTGTCAGGAATAATCCCAAGTTTGACGTGTCTTCCCATAATAATCTCGAGTTTTGATTATTTCTGAATAATCCGAAGTTTGGGGGTGCATTGCCATAATGATCCCAGTGACCTGTTAACCTCATATAGCAGGTTTACTGTTTCTACTTTCCCAAACCATATGTGAATTCATTTCTGCAATGACCTTCCATGGCGTTATTCATGTAGATGTAGAGGGGCACCACATATACGCAAAAAACATAAGAATGAAAAACAGAGCGTGCATGCAAAATTTTAATTATCTTCTTCCGCGAAGACTGTCATAGAAAAACCAAAAAGCTCAATCCAAGGATAATCATAGAGGAAATTGCTTCATGTTTTCCTTTGTGCAGTTCAATAGTAATCTGACATTGTTCTCAACATGCTCAGAAAAGAACAGATTTGGTAAGAAGAAAACTTATGTTATCAACAATGCAATTCAACTCATTTCATGGTGCTCAGAATATAACAACAACATTAATAACCAAACTCATCACTTTCTCCTCACTTTCAGTTTCACCATGCAATTACACCAAGCAATCGAACATTAGCCAAACTAATCACTTTTAGCGCGTACTGTAATGACCCAGGGATTTTGACGCTCGAATTCCAACAATAATACATAAATCTGTATTACTTGCCAGAACTCAAGTATCGAAAACATCAGATAGTTATTGAAATAAATTAGAGAGTAAGACAAGAAAGAAAGAAGTATTAGAATAGAAGAATAAGAAGAAGATCTAATACCTCACAGAGTCTCACATCGCAACAGAACAAAATATAATATAGAAATAAATCTTTATTGAGAACTTGAAATAAAACTTACAATCATCAGAGTACATCAGCATAACTGGATAGTTATAACAACCTGTCCTTACATATCACACAGCGGAATAAATATCAGATATCATACGTCTGAACACCTCCAGTTCGTCTCTGGATCTCACAGCATCTTAACCTGAACCTGTACAACCCGGTCTAACCCGAGCATTTAAAAAACGTCGGATCAGTCTTGTGAACCAGAGTGAGAATAACTCGCTAAGTTTATAAGCACATCCAACTTGATTTTTAAAGTTAAAATCATTCGAAAGAAAGGATAATCGTAAGACCAGTCCACACATAAACATGGACGGTTTTTACCTTACGATAACCCAAAACATTTTTGAAATCAATATTATTCTGATAATGTAATAGTGATGTAATACAAGTAGATAAAATCTAGCAGAACGCTTGCATCTCACGCTCCACATACATAGTATATGTTAGCCTGCTTTGTGACCAGGCTACCCAAAGCAAAGATCATGTTGACATACCTCTGGGCAAATGCTATCTCATATGGAATCTCTGGATAACATCGCTCTCCGGCATTGGAAGCATCATCAGAAGACACAAGGCAGTTTGGTCAAAATCACAACATCAGTATAAACTGGCCCGAAACCCCTATCAAATGACCTCATTTGGATCTATTCACCTCATTTACTCGTAGCCCTTTGAATTAGCTTCAGTTTGAGCTTTGGTTTGGCTCAATCGGACTTACGGTTTGAAAGTTACGCCCATTTCCGTGAACGGGTATAAGCTGGCATATGACCGCGATCTGATCCGCCCTTGCCTACGCGATCCGATCCGACCTATGACCGCGATCCGACCCATGACCGCGATCCGACCTTCGGACCTGTTCAAACGCAGCTTGTTTTGACTTATTCTCAAGGCTACTGGCTCTCCTATTTTTCTGGATCGCCTGCCACGTACCCCATCACGAACCAGTCCTCTCAGGAGCTTTCCTATAGCTAAAAATACACCTTCAGAGGGCATTTTCAAGGGACTTTTGGGATCTCCTTGTCCATGGCTGCCATGGCTAACACTTCTCCATGAATAACTATCATCTTCCTCAATGAAAATTCAATGAATTCGGAGAGAATATTCATTGTAATTGTAATCCATGAATGAAATGAGAAAATATGAAGTGGACGTAGGCTCGTTAACGCCGAACCACTATAAAAATCTTGTCGTCTCACTTTTTCTATATTTTTCAGTTATTTCTTCATATCCTATGCTCAAAATACGACGATTTGGGTGTTAGGATCATTTTTTGGTCTAACATTTTGCTGCTTTCACTGAGAATTGAATTCTCAGCCTATCGGATTGCTATTCATTATTTGGATTTGAAAGTTCGAAGAAAACAGTCCGCGTTTCTACCATTTTTGAATATTTCGTTGATTTCGGAAAATCAGAGCTTCATGCCTTCGTAAAAAAGCTAAGGGTTCACAAGCTTCACGACCAAATGAGGATAATAAAGAAAATGCACAGGAGCAGGTTAGAGCAGGTGGCCGGTTCTCGGTTCGCGGTTCGCGGATCGCAGGGGGTATCACGAACTGGCTCGCGGTTCGCGGAACGACCTCCACGAACGGAGCCCAAAGAGCCATCACGATCCGATTCGTAGCTCGCGGAACGACCTCCACGAACGGAGCCCAAAGAGCCATCACGATCCGATTCATAGCTCACAGAACGATCTCCACGACCCGGGCCCAGAGTGACCTTCATGACCCGACTTGGTGTAGGATCCGCGACCCGATCCGAAGACGTTGATTAATTGACGATCCGAGCCACGAACCAGACGACAGTAGCGAACCGCGACTCAGAAAAGTGATGACAAACAAGGGCCGCGACCCGACCCAAAAAAGTGACATTTTTTGGAAAAAATGCAATTTTCAGATCATTTCAGAAAAGGCTCTATCTTCCAAAATCGAAAAAATCGTGCGGTGCCCACATTTTCGACCTAACCGGCTAGGTCGATCGCCGCCGGGACTACGGGGCCCCGGACCCCCGTCGGCGCTGCGCCCGGACCCGCTGACGGCCTCGCCTTCGGCTCGGAGTACATTTTGACCCACAATTATCACAAATGCTTATCGACCAAGATTCGGTAGGTATTCTGAGGATTCTTTCTAGAGCCATAACACTTAATACTGATGTTATTCAATGTGAGGAGCTATTGGAAAGATTCGGCATGCTGGCTATGACGGTATACGAGATAATGATTATCTCTTGGCAACCTCCTCTTCCAAAGCTCCAATGGTGTGCATATTTCCCAAATGCAACTGATGATGCAACTGATGATGCAACTGATGATGCTCCTGAACGAATAGTGATCACCTAGTTTACGTGACTTAAACCTGTCCTATAGGCGAAATCCCAGATGACATTGACATAGAGCAATCTGGATACTATTCTGAGGATGACTCAAAAGATCCCAATGACCATGATTCTCAATAATGGGATACCCGACGGCAAGTAAGGATCCTAGCACTACAAAGTTACCCTTCTCTTGAATGGCGTGGTGAAAAACGTATGTCCTACGGTTCACCTATTTGCCGTCAACCGCATCGAGATAGATTGATTTCCACGTGTCCAAGGGTTAGATCGATGTACTTTGGTCCCCAGAGTTAGGAACCAATTGAACCTCCACAGGCCGTGATTGGATATATGGATCATTGCTGGGATGATAACAACTTGACTGCTCACCAGCCACCATATGACATTGGTCAAGAAATGAGAATTTGAGATCAATAAAAATATGAATCAACCATTAGCTCTCCACTTCATACAATAGTCGTGATAGAATTTGTGAACACTACTTTAAGCCTTGCAAGCCACGCTATCGCAGTCAAACTTATCTGATTAAGGTCTAGACTGACCAGCTCTACCTAGCACTTTGGTGTCTACTACTAAATATCCCAACCGAAGATGTAGTGAGAATGGTCTATGGTGACCGAGTTATTGAAGAAGCCGACTATTTGGATGGATGGAATGTGCTATGCAACACAGATGGCGTGAAACCCAAAGACACTTCCCCCTAGATGAAATGGGGTGTGAAGGAGGTGTTAATATTGTGAATAAAGGGAGCATCGCAAAAGGAATTGCCCGATGATCTACCCGAAGATATAGATACCATAGAGGATGAAGATTCAGGATGCAGGAGTGCGAAATATAACGTAACAACTGCCCAAAGTTGGAAAAGCTTGCTTAAAGCTCGTTCATTGTTTCGACAAAACTCTGCCACTATTGACATTCACCTGATTGTGATACACATTGATTAGATACTACGACAGGACTTGCAGCGACCTGAGGTATCTAGAAGATTGCTCAAACGGAACATAGAGCTGAACCAGTTTGATCTCAATTCCCTCCCAAAGAAGTCCATACGAGGACAAGCATTAGCCAACTTCATGGCTAAATGTACCACCCTCGAAGAGGATGTGTTAAATGTAGAAGATGCACCTGGAAGTTGTAATTAGACGGTGCAAATAATGATCGACCGTCCGACGCCGTTGTTTTATTAATAACTCTTGAAGGACGGTCAATTTACTATGCCTTACGATTGAAATTCTCCACTACTAACAACGGTTCCGAGGACGACACCCTGATTACCGAATTGAAATTCGCTAAGGAGTTGGGAATAGTGGCATCGAACATATTTTATGACTTTTATATCGTTGTTCGCCAGGCTCGAAAGGAATTCCAGGCGCAGGAACCACCACTCGCAGCTTGCCTAAAACCGGAAGAAGGGCTGTTAGATGTATTGGAACATTACAACATATCTCATGCCCTACGAGCAGAAGATTAGAAGGCAGATAATCTGACCAAGTTAGAAGGGTCCGACAATCTAGAAAAGATAGAGATGATCCCTATCAAGACACTATAAAATACAACCATTGATCAGATGGAAGTTGATCCAGCGTTGGAGACCGAACCCGGAAGAGAGTCATGGATAACCCCATGATGAACTTCCTACAGCACAGAATGCATCTAACAAGGTGAAGTGAAAGGCGTGCAAGGCGACATGGCTTATTTTCCTTGGAAGGTTGCTCCGAGATAGACATCAATGAGCCTCATTGCTAAATCCGTTGCCCTGAATGATTCGTCGAAATCACTAGTCAACTTCCCGTTAAATGGGAGATGTACATGAATGAAACTTCTGGCGAAAGGCGTTCTAAAGTTAGAGAGTGAAGATTCATACTTCCACTCTTTTCATCGATTATCTGCCAAGTGACTCACTCCCCTAAGGCTGGGGGCAACTACAGATTTGAGCATAAATTGCTCGAGATTACATCATCTAATTCAGAGCTGATACATCAAGAATTTGCCTGGCCAATTGACTTAGTCTTTCCTGAAAGTTAGCAAGTTGAAGATCTAGAACGCGCGCATGAATGCTGGTTGATTGTCGGCGTACCAACCCTTGTCCCCGATATGGGATCGAGGGTATATCAGCAAATTTATGTGATATGATTATCCCACCGGCAGTAATATCCTATTTCCTAGCATGGAAAGTGAAAAAATTTCTATAAGCATGAATCCGTTGTTCTCATGCTAATTTACAACCTAACACTGATGCAAAGATGTGCTACCGTTAGCAATCCAGTCACGACTTCCTAACACTCTATCCTTACCCTCGGCACGGGGGCAAAAAGACGATTTGAATGAGATGCGACCTCATCACTCGCTTATAGTACCTACCTAGCCGCCTTTGCCATTTCAAGACCTCGACCAAGGTCTATTCATTTTTTGGGACTGCCACTCCCATGATAATCTGAAAAGATACCCCTCATCAACTAAAGGACTTTGGCAGCCCTTTATTGGCAGAGATAGGGCGAAGCAAAATGGACCTGCAATGAATATGCAATGCCATTTTTCACTCAGAATGATACTCATTCCTTTAACAGGATTATTCTATAACTTTGAATCTTATATTTGCATGATTTATGAGTTGTTGATGTAATTAACTCAGATGAATTAATATGTGGATGGTGTAGGTATCCAGGATTTGCTACCGATCAAACTTGTAACACCCGCATATAGAGCCATAGAGCAATACTATAACGAGCTCGACTGAACTGCTCGTTTACAAAGCCACGCTCTTCGTCTAAAGAATGTTGTATAGCTCAAGGTGGATCCGGGATGACCATCCAATCCTTGGCTCACACGTGGCAGACCACAAGACAATTGAACATAAATCTTTGAGTTGCAAAGTTGGAGTCCTACTCCAGAAGGACGCGATGTGACCATCTATATGGCTCAATCCTATCCGTGATGCCGCCAAACTACATGAATCCCAATAAAGGAGGCAACACTGCCTCTCGATATGCTTACGTTTTAACCAAGCAATCTACTTTCACATGCTTTCTGAGTTATTGACATGACTAACTCGTGTGATACGAATGATGCAGGTACCTGAAGTTTGGTGCCAACCATTCCTCCCAAAGACTGTTCGGAGGAACGCAAAGCCTTGGCAAACGTTTTCCAACTGTTTGTTTGTCTGACTTTAATCCTCAGAGCTTGGATTAAAATATAAACCTTGGATGAGTTTGAAGGGCGTGCCTGATTGAAGACCGCTCGATCCATGACTCTAACTCTCATGATTCGAGAGAGAGTATAAAGGACGCGAAGATGACGTCCACAAGGCGCGAAGGTGCACCATGATAGGAACTGCCTCGACAACACTCTAACTCTTCAGAGCAGAGAGAGTATAAAAGCGTCTCCGATTGAGCGCTGAGAAAGAGCTCTTACCCCGCTGAAGGATCGGGGAGCGATAGAACTGCTGAGCTCGAACTCTAACCTCGGCGACTGCTAGGAGAGTATAAAAGCGTCCCTGATTGTGCGTTGAGAAAGAACTCTTACCCCGCTGAAGGATCGGGGAGCGACAGAACAGCTGAGTTCGAACTCTAACCTTGGCGACCGCCATGAGAGTATAAAAGCGTCTATGATTAAGCGCTGAGAAAGGTGCTGGAGACTCAGCACCCCCATAATTTCTGCTCCGCTGAAGGATCGTTGAGCATATCATGAAACAAGCTAGAAATCCTACCCCGCTGAAGGATTGGGGAGCAGATTGAAAGCTGAGTTCGAACTCCATAGAAAGTATAAAGGCGCTAGAAACATAGCGCCATAAGGGCTCCTACCCCGCCAGAGTGTCGGGGGACTGACTGAACTCCGAGCCCGGATCCTCCATGTCCGGACATGGGGGCAAAACAGTTAAGGTCCTAATCAATCCTCAACAAAGCCCTGGCCAGGCACTAAGTTAATGATTGATTGGGAGCATACCTATACACACATACTACTTTAGTGCATTTTCATTTATAATTGCATTGACTACTTATAACGCTTCATGACTTATTTGCCCATTCGCAGGTACAAGACAATGCGAAAGGAACAGAATTTTTATTACTAAACGCAGGTTTACAAAAGATAACTAGTCAAGAACGCGAGGGCCTCACTCGCAGTGATGGCAACGTGCTAATGGAAAACGAACAAAGGGTCGCGTCCAGAAGGATGATCCAGGCCCCTTGAAGACCAGAAAGCAGATGCAAAGAGAACGTCCATCTGCTGATCCCAACTTACTTCCAGAATGGGAAGCTCAGATAAGGCTGGATATATCCCACGTAATAATTGAACATGATGCAACCATTTCGTCCCCGACCTTTCCCTTGATGCAAAGAGCAAATGGGAGCACTCGAGGAGACTACAATCTGACCCTTCACCGCTTGATTTCTGTCCTCGGAGCTTGGATGGGAGACTAGGGCTTAGCATGGGCTGAATACCAACAATTCATTTTTGCACTCAACTCCGGCTCTTGATGCGAGAAGTGAACATGAATCCAGAGAAGATGTGAATTCGAAGTGTACTGCTCAACAAAACCCCCTGTGGATAGGGGCACATGGTACGAGCCTTGAGTAGCATAGTTCAGTTACTCGATGCCTCCGTTCCTAGCCGAATGACAAAAGCCTGATTGACGGCTAATGCTCGTGTAGAATCAAGAAGCCCGAGGCCGACCTTCACCTATTTCAGGAATGAACTGGAAGGCCGAGCAACAATCATCAATTCGCTGGAAATGATAAAATTGAAGTTCAGGTAGTGACGAACTTGGCACAGTCAGATATCAACCATCAGCTTGGGTTGAACACAAACCAATCAGCAGGCGCGCAACATGCGATTTCGATTCCCTACGTCATGGATGGAAACACGGGCAATGGAACAGCTACCTGCAACATCCTAGATGAGAATGCAAGAATTGTGACAAACTCAGATCATGCTCGACCAGTTTTAACTCCAACTCGAATGAATACTCGAGCGACATTTCATACTCAGCTCTAAGAAAGAACGCAACAATTCGAAAAACAGGAACCCGGCCAGGTCGAATGACTCGAACCATGACCCGGGGGAAACATCGATTTGGAAACAAGAAATCAGCAAAGACCCCCTTTGTAATATCAAATTCGATGCTGGGGGCACCAGCCAGGATCTTGATAATGTGCATCAATTCTTTGATGGAAACCTGCTCGCTAGTCTGATTCGGCGCCTCTCGAGAGGCGGCACTTCTCGAGATGATATGGATAGCAACAATTACAGCCCTCACACGTGGGACGTCAGGATCCCCTGTTATTCCCCCGGACTTTAAATTTTCTCTATAACAAGGCTTGCTCAGAGATTTTGATGAATTCATCCCTGAAGTGGATAGACTTTCATGACAAAAAGGTGTTAGCGTCGAGACGAATGACCTAGAGGCCTTCCTGACTAAAGAATGGAGTACCTTCTAATTCCTGAAACGATAAGGACAAAGGAAAAGCCCTGGAAAACAATGACAAGAATATGCAATTCCAAAGAGAATCTATACCACTTATCGAGCCCATGATCTTGTTTGTCAAGCACAATTGGACCGAGCATGAGAAAGAGACTCAATAAGACTGTGATAACCATTTCGGACTATGTTGAAGCGTAAACGGTGGGGTCCAACTAACTTCATAACGACATTTATTCACTCGCATTCAACAACCTTACTTGACTCCGCAACTGATCTGATGAGAGTAACCGAAGTCGCTAATGCCCAATGAGGTAATCCTCACTATCTGACTAAAGAGAAGAGATGATATCAAAGCACATGTGGTTCAACCATTTGCATATACAATTCCGATTTTTGCTAAATTGAGAAACAGTACAGAATGATCTGGGTCGACTAAGATTGCTGAACCTGCAACTCTTACCAGATGCAACGACAGGAAGTATAAAATCTTCAAGATTAAATGCCTTATTGACTCAACTCAACCCCCATCGATACTGGGGGCATAAGTACTGACCTCGCTTGTCCTCCGATGGCACTGAGAGCACAAGTGTCGGTTCATAGACGAACTTTGAAGACAATCCTGGCATGAAATGGGATTCAAAATATGTACGTCATGCCTCCAGAGTACAACCTTACTCATCTTTGCCGACCAAGCGAGCTAGCTTGTGGATCGAATGTGAACTTAAAGACTCAAACTACATCGAATGGAAGGTGTGACAAACTTATCTTCTACCGTGCGATGGTGACGATCCTATAGGCACTGGTCCACATAATTTTAATAACGTCTCTTACAGACTTGCATATGATTATTGAATTGCGAAGCAATCCAGAGCTATCGTGGATTCCTTTGACCATGATCCAGAGTGATCATGGCCTTCAGATTCCCTACTATTACGATTCAATGCGATTTTAAGATCCTGTATCAATACCAAGATATCAAGATAATCCAAACTTGAGTACAAATGACAAATTCACACGTTGAATCTGATATGCTTTGTCCCAATAGTCCAGTTGTTAGCTCAGAGCCCAAAGATTCTTACATTGCCCCATGATTTGGTTGGCTACTTCATACATTGGCTCATATGAAAAAGAAAGTCCAACCCTACCACGCGCTTGGCTTGCATAGAATGATGATGTTGTTTGGCAACAACCTGTGTGTGTAGAATCACGCTCGGGAGCCAACGATTTAGCATGACATCTGACGGATGAATTAGATCTTTTGATCCGACAAGGTTTAAACGATTTCTTGATCATCTCGAATACTCCTTCCGTGGAACTTAGCCTGACTAGCTCCCAGGGAAGCAATGCAATAGTTGGATAAAGCCTTCTCAAGGATAAATGACGTTCCAGAGAGATTTAGCTCAACATGTTCAAAGCACATCTCATCTTCGATAAGATGTACTTTGGGGGGCAAAATGTTAGCCTGCTTTGTGACCAGGCTACCCAAAGCAAAGATCATGTTGACATACCTCTGGGCAAATGCTGTCTCATATGGAATCTCTGGATAACATCGCTCTCCGGCATTGGAAGCATCATCAGAAGACACAAGGCAGTTTGGTCAAAATCACAACATCAGTATAAACTGGCCCGAAACTCCTATCAAATGACCTCATTTGGATCTATTCACCTCATTTTCTCATAGCCCTTTGAATTAGCTTCAGTTTGAGCTTTGGTTTGGCTCAATCGGACTTACGGTTTGAAAGTTACGCCCATTTCCGTGAACGGGTGTAAGCTGGCATATGACCGCGATGCGATCCGCCCTTGCCTACGCGATCCGATCCGACCTATGACCGCGATCTGACCCATGACTGCGATCCGACCCATGACCGCGATCCGACCTATGACCGCGATCCGACCCATGACCGCGATCCGACCCATGACCGCGATCCGACCTTCGGACCTGTTCAAACGCAGCTTGTTTTGACCTATTCTCAAGGCTACTGGCTCTCCTATTTTTCTGGATCGCCTGCCACGTACCCCATCATGAACCAGTCCTCCCAGGAGCTTTCCTATAGCTATAAATACACCTTCAGAGGGCATTTTCAAGGGACTTTTGGGATCTCCTTGTCCATGGCTGCCATGGCTAACACTTCTCCATGAATAACTATCATCTTCCTCAATGAAAATTCAATGAATTCGGAGAGAATATTCATTGTAATTGTAATCCATGAATGAAATGAGAAAATATGAAGTGGACGTAGGCTCGTTAACGCAGAACCACTATAAAAATCTTGTCGTCTCACTTTTTCTATATTTTTCAGTTATTTCTTCATATCCTATGCTCAAAATACGATGATTTGGGTGTTAGGACCATTTTTTGGTCTAACAGTATACAATCAAAACCGCAGGCGCTTATTGGAGATTGGATTCCTACTATGACAAGGTATGGAACCACCTACCGATAGTGTATCTCTAGAGGGGAATACACTGGGTTCAACAAGAACATCTTGCAACCCGGCCACTCATGACCGACCGCTCACTTAGCTTGAGTGTATAGAATGTATTATCATTCACGGTTGGGTGCGACCCACCATTTCTTGAAAAAGGGTAGCATCGAAAGATTAGGAAGACAAAAATGAATTTCTCTAGATGGTGATAATACACCCTGCTTGGGAATGACCCACCTAGCCATGGTGCCTGCCCGATTTTTGTCATTTCCCGGTCGATGAGGCTTGAGGTTATAATTGACTTTTGAATCATCTGGCCACCATTCACATCGTCCATACACGTCATCCTGGAACAGGATGAACCGAAGGCACCCTCCTACTGCATCCAAAGGACCAGTAGCGAGATGTCCTTACAACCCGAAAACCTCAACAACGATTGAATCACGTCAGAAAACCTCTGGTTGCACGTCAGAAAAAATCTATAGCAATCCTTCCGCTTATGAAGATCCACGGTCTTCAACTGCTCCATATTCACCAATGACTTTCATGTTTTGTACTTGCTGGTCGGAATGGTTTCCGAATATGAATTCGATCCCGGTCTTTCCGTACCAACAATCATTTGGTCAGATTTTGATAGTCGGTGTTTTAACTATCAAAATAAACAACCATCATCCATAAAAACAAAATGTATTCGTTGATTCAGTAACCAGCGTCACTTGTCTCTTTAGTTAAATAGTTGTTAATTAAATTTCTAAATCTTCCAATATTTGGAATGCCGTTTTTCAAATCTTAATTTCCAAATCACTTAACTTATAATTCTTCGAAATATAATATCGTTCACGGAAAGATTATTTAAATCCCCTCAAATACCCTCGTTTCTAAACTAATATCACCCTTGGATAATCCTGGTGCCGTTCAAGTTGGGGTATTTTATTTACCTCTCAGACCTTGAGTCGACAACATTATTATCTTTGGAATGGATATGACTTTATCAATGAAATCTCATTCCAATAATTATACCAACACTTCTACATAGGCTTATCATACGATTTTAAACATGGTTTTAAGTCCATTTATTTTCTTTTGAAAACTCTTTTCCAATTCAAAATCACGCTTTCCCAAATTAAAATATTCATATTTCACCATCTTTAGACCTTTAAATTCCCTTTTACTTTCTTCAGATTACAAATCCAATTTTGATCTTGTTTTGTCTCTTATCACATTAGTCCTTTTAAAACTTGCCCAATTTGGATTTTTATAGAAATCCGACAAATAAAATTCTTAACAATAGTCCATATTAAATATAAATTTTCTTATAATTTCATTTATCTATACATAAGGCTTTACACTTCATAAACTTTCATTTAAATGAATTTAGTTTCAAGATTTATCGCTTTGAATATTATTAAAATAATAATAATCAATTCCAACATTTTTAGAAATCAATTTGTTTACTTCAACATTAATACTAAATCTTCCTTCCAAATGATTAAAATAATAATTGACGTTAAAAATAATTAATGATCCAATTTATTTAAAAATCTATCTTGGTTTAAAAGAGTTGAGTTATCCAATTCATAGCACGATTAATCCATTAACCAATTCCATTAGTCCTTTCTTTTGATCACTTTAAAAATTTTCCTTTAATTTAATTAATAATCTAATTAAATTAAATAACCATTTAATTGCTATTTGAAATAATTAATTTAATCCTTAACCATTTGGTAAATTTCTGCTTTTTGCTTATAAACAGATTAATATATGAATTCAGTTTACATACTCCATTTATAGTTACTAGATAAAAATAATTATTCATTTCTTTTAAATAAACTTTATTCAAGTAATCTATACCAAATAGATTTCAAATCCATTTTGGTTATGAAATAAATTCTCATCACCTTATTTCAATCGATTTACCTGACTATAAATCATCACTCATAACATGATTCATTTTTAGGCTAACCTGTTGTTAACTACTCAACCAATATCATCAATTGGTCAACAACAAACAAACGTTGAATTTTAATTCAATGATCAACAATCAATCATTCACTCATACTGCTTGAATAGTTCATATAGTATAATATGAATATAAACAACATATTTAAGGAATCCGGTTGGATCCCTCCAACCTGTCCTTACCTGCATCAAAATGGGTTATGTCACTTTCAACACAACAATATATTTATCACGGTGAACAGAAATAAACTGTTTAACTAATAACGATCAACAATCAATTCATAACATCCATTCAAACAGTCATCAAACCATAAATCATTAGCAAACAGTGCACACAAAATAAAAACCCGATTTATATAAAATATAAACGGGGTAAACTGAGTGAGTTGAACTCACCTTGATTTCTATTAGTTGCTGAAACGGTCCGTCCTAATTAAATTAAACGGATGTTTAATTTAATTAGAAATTCCGGTAGCTGCCCACTCTGACCAGATCAGCTTCATCCTGTTGTGCCTGTTGATACGGATCCGACGTTACCCATTCCATTCAGTTCCGTTTGTATACCCAAGATATAATTCAATACGGTGTTCGCTATTTAATATTATTGATACTTTAGTTATATATGAAAATTAACCGACAATTTTATTACATTTCTTAAACCCGGTTAGGCAAAATTTAAAAGGATAAAGCAAATTGAAATATGCACTGGTCACGTTATCCTATTACTTGCTACATGCGGTTAGGAAAATTTTCATTAATATGATTATAAATATGGACACTTTTACATTCTAAATTCGGTCGCGTTACCTATAATCATGAACGTATTCCTTAGTAGGACGTTTACTTCGTGGGTTGCACTTGCACGTTAAATATTAGACATGTGAAAGAACAACTAGGAATTTTGTAAGTAATTAGGAGTACTTAAATAGTAATTAGGCGCGTTAACCTCCTTACCCGATATGTTTCCATAGATATATCTGGCCATGCAATCCTACATTTACGTTAACATAATCTTCAAACTTTCACCTGCTTGTTTCTTCTAATCTCCAAACTCAAGTCCCCTGTTCACCGTTCCTACCTGCTTCTGTTCCTCTTCTTCTCCAAACTAACGAGCTGCTCCACTCAACTCTCACCATAACCGAACTATGTCTGCTCCCATGCACGTGTGAACACTACTTCACTTGCATCCCTTAATGGAAACATCCATGCAAACCCCCGCGTTAAGCTTCAGCCAAACTCCATTACTTTGCACCCTCTTCCCTCCGAACACCCCCACCAACGTATCATGTATGTCCATTGCTGGCGCCTCCTAGCAGATCAGAACTCCTCCAGACTCTGTCGTGCCGACCCGCAATCCGCTTCTCCTCCTTACTACATAGTCGCCATCTTTCCCAGAGACCCAACGTCAGCAAAGATTCCTCCTTCAGACGCTCGAGCTTCCTATATATTTTCACACCTACCGTCAGCTGAATGTTTAAATACTCCATCCAAATCATACTATAGCCGCCCCAATATCTACTCCTTCCCTACAACTACATATACCCATGCGCCTACTACACAAAACATACCCAACATCTGCTTCTGTGCATGCCCAGAACCCATGCAAACTCGTCTTTCCCTCGATCACCGCTTAGCTCCTACTCACACCCCCTTCATGTGCATGTTTCTACCGACTCGCCCCACTCCCCTGAACCACACAACTCCACAGTCTACACATTTTCAGTGCAGCACTCATACCTTAAAGTTATTGACCGCATCACTTTCTCAACGCTGAAAACCCGGTCACCACCGTCTTCACCAACCACCCCTGGAGTTCAGGGCATCACCACTATCGACGCCGCTGTGCCATCACCGCACTCTCCCTTCAAATGCATCACGAGCTGAACAAACTAACCCACGTCCCCTGTATGTATTTCGAAACCCCTTCTTCTTCACTTCATTGAAACCGTACTTCATCAGACCCTCCACCATGAACTTAATTCCACGCCAAAATCCTCCCCACGGCAGTTCATTTTCCAGCCATCCGAACCACCAGCGCACATCCAGTACCCTCCCTCAATACGCTACTATTATTTCGTTTTTTATATATACATATACTGGTCTTGGGTTCGATTTATATGAGATAAAGTGAGACAGAATAACATAAGAGGAGGAAGGGAAGGCTCAGCTTTGATGGTTGTGGCTAAAACTAAAATGGAGAGGCGGTATTTATAGAAGAAAGAGCGGAGAAATAAGGATGAAGTCGGTTTCAATTTGTACAAGGTAGGTCTGCGGTAGCTGAAGTAAACCGACATGGCAGCTGGGTATATTGCTTCTTTTTAAAAGCTGAAGATGGGATTTAAGTGGGTCTGCATGAGTTTCCATTTCGTATGTATAGATAGCTGCACATTTCCTTTTCTTTTCATAGACTAGGCCAGTGTGATTTTACTTGGAAGGATAGTCTTGATCTGAAAACACAAGTTAGTTCCTAGCTGTATCGATTTGAGAATACAAAGTCTGCACACGGCACAAGAGAAGGACACTGGTAAACTAATTAAAGGCATGTCTCATTGATTATTTTAAACTATTTTCCATTTATAAACAGTTCCAATGAAGATGGTATCTTTTGCGGCTTTTTGTTTGAATGCACAAATGGGATCAAAGGAGGAAATATATGTATCCTTCGAAATTCTAGGATTAGAATTTTCCGAGGGTTACCATGTTGAGCTTTTACCAAAAGATTGAAATTGCTTTAACATGTATACATAGTAGTATGACTCCAAATAAAATATACGGTGAATTAATCAAGGAATATGGCATTCAATGCATTTTTCTAATTTACTTGTAATGTTTTGGTGCTTGTGTCAGCTATACTTGAGATGCCAGATTGCGTTGGCATGTTTTTCAAAGCATATGAACCATGTGCTATGTGATTTATTATAGTAGGCATGTTGTATGGGTTAGAGTAGGTCTGGGATGGAGAAGATATTTCACGCCATTTGAAAATGTTGAAGTAGAAAGTAGACGTTGTTATCTCGGTCAGGTCAGCATGGTCTCCTCTACATGCAGTTATCTTTTCATATGGAATACATTGTGGTGTAATGAAAGATATTTAATAGGCTAGCTGAACCATGTTGTCTCTTCACGTTACATGGATTTCGTATACATTTGGTCTGCGCGTTTGTTTACTTCATGGATGTTTGATTTGAGAACGTAGATAGTCTTCATGTAGGGCCTTCTGTTGGTTTAGTTAGCTTGTTTATACTGACTTAGGAATTTAGCAATTTATTACTTAATATGGTACCGCAATTTACATCTACTGTAAAAATCGCATCGAAATACATGAACTAAAAAAATATGAAAATGGATGCCATGATATATTTGACGTTACAGTCCTAATGAAACTAATTTCGTTGAAAACGGTCTTCGTTTGCAAAAACGGCGCTATTTAGATCTCAATTTATACATCGGTTGAATTTTGCCTACCGACAAAACAACTCCGTTTGGCTCCAAACTGGAAATGTAGCAATAACTAATTGTACGCATTCCAACAAAACTTGTTTCGTCAAAAACGGAGGTCGTTTGAAAAATAATCATTTCTGAGGCCTATGTAATACCGATAATATAATATTTAATTCCAAAACAATATATTTTTACGAAAATAAATTATCATATAGCTTTACATTTGGCTAATATAGATATAAAACTCAACGTCCAAAATTCTGGGTTTAGACGATATGTTATTTATATAAAAACTCGTTTATTTGTAACACCCCACCTCCGCTATGGTCACTCTCAAAGGGAATGCACTAGTTTTGGTGGAGCATTATCTAGGTAAACATACACAGAGATATCACAAGACAGAACATAAATAAAGCAGTGGTAGAAATTAAAAACCAAATCTCATTAGTTTCAAGAAAAGAGTCAAAACCTCATATATCCAAAGTATAAATTATTTCATTACATCAAGTTCTAAATAAAGAAGCATAAACTTGAAATAACAAAAGTAAATATTTCCCCAAAAATAGCAGAAGTGCAGCCATAGCATAGCTCAAGACCAAACCGTACATGAGCTGACAGAAAGCAAGCTAAATCCAAGCTAAGAGCTAGAGTTTCCTCCCTGAGAACCTGGGGGGAATGAAAAAAAAGAGGCGAAAGAAAAAGGGTCAGTCATAAAGACTAGTAAGCCCTAGTGACTTTCAGTATAAAAAATAGTAAAGGTAACATGACATGTGAAAACTGGAATAAAACATAAGGATGATAACAGGACTGGTATGATAACTAAGATAACAAGATAAGTCAGTCTAGCATCGCATATTCAAGATTCGCTGCACCAACTGTACTAGTATTCTAACCCATGTCAAATATTAACCATAAAATGATCCCTTGGCCCAATATCATGAAGTGACCCAATTTGGGGTCCTACAGAATGATCTACTAATCGATCAGCTCCCTACAAGTTCTAGCTCGTCATGTGTCTGTGTCATACGGCCCAATCACGAAATGTAGTCACCTGTGTTAGGTCCACCATAGGGTATATCAAGCCCTAGGGTGCCAACCACTGACACGAATCAAGCACGCACAGTGTAAACCTACTGGTGCCCAATGCCTACTTTTTCAACTTCGGACTACGTGCACGACCATAGTCCGCCTGAACCTACAATGGCGCACCTACTTAGCCGTCGTTCTGGTCGCTTGCAATCAACCCAGTAATCGTGCCCCACCATGCCTAGTCCCAGGGTATCGTGATACATCTAAGTGGGTTACTGCTGAAAAGGACCGCGTAACTAGGGTTTCTAATGGGTTAAGTGTTGTCATTCAAATTCGTGATTTAACCCTACCAAATCATGTATCAAGTTGGTTAAGTGTGTTCAAGCGGTTCATGACTTAACCCTATCAAATCATTGTGTCAAATTGGTTAAGTATATTCAAGTGGTTCATGACTTAACCCTATCATGTGGCATTAATTCATTAATGCACCCCAACCTCTCACATTAGACTAGTTGTTGTGGTCACTGGATTTGCCGGGTGGTTCCGGGCAGATTTACACCACAACATAGTCTATCCTCGGGTTTTACATGCGATATGACCAACTACCCACATTGGATCCTATTGTTTGCAGTCACTGGATTCGCCGGGCGGTTCCTGGCAGATTTACACTGCAAACTCAACCCAACCTCGAGTTGGCCATTTTCAAATTCATCTAAGTGTCATGTCCACGTTCAAGTTTTCATGTCAAGTTCATGTCCATATCCAGGTTCAAGTTATAACAATGTTCACGTTTCAAGTTAATAGTAAATTCAGGTTTGCCTAAACTACCCAAGTCGTATTCCCATCGCACCTGAATTCGAATCGATATAAACAAGTCTAATTAGGGAATAACATAGAAAGAACGGGCATAAGGTGGCAAAAGTGATTACAAGTCAAGCATGGTATAACTTGAGATAAATGATTACAACAATACTGGCATATGGAATAGTGATCTCAAATATCAAATCTAGCAAAATAGGGTGATGGTCATGGTAACAGTTGACAAACGATAATAACCCCAAAATTGTGAATACAACTAATACAACATCACAGGCATGAATATTATGGACATTGGGTTCTTAGATCTACAACATATATATGCCCCAAATCAATTTCATATAAATATTCCCACAAGTCAAGATTCAAGATGAATAGATCCAAGGTGAACAAATAGTAGATCCAAAATACTAGGTTCAAAAATGAGCAATGATAGATCCAAGATAATCGTCATACTTAGGTTCAATTTCAATTTACAACATGTCCACATTAAGTTTAATGTTTAGATCTAAAAGTAACTGGGGCTTACAAATCGTGGTTTGAGAATTAGAAAACAAAGAGGCGATGTTGAATCTCGAATCTAACAGAAATCCCCAAGCAGCAAAACTCTACACGTAGTCTTGTTGGAGAAGAAGCTATCCCTTTTCTCTAACATCTCAACCAGAATTTTAGCAGCATAAGACCAGAGAGAATATGTATAGAGAGACTAAGGTTAGGGGCTGTTTATATAGGGTCAGGCCAACGAATCTAGACAGAAATCGGACTGGAAACATCAGAGTGAACTCTGACTCAAAAATGGGCTCGGCAACCAGGTCGACTCTATAGTCGACCTGGTCCTGGGCAGGTCGACACTATGGTCGACCCCTAGGTCAACCTGGTTTTGGGCGGGAAATTCCTCGTCCAGTCCGTTCTGGGGTTTGAATTCGAAATTTGAATTCGAATTCTGAGCTATTTTGAACTTGAAATTGTTGAAACTTCAAAGGGTCATAACTTGGTCATACGGACTCAGATTTTTGAAAACTCAGACTCGTTTACAAGCAGAATTTGGAGATGAACGTAATGGCATAAACCGTTGCCCTTGATTCTTATTTTAAAAATTAATTCTGCCTTGATTTATGGTAATAACACATTATTAAAATACGGGTTATTACATTATTTCTATTAAATAAACGTTATCGTTCATTCACGAATTCCATAGCGACTATTTGAAAAATTGAATTGGACATAACTTGCAATCTATAACCTGAAATCTTCATTTTTCTCTTCTGTTAGAAAAATATAATCAAACCAGTTCAAACGTTTCTTGTTTCACCGAATTTCGACTTATATCGGATTTAGTATATTAAATTGAAGTTCAAACCGTAAATAACGAACTACCGCGACGTTTCGAGCCCGTTTTAATTATATTATAAGTATAAATATTTTCAAACTCCATTTTAAATAAATAAATCGATATAAATCCATTATATTTCAAATATAATATATAAAACATATTTAAATATTCCAATTTAAATAACTGAAATATTTGGGGCGTTACATTCTTCCCCCTATAAAACAATTTCGTCCCCAAAATTACAAGGTAAGAAGATTGATCCAAACTCAATTATTTTAAAATAAATATTTTTCTAAATTATCATCAAAATAAATTCAGATTATTTAAAATTTTAAAAATTCGTCAGCACCTCCTCTGTGTGGTTCGATCGGTACAACTACAACCACTACTCCAGGCCTTAACTTCACCAAAAGAAAACCAAAAACCAAATGGCTACCCTATTCAAGGGTATAAAATCAATCACCAACCAATAAATTAAGGTTAACCTATTTGTCGGGCAACTCAATCTTCAGTTTTGAAGCAAAACAACTAACTGCACTATCTCCTTCCAATTTCTGCAACCAAATCAATTCCATAGCCTTCTGGTTTCTGCACTTAACTCAACTTACAATCCAAATAACAAATATAGTTTAAATAATTCGGTTTCCTTTCATAAATTATTTTATTCCCAAATTATTATACTGGATTAAATTCCTGACTTCCATTTCATTCAATTTTTAACTTGTTTAATTTAACCAACTAATATTTAATCAATCAAACAATTCACAACCAAACCAGTTTATATTCTGCATTCAATTTAGTTTAACATACATTAATATCAATCGATTAATTTCCGATTGATTCTACTATTATCCATTCAATTTCTAGATTCCAAACTTATTTTTTCGATTTCATTACAATTCCATCTTAAACTAATTCACAGAAGCAGGTTAAGTTTCATTTCATATCTAATTAACCAACTGGTTTCCAACCAGTCAAATTCAATTTCAGAATTCAATTTGAATTCCAAATCAGTCCAATAAAACAACTAAACAACCAATATCATTATAATTTAAGAAAATTAATTTATTTTTCTATAAAAATTATAATTTGGGCAAAATTATTTCATTTACCCTCTTTATAAAACATTATTACGTTAATTGCCAGTTCAATATGGTTTCCCAACACTTGAACCAATCAATCCACACAATACAAAACATTTTTATATAAAATCTACAAATGCGTTCACTCGTATATACACTCAAACTCAATATATGGTGTTACTAACCCAATTTCTATCGAGTTACACCACAAAGGCAAGGTTACTACTCAACCAATAGCTCTGATACCACTGTAACGACCCAGGGATTTCGACGTCCGAATTCCAACAATAATACATAAATCCGTATTACTTGCCAGAACTCTAGTATCGAAAACACCAGATAGTTATTGAAAGAAATTAGAGGGTGAGATAAGAAAGAAAGAAATATTAGAATAGAAGAATAAGAAGAAGATCTAATACCACACAGAGTCTCACATCGCAGTGGAACAAAATATAATATAAAAATAGTTCTTTAGTGAAAACTTGAAATAAAACTTACAATCATCAAAGTACATCAACATAACTGGACAGTTATAACAACCTGTCCTCACATATCACACAGCAGAATAAATATCAGATATCATACGTCTGAACACCTCCAGTTCGTCTCTGGATCTCACAGCATCTTAACCTGAACCTGTACAACCCGGTCTAACCCGAGCATTTAAAAAACGTCGGATCAGTCTGGTGAACCAGAGTGAGAATAACTCGCTAAGTTTATAATCACATCCAACTTGATTTTTAAAGTTAAAATCATTCGAAAGAAAGGATAATCGTAAGACCAGTCCACACATAAACATGGACGGTTTTTACCTTACGATAACCCAAAACATTTTTGAAATCAATATTTTTCTGATATTGTAATAGTGATGTAATACAAGTAGATAAAATCTAGCAGAACGCTTGCATCTCACGCTCCACATACATAGTATACAATCAAAACCGCAGGCGCTTATTGGAGATTGGATTCCTACTATGACAAGGTATGGAACCACCTACCGATAGTGTATCTCTAGAGGGGAATACACTGGGTTCAACAAGAACATTTTGCAAACCGGCCACTCATGACCGACCGCTCACTTAGCTTGAGTGTATCGAATGTATTATCACCCACGGTTGGGTGCGACCCACCGTTTCCCAAAAAGGGGCAGCATCGAAATATTAAGAAGACAAAAATGAATTTCTCTAAATGGTGATAATACAACCTGCTTGGGAATGACCCACCTAGCCATGTTGCCTGCCCGATTTTTGTCATTTCCCGGTTGATGAGGCTTGAGGTTATAATTGACTTTTGAATCATCTGGCCACCATTCACATCGTCCATACACTTAATCCGGGAATAGGATGAACCGAAGGCACCCTCCTACCGCATCCAAAGGATCAGTAGCAAGAAGTCCTTGCAACCCGCAAAACCTCAACCTCGACTGAATCACGTCAGAAAACCTTTGGTTGCAAGTCAGAGAAATTCGACAGCAATCCTTCCGCTTATGAAGATCCACGGTCCTCAATTGCTCCAACTTCACCAGCGACTTTGACGTTTCGTACTTGCTGGTCGGAATGGTTTTCAAATATGAATTTGATCCCGGTCTTTCCGTACCAACAATCGTTTGGTCCGATTTTGATAGTCGGTGTTTTAACTATCAAAATAAACAACCATCATCCATAAAAATAAAATGTATTCGTTGATTTAGTAACCAGCGTCACTTATCTCTTTAGTTAAATAGTTGTTAATTAAATTTCTAAATCTTCCAAATATTTGGAGTGCCGTTTTTCAAATCTTAATTTCCAAATCACATAACTTATAATTCTTCGAAATATAATATCGTTCATGGAAAGATTACTTAAATCCCCTCAACCACCCTCGTTTCTAAACTAATATCACCCTTGGATAATCCTGGTGCTATTCAAGTTGGGATATTTTATTTACCTCTCAGACCTTGAGTCGACAATATTCTTATCTTCGGAATGGATATGAGTTTATCAATGAAATCTCATTCCAATACTTATCCCAACTGTAACACCCCGGATTTTTCCGTTAACAATAAATTAACAAATTAAAGTATAATTAAATTGTAACAGAAAAATTAAGGGAAACGGACATCACCATTGCGTTCGTCTCGGAATTCTGCTTGAGATAGAGTCCGAGTTTGCGCAAAACGGATAACGTATGAAGAAGATATCTTTAATTTAAATATTACAGCAAAACATGAAAAAGAGAAGTAAGGAGAGGACAATAATTATTGTTCTAAGACTTATTAACAAAAGCCTCTGTAGCTCAGCTGGTTAAGGCATTGGATTTGTAGCATGGAGGTCGGGGGTTCGAACCCCGGCGCGACATAATTTTTACCTCTATTTTAGAGAGGGCCAACTGAGCATGCAAATACATGTACGTATACAAATTCAAATTTTGAAAGGATAAGAACGTACATATAAGGAAATAAAGAAAATATATGTATATATATGGGAATATATATATATATATATGCAAAAATATATGTATACAATAGATAAAATTCAAACAGACTAAAACAGCTCAATTTAAAGTTTAATTTTTGAAAATCGAACCCAGTCCCTCCTGGCTGGCCTGGTCTGTGCTTGGTCGAACTTCTGAGCCTTGCCTTGTCACAAGGGCTAGGTGGCAGCTCCTGATTGGTCTTTCTTTCGAATGAATGGCTACGATTTATCCAAGCTACATCGACGGTCCTAATTAGTTCATAAACTCTATAAAAATGACCCTAGACTCTACCTAATTTATTCATTCAAAAAAATAAGATGAGGCCGTCATGCTGCTGAGGAACGACTAGGAGTAGCCACCACTTTTGAGAGACGACTAGGAGACACTTTCTAAAGCACTAAAGCAACTTAACAAATCAAATCGACACCTACGACAAAGGAATCGCATCTCCAATTCCAGAATTCAGATTTCTGAATTAAAGAATTCGCCACACGATTGTAAGTGGAGTATTATTCAGATATAAATAAATAACTGTGTTTGATTCGTTAAATTGAAAATGAGAATTGTACTTGGTTTGTGACGATTGGATATTATTTATATGTTGTTATCAATTGAAATATTGTGGTATGACGATTGGATATTCGCAAGTAGGTAATTTATGTTGAAACTACATGTTTATGGTAGTTAAATTGAGATTCATACAAGTTTGTGGTTTTGCTATTATGCCAATGTGATGTATATTTTGTATAGAATCACTTTTTATGTAATTGGATCAAATTAGGGGTATTATGGTTTATATGAATCTATGTTGAAAATTGGCAAATCATACTTTTGTGTAAAAACAAAAGTAAGCACCTTTATGATCATAATCATATATGTGACACATAAGTTACATTAGAATTACATTCCACTTGAAAAGCAAGCATCTTTGTTAACTTATGTTGACCCTATGAATATGACTAGGCTATGTTTGGTATTATGCCTAATTTAAAAACATGTTGGGCCAATATTGTAATATATGTGACACATAGCTAAAGTTAGATTTATATTCCAATTGCAAGTTTGCACGAATAAAGTAAAAACTATGATTCCATGTTTAGGAATATTTATGCCATGATTTTATTAATATACATCAAAATCCATGCTTTCATGTTTATGTATATTTATGACACAATTATATAAATAGAACGAAAACTATGATTCCATGTTTAGGAATATTTATGCCATGATTTTATGAATATACATCAAAATCCATGCTTTCATGTTTATGTATATTTATGACACAATTATATAAATAGAACGAAACTATGATTCCATGTTTAGGAATATTTATGCCATGATTTTATGAATATACATCAAAATCCATGCTTTCATGTTTATGTATATTTATGACACAATTATATAAATAGAACGAAAACTATGATTCCATGTTTAGGAATATTTATGCCATGATTTTATGAATATACATCAAAATCCATGCTTTCATGTTTATGTATATTTATGACACAATTATATAAATAGAACGAAAACTATGATTCCATGTTTAGGAATATTTATGCCATGATTTTATGAATATACATCAAAATCCATGCTTTCATGTTTATGTATATTTATGACACAATTATATAAATAGAACGAAAACTATGATTCCATGTTTAGGAATATTTATGCCATGATTTTATGAATATACATCAAAATCCATGCTTTCATGTTTATGTATATTTATGACACAATTATATAAATAGAACGAAAACTATGATTCCATGTTTAGGAATATTTATGCCATGATTTTATGAATATACATCAAAATCCATGCTTTCATGTTTATGTATATTTATGACACAATTATATAAATAGAACGAAAACTATGATTCCATGTTTAGGAATATTTATGCCATGATTTTATGAATATACATCAAAATCCATGCTTTCATGTTTATGTATATTTATGACACAATTATATAGATAGAACAAAAACCATGATTTAAGTTTAGGAATGTTTAAGTATTGTCTATGCCATAATCATGTGAATAGAATGATTCATGCTTAAATATTGTTTATGCCATGATTTTATACATAAAATGATTTAAGTTATGTCATGATTATATGCATAAAATGATTTAAGTTATGTCATGATTATATGCATAAATTGATTTATGTTATGCCATGATTATATGCATAAAAATGATTTATGTTAATGCCTTGATGAAATTATGTTATAATTGCAAGTTCACATGTACCTACTTCATGTTAATTGAATCGTTCGTTGCAAGTTCATGCGTTCACATTCCCTTTTTGTATGTATAATCACGTTTTAAGCCTCCTCCTTTTCACGTGGCTAAGTTGGGCTTAAAAGGCTAAGCCTAATATATATTATAATAAAAACGAACGTATTAAACGGGGAAATAGCGTTGGACCAATTAATTAATAAATCAAAATATAAAAGTAAATGGGCCCAAATTCAAGAATGGGTTGGGCCCATGATTGGTGTAAGCCTTTACACCATTATTAAATAATGGGCCGCAAATATTTACATATAAAAGAAAAGAGACAAAATATGTAAACTTAGAAAATATAAAGATATAAGACAGTCCTTCTAAATACACACACCAGAATGTTCTAGGGTGACAGAGAGGATAGTGTCTAGGCTTGGGTCTGGAAAATACAAGTTTCCTGCCCTCCCTGGCTATCCCTAACTGACCCAACGGACGGGATGGTCTTAAGTTTAGAAGGACACCTGACCTGAGGTTAGACTGAGTTGTGGTATAAACCTGCCCGGACCCAACCGGCACATCCAGTAACCGCAACAATACCTGTCTAATGTGAGCGGTCGATACTCTGATCAAATAAGACTAAGTCAGAATGGATAGGATTAAGTAAATTGGGTTAACACTTAATCAAACTTAGGACACGCTAAACTATACAGACTGATTGGGGGTTAGGTTTAACAGAACACTTAACCAACTTAGCATGTTGGCTAGAAATAGAAAACCTAGTAACGGGGGACCCTTTTCAGCAGTAACCCTACAAGGTGTATCAGGATACCCTGAACTAGGCAGGGTGGGGCACGATTACTGGGCTGACTGTAAGAGGTCAAAGCGACGGCGGTGGTGTAGCAGTGTAGGTTCTAACGGAGTGCGGACGTGCACACACTCCGGCGCAGAAAAATAAGGCACTGGACACCAGTAGTATACCTGTGCATTCTAGAATTGTGTCGGGCCGCCACCATGGGACTTGATACACCCCATGGTGGGACCAGCATAGGTAGCTACAGCATCAGGGGCCGTAGGACACATGTAACTATTCGAGTAGGATCCGATCATTAAAAAGGATCACTATACCCTGATTATGGGGTACCAGTTGGGAAATAATAATAAGGGTTGCAGGGATCAACTTGGGGTACGAAAGTACATTCGATCATAGACAATTTATATCAGTGTGGTGCTTTTCCCATTTCCAGTTTATACTTATCATACCCATTTCTTTATTCATAGACTGAATAGTCCTAGACTTACTCAGGCTTATGTCTGACTCTACTTTTCTTTTCGTCTTCTCTCTTCCGTTTCCCCCCCCCCCAGGTCCTCAGGGAGGGAATACTGCAGCTTAACCAGCTTTCTCATCTAGCTTGAAGGAAAAGAAATGTATTGCTTGGATCTCTTCCACTTTGAGCTATGGCTTTGGATAGCAATTGCGGGGACTTATGCAGTTTACTTATGTTTTATGCTTCTTTAAGTTATGAGAATAAAGACAGTTTTATTGTTGTAATAATTAGAAATGTGATTTGAGACAATTATGGAAATGCTGATGTAAACACTTATTTTATGAAATAAAGTCTGTTGTTTTCCGCTGCTTATTTATTTATGTGTTTATATCTGTCTTGTGTTTTTATCTGTGACCTTTTACCTATAAACCTCCATCAAAGTTAAGGCATTCCCTTTGTGAGTGACCTTAACCGAGACGGGGTGTTTCACTTGGTATCAGAGCATAGGTATACCAGGTCAGATAAAAAGTTTTGAAAATTTATTTTCAAAAGAAAATTTAAAGAAGCATTTTTAAAGATAAAATGTTATTTTATTTTAAAAGGCATAGTCCCCCAAGGCCATAGGTACTATCTTTTATCCTTCGTTCTGAATCTATCTTTTTGTTTCAGCATGTCGGAAGGACTTAACTTTCCAGAGGGTGTCCCAATACCCGTTTGGTTCAGACGATTCTTAGAAGCAAGGGCCAATCAGCCGGGTCCCACTATTCCTCCTCCCCCAGGAAACCATCCAGCTGCAGAAAATCCTCCAGCTGCAGCAGTACCTCCTCCTCCACCCCCTCCACGTAATAATGCTTTTGCTAAGACATGTAAGGATTTCAAAGCTATGGGAGGAAAGGATTTCCATGGAAACGAGTCCTTTGTAGCAGCCAGGAATTGGCTGAAGGAAACCGAGGACCTATTTGTTATCTTTGAGGTAGAAGACAGACAGAAAGTACAACTGGCAGTATGGCTACTTAAAGGCGAGGCTTCCTACTGGTGGGAAGTCACTAATGCAGAAAGACCAGTGGAAACATGGGAGGACTTTAGGGCAAGGTTTGAGGCCAAATTTCTCTCAGAAGCTGAAAGGAGTCTCCAATTGGAAAGGTTCTTATTTCTCAAGCAAGGGTATTTGACAGTAAAGGAGTATGTTAATCAGTTTGATCGGCTGGCTAGGTTCGGGCTGGACCTAGTCAACACTCAACACAAAAAGGCCCTTCGTTTTGTCAAAGGACTGAATGAGACATTACATAGCTTGGCCATGACCCATATACCTATGGGAGCTACGTATGAAAAGTTGGTGCAGATGGCATTGCTGAACGAAGAGGATAAGGGTAAGAAGGAGACAAAGGCAGAAAGCTCTCAAGGGAAGAAAGAGGGTTTACAGCCTAAGAAAAATGACTTTAAGAAGGGCGGGAAAGACAACAAAGAGAAGAGGAAATGTAACACCCCGAATTTCAATTAACACTAATAGTTAGTAATTAAAGTATAATTAATCTCAGATGGAAGAACCAGGGGAAACGGGCTGCGTCATTGCGTTCGTCTCGGAAAAATACGCGAAATAGAGTCTGAGTTTTCGAGAATCGGAGTCCGTATGGCCCGGTTATGGCCCAAAGAAGTTTTAGGAAGTTTAAATTTAAAAAGAAGATTTGAAAAACAAGTTTGGAGCCAAAAGAGGAAAGGGGGGGAAAAATTCCCGCCTAGCCCCGTGTCGACAGCCATGTCGACAGGGGTGTCGACAGGGGTGTCGACAGCCCTGTCGACAGGGGTGTCGACACAGGGTGTCGGCCCTGCTGGTCTGGGTGCACCAGGTTTGGTCTTGGCTGAGTCTTGGGCTATGTTCTAGAGGGTTCCTAAATCTAAGAGTCCTAATCTAATCTAGGGTTAATCTAAGGGCCTAAAACACTTTCTAATCCTATAAATAAGATCCTAACCCTACCCTAATTCATTCATAATTAAACCTAGTAACTAAACTATGGCAAAATGCTAGCTCTCATGGCCTCCACTAATTTTATGAAGAGGGTTGCATGCTAATCACTCTCTAATCAACCTCTAATCTCTTCTTAGCATCTTAATCTTCTTTATTTGGTGTGCAAAGTTGCTAGTTGTGAGTTTCTATCACTTTGATGATCTTTTGGTAAACTAATTAGATGAGATGTGATGAGATTTATGGTTTTGTATGTGGGTTAATGAGTTTTGAAATCATATGATATGATGTTAGCATTAATCTTATGTTTATGCATGTTGAGTATGTATGTTTATGCATGTTGAGTATGTAAGTTTATGCAAGTTTAATATGATGTATGTTATGCATGATGCTAAATATGCAAGTTGTGGGCTATGTAATCATATGCATGTTATGCAAGTTCATAGTGATATGCTATGCAAGTTACATGTATGTAAATATGCAAGTTACATGTTTGTTAATATGCAAGTTACATGTTTGTTAATATGCAAGTTACATGTATGTAAATATGCAAGTTACATGTTTGTTAATATGCAAGTTACATGTTTGTTAATATGCAAGTTACATGTTTGTTAATATGCAAGTTACATGTTTGTTAATATGCAAGTTACATGTATGTAAATATGCAAGTTACATGTTTGTTAATATGCAAGTTACATGTTTGTTAATATGCAAGTTACATGTTTGTTAATATGCAAGCTACATGTATGTAAATATGCAAGTTACATGTTTATTTATGTGCAAGTTACATGTATGCAAATATGCAAGTTACATGTTTATTAATATGCAAGTTCATGATGACACACTATGCAAGTCTATAAGCTAATATGCAAGTTTGTTATGCAAAATGAATATGTAAGTTATGTGATATATTATATGCAAGTTATGTGACATGTTATGCAAGTTCATATGCAAGTTATGTGTTTGTTAATATGCAAGATGGCACCTTTGAAACATGTTCATTCATATGCAAGTTGACACCTTTTATATGTGTTATATCATGAACGAAATTACGTGGGAACGATGGGGTAATTAAATGCATAAGTTAATAAGATTGTGTGAAATTAATATAATTATGCATAACACAAAAGTAATAAACATAGTATGGGAATTTGCCTATTTGGTTAGGTGTACCCATACTATGTGTTGGGAATTTACCTATTGAGTTAGGTCTACCCCATGGGAATTTACCTATTAAGTTAGGTCTACCCATGTTAAGAAAACTTGATTAATTAGGGATAATTAATATAAAATTATGAGGGTGATTAATCAGGTGTAATTAATTGACTAAGACACGAGGTTGGACTCAGTTGTAGCGTAAAACTGCCCGGACCCAACCGGCTTAACCAGTTGCTACAAATGTTAGCCCAATGTGAGAGGTCTTAGGCACAAACTAAATACGTAATTAATGTAAAGACACGAGGTTAGACTCTGTTATGACATAAGGCTGCCCGGACCCAACCGGCTTAACCAGCGGTCATAAAAGACAGTCTAATGTGAGAGGTCTTTACAAAGGTTACGTTCTTAATTAATTAATTAAGAAACACTTAACCACATTAGCATGTAGAGGGACATGAGGGGTTAAGTGGGTGCCTTGGGTGGCATGAGAAAATCTAGTGGTTGTCTTGGGTGGCAATAGAAAATACGATTAGAATACTTAACCAAAATGAAACATGTAATTAAAACATGATTAAAGGGTTAAGTGGGATATACTAGAAAAAGGGACAAGCTTAGGTGGGTAGCTTGTGGAGGCCCATTTCAACCAGTAACCCATACGTATCTTTGTGGGCTCGACCCATGTCGAGGACGGGACACGCATACTGGGCTTGACTGTAAGAGGCAAACGGGTTAGCGGTGGCAACGCAAGTCCAACGGGCTTCATATGCGTGAGTGGGCCCGGGCTGGTAGGTAAGCCGTTGTTGCATCGGGTAGATATAAGCCGTGCACCGTTAGTTTTATCAGGTTGCCACATTGGGGAATGATACACCCCACGGTGGGGCCAGCACGGGTATCTACGTTAGGGAGCCGATCGAATGGGGAAGTAGTGTGTACACCTAGTGGATTGTAGGGCCCCGTGGCGCCTACTTGGTCACCTAGAGGTACGCAAGTACTAATTAGTAAATTTTATAAGTCCTTGGGTGGGATCAACCTTTAGGTTAGAAACGACGGGTGTGGTGCAGTTTAGTAATTTACCTTAGGGAGGGTAGATGCGTCTTTATCCTTTATCTTAGTTCAGTTGGCTGCTTAGGGTACCCATTTATCCCTATATGTTACCGTATATCAGTTCATATCTTCTCTGGTTACTTTAACGATTGTATTGTTAAAGTTATAGGACTCGCTCAGACTTATGTCTGACCCCGTTGTTTTTATCTTTTTTCCCAACCCTCAGGTCCTGTGGTGGATCCTAGCAGTAGTGGAGCTTGATCGGATTGCTGTTCCAGTCTTGAGGAGCTTGGATAGATGTAAAGCTCCAGTTATCCAGTTATCTTTTCTTCTGTTTTGGCTATTGTATGAGAGTGGGATTATGTATTCCTTTATTTTGATGGATATTGTACTTGACCTTTATTATGGTTTTATGATGTAACCAGACATGTTTTACTTCCGCTGTTATGAGATGATGTTTTAAAAATTTCAAGTACTATTTATATCTGTCTTGTTGTAATTTTTCTGTTCTATATTCACTAAAATACTCCACCGATGCTATGGCATTCCCTTAGTGAGTGATCATAGCGGGAGTGGGGTGTTACACGTGGTATCAGAGCTTAAGGTTACCAGAACAGATAAAAAAATTTTAGAAAACTATTTTTCAAAAACATTTTTGAAAAAAAAAAGTATTTTCAAAAGCATGTCTTCTAAGAGAAAAAGTTTTTGAAAAAGAAAAGCATAATCCCCAATAGCCATATCTTTATCTTTCGGAATCTCCTTTTTGAATCTTTCCTCTTTCGTTTCAGCATGGCTGAAGATCTTAACATCCCGGAGGGTTTAGTTATACCACTATGGTATAGGAGGTTGCAAGAGGCTAGGGCCGCGGCTGCGGGTCCGGCCAATGCTACTACACCAGAGACAACCGCTCCTCCTCCCCAGCCTAGAGTGGATAATTTTGCTAAGGTTTGCAAGGAGTTCAAGGCTATAGGAGGAAAACCTTTTCTAGGTTCAGAGACTTTCGTAGAGGCTAGAGATTGGCTTAAGGAAGTGGAAGAGTTGCTAGATATCTTTGAAGTGGAAGAAGGAAAGAAAGTCAAGTTGGCGGCTTGGTTAATGAAGGGAGAGGCCTCATTCTGGTGGGAGGTCACTAATGGAGAACGCCCGGTTGACTCTTGGGCAGATTTTAAGCAAAGGTTTGGGGCTAAGTTTCTCTCAAGGGCGGAAGAGAATCTGTTTATGGAGAAGTTCTTGAATTTGAAGCAAGGGAATCTCACGGTGAAAGAATATGTCAACAAATTTAATCAATTAGCGAGATTTGGCATAGAGTTGGTGAATACACCGGAGAAGAAGGCTTTGAGGTTCGTTAGAGGCTTGAACGAACCATTGCAAGGAATAGCTATGACTCACATTCCTATGGGGGCCACCTTTGAGAAACTTGTCTACATGGCACTTATGCATGAGGATGATAAGAATTCTAAGGCACCAGAGAAAAAGGGGGATCAGAAGAAACCGCAACAACAACAACAACAACAAGGCAAGGGCGGGAAAGGCAATGGTGACAAAAAGAAGACGAAGAAGAAGTGCTTCAATTGTGGAACACCAGGACACCTTAGTAAGGATTGTCGCAAAAAGAAGAAGACCGGTTGCTTTCATTGTGGTGAAGCAGGGCATCTTGTGAAAAACTGCCCAAAGAAGGGGCAGAAGACGGGGTCTACCTCAGGAGGGCAGGTGCAAGCTCTTATAGCACCACCTCAGTCGGGGGGCAAGTTCAGGTTCTCTCTGTTCCACCGATTCAGCAGAGAAGTAGAACTATTTCCGTTGAAAGTCTGGTTTTTCTGTTTGATCATCCAGTTCGTACTTTGTTTGACTCTGGCGCATCGCATTCTTTTATCTCATCATCATTAGTTGAGTCACTGCACTTAGACACCAGTCTAGTTGATGATCCCTTGGTTGTTTCAAACCCAATTGGGGGCTCTATATATCTGTCTATGATATGTTTGGGTTTGAAGATTTCTATACTTAGCGTTGAGTTTAGATGTGATGCTTTTGTATTGGGCTTCACGGGCTATGGGCTGATCTTGGGCATGGACTGGTTATCCAGTAATGGTGCCGTTCTTGATTGTGAAAGGAGAGTTGTCAGGCTTATGACCCGCTTGGGTAATACTCTCGAGATCTCTTGTAATCCCATGGAATCTGTTTTGCTAAGTTATCTTGAATCGCTCGATGCTTCGGTCGAGAGTTTGCGTTCTGTCAAAGTAGTCCGGGAATATCCGGATGTGTTTGAAGAAGTAAAGGGTTTGCCTCCGAAGCGGGAGATAGATTTCCGAATTTTTTTGGTGGATAATGCCAAACCAGTGTCTTTGCCAGTGCGCCATATGGCTCCTCGTGAGAGAAGAGAACTTCATAAGCAAGTAGGGGAGTTGCTTGAGAAGGGGTTCATAAGGCGAAGTATATCGGAGTGGGGAGCTCCAGTAGTGTTTGCCACGAAGGCGGATGGGTCCCTCAGACTTTGTGTGGATTATAGAGAACTTAATAAGCTCACGAAGAAGAATAGACACCCATTACCGAGGACAGATGATCTCTTTGATCAGTTGGTTGGCGCGTCAGTATTTTCGCAGATGGACTTAGCTACAGGGTTTCATCAGTTGAGAGTGGCGGAGGACAGTATAGAGAAGACTGCTTTCCGGACTCCGGATGGTTTTTATGAGTGGCTAGTGATGCCATTTGGGTTGACAAACGCCCCTGCATACTTTGTTGATCTCATGAGTAGAGTGTTCAGAGAGTATCTGAATAAGTTTGTAGTAGTTTTTGTGGATGACATCTTGGTCTTTTCCAAGAGTGAAGAAGAGCATGCCTTACATCTCAAGGAAGTGTTGGAGACTCTTCAAGCGCATAGTCTTAAAGCTAAATTCTCTAAATGTCATTTTTGGAGAAGAGAGGTGCGATTCTTAGGGCATGTGGTCTCTAAGGAAGGGATAGCTGTGGATCCCGCAAAGATAGTATCTATCCAGGATTGGAAAGTTCCTAGAAATGCTACCGAGGTAAGAAGTTTCTTGGGGTTGGCAGGATATTATAGGAAGTTCATCAAAGACTTCGCGAAGATATCAGCCCCATTAACCCGCTTGACGAAGAAGAATCTGGTTTTCTCATGGAATGTAGATTGTGATGATGCTTTCCGACAGTTAAAGAGAGCTTTGACCACCGCTCCAGTTTTAGTGCTCCCGGATGGGAGTAAGCCGTTTGTTGTTTATACCGATGCTTGTGGGACAGGATTAGGCGCAGTCTTGATGCAGGAGGGAAGGGTAATAGCCTATGGAGGGAGACAATTGAGAGTGCATGAGAAGAATTACCCTACCCATGATCTAGAGTTGGCCGCGATTGTTTTCGCACTTAAGTCTTGGCGCCATTATCTTCTTGGTGAGAGATTCGAGTTGTTCACCGACCATAAATCATTGAAGTACTTATTCTCTCAGAAGGATTTGAATTTAAGACAGCAAAGGTGGATGGAGTTCTTAGCATCCTATGATTTTGAGATAGCGTATACCCCTGGCAAGGGTAACGTGGTGGCAGACGCCTTGAGTAGAAAAAGGCTATCTTTAAGTCCATTGTTCGTAGAACGGCGAAGCTTAGAGTTTCTTTCTTTGTTTGACTTCAGACCTTCTGTTGATTTTGTACCTGGTTTGTTGGCATCCTTGGAGGTTAGACCTACTCTTTTGAGACGGATTGGCGAGGCTCAGCGAGACGACCCACAGTTGGTTAAGTTGGTAGAGAAGCTTATAAGAGGGGAGTCGTCCAGCCATTTGGGTAGATACACCATAGATGATAAGGGATGGTTGCATAGAGACGGTAGACTTTGTGTACCGCAAGATGAGGGTTTGAAGAAGGCTATTTTGGATGATGCACATCGTTCAAGAATGACTATTCATCCAGGTGGAGACAAAATGTACCAAGACATGAAGAGAGTTTTCTTCTGGGCCGGTATGAAGAAAGATGTGGCCGAGTATGTGGCTAGATGCTTAGTGTGCCAACAAGTTAAAGCGGAGCAAAGGAAACCCGATGGGTTGCTGCACCCATTGGAGGTTCCGCAATGGAAGTGGGATAGTGTCTCGATGGATTTCGTCGATGGGTTACCAAGATCGAGGAAGGGTAATACGGGAATTTGGGTTGTGGTAGACAGACTTACCAAGAGTGCCCATTTTATACCCGTGAAAAGTAAGAGGACCGCTCCATGGCTTGCTTCGGTCTATGTTAGAGAGATTGTTAGATTGCATGGCGTACCATCCAGCATTGTGAGTGATCGAGATCCTATCTTCACTAGTGAGTTTTGGAGAAGTTTGCAAGAGGCGGTAGGGACTCAGTTGTGTTTGAGCACCGCATATCATCCTCAGACGGACGGTCAGACCGAGAGGGTGAACCGTATCTTAGAAGATCTTTTGAGGCTTTGTATCTTGGATTTTGGAGGTACATGGGAAGAACATCTTCCTTTGGTGGAGTTCGCATATAATAACAGCTTTCAGTCCAGTATTGGTATGGCTCCTTTCGAAGCTCTTTATGGAAGGCCTTGTCGATCTCCTACATGTTGGTGGGAATCTACGGATAAGATCTTGCTTGGGCCGGATATGGTTAGAGAGACTTCAGAGAAGATTGATTTGATTCGAAGAAGGATGAAGGCAGCACAAGATAGACAGAAATCTTATGCGGATCAGAGAAGGACGGATCTTGAGTTTGAGGTAGGGGACATGGTTTTTGTCAAAGTATCTCCATTAAGAAATGTGGTTCGCTTTGGGTCCGTTGGGAAGTTAGCACCAAGGTTTGTTGGACCATTTCCTATTAAGGAAAGGATTGGACGGATGGCATATAGGGTGGAGTTGCCCGACAGACTTAGTGGTGTTCATGATGTATTCCATGTGTCACATCTGAGGAAGTGCTTACATGAGACCGCAGAGGTGGTAGAGCCGAGCTTGCTTAGAGATGTAGAGGTAGAGCGTGATGCGACGATTCGACGAGCTCCTACTCGCATCCTTGGGTCAGAAACTAGGAAGCTGAGGAACAGAGAAGTTCAGCTAGTTAAAGTGCAATGGGGAGATGACAAAAGCAATGCTACTTGGGAGACGGAAGCAAAGATGCGTTCTTTGTATCCATTTCTTTTTGAGAGTATGTCTTTTAACTTCTCCTTTATTGCTTGTCTAGTACTTATCTTATCTTTAGTATATCCTCTCGCTAGTACCTATGACCTTTAGATAGGGTAAAACCTATGGTTGAAACATGTGTTTGAAACATGTTATGGTTGATGGATGCATATGGATGCAATTGTTTGCTAGTGGTTGCTCGTGGATGCATATACACACACATTAGGCACTAGATCGGCTCAGTCACTTCATGATTGCATATTGCATAAATGGATGTGGTAGTTAGATTGATGGATGTATCATGGCTGTGTTATCATATGGATGATGCATTTTTGTGTATGGTTGTGCACACATGTAGAAATTTGTATGTGTCAATAGGGTTTCGCATACATATTGGATGCATGGCACTATCATGGTTTGCATTAAGGAGGTCGACTGAATCAGTAGACCACCTGATTTTGCATTAGTATACGGACATATACACACACTTTCCGCATATGTTCATACGTCATTAGAAGTTTCTAGGGATAATGGTTGCTTGTGGTTGATGGTTTAGTAGATGGTTGTTTGGTTGGTAGGATACGTTCTTCTTAACTTAGAGATTTCGAGGACGAAATCCTTTAAGTAGGGGAGAATGTAACACCCCGAATTTCAATTAACACTAATAGTTAGTAATTAAAGTATAATTAATCTCAGATGGAAGAACCAGGGGAAACGGGCTGCGTCATTGCGTTCGTCTCGGAAAAATACGCGAAATAGAGTCCGAGTTTTCGAGAATCGGAGTCCGTATGGCCCGGTTATGGCCCAAAGAAGTTTTAGGAAGTTTAAATTTAAAAAGCAGATTTGAAAAACAAGTTTGGAGCCAAAAGAGGAAAGGGGGGGAAAAATTCCCGCCTAGCCCCGTGTCGACAGCCATGTCGACAGGGGTGTCGACAGGGGTGTCGACAGCCCTGTCGACAGGGGTGTCGACACAGGGTGTCGGCCCTGCTGGTCTGGGTGCACCAGGTTTGGTCTTGGCTGAGTCTTGGGCTATGTTCTAGAGGGTTCCTAAATCTAAGAGTCCTAATCTAATCTAGGGTTAATCTAAGGGCCTAAAACACTTTCTAATCCTATAAATAAGATCCTAACCCTACCCTAATTCATTCATAATTAAACCTAGTAACTAAACTATGGCAAAATGCTAGCTCTCATGGCCTCCACTAATTTTATGAAGAGGGTTGCATGCTAATCACTCTCTAATCAACCTCTAATCTCTTCTTAGCATCTTAATCTTCTTTATTTGGTGTGCAAAGTTGCTAGTTGTGAGTTTCTATCACTTTGATGATCTTTTGGTAAACTAATTAGATGAGATGTGATGAGATTTATGGTTTTGTATGTGGGTTAATGAGTTTTGAAATCATATGATATGATGTTAGCATTAATCTTATGTTTATGCATGTTGAGTATGTATGTTTATGCATGTTGAGTATGTAAGTTTATGCAAGTTTAATATGATGTATGTTATGCATGATGCTAAATATGCAAGTTGTGGGCTATGTAATCATATGCATGTTATGCAAGTTCATAGTGATATGCTATGCAAGTTACATGTATGTAAATATGCAAGTTACATGTTTGTTAATATGCAAGTTACATGTTTGTTAATATGCAAGTTACATGTATGTAAATATGCAAGTTACATGTTTGTTAATATGCAAGTTACATGTTTGTTAATATGCAAGTTACATGTTTGTTAATATGCAAGTTACATGTTTGTTAATATGCAAGTTACATGTTTGTTAATATGCAAGTTACATGTTTGTTAATATGCAAGTTACGTGTTTGTTAATATGCAAGTTACATGTATGTAAATATGCAAGTTACATGTTTATTTATGTGCAAGTTACATGTATGCAAATATGCAAGTTACATGTTTATTAATATGCAAGTTCATGATGACACACTATGCAAGTCTATAAGCTAATATGCAAGTTTGTTATGCAAAATGAATATGTAAGTTATGTGATATATTATATGCAAGTTATGTGACATGTTATGCAAGTTCATATGCAAGTTATGTGTTTGTTAATATGCAAGATGGCACCTTTGAAACATGTTCATTCATATGCAAGTTGACACCTTTTATATGTGTTATATCATGAACGAAATTACGTGGGAACGATGGGGTAATTAAATGCATAAGTTAATAAGATTGTGTGAAATTAATATAATTATGCATAACACAAAAGTAATAAACATAGTATGGGAATTTGCCTATTTGGTTAGGTGTACCCATACTATGTGTTGGGAATTTACCTATTGAGTTAGGTCTACCCCATGGGAATTTACCTATTAAGTTAGGTCTACCCATGTTAAGAAAACTTGATTAATTAGGGATAATTAATATAAAATTATGAGGGTGATTAATCAGGTGTAATTAATTGACTAAGACACGAGGTTGGACTCAGTTGTAGCGTAAAACTGCCCGGACCCAACCGGCTTAACCAGTTGCTACAAATGTTAGCCCAATGTGAGAGGTCTTAGGCACAAACTAAATACGTAATTAATGTAAAGACACGAGGTTAGACTCTGTTATGACATAAGGCTGCCCGGACCCAACCGGCTTAACCAGCGGTCATAAAAGACAGTCTAATGTGAGAGGTCTTTACAAAGGTTACGTTCTTAATTAATTAATTAAGAAACACTTAACCACATTAGCATGTAGAGGGACATGAGGGGTTAAGTGGGTGCCTTGGGTGGCATGAGAAAATCTAGTGGTTGTCTTGGGTGGCAATAGAAAATACGATTAGAATACTTAACCAAAATGAAACATGTAATTAAAACATGATTAAAGGGTTAAGTGGGATATACTAGAAAAAGGGACAAGCTTAGGTGGGTAGCTTGTGGAGGCCCATTTCAACCAGTAACCCATACGTATCTTTGTGGGCTCGACCCATGTCGAGGACGGGACACGCATACTGGGCTTGACTGTAAGAGGCAAACGGGTTAGCGGTGGCAACGCAAGTCCAACGGGCTTCATATGCGTGAGTGGGCCCGGGCTGGTAGGTAAGCCGTTGTTGCATCGGGTAGATATAAGTCGTGCACCGTTAGTTTTATCAGGTTGCCACATTGGGGAATGATACACCCCACGGTGGGGCCAGCACGGGTATCTACGTTAGGGAGCCGATCGAATGGGGAAGTAGTGTGTACACCTAGTGGATTGTAGGGCCCCGTGGCGCCTACTTGGTCACCTAGAGGTACGCAAGTACTAATTAGTAAATTTTATAAGTCCTTGGGTGGGATCAACCTTTAGGTTAGAAACGACGGGTGTGGTGCAGTTTAGTAATTTACCTTAGGGAGGGTAGATGCGTCTTTATCCTTTATCTTAGTTCAGTTGGCTGCTTAGGGTACCCATTTATCCCTATATGTTACCGTATATCAGTTCATATCTTCTCTGGTTACTTTAACGATTGTATTGTTAAAGTTATAGGACTCGCTCAGACTTATGTCTGACCCCGTTGTTTTTATCTTTTTTCCCAACCCTCAGGTCCTGTGGTGGATCCTAGCAGTAGTGGAGCTTGATCGGATTGCTGTTCCAGTCTTGAGGAGCTTGGATAGATGTAAAGCTCCAGTTATCCAGTTATCTTTTCTTCTGTTTTGGCTATTGTATGAGAGTGGGATTATGTATTCCTTTATTTTGATGGATATTGTACTTGACCTTTATTATGGTTTTATGATGTAACCAGACATGTTTTACTTCCGCTGTTATGAGATGATGTTTTAAAAATTTCAAGTACTATTTATATCTGTCTTGTTGTAATTTTTCTGTTCTATATTCACTAAAATACTCCACCGATGCTATGGCATTCCCTTAGTGAGTGATCATAGCGGGAGTGGGGTGTTACAGGAAATGTAATTACTGTGGTAAAGTGGGGCACTTGGTGGAAGACTGCCGAAAGAAGAAAGCTAAGTTGAATGGTGGGTGCTTTTCTTGTGGAGAGACAGGCCACATGGCTAAGGACTGCCCAAAGAAGCGAGGGCAAGGGCAGAGAGCAGGAACTTCTGGAGGGCAATTGCATGCTCTCACCACGGTCACCATACCTGAGCAAGGTAGTAAAGTTTTTATAGAAAGCGTAGTTAGTCTTTCCGATCTATCCTTTATCCTTAGGTAGAAAAACTTTTTGGATGTAAACATGTAATTGAAACATGTTATGGTTGATGTTTGCAAGTGGTTGCAAGTGGATGCTATTGGTTGCTCGTGGATGCATATACACACACAACCTAGGTTTTAGATCGGCTCAATCACTTCATATTGCATATGCATATATGTTTTATTCTCGTATATGGTTGAAGCTTAATGTGTTGTTATATGGATGCCGCATTTGTTTGAATGATTTTGCACTCATGTAGAATCATGAATAGGAGAATTTTGCATACATAATGGATTCATGACACTTACATAATTTGCATTAAGGAGGTCAACTGAATCAGTAGACCGCCTGATTTTGCATTAGATAAGTACATGGACACACACTTTGCATATGATCATGAAGCATTAGAAATCTTTAAGGACAATGGATGCTCGTGTATGATGGATGAGTAGATGGACGTTTGGATGTTAGGACATACATTCTTCCTAAACTTGAAGATTTCGGGGACGGAATCCTTTTAAGTGGGGGAGAATGTAACACCCCGGATTTTTCCGTTAACAGTAAATTAACAAATTAAAGTATAATTAAATTGTAACAGAAAAATTAAGGGAAACGGACATCACCATTGCGTTCGTCTCGGAATTCTGCTTGAGATAGAGTCCGAGTTTGCGCAAAACGGATAACGTATGAAGAAGATATCTTTAATTTAAATATTACAGCAAAACATGAAAAAGAGAAGTAAGGAGAGGACAATAATTATTGTTCTAAGACTTATTAACAAAAGCCTCTGTAGCTCAGTTGGTTAAGGCATTGGATTTGTAGCATGGAGGTCGGGGGTTCGAACCCCGGCGGCGACATAATTTTTATCTCTGTTTTAGAGAGGGCCAACTGAGCATGCAAATACATGTACGTATACAAATTCAAATTTTGAAAGGATAAGAACGTACATATAAGGAAATAAAGAAAATATATGTATATATATGGGAATATATATATATATATATGAAAAAATATATGTATACAATAGATAAAATTCAAACAGACTAAAACAGCTCAATTTAAAGTTTAATTTTTGAAAATCGAACCCAGTCCCTCCTGGCTGGCCTGGTCTGTGCTTGGTCGAATTTCTGAGCCTTGCCTTGTCACAAGGGCTAGGTGGCAGCTCCTGATTGGTCTATCTTTCGAATGAATGGCTACGATTTATCCAAGCTACATCGACGGTCCTAATTAGTTCATAAACTCTATAAAAATGACCCTAGACTCTACCTAATTTATTCATTCAAAAAAATAAGATGAGGTCGTCATGCTGCTGAGGAACGACTAGGAGTAGCCACCACTTTTGAGAGACGACTAGGAGACACTTTCTAAAGCACTAAAGCAACTTAACAAATCAAATCGACACCTACGACAAAGGAATCGCATCTCCAATTCCAGAATTCAGATTTCTGAATTAAAGAATTCGCCACACGATTGTAAGTGGAGTATTATTCAGATATAAATAAATAACTGTGTTTGATTCGTTAAATTGAAAATGAGAATTGTACTTGGTTTGTGACGATTGGATATTATTTATATGTTGTTATCAATTGAAATATTGTGGTATGACGATTGGATATTCGCAAGTAGGTAATTTATGTTGAAACTACATGTTTATGGTAGTTAAATTGAGATTCATACAAGTTTGTGGTTTTGCTATTATGCCAACGTGATGTATATTTTGTATAGAATCACTTTTTATGTAATTGGATCAAATTAGGGGTATTATGGTTTATATGAATCTATGTTGAAAATTGGCAAATCATACTTTTGTGTAAAAACAAAAGTAAGCACCTTTATGATCATAACCATATATGTGACACATAAGTTACATTAGAATTACATTCCACTTGAAAAGCAAGCATCTTTGTTAACTTATGTTGACCCTATGAATATGACTAGTCTATGTTTGGTATTATGCCTAATTTAAAAACATGTTGGGCCAATATTGTAATATATGTGACACATAGCTAAAGTTAGATTTATATTCCAATTGCAAGTTTGCACGAATAAAGTAAAAACTATGATTCCATGTTTAGGAATATTTATGCCATGATTTTATTAATATACATCAAAATCCATGCTTTCATGTTTATGTATATTTATGACACAATTATATAAATAGAACGAAAACTATGATTCCATGTTTAGGAATATTTATGCCATGATTTTATGAATATACATCAAAATCCATGCTTTCATGTTTATGTATATTTATGACACAATTATATAAATAGAACGAAACTATGATTCCATGTTTAGGAATATTTATGCCATGATTTTATGAATATACATCAAAATCCATGCTTTCATGTTTATGTATATTTATGACACAATTATATAAATAGAACGAAAACTATGATTCCATGTTTAGGAATATTTATGCCATGATTTTATGAATATACATCAAAATCCATGCTTTCATGTTTATGTATATTTATGACACAATTATATAAATAGAACGAAAACTATGATTCCATGTTTAGGAATATTTATGCCATGATTTTATGAATATACATCAAAATCCATGCTTTCATGTTTATGTATATTTATGACACAATTATATAAATAGAACGAAAACTATGATTCCATGTTTAGGAATATTTATGCCATGATTTTATGAATATACATCAAAATTCATGCTTTCATGTTTATGTATATTTATGACACAATTATATAAATAGAATGAAAACTATGATTCCATGTTTAGGAATATTTATGCCATGATTTTATGAATATACATCAAAATCCATGCTTTCATGTTTATGTATATTTATGACACAATTATATAAATAGAACGAAAACTATGATTCCATGTTTAGGAATATTTATGCCATGATTTTATGAATATACATCAAAATCCATGCTTTCATGTTTATGTATATTTATGACACAATTATATAGATAGAACAAAAACCATGATTTAAGTTTAGGAATGTTTAAGTATTGTCTATGCCATAATCATGTGAATAGAATGATTCATGCTTAAATATTGTTTATGCCATGATTTTATACATAAAATGATTTAAGTTATGTCATGATTATATGCATAAAATGATTTAAGTTATGTCATGATTATATGCATAAATTGATTTATGTTATGCCATGATTATATGCATAAAAATGATTTATGTTAATGCCTTGATGATATTATGTTACAATTACAAGTTCACATGTACCTACTTCATGTTAATTGAATCGTTCGTTGCAAGTTCATGCGTTCACATTCCCTTTTTGTATGTATAATCACGTTTTAAGCCTCCCCCTTTTCACGTGGCTAAGTTGGGCTTAAAAGGCTAAGCCCAATATATATTATAATAAAAACGAACGTATTAAACGGGGAAATAGCGTTGGACCAATTAATTAATAAATCAAAATATAAAAGTAAATGGGCCCAAATTCAAGAATGGGTTGGGCCCATGATTGGTGTAAGCCTTTACACCATTATTAAATAATGGGCCGCAAATATTTACATATAAAAGAAAAGAGACAAAATATGTAAACTTAGAAAATATAAAGATATAAGACAGTCCTTCTAAATACACACACCAGAATGTTCTAGGGTGACAGAGAGGATAGTGTCTAGGCTTGGGTCTGGAAAATACAAGTTTCCTGCCCTCCCTGGCTATCCCTAACTGACCCAACGGACGGGATGGTCTTAAGTTTAGAAGGACACCTGACCCGAGGTTAGACTGAGTTGCGGTATAAACCTGCCCGGACCCAACCGGCACATCCAGTAACCGCAACAATACCTGTCTAATGTGAGCGGTCGATACTCTGATCAAATAAGACTAAGTCAGAATGGATAGGATTAAGTAAATTGGGTTAACACTTAATCAAACTTAGGACACGCTAAACTATACAGACTGATTGGGGGTTAGGTTTAACAGAACACTTAACCAACTTAGCATGTTGGCTAGAAATAGAAAACCTAATAACGGGGGACCCTTTTTAGCAGTAACCCTACAAGGTGTATCAGGATACCCTGAACTAGGCAGGGTGGGGCACGATTACTGGGCTGACTGTAAGAGGTCAAAGCGACGGCGGTGGTGTAGCAGTGTAGGTTCTAACGGAGTGCGGACGTGCACACACTCCGGCGCAGAAAAATAAGGCACTGGACACCAGTAGTATACCTGTGCATTCTAGAATTGTGTCGGGCCGCCACCATGGGACTTGATACACCCCATGGTGGGACCAGCATAGGTAGCTACAGCATCAGGGGCCGTAGGACACATGTAACTATTCGAGTAGGAGCCGATCATTAAAAAGGATCACTATACCCTGATTATGGGGTACCAGTTGGGAAATAATAATAAGGGTTGCAGGGATCAACTTGGGGTACGAAAGTACATTCGATCATAGACAATTTATATCAGTGTGGTGCTTTTCCCATTTCCAGTTTATACTTATCATACTCATTTCTTTATTCATAGACTGAATAGTCCTAGACTTACTTAGGCTTATGTCTGACTCTACTTTTCTTTTCGTCTTCTCTCTTCCGTTCCCCCCCCCCCCCCCCTGGTCCTCAGGGAGGGAGTACTGCAGCTTAACCAGCTTTCTCATCTAGCTTGAAGGAAAAGAAATGTATTGCTTGGATCTCTTCCACTTTGAGCTATGGCTTTGGATAGAAATTGCGGGGACTTATGCAGTTTACTTATGTTTTATGCTTCTTTAAGTTATGAGAATAAAGACAGTTTTATTGTTGTAATAATTAGAAATGTGATTTGAGACAATTATGGAAATGCTGATGTAAACACTTATTTTATGAAATAAAATCTGTTGTTTTCCGCTGCTTATTTATTTATGTGTTTATATCTGTCTTGTGTTTTTATCTGTGACCTTTTACCTATAAACCTCCATCAAAGTTAAGGCATTCCCTTTGTGAGTGACCTTAACCGAGACGGGGTGTTTCACCAACACTTCTACTTAGACTTATCATACGATTTTAAACATGGTTTTAACTCCATATATTTTCTTTTGAAAACTCTTTTCCAATTCAAAATCACGCTTTCCCAAACTAAAATATTCATATTTCACCATCTTTAGACCTTTAAATTCCCTTTTACTTTCTTCAGATTACAAATCAAATTTTGATCTTGTTTTGTCTCTTATCACATTATTCCTTTTAAAACTTAACCAATTTGGATTTTTATAGAAATCTGACAAATAGAATTCTTAACAAGAGTCCATATTAAATATAAATTTGCTTTAAATTTCATTTATCTACACATAAGCCTTTACATTTTGTAAACTTTCATTTAAATGAATTTAGTTTCAAGATTTATCACTTTGAATATTATTAAAATAATAATAATCAATTCGAACATTTTTAGAAATCAATTTGTTTACTTCAACATTAATACTTAATATTCCTTCCAATTGATTAAAATAATAATTGACATTAAAAATAATTAATGATCCAATTGATTTAAAAAATTATCTTGGTTTAAAACTGTTGAGTTATCCAATTCATAACACGACTAATCCGTTAACCAATTCCATTAGTCCTTTCTTTTGATCACTTAAAAAAAATTCCTTTAATTCAATTAATAATCTAATTAAATTAAATAAATCGCCATTTAATTGTTATTTGAAATAATTAATTTAATCCTTAACCATTTGGTTAATTTCTGCTTTTTGCTTATAAAACGGATTAATATATGAATTCAGTTTACATACTCGATTTATAGTTACTAAATAAAAATAATTATTCATTTCTTTTAAATAAACTTTATTCAAGTAATCTATTCCAAATAGTTTTCAAATCCATTTTGGTTATAAATTAAATTCTCATCACCTTATTTCAATCGATTTACCTGAATGTAAATCATCACTCATAACATGATTCATTTTTAGGCTAACCTGTTGTTAACTACTCAACCAATATCATCCATTGGTTAATAACAAACAAACGTTGAATTTTGATTCAACAATCAATAATCATTCACTCATACTGGTTGAATAGTTCATATAGTATAATATGAATATAAACAACATATTTGAGGAATCCAGTTGGATCCCTCCAACCTGTCCTTACCTGCATCAAAATGGGTTATGCCACTTTCAACACAACAATATATTTATCACGGTGAACAGAAATAAATGGTTTAACTAATAACGGTCAACAATCAATTCATAACATCCATTCAAACAGTCGTCAAACCATCAATCATTAGCAAACAGTGCACACAAAATAAAAACCTGGTTTATATAAAATATAAACGGGATAAACTGAGTGAGTTGAACTCACATTGATTTCTATTTGTCGCTGAAACGGTCCGTCCTAATGATATTAAACGGATGTTTAATTTAATTAGAAATTCCGGTAGCTGCCCACTCTGACCAAATCAGCTTCATCGTGTTGTGCCTGTTGATACGGATCCGACGTTACCCGTTCCATTCTGTTCCGTCTGTATACCCAAGATATAATTCAATACGATGTTCGCTATTTAATATGATTGATATTTTAGTTATATATAAAAATTAACTGATAATTTTATTACATTTCTTAAACCCGGTTAGGAAAAATTTAAAAGGATATAGCAAATTGAAATATGCTCTGGTCACGTTATCCCCTTACTTGCTACATGCGGTTAGGAACAATTTCATTAATATGATAATAAATCTGGACACCTTGACATTCTAAATTCGGTCGCGTTACCTATAATCATGAACGTATTCCTTGGCAGGTCGTTTACATCGTGGGTTGCACTTGCACGTTAAATATTAGACATGTGAAAGAACAACTAGGCATTTTGTAAGTAATTAGGAGTACTTAAATATTAATTAGGCGCGTTAACCTCCTTACCTGATATGTTTCCATAGATATATCTGGCCACGCAATCCTTCATTTACGTTAATATAATCTTCAAACTTTCACCTGCTTGTTTCTTCTAATCTCCAAACTCCAGTCCCCTGTTCACCGTTCCTACCTGCCTCTGTTCCTCTTCTTCTCCAAACTAACGAGCTGCTCCACTCAACTCTCACCATAACCGAACTATATCTGCTCCCATGCACGTGTGAACACTACTTCACTTGCATCCCTTAATGGAAACATCCATGCAAATCCCCGCGTTAAGCTTCAGCAAAACTCCATTACTTTGCACCCTCTTCCCTCCGAACACCCCCACCAACGTATCATGTCTATCCATTGCTGGCGTCGCCCAACAGATCAGAACTCCTCCAGACTCCGTCGTGCCGACCCGCAATTCGCTTCTCCACCTTACTACACAGCCGCCATCCTCCCTAGAGACCCAACGTCAGCAAAGATTCATCCTTCAGACGCTCGACCTTCCCATATATTTTCATACCTACCGCCACCTGAATGTTTAAATACTCCATCCAAATCATATTGTAGCCGTCCCCATATCTACTCCTTCCCTACAACTACATATACCCAAGCGCCTACTACACAAAACATACCCAACATCTGCTTCTGTGCATGCCCAAAACCCATGCAAACCCGTCCTTTCCTCGATCACCTCTCAACTCCTACTCACGCCCCCTTCACTTGCATGTTTCTACCGACTCGCCCCACTCCCCTGAACCACACAACTCCACAGTCTACACATTTTCAGTGCAGCACTCATACCTTAAAGCTATTGACTGCATCACTTTCTCGATGCCGAAAACCCGGTCACCGCCGTCTTCACCAACCACCGCCGGAGTTCAGGCCATCACCACTATCGACTCCGTTGTGCCATCACCGCACTCTCCCTTCAAAGACATCACGAGCTGAACAAACTAACCCACGTCCCCTGTATGTATTTCGATACCCCTGCTTCTTCACTTCATTGAAACCGTACTTCATCAAACCCTCCACCATGAACTTAATTCGTGCCAAACTCCTCCCCACGGCACTTCATTTTCCCGCCATACGAACCACCAGCGCACTCCAGTACCCTCCCTCAATATGCTGCTATTGTTTCGTTTTATATGTATATATATACATATACTGGTCTTGGGTTCGATTTGCATGAGAGAAAGTGACACAGAATAACATAAGAGGACGAAGAGAAGGGTTCGACTTTCATGGTTGTGGCTAAAACTAAAATGGAGAGGTGGTATTTATTGAAGAAAGATCGGAGAGATAAGGATGAAGTCGGTTTCAATTTGGACAAGGTAGGTCTGCGGTAGCTGAAGTAAACCGACATGGTAGTTGGGTATGTTGCTTCTTTTTAAAAGCTGAAGATGGGATTTAAGTGGGTCTACATGAGTTTCCTTTTCATATGTATAGATAGCTGTACATTTCCTTTTCTCTTCATTGACTAGGCCAGTGTGATTTTACTTGGAAGGTTAGTCTTGATCTAAAAACACAGGTTAGTTCCTAGCTGTATCGATTTGAGAATACAAAGTCTGCACACGACACAAGAGAACGACACTGGTAAACTAATTAAAGGCAAGTCTCATTGATTATTTTAAAACTATTTTCCAGTTATAAACAGTTCCAATGAAGATGGTATCTTTTGCGGCTTTTTGTTTGAATGCACAAATGGAAAATGATCAAAGGAGGAAATATATGTATCATTCGAAATTCCAGGATTAGAATTTTCCGAGGGTTACCATGTTGAGCTTTTACCAAAAGAATGAAATTGCTTCAACATGTATACATAGCAGTGTGACTCCAAATAAAATATACGTTGAATTGATCAAGGAATATGGCATTCAATGCATTTTTCCAATATACTTGTAATGTTTTGGTGCTTGTATCAGCTATACTTGAGATGCCAGATTGCATTGGCATGTTTTTCAAAGCATATGAACCATGTGCTGTGTGATTTCTCATAGTAGGCATGTTGTATGGGTTAGAGTAGGTCTGGGATGGAGAAGATATTTCACGCAATTTGAAAATGTTGGAGAAGAAAGTAGGTGGTGTTATCTCAGTTAGGTCAGCATGGTCTCCTCTGCATGCAGTTATCTTTTCATATGGAAGACATTGTGGTATAAGGAAAGATATTTAATAGGCTAGCTGAACCGTGTTACCTCTTCACGTTACATGGATTTCGTATACATTTGTTCTACGTGTCTGTTTACTTCATGGATGTTTGATTTGAGAACGTAGATAGTCTTCATGTAGGGCCTTCTGTTGGTTTAGGCAGCCTGTTTATACGGACTTAGGAATTTAGCAATTTATTTCTTAATATGGTACTGCAATTTACACCGACTTTAAAAATCGCATCGAAATACATGAACTCAAAAAAATACGAAAATGGACGTCATGATATAATTTGATGTTCCTATTGAAACTAATTTCGTTGAAAACGGTCTTCGTTTGCAAAAACGACGCTATTTAGATCTCAATTTTCACATCAGTTGAATTTTGCCTACCAACAAAACAACTCCGTTTGGCTCCAAACTGGAAATATAGCAATAACTAATTGTACGCATTCCAATAAAACTTGTTTCATCAAAAACGGAGGTCGTTTGAAAAATAATCATTTCTGAGGCCTATATAATACCGATAATATAATATTTAATTCCAAAACAATATATTTTAACGAAAATAAATTATCACATAGCTTTACATTTGGCCAATACAGATTTAAAACTCAACGCCAAAATTCTGGGTTCAGACGATATGTTATTTATATAAAAACTCGTTTATTTCTATTGAATAAACGTTATCGTTCATTAACAAATTCCATAGCGACTATTTGAAAATTTGAATTGTGCATAACTTGCAATCTATAATCTGAAATCTTCATTTTTCTCTTCTGTTAGAAAAATATAATCAAATCAGTTCAAATGTTTCTTGTTTCACCGAATTTCGACTTATATCGGATTCAGTATATTCAATTGAAGTTCAAACCGTAAATAACGAACTACCACAGCGTTTCGAGCCCGTTTTAATTATATTATAAATATAAATATTTTCAAACTCCATTTTAAATAAATAAATCGATATAAAATCCATTATATTTCAAATATAATATATAAAACATATTTAAATATTCCAATTTAAATAACCGAAAAATTTGGGATGTTACACGTACTTTCAGCAGAAAAAATAGAATTGCATCCACATTTAAGTAATCCAGAACTACAACGTACCCATCCATAAATCATAGAAAAGAAATATCCCCGGCCAATATCCAATATATTTGTTGATATAACGAAAAAAATTGTAAGCAGCACGTAGCCTTCTGAAAACACAATGGAAACAAGCTTTAATGGAAAATACAATAACGGTAGACTACATCAGGTCTTCATGGTTGTTGCTTGAGTTTCTCTCTTTTCACGACTTCTTTGACCTCGACATTGACCTCGATTTAGACCTTCTTGCTTCTCTTTCATCTTCGCTGCTTGAAGAATCAGATGATAAAGTGGATGAACTTCAGACTTAGGGGAGGAGGCCGAAGCTTGTGAATTTAGAGGAGGTGAAGGTGGTGCTCGCAAAGATCTTGGCGCAAGGTGGATGCGTTTGTATTGGGCAAAACCATTAGCCAATACTGCTCCAGCAAAACCATTCCGTCCCTAAAAACCCCATCGATAATTTCAAACTTGCTCCAATAACACTTGAATTATTCACTGAATCGAATTTGGGTAAGGTCAGAAAAGGGGATGAATCAAACAGTGAGAGGAGAGAACAAAAGGGTAAGAAGAACTGTAAAGGTCGATTTCCAATTTGGGAAAGTTAACCAGCTAAACAAGTATTTAGGTTAACAGGACCAATATGGGAAGGGACCCCCAAACTTGGGATTAATCAAAAATAATCCAAATAATGGATTAATATGGGAAGAACGTTAAACTTCAAATTAGTCTTGTCTATTTTACCTTTAATAATTTAATTTAAATATTTTAAAATGAAGCTACCTTAGATTGATAAATAAACTGGATACGATAAGGCATTGTACCTCCGATAGGGGTTATGGGTTATATTATTTTTGGTATGCTTAAATTTGGGTTATTGTTTGTTTTTTGTATGTTTTTCTGTTTGTAGAATTTAAGAGATGAAATTCATTGAATTTGAATTAAAATATAATAAAATATAAGTTTTGGTTTTAAACCTGGTTTCAAGAATGTATTGTAAAAAAAATCTAAAAAAAATCAGTAATTTTTAACCCAAAAAATAATTAACTTTTCGCTTGATGTGCTTTACGCTAAATGTCAGTGCTTTTGAAATTTAACTGAATAAGTAATCAAACTATTTTATTATTATTTTATGATTATATCACATTGTTGTGGGTGATACTATATTTATTTTTTCGTTCGGGACTCGTACGCTAAGATCAGCCATTTATGTAGTGCTCGCGGAGCAGGCAAGTGCATTAAGGAGGGTTTTACGACTCCGGTCGGCTTCCCTCCTGAATAAGTTCAAAAAAAATATATAGGAACCGATAATTGGGATACAAAATTGGACATAAATTTAAAGACACAAATTTTAGACCATTGGATTTACTTTTTTTTACGTGGAAGGTAGAATTCAGGGGAAAATCTAATGGTTCAGAATATTTGCGTTTAAATTTGTGCTACTATTATTCGTCTAAACAGACTTTCTCATATATATATATACATATATATATATATATGTACATGTATGTATGTATGTATCTGTGTATGTGTGTGTGTATGCGTGCGCGTTTATGTTAGTGGTTCAGTGGAAAGACGTGTTCTTGCCTGGTAGTAGGTCAAAAGTTCGAGGCCTTCCATGAGCACCTGTTCCTAATTAAAATTAAGTCAATATAGTGAAGGTCCAAGGGGACTCCGTTAGCCTGTATAATGTGGTTGCGGGAACTAGGTTGCTCTATAACCCACAGAATAGTCGATCCGTCATTATCTTCAGTGGATCGTTCATTTTGGAGACTCACGTAAAAGACACAAAGACGCCAATGAACAGTTATTTTTCATTTTTTCTTCCTTGTGACGTTTTTCCACTTCCCTTTCATATAATGATTCCATTACCACCTCAGATACAAAGAATTTGGCAGAACACTCAACATCAAAGTTGTTGAGGACGAGAAAAGATATGTTTTACATTCTCGTTGCACTTGAGATGATTGCATATAATGGTTGTTATGGCCAGAAAATGCCGATGGAAAGTAGGAAAATCTGAGATGGGCAGAGCCGAGCTCCAGGTGGTGTTGTCCGACGTGAAGATGACATGGAAAGAAGTTCGTCAATGCTGACGGAGTAAAACTACATTAAGAAATGAAGAAAGAATGTGTTGCCTCTACGAAATATGCATGGCCGAGAGTATTGAAACATGCATAAGTGGACGCGAAAAATCAGGAAGTTAGTTTTGTTAGTGTGAGGTTTTAATTTAAAATTTAGTTATTTTGATTTGGTAATTAAAGCTCGGTAGTTGTAAACAAGTTTATCCCATCCATACGAAGGCCATTTTGATCCACGATTTTCGAAGTTGAGATTTGTATTAAATAATAGAACATGCAAATGTAATTGTTTGACAAAATTTGATTAGATATAAAATATAGGTAAAATGTCAGTAATTAGATTTAATTACATTTAAACGTTGTTAAATAATGCCATGCCAAGAAAACATTGTTAAATAATCATATTCCATTAGTTACATTTAATTAGAAAAATAAAACACTAGTCTGCTACAATTAAATTAAATATACTATTATGGACATTTAATTAGCAGAATATAACACTGCTTTGCTATTGTATTAACTTGGACATTTAATTATATATTATTTAATATTGATTGACGTGTAATTGTTTATTTGCAGCTGTTGAGAATAATGTATTATTATTGATTGATTGATTAGTTGTTTTGATTGTGTTCGATCAGTTTATAAGCAAGTACCTTTTCTTATATAGCATGAGTTAAGAAGAAAATATTTATAGACTAACACCATATGATTTATCTCATGATTTGTTTGAAAGATGTTTAGCGATAATATTGGCTTTTTAAATTATTATAATTAGTTATAATATTTTGATATTTAAAATTTTGAACTCTAAGTTGATGAAGTTATTTTTAAAGATGGTTTTCGTAAATGAATAAGTTAAGAAATGAAGTGTTTCCATAATATTTGAAAGTGAATAATTTAATATGATTTCGTATAAAAAAAGATTTATTTCAAAACTATTAAACAAAGAGAATTTCAAGGACTTCAATCTTAAATTTAAAATGGTTTCAAATATTTTTTTGAAAATGATGACACTATAGTTCAAAATATTTGTGATTATTAATACAAAATGATTTATCACTTGGGAATGCAAAATGATTTGTAACGTTACTGACGATTTGGGTAACCCAAAATTTAAAACTGGGGATAAAGGCTCGTGCAACCCTTAGTACGGTCTGCTCTTAGTATAGAGAGACGCATGTTATACATTTATCCGAGATAGGCTTGGACCTGGTTGTCTTCTTATTGGGAGAAACCTCATGTCCTGGTTGCATATATTTTGATATGTTTTTATAGTAAAGTACTTGAGTTTTTCAAAAGTGTTCTGTTTTAAATTTCTGAAATAACGTAAATTTTGATACAAATGGATATGTATTATTATGTCAAACGATTTGAAATGTATTTGAGAATTTAGTTCGAAGAGATTATTTCCAAAAAGATTATATTTTGAAAATGGTGAAGTCTGATTAAAATGTAAAGGTTAAGGCAAAAGGGTGGTTTAGGAGCTACATATTTGTTTGTGCACCGTAGGCACCATGAGTTCTATTTATGAATAGAAGAACTGAGTTGGTTTAATCCTCTATCTAATTGGTTACTCAATTAGATGGGGCAATGTAGGCAGTCGCAAGTTGTAGCGATGATGTCCCAATAATAATATAAAATTATCTTGTTTCATGCTTACTACTTTATTCTGCATTTACCTTGTTTACTGAGTTTGCAGGAATGACAATTATTGTCTCTCTCGTTAGAGTTATGCATCCGTAAATTATTGTATATGATTTTTCTTATATTATAGCATACCGAGTACATTAGATGATCCATGATAATCTATACTATATTATAATTACTGAGTTTGAAATGGAGAGGCATAAGGCCTCCTCACACTTTAAACTCAATTGTTGTTCTTTTTTCCAATCCCCGTTTTCTCAACCCCTTTTCTAAAACCTAAACAATTTTCGTCTAATCTAAGGGTGCGGCTATTGCCATCCCTTGTTTTTCTCTTCGCACCCCGCTAATCACAAAAAAAAAAAAACACCCCACTTTATCTTCATCGCACCCCGTTTATTCCCAAAATAACCATGATATCTTATTTACGCTACCTTTCCTTTACTTACGATACTTTTTCTTTTCGTCTCGTCCACGTTTTACTTCAATGTTCCCACTTCTCCTCCCTCTTGCTTTACAAACCCTAGAATTTACAAATTTTCTATTGGGTGTCAGCATACTGTTTGGTTCTATTTTGGTGTTATGTATGAATACTGTAGACTACTTTGATTGGTTTGAATATTGTAAAACTTGTATGGATACAGGCGTGGTTTTGCATGCTCCAACACATACGCATATGTGTGATTCAGGATTTCTACGTCCCCCATGACCTCACTTTGTTGTACGGTGGTAGCTACGAAGAAACCATATCTCACTTAAAGTCTGTAGCCGACTCACAGCTTCTATCTTTCGTAATAATTTTGAGAGGTAATGTTGAGAGATGAAGATAAAGATGAAAATGAAAGATGAATGATCATATTGAATAGGGTATCAAAGGGGGTATAATTGGAATTAAAATTTTAAAAAATTTAATGGGGGTTGAAGAGTAAAACAAGGGGTGGCAATAGACGCACCCCTAATCTAAAAGGCCTTCCCCAATTTTACAGCCAGTCGCTTAATCGCGTTTTTGAACCTATCGTCGCCATTTGGTTCATTTTGAACTTTATACTTTGCCTCTGCTTTGTTGATTCCCCTCTGTCCTCACCACTGTTTCCAGCGACTATTATGCCCTTGCTTCGGCTATGTTCAAATTCCCTACGATTAGCAGTTTCCTGCAAAGATTTGGAACCACCGTCAGTAGATTCAAATTCTCACACCTACAATTGCATTTGTGAAGTATTATTTCTCTTTTTAAGTGGAATTTCACAATTGAATGTTTTTTGTTCGGTTACTATTACCATCAGTAGATTCACGACAATTTCAGTTGTTTTGGTATTTAGTCCGGTAATAATTATTCATGTTTGGTACTACTACTAAATTATCAGCTATTGTTTTCTATCTAGTACACAAAGTTAAGTTTTTTGGGCATGATGTTTTTTATTTTCCATTCATATAAAATACCTAAATGAAGGAATAAGAATGTAGGAGTTTATTTCTCTGATATTTGAGAAAACTGGGTACACTGTAGAGTTTGACTGTAAAACTTGAACAATGTGGAGGAGTATCAATTTTCATAATCTATCGGCGAGACAACGTATGTCAAAGCGCATTGTGTACTTCTAAGGATAATGTGATGTTAATGAATTAACAATCATTTTATTTCAATGTTGACGTATCATTCTTTCCTCAGTTAACAAGGAATGGGGAAAGTACGGGCTTTGTCAAATAGTTAATCATATACCCTGCAGTAACAATATCTCATGATCTGGGAACATGTGCGATCAAATTATGGTTTACATGTCATAACTTATTAAAAATAAATGTTCTCCTCATCAAACAATTTGTGGACAAAAACCGTGTGCATAACATGAGTTCATCCTAATATTTTACATAGTTGATGCCAATCTGCCTATATTACTCTTACATAGTTGATGCCAATCTGCCTATATTACTCTCAAACCAATCTTCATGTGCTTTATTGTTGGTATAAGTTACGTATATTTGGTCATAGTAACGTCTTCATGGAGTAGTTTAATTTTGGCATCTGCATTGAAATTTTATATAGGATTTTTTTTTCCATCCATTTTTCATTGATTCAGTTGGATTGATTGAAAACAATTGTTCTATTTTCATTTTGGTATGACATTAGTCTATATTGTACATCATATATAGCAAATACTGCAGGCACAACTTTGTAGCAATGAAAAATCTGGTTTTCTTTTAGTACTTGAGATATATATACCTTCAAATAATTTGCATACATATGGAGCATTGGTGTAACTGCATAGGTTCTTCTTTCTGGCTGCCGACCTTTCTTGCAAGGAACAGAATCTGATTTATTTCTCTATGTCTTAAAAGCAATCCCAAATTTCAGAGCTGATACACTCTTCATTAAATTATGACACTAGAGCTTCATAGTGAAATTGCTTGATAAAGATTAAAGAAGGGAATTGACTACTTCATAAGCTCAAGGTAATTTGATTCCCCATATAATAATGTCATATTATTCCCGTGTAAATACATTAGTTTGTATATGCTAATGTCATTTAAGTGCTAAATAAACAACAATGCTGCAGGTCATCCTTGGTTCTACAGTTGTAATGATGTTAAAATATGCTTAGATATTTTGATTAAGGTTTGTTAGTGCCTATATTTATTCTTCATCCTTGAGGAAATTGGCGTTGAAGGTGTATTCTATATCTCTTTCTGTTTCTTGATTAATCCAACTATTGAAGCATCAACTTAACATACCTTAGACTACAACAATATATGGTATATGTGTGTTTGTCGCATCTTCAAAATAATAAATATACATAGACTTGAATTCAAAACAAGTACTTGAGCTTTTTGATTAAATGATTTTTTTTTTAATAATGAACGATTTTATGCTTACATTTAGTTAATTTTCATTGCAGGCTGTTGCTAAGACATTCACCGGTAGACAAATTATATATCCTTAAATAGCAATTTTCATTGCTCATGCCAAGCAAAAATGGATTTGCTTCCATCCAAACTTTCAGGAAGATAAGTATCATACTTCCATTTAAGTATTATATGAGGAAAAAATAAGACTTGGTTGTAATGCATGAAACAGAATACAGAAAGGCACGTTGAAGTACTCGACAATGGCGAGGCAGTTATCAAGTTTCCTTGAATATGTGAATTTGGTTAGTAACAGCCTTTAAATTACGTTTCTTAAACATTGATATATTTCAGTCTACTTCTAAAAACTAATTAAGAAAAAAACATTTACATAGATAAGATCATTTGAGCACAAGTTGGATTTCAAATAATTTGTTGCTGCTGAATCAAGCCTATATCAAGTAGAAGGTTGGATCGCGAGGAGCAGCGTGCACACATTGCATATGCATATTATGACAAGGATGAGAGAAGTATATAGGTATGTACATATATAATCTTAAACAAGCATGTTGCATTTACAATGTTGTGGTTCCATAAAAATGTCGACATCTGTTAAAAGTTGGTTTTGTTGATTTGAGACGGTGGGGTGTAGATGATGCACAAAATGGTCTTTTAACATTATTAAACATTTGTCTGCATCGTGGTCTTCTTATATAATCAGAACAGTGTAATAGTATGAAACTAACTATTTCTGATATGAAAACTGCGAAATTTATAGATCCGCCATTATAACATGTTCTTTATCAGCTCAAAAAAGCCGGTTTTGCTGATATTTCTTTGCTCACTACCAAAGAATTTTAACTGAAAATATTTAACTTTTTATGTGTAAAATTGTTAAAACAATTCCACACTAATTTTTTGTTGCCTTCGTTAGCATACCAAGGGCACTGATTATTTCTAAAATATAATTTTTTATGTAAAAAATCAAAATTTTGGAGGAACAAATAATTTGTTAAAAACTAAGAAAAGTTGTTTGGACAAAGAAGAACAAGTAAACTCTTTGAGCATACGTGATCATTGTTGCTATTCCTAAAAATTTGATTATGTATGATTATCACATTAAACATAGAAAATTGATTGCCCTACAATATTATTCTTTTCGAATCCTTTTGCACCTTTTTATCGAAAACAATGATCTAGGAGAAATTAAGCATATTCTCTTGCATTGCATGTCTACCCATATAATAAGAGTTGAATGGTACAGGCCTATCACCTTCAAATACTTTAAAAATCTGGCGGTCACCGTTTTATTCTTTTATGGCATAAACTCTTTTAGAAATAAAGTGTCCTCAATTTTTCATATGCATGGACAAATTTGTGTTGTTTGCCAATTATGTTACTACATCTACACAACTATATTACTACCTTTATTATTTAAAGCAAACTATGGTATTGCTATATTTGAATGTATTAATAAAAGTAAAGATAATTACAAAGTTTGTCTTAATTATCATGAATTAAATTTGAATGTCAGAAGATTCCCAAGGAATATGCACTGCGAGAGAATTTTTTTTCCAAGGAATATGTTCGCTGGGTTGTAAAAGCTTTAATTCCGAATTCAATGTGCTAAAATGGGATCTTCATTTGGTCAAAACAAATGGCTTCTAATTTAATCATTTTGACTATTCGTTTGTCTGCTGATGTATTATCTTTATGACTGGGCTTGCTGCCAAGTTTGTAGTGCTTATTATGACTGGTCCTACAAAGTAGGGATGGCAAAAAAATCCGTACCCGCGGTTATCCGCGGGTAAAATCCGTCATGGGTATGAGACGGATAGTTAAATGGGTATCCATGGGTAAAATAAACGGGTATTTTTAATATCCGTTAATTAATGGGGCGGGTACGGATAGTAAAATATCCATGTCCGCGGGTACCCGTGCCCGTATTGAATGTGATTTATTATTAATAGTCAATACAAAAAATATTGTTGTTGGCTGTTCGGTATTTGTGTGCATGCTTTTACTCAACAGTTTATAACTGATTGTTGATATTTTGATGGATACTTCTATTCTTGTCTCTTCTTTTTTGGATATTGGTTTAAATATGTATTTGTATTTTGATGTTAGCATTTAAGAATTGATCTAATTTGTTTTTTTTACCAAATGTACTTTTAAATAATTTCAATAAATAGCTAAAAAATAAATTGAATAAATATAATGGATACCCACGAATACCCGCCATTGCCCGCAACCCGTTTAAAACCCGTTTAATGGATACCCGTGCGGGAATGGGGCGGGCACGGGGCAAAAAATCACCCAACGGGGCGGGTGATGGGGTGGTACTACCCGTGCCCGCCCCGCCCCATTGCCATCCCTACTACAAAGTGCTATCACGTGTTTTTGTCCTTTTCCAACTTGCTGTTTCGTAAGTTCTCTATATTACCAAGTGATAGGCAATACATGTTATTAATAAGAAAATACCACTGCTAAAAAGAAGGCTACAATCACTTATTTAATAGTTGATACACTATCAAAGATCATACCTGATAAGAGAGAAGCTTATACCGAGCCTTAATCCAAAACTGAGTGGTAAATATAAATGCAAAAAAACATTATGACCAATAGAATTATTTTTTGTTCTTTTCATGATTTACAAATTAACATGGGATTATCTTATAGATTCACCGTAAGCAAATATACATGCACGATGTTTATGAGAAATGAAGTAAAAAGTGTGCACATGCATCTCATCGTCGATGAGATACTGGCTTTCTTCACTCTTATGTTGTATAAAAAATTGCTGTTTAGTTCAATTTTTTTTTATAAAAAAAGTTGATTAGGTAGACTCATGATATCAGATCCTTTCACGATAAAATGAGATATGAAAGGAAAATTAATTAATTTTGTTATTTGATACATCATAACAATAGAGCATGTGATATCAATTCATATTTACTAGGTGAATATTATTTTTTATCGTACAATGTCGTGTGTTAATATAAATATGGTTAAGCAAAATGAAATATTTGAAGCCCTTAAGTACTTTTTGGACAAAGCTAAGTGTTTATATTTCAACTCTAACAATTTTAAGTTACATAAATACGTTTAAGCAGAATGATAAGCGAAACCGGAAAATGGTAGATCTTGGTTCATATATAAATTCCTACATTTGTTTAAAGGTTACTAATCAAAAAATTAACCGGGGGGAGAAAATTTATTATAGTTATTTATCAAGCCATTTTTCTAATGAGGTTGCATAAAGTTAACATAGTTGGTCTTAGAATTTGATATGGATTATGTGTTAGGTTGATTGAGTATAAAGGATACAATTATGTAATCTGAACTACACAAACAATTATTTGTGTGTGCATCCTCTGGAAATGGCACGAAGAAATGAACTTAATTTTTGTATTAGCTCTGAAAAAAACAATTTTTATGCGGCTTACTAAGAATAACAAGGGTAGAGAATTTTACATTGTAAGGCTCTGATATTTTTTTCTATGTGTGTACACCACCCCCCCCTCCCCCAACCCACAAAAGTCAGCAAGTCCACACAAAATCTTTTAAGCTTAACATAGAAGGAGGCTTGAAGGGAAAGTTTGCCAAATATTAAAAAAAAAAAAAAAAATGAACCTTTTATTTTATCTGGTTAGATTATGGACTGAGAATGGAAAGGTCTGCAAAAATGAATGGATTCAGCTATCACAGTCTAATGATTTTGGAAGATGTCATTACACGATTGCTTCTGATATACAATGTTTTTTAAACTTTTAGATGGAGCTAAGTTTGATCTCATTCATCTCTTTTTGTGTGCAGTGGTAATGCATGTATCATTTGTTTCCTTAACAATTATAGATTAAGTTCGGAACAGTCCGAAACACACTAATGCTAGGAGGCGCTAGAGCAGCACATGTGTTTGGAGAAGAAGTTAAGGAAGTCTCCTATCAATTTGAAGGTAAATATTTCTTTAGTATTTGGAAATGTAGCACAAAACCGTAGTACCACCTTCTGATCGATTATTTTCTCAAGTAGCTTATTAGTTGTTTTTTTTCCTTATTCGTTTTGCTAACGTGTATAAAACCTTCAACCTGATATGATTATTATATGTTATTATAATATGCATATATCGTTTAATGGTTATGTTTTTTTTTTTCATTTATGTTTCATGTATTAAACATACTTGGCGTTATCTTATATGAAGTTTTGACATTCTTAAACATAAATTTGATTGCATGAAGAGAGCAAGACTGCTGTAATTCTTTGAAACATGAGTTTTTCAGCCATTGAGTATTGTCAAAACTGTTATAACAAGACTAACTTAGCAAGCATTTACATGGCTGTCATTGAATCTGACAGGAGTTAATACAATAATTACGCGAAAGCATTGTACTACAAAGTGAAACAAAACATTTTTTCTTAGTAATAAGAGTCTCCTCATTAGTTAATCATCGGTCAAACAATGTGCATCACGCACGAACATTTGAGGCAATCTCGGTGTGCACATTGTTTATAATCAGACCACATATATGATAGCTGTATAGATTGTTTATCAAATAATTTTGGATTGAACCCCTTTGGCATCAATTATTTATGTTAAATTACATTAATATTCATTTATAAATGATTTATGATTAGCATAATGTTTGCTAATGTTTTACTGTTTAATTAGTGTGGACATTTCATGATATTAACCTGATTCATGACATTTCATGACGTTTAATGTTTTAGCTAATGTTTTAATGTTTAATGATTATCCATATATTCATTTATAACAAATTTTAACTTAATCAGACGTGATCATTTCGATTATTATAAGATTTCCTTAACCTTATGTTATTTTCGATGTTTTACTATAATGAGCATATGATATGTATGGTTAAAAATACAAATGGAAGAAAACATCTTTGTAAATATGGGACGTAATTACAAAAATTGGTTTGAACGATTTTGTTTTTTTGTTTAAATGATGTTTTTTTTGACTTACTTTGGTTTATTAGTTGCACACATTAGTTTACAGTGCTTGGATAACACGGTCAACATTTGTTCTTGCTGTGCATAGAAGTTGCTAGGATCATCCACAACAAATTTTAATTGGTATCTTTCAGCTTATTCACTTTTGATATTTTTTAGTACTTGGTTTATCTACTTTCGAAATTAAAGAATATCTTGACAATTATAGACACGTAAAAGGTTAAAATTATGATTCTGAAATTTTGCGATCACTATGCATTTGCAGATTAAACATGGTAGTAGGCATAGTAAATGAATCTAGAAAAATATTTCTAAGCAAATTAATAGCATGGATTTTTTCCTTTTAAAGGGTAATTGTTTTATTCCAAAGAGTAAATACTCTACTTTTGTTATGTGAAGTTATCAGTTTAATTCTATTAATCTTTACTTTATTTGCTACTTTCTTAATTATGCATATAAAGTTTCCAGGTATAGATATATGATGAATTGATTAATGATTTGTTCCTTATTATGTTGGATTCTTGCACTTCGAATGAGAAATGTAATGTTCTATTCTCAGTTTTTGATTTGAATTAATCAAACTTTCATCTTAAAATCGTTTTTCTTCATGTTTTATACGTTATTCGCGCTGTAACCATGGTTTCAGGAAATCATTTCTTTATTTTCACAATTATATGTAACAACTTCATAGCATATAATCAATTTTATAATTTGAAGCCCTCCATTTGTTTGTTTACCCATCATACACTTGCTTGGATTCAACCAGCTCTCGAATTATTGTGAATGATGTTGTTTGAATATTTTGTTTGTCTTGCTGCTTAAGTCGGTTGATTAGGATAAATTTGTAGACTACTAGATTTATTTACCTATATATGTATAAATTTTGAATGTTTTTTACTGTATCTTTCCTATTTTACATGCAAAAAAATTATATTCCTTAAACAAACGTAATTAATATTTACTAATTATACGATATCAATCCGTGCAACTATTCTTCTATAATATTTGATTTGATTATATCTATCATATAAATAAAATCTTTGGTTAATCATGGTCAAGTTGAAGCTTTTATTAGAATTGAGCTGTGTTTATGTCACTTGGTATACCTATTATTACTGCATGATCATTTCTTCTCCCATTTGCAATTGAATCAGTCTACAAGATGATAAAAAGGGAAAACAATACGCTACAAGCCTACAATCCTGAAGGAGGTGGAGTGTAAGCGCTATTGGTAAATCTCAGTTACATAAAGGTTAATAATTTATTTATTTTGTGTTTTTCTTTCTTCAATTATCGTGGGCTGTAGCTGAATAGTATTTCATACTTAGAATGCTTGATGATGATTGATTTCCACGTATCTTAAATTTAAACTAACTTTTTGAAGAAAAATAAGTCATCCTTTCTTAAATTTCTTTTCCTTCTTACCTTCGAACTCTCCATCAATGTGTTCTTTTTGTTAAAATGAAACATGAATTCTATGGCACTTTTACATATTTTTTTAATATTTTTGTTTGACTGACAATAAATACATTTATACCATGCTCTTACGGTGTTTATAAATTTTACCACCGACTAATATTTCAATTTTAATAATGTACATTTCATCGACCATGATTTATGATTTTTTGCTAACATTTCAGTTTTAATGATATTAATTACAATTTATAACATGCTCTTACTATTTTAACTCTCTTCATTATCAGTTTACTTCTTCATTTATAGAAATATAGACTCCCACACTTATTTTGTCCTACTTTTGAATGTAGTTAAATACAATTTATAACATATTCACAATATTTCACCTTTTTCATACTTACTGTAGGGACAACTATAAGCAAAATGTACTTCTTCATTCATCATGCTCAGTTATTAGCATTGCCTTAATCCAGTAGATTGAAGGGGTATATCTCTATTGGTACATCCTAACCATCAACCTAAAGTGATGAGTGCTTTTAATCCATTTATTATTGTTTATCACCTATTAAGATCTTGATAATTCAATTTCATCTAATTTTGTGTTGCATTATCAGTTTTGAAAATTAAATACAGTAATGATACCTATTTTTTCAAATTTTATACTAGGATAAAGTAGTCAAGAGGAAAGGAAATGTAAACAAGATGGAGGCTTACTTAAAAAAGAAGTTGATGGAAGATCTGAGAAAAAACAAAGGAACATTTACATGCATTGGGCAGAATTGGCATGAAAATTAATGTGGTAATGTCTTATACCATACAAGGACTACTAATTTCTTTATGCCTGTTGATTTTAGTCCTTCTATGCTCTTTGAAAAAAGAGAAGTCATACAAATACAATGATAATTCATTGGAACTACATTAACCAAGTGACATACAAGGATTTATCATTAGCACATTGAGCTGTTTTTCATGTGCTTATTATATACAACGAGCTTGATCTCTCTTTAACCATCTTTTTTAAATTCTTGGTGTTCACTGATAGCAAGCTTAAATAGTGTAAACAGATGTACGTCTGGGTTGGCCATGATATGAGGGTATGGTCCGTTGACAATCTGCACTCGCATACTTCAATTGATCTGTGGTATATTGTACTCTGAACACTATTTTTTGTTTAATTGGGTATGGAAAGAATTATAATATTCCACAAACTATTGTAGTCATGCCAATTTATTGACTTAAAGAATTATTTTGATATAATTGATTCAACCTTGCATGAAAATCATGATCGTACATGTCTGTATTTGCTAAGATTTAGATAATACCCATTCATTTGTCTGCCAACAACAATGCAATTTTTTAGGTACTTGCTAACATATATCAATGTACACTACCTTTTGGCTTATGCTCCATATTGTTCTTGATTATACAAGACGACATAATTGTTCTTTTATTCAATTAGATGCACGTATTTAGGATTTAAATTGATATTTGGAATTTGGTACATTCTATGATTAGCATAGATAAACCTTGCATTACCCATTAAGCTGTGGGAACTTGCTCTTAGAATTTACAGTAGTGTCATGTATATTGACCGGTTTTGTTAATTAACATTTTTTTTTCCGACATATTAATTTATAAGCCTAGGTATACTTTCATAACTATATAAATACATGTGTCAGGTTACTGCACTAATATACTTGTTTTTTTAATGTGCACATGCCATTAATAGTTACTGCAGTTATGCTATTTTGAGAATTGTAATCAATATTTTCTAACCTCTTTATGTACTGATTAAGCCATTTTGCTGACCATGTTTACAGTCAATCATGCTTTTATACTTTTCCAGAAATGTGTAGCCCTTACCTGTATTTTTGGCACTTATTTTTCCGTTGTGATGATTAAACTTTTATTTGAATGAAACCTTATTTTGACGTGCTTTCTGATTGTCGCATGATGTCTTTTGATCCCATTGCAGTACCGGTACATATAATATGTATGATAAGGAAAAATGAATAAAATCTTTACTCATTCATACAAATTCAGCACTGCTTTTTCAACGTCGAAATTATTGCTTTATATGAGTATCAGATTACACATTATAACAATATTTTTGTAATAAATTATGTGCCTAGCACGGGTTCGAACTAACTCACTCTAACGAGCATCCACATTCAGGTCAATCTTAGCAGTACTAGGGCAGCACTAGGAGCTTGAATCTTCTTCACTACAGACAACTGTATACTTATACAGGGTTTCCATGACATCAGAATCTTTGCCTGTCAGTTCTCTAAACTTAGATACGCTGGCTTTGAACTTCAGTGGATTCATTATGTAAACTACTTTATGTTCTTGCGTTTTCGGTTTTGGCTGTGTCAGCGCTTTCTTTTTGTGATGAGCAGCTGAAGCTGCGCCTTTTGAGTTGTCACACACTCCCTTCATGACTTTCTTTTCTTTCCTTTTTGATGCAGAGATGCTTTATATATGCAGCAGAATAAATTACATTGTCTCGATACTGATATAAATATTGAATCATGCATGTTCTGTATGTCTTGAGGAAGGTTTTATCCTTCAGTTTTATTTCATATTGTTTAATCTTTTGTTCCGTGTATTAAACAAGAATAAAAGGGCAAAATTTGTTTTGCATGCATTTATCTCATCGTTGTGGACTGTTGCAATGATTGTTAATGCCCACTGTTTATCCATTTATTTCTGATTTGTGTGACTGTCTACTCAATCAATAAGTTTACTAATTTTCTGTAATTCGTATGTCTTAAGCTTGGCCTAATGCATTTTAGTATTGCTACTAGTATAACCGCATAACGGTCGGAAAACCGACCGTTAGGTTGTGTGATATTTTAAAAAAAAATCTATTAACCATTTTCTTAAACAAGAAATTAATGAAAAATTAATGGTATAATTTAAAAAAATGTAAATGAGTGCAAACATGTAAATTACGTTAATTAATATACTCTAAATCATTACTGAATTTATGAAATGCAATAACAAATCAAAACAAATGTTAGCTTAAAAAACAAAATATTGCAGTAACATTTTAATAATAATACTGCAGAAGAAAATACGTTTGGAAGGACTAAGTTTTAAAAAAGCAACATCTTCATTAGTGAGTTTCATGCTAAACACAAACCCATACCCTTAATATTTTTGTAAGATCTCAAACTGTTTTCATTTGTCACTCGAACTTTGATCCTCTAATTGCGTTGGTATGGATTAATGCAACAACTGTAGCATCTCTGGACATATCCATTAGACTGATAGAGCTTACGTTAATCGTAATCATATACAAATTATCAAACTTCTTTGTTAAACTTAAATAAATTAATATGTATCATAATCATGTGTTAGTATCAAAAAGAAAATAAAAATATGAATAAGTACAAATATAATTGCAAATTTCAAAGTAAGTAGTTGGTCGTATATTTAGAAAAATGATTGAATTCTGATGGTTTTAAAGACGAATTTGGATGTGATGATGAAGAAAATAAATGATGATCGATAGTTGGATATATCATGTAACATCAGAGAATTAGAACAAGATATAATTTGCAATCGTCAGTTTCATTCAATTTTTATCATGCAGTTATTGTTAGAAATGGAAAATTATTTATAGTCAGAGTCATAAAAAGACATTCTAAAAGGATAAACAAAGTCAGACATAAATTTCCAGCAAACATTCCCAAATTCAGAGGAAAGGATTTTTTTTTTTTTTTTTTTTAACAAAAGATTACGTATATTATAAAGAAAAAGATACAAAGTAAAGATCAGCTGTTTACAAATGACCACAGCACACTGAATCGAATACCATACAAAACATTAACTAAAATAACAGCTCGATCTAAATAGACACTGCAACACAGACAAATAAAACAAAACAACAGAACAGAGTACTTCAGCAGTCAAAAGCACAAGGATACACAGAAAGCTCCAAGATTCAAGTAATAGAACATCAACTTCAGAAGAGCAGCTACTGCCAAGCTAAAGAAAGAGTCCATACATTCATTCACAGAAAAATGAGATCACCAGAGAGCCATCAGTAAAACTCTATGAAGCCACCAGAGAAGATCTACCCAATATCTGATTGAATCAACAGCTCCAAGAGCAAATCAACAACAGGCGTAGAACCAAAATAATACACAGCAAAATTTATCCATCTGCAGATCAAAGACTATCCAAATGAACATCCTACAGCAAATACAAGTTACACAACTCAACTAGGAACCACTAATCTTGCTGCTGTTGATATAGTTGTGCACTAGAACAATACACAGCTTCAATTATAAATCTTGAAGAGTATGTAGAACATGCCTACGAGTCAGTCTTATTTTACTACTTGGCATATAACCTGTGGTTATGTGGATTTCAAGAAAATAATCCTTGATCGATTGGGCAATCAAACCACAATCATGGTTTGGCTGTGAAGCTGCAATGAATACGATGATGAGCTAATTGCAGAACTTAATTATCATGCTGCACACAGTGAAGGCAAAATTAAACAAAGAAAGGTGAAGCAGTATCCATAACAGAGCTAATCCTTGTCACATTTGGTTTCATAAAGTAAAAGTATTATGGAATGCCTTATATATAACTACATGACTATAATTAATCTGGCTAAGTACACAAACAGCTCAGCACAGAAACAACAGTCTATAACTAAGCACGTACATTAAGAGAGTAACATACAAAAAGGAGAAATCAAACAAGGGGTCCTCCCTTGACGAACTCAGTGAAAGCCAAAGCAACCAAACCCAACATCGCAAACCTTCCATTCAACATCTCTGCATCTGCCGTCCACAGTCCACCCGATTTAGACTGAACACTTATTCCTTTAAAGAGCGGAATGAGTGACGCTGCAGTGAACAAAGTGGCTGCAATCACAAAGGAAGGAACACCGCCGTTCATCAGCTGTGATGAGAGGTCGCTACCACTTGCCAATTCCGCACCCAACGCAGCAACAAATCCAAGCATGGCCAAACGTCCATTTATCCTCTCTGGTGCTGATCCACTGAACGCTAGCAAATCTCCAAATTTTGTGCTCGCCTGTTTTATTCATTCATCTCTCTGATTATAACACCATTTGATAACTAACTGACTGTTCACATGTATGTAAGTCTTATGTAGCATAAATTCATACCTTGGCAGCTACCTTGGTCTGAACTGGTGTCGGAGTTGGAGTTGATGGCGAACTTGATGGGCCTGATGTTGAAGTTTGCTCCTGATCAGGGGTTTGTTTATCCTATAAATTTCAACCAATTTACTTTGCATGATTAGCTCAGATTACCCAACTACAATAACATTTAAAAATTAATTCAAGATATATGTAGCTAGTACAAACCTCAGCCTGGCATCGAACGGTCATCGCACGCTTGCACGGAAAAGAAACTAAGGTGTTAGACTTGCTGTAGCTCTTGCTCAAACCTGAACGTGCAGTGGGAATGGCTATGCAAGATTGCATTGTTGCTAATGCTGTCATTATTCTGTATTATGCGGTGAAGGTAAGCTTAATTTACTTGATTGAGACTTAATTTGAGTCGGTTGTATTTGTATAGAACTGATTTGGGATTGTGTCGTGGAATGATAATAAATGCATAGAAGGCCAACATATATAGAAAGTAGAAGTGGATGGCACTGAAACAAGTTCCAACGCATGCAGCATTATCTTCCAAAAACTCCCAAATAAACATCAGATAGGCAAAAAATAAAATAAACAACAGCTAGATCTCCAATATGATAAACTGAAAGCAAAGCCAGACATAGCACCACCAAGCTACAGAACAACTACAAAGAAAACAGAAATTAAACGAAGCTACCTTTTAGAGATCCCTCCACTGCCACTAGGACTTACAATCATAAAGTTCTAACATAATACAACACATAATCCACAGGACCATAAACACATATCTAAGGAACAATTCCAAAATACAATACATTACATAATTCATGAAATCACTTACTGACAATTATTCTTTTTGCATTAAATCCCTAAAATAAGAAATATTGGTACTTTGAATCCAATGTCTAAATTTTAACAAATAATAGAATTAAAATATAAAGTCATCATCACAAAAAGCTATATAGGTTAGAATATATTAGGCGACTTGCATTGTATATAACTTGCAAAACTGAAGCCACCATATTGCACAGTAGATAGCTTTCAAATTCCAAAAAATACATTTGTAAGTCTTCATCATCTTATTCCATAGAAAGCAAATTCTTTATTTTAAAACTTTCTTGCAAGAAAAATACTCATTTTAGAGTCATTATTACACTTTTGAAATTGCTGAAAACAAAGCATACTCACTCTTATATGTAGTAGATATACATAAAATTATCTTCATCCAAAGGCAACACTTATTTAATTTTTATGGAATCTTATATTCAAAAAGTAGGTGTGTAAAATTATGTTGCTTGAAGGCAGGACCTCTTGTTAATTCAGATGCATAAAGAATTGGATATTAGCAATATGCATCAGAAACATATATAACTAAAAGTTAATGAAAACATGAAATCTTGTATATATCATGAATCCTGCATATACATCAAATCCTATATATCTCATACACATCCAAAAGCTGTTATTCACTAGAAAACGCCCAAAATTTTAAAACATATTCAGAAGTTATTTTGCATATATTCAAAATTACACACATAGGTAAATTTCAGTGTCCATCATACGAAATCAAGATATTTCCAAAGATAACAATTATGACTCCTGGACAGAGTATACAATATTTAATAATGTATTCCAGTATTATGTTAACTAAAACTAATATATGATTTTAATTGTTAATTTGTTCCTCCACAAGGATAATTTATTTGGCCAAACAAACGATATACTGATGATTAAAGTTAACCAAAAAGGTAAAATCTCAACTATAATGGTGAATTCTATTTTTACTGCAACTCTGCACCCAGTATGCATAAAAATGCAGTAAAACTTGGAAAATACTACATATACGACAATTAGTTTTATTCTTATCCTTGGAATCTTAGGTATAATACATTTTAATGTGGTAGAAATTGCGCCCATGCATGCATATGGTAAGATAGCTCTCAAATATGCAAAAGTATGGGAAAAAAAGGTAGCATGAAATTGTTTGGCTGTAGATTTCTATTGAAAGAAATGTATATTAATTGTAGTAGAGACTAATTTATATAAACATATAATATCCTGCTATGGAAAAGAAACAATGCAACAATAACGAGACAATGATTGCAGACTGTAATCCTTAAGATCATTGTCAGATGAAAGGGCCATTTATTAAATTTTGACCAAAATTTGGATGCTCCAAACTGTTTTGTCCAAAGTGAGAAAATCGTCATCAGAATAAGCACCAGCAACACGCCAGCAGTTAAAAGCCTATGAGAATTGTTTTCATGGAATATTGAATCATGACCGTTTTACTATCCTTTTGTGCGTTTGTTGTATGTATGAGTGTTTTTATTTTTTGGGCCTTGTAATTACATTTACATCATTTGAGTGTGTGACTTATATTTGTTTGCATGAATGTTCCTATTTCATATGCAATTACATTTTTTCCTAATGAAATCAGTACTCATGTTGTTTATTTAGTTATGTTGATCATTATTAGGATTTATGACTGAACTAACAGTGTGTGTGTAGGGGAGGGGGGGTTGCACGCCTACCTATCTATAAAGTTATATGTATAACGTATATCATTACCTACTGATGCTAATCTGGCTATTCAAGAATCTATGACATGTTTTAAGAGTGGATGCATTACAGGAACAAATATTTATATCTACACCATAGTATCAAAGTGTCATCGAAACTACTAAAGCGAAAAGTACAGTAAAGATGCAGCTGTATGGAAAAAAGGCAAATGGACCAATATCTGCACATTCTACTTTGCACTACTTGATCTTAAGTGCTTATATAAAAGAGGCCAGTGCACCATTCTCTATAGCAGACTCTAGCAAAACTACAATGTAGCTACAAGAGCAGCTTAGTACCAACCAACAGACTTAACTCCAAATAAGATAATAAATAGCATAAATAAATGTTTGAACAACTGCAGATGAAATAGTAAATGATGAATGTTGCTGATAAATATCAAAACTTTAATCTACTGCAGCGAAGCATTACAATGAACTCATGGTTAATATAATGCAGCAAACAAGTAACCAAAAACGTGAATAATGACAAATCAAAATAGAAAGAATAAGAATTAGTACATGACTTTTATGATGTTTTGCTTGAAATAACCAATATCTCTATGTCCATTTACCTTATTAGATATAAGTACTCTTATCGATGAAATACACAAACCGAATTCATCCGCCAATCAATCTGAATTACAATCAACAAGAGAAAATATTGGTCACAACTTTTCTAAATCAAAATCACTACAAATAAACTCAAGTTTTGCAAAAATCGAACAAAAAGAAGTACCCGTTGATTTTGATTTCAGATAATTAGATATTGTGTCTCCACGGTTGAAGATAACTGAGTTGCGAAAGAATCGTGAAAATAGGGGGAAACAGGGTTTAAGCAGCAGATCGAAAATTTCCATTACCTATTTTTTTGTCGATTTGTGCGTTAGATCTGCGATGTTGAGGACTGGCAGAAAAATTTAGCAGTAGAGAAAATAGAGCGGAGGAAGATATCTGAATTAGTCATAATGGAAAAGAAGAAAGAGGAGATATTTGAGGAGGATGCGATTCGGCATGGCAAAGAAGGGACGAGAAATCCCTGGAGACGAGAAGAGAAGCAATTCTGTCCTAAAGACGCTGGATTTGAGGCGATATTCATTGGGACAGACAAATTGATTTAGCTCCTCTCACGGTAAGGAAAACCTTCTTAACGGTCGGTTTGACAAAAATTTCGAGTCCAAATCATAACTAAATAACAAGGTTGATTTCAATTCATAGCTTCGTAAACATCACTAAAACACCCTAAAATTTGTAAACTATTTGCATAGCTTTGATTAATATACACATGCAATGAAGTTCATATTTAATTTTTTGAAAAAAGGCAAAGATAATTTTTTTTTATCAAAAGTAAAAATAGGAGTATAATTTACAACATTATATGGAAAGAAATCCCTGCTTATGCAACTTGAGAAGGAATGAATTTTGATTTTACTGTTAAGCTATAAAATCAATTGGAATCAACACCAATTCAAATTAATTTTATTTTATCCTTTTGATTAGCATTAAGGAAACTAATATGTCGTAATTGATTTACACAATAATCTCTATTCCAAAAAAATTTGCTTGATCCAAATTAAATTTTTAAAGTTTACAAATTAGGAAATATTTTTTTCATATAAAGCAATATTTCATCTACTCATATTACATTGACTTGATGCCCTTTTACCAACTTCATTTCCTATATATACATAAGTAAATAAGCAAAATATATATCATTCATTGAAACTTTATGCGAAAACCTTTTGTCATTTAGAAATTGTCAGGGCAAATTCTATTTATACACCAATTATTTCTTAACATACACAAATGTTTTAATAAGAAAAACCATGACTATATTACCCTTATATTTAATTGCATTTTCAGCCCTTGTTCATAACGCATCTAATTAAAACTTTAAAACCGATAATATATGATTAAATCTTCATTTTATTAGCATCTAGCCTCTTTTTACGTTGAGAAGTAGTTTTATAGTCATGTAATAACATTCTGAGTATCATGCATTGCTTACATGAAAAATAACACAATTAAAAATATACATTAGCGCACTAAAACTTACTAATATGCAATGTTATAAATTATATACCAGAAGCATAAACAAATGCAAAGTTAAATTATATACCACTTTCCCAATCAGCCCAAAAATCTGCACTGTTGGAATGCTGACATGAAGAAGTAGAAGCTTCCGATGCCATACACTCAGCTGCAACCATTTCCACTTCACTAAAGCGCACGCCATATGAATTTCCAGCAATAGAGCGTTTTAGAAAATCCATTTGATTGCAAGTTAAGGTTCCTATTTTATCTGACAAAATTGTATCAGCCTGAACAAATATGTGTAGTATATAAAATACGATTTTTTTTAAACCAGGCATCTATAAAAAACTTATTTGTATGCCTCCTTTAACCCGCTGAATACAACTCATATATATCTTTCATATGCTCATATATTTATCTAAAATTCACATACTAAAGAAATTTTATATATTCGGAAAACCAATATGGATTGAAAAATGAATCCATGTATGACTTCGGCAAATTCATACATCCACTACCCAAAAATTGAAATCCATGATGAAATCAAGTGATTTATGAAATTGTTGAAATCTTTTATCTTTGAAATCAGTTAGCTTGAAGCCAGCAAATTTAGTAAGCTTAAAATCAGCAAGCTTGAAATCGATAACTCTCATTTGTTGGAAATTAAGTACTTTTGAAATCAACGAAGATCCGATATGTCTATTCTAAAATCTTGAGAAAAAACCTCATAACTGAAGTCGCCTATTTTGGAAATTGATTTTCCCCAAATCTCGATAAATTGTATTTAAACAATACGGAGACGATATCTTACGGTGCCAGACATAGAGAAGAAGACGGAGCAATGAATGGATCAGGTTCTTTTATTGAAGGTAAACGAATTGGGTTTGTAGAGAAAACCGCGGATTGATTGGAGTAAAAGAATAGATCAGAAGTCGTAGGGATATTTAAGAACTGGTAGAAAGAATTCGTATTTAAGGAAAACACATATTTGAGGAAGAAAGAAGTGGTAGGAAACGAGAAAGAATGGAGAAAGAAGGAAAGACGGAGAAGTTGAGCGAAAATTATGCCTAAATTTATTGGCTCAGACAATTTGTTTTTGGCTCTTACAGTAGGGAAACCTCCCTGACGGTCGGTTTGATTATACTTGAATGTTAGTGGTAGTTTGGTGTTGATTTCGATGATTTGAAAGAACGAACTTCAATAGTGTTACCTGCAAACTTTATAACATTCATGATTCAATGTGAAGCAACTGAAAATGAATTAAAAATTCTATGCAGTTTCTCATCCATATTGTTAGCATGAGCATGTTAAAGCGATTAATAGGTATTTATATATTCAAAATTATGTTTTTCAATCTATGTTTTTCAAATTTAAGATATATTACGTAGAAAAATATGGGATACTTAGCGGACAGGTTGCCTATCATCCACCATACTGACAAGTTTTCTATTTACAAATTGAGTTTCAAGATAATTTTATATGAAATTACCTTGAATTTTTGTTTAGAGTTTAATAATGTTAAATCCAAATTTTCTTTTAAATTAATGGAGGCGGCTATTTAAACACACAATTTGACAAAGAGAAAGACCCGGAGCCTCAGCCGTTGGATCTTTTTGTCATTATATAGAGAGGTGTAATTCATAGGTGATCCAACGGTGCAAATCAATTGTGTCACCATTTGTGTTAAAATTTCGTGTCCCTGTGGAATTTCCCTAAATTAATTCAAAATTTAAATTTATAGCTCAAAGAAGACTTGTGTATCTTTGGTGATCATTTCCATGAATATTTTATTAAACTTCTTTTCAATACCTTAAAGTTATGTGCTTTAATGTTATGGTCATAAATGTTCTCTTACCTTAATTATTTTCTATCTTTATGTCAATGAACTTCCAGTTTTTCAGTTTACTATGTTAAAACAATATTTTGCATCCTCGTCCATGTGCGGAGCACGGGTTCGCACTTGTTTGTACTATTAAGCTGTATCAATTATAATTAGGATGTGTTTGCAGTAAGCGATAACGGAGCATTTTAACGGTGTATTTAAAACGAGGTTGGAGGTTAAACGGGGTATGCGTTTGCGGCGTCAAGCAGAGCACTTAAACACTATTTAAATAAAGTATCTTAGAATGTTTTTTTATTAAATTAATTATAGTTAATTAATTAGCTAAAAAAACAAGGCAATTAGCAAATAAAACGGGGTACATAGCAGAAAAACGAGCTTTGGCGTTGGATGCATCGGATACGTCCAAAATCAAACCTGATCATTCTAGTTTCGTGAACACCACCTTAGTTGTATTGAATATTTATCAGATATGTGTAGTAAATTGGTGTTTTTTCATTAGCAGTTTTAAAAGAATGTATATTTCGACGATTTGACTAGGTCGAAAATCTGGATCGTTACCAGAAGGCTATGACGATTTTTTACGATGATTCCACAAACCCGGATATTATGAAAACATGGCCTAATAATGAAGTACAAAGATATATGATATATTAGTTGACTATGTTTTGTAGTCGTCAGGTGTAGTCTTAGTTTGTTTATATTTTAATTTAAAGTGCATGAATTTGTTTTGATGGAAAATCGAGCAATTAACTTTTATTTTTGGCTATTATTAAGCTCATATTACACAATAATAAATAATAACCAATAAATTATAAATCAATAAAACTAAAACCACAACATAATTATCTCGTTTAAATATTGCGTTTAAACATCTTGTTCTTAGTGTTAAATATATTTCCCATTCAAATGTCTTGCTCACGTTCTCCATTATGGTTTGTCAAGTACGTATTCATGCTTTGGGAAGGATAACGCATGAAACCGATCCTATTGTTCAAAGCATTTATCACGTTGCCCAAACTCAACTACTAATTTTAAGTACAGTACAAAGTTGCTTTGAAACTTTGCCATACAGTCTACTACTATAAAGGATAAAACAGCTCACCTTAACGCAAAAGGCCGCACTTGTCTTGTCACGTCACATGAGAGTAAAATCCAAGAAAATGAATGTCAATGAGAAAAGAAAACGGTAAAAGGCGTCTTGTCCCATTGTATCGTGAAAATGAAAGGTAGCATTATAACAAAGGCAGACCATCCATTCAGAAACTGACCTTGTGCAAACTATTCTTTTTCAAAATTAAGATGAAAATTGTGAAAACTCGCCCAAAAAACAAGATAAAAAATCCAAAATAACATTGATATATCCGACGAGCTTCACATGCAGGGAAGAGACGTGATACATTCAACATGTGTGTTGTGTGACCATCAGAATGTACACCAAAGTAAATAGTGAAAATCTGGTCACTTTGGATGGTACTAGTGTTGGATAGATGTACCTAATCCGTCATTTCCAAATTTTGTTAGTATTAGGTTACCCAATAATATTAATGACAAAGATACTATAATTATATGTATAAACTAAACTGAGAGATTTTTGAAGTTTAGTTATCAACACTTATCAGACTTGCAGCAAGCAGCATCTTTTCTATTATGTATGTGATTGAGGTTCATGGTGAACGACGTGGAAGCATTTAGTTCAGTGGGATCATCCCCAAAGCGTAGAAGACAAGTGCCTAAGCTTCCAAAGCGTAATTTGTCTATACCCTATTTTATTCTGGTCGACGTCACGTCACCGTCATTGTACTCTTCACCAAAGTTTACTTCAGTTTTTTGGTGATCAAGTAAAGCACTGGATTACGCTCATTCATAATGTACTGTCACTCATCACGTGAACATACGATAAAGGTCACTGCCAAAACGACGGCAATAATTGTTCTGCACAATTATTACGAATGTGCAGAACAATTATTGCCGTCGTTTTGGCAGTGACCTTTATCGTATGTTCACGTGATGAGTGACAGTACATTATGAATGAGCGTAATCCAGTGATTTACTTGATCACCAAAAAACTGAAGTAAACTTTGGTGAAGAGTACAATGACGGTGACGTGACGTCGACCAGAATAAAATAGGGTACAGACAAATTACGCTTTGGAAGCTTAGGCACTTGTCTTCTACGCTTTGGAGAGGATCCCACTGAACTAAATGCTTCCACGTCGTTCACCATGAACCTCAATCACATACATCATAGAAAAGATGCTGCTTGCTGCAAGTCTGATAAGTGTTGATAACTAAACTTCAAAAATCACACAGTTTAGTTTATACATATAATTATAGTATCTTTGTCATTAATATTATTGGGTAGTCTAATACTAACAAAATTTGAAAATGACGGATTAGGTACATCTATTCAAAGTGACCAGATTTCAGATTTCCACTATTTACTTTGGCGTACATTCTGATGGCCACACATGTTGAATGTATCACGTCTCTTCCCTGCATGTGAAGCTCGTCGGATATATCAATGTTATTTTGGATTTTTGGGCGAGTTTTCACAATTTTCATCTTAATTTTGAAAAAGAATAGTTATGCGCAAGGTCAGTTTCTGAATGGATGGCCTGCCTTTGTTATAATGCTACCTTTCATTTCCACGATACAATGGGACAAGACACCTTTTACCGTTTTCTTTTCTCATTGACATTCATTTCCACGATACAATGGATTGTTCTTCAGCTTCTCATTTTCGGAAGTTCTACTCCAAATGTGGGATTACTGAGCAGTCTGCTTTGAAAACCAATGAAGCTATTCCATGTAATTCTCTTTAGTAAATTAGAACATCAAAGCAAATCGATCAAAATAACTAGTCATGCCAGTAAAAATCCAGTGAAAAGCCTTAAACTTAGCTTCACAAGCAGCAAACAACAATATAAAACCACCGTTTCGTTTATATCTGATTAAGGCGGCTAAACCAAATCGAATGCAGAATCATGTGAAACAAATCATACTTCTCTGGTCTTGTATGCCACAGAAAATGCTTCTGCAGTCTGGCCACACCAGTCTGCAACCTTATATACCTCTTCAAAGAAATACCCAACAATATGTCTTTTAAATTTGGTAGATCTTTCTCTGCCACTAATACGGAAAATTCAGTCCAATCCAAAACATCTTCTAAAGGAAGTACAAAATTATCAGCTATAATAACTGGAACACAACCAGAGTATATAGCTTCCACAATTCTGGGACTATTCACTTCATATCCCATAGGGCAAATGCAGTACTTACTTGATCTCATTTGCTCAAAATATGTCATATTTACTCGATTCGGGAGTCGTCTATATATCTTCATATCATCTTCCTTATCACCACCCCAATATTTGTTTAGGATGGGTCTAACTCTACCATGCATATTGCCAGCATAAAAAGCCAGAATTGGTATTGGGATACACGGTTACCTTTACCCACATATCTTTGCGGTTTTCTAGGCCTTCTTATACTTGTTTCGGGTAGAGATATGTCTCTTCCTCTAATAAATGTTCCTTCTGACGTGTCAGCATTGCATAGTGCTTTTATTGTGTTTTTGTGGAGTTCTTCATGTCCTTTAGTTATATATGGACCCTGAAAGGAACAAAGTAAATGTGTCAACTAAAGCAGTGATGGACTGACCATATGCTAAAGATCTACCCAATTATAGCACTAATAAATACATACCCAATCATGGCAAGCAACAAGAAAATGATCTGCTCCTCTGGTATGATTCCAAAAGGGATATTTTGAAGATATACTGTTAGTCCTTCAAGAACATGGATAAGGGCCTCAAATTATGTGAGTCTTGTATGTACAGAGTCTTCCTTAGTTGCTGTGAGCTATATGGCAAATAGAATAAGTGAGCTTTGCTGGGATCTTTCACAACAAATCTTTGATTTCCCTCCATTAGTTTCATAAACCATCCTTCAGATGCATAAATGCCTTTAAGCTCTGGCGTGTGGAAAATGGGTACTTGGCCTTCTTTATAAATATATACTTTCAGTATTTTTTCCATTAATTCGTAGCTCCTGAAATATAATTAGCAATGTAATAGCTTCTCAACTCTAAAACACCGAAAAAAATTAATAAACTTTTCTGATCATAAAATGTTTCTTAGTTATAAGTGACAACTAAGAAGATATTACTTCATTTTCAAGTAACTAAAACACAGTTATATTTGCCTTAATTAAGTATAAGATGTAATACATAAATACTACGACAGTCATCCTATGAAAATGGCATTAAATGTCTGTAGTAATGATTACATGAGCATAGCTGTGGGAAGATTCTTTTCAAATTTGAGAACTAGCAGTGCAAGACTCCATCCCCATTTAACACAATGTACTTGTAAACATCAATTTAATTTCACTTATATTAGCATGGGTAAAGTCATATAGTCGGTCTATAACACCTTTTGTACAGAATATTTTCGATTTGATAGGAGTGGAATAATTAGCACATGGAGCCTAAGGCCTAAGTATGCCATGCTCTGAATGGCCAACAAAGATAACTCATGATTACGCAATGAATAGTACTTACAACAGTTCCATGGAGATAAGATTACATAGCATCACAAGTAGCTGTTAAATACATAATCCTACAAATGATGAAATGAATTTAATGGATCACATTTAGATGTAAATGAGGCATTACATTTTTTAGATGCTACTGCAAATCATTTATCATTTTTATAGGGTTGTTATAGTAACAATTATCACTATCATTTTTGGAGAAACCATTACCTTACATTCTTTTTTTAATCGCTAAGCCTGAAATGTATACCATTATTGCACCAAAGGTTGGTATAGTGATAACGATAAACTACTATTTTGTTCGGAAAAATAATTGGCATTTTTGTAATATAACTATACTTCATCATACATTTCATCTTGTTAGGGAGTGGAATTAACACCATTTGAACTGATTTGTAAATCAAAACCAACAACTGCCAGTGTGTGTGTGTTCGTGCGCGCGCGTGTGTGCGTGCGTGCGTGCGTGTGAATAAAATAAAAATATTAACAAACTGGTAAATTACCCTTATTAATTGTCAGTTTTAATCAGTATGGCATAGTAATAGAAACTGGTAAATTACCCTTATTAATTGTCAGTTTTAATCAGTATGGCATAGTAATAGAAAAGAGGATTTTCTTTTAAAGGACAAGCTTAATAAAAAAATTGGTGAAAAATATTGAAAGTTTCAAACTAGGAAGAAGGAAACATTTACACTAAAAGTGGAATTTAGGGGGAACACTATCCTTTTCCCATTTACGCTAACATTTGTCTTTCTATTCTAAACTTTCCATATTTTTCACCAAATTTTTTGTTAAGTTTGTCATTCTTCCTATTTTCCACAATAGAAAAAAAAATCACTTTTGCCATAAAAGTCCTACACTTTTCCATCTCGCTTAAGCTCATCCATTCAGTCAGTAGTTTAATTACCGTGGACATTTACGGTTCTACAATGCAAGTTATGTGATTGACAATTTATTTTATGTGTAAAGTTATGACAAAACAGTTGTAATAATTTTAGTGATAAAAGTGTTTCATGTAAACAATAACTATGTAATAATTAAGAAAAGATCAAAAATAAGACAACTATATTGGCAATGAGTCTTATGGGAGATCAAGACGGAAAATAAAATGGTGAAATGTATTTTTGATGACTACAAAAAGGGAAAAGAAAGGCTAAAATTGTTTATGTAGCCTTTATATAATTCGTGATCTGCAAAATACAATTGAATAAGCTAATATGATGGGTTTTAAACAGCTTTTTTTGGCCTATGTTTGAATATAACAAGGGAAGGCATGCATTGCAGATCTACAACACGTACCATTAATCAGAAAATATATGATAATCACAAAGTAGCTCAGCAGAGAATAATGTATTAATAAAGGTATATACCTCCTAAAAACTGGTACATTTTTAAATATTGGTGTATATAGGTCAGGATCTTCTAAACTCAGAGGTGCATTCTCAATCTCTTTTTTAGCTCCAGTAAGCGCCTGATCCAAGGACAGCTTCCATAAAGGTCTCTGCAACAACAAAACAGAACGTCATGCTTGCCTACTAGTCAAAACTAATCATCAAAAGAGATTAAAAAATTACACCTGCTCTTATCTAATTTTGAGTTTCTAATGCGTTCACCTGCATTTACACAAATTTCTGTACAATTTCTACACACACACGTAAAGGGGGTGTAATATGTAAGTAGGCATATAAGAAAAAGAATCTTACACTGCACAACTTTGTTGTTGTTGTTGTTTTTTTTTTTTTTTTTTTTTTTTTTTCATAGCCGACCGGTTTTTATAGTGTTCCGTAACACTCTTTTATTATAACTAATAATAAAATTACAATATAGCACAGGTGACTGTAGTTAGCAGTCAGCTAATTTTGGTTTTTAAGGTGGACCGTCCACCACCTACGGAGTTTTTAGTGTTCCGTCCACTCTGCCTAAACGGGCTTACAGTACAGGAGCTAGCAAATTAACTAGACTACACGTTATTCTCCACGCAGGGAGAAATTAACATTTTGCTGGAAAATAAAAACAAAGTCACTACTTCCCATGCCTTGTACAGAAGTACACATCACCTAGTGTCAGAGACACTTACATCACCTAGCCACATCACAGATAGGCCAAACATCACATCCAAGTGTGCGCAACAGGAGACCTACTGCGAACATCTCATTAGGCTACACAGAAATCTTCAACATCAAGCAGAGCAGCCGGAATTACATAATACTACACAAAGTAGCACAATCCATACGAATACAAAGATAAGAGACAGAAACAAAGCTCTGCCAAGACCATACAAGCCCAAGGTATTCGTCAAATTACATATTTAAAAATTTCATGACAACCATGACCGTTGAAAGCAGCCAAGACTATCTCTTACCAAGACAAAGGGGCATCGAAAGGATAGGTCATCTTCCAGACACCAGCAGGTCGTGAGCATCAGCAACACCGTGTAGCCAAAGAATGAAAGCATGACCAATATAAAACAGAACGCCCCTAGTCCAGCAACCATGAACAGACTATTTCGCCAACCAGAAGAATATCACACCAGAACAACACATCCAAAAACTTGAAGAAAAGTGAGTATTGACAAATCTGTCAAACCAGACAAGGACCAGCAAAGTAAGACTACCTATAAGGAAGGAAAAAACCAGCATCGCGAGCGATCTATTCCCATCCGTTCACTCAGAGAGCAAGAGAGGAACTGCCTTTGGTTTTCCATCTTCAGAGGCAGCAGAACCAACAGCTGACCAAGATGAGGGCTCAGGAGCAGCACATATCTCAACAAGAAAAGGAAACATAGACAGGTAGCCTAACATCAGTGTTGACAAAGAAGTAAGCGTCTCCTAAATAAGGCAAAAAATTCCAGATCTGTAAGCACAACGACGGATCTAGCCCCGAGCGGGCCTGGGCTGCAGCCTAGTGTCAGAAGAAAAATTAGCAGGATTTTCATTCACGTATTCCCATTTATCGTTTTGCTTTCAAACTTAAAATGCTTCGATTTCTGAAATCGAATTTAATGGAAACTCGCGGATCTAACCCTAATCGCTTCGGCTTCGATGATGGGGAGCTATAGTTGGAGCTCGCGTGCAGCTTGAGCCTTGAAATGCCCTAAACAATTCCGCGATTAGGGTGGTATCTCGGCAATTGATGAAGGGATGGTGGTTTGCGCATGAAGGAGGATCTATGCAGGCTGTTGGAGAGGATTTAGGAAGGTATGAAAGAGATAACAGACGCGGTGGGCATCGAGGTAATCTTTGACGGTGCTTGAATACAGCTTTTATTTAGGTGAATATAACCCACTCACGGTTTATTCAAATCATTCCTATATTTTACATATAGTAAATTCAATCATCGTTGAATAGTTTGGTTGCATATGGTTGTTGGGACTGGTTGGACTGTAATAATCGAATTGGTGGCTTAGTTAGTTTACTTAATGAGGATGTTTGATTGATTGCTAAATACTGAATTTTAACTGAAACTACAATGGAAATACTGTTTATCTACCAATGGAATTTTTTAATTTATTTTGAATGATTTAACTTATTACGTATAATGTAAAGTTGTGATTTCTGGAGGCTTAGCAAATTGAGAAAATGAAAAAGCATATCTGAAAGTAAACAAGAAAATGAGAGGAGTAAATTAGGCAAATTTTGGTTGACTAAACTAGGCAAGCTGTAAACTGTTATCATGTTGAATTTAAATAGACATCATTATTCAGCAGTGCTACTTACTCAATGTCAAAATTACAACATGCATTTCTATCAAACTGTAAGTTAGCCAAATTGTAAATCAGCCCACCCCTTTGTTAATTCCTGGATCCACCCTTGTGTAAGCACAGCAACAAAGAACTAGAATCGCTATGGCAAAACTGCCATACCACAAACCAACGGAGGGTTTAATGGGCCCAGGAGCGTCAGATACCAGCTCCGTAGGTTACTGCGCTTTAGATCTGATAAATGGTGCCAAAGCGAAAAGAAAGAGACGACCGAGCTCGTTTTATAAACATGGAAGAAAGTAAGGGGTAGGGAAGGAAATCTGTAAAGAAAACGCGATGCAGAGAACTAGAAAGATGGAGAAAAGAGCGGAGAAAGTAAAGAAGAAGGCGGCGAAAGAAAAAGGGGAAACCCTTGTCCCCATGGCATAAAACGAAGCTCGATGCACAATTTTGTTTTGACTGTACATGACAATACGAACGAGATGACAGTATCACCCTTGAACTTCAACTATACTCTATTAGACCAAGGAAAGATTTGTCCAAATGTAACCAAATACAGCTAACATGTGGGTGTGCGCATGAGCATGCATGTGTGTGTGTGTGTGAGAGAGAGAGAGTGTGTGTGTGTGTGAGAGAGAGAGAGTGTGTGAGTCCACCTCACTTTTTATTTATCCCCACATTAATATGCGATTTGCAATTTTGTGCAAAAGAAGTCTGAAATGAAACAAAATTTTGTAGATATGATCTTGAAGCTATAAAATTCATCTTTATAAACTTTGTTTGCTCGTTTAAAATTTGCTCATACCGACGGTAAAATAAAAAAATTAGATGATTTATATTGACAATACGTTTTGAATTGCCCTTAAATTTCGTATAGATAACCAAATTTTTTTCATCGCAAACAGGGCTAAATGAGCCTATACTACACGAGTACAGTAGATCCTAACCATTCAAAATTACATAAAAGACTAACACAATTGTGTGTAAAATAAAAAATTAAGAAAAAAACATTTGCGCTAAAATTCCTATCACAAATCATTCCTATCATCCTCTACCTTCTTTGAGAGGATCAAGGAAGAAGTTTTAAGAGTTTTTCAAGCATACATAGCATTTGTCATAGTCATCTTCCAATATAAAAGTTTCTTTTTTATTTCACCTTGCTACCTACAATTGATTAGTGTTGGAAATTAATAGTTTGGATGGCTACATAGTTTGTTCACAAAACCAATTGGTTAATGTGAACTATAGCTTCCTAATATTTATCCAGGATCTTAGTTGAGTATTTCACGATATGGGATGCAAGCCAGGGAGTGGCCCACGAGCCGTGGAGGAGTGCGAGCCGGAGATGATTCACGAACCGTGGAGGGATGCAAGCCAAAGGTGATCCACGAGCCGTGGAGGGAGGCGAGCCGGTCCATACTACGAGCTAGCGATGCTTCGTCACTTCATCCAAGGGATTGTCAGTCGATGCCAGATTACACCCGTTCACGGAAACGAGCGTAACTTCCAAACTTTTATGCTGATGTTGCGACTTTAACCAAATCGCTCTATATCTTCTGACGGTGTTTTCAATCTCTGAGCGCGCTGCTATTCGGAGATTATATGTGTGACGGCTTTGACTAAAAAGCATGTCAACATTTTGCCCCCCAGAACATATCTTGGTGGTTGAAGGAACATGTGTTCTGGATAATCCGAAAAAACCAAGGCCACGCCGAGCCCCCCAGCTGCAAGTATAATCCATACCTGCGAAGAAGAGAAAGCCAACAGATGTGTCAAATCCTAACAAAACTGATTAACCTTTTAGAGCATAAACCATGTTTGGGCGTCCGATTGAACATAAACCATACTCGATGGACGTTTGAACCATCCTGCCAAGACCTGGCGAGGGACCAAACCTTCCGGGCATAAGCCATACCAAGATGTTCAAACTGAGCATAATCCATTCTCGAGTTTTATTGGATTCCTTTGCCAAATTCTGACAAGACCATTCGCGGTTCCCGAGTATAATCCATAATTAGAAATCCAACGCAGTACAATCCATACTCAGATGGAGAAGAAGCTACGCTTGCCAAGGCCTGACAAGACAGTCCGTCCTTAGGCATAATCCATACCTAGAGATCCAAAATAAGTATAAGCCATACTTTAATTGAGATTGAGAATCATGCCACAGCCTCACAAGATACTTAAATTTGCCAAACATAATCCATGCTCGGAAAGTCCTTCCCTATTTAAGTCAAAATGCAAAACCAAAGCAAATCCTGATTGGTTTATCATCGAGTTCTGAGCAAGCTTTGGGGCTAAATCCTAAACCCCGTACGTGTGTACTTTGATTTAGCCAATCGGAAATCATAAAGAAAGCAAGAAACATATCTTAAATCCTAAGAAATGCAGAAAATGCGGAGTGATCCAATCCAGATCAGTTGATGATGAGCCCACGAGAGCTCGATCCAGGATCGTTCCCTCTCCGGAGAGCAGGTGATGGCAGCGCGGGTGTAGGGGCAGTTGGTTGTTTCACATACTCGGGTAGCTCTCCACGTCTAACTCGTTCCTCAATTAGATCACGCAAGTGCCTACAGTCATTTGTATCATGATCGTCTGTATCATGAAATATGTAATGTTTTCCAGAATTATGTTTTTTTTGCGATGGCTCCCTCCTGGGAGGCTTTAGATAGGAGACGACGTCGTTTGTGTCCATGTAAATGTCGATGAGCGAAGCACTGAGTTCAGTGTACTTTACATATCTAGGCCCTCTCTGGGGATGAGCGTTGCGGTCATTCTTGACAGCAGCTTTCCTTTGTCTTTCCCAGAATCATACGGTCCTCCGTCTTTAAGCATGTTGACGTCGAGAATGCGCTTCTCGGAAATCGCATCTTCTTCCCGCGGAAATCTATCTGCTTCAAGGTAGAATTCACCGAGATTTCACGGTGGGTCTCGGTACAAAGATTTTTTGAACTCTGAGTTATCCAGGATACCGGATACCGCTGTCATCAGTACCATCGATGGTTCAGGTCGGTCAACCGATGTTGCTGCAACGTTAAATCTTTCCAGAAATGAACGCAAAGTTTCTCCAGACCTCTGCTTGTTTGTTGTGAGTGACATGACGTTCTTGGGCCGAGCGATGTGGATCCGAAATTGTTCAATGAAGCGCGCGAATCCACATAGCTGCTATATCAGTCAGAAAGAGGGGGAAACACTTTGCCATGACGTTTTCCGATGCCGATTGAACTTCCATATGTCGTTTGTAGCGCATCAGATGCACGGTAGGATCCGTCCTGACGTTGTATGGTTCCAGTTGTGGAAGTTTGAAATCCGGGGGATTGCGGGAATCCCTGATTTCCTGAGTGAAAGGAGTGTGGTTGACATCATCCATGTCGTTTTGAGAAGTACGGCCTCCCGAGAGGCGTTGTATCAGATCTGCTAGTCGGTTTCCGTCGAAAAGCTGTTGCAAATTGCCGATGTCAGAGCTGGTGCCTCCGGCGTTGAATGCAAGAGAAGAAGGGAGTTGCTGGTGAACCGCTGTGTGGGGATCGCGGTTCGCGGCTCACGGTTCGAGGAGGTCGGTTCGTGAGCCAGGATCGTGAAGGCCGACTCGTGAGCCAGGGTCGTGAAGGCCGGCTCATGAGCTAGGGGGCGAACCGACCGGGTTCTGGAGCCTCATCACGAATCGCTTCCTACTATTGAGCGTGAGCTTGCGTTCTGGTTTCCCTCCAAACCGGAGCTGAAGTTGGTCGAGTCTGACCATTTCCAAGAGTCAGGGGGTTACCCCCGAGTCCAAGTGATGCATGAGCCGCTTCTGTGGCTTCATTTCCAGCGAGATGAGCGTTGCTCGGCCTTCCATCCATCCGAGCGAAGAATCCGTCCATCATCTCCTGTTATTTTCGGAGAAGTTCATCTTGCCTAGTCATTTGAGCTCTCATTTCAGTGAGAACGCCGTCCATCTCTTCTCTGGTCAAGTATGCAGAAGGATCTCCATGAGAGGAAGCCTCCTGGCTTGCCTCGTTCCTTGCGTCTTCAGTGCCAACATCCTCAGCACGAGAGAAGGTTCCGTCTTTCTTTCGTTTTGCCATTTATCCAATAGCCAAGCAATCTGATTCCTTTAGAGCTAGAAACTGAAGTAGTATCATATGCCACCTTACCTGGCGCGCCAAAATGTTAGATCAAAATTTGGTTCTAACACCCAAATATAGATTTCCAGATCACAAAATGCAGAAAAAGCAGTAAAAACGGGGAACACACGAGTTTTTATAGTGGTTCGGCTCAAACCAAGCTTACGTCCACTTTATATTTTCTTAAATCCTAAGAAATTACAATTACAATGTCGTCTCACAATCTGTGAGATTCGTTTATACACAATAGCCTTGTGTTATCATGAAGGAGAAGAGAAAAGAGAAGTGATTTTATACACGAAATCCTCGTGTTAGATTGATTTGAGGAGTGTACAAAGTCCTTGTGTACTTGGCAATAGAGATCGGGAGGTGTTAGTGCCAAAAAGCCAGAGCCTCCTTGAAAATGTCTTCCAGTGGTGTATTTATAGCCATTTTCTGATATCGGTTCGTGAAACACGTGGAACGCATCCCAAAAATCCCGAAATGATGTGGAAAACGTGGAGATAGCCACTCCAAGCCGTTGTATGCCACCTGTAATCAGATCCGTGCAAGTTGGAGTGTAAATAGCCATTAGAATAGGTCAGACTCAGGTGTGCGAGTGCAGGCCCAGGCGATTCGTGGTCCATCCATGTGAGTCAGTGGGATCACTGTCCTCGCGAGCAGGTGCCCGCGAGCTAAAGTACTTTGGTGCGTCGTGCCCTTCTGAGCGGGTCGTGATGGTCGAGGTGCATCATGAGCCGATTCACGAGGGAGTGGTCCATGAGCCGTGGAGGAGTGCGAGCTGGAGATGATTCACGAACCGTGGAGGGATGCGAGCCAAAGGTGATCCACGAGCCGTGGAGGGAGGCGAGCCGGTTCATACTCCGAGCTAGCGTTGCTTCGTCACTTCATCCAAGTGATTGCCAGTCGATGCCAGATTACACCCATTCACGGAAACGGACGCAACTTCCAAAATTTTATGCTGATGTTGCGACTTTAACCAAATTGCTCTATGTCTTCTGACGATGTTTCCAATCCCTGAGCGCGCTGCTATCCAAAGATTATATGTGTGATGACTTTGACTAAAAAGCGTGTCAACACAACTAGAGTATTATATGTCACCCAATTTAAGGTCAAACATATGTTGATATCAAATAAATATCTCAACATATATCTTCATCTCTCGTTTATGCACTATTAAGAGGGTGTAAAATACAATTAACATGTGGTCTGAACTTGCGTGCTAGGCTGCTAGCTGCTAGCATAGAATCGGCGACTGTAATGGTCTTTTTCCTATGTAATAACAATTCTATTGTAAATGATTTCAACCATCTAAGAAATTAGTAGGGTAGGATTTGGTCATGGTATGTAACTATCTATGTTGTATTGTAAGCTAATTTAAATAGTTATTTATTTTATGATAATGTTATCTGCAATATTATGATTTTGAATAACTGAATCTTAATAGAAGCAGCAAAAGAAATTTCCATAACAGCAATACATTCCGATATGAAATGAAATTGAGTCCCAAATCGTACTACTGCCCCTTGGAAAAAAAAAGTAGATAACTCAAACGTGCTCTTTGCTAGTATTTGTCCATGGACAACTTGATGCCAAGAACATCTCCAACAAGTGCATATATTACAGAATGTAATATGCAACATTAAACCACTTTCCAATAGCAGCATATGTTTTGTAATTGGTTACAAATTCAGCTCAATTGGTTCAGGAAACATAATCCTACTGCGAATCGGTTGAGGACTATCTTTTTCCTCGGTTCACAGATGGAAATCCAACTTCCAATACGTGACGTTTCGATTTTAGTTGTAATCCTATATATGGCGACATAGTGGGATGGGGCGCTTATGCCGTCTATGATTGATACTTATGATTTGAAGTTGTTTTATACACTATGCACTTATAATACTATCAAATGATTTGTTTTAAACGTATCAAGCATTCTTGGCTATTATAAGGTAAAAACCCTATCCTCCGGCTTGCGTTGCATTGTGTGATGGGACCTGGGTCTTATAATAGCTTCATTGTTCTATATTTAACATTGCGTTGTTGTTTTATGCACTGGTACTATTGGAAGGAAACCCGTTCCGTGTTATACGGCGTGGTCCCTTGATTTACCTAACTTCAAAATAAAGATTAATAACTGTTTTAGTTCTCACACCAGTCACATGACTGACCTGGAGTTTATTGTTTTAACCTAAACTCTGGGTGCCCCTATTTTGACACGGGCAGTTAGTAGTTTTGCTTTTGCAGATTTATATTCATAGGATTCTGGTTCACAGCTGGAATGATATCCGGAAAGCTTTGTATCTGTATATCTCCTTCTAGTTGTGTATTGTTTTATTTTCCACTACTATGTAATTTATGATAACCTCTGATATTTTCTGTTGTATATTATTTGTTTATACTCTGCATATTCTTGTATTCTGATGAATTGTTGTAATTAACAATGAAATGTTCTTCTGTCTGCGTTCCATTGTGTGTTGTCCTCAAAGTATCCGCTCTTTCCTTCACGGGGAAGTTACGGGTTCTTACATAGAAAATATTCCAAAAAGGTTTAAAGGGTTAGAAAATGTGTAAATATTGGGTAACGGTCAATTATTATCAGTGCATGAATTACAGTGTTAAAATGAAGTAATTTGTGACAGATGAAAGTTTCAAAGATCAGAAAAAGGAAGAAAAAATAGAGATATATTATAGCTTGTACCATTAAAAGGATGAGCATAATATGGAGCTTTCATTCTTTTTGTTGATCCAGTCTGCTGATCATCATCCTTTGAGTATCTTTGCCGGCTTTTATCATTCTCCATTCATAATCTATTCCCTGCAAAATCATAGGACGATTTATTAAATAATCATATAATGGTAACCTTCTAAATATTTGATACCATGATTTATGAGTCATTAAATTGTTTACACATTTTCACACTAAATTAAATGTGAACAACTTCTGGATAATGATATTATATGATGACATTAATATATATATATATATGTGTGTGTGTGTGTGTGTGTGTGTATGCATGTCATACATTAAAATAGTAACAACGCTACATATCTGCTGATGAAAAACAAATGAGGAAAGTGATTTTTTGTCAAATATTAAACATATTGTTTTGTATTTCATAGAAATAGCAATCGTCTCCAATGGAGTGAAAAGGTTATACACCAAAAAAAAAAAAAATCATAATTAACTCTAATATGAACATCCTGTTTTTGTAGATAGCAGCAAAAAGAATGTACATTATTATCATATATTGTTTCTTAATAACAAATAGCATAGATAAAAACTTTTGCTAATCCAACTTGCGTGGTATCCTTCAATGCAACAATAGCCTATCTCCAGTTGCGTTGATTCATTCTGTTTCATTTTGTAAGAGTTCAAAGATTAAGGCCAAATGTAAGAAGCAACTATATGTCAATCAATAATCGTTTGAACCAACATATGATACTGAACCAACCTGTGAACACTAAAGAATATTATAGTTCCATTTAGTTCAAATCAATTTTGCGCTGATCTAGCATTTCATTTAATTGTTAATTGGTCCATCAGTGATATTGTTTGGAATAAAATACCTAATGGGACCATAACTCAAACAATATCATAATATTTAATGGCATCACACACAAACGAATTACAAAACCCCCAAATATAATATTGTTATTGCCAAATTAACACAACTCCTGAATTGAATTACTGTGCAAGCAAAGATCGATGATTTCCTTTGATTACCTAAAAAAATTCAATTATGTAAATTACTTTTAATTAAGAGACATATAAAAATATCTGATCTTCAAAATAAGAAAACAAACCTACACAAAATGATTCGACTTACCGAATATGTGTATACAAAACTTAACCAAACTTGGAAAGATCTTTTATCTTTGCAGGCTTTTGTCATTTTCCATTCATAATATGTTCCCTGCAAAATCATATGAAGATTTATTAAATAATCATATAATGGTAACATTCTAAATATGTGATACCATGATTTATGAGTCATTAAATTTCTTACACATTTTCACACTAAATTAAATGTGAACCGCTTCTAGATAATGATATTATATGACATTAATATATATGCATGCCATACATAAAAACAGTAACAACTTTTAGTATCTACTAATGAAAAACAAATGAGGAAAGTGATTTTTGTCAAATATTAAACATACTGTTTTGTATTTCATAGAAATACAATCGTCTCCAGTGGAGTGAAAAGGTTATACCAAAAAAAAATCATAATTAACTGAGCTCTAATATGAACACCAAAAGAAATGTACATTATTATCATATACGGTTTGTTAATAACAAATAACATAGATAAAAACCTGGTAATCACTATTCAGTTTTGCTAATCCAACTTGCATGGTATCCTTAAATGCACCAATAGCTTATCTCCAGTTGCGCTATCCTTCAATGCACCAATAGCGTATCTCCAGTTACGCTGATTCATTTTGTTTCATTTTGTAAGAGCTCAAAGATCAAGGCCAAATGTAAGAAGCAATTATATGTCATTCAATAATCGTTTGAACCAACATATGATAAACCTGTGAACACTAAAGAATGTTATAGTTTCTTTTAGCTCGAATCAATTTTGCGCTGATCTAGCGTTTCATTTAATTGTTAATTGGTCCATCAGTGATATTGTTTGGAATAAAATACCTAATGGGACCATAACTCAAACAATATCCTAATATTTAATGGCATCACACACAAATGAATTACAAAACCCCCAAAAATAATATTGTTATTGCCAAATTAACACAACTCCTAAATGGAATTACTGTGCAAGCAAAGATCGATGATTTCCTTTGATTACCTAAAAAAAAATCAATTATGTAAATAGCTTTTAAGTAAGAGACATATAAAAATATATGATCTTCAAAATAAGAAAACAAACCTACGCAAAATGATTCGACTTATCGAACATGTGTATACATAACTTAACCAAACTTGGAAAGATCTTTAAATTATATCTTTGCCACCTCTTTGCTTCAACAGTAAAGAATTTGAAATGTTATGTTTCCACATCAAAGTAGTTCTTTACATACACAGGAAGACGTATAGCTTGAGTCTTATGCAAAAACTTGCAACACAGAATGATTAATCCAGTCCCTCACACCATTCAAGAAACTATTTGTTGACTTTCTAACTTGGTCCTCAATTACAAATATATATATATATATATATATATATATATATATATATATTTATTGACTTCCAAGTATGACATTACTATCCATAAACGGCCTGAACATGTAGATTTACCAATTCCAGCACTTACTTGAAATGATTTTGTTATTTCATTCTTTGAAGACTGCACTTGTTTGCTCCTGGCTTGAGAACCCTATAACCTTTATTCACAATACAGTCATCCAGTAGAACATCGATTAGCGGAAAATGTGTACGTGGCTGGAAAAATGACCAACATCGAGTAGAAAATGTGACCTGATGCAATAGTCGTTTTAGCAAAGTCTGATTATGAACCATCGAGATGAATTCAAAGATGAATAAATAATGTAGAACGATCAATATAATATTATTCTTATTGAGCATTGCATTACTAATTTGTAGGTTGTAGCTATCAATCAGAGAAAAAGAAAAAAAAATCATATAACTATATAGTTTTTCTCAACGGCTAAAATAGAACAAAAATAAACCAAGTCGGATTACTAAAAAACTTCTAAATATAAAACCCAAAATTCTAAAATTCCAAAGTCAATCAAAGTTCAACAGAAATAAATCAGTTTACCTTCTGATAATTCACAGGATTTGCAGAAACATATTGCCTGGAATTCATTGAAGCAGAAAAAAGAGCATTTGAGTCTAATTAGAGAAAATAGACCCTAGCTGTTGAATGCCAGTTTCATATTCCTTGACCGCCTCAGAAATATTGGAAAATAAGCAGTTGAAACAATCCTGAGAATTTAGGTCTGATCAAGCAATGCAATTTAAAAAGGTGAATTATACAGGTCCGATAATCAAGCAATGTTTTGTACACATCATATGGCAATTTTAGATATAAAAAATTGCGAGAACAATGGTAGAAATGGATTTTAATATACCATTAAAGGCCTGAGCGTAACATTGAGCAATCGATTTTTTTGTTGATGTAGCCGCAGTGATAACTGATTTTGTCAATTGTCGCTTCCATTTACCATTGTACACAGCTTTCGGCGAATTTAGAGATTGTTGCAAAAGTAATTCAATATTCTGTTTTAAAATCTAATCAGTTGTGAATTCACTGATAGAATTGGATTGATGTTAAAAGGGAGAAGATTATAACAACAAATTCAGAAAATATACCAATGGTTAAAGAACAAATCTATATTCACTGGTAAATTACTCACATTGAATATCAAGGAAGAAAGCCAGGTGACCGTAAGATCAACATCTAACACCCAATTGTTCACCGTCCACTTCTAAATTAATAGAATTTTTTTATGTTAATCAGTTGCATAATAACATATGAAGGTAGTAAGTGATAAACAAATAGCTTATAATAATTAGTTTAAACAATACGCTTCTTCAATCATCCACAAAAGTTTAAAAATTACTGCTGATGTGCAGTGGTCCACTGCCAGATCTGCAGTAGAGTAGCAGATCTAAGGAAAGGCTGGAATTGTATCGCAAATCTAACCATCGGTTGCCAAATTTGAAGTGGAGTAGCAGTCGGAGGATACGATGAACTTCGACAATAGATCTAACCATCAATTGCGAGATCTGAAGTAGAGTTGCAAATCAGATGAAAGGATGAAATTTTAGGGGAGATTTAAGCATCAGTCATTCGGTTGGAGGAGGTGAATGTTGAGTAATCACGAAAATAAGAAGAAAGTTACGGTTGGCAGAAGGAAGAGGCGAAGAATCTGGAGAAGAGAGCGAAGAAAGACGTGGAAAAAGGAAGGAAGGAAACGTGGGAGCAACTGCTGTGTTAGTGGCTTATACGATGTGGGAGTGAAAAAGACGGGTCTGCCCTAAGCTTAAGTGGTTGTTCTTATTCAGATGCGTGGAGGGTGAAGCAGTTATGTGGAATAGCTAAAAAACTTCACTATTCTCAAAGTATTTGTATTATAGTATAGGTATAGTAAATTCAATCATCGTTGAATAGTTTGGTTGCATATGGTTGTTGGGACTGGTTGGACTGTAATAATCGAATTGGTGGCTTAGTTAGTTTACTTAATGAGGATGTTTGATTGATTGCTAAATACTGAATTTTAACTGAAACTACAATGGAAATACTGTTTATCTACCAATGGAATTTTTTAATTTATTTTGAATGATTTAACTTATTACGTATAATGTAAAGTTGTGATTTCTGGAGGCTTAGCAAATTGAGAAAATGAAAAAGCATATCTGAAAGTAAACAAGAAAATGAGAGGAGTAAATTAGGCAAATTTTGGTTGACTAAACTAGGCAAGCTGTAAACTGTTATCATGTTGAATTTAAATAGACGTCATTATTCAGCAGTGCTACTTAATCAATGTCAAAATTACAACATGCATTTCTATCAAACTGTAAGTTAGCCAAATTGTAAATCAGCTCACCCCTTTGTTAATTCCTGGATCCGCCCTTGTGTAAGCACAACAACAAAGAACTAGAATCGCTATGGCAAAACAGCCATACCACAAACCAACGGAGGGTTTAATGGGCCCAGGAGCGTCAGATACCAGCTCCGTAGGTTACTGCGCTTTAGATCTAATAAATGGTGCCAAAGCGAAAAGAAGGAGACGACCGAGCTCGTTTTATAAACATGGAAGAAAGCAAGGGGTAGGGAAGGAAATCTGTAAAGAAAAGGCGATGTAGAGAACTAGAAAGATGGAGAAAAGAGCGGAGAAAGTAAAGAAGAAGGCGGCGAAAGAAAAAGGGGAAACCCTTGTCCCCATGGCATAAAACGAAGCTCAATGCACAACTTTGTTTTGACTGTACATGACAATACGAACGAGATGACAGTATCACCCCTTGAACTTCAACTATACTCTATTAGACCAAGGAAAGATTTGTCCAAATGTAACCAAATACAGCTAACATGTGGGTGTGCGCATGAGCATGCATATGTGTGTGTGTGTGAGAGAGAGAGAGAGTGTGTGTGTGTGTGTGTGAGAGAGAGAGAGTGTGTGTGAGTCCACCTCACTTTTTATTTATCCCCACATTAATATGCGATTTGCAATTTTGTGCAAAAGAAGTCTGAAATGAAACAAAATTTTGTAGATATGATCTTGAAGCTATAAAATTCATCTTTATAAACTTTGTTTGCTCGTTTAAAATTTGCTCATACCGACGGTAAAATAAAAAATTTAGATGCTTTATATTGACAATACATTTTGAATTGCCCTTAAATTTCGTATAGATAACCAAATTTTTTTCATCGCAAACAGGGCTAAATGAGCCTATACTACACGAGCACAGTAGATCCTAACCATTCAAAATTACATAAAAGACTAACACAATTGTGTGTAAAATAAAAAATTAAGAAAAAAACATTTGCGCTAAAGTCCCTATCACAAATCATTCCTATCATCCTCTACCTTCTTTGAGAGGATCAAGGAAGAAGTTTTAAGAGTTTTTCAAGCATACATAGCATTTGTCATGTCATCTTCCAATAAAAGTTTCTTTTTTATTTCACCTTGCTACCTACAATTGATTAGTGTTGGAAATTAATAGTTTGGATGACTACATAGTTTGTTCACAAAACCAATTGGTTAATGTGAACTATAGCTTCCTAATATTTATCCAGGATCTTAGTTGAGTATTTCACGATATGGGATGCAAGCCAGGGAGTGGGCCACGAGCCGTGGAGGAGTGCGAGCCGGAGATGATTCACGAACCGTGGAGGGATGCAAGCCAAAGGTGATCCACGAGCCGTGGAGGGAGGCGAGCCGGTCCATACTCCGAGCTAGCGATGCTTCGTCACTTCATCCAAGGGATTGTCAGTCGATGCCAGATTACACCCGTTCACGGAAACGAGCGTAACTTCCAAACTTTTATGCTGATGTTGCGACTTTAACCAAATCGCTCTATATCTTCTGACGGTGTTTTCAATCTCTGAGCGCGCTGCTATTCGGAGATTATATGTGTGACGGCTTTGACTAAAAAGCATGTCAACATTTTGCCCCCCAGAACATATCTTGGTGGTTGAAGGAACATGTGTTCTGGATAATCCAAAAAAACCAAGGCCACGCCGAGCCCCCCAGCTGCAAGTATAATCCATACCTGCGAAGAAGAGAAAGCCAACAGATGTGTCAAATCCTAACAAAACTGATTAACCTTTTAGAGCATAAACCATGCTTGGGCGTCCGATTGAACATAAACCATACTCGATGGACGTTTGAACCATCCTGCCAAGACCTGGCGAGGGACCAAACCTTCCGGGCATAAGCCATACCAAGATGTTCAAACTGAGCATAATCCATTCTCAAGTTTTATTGGGTTCCTTTGCCAAATTCTGACAAGACCATTCGCGGTTCCTGAGTATAATCCATAATTAGAAATCCAACGCAGTACAATCCATACTCAGATGGAGAAGAAGCTGCGCTTGCCAAGGCCTGACAAGACAGTCCGTCCTTAGGCATAATCCATACCTAGAGGTCCGAAATAAGTATAAGCCATACTTTAATTGAGATTGAGAATCATGCCACAGCCTGACAAGATACTTAAATTTGCCAAACATAATCCATGCTCGGAAAGTCCTTCCTTATTTAAGTCAAAATGCAAAACCAAAGCAAATCCTGATTGGTTTATCATCGAGTTCTGAGCAAGCTTTGGGGCTAAATCCTAACCCTGTACGTGTGTACTTTGATTTAGCCAATCGGAAATCATAAAGAAAGCAAGAAACATATCTTAAATCCTAAGAAATGCAGAAAATGCGGAGTGATCCAATCCAGATCAGTTGATGATGAGCCCACGAGAGCTCGATCCAGGATCGTTCCCTCTCCGGGGAGCAGGTGATGGCAGCGCGGGTGTAGGCGCAGTTGGTTGTTTCACATACTCGGGTAGCTCTCCACATCTAACTCGTTCCTCAATCAGATCACGAAGTGCCTACAGTCATTTGTATCATGACCGTCTGTATCATGAAATATGCAATGTTTTCCAGAATTATGTTTTTTTTGCGATGGCTCCCTCCTGGGAGGCTTTAGATAGGAGATGACGTCGTTTGTGTCCATGTAAATGTCGATGAGTGAAGCACTGAGTTCAGTGTACTTTACATATCTAGGCCCTCTCTGGGAATGAGCATTGCGGTCATTCTTGACGGCAGCTTTTCCTTTGTCTTTCCCAGAATCATACGGTCCTCCGTCTTTAAGCATGTTGACGTCGAGAATGCGCTTCTCGGAAGTCGCATCTTCTTCCCACGGAAATCTATCTGCTTCAAGGTAGAATTCACCGAGATTTCACGGTGGGTCTCGGTACAAAGATTTTTTGAACTCTGAGTTATCCAGGATACCGGATACCGCTGTCATCAGTACCATCGATGGTTCAGGTCGGTCAACCGATGTTGCTGCAACGTTAAATCTTTCCAGAAATGAACGCAGAGTTTCTCCAGACATCTGCTTGATTGTTGTGAGTGACATGACGTTCTTGGGCCGAGCGATGTGGATCTGAAATTGTTCAATGAAGCGCGCGAATCCACATAGCTACTATATCAGTCAGAAAAAGGGGGAAACACTTTGCCATGACGTTTTACGACGCCGATTGAATTTCCATATGTCGTTTGTAGCGCATCAGATGCACGGTAGTATCCGTCCTGACGTTGTATGGTTCCAGTTGTGGAAGTTTGAAATCCAGGGGATTGTGGGAATCCCTGATTTCCTGAGTGAAAGGAGTGTGGTTGACGTCATCCATGTCGTTTTGAGAAATACGGCCTCCCGAGAGGCGTTGTATCAGATCTACTAGTCGGTTTCCGTCGAAAAGCTGTTGCAAATTGCCGATGTCAGAGCTGGTGCCTCCAGCGTTGAATGCAAGAGAAGAAGGGAGTTGCTGGTGAACCGCTATGTGGGGATCGCGGTTCGCGGCTCACGGTTCGAGGAGGTCGGTTCGTGAGCCAGGATCGTTAAGGCCGACTCGTGAGCCAGGGTCGTGAAGGCCGGCTCATGAGCTAGGGGGCGAACCGACCGGGTTCTGGAGCCTCATCACGAATCGCTTCCTACTATTGAGCGTGAGCTTGCGTTCTGGTTTCCCTCCAAACCGGAGCTGAAGTTGGTCGAGTATGACCATTTCCAAGAGTGAGGGGGTTACCCCCGAGTCCAAGTGATGCATGAGCCGCTTCTGTGGCTTCATTTCCAGCGAGATGAGCGTTGCTCGGCCTTCCATCCATCCGAGCGAAGAATCCGTCCATCATCTCCTGTTATTTTCGGAGGAGTTCATCTTGCCTAGTCATTTGAGCTCTCATTTCAGTGAGAACGCCGTCCATCTCTTCTCTGGTCAAGTATGCAGAAGGATCTCCATGAGAGGAAGCCTCCTGGCTTGCCTCGTTCCTTGCGTCTTCAGTGCCAACATCCTCAGCACGAGAGAAGGTTCCGACTTTCTTTCGTTTTGCCATTTATCCAATAGCCAAGCAATCTGATTCCTTTAGAGCTAGAAACTGAAGTAGTATCATATGCCACCTTACTTGGCGCGCCAAAATGTTAGATCAAAATTTGGTTCTAACACCCAAATATAGATTTCCAGATCACAAAATGCAGAAAAAGCAGTAAAAACGGGGAACACACGAGGTATTTATAGTGGTTCGGCTCAAACCAAGCTTACGTCCACTTTATATTTTCTTAAATTCTAAGAAATTACAATTACAATGTCGTCTCACAATCTGTGAGATTCGTTTATACACAATAGCCTTGTGTTATCATGAAGGAGAAGAGAAAAGAGAAGTGATTTTATACACGAAATCCTCGTGTTAGATTGATTTGAGGAGTGTACAAAGTCCTTGTGTACTTGGCAATAGAGATCGGGAGGTGTTAGTGCCAGAAAGCCAGAGCCTCCTTGAAAATGCCTTCCAGTGGTGTATTTATAGGCATTTTCTGATATCGGTTCGTGAAACACGTGGAACGCATCCCAAAAATCCCGAAATGATGTGGAAAACGTGGAGATAGCCACTCCAAGCCGTTGTATGCCACCTGTAATCAGATCCGTGCAAGTTGGAGTGTAAATAGCCATTAGAATAGGTCAGACTCAGGTGTGCGAGTGCAGGCCCAGGCGATTCGTGGTCCATCCATGTGAGTCAGTGGGATCACTGTCCTCGCGAGCAGGTGCCCGCGAGCTAAAGTACTTTGGTGCGTCGTGCCCTTCTGAGCGGGTCGTGATGGTCGAGGTGCATCATGAGCCGGTTCACGAGGGAGTGGTCCATGAGTCGTGGAGGAGTGCGAGCTGGAGATGATTCACGAACCGTGGAGGGATGCGAGCCAAAGGTGATCCACGAGCCGTGGAGGGAGGCGAGCCGGTTCATACTCCGAGCTAGTGTTGCTTCGTCACTTCATCCAAGTGATTGCCAGTCGATGCCAGATTACACCCATTCACGGAAACGGGCGCAACTTCCAAAATTTTATGCTGATGTTGCGACTTTAACCAAATTGCTCTATGTCTTCTGACGATGTTTCCAATCCCTGAGCGCGCTGCTATCCAAAGATTATATGTGTGATGACTTTGACTAAAAAGCGTGTTAACACAACTAGAGTATTATATGTCACCCAATTTAAGGTCAAACATATGTTGATATCAAATAAATATCTCAACATATATCTTCATCTCTCGTTTATGCACTATTAAGAGGGTGTAAAATACAATTAACATGTGGTCTGAACTTGCGTGCTAGGCTGCTAGCTGCTAGCATAGAATCGGCGACTGTAATGGTCTTTTTCCTATGCAATAACAATTCTATTGTAAATGATTTCAACCATCTAAGAAATTAGTAGGGTAGGATTTGGTCATGGTATGTAACTATCTATGTTGTATTGTAAGCTAATTTAAATAGTTATTTATTTTATGATAATGTTATCTGCAATATTATGATTTTGAATAACTGAATCTTAATAGAAGCAGCAAAAGAAATTTCCATAACAGCAATACATTCCGATATGAAATGAAATTGAGTCCCAAATCGTACTACTGCCCCTTGGAAAAAAAAGTAGATAACTCAAACGTGCTCTTTGCTAGTATTTGTCCATGGACAACTTGATGCCAAGAACATCTCCAACAAGTGCATATATTACAGAATGTAATATGCAACATTAAACCACTTTCCAATAGCAGCATATGTTTTGTAATTGGTTTCAAATTCAGCTCAATTGGTTCAGGAAACATAATCCTACTGGACGCTTGTTAAACAGAGGCCTAAGTTTCAGGCGTTTGTTTAACAAGCATCTGGATTTGAATTCAATGAGGCTTATTCAATAAGAGTCTAATATTTAGGCTCTTGTTGAACAAACATCGCACTTCTAGGTCAATAAGCACCAGAAGCGGTTGCTTGTTCAACTAATGCCTAAACGCTAGGCCCATGTTGAACAAACACATAAATGTGTGGTTACTTTCCAGTAAAGTTTGAGGGTTGCATTTTCTAACCCCTCAAAATGTGATATTTTCATCTTGAAATGGTTGGAAATGCTTCTAAAGATAGCTGCACATGTAACTCAAACACATTTTGTCAATCTCAGGCCAGAAAAAGTATCTACTTGCAAATGATTTGCATATAACTTTGTTTAAATTTTGAGTTGAGGTTATTGCCATTCTCATAAGAGATTTCAACTCCTAAACTTATTTTTTGCCACCAAAAATATCTGGTTTATAGCTCGTGTTAAGTAACAAATTAATCAACTATAGGTTGGTTTGGGTGTAAAGCTTTTGCATTATTGATAACATTATCAAATGCATGGTATGAACTAATGCCAAACAGACGTTACTGACACTGACACTAGAACCAATGAGTAATTCAACATACGATTGCATATTGCAACATGATTATCCTTCTTACTTAAAAGGTTAATTACACCGTGTTTAAATTGCTTTAAAATTAACTTTCATTGATGAAAAGTTATAGAATTAAGCAAAGCAAAATGAAGAGATTGTAAACATAATCGAACACAATTACAGACCTCCTCCTTCGAAGGGTGCAGCCTTAATCCATCATCTTCGGATTCCACGACTTTATCCTTGATAATTTTCTCAGGGACAGAATTATTCAAAAAAGGCAAATTCTATTTCAACCCATGTTTTTAGTTAGTAGCCCCCCCTTAAAAAATTAAAATTTTAATGACTAAAGTGCCCTTTAGGAGTTATTTTCTCATCTAAACTCAGTACAACGTTGCCTGTTAAAACACCTAAATTTCAAAACCCTAGATTACAAATCACTCAAGGAAAAATTGATTTTCAAACAAGAATACAATGGATTTTGAAGGAGAAGATGATTCCTCATCGCTATTACAGCAGGTATATGAAGTAAAATTTAGAATTTGAGTTTTTTTTTTTTACTTTTTAAGTATAGCCGATGCAGTACGATTTGAGTGATTTTGTATAAAACCACATAGGCATCATACTATGAAACTATGTGAACCACGGATTCATAATACGTGAAAAATTTGTTTACCACATTTTATGTATACGTGGTTTTCCTTAATACCACGCGTTCTGTATACGTGGTCTTCCTGTATACCACGCTGCCTTTCATACTAGGAAACTTTGAACGAGACTTTGTAGATTGCGGTGTAAATCTGAATTCAATTCATGAAACCCTAATTGATTTTGGCTGAAGTTGAGTTGAATTGCGATGTAAATTTTCTGACCTAGGTTGCGTGATTGATGAAGAAATCGCGTAGTGAGATATGGAGGAGAGGAGCGACGAGAAGTGAAGTGAAGGGCAAGATGAGAAATAATGGGGGGCTATTAACTAATTATATGGGTACACTGGTTTTTTAAATTTGGGGGGGGGGGAGGCTACTACCTAAAAACAAGGGTTGAAATAGAATTTACCTTCAAAAAAAATAGATTTTTGCAGAGGTGTTACATGAAGAGAAGGAGGAACAAAAGACGAAGAAGAAAAAAAGAAGTTTATAGAGTCAAAATCTAGAGAAACTAAAAAAGCAACGAAGGCGGTAGCGATAATCACAAAAATAACGAAACCAACAATCAGGCACTACCGCCGGCGATTGAGGGAGAACTGACGGCGATTACGGCGGTTGATAGAGTAGGATAGCATCGGAAGCTATATTGAAAATCATTATTCAGTTCAATGAAACAGAATTAAGGGAGAATGAGAAAGAAACGTGTTTGTTTCATTGTCTGTTTGTTTCAACGGTGGGAAAACGAAAGCGACCGTAATGGGAGGAAGGACCTCGGAGTTCTTTTGTTTTGTAAATAGCATAAAGAGAAATGCTACAATACCCGAAAATGTTTTTGTCAAAAAGTAAGAAATATGGGTAAATCCGGAATTCAGGGGTGGCAAACATTGAATTCAGAGGAGTATTTGTGTAATTCAAGGGGTGGGCCTCCTATTTTCTTGTCTCTTCCGTAGTTTTTGACAAAATGAAAAGCGGGCAAAGTAGCACTTCTGTACCATAAATATTACTGGTATTACCGCACAACCGTGGAAAAACCGACCGTTAAGATATTTAATATGAAATATAAATTTATTTTTTAAAACATATTTTAAATTAGATTTTATTTGAAAAATTACAGAGCAGTTCAAGAGAGAATAAAAGTTATTAATAAAGTAGGAATTCAATTAAACTGAATTTTACATGTCAAGAGCTTGAAATGTAATATAAATCAACCACAAGTAAGCATATATTTAAATCAAGTGCTTTTCTTATTCGTGGTCAGTGCTTTTCTGGACCATGTTTTATACACCTGTTATAAAGAAATAAAACACTACTTGGAATTAAACTATTTTTGTTTCAGTACATGTTAGCGGCAACCACAGAATTTCAACTAAGTTGGAATCACCCAATATTTTACTATGAATAAATTATCTGTTCAAATAAATAGTGTGAAATTATTTGAAAGTGTAAAATATTATGCAAGTCTTAAATTATACTGTATATATTCACGTTGCAGTGAACTCCAAAAATCTTTAAGCAGAAACTGCATAAATGATGAATATAAATCATAAGCAATCTGAGTGAAACAAAGAATTAAACTCATGCATAAGATATAAACAAACCATTATCTAAAATAATTAATTCAAGAAAGCCATGCTTAAATTTTTAAACTATATATGAAACTTGACAAACTTCGATTCGATCGAGAATTAATATCATGAGATATCTCTAAAATAAAATGGCTAAACATGTAGCTTTTATCTGGTATCAACAAACACAATACTTTCATTAGTTGCATAGTTGTACTAGAACATGAATAAAATGACAGGACAATTTGCAATTATAGATTAAGTTCGGAACAGTCCGAAACACACTAATGCTAGGAGGCGCTAGAGCAGCACATGTGTTTGGAGAAGAAGTTAAGGAAGTCTCCTATCAATTTGAAGGCTAAATATTTCTTTAGTATTTGGAAATGTAGCACAAAACCGTAGTACCACCTTCTGATCGGTTATTTTCTCAAGTAGCTTATTAGTTTTTTTTTCCTTATTCGTTTTGCTAACGTGTATAAAACCTTCAACCTGATATGATTATTATATGTTATTATAATATGCATATATCGTTTAATGGTTATGTTTTTTTTTCATTTATGTTTCATGTATTAAACATACTTGACGTTATCTTATATGAAGTTTTGACATTCTTAAACATAAATTTGATTGCATGAAGAGAGCAAGACCGCTGTAATTCTTTGAAACATGAGTTTTTCAGCCTTTGAGTATTGTCAAAACTGTTATAACAAGACTAACTTAGCAAGCATTTACATGGCTGTCATTGAATCTGACAGGAGTTAATACAATAATTACGTGAAAGCATTGTACTAAAAAGTGAAACAAAACATTTTTTCTTAGTAATAAGAGTCTCCTCTTTAGTTAATCATCGGTCAAACAATGTGCATCACGCACGAACATTTGAGGCAATCTCGGTGTGCACATTGTTTATAATCGGACCACATATATGATAGCTGTATAGATTGTTTATCAAATAATTTTGGATTGAACCCCTTTGGCATCAATTATTTATGTTAGATTACATTAATATTCATTTATAAATGATTTATGATTAGCATAATGTTTGCTAATGTTTTACTGTTTAATTAGTGTGGACATTTCATGATATTAACCTGATTCATGACATTTCATGACGTTTAATGTTTTAGCTAATGTTTTAATGTTTAATGATTATCCATATATTCATTTATAACAAATTTTAACTTAATCAGACGTGATCATTTCGATTATTATAAGATTTCCTTAACCTTATGTTATTTTCGATGTTTTACTATAATGAGCATATGATATGTATGGTTAAAAATACAAATGGAAGAAAACATCTTTGTAAATATGGGACGTAATTACAAAAATTGGTTTGAACGATTTTGTTTTTATGTTTAAATGATGTTTTTTTTGACTTACTTTGGTTTATTAGTTGCACACATTAGTTTACAGTGCTTGGATAACATGGTCAACATTTGTTCTTGCTGTGCATAGAAGTTGCTAGGATCATCCACAACAAATTTTAATTGGTATCTTTCAGCTTATTCACTTTTGATATTTTTTAGTACTTGGTTTATCTACTTTCGAAATTAAAGAATATCTTGACAATTATAGACACATAAAAGGTCAAAATTATGATTCTTAAATTTTGCGATCACTATGCATTTGCAGATTAAACATGGTAGTAGGCATAGTAAATGAATCTAGAAAAATATTTCTAAACAAATTAATAGCATGGATTTTTTCCTTTTAAAGGGTAATTGTTTTATTCCAAAGAGTAAATACTCTACTTTTGTTATGTGAAGTTATCAATTTAATTCTATTAATCTTTACTTTATTTGCTACTTTTTTAATTATGCATATAAAGTTTCCAGGTATAGATATATGATGAATTGATTAATGATTGTGTTATACCAGAGAAACCCTAATTCGAAATTGGGTTACCAGAAAAATTGAAATTGGTCAGTAAGAAAATGTACCGTTTTGTATTCCGATTGTAAATTTGATTGTGAAATCCGAGTCCAGCACTCTGCTGTTCCCTTAAAACAGATTTGCTCCCCCTACGGCGCGTTTGGGTTGAATCAAGCAACTGTTTCCCAAGGTGAAACGGAATCTGGTTCGCAAGGCTGCGCTGGCGATGCGAACGGCGACGAACTCAAGAGAAGTGTGTTTTAGAACAAGTGTGCGAGGGAGGAAGAAGATGGACAGAATTCGATTCTCGGTGAAGAAAGCGGTTCTGACTTCCATCTTATTTATATCTGAAGTGGGTGTCGATTTGTTCAAATGGACGTATCGTTTGGAAAGGTAGCGACCCATTTCTAAACGTTGCAATCCATTTGAATTAGTACTGCTTCGCAAAACCCATGACCGTTAAGCCCAGCAGTTTCGGCCCACTAATGCACAAAGTACAGTGCAGCAAAAATATAGTTTCGGCCCGCTAGTGCACAATGCACAATGCACATTGCAAAGTGCTAAGTGCCTACAAGACGCCTCAAACGCCCATTCGCACACGCGTACGGGAGCGGGCACGAGCACGAGCACGGGCTCGGGTTCGGGTGCGGGTACGGGTGCGGGTGCGGGGTGGTGCGGTGCACCACCCCTTATGGTCCCCTTGTTGGTCCATTGCACCCTTTCTAGGAACTTATAATAGTCTCTATACTTATGTATATAAACTATTATAATTGCTTATACCCTACAATGTGGGACTATTCCTACATTGTTGGACACTCTACCCTAAACCTTCATTATTCATTATTTCCAACAATCCCCCACATGAATGAATAATTCTTTAATTTGTTCTTAACTTGGTGAAATTATGTTGTATCGGTTAAAGTAGCACAATGGCCTTGAACTTTCCTAGTGTTTATCTATTTGACCTACTAGCGAATCAGTAGACTTGTGAATGTCCTTGAACTGTAAGCTTTTTGTATAGGTCAAGATAGTAGATAACACACAACATGATTTCTAAACTTCCTTGGTTCTCTGTTTGTGTTCGTTTTAGCCATGAACACCCGCTTGGTCTCATGAGTGCTTCAAAGAATTCGACCTTACAATTCTTTTTGAAGCGGCGCCTTCACACTCACGTAGGTGATTCTATAAAGAGTATCCCGTAATACTCCACTTGGGTCTGTTATAACACCACAGTATAGACATCATTAAAAGCTAAACTTATCCTGTTCTCCGACGGGTTGTGCACTGACTTATCATAGGAATGGTTTGTATTTTAACAGTGCCATTAAGTTTATCTATAAACTTAGTTGTCCCTTTGAACCTAGATCTTGGGATCTCCAGTCAGCTAGGTGGGGTTTCCGTTTTAGAAAACTTTTAATTCATAGGTCTTAAACCCATTCCCATCGATAAGGTTTGAACTTTCTCTCTAGGCAAGCCTTTGGTAAGTGGATCCGATATGTTATCCTTTGACCTTACATAGTCTATAGTGATAACTCCATTAGAGAGAAGTTGTCTTATGGTTTTATGTCTACGACGAATATGTCGAGACTTACCATTATACAATGTACTATTTGCCCTTCCTATAGCAGATTGACTGTCACAATGTATACATATTGGAGGTACAGGTTTTTCCCAATTTGGAATATCTTCCAAAAAAACCCTAAGCCAATCTGCTTCTTCTGCGGCTTTATCTAGAGCAATGAACTCCGATTCCATTGTCGACCTTGCTATGCAAGTCTGTTTGGATGATTTCCATGAGATTGCTCCATTTCCTAATGTAAACACATATCCACTTGTGGATTTTGTGTCATTTGAGCCAGTTATCCAATTTGCGTCGCTGTAACCTTCCACCACTGAAGGATAATTTGTATAATGCAAACCAAAGTTCTGTGTATATTTTAGATATCCAAGAACTCTTATTATTGCTGTAACACCCCACCTCCGCCAGTGCCACTCTTGCAAGGGCACTGACTTTGGAGGGGCGTTTAAACAAGGTAAACATGCATGCAGATATCACAAGACAGAACATATAAGTAAAAAAAAAAACAGAGTAAATATAGCAGCGGATAAAAACTAGCATATCAAAACCATAAGTTAAGTTACAACACAGTACTTGATCATTATTTTCCATAAACAAAGTCTAGAAACATAAAACTGGAAACTGGAAAGGAAAACATAAAGTAGCTATCCCCAAGGTAGAAAACCATAGCGAGCTCAAGTCCAAAGCATACATGAGCTATCCAGGAAAAGCAGCTAAGATCCAAGCTAAGTACTGGTATTCCCGCCCTGTAAACCTGGGGGCGGGGGGGGGGGGGGGGGGGGAACGAAAGAAAAGAGGCGAAAGAAAATGGGTCAGTCAAAAGACTGGTAAGTCCTACCTACTATTGTACAACAACTAATAAAGTTAACTGTATATGTAAACAAGGATGAGTCATAGGATGATAACTGGCATGGAAAAAGTCAACAAGATAGATCAAGTGTGGCACCGCATATACAAGGTTGAGGTTTGCACCAAGTGTACTAGTATCACAAGTCATGTCAAGTGTAAACAAGAAGTGATCCCCAGGCCCAAGTTTGGCCCAACATCATGAATGACCTAAACCAAGGTCCAACTAGCACGGTCTAGTCGATCGGCTCTCCTAAAGCCTAACTCGTCAAGTGTCGGTGTCATACGGCCCAACTACGAAGTGTAGCTAAACTGTGCTAGGTCCACCCTAGGGTGTATCAAGTCCTAGGGTGTCAACCACTGACACAAACCAAGCACGCACAGTTTAAACCTACTGGTGCCCGTGCCTGCTTTTTCAACTCCGGACCATGTGCACGACCATGGCCTGCCTGAACCTACACCGGCGCACCTACACAGCCGTCGTCTTGGTCGCTTACATGTCATCCCAGTAATCGTGCCCCACCCTAGCCTAGTCCCTAGGGTATCATGATACAACTAAGAGGGTTACTGGTGCAAAGGACCACGTAACTAGGGTTTCCTTAATGGGTTAAACGTGGTTAACCCAACTCATCCAAGTACCAAGTTGGTTAAGTGTACCCAAGGTTCATGACTTAACCCTATCAACCCATCGTGTTTAATTGGTTAAGTATTCAAGCGGTCCATGACTTAACCCTACCATGTGGCATTAATTAATTTAATGCACCCAACCTCTCACATTAGACCTTGTTGTGGTTCCTAGTTAGGCCGGGCGGGTCCGGGTAGGTTTACACCACAACTTAGTCTAACCTCGGGTTTCACGTGCAACATGACCAACTACTCACATTGGGTCCTATTGCTTGTAGCCACTAGTTAAGCCGGTCGGTTCCGGGTAGGTTTATGCTACAAGCTCAACCCAACCTCGAGTTGGCCATCCTCATGTTTTCTAAGTGTCATGTCCATCATGTTTCCAAAACACATTACAAATTTTCAAGCAATTGGGTAGACCTAACTTAATAGGTAAATTCCCAATGGGTAGACCTAACTTAATAGGTAAATTCCCAAGCTTACGTTTTTATGTCTTTTAAGTTTACCCAACCCCAAACGCAATCCCCTCGCTTACATATCGCAATAGCGCATAAAGGATAGAAAGAGGGAACTTGGCAAAATCATGACATAAAGATGTTGGAACCACAAGTTAAACATGGTGGCATATGAGACAAAGATGTGATCACAAACTTGCATATCATGTTATCAACTTGCAAAATATTCCTAAGCATGCATAACATCATTTTAACTTGCATAGTGTTCATATGCATGCATAACATGGTTTCAACTTGCATAAGGTTCATATGCATGCATAACATCAAACTTGGCAAATAGGCGGAACATGGCCATAGATAGCATGAGATAAGGACTAGTAACATGCATATAACATTATATGCATGTTAATACAAGGTTTATGAGAGTTTCAAAGTTGCATTATGCAACATTTCCAACCAAAGATCACATCTTTCTATGCATAAAGCCAAGGTAATGATTTTACTAACATGCATAGAGTAAGCTTATGCATAAAATCATAAGATCAAAGCACATATCATGATTAACCCCAAACTCAACTTGCAACATAACATATTAACTTCATAGTTAAAATACAAGAGTAGAAATAGGCTTACAATGCTTATGTGGACTCAAATGAGTATAGCAAATGTAAGAAACCCCTTATGCAACAAATTAAAACCCCAAAATGCAAGAAAACTTGATCAAGACTCCTCCTTTATGATGCCAATAGAGAAACAAGACTTTAATGCAAGCTAAAGAGGATCATAAAAGCCTAAATACACTTGTATGCATGGAAATCTCTTAGAAATTTGATTTAGGAATTTTATGAAGAGAGTGGAGGCCATGAGAGGATTGATTTTGCCATAGTTTAGTTGTATGAATGAATAATGATGATTTAGGGTAGGTTAAGGTCTTATTTATAGAGTAGGCAAGTGTTTTAGGCCATAGGATTAAACCTAGATTCAATCCAAGCCATCAAAGCATGTCTTGGGGAAGAAGTCAAGTGTAGGAACCATCTAGGGCCTTTAGATTAAAGATGAACCATGAGAACCATCCAAATGCAAAATCTGCATTTGAGCGAATCGACCCACGGGTTGACAGCCAAACACCCTGGATTAACCCCTAGTCGACCCAGCGGGCTCGGGTCGACCTCAAAAATCAGCCGGTTCGGTTATTCCCCTCTCCCAATTCGCTGTTTTGAACATTTTTGCATATTTATTTATTTAATTTTCAATTATATATATATATATATATCAATATATATTTCTCTGCGCAACCCATTTCACTTAATTAAGTATACTTTAATTTGGGAATTTTTCGTGAAACTTCGCGAGGCCATATCTTGGTCATACGGACTCCGATTTTCGAAAACTCGGACTCTATTTCGCGTATTTTTCCGAGACGAACGCAATGGCATAGCCCGTTTCCCTTGATTCAGATTTTACAGTTTAATTCTGCCTCCATTTATGTTATAACATGTTATTCAAAAATACGGGTTGTTACATTCTCCCCTCCTTAAAGGATTTCGTCCCCGAAATATCCAAGTTAGGAAGAACGTATCCTACCATCCATCATCCATCTACTCCAAACATCATCCACGAGCAATCATTGTCCTTAAAAGGTTCTAAATGTTGTATGATCATATGCAAAGGTGTGTGTATATGTACTTATCTAATGCAAATATCATCAATGCAGATTATGTTAGTGAAATGAATCCATATGTATGCAATTCCTAACATAATGTATAACATCTATATGTGTGCACATCACATACATCCATATGCAACATCCATGTGATAACACAAAAATTTTCATCCATGAATAAGCATAAACACTCATGCATATGCAATATGAGAGTGTGTGAGCCGATCTTAGTGCCTAATGTGTATCATGCATCCACGAGTATCCACTTGCAACCACTTGCAACCATCAAGCATAACATGTTTCAAATACATGTTTCATCCAAAGGGTTTCTACCTAAGGTTCTCATGACAAGGTTAGCACGATAACTAGATAAACATGGATAGCAAAGAGAAAGATATGCTAACAAAGAAAAGAGATTGAGAGTGTACCCTCAAAAAGGAATGGATAAAGCCCACGCATCTTCTCCTCGGTTTCCCAAGTTGCGTCTTCTTCGGCTTCACCCCATTGAACCTTCACCAACTTGACCTCTCGATTCCTTAGCTTCTTGGTCTCCGTCCCCAAGATACGAATCGGAGCTCTCCTCAAAGTAGCTTCTTTCTCCACTTCCACATCTTCCAGAACACTTGGCTCAACAACCTCTGCTGACTCATGTAAACACTTCCGGAGATGCGAGACATGAAAAACATCGTGTACTCCGGCAAGCTTCTCGAGCAATTTCACTCTATAAGCCATCTGCCCGATCCTCTCTATAATAGGGAAGGGTCCAACAAATCTCGGTGCTAACTTCCCAACGGCTCCAAATCGGACCACATTCCGCAAAGGAGAAACCTTCACGAAAACCATATCTCCAACACCAAACTCCAAATCAGATCTTCGCTTATCAGCATAGGATTTCTGTCGGTCTTGGGCCGCTTTCATCCGTCTTCGAATCAACTCGATCTTCTCGGATGCATCTCTGATCATATCAGGCCCAAGTATAAGCTTATCTGTAGTCTCCCACCAACATGTAGGCGACTTGCACGGCCTCCCATATAAAGCTTCAAATGGTGCCATCCCTATGCTTGCTTGATAACTGTTATTATATGCAAACTCAACAAGAGGAAGATGGTCTTCCCAAGTACCACCAAAATCCAGAATACAAAGCCTTAACAGATCCTCGAGTACCCTATTCACCCTTTCGGTTTGACCGTCCGTCTGTGGGTGATAAGCAGTACTTAGATTCAACCTCGTGCCCATGGCTTCTTGCAAGCTATTCCAGAACTGACTTGTAAAGATTGGGTCACGGTCACTGACTATACTAGAAGGGACTCCATGAAGTCTCACAATCTCACGAAGATATACAGACGCTAGCCAAGATGCGGTCCTCTTGATCTTTACCGGAATGAAATGAGCACTCTTCGTAAGTCTGTCCACAATAACCCAAATGCTCGTATTCCCTTTCCTTGACCTTGGTAGCCCATCAATAAAATCCATGGAAATACTCTCCCACTTCCAAAGTGGAACGTCTAGAGGATGCAATAGCCCACCGGGCTTCTTCGACTCGGCCTTAACTTGCTGGCAAATGATCCATCTAGAAACAAACTCTGCCACATCCTTCTTCATCCCAGGCCAAAAGAAAATACGCTTCATATCTTTATACATCTTATCTCCGCCTGGATGTATAGTCAACTTAGAGCGATGCGCTTCCTCAAGAATTTTTCTTACTAGATCTCCTACCACTGGAACACATAACCTTCCATCTCTCCTCAGCCAACCCTTGTCATCAATAGAATATCGAGCGAGATGACTAGACATCTCTCCTCGAATCAGCTTATCCATAATCTCAACTATCTGAGGGTCTTCTTTCTGCGAAGCCCCAACTTGATCAAGAAGGGTAGGTCTGAGTTCCAGAGATGCTAATGAACCGGTCATCGACTCAATTGCCAAAGAGAAATCAAAGGTTGCCACATACTCTAAATTCTTCATCTCAACGAATAGAGGACTTAGGGTCAACCTCTTTCTGCTTAGTGCATCAGCCACAACATTACCCTTGCCAGGGGTATAAGCTATCTCGAAGTCATATGATGCCAAGAATTCCATCCACCTTTGCTGCCTAAGATTCAGATCTTTCTGCGAGAAGAGATACTTGAGTGATTTGTGATCAGTATACAACTCAAACCTTTCTCCTAAAAGATAGTGGCGCCAGGACTTGAGTGCAAAGACAATCGCCGCTAACTCCAAGTCATGAGTGGGGTAGTTCTTCTCATGAACTTTAAGTTGCCTACCCCCATAACATATCACTCTTCTCTCCTGCATCAGAACAGCGCCTAACCCCGTGCCACATGCATCGGTATACACGGTAAACATTTTACCGCCATCGGGTAATGCCAAAACTGGAGCTGTGGTAAGGGCCCTTTTGATCCTTTGAAAAGCAAGCTCACACTCTAAGTCCCATGCAAAGACTAAGTTCTTCTTCGTCAATCTAGTGAGAGGGGCCGAAATCTTAGCGAAGTCTCTAATGAACTTCCTATAGTAGCCTGCCAGACCGAGAAAGCTTCGCACTTCGGTTGCATTCCTAGGAGTCTTCCAGTCTTGAACTGCAACCACTTTCGCGGGATCCACAGCTATACCCTGCTTAGAAACTATATGCCCAAGAAATCGGACTTCCTTTCTCCAAAAGTGGCATTTGGAGAACTTGGCTTTCAACTGATGGCCTCTAAGCGTATCCATCACTTCCTTGAGGTGTCTAGCATGTTCTTCCTCGTCTTTTGAAAAGATCAGAATATCATCCACGAAGACAACAACAAACTTGTTAAGGAACTCCCTGAACACCCTACTCATCAAATCTACGAAGTAGGCGGGTGCATTAGTCAAGCCGAATGACATAACAAGCCATTCAAAGAATCCGTCTGGAGTCCTAAATGCAGTCTTATCAATGCTGTTTTCGGCCACTCTAAGCTGATGAAATCCGGTGGCTAAATCAAGCTGAGAGAAAACAGAAGCACCAACAAGCTGGTCGAAGAGGTCATCTATCCTCGGTAATGGATGCCTATTCTTCTTGGTCAGCTTGTTCAACTCTCGATAATCAACACATAGACGAAGCGAGCCGTCCGCCTTAGTAGCGAACACTACAGGAGCACCCCATTCAGAAATGCTTCGCCTAATAAAATTCTTCTCAAGTAGCTCCTTGATTTGCTTACTGAGCTCTCTCCTTTCACGCGGGGCCATGTGCCTAACTGGTAAGGAGACTGGCTTAGCATTATCAACCAGATAAATGCGGAAATCTATCTCTCGCTTAGGGGGTAACCCCTTAACTTCTTCAAAGACATCAGGGTATTCTCGAACCACCCTTACAGATTGCAGATCATCGATGGGCGAGTCAAGAGATTCAAGATAACATAGCATGACGGGATCTAGCGGGTTGCAAGAAATCTCTAGGGTATTACCCAGGTGAGTCATGAGTCTCACCATCCTATGCTCACAATCGAGAATGGCTCCATAGCGGGACAACCAATCCATGCCCAAGATCAACCCGTATCCCGTGAACCCGAGAACATAAGCATCACACGAGAATTCTACGGTCAAGATAGAAATCCTCAAATCCATACAGATCATAGATAAATGGGCTGAACCCCCAATCAGATTTGAAACACTAACGGGATCCTCAACAAGACTAGTACTTAGGTGCAAACTTCCAACAACATCAGAAGAAATAAAGGTATGCGATGCGCCAGAATCAAACAAAGTGCGAACAGGAAAACCAGAAATATAAACAAGACTTTCCACAGAAATAGTACCTCGGTCCTGAACTGGAGGGGTGTTGAGAGCATGCACTTGCCCTCTAGATGAACCTGCGCGCTGAGTTTGTCCATGCCCCTGCTTCTTAGGGCAATCCTTGCTAAAATGTCCCGTCTCTCCACAATGAAAGCATCCACCCAATTTCATTCTCTTCTTCCTACAGTCCTTGGCCACGTGCCCAACAATCCCACAGAAGTGGCACTTTCTTGTGTCCTTTGCCTTGTTCTTGTTGCCCTTGTTGTTCTTGTTGTTCTTGTTGTTCTGATTACTCTGATTCCCTCCCCACTTGGAGTCTGCCTTCTTAGGCTGAGTCTCATTGGGCTTGAATTCTTTCTTCCCATTCTTATCCTCTCCCTGCAGCAATGCCATGTCTACTAGGCTCTCGAAAGTGGCCCCCATGGGTATGTGTGACATGGCTAGACCTTGTAATGGCTCATTTAACCCTCGTGCAAAACGTAGAGCCTTCTTCTCGGGAGTATTGACCATGTCCAAACCGAATCGGGCAAGCTGGTTGAACTTATTCACATATTCTCTCACCGTCATGTCTCCTTGCTTCAAGGCTATGAACTTCTCTAGTTGCAAATTTGCCTCCGCAGACGATAAAAACTTAAGCCCAAACCTTGCCCTAAAGTCGGCCCAGGTTTCTACGGGCCTAGTAGCACTGGTGACCTCCCACCAATAAGAAGCTTCCTCCTTTAGTAGCCAAACCGCCAACAGAACCTTTCTACGGTCCTCTATATCAAAGAAGGCAAAGAGATCTTCGGTCTCCTTCAACCAATTTCTTGCTTCCACAAAAGTCTCCGTCCCAATAAAATTTTTGCCACCCATTGCCTTGAAGTCCTTGCAAACCTTGGCGAAATCGGCTTGTGGTTGCTGAGGAGGAGGAGGAGGGGTGGAACCTCAGTGATAGTGGGAGTGGTTGCTGGACCTGCATTGTTGGCCCTAGCTTCCAAGTACCTCCGGAACCATCCGGGAATGGTGACTCCCTCAGGAAGATTGAGATCGGCCATATTGAAAAAAAGGAAAAGATAGATTTAGAACGAGGAAACGAAGGATAGTGCTTATGGCTCTTGGGGGATAGCCTTTCAAAATAAACTAGACTTTTCTTTGGAAAATACTTAATTGGTTTTGAAAATAGCTTTTAAAAGTAACTTTAAAACCCTTTTTGCTCCAATCTTGTAAACCTTATGCTCTGATACCAAATGTAACACCCCACCTCCGCCAGTGCCACTCTTGCAAGGGCACTGACTTTGGAGGGGCGTTTAAACAAGGTAAACATGCATGCAGATATCACAAGACAGAACATATAAGTAAAAAAAAAATAGAGTAAATATAGCAGCGGATAAAAACTAGCATATCAAAACCATAAGTTAAGTTACAACACAGTACTTGATCATTATTTTCCATAAACAAAGTCCAGAAATATAAAACTGGAAACTGGAAAGGAAAACATAAAGTAGCTATCCCCAAGGTAGAAAACCATAGCGAGCTCAAGTCCAAAGCATACATGAGCTATCCAGGAAAAGCAGCTAAGATCCAAGCTAAGTACTGGTATTCCCGCCCTGTAAACCTGGGGGCGGGGGGGGGGGGGGGAACGAAAGAAAAGAGGCGAAAGAAAATGGGTCAGTCAAAAGACTGGTAAGTCCTACCTACTATTGTACAACAACTAATAAAGTTAACTGTATATGTAAACAAGGATGAGTCATAGGATGATAACTGGCATGGAAAAAGTCAACAAGATAGATCAAGTGTGGCACCGCATATACAAGGTTGAGGTTTGCACCAAGTGTACTAGTATCACAAGTCATGTCAAGTGTAAACAAGAAGTGATCCCCAGGCCCAAGTTTGGCCCAACATCATGAATGACCTAAACCAAGGTCCAACTAGCACGGTCTAGTCGATCGGCTCTCCTAAAGCCTAACTCGTCAAGTGTCGGTGTCATACGGCCCAACTACGAAGTGTAGCTAAACTGTGCTAGGTCCACCCTAGGGTGTATCAAGTCCTAGGGTGTCAACCACTGACACAAACCAAGCACGCACAGTTTAAACCTACTGGTGCCCGTGCCTGCTTTTTCAACTCCGGGCCATGTGCACGACCATGGCCCGCCTGAACCTACACCGGCGCACCTACACAGCCGTCGTCTTGGTCGCTTACATGTCATCCCAGTAATCGTGCCCCACCCTAGCCTAGTCCCTAGGGTATCATGATACAACTAAGAGGGTTACTGGTGCAAAGGACCACGTAACTAGGGTTTCCTTAATGGGTTAAACGTGGTTAACCCAACTCATCCAAGTACCAAGTTGGTTAAGTGTACCCAAGGTTCATGACTTAACCCTATCAACCCATCGTGTTTAATTGGTTAAGTATTCAAGCGGTCCATGACTTAACCCTACCATGTGGCATTAATTAATTTAATGCACCCAACCTCTCACATTAGACCTTGTTGTGGTTGCTAGTTAGGCCGGGCGGGTCCGGGTAGGTTTACACCACAACTTAGTCTAACCTCGGGTTTCACGTGCAACATGACCAACTACTCACATTGGGTCCTATTGCTTGTAGCCACTAGTTAAGCCGGTCGGTTCCGGGTAGGTTTATGCTACAAGCTCAACCCAACCTCGAGTTGGCCATCCTCATGTTTTCTAAGTGTCATGTCCATCATGTTTTCAAAACACATTACAAATTTTCAAGCAATTGGGTAGACCTAACTTAATATGTAAATTCCCAATGGGTAGACCTAACTTAATAGGTAAATTCCCAAGCTTACGTTTTTATGTCTTTTAAGTTTACCCAACCCCAAACGCAATCCCCCCGCTTACATATCGCAATAGCGCATAAAGGATAGAAAGAGGGAACTTGGCAAAATCATGACATAAAGGTGTTGGAGCCACAAGTTAAACATGGTGGCATATGAGACAAAGATGTGATCACAAACTTGCATATCATGTTATCAACTTGCAAAATATTCCTAAGCATGCATAACATCATTTTAACTTGCATAGTGTTCATATGCATGCATAACATGGTTTCAACTTGCATAAGGTTCATATGCATGCATAACATCAAACTTGGCAAATAGGCGGAACATGGCCATAGATAGCATGAGATAAGGACTAGTAACATGCATATAACATTATATGCATGTTAATACAAGGTTTATGAGAGTTTCAAAGTTGCATTATGCAACATTTCCAACCAAAGATCACATCTTTCTATGCATAAAGCCAAGGTAATGATTTTACTAACATGCATAGAGTAAGCTTATGCATAAAATCATAAGATCAAAGCACATATCATGATTAACCCCAAACTCAACTTGCAACATAACATATTAACTTCATAGTTAAAATACAAGAGTAGAAATAGGCTTACAATGCTTATGTGGACTCAAATGAGTATAGCAAATGTAAGAAACCCCTTATGCAACAAATTAAAACCCCAAAATGCAAGCAAACTTGATCAAGACTCCTCCTTTATGATGCCAATAGAGAAACAAGACTTTAATGCAAGCTAAAGAGGATCATACAAGCCTAAATACACTTGTATGCATGGAAATCTCTTAGAAATTTGATTTAGGAATTTTATGAAGAGAGTGGAGGCCATGAGAGGATTGATTTTGCCATAGTTTAGTTGTATGAATGAATAATGATGATTTAGGGTAGGTTAGGGTCTTATTTATAGAGTAGGCAAGTGTTTTAGGCCATAGGATTAAACCTAGATTCAATCCAAGCCATCAAAGCATGTCTTGGGGAAGAAGTCAAGTGTAGGAACCATCTAGGGCCTTTAGATTAAAGATGAACCATGAGAACCATCCAAATGCAAAATCTGCATTTGAGCGAATCGGCCCACGGGTTGACAGCCAAACACCCTGGATTAACCCCTAGTCGACCCAGCGGGCTCGGGTCGGCCTCAAAAATCAGCCGGTTCGGTTATTCCCCTCTCCCAATTCGCTGTTTTGAACATTTTTGCATATTTATTTATTTAATTTTCAATTATATATATATATATATATATCAATATATATATATTTCTCTGCGCAACCCATTTCACTTAATTAAGTATACTTTAATTTGGGAATTTTTCGTGAAACTTCGCGAGGCCATATCTTGGTCATACGGACTCCAATTTTCGAAAACTCGGACTCTATTTCGCGTATTTTTCCGAGACGAACGCAATGGCATAGCCCGTTTCCCTTGATTCAGAATTTACAGTTTAATTCTGCCTCCATTTATGTTATAACATGTTATTCAAAAATACGGGTTGTTACAATTGCTTTCCAATGATGTTTACCAGGATTGCTGGTAAATCTACTAAGTTTACTTACAGCATATGCGATATCTGGTCTTGTGCAATTCATTACATACATGATACTTCCTAATATGCGAGAATATTCAAGCTGATATATACTGTCACCAGTGTTTTTAACCCAATTTTGGTTCATATCTACTGGCGATTTTGCAATAGTTATATTGTATTGCTTGAATTTTTCAAGTATCTTGGCTATGTAATGTGATTGGGATAGTACATATCCCTGTGGTGTTCTTACAATTTTGACACCCAATATTACATCAGCTAGTCCTAGGTCTTTCATATCAAATCTAGAGGATAACATATCTTTTGTTGATGTTATTATGGCCTTATTATTGCCTATGATTAATAAGTCATCAACATAGAGACATACAATGACATATCCAATATGTGTGTATCTTATATAAACACATTTATCTGATTCATTTATTTTGAATCCATTTGATAACATAGTTTCATCAAATTTCTCATGCCATTGTTTCGGTGCTTGTTTAAGACCATAAAGTGATTTAATCAATTTACATACTTTGTTTTCATTTCCTGGGCTTACAAACCCTTCAGGTTGCAGCATGTATATTTCTTCCTCTAACTCACCATTCAAAAATGCCGTCTTTACGTCCATTTGATGTATTTCCAAATTTAGTATGGACGCGATTGCAATGAGCATCCTAATGGATGTTATTCTAGTTACTGGTGAGTAAGTGTCAAAATAATCCAGATCTTCTTTCTGTCTGAATCCTTTGATTACTATACGAGCTTTATACTTATCTATAGAGCCGTCAGCCTTGAGTTCCTTCTTAAATATCCATTTATACCCTAGTGGTTTTGATCCTTTAGGGGGATCCACTAGTTCCCACGTATGGTTTTGTAAAATGGATTCTATTTCACTGTTGACGGCTTCCTTCCAATAAGGAGCATCGGGAGATGACATTGCTTGTTGGTAAGTTTGAGGTTCATTTTCTATCATATATGCATAGAAATCGGGTCCAAAGGTTTTCGAAGTCCTTTGACGTTTGCTCCTTCTGGGTTCCTCAATTTCAACATTCTTTTCATTCGAATTTTGATTAACATTATCCTCAGGAGTATCTGTATCCCTTGATCTCTTTTGAACTATCGTTTCAACAGATGTTTTAAGAGGATAAATGTGTTCAAAAAATCTAGCATTTCGAGATTCGATAATGGTGTTTTCATGAATGTCATCAATTTCAGATTTGTACACCAAAAATCGATATGCAGCACTATTATGAGCATATCCTATAAATATGCAATCTATAGTTTTTGGTCCAATTTTGACCTTCTTTGGTTTTGGTATTTCAACTTTGGCAAGACACCCCCACACTCTCAAGTATTTGTAGGTTGGTGGTCTGCCTTTCCACAATTCATGCGGTGATTTAGAAGTCTTCTTTCGAGGAACTTTATTAAGAATGTGATTAGCAGAAAGTATAGCTTCTCCCCAGAAGTTATCTGGTAGACCAGAGCTAATGAGTAGAGCATTCATCATTTCTTTCAGTGTACGGTTTTTACGTTCTGCTATTCCATTTGATTGAGGGGAATATGGTGCCGTTGTCTGATGTATAATACCATGTTCGGCGCAGAATTCCTCAAAAGGAAATTCGTACTCTCCTCCTCTATCACTTCTCAGTGATTTTATCTTTTTATTAAGTTGATTTTCAACCTCTGCTTTGTATTGTTTAAATACATCGAATGCCTCGTCCTTGCTTCTAAGGAAATATACATGACAATATCTTGTACTGTCGTCAATAAAGGTAATAAAATACCGTTTTCCTCCTCTAGTTTGACACATTTTTAAATCGCACACATCCGTGTGAATTAAATCTAGAGGTTCCGTATTCCTTTCAACTTGATGAAAGGAAGTTCTAGTTAGTTTTGATTCGGCACATGTTTCACATTTGTAATTCGAGTCTATGGCAAACTTAGGTATAAATTCTAAGTTTATCATTTTTCGCAAAGTATCAAAGTTAACATGTCCTAATCTATTATGCCATATATTAAATGACTCAGCGATATAAATAGAGGGTTCCACTTTATTCATATCTTTTGGTACAATAGTCATTACATTCATTTTGAACAGACCATCACTCACATACCCTTTTCCCACATACACTCCATTTTTAGATAATACAAAACTATCAGAAACAAAGACCAATTTGAATCCATTCTTGCTCAGTAGTGATCCCGAGACCAAGTTCTTCCGAACATCTGGAACGTGGAGTACGTCATTCAAAGTAAGTTCTTTTCCAGAAGTCATTTTGAGAACCACTTTTCCCTTGCCTTCAACCTTTGACATAGAGGAGTTTCCCATAAAGAGTTGCTCCTCTTGTGTCGCAGGCTTGTAGTTGGAGAACATCCACTTGTTAGCGCAAATGTGTTTTGTGGCACCAGTATCCACAAACCATTCCTTTGTGTTGCCAACCAAGTTGCATTCGGAGATCACAGCAGATAAGTTCATTTCTGAAACATCATCTGAGAGCCTATCACATTCAGTAACATTGGCTTCGTCTTTCTTTTTCTTCGGTCCTCGGCACTCAACCGCTTTGTGACCTTTCTTTCCGCAATTATGGCAGTTTCCTTTGAACTTCTTAGCCTTCTTTGCATTTGGATTATGCTCCCTTTTTCTTTTGTTGTTTTTTTCGGACTCGACCACATTTTCTTTGGCCACCATGGTGTTTGTTGTCTTCCTTTCAGACTTTCTGTTGTCTTCCTCTATTCTGAGACGAACAACCAGATCCTCCATGGACATCTCCTTGCGCTTATGCTTCAAGTAGTTTTTGAATTCCTTCCATGATGGAGGTAACTTTTCTATTGCCGCAGCCACTTGGAAAGATTCACTCAATGTCATCTTTTCATCATGAATTTCATGGATAATGACTTGAAGTTCCTGAATTTGGCTTACAACTGTCTTAGAATCGACCATTTTGTAATCCAGAAATCTTCCGACTATGAACTTCTTCATGCCGGCGTCTTCAGTCTTGTATTTCTTTTCCAGTGCCTGCCAGAGGATCTTTGCGTTTGAACATTACAATATGCATTGTACAGGCTGTTGTCGAGGCCATTCAGTATATAGTTTTTGCAAATGAAGTCTGAACCCTTCCAGGCAGTGAGCGCTTCGACTTTCATGGCGTCAGGCTCGAGTTCATCTACTTGTGGAGGGTCCTCTTCAAGGTACTTGGCCAGTCCTAGTGTGGTCAAGTAGAACAACATTTTCTGTTGCCACCGCTTGAAGTCCACACCAGTGAATTTCTCTGGCCGTTCCCCATGGGAGAAAGGTACATGCTGAGGAACCAAAGTACCGGTCTGAGCGGGAGGTACAGTGGGCGGTATGGGCTGCTTGTTTGCGGAACTGTTACTGTCTTGAGTCATCGTCTGCAAGCAGTTGACTTCAATCAGTAACACGTTGTTACACAAGCAAATCTGTTTTAAGATTGTTATACCAGAGAAACCCTAATTCGAAATTGGGTTACCAGAAAAATTGAAATTGGTCAGTAAGAAAATGTACCGTTTTGTATTCCGATTGTAAATTTGATTGTGAAATCCGAGTCCAGCACTCTGCTGTTCCCTTAAAATAGATTTGCTCCCCCTACGGCGCGTTTGGGTTGAATCGAGCAACTGTTTCCCAAGGTGAAACGGAATCTGGTTCGCAAGGCTGCGCTGGCGATGCGAACGGCGACGAACTCAAGAGAAGTGTGTTTCAGAACAAGTGTGCGAGGGAGGAAGAAGATGGACAGAATTCGATTTTCGGTGAAGAAAGCGGTTCTGACTTCCATCTTATTTATATCTGAAGCGGGTGTCAATTTGTTCAAATGGACGTATCGTTTGGAAAGGTAGCGACCCATTTCTAAACGTTGCAATCCATTTGAATTAGTACCGCTTCGCAAAACCCATGACCGAGCCTACAAGACGCCTCAAACGCCCATTCGCACACGCGTACAGGCGCGGGCATGGGCTCGGGTACGGGTGCGGGTGCGGGGTGGTGCGGTGCACCACCCCTTATGGTCCCCTTGTTGGTCCATTGCACCCTTTCTAGGAACTTATAATAGTCTCTATACTTATGTATATAAACTATTATAATTGCTTATACCCTACAATGTGGGACTATTCCTACATTGTAGGACACTCTACCCTAAACCTTCATTATTCATTATTTCCAACAATTTGTTCCTTATTATGTTGGATTCTTGCACTTCGAATGAGAAATGTAATGTTCTATTCTCAGTTTTTTATTTGAATTAATCAAACTTTCATCTTAAAATCGTTTTTCTTCATGTTTTATACGTTATTCGCGCTGTAACCATGGTTTCAGGAAATCATTTCTTTATTTTCACAATTATATGTAACAACTTCATAGCATATAATCAATTTTATAATTTGAAGCCCTCCATTTGTTTGTTTACCCATCATACACTTGCTTGGATTCAACCAGCTCTCGAATTATTGTGAATGATGTTGTTTGGATATTTTGTTTGTCTTGCTGCTTAAGTCGGTTGATTATGATAAATTTGTAGACTACTAGATTTATTTACCTATATATGTATAAATTTTGAATGTTTTTTACTGTATCTTTCCTATTTTACATGCAAAAAAATTATATTCCTTAAACAAACGTAATTAATATTTACTAATTATACGATATCAATCCGTGCAACTATTCTTCTATAATATTTGATTTGATTATATCTATCATATAAATAAAACCTTTGGTTAATCATGGTCAAGTTGAAGCTTTTATTAGAATTGAGCTGTGTTTATGTCACTTGGTATACCTATTATTACTGCATGATCATTTCTTCTCCCATTTGCAATTGAATCAGTCTACAAGATGATAAAAAGGGAAAACAATACGCTACAAGCCTACAATCCTGAAGGAGGTGGAGTGTAAGCGCTATTGGTAAATCTCAGTTACATAAAGGTTAATAATTTATTTATTTTGTGTTTTTCTTTCTTCAATTATCGTGGGCTGTAGCTGAATAGTATTTCATACTTAGAATGCTTGATGATGATTGATTTCCACGTATCTTAAATTTAAACTAACTCTTTGAAGAAAAATAAGTCATCCTTTCTTAAATTTCTTTTCCTTCTTACCTTCGAACTCTCCATCAATGTGTTCTTTTTGTTAAAATGAAACATGAATTCTATGGCACTTTTACATATTTTTCAAATATTTTTGTTTGACTGACAATAAATACATTTATACCATGCTCATACGGTGTTTATAACTTTTACCACTGACTAATATTTCAATTTTAATAATGTACATTTCATCGACCATGATTTATGATTTTTTGCTAACATTTCAGTTTGAATGATATTAATTACAATTTATAACATGCTCTTACTATTTTGACTCTCTTCATTATCAGTTTACTTCTTCATTTATAGAAATATAGACTCCCACACTTATTTTGTCCTACTTTTGAATGTAGTTAAATACAATTTATAACATATTCACAATATTTCACCTTTTTCATACTTACTGTAGGGACAACTATAAGCAAAATGTACTTCTTCATTCATCATGCTCAGTTATTAGCATTGCCTTAATCCAGTAGATTGAAGGGGTATATCTCTATTGGTACATCCTAACCATCAACCTAAAGTGATGAGTGGTTTTAATCCATTTATTATTGTTTATCACCTATTAAGATCTTGATAATTCAATTTCATCTAATTTTGTGTTGCATTATCAGTTTTGAAAATTAAATACAGTAATGATACCTGTTTTTTCAAATTTTATACTAGGATAAAGTAGTCAAGAGGAAAGGAAATGTAAACAAGATGGAGGCTTACTTAAAAAAGAAGTTGATGGAAGATATGAGAAAAAACAAAGGAACATTTACATGCATTGGGCAGAATTGGCATGAAAATTAATGTGGTAATGTCTTATACCATACAAGGACTACTAATTTCTTTATGCCTGTTGTAATAACCCGGAAAATCTGGGCCAGTTTAAAATTTTTTATTTTGGCAATTTTAGTGAATTTTGAATATTTAAAATAGATTATTTTAAATAAAATCGACGAGAAAATTTATTTTGAATAGAATTCGAACGTATATATTATACGCGTCGTCGTTAGAATATAAATAATTATATATAATTATAAATAGGAATTGAAAATGGCGCGGTAGTTCGATAATTCGATTTCAAACTTCAATTGAATGTACCGGGTGCAAAACAATCCGGATTTTAGTGAAACCAAAAACATTAGGATCTAATTGATAATATCTTTCTAACGGATGTAAGAAACTGAGATTTCACTTTAAAAATTGAGAGATATGTCCAGTTGAAAATTCTGAATAGTCGCTATGGAATTCAGGCCCTTAAAAATGGACATTTTGCAAATGACCTCGGATTTCGACGAAACCAGTTTTGTTGGATCCGTGATGTCGAGTTATTGCTAGATTCCAAATTTCATAATTTTTCGAATCAATATGTGAGCGTGGCGAAGGAAAACGCGTTTGACCAGTTTCAGTTGATTTTAATCGACTGGAAATTGGCCATTTTTAATACGGTCTCAGAATTCGACGAAACTAGTTTTGTTAGGACCGTATCGTCAATACGAAGCTAGAAAATATTTTTCTGGAATTTTTCTAGTTCGTATGCGACCCCGGTAATTCGAAATGTACGTTTAAAATTCAATATATAGATTTAAATGTAAATTTAACGGAAACTGATTCAAACAGACGAATCAACCTACGATACATATCCCATTGTGTTCGGAATGGGGGTAAAACGCCATGGACGACAGGCGGTGGGCCTCGTTTAGAGGTCGTTTGTGAAAGTCAACTTTTTGAACTTAAAATTAAAATTAAAAATATAAAATATATATATATTTACTCACATATACCCTCCCAGCCCTAATTTCCCCTTCAGAACTAAATCGAGCCCCTTTTATTTTCAAAACCCGTCGTCTCCTCCTTCAAAGCTCACGCGTCGCCCCTGCCATCGATGGCCGCCGGCCTACCTCCTCCACCCTCCAATCATCCCTCTCGAGCTCCACCTCCTTCCCCCAAATCAAACGACGCCCTCCCTTCCCCCTTCCTCGACCAAAACCCGCCTCGTTCAGCCCCATCCCACCATCGCTCCTCCGCCTGACGCGCCCCACCGATGTGATGCCGCAGCCGCCCACCTCGAGGAGCCTCCGACGTCTGCGAAGACCTCCCCCCCCCTCTCTGTAAGAATTTCTGTTTATTTTATTGTTTTATTTTTATTTTACAAAAACCGAATTTTTAAAAAAAAGATATTGAAAACTGTTTTTTTTTTATATATAATGATTTAAAAACTGTTTTGTTTTTAAAGAGATAAAAACTGAATTTTCTTAAAGTATAAAAACCTGTTTTGTTTTTAAAAAAATAAAAACTGCATTTTTTTTTTAAATAAAGCCTGTTTTGTTTTTAAAAAAAGTATAAAAACTGCATTTTTATTAAAAGTTAAAACTGATTTCAAAGATTTTAAAACTGATTTTTTTAAAAGAAATAAAAACTCGATTTTTATATGTTGAACTTTGAAATAAAAACTCGATTTTTATATGTTGAACTTTGAAATAAAAACTCGATTTTTATATGTTGAACTTTGAAATAAAAACTCGATTTTTATATGTTGAACTTTGAGATAAAAACTCGATTTTTATATATTGAACTTTGAACTAAAAAATTCGATTTTTATATATTGAACTTTGAACTAAAAAATTCGATTTTTATATATTGAACTTCGAACTAAAAATTCGATTTTTATATATTGAATAGCGAAGTCAAAATTCGATTTTTTTTATATTGAATAGCAAGGTAAAAATTCGATTTTTATATATATAGTGAATACGGGCAGCGAAGATGACGAAGACGGGATAACGAAGAAGATTTCTATAAACGAAGAGGCGTGGTATTGGATAGCTTTCGGTGAGAACTTCTCACTCAAATTTACTTTTCTAGTTATATATATACTAGGATGCAGACGGTGCTTATTAGAAGCACCCGACACCCGTCCACATACCATGGACTTGTTTGTTTGGATGTTTGGTGATTGATTGAGATATTGGTTTGAATGTGGTTTGTGGTGTGAAAAATCGAATCGATAAATTGGTTAGGATTAGACGTGCGCCGTTATAAGGCGAAGGAGTAAGGCTAGGTTAGACCCTTACTCCAAATTTTGTGGTTTGCATAACAAAAGTGAATGTGATTGATGTGTGAATGGCGTGGGCCTTCACTAGACCGGGGATAAGGCTAGGCCTTGTCCCGTTTCTAGTATCGTGCCGTTATGCCGCCGAAATTTTCTAAAAATATATTAGAAAAATAAAAATATCATTTTTATTGAATAAAGGAACTGAATAGAAATTCATATGTTGAAATAAAATGTTTTATCGTTAAAAATATAATTTTTAACGTGAATGTGAATAAATAAATATTCATTTACAAACCGGACGGTTTGTTTATGTACACCTATTTGACTGATATTGATTAGGTCGATAAATTTTACACATCGCCCAACTGCACGAATAAAAACTTATGTTTGATTGTTTGAAACCCTACACGGGTGTTGGGATGAAATTTAAAGTTCACTCATCCTGACTGATTAAATATGTCGATCGATTGATTGACAGGCTGTTATAAGCGTTAGATATCTATATTTGATGCTTATACAGTGTAGTGCACTTTGGTTGATGGTTGATTATTTTTCAATGCTATTATATACATGTGATGTATGAAAATCCATATAATTAATTTTATATGGTGATTGATTGGGCCTCATTCCAATTTGAAAAATAAAGAATATATAAAATAAAGGTTCATGTGTTGACTATACTCATCCGTTGGGAATAGCCATGTGTTGAACGAATTATTTTTATAATAAAATTTACATCTTTATCAATATAAAATAAAGGTTCATGTGTTGACGGTACTCATTCGTTGAGATTAGTCATGTGTTGAACGAAATAATTTAACAAAAATAGTCACACATGGACGGTACTCATTCGTTGAGATTAGTCGTGTGTTGACAAAAAGAAATATTTGAAATAGAATATATAAAGCCGTGTTAAATAGTGATGCGCCATTTTGACGCGAACGATATTTATATCGAATAAAACGATTTCGAAATGAATTGAATATAAAACGATTTCGAAATGAATTGAATATAAAACGATTTCGAAATGAATTGAATATAAAACGATTTCGAAATGAATCGAATATAAAACGATTTCGAAATGAATTGAATATAAAACGATTTCGAAATGAATTGAATATAAAACGATTTCGAAATGAATCGAATATAAAACGATTTCGAAATGAATTGAATATAAAACGATTTCGAAATGAATTGAATATAAAACGATTTCGAAATGAATTGAATATAAAACGATTTCGAAATGAATTGAATATAAAACGATTTCGAAATGAATTGAATATATAACGATTTCGAAATGAATTGAATATATAACGATTTCGAAATGAATTGAATATATAACGATTTCGAAATGAATTGAATATATAACAATTTCGAAATGAATTGAATATATAACGATTTCGATTTGAGTTGAATATAAAACGATTTCGAATTGAATCGAATAGAAAGCCAATTTGATTTCAAATTGAATATATAATGAACTTGATTCAAATAGAAAACGAAACGAATTTAATTTGAATAGAAAATGAACTTGAATCGAATAGAAAACCAATTTGAATTGAATTGAATTGAATTGAGAAACGAATTCGAATTGAATTTAAAATGAAGTGAAATGAATTCAAATTAAATTGAAATTTGAATTGAATAGAAATGAGTTTTAAAACGAATTTATAAAGAAGAATTCAATTTTGATTTGAATTGAAATAGAAGTTGACTTTGCTTTTGAAACGAATTCAAAACTAAATATATAATTCGTTTTAAATAGAAATCGACGAAATATATATTATATATATTATATATATAATATAATGGCCTGAATAGAACGCGCCGCGCCGCGGCAGTTCGTGAATTTCGACCATTTATTTCAAACGGACATTACGGGAGATCCGACCGTCGGATTCTCCTAAAACCGGAACCGTTGGGTTCGTATCGAAAAGAGCTTTCTAACGAATATTAGAAATTCAAAATCTAACGGTTGGATTTGGAGATACGTCCAAATCAAATTCGAAAAAGGTCGCTGTAAGTGCAGTTCGATGGCCATTGTTGGAAATCGACTGTACGGGCCTTGATAAAATTATTAAAAATATCAATAATTTGTGTAAAATCATAAGAAATGATTTGGGAAAAATTGGGGTGAAAAACTCCATATTTGAAAAGATAAAAATAGATTTTTATCGAAATGAACTAGTTTTGAACTAAATTTAAAACCCAATCATTTTTAAATAAATGAATTAGATTTAAAAAGGGGGTTTTAAATAATCGAATTTCTAATATATTTGATTGAATTTGAAATGGGTTTATCGTGAACGGTGTTTTAAATAACACTAGTTCTTTAACCCGATAACAAATAGAATGTGATTTGGGTTTGTCGTGAACTGTGTTTTAAATAACACCTAGTTCTTTAACCCAGTAAAAGGAGTTCTAACGAATCTGCAATTAGATTGAAATGCGAATTTGTAATCTAAATTATTAAATTTAGAAATGAGCGAGAATGGAGTATCGCCAGTTTTGCTCCAAAGCGATAGTTAAATCTTTAATTAGATTTGAACGTGAAATGGTAATTAATTTTACCGATAACACAGTGGTGTTAGATATGGAGTATGACCAGTTTTGCTTCATGGGATGAATAGGTTGGGATTGGGAAATAAAATAAATAATTACTTCGTTACGGTTCGCTAATCTCGACTAGTTGGAAAAACCATAACTTGGTTTTAAAAGACATCCAAAGGAAGATTACAGGATAAATTTTAAAGAATTTATCTTGGATAAAATTAATGGGAACATTTCCCTAAGAATGTGGAATTTAGAAACTAGCTGTAGGTTGGCTAAGAAGAATGGTTTCCTGGGTATTGATCTGATGTTGGTTTCGGCCTTCGGGGTTAATGTTTGGGAAATTGTTCTCTTGCTAATTTGCGGTTAGTGACTAACGAATTGGAATGAGGCGTATGTTGTGTTTGCATAACATTTGTTTTTAATATATGCGGGTTGTTCGGGAAGTCCGGGTTTACACCCATTCTGAATAACCGATTCGACGATATGTCGAAGATGAAGACGGTGGTTGAAGACCGGAAGTCTTCACATCGTTTGGATAATTACTGACGATCCTGATTGGGCTGTACACCCAAGAGGATGGAAATAGTTGGTGGTCGTCCAGACGTACTTGGAGATGGATGGATATGCGAGGAAAGTGCCTCCGGTTTCGTTCAGACCCAGAACGGACTTGTAAATGGATTGTGTGTCTGACATTGGATTTTATTCTGTGTTGATTGATTTCTATTAAATATATATCTGCTTGGCGGCGGAGAATTTATTCTCTTGCTTAACGCCCTTCTCTGAGACGTACGAGCTTAGAGGTTATATATCGATAGATATCAATCGCATGGCATGAATTGCCTGTGTGGCATGCTGAGTTGCATGGATCAAGGCTTCTGTTGAAAAGCAAAGTCTTGTGGTTGATGATCAAAGCACAGCCTACGTGGTAGCTTTGTGTATAGCGTGTATTCGCGAGCCTCACACCTCGGTATGAGTTAAAAACGGGATACGGACCGCTGGGAGAGCACGACGTTTCTTTCTAGCTTTGGTGGTGTCAGTGACTTACCAGCCCTGACATATATATACTTTTCACCTTTGTGGTTGTTGGAATGAGGCGCCTCGATTATAGGTCTGTAAGGACCGGGAAACGCGTGTTCAGGCATAATTAATCCTCTAACGTAAGTGAGGACCGGCCCAGCCGCATCCAAGGGTTACCCAGTGTGCGTAGTCCTGAGCATTTGCTAGAGTGTCTCGAACGCGGAGAGGAGCTTGCCCCTTGCCTCGACTCATGACGGAAATCCAATTTCCAATACGTGTATCGCGGTTTTAATTGTAAAACTAGTATGGCGACATGATATATGGTACCCATGCCGTCTATGATTTATATTTATGATTGAAACTGTTTTGACACTATACACTTATTATAGTATCAAATGATTTGTTTTACACGTACCAAGCATGTTTGGCTATTATAAGGGAAAACCCTATCCCCCGGCTTGCGTTGCATTGTATGATAGGACCTGGGTCTTATAATAGCTTCATTTTTCGAAAAAGCATTGCGTTGTTTATTCTATGCACTTGTATCCTTGGGAGGAAACCCGTTCCGTGTTATACGGCGTGGTCCCTTGAATCACTCTCTTTTAAAGTAAAGCTTTAAATAACTGTTTTAGTTCTCACACCAGTCACATGACTGACCTGGAGTTTATTGTTTTAACCTAAACTCTGGGTGCCCCTATTTTCCGCACGGGCAGCTAGTAGTTTTGGTTTTGCAGATTTATATTCACAGGATCCTGGTTTACAGCTGGAATGATATCCGGAAAGCTCTGTATCCGTATATCACCTTCAGTTGTGCTTTGTATTATTTTTCCGCTGCTTTGTAATCTATTGTAATCTCTGATATTTATCGAATGTAATTTATTCATTTATACTCTGTATATTCTTGTATCTGATGGAATTGTTGTAATATACAATGAAATGTTCTTCTGTTTGTGTTCTGATTTGTCATGTTCTCAAACGTTCAGGGGTTTCGAACGATTTAGATTGGTTTAACGACTGATTCAGATCGAGCGAAATTCCAGGCCGTCACATTTGGTATCAGAGCTTTGGTTTACAGAGCTCGAGAACAAGACACATTAGAACCATACGAAAGAATTCATCAGATATTGGATTAGTAATATCCAATTAGAATGACTCGTTAGAGATAGGATCAGTAGTATCCTAGAACGAGTGTGAAGAGTATATTTTCCAATTGAAAACAATTTTTGTTTTGAAAAGTTAAACCATTTTATACGTATTTGATTATTTATTTATTTTGAATATGGACAATCGAGTATATAAAGGTTTTGCATATACGCGTCATGAACGTATATTCGAAGTTTTAATATACTGGATAGATATAGAATCATACTCTAGTGGCCCGAAGATGATTCTGATGATTGACTAGTCGTCATTAGTATTCATGCTCGAGTAACGAAGGTGTGATATCGATATATTTCCATTAGACTGGTGTGAGAACCAAAACTTATGTAGTTAGAACACATTGTTGTGAATTGGCATCAAAAACAAGATTTTCTGTATATATATCAAATTTTATGGATTTGAAACTCTAATCCACTAATTGATTGATGATTGTGTTGTTTGTTTATTTGTTTGCTAATTTTTAATCATTTATGACTAATTGAACCAAATATTGAATTGTATTGAAAATTGGTCGCATTTGCTTGCATATACATATACTTACATTGAACATGTCATAGCAAGGAGGCTAGAGCCAGAGAATAAAATTTGTTTGCCCGACAAATAGGTACATGTTTACTACATAATTTCCTGTTTTGTTTGGGTGATGATGATTTTGTGAGCCTAATGGCTAGCCGCTTGGCTTTTTCTTTTCTTTTTGAGATCTGAAGGACCGGGGAAGCTATTTGAAATTCCCCGATGCTCCCGGTGCAGGGGAGGTTATGGCGAAATTTTTCGAAAATTTAGGGTGTTAGCCAAATTTTTGAAGTTTTGAAAATTCTCAGAAACTAAAGAGTTGGAGAATGGAAGCCAGATCGAACATAGAATTGAATAATCAAACCACTTTCGACTTTGTTCCTTTTCGGGGACGAAAAGTTTTAAGTGGGGGAGATTGTAATAACCCGGAAAATCTGGGCCAGTTTAAAATTTTTTATTTTGGCAATTTTAGTGAATTTTGAATATTTAAAATAGATTATTTTAAATAAAATCGACGAGAAAATTTATTTTGAATAGAATTCGAACGTATATATTATACGCGTCGTCGTTAGAATATAAATAATTATATATAATTATAAATAGGAATTGAAAATGGCGCGGTAGTTCGATAATTCGATTTCAAACTTCAATTGAATGTACCGGGTGCAAAACAATCCGGATTTTAGTGAAACCAAAAACATTAGGATCTAATTGATAATATCTTTCTAACGGATGTAAGAAACTGAGATTTCACTTTAAAAATTGAGAGATATGTCCAGTTGAAAATTCTGAATAGTCGCTATGGAATTCAGGCCCTTAAAAATGGACATTTTGCAAATGACCTCGGATTTCGACGAAACCAGTTTTGTTGGATCCGTGATGTCGAGTTATTGCTAGATTCCAAATTTCATAATTTTTCGAATCAATATGTGAGCGTGGCGAAGGAAAACGCGTTTGACCAGTTTCAGTTGATTTTAATCGACTGGAAATTGGCCATTTTTAATACGGTCTCAGAATTCGACGAAACTAGTTTTGTTAGGACCGTATCGTCAATACGAAGCTAGAAAATATTTTTCTGGAATTTTTCTAGTTCGTATGCGACCCCGGTAATTCGAAATGTACGTTTAAAATTCAATATATAGATTTAAATGTAAATTTAACGGAAACTGATTCAAACAGACGAATCAACCTGCGATACATATCCCATTGTGTTCGGAATGGGGGTAAAACGCCATGGACGACAGGCGGTGGGCCTCGTTTAGAGGTCGTTTGTGAAAGTCAACTTTTTGAACTTAAAATTAAAAATATAAAATATATATATATTTACTCACATATACCCTCCCAGCCCTAATTTCCCCTTCAGAACTAAATCGAGCCCCTTTTATTTTCAAAACCCGTCGTCTCCTCCTTCAAAGCTCACGCGTCGCCCCTGCCATCGATGGCCGCCGGCCTACCTCCTCCACCCTCCAATCATCCCTCTCGAGCTCCACCTCCTTCCCCCAAATCAAACGACGCCCTCCCTTCCCCCTTCCTCGACCAAAACCCGCCTCGTTCAGCCCCATCCCACCATCGCTCCTCCGCCTGACGCGCCCCACCGATGTGATGCCGCAGCCGCCCACCTCGAGGAGCCTCCGACGTCTGCGAAGACCTCCCCCCCCCTCTCTGTAAGAATTTCTGTTTATTTTATTGTTTTATTTTTATTTTACAAAAACCGAATTTTTAAAAAAAAGATATTGAAAACTGTTTTTTTTTTATATATAATGATTTAAAAACTGTTTTGTTTTTAAAGAGATAAAAACTGAATTTTCTTAAAGTATAAAAACCTGTTTTGTTTTTAAAAAAATAAAAACTGCATTTTTTTTTTAAATAAAGCCTGTTTTGTTTTTAAAAAAAGTATAAAAACTGCATTTTTATTAAAAGTTAAAACTGATTTCAAAGATTTTAAAACTGATTTTTTTAAAAGAAATAAAAACTCGATTTTTATATGTTGAACTTTGAAATAAAAACTCGATTTTTATATGTTGAACTTTGAAATAAAAACTCGATTTTTATATGTTGAACTTTGAAATAAAAACTCGATTTTTATATGTTGAACTTTGAGATAAAAACTCGATTTTTATATATTGAACTTTGAACTAAAAAATTCGATTTTTATATATTGAACTTTGAACTAAAAAATTCGATTTTTATATATTGAACTTCGAACTAAAAATTCGATTTTTATATATTGAATAGCGAAGTCAAAATTCGATTTTTTTTATATTGAATAGCAAGGTAAAAATTCGATTTTTATATATATAGTGAATACGGGCAGCGAAGATGACGAAGACGGGATAACGAAGAAGATTTCTATAAACGAAGAGGCGTGGTATTGGATAGCTTTCGGTGAGAACTTCTCACTCAAATTTACTTTTCTAGTTATATATATACTAGGATGCAGACGGTGCTTATTAGAAGCACCCGACACCCGTCCACATACCATGGACTTGTTTGTTTGGATGTTTGGTGATTGATTGAGATATTGGTTTGAATGTGGTTTGTGGTGTGAAAAATCGAATCGATAAATTGGTTAGGATTAGACGTGCGCCGTTATAAGGCGAAGGAGTAAGGCTAGGTTAGACCCTTACTCCAAATTTTGTGGTTTGCATAACGAAAGTGAATGTGATTGATGTGTGAATGGCGTGGGCCTTCACTAGACCGGGGATAAGGCTAGGCCTTGTCCCGTTTCTAGTATCGTGCCGTTATGCCGCCGAAATTTTCTAAAAATATATTAGAAAAATAAAAATATCATTTTTATTGAATAAAGGAACTGAATAGAAATTCATATGTTGAAATAAAATGTTTTATCGTTAAAAATATAATTTTTAACGTGAATGTGAATAAATAAATATTCATTTACAAACCGGACGGTTTGTTTATGTACACCTATTTGACTGATATTGATTGGGTCGATAAATTTTACACATCGCCCAACTGCACGAATAAAAACTTATGTTTGATTGTTTGAAACCCTACACGGGTGTTGGGATGAAATTTAAAGTTCACTCATCCTGACTGATTAAATATGTCGATCGATTGATTGACAGGCTGTTATAAGCGTTAGATATCTATATTTGATGCTTATACAGTGTAGTGCACTTTGGTTGATGGTTGATTATTTTTCAATGCTATTATATACATGTGATGTATGAAAATCCATATAATTAATTTTATATGGTGATTGATTGGGCCTCATTCCAATTTGAAAAATAAAGAATATATAAAATAAAGGTTCATGTGTTGACTATACTCATCCGTTGGGAATAGCCATGTGTTGAACGAATTATTTTTATAATAAAATTTACATCTTTATCAATATAAAATAAAGGTTCATGTGTTGACGGTACTCATTCGTTGAGATTAGTCATGTGTTGAACGAAATAATTTAACAAAAATAGTCACACATGGACGGTACTCATTCGTTGAGATTAGTCGTGTGTTGACAAAAAGAAATATTTGAAATAGAATATATAAAGCCGTGTTAAATAGTGATGCGCCATTTTGACGCGAACGATATTTATATCGAATAAAACGATTTCGAAATGAATTGAATATAAAACGATTTCGAAATGAATTGAATATAAAACGATTTCGAAATGAATTGAATATAAAACGATTTCGAAATGAATCGAATATAAAACGATTTCGAAATGAATTGAATATAAAACGATTTCGAAATGAATTGAATATAAAACGATTTCGAAATGAATCGAATATAAAACGATTTCGAAATGAATTGAATATAAAACGATTTCGAAATGAATTGAATATAAAACGATTTCGAAATGAATTGAATATAAAACGATTTCGAAATGAATTGAATATAAAACGATTTCGAAATGAATTGAATATATAACGATTTCGAAATGAATTGAATATATAACGATTTCGAAATGAATTGAATATATAACGATTTCGAAATGAATTGAATATATAACAATTTCGAAATGAATTGAATATATAACGATTTCGATTTGAGTTGAATATAAAACGATTTCGAATTGAATCGAATAGAAAGCCAATTTGATTTCAAATTGAATATATAATGAACTTGATTCAAATAGAAAACGAAACGAATTTAATTTGAATAGAAAATGAACTTGAATCGAATAGAAAACCAATTTGAATTGAATTGAATTGAATTGAGAAACGAATTCGAATTGAATTTAAAATGAAGTGAAATGAATTCAAATTAAATTGAAATTTGAATTGAATAGAAATGAGTTTTAAAACGAATTTATAAAGAAGAATTCAATTTTGATTTGAATTGAAATAGAAGTTGACTTTGCTTTTGAAACGAATTCAAAACTAAATATATAATTCGTTTTAAATAGAAATCGACGAAATATATATTATATATATTATATATATAATATAATGGCCTGAATAGAACGCGCCGCGCCGCGGCAGTTCGTGAATTTCGACCATTTATTTCAAACGGACATTACGGGAGATCCGACCGTCGGATTCTCCTAAAACCGGAACCGTTGGGTTCGTATCGAAAAGAGCTTTCTAACGAATATTAGAAATTCAAAATCTAACGGTTGGATTTGGAGATACGTCCAAATCAAATTCGAAAAAGGTCGCTGTAAGTGCAGTTCGATGGCCATTGTTGGAAATCGACTGTACGGGCCTTGATAAAATTATTAAAAATATCAATAATTTGTGTAAAATCATAAGAAATGATTTGGGAAAAATTGGGGTGAAAAACTCCATATTTGAAAAGATAAAAATAGATTTTTATCGAAATGAACTAGTTTTGAACTAAATTTAAAACCCAATCATTTTTAAATAAATGAATTAGATTTAAAAAGGGGGTTTTAAATAATCGAATTTCTAATATATTTGATTGAATTTGAAATGGGTTTATCGTGAACGGTGTTTTAAATAACACTAGTTCTTTAACCCGATAACAAATAGAATGTGATTTGGGTTTGTCGTGAACTGTGTTTTAAATAACACCTAGTTCTTTAACCCAGTAAAAGGAGTTCTAACGAATCTGCAATTAGATTGAAATGCGAATTTGTAATCTAAATTATTAAATTTAGAAATGAGCGAGAATGGAGTATCGCCAGTTTTGCTCCAAAGCGATAGTTAAATCTTTAATTAGATTTGAACGTGAAATGGTAATTAATTTTACCGATAACACAGTGGTGTTAGATATGGAGTATGACCAGTTTTGCTTCATGGGATGAATAGGTTGGGATTGGGAAATAAAATAAATAATTACTTCGTTACGGTTCGCTAATCTCGACTAGTTGGAAAAACCATATCTTGGTTTTAAAAGACATCCAAAGGAAGATTACAGGATAAATTTTAAAGAATTTATCTTGGATAAAATTAATGGGAACATTTCCCTAAGAATGTGGAATTTAGAAACTAGCTGTAGGTTGGCTAAGAAGAATGGTTTCCTGGGTATTGATCTGATGTTGGTTTCGGCCTTCGGGGTTAATGTTTGGGAAATTGTTCTCTTGCTAATTTGCGGTTAGTGACTAATGAATTGGAATGAGGCGTATGTTGTGTTTGCGTAACATTTGTTTTTAATATATGCGGGTTGTTCGGGAAGTCCGGGTTTACACCCATTCTGAATAACCGATTCGACGATATGTCGAAGATAAAGACGGTGGTTGAAGACCGGAAGTCTTCACATCGTTTGGATAATTACTGACGATCCTGATTGGGCTGTACACCCAAGAGGATGGAAATAGTTGGTGGTCGTCCAGACGTACTTGGAGATGGATGGATATGCGAGGAAAGTGCCTCCGGTTTCGTTCAGACCCAGAACGGACTTGTAAATGGATTGTGTGTCTGACATTGGATTTTATTCTGTGTTGATTGATTTCTATTAAATATATATCTGCTTGGCGGCGGAGAATTTATTCTCTTGCTTAACGCCCTTCTCTGAGACGTACGAGCTTAGAGGTTATATATCGATAGATATCAATCGCATGGCATGAATTGCCTGTGTGGCATGCTGAGTTGCATGGATCAAGGCTTCTGTTGAAAAGCAAAGTCTTGTGGTTGATGATCAAAGCACAGCCTACGTGGTAGCTTTGTGTATAGCGTGTATTCGCGAGCCTCACACCTCGGTATGAGTTAAAAACGGGATACGGACCGCTGGGAGAGCACGACGTTTCTTTCTAGCTTTGGTGGTGTCAGTGACTTACCAGCCCTGACATATATATACTTTTCACCTTTGTGGTTGTTGGAATGAGGCGCCTCGATTATAGGTCTGTAAGGACCGGGAAACGCGTGTTCAGGCATAATTAATCCTCTAACGTAAGTGAGGACCGGCCCAGCCGCATCCAAGGGTTACCCAGTGTGCGTAGTCCTGAGCATTTGCTAGAGTGTCTCGAACGCGGAGAGGAGCTTGCCCCTTGCCTCGACTCATGACGGAAATCCAATTTCCAATACGTGTATCGCGGTTTTAATTGTAAAACTAGTATGGCGACATGATATATGGTACCCATGCCGTCTATGATTTATATTTATGATTGAAACTGTTTTGACACTATACACTTATTATAGTATCAAATGATTTGTTTTACACGTACCAAGCATGTTTGGCTATTATAAGGGAAAACCCTATCCCCCGGCTTGCGTTGCATTGTATGATAGGACCTGGGTCTTATAATAGCTTCATTTTTCGAAAAAGCATTGCGTTGTTTATTCTATGCACTTGTATCCTTGGGAGGAAACCCGTTCCGTGTTATACGGCGTGGTCCCTTGAATCACTCTCTTTTAAAGTAAAGCTTTAAATAACTGTTTTAGTTCTCACACCAGTCACATGACTGACCTGGAGTTTATTGTTTTAACCTAAACTCTGGGTGCCCCTATTTTCCGCACGGGCAGCTAGTAGTTTTGGTTTTGCAGATTTATATTCACAGGATCCTGGTTTACAGCTGGAATGATATCCGGAAAGCTCTGTATCCGTATATCACCTTCAGTTGTGCTTTGTATTATTTTTCCGCTGCTTTGTAATCTATTGTAATCTCTGATATTTATCGAATGTAATTTATTCATTTATACTCTGTATATTCTTGTATCTGATGGAATTGTTGTAATATACAATGAAATGTTCTTCTGTTTGTGTTCTGATTTGTCATGTTCTCAAACGTTCAGGGGTTTCGAACGATTTAGATTTGTTTAACGACTGATTCAGATCGAGCGAAATTCCAGGCCGTCACACCTGTTGATTTTAGTCCTTCTATGCTCTTTGAAAAAAGAGAAGTCATACAAATACAATGATAATTCATTGGAACTACATTAACCAAGTGACATACAAGGATTTATCATTAGCACATTGAGCTGTTTTTCATGTGCTTATTATATACAACGAGCTTGATCTCTCTTTAACCATCTTTTTTAAATTCTTGGTGTTCACTGATAGCAAGCTTAAATAGTGTAAACAGATGTACGTCTGGGTTGGCCATGAGATGAGGGTATGGTCCGTTGACAATCTGCACTCACATACTTCAATTGATCTGTGGTATATTGTACTCTGAACACTGTTTTTTGTTTAATTGGGTATGGAAAGAATTATAATATTCCACAAACAATTGTAGTCATGCCAATTTATTGACTTAAAGAATTATTTTGATAAAATTGATTCAACCTTGCATGAAAATCATGATCGTACATGTCTGTATTTGCTAAGATTTAGATAATACCCATTCATTTGTCTGCCAACAACAATGCACTTTTTTAGGTACTTGCTAACATATATCAATGTACACTACCTTTTGGCTTATGCTCCATATTGTTCTTGATTATACAAGACGACATAATTGTTCTTTTATTCAATTAGATGCAAGTATTTAGGATTTAAATTGATATTTGGAATTTGGTACATTCTATGATTAGCATAGATAAACCTTGCATTACCCATTAAGCTGTGGGAACTTGCTCTTAGAATTTACAGTAGCGTCATGTATATTGACCGGTTTTGTTAATTAACATTTTTTTCCGACATATTAATTTATAAGCCTAGGTATACTTTCATAATTATATAAATACATGTGTCAGGTTACTGCACTAATATAGTTGTTTTTTAATGTGCACATGCCATTAATAGTTACTGCAGTTATGCTATTTTGAGAATTGTAATCAATATTTTCTAACCTCTTTATGTACTGATTAAGCCATTTTGCTGACCATGTTTACAGTCAATCATGCTTTTATACTTTTCCAGAAATGTGTAGCCCTTACCTGTATTTTCGGCACTTATTTTTCCGTTGTGATGATAAAACTTTTATTTGAATGAAACCTTATTTTGACGTGCTTTCTGATTGTCGCATGATGTCTTTTGATCCCATTGCAGTACCGGTACATATAATATGTATGATAAGGAAAAATGAATAAAATCTTTACTCATTCATACAAATTCAGCACTGCTTTTTCAACGTCGAAGTTATTGCTTTATCTGAGTATCAGATTACACATTATAACAATATTTTTGTAATAAATTATGTGCCTAGCACGGGTTCGAACTAACTCACTCTAACGAGCATCCACATTCAGGTCAATCTTAGCAGTACTAGGGCAGCACTAGGAGCTTGAATCTTCTTCACTACAGACAACTGTATACTTATCCAGGGTTTCCATGACATCAGAATCTTTGCCTGTCAGCTCTCTAAACTCAGATACGCTGGCTTTGAACTTCAGTGGATTCATTATGTAAACTACTTTATGTTCTTGCGTTTTCGGTTTTGGCTGTGTCAGCGCTTTCTTTTTGTGATGAGCAGGTGAAGCTGCGCCATTTGAGTTGTCACACACTCCCTTCATGACTTTCTTTTCTTTCCTTTTTGATGCAGAGATGCTTTATGCAGCAGAATAAATTACATTGTCTCGATACTGATATAAATATTGAATCATGCATGTTCTGTATGTCTTGAGGAAGGTTTTATCCTTCAGTTTTATTTCATATTGTTTAATCTTTTGTTCCGTGTATTAAACAAGAATAAAAGGGCAAAATTTGTTTTGCATGCATTTATCTCTTCGTTGTGGACTGTTGCAATGATTGTTAATGCGCATTGTTTATCCATTTATTTCTGATTTGTGTGACTGTCTATTCAATCAATAAGTTTACTAATTTTCTGTAATTCGTATGTCTTAAGCTTGGCCTAATGCATTTTAGTATTGCTACTAGTATAACCGCATAACGGTGGGAAAACTGACTGTTAGGTTGTGTGATATTTTAAAAAAAAATCTATTAACTATTTTCTTAAACAAGAAATTAATGAAAAATTAATGGTATTATTTAAAAAAATGTAAATGAGTGCAAACATGTAAATTACGTTAATTAATATATTCTAAATCATTACTGAATTTATGAAATGCAACAACAAATCAAAACAAATGTTAGCGTAAAAAACAAAATATTGCAGTAACATTTTAATAATAATACTGCAGAAGAAAATACGTTTGGAAGGACTAAGTTTTAAAAAAGCAACATCTTCATTAGTGAGTTTCATGCTAAACACAAACCCATACCCTTAATATTTTTGTAAGATCTCAAACTGTTTTCATTTGTCACTCGAACTTTGATCCTCTAATTGCGTTGGTATGGATTAATGCAACAACTGTAGCATCTCTGGACATATCCATTTGACTGATAGAGCTTACGTTAATCGTAATCATATACAAATTATCAAACTTCTGTGTTAAACTTAAATAAATTAATATGTATCATAATCATGTGTTAGTATCAAAAAGAAAATAAAAATATGAACAAGTACAAATATAATTGCAAATTTCAAAGTAAGTAGTTGGTCGTATATTTAGAAAAATGATTGAATTCTGATGGTTTTAAAGACGAATTTGGATGTGATGATGAAGAAAATAAATGATGATCGATAGTGGGATATATCATGTAACATCAGAGAATTAGAACAAGATATAATTTGCAATCGTCAGTTTCATTCAATTTTTATCATGCAGTTATTGTTAGAAATGGAAAATTATTTATAGTCAGAGTCATAAAAAGACATTCTAAGAGGATAAACAAAGTCAGACATAAATTTCCAGCAAACATTCCCAAATTCAGAGGAAAGTTTTTTTTTTTTTTTTTTTAACAAAAGATTACGTATATTATAAAGAAAAAGATACAAAGTAAAGATCAGCTGTTTACAAATGACCACAGCACACTGAATCGAATACTATACAAAACATTAACTAAAATAACAGCTCGATCTAAATAGACACTGCAACACAGACAAATAAAACAAAACAACAGAACAGAGTACTTCAGCAGTCAAAAGCACAAGGATACACAGAAAGCTCCAAGATTCAAGTAATAGAACATCAACTTCAGAAGAGCAGCTACTGCCAAGCTAAAGAAAGAATCCATACATTCATTCACAAAAAAATGAGATCACCAGAGAGCCATCAGTAAAACTCTATGAAGCCACCAGAGAAGATCTACCCAATATCTGATTGAAACAACAGCTCCAAGAGCAAATCAACAACAGGCGTAGAACCAAAATAATACACAGCAAAATTTATCCATCTGCAGATCAAAGACTATCCAAATGAACATCCTACAGCAAATACAAGTTACACAACTCAACTAGGAACCACTAATCTGAGAACCCAGACAAACAAGCTCCAACGCATGCAGCATTATCTTCCAAAAACTCCCAAATAAACATCAGATAGGCAAAAACTAAAATAAACAACAGCTAGATCTCCAATATGATAAACTGAAAGCAAAGCCAGACATAGCACCACCAAGCTACAGAACAACAACATAGAAAACAGAAATTAAACGAAGCTACCTTTTAGAGATCCCTCCACTGCCACTAGGACTTACAATCATAAAGTTCTAACATAATACAACACATAATCCACAGGACCATAAACACATATCTAAGGAACAATTCCAAAATACAATACATTACATAATTCATGAAATCACTTACTGACAATTATTCTTTTTGCATTAAATCCCTAAAATAAGAAATATTGGTACTTTGAATCCAATGTCTAAATTTTAACAAATAATAGAATAAAAATATAAAGTTATCATCACAAAAAGCTATATAGGTTAGAATATATTAGGCGACTTCCATTGTATATAACTTGCAAAACTGAAGCCACCATATTGCACAGTAGATAGCTTTCAAATTCCAAAAAATACATTTGTAAGTCTTCATCATCTTATTCCATAGAAAGCAAATTCTTTATTTTAAAACTTTCTTGCAAGAAAAATACTCATTTTAGAGTCATTATTACACTTTTGAAATTGCTGAAAACAAAGCATACTCACTCTTATATGTAGTAGATATACATAAAATTATCTTCATCCAAAGGCAACACTTATTTAATTTTTATGGAATCTTATATTCAAAAAGTAGGTGTGTAAAATTATGTTGCTTGAAGGCAGGACCTCTTAATTCAGATGCATAAAGAATTGGATATTAGCAATATGCATCAGAAACATATATAATAAAAGTTAATGAAAACATGAAATATTGTATATATCATGAATCCTGCATATACATCAAATCCTATATATCTCATACACATCCAAAAGCTGTTATTCACTAGAAAACGCCCAAAATTTTAAAACATATTCAGAAGTTATTTTGCATATATTCAAAATTACACACATAGGTAAATTTCAGTGTCCATCATACGAAATCAAGATATTTCCAAAGATAACAATTATGACTCCTGGACAGAGTATACAATATTTAATAATGTATTCCAGTATTATGTTAACTAAAACTAATATATGATTTTAATTGTTAATTTGTTCCTCCACAAGGATAATTTATTTGGCCAAACAAACGATATACTGATGATTAAAGTTAACCAAAAAGGTAAAATCTCAACTATAATGGTGAATTCTATTTTTACTGCAACTCTGCACCCAGTATGCATAAAAATGCAGTAAAACTTGGAAAAAACTACATATACGACAATTAGTTTTATTCTTATCCTTGGAATCTTAGGTATAATACATTTTAATGTGGTAGAAATTGCGCCCATGCATGCATATGGTAAGATAGCTCTCAAATATGCAAAAGTATGGGAAAAAAAGGTAGCATGAAATTGTTTGGCTGTAGATTTCTATTGAAAGAAATGTATATTAATTGTAGTAGAGACCAATTTATATAAACATATAATATCCTGCTATGGAAAAGAAACAATGCAACAATAACGAGACAATGATTGTAGACTGTAATCCTTAAGATCATTGTCAGATGAAAGGGCCATTTATTAAATTTTGACCAAAATTTGGATGCTCCAAACTGTTTTGTCCAAAGTGAGAAAATCGTCATCAGAATAAGCACCAGCAACACGCCAGCAGTTAAAAGCCTATGAGAATTGTTTTCATGGAATATTGAATCATGACCGTTTTACTATCCTTTTGTGCGTTTGTTGTATGTATGAGTGTTTCTATTGTTTGGGCCTTGTAATTACATTTACATCATTTGAGTGTGTGACTTATATTTGTTTGCATGAATGTTCCTATTTCATATGCAATTACATTTTTTCCTAATGAAATCAGTACTCATGTTGTTTATTTAGTTATGTTGATCATTATTAGGATTTATGACTGAACTAACAGTGTGTGTGTGGGGGAGGGGGGGGGGGGGGTTGCACGCCTACCTATCTATAAAGTTATATGTATAACGTATATCATTACCTACTGATGCTAATCTGGCTATTCAAGAATCTATGACATGTTTTAAGAGTGGATGCATTACAGGAACAAATATTTATATCTACACCATAGTATCAAAGTGTCATCGAAACTACTAAAGCGAAAAGTACAGTAAAGATGCAGCTGTATGGAAAAAAGGCAAATGGACCAATATCTGCACATTCTACTTTGCACTACTTGATCTTAAGTGCTTATATAAAAGAGGCCAGTGCACCATTCTCTATAGCAGACTCTAGCAAAACTACAATGTAGCTACAAGAGCAGCTTAGTACCAACCAACAGACTTAACTCCAAATAAGATAATAAATAGCATAAATAAATGTTTGAACAACTGCAGATGAAATAGTAAATGATGAATGCTGCTGATAAATATCAAAACTTTAATCTACTGCAGCGAAGCATTACAATGAACTCATGGTTAATATAATGCAGCAAACAAGTAGCCAAAAACGTGAATTATGACAAATCAAAATAGAAAGAATAAGAATTAGTACATGACTTTTATGATGTTTTGCTTGAAATAACCAATATCTCTATGTCCATTTACCTTATTAGATATAAGTACTCTTATCGATGAAATACACAAACCGAATTCATCCGCCAATCAATCTGAATTACAATCAACAAGAGAAAATATTGGTCACAACTTTTCTAAATCAAAATCACTACAAATAAACTCAAGTTTTGCAAAAATCGAACAAAAAGAAGTACCCGTTGATTTTGATTTCAGATAATTAGATATTGTGTCTCCACGGTTGAAGATAACTGAGTTGCGAAAGAATCGTGAAAATAGGGGGAAACAGGGTTTAAGCAGCAGATCGAAAATTTCCATTACCTATTTTTTTGTCGATTTGTGCGTTAGATCTGCGATGTTGAGGACTGGCAGAAAAATTTAGCAGTAGAGAAAATAGAGCGGAGGAAGATATCTGAATTAGTCATAATGGAAAAGAAGAAAGAGGAGATATTTGAGGAGGATGCGATTCGGCATGGCAAAGAAGGGACGAGAAATCCCTGGAGACGAGAAGAGAAGCAATTCTGTCCTAAAGACGCTGGATTTGAGGCGATATTAACTGGTACAGACAAATTGATTTAGCTCCTCTCACGGTAAGGAAAACCTTCTTAACGATCGGTTTGACAAAAATTTCGAGTCCAAATCATAACTAAATAACAAGGTTGATTTCAATTCATAGCTTCGTAAACATCACTAAAACACCCTAAAATTTGTAAACTATTTGCATAGCTTTGATTAATATACACATGCAATGAAGTTCATATTTAATTTTTTGAAAAAAGGCAAAGATTTTTTTTTTTATCAAAAGTAAAAATAGGAGTATAATTTACAACATAATTTGAAAAGAAATCCCTGCTTATGCAACTTGAGAAGGAATGAATTTTGATTTTACTGTTAAGCTATAAAATCATTTGGAATCAACACCAATTCAAATTAATTTTATTTTATCCTTTTGATTAGCATTAAGGAAACTAATATGTCGTAATTGATTTCCACAATAATCTCTATTCCAAAAAAATTTGCTTGATCCAAATTAAATTTTTAAAGTTTACAAATTAGGAAATATTTTTTTCATATAAAGCAATATTTCATCTACTCATATTACATTGACTTGATGCCCTTTTACCAACTTCATTTCCTATATATACATAAGTAAATAAGCAAAATATATATCATTCATTGAAACTTTATGCGAAAACCTTTTGTCATTTAGAAATTGTCAAGGCAAATTCTATTTATACACCAATTATTTCTTAACATACACAAATGTTTTAATAAGAAAAACCATGACTATATTACCCTTACATTTAATTGCATTTTCAGCCCTTGTTCATAACACATCTAATTAGAACTTTAAAACCGATAATATATGATTAAATCTTCATTTTATTAGCATCTAGCCTCTTTTCACGTTGAGAAGTAGTTTTATAGTCATGTAATAACATTCTGAGTATCATGCATTGCTTACATGAAAAATAACACAATTAAAAATATACATTAGCGCACTAAAACTTACTAATATGCAATGTTATAAATTATATACCAGAAGCATAAACAAATGCAAAGTTAAATTATATACCACTTTCCCAATCAGCCCAAAAATATGCACTGTTGGAATGCTGACATGAAGAAGTAGAAGCTTCCGATGCCATACACTCAGCTGCAACCATTTCCACTTCACTAAAGCGCACGCCATATGAATTTCCAGCAATAGAGCGTTTTAGAAAATCCATTTGATTGCAAGTTAAGGTTTCTATTTTATCTGACAAAATTGTATCAGCCTGAACAAATATGTGTAGTATATAAAATACGATTTTTTTTAAAACCAGGCATCTATAAAAAACTTATTTGTATGCCTCCTTTAACCCGCTGAATACAACTCATATATATCTTTCATATGCTCATATATTTATCTAAAATTCACATACTAAAGAAATTTTATATATTCGGAAAACCAATATGGATTGAAAAATGAATCCATGTATGACTTCGGCAAATTCATACATCCACTGCCCAAAAATTGAAATCCATGATGAAATCAAGTGATTTATGAAATTGTTGAAATCTTTTATCTTTGAAATCAGTTAGCTTGAAGCCAGCAAATTTAGTAAGCTTAAAATCAGCAAGCTTGAAATCGATAACTCTCATTTGTTGGAAATTAAGTACTTTTGAAATCAACGAAGATCCGATATGTCTATTCTAAAATCTTGAGAAAAAACCTCATAACTGAAGTCGCCTATTTTGGAAATTGATTTTCCCCAAATCTCGATAAATTGTATTTAAACAATACGGAGACGATATCTTACGATGCCAGACATAGAGAAGAAGACGGAGCAATGAATGGATTAGGTTCTTTTATTGAAGGTAAACGAATTGGGTTTGTAGAGAAAACCGCGGATTGATTGGAGTAAAAGAATAGATCAGAAGTCGTAGGGATATTTAAGAACTGGTAGAAAGAATTCGTATTTAAGGAAAACACATATTTGAGGAAGAAAGAAGTGGTAGGAAACGAGAAAGAATGGAGAAAGAAGGAAAGACGGAGAAGTTGAGCGAAAATTATGCCTAAATTTATTGGCTCAGACAATTTGATTTTGGCTCTTACAGTAGGAAAACCTCCCTGACGGTCGGTTTGATTATACTTGAATGTTAGTGGTAGTTTGGTGTTGATTTCGATGATTTGAAAGAACTAACTTCAATAGTGTTACCTGCAAACTTTATAACATTCATGATTCAATGTGAAGCAACTGAAAATGAATTAAAAATTCTATGCAGTTTCTCATCCATATTGTTAGCATGAGCATGTTAAAGCGATTAATAGGTATTTATATATTCAAAATTATGTTTTTCAATCTATGTTTTTCAAATTTAAGATATATTACGTAGAAAAATATGGGATACTTAGCGGACAGGTTGCCTATCATCCACCATACTGACAAGTTTTCTATTTACAAATTGAGTTTCAAGATAATTTTATATGAAATTACCATGACTTTTTGTTTAGAGTTTAATAATGTTAAATCCAAATTTTCTTTTAAATTAATGGAGGCGGCTATTTAAACACACAATTTGACACAAAGAGAAAGACCCGGAGCCTTAGCCGTTGGATCTTTTTGTCATTATATAGAGAGGTGTAATTCATAGGTGATCCAACGGTGCAAATCAATTGTGTCACCATTTGTGTTAAAATTTCGTGTCCCTGTGGAATTTCCCTAAATTAATTCAAAATTTAAATTTATAGCTCAAAGAAGACTTGTGTATCTTTGGTGATCATTTCCATGAATATTTTATTAAACTTCTTTTCAATACCTTAAAGTTATGTGCTTTAATGTTATGGTCATAAATGTTCTCTTACCTTAATTACTTTCTATCTTTATGTCAATGAACTTCCAGTTTTTCAGTTTACTATGTTAAAACAATATTTTGCATCCTCGTCCATGTGCGGAGCACGGGTTCGCACTTGTTTGTACTATTAAGCTGTATCAATTATAATTAGGATGTGTTTGCAGTAAGCGATAACGGAGCATTTTAACGGTGTATTTAAAACGAGGTTGGAGGTTAAACGGGGTATGCGTTTGCGGCGTCAAGCAGAGCACTTAAACACAATATTTAAATAAAGTATCTTAGAATGTTTTTTTATTAAATTAATTATAGTTAATTAATTAGCTAAAAAAAACAAGGCAATTAGCAAATAAAACGGGGTACATAGCAGAAAAACGAGCTTTGGCGTTGGACGCATCGGATACGTCCAAAATCAAACCTGATCATTCTAGTTTCGTGAACACCACCTTAGTTGTATTGAATATTTATCAGATATGTGTAGTAAATTGGTGTTTTTTCATTAGCAGTTTTAAAAGAATGTATATTTCGACGATTTGACTAGGTCGAAAATCTGGATCGTTACCAGAAGGTTATGACGATTTTTTACGATGATTCCACAAACCCGGATATTATGAAAACATGGCCTAATAATGAAGTACAAAGATATATGATATATTAGTTGACTATGGTTTGTAGTCGTCAGGTGTAGTCTTAGTTTGTTTATATTTTAATTTAAAGTGCATGAATTTGTTTTGATGGAAAATCGAGCAATTAACTTTTATTTTTGGCTATTATTAAGCTCATATTACACAATAGTAAATAATAACCAATAAATTATAAATCAATAAAACTAAAACCACAACATAATTATCTCGTTTAGATATTATGTTTAAACATCTTGTTCTTAGTGTTAAATATATTTCCCATTCAAATGTCTTGCTCACGTTCTCCATTATGGTTTGTCAAGTACGTATTCATGCTTTGGGAAGGATAACGCATGAAACCGATCCTATTGTTCAAAGCATTTATCACGTTGCCCAAACTCAACTACTAATTTTAAGTACAGTACAAAGTTGCTTTGAAACTTTGCCATACAGTCTACTACTATAAAGGATAAAACAGCTCACCTTAACGCAAAAGGCCGCACTTGTCTTGTCACGTCACATGAGAGTAAAATCCAAGAAAATGAATGTCAATGAGAAAAGAAAACGGTAAAAGGCGTCTTGTCCCATTGTATCGTGGAAATGAAAGGTAGCATTATAACAAAGGCAGGACATCCATTCAGAAACTGACCTTGCGCAAATTATTCTTTTTCAAAATTAAGATGAAAATTGTGAAAACTCGCCCAAAAAACAAGATAAAAAATCCAAAATAACATTGATATATCCGACGAGCTTCACATGCAGGGAAGAGACGTGATACATTCAACATGTGTGTTGTGTGGCCATCAGAATGTACACCAAAGTAAATAGTTGAAATCTGGTCACTTTGGATGGTACTAGTGTTGGATAGATGTACCTAATCCGTCATTTCCAAATTTTGTTAGTATTAGGTTACCCAATAATATTAATGACAAAGATACTATAATTATGTGTATAAACTAAACTGTGAGATTTTTGAAGTTTAGTTATCAACACTTATCAGACTTGCAGCAAGCAGCATCTTTTCTATGATGTATGTGATTGAGGTTCATGGTGAATGACGTGGAAGCATTTAGTTCAGTGGGATCATCCCCAAAGCGTAGAAGACAAGTGCCTAAGCTTCCAAAGCGTAATTTGTCTGTATCCTATTTTATTCTGGTCAACGTCATGTCACCGTCATTGTACTCTTCACCAAAGTTTACTTCAGTTTTTTGGTGATCAAGTAAAGTACTGGATTACGCTCATTCATAATGTACTGTCACTCATCACGTGAACATACGATAAAGGTCACTGTCAAAACAACGGCAATAATTGTTCTGCACATTCGTAAAGTTTACTTCAGTTTGTTAGACACACTTTTGGTGTGAGTCACCAGTCACCATGACACACACCAAAAGTGTGTCAACAAACTCGTAGCGACTTTCTCCCTAGTCCCTCCCCACATCAAATCCAAGCCTTTTCCCCAAAAGCCCACAACAACTTCACTATTTACATTCAAACACCACACGTACGTACCCATTATAAAATCCCAAACTCACTATCACCTAGCACACTCAATAGGCTTACTCCAAAACTATGGCTTCTTCTTCGTCGTCGTTCTTCATCTTTCTACTCATTTTCACCCATATAACATTTCAAACTTACTGTTATATGGAAAATACTTATATTAGATAAGCTATAAGATGTTAGAAACTAGTACCACACAAGTCACAAACATTCCAGCTTGCATTTTTTATTTAAACGGACTTAATACTTAATACTGCAGTTGCAATCCCACCCTTCACTTCAGTCTGCTCTTTCCCAAGTCATATCCCCTTCATCTTCATCTGTTCCGCTTTGTCGGCATAGTTTTTGAAGGAGTCCAAAACTATGCCGACAAAGCCTCAGCATTTCCAAACTCCTTCCAAAACTATGCCAACAAAGCCTCAGCATTTCCAAACTCCTTCCAAAACTATGCCGATAAAGCCCCAGCCTTATCGGCATAGTTTTGGAAGGAGTTTGGAAATGCTGAGGCTTTGTCGGCATAGTTTTGGACTCCTTCAAAAACTATGCCGACAAAGCGGAACAGATAAAGATGAAGGGGAAATGACTTGGGAAAGAGCAGACTAAAGTGAAGGGTGGGATTGCAACTGCAGTATTAAGTATTAAGTCCGTTTAAATAAAAAATGCAAGCTGGAATGTTTGTGACTTGTGTGGTACTAGTTTCTAACATCTTATAGCTCATCTAATATAAGTATTTTCCCTATAACAGTAAGTTTGAAATGTTATATGGGTGAAAATGAGTAGGAAGATGAAGAACGATGACGAAGAAGAAGAAACCATAGTTTTGGAGTAAGCCTATTGAGTGTGCTAGGTGATAGTGAGTTTGGGATTTTATAATGGCTACGTACGTGTGGTGTTTGAATGTAAATAGTGAAGTTGGTGTGGGCTTTTGGGGAAAAGGCTTGGATTTGATGTGGGGAGAGACTAGGAAGAAAGTCGCTACGAGTTTGTTGACACACTTTTGGTGTGTGTCATGGTGACTGGTGACTCACACCAAAAGTGTGTCTAACAAACTGAAGTAAACTTTACGAATGTGCAGAACAATTATTGCCGTTGTTTTGGCAGTGACCTTTATCGTATGTTCACGTGATGAGTGACAGTACATTATGAATGAGCATAATCCAGTGCTTTACTTGATCACCAAAAAACCGAAGTAAACTTTGGTGAAGAGTACAATGACGGTGACGTGACGTCGACCAGAATAAAATAGGGTACAGACAAATTACGCTTTGGAAGCTTAGGCACTTGTCTTCTACGCTTTGGGGAGGATCCCACTGAACTAAATGCTTCCACGTCGTTCACCATGAACCTCAATCACATACATCATAGAAAAGATGCTGCTTGCTGCAAGTCTGATAAGTGTTGATAACTAAACTTCAAAAATCTCACAGTTTAGTTTATGCATATAATTATAGTATCTTTGTCATTAATATTATTGGATAGCCTAATACTAACAAAATTTGAAAATGACGGATTAGGTACATCTATTCAAAGTGACCAGATTTCAGATTTCCACTATTTACTTTGGCGTACATTCTGATGGCCACACATGTTGAATGTATCACGTCTCTTCCCTGCATGTGAAGCTCGTCGGATATATCAATGTTATTTTGGATTTTTTATCTTGTTTTTTGGGCGAGTTTTCACAATTTTCATCTTAATTTTGAAAAAGAATAGTTATGCGCAAGGTCAGTTTCTGAATGGATGGCCTGCCTTTGTTATAATGCTACCTTTCATTTCCACGATACAATGGGACAAGACACCTTTTACCGTTTTCTTTTCTCATTGACATTCATTTCCACGATACAATGGATTGTTCTTCAGCTTCTCATTTTCGGAAGTTCTACTCCAAATGTGGGATTACTGAGCAGTCTGCTTTGAAAACCAATGAAGCTATTCCATGTAATTCTCTTTAGTAAATTAGAACATCAAAGCAAATCGATCAAAATAACTAGTCATGCCAGTAAAAATCCAGTGAAAAGCCTTAAACTTAGCTTCACAAGCAGCAAACAACAATATAAAACCACCGTTTTGTTTATATCTGATTAAGGCGGCTAAACCAAATCGAATGCAGAATCATGTGAAACAAATCATACTTCTCTGGTCTTGTATGCCACAGAAAATGCTTCTGCAGTGTGGCCACACCAGTCTGCAACCTTATATACCTCTTCAAAGAAATACCCAACAATATGTCTTTTAAATTTGGTAGATCTTTCTCTGCCACTAATACGGGAAATTCAGTCCAATCCAAAACATCTTCTAAAGGAAGTACAAAATTATCAGCTATAATAACTGGAACACAACCAGAGTATATAGCTTCCACAATTCTGGGACTATTCACTTCATATCCCATAGGGCAAATGCAGTATTTACTTGATCTCATTTGCTCAAAATATGTCATATTTACTCGATTCGGGAGTCGTCTATATATCTTCATATCATCTTCCTTATCACCACCCCAATATTTGTTTAGGATGGGTCTAACTCTACCATGCATATTGCCAGCATAAAAAGCCAGAATTGGTATTGGGATACACGGTTACCTTTACCCACATATCTTTGCGGTTTTCTAGGCCTTCTTATACTTGTTTCGGGTAGAGATGTGTCTCTTCCTCTAATAAATGTTCCTTCTGACGTGTCAGCATTGCATAGTGCTTTTATTGTGTTTTTGTGGAGTTCTTCATGTCCTTTAGTTATATATGGACCCTGAAAGGAACAAAGTAAATGTGTCAACTAAAGCAGTGATGGACTGACCATATGCTAAAGATCTACCCAATTATAGCACTAATAAATACATACCCAATCATGGCAAGCAACAAGAAAATGATCTGCTCCTCTGGTATGATTCCAAAAGGGATATTTTGAAGATATACTGTTAGTCCTTCAAGAACATGGATAAGGGCCTCAAATTATGTGAGTCTTGTATGTACAGAGTCTTCCTTAGTTGCTGTGAGCTATATGGCAAATAGAATAAGTGAGCTTTGCTGGGATCTTTCACAACAAATCTTTGATTTCCCTCCATTAGTTTCATAAACCATCCTTCAGATGCATAAATGCCTTTAAGCTCTGGCGTGTGGAAAATGGGTACTTGGCCTTCTTTATAAATATATACTTTCAGTATTTTTTCCATTAATTCGTAGCTCCTGAAATATAATTAGCAATGTAATAGCTTCTCAACTCTAAAACACCGAAAAAAATTAATAAACTTTTCTGATCATAAAATGTTTCTTAGTTATAAGTGACAACTAAGAAGATATTACTTCATTTTCAAGTAACTAAAACACAATTATATTTGCCTTAATTAAGTATAAGATGTAATACATAAATACTACGACAGTCATCCTATGAAAATGGCATTAAATGTCTGTAGTAATGATTACATGAGCATAGCTGTGGGAAGATTCTTTTCAAATTTGAGAACTAGCAGTGCAAGATTCCATCCCCATTTAACACAATGTACTTGTAAACATCAATTTAATTTCACTTATATTAGCATGGGTAAAGTCATATAGTCGGTCTATAACACCTTTTGTACAGAATATTTTCGATTTGATAGGAGTGGAATAATTAGCACATGGAGCCTAAGGCCTAAGTATGCCATGCTCTGAATGGCCAACAAAGATAACTCATGATTACGCAATGAATAGTACTTACAACAGTTCCATGGAGATAAGATTACATAGCATCACAAGTAGCTGTTAAATACATAATCCTACAAATGATGAAATGAATTTAATGGATCACATTTAGATGTAAATGAGGCATTACATTTTTTAGATGCTACTGCAAATCATTTATCATTTTTATAGGGTTGTTATAGTAACAATTATCACTATCATTTTTGGAGAAACCATTACCTTACATTCTTTTTTTAATCGCTAAGCCTGAAATGTATACCATTATTGCACCAAAGGTTGGTATAGTGATAACGATAAACTACTATTTTGTTCGGAAAAATAATTGGCATTTTTGTAATATAACTATACTTCATCATACATTTCATCTTGTTAGGGAGTGGAATTAACACCATTTGAACTGATTTGTAAATCAAAACCAACAACTGCCAGTGTGTGTGTGTTCGTGCGCGCGCGTGTGTGCGTGCGTGCGTGTGAATAAAATAAAAATATTAACAAACTGGTAAATTACCCTTATTAATTGTCAGTTTTAATCAGTATGGCATAGTAATAGAAACTGGTAAATTACCCTTATTAATTGTCAGTTTTAATCAGTATGGCATAGTAATAGAAAAGAGGATTTTCTTTTAAAGGACAAGCTTAATAAAAAAATTGGTGAAAAATATTGAAAGTTTCAAACTAGGAAGAAGGAAACATTTACACTAAAAGTGGAATTTAGGGGGAACACTATCCTTTTCCCATTTACGCTAACATTTGTCTTTCTATTCTAAACTTTCCATATTTTTCACCAAATTTTTTGTTAAGTTTGTCATTCTTCCTATTTTCCACAATAGAAAAAAAAATCACTTTTGCCATAAAAGTCCTACACTTTTCCATCTCGCTTAAGCTCATCCATTCAGTCAGTAGTTTAATTACCGTGGACATTTACGGTTCTACAATGCAAGTTATGTGATTGACAATTTATTTTATGTGTAAAGTTATGACAAAACAGTTGTAATAATTTTAGTGATAAAAGTGTTTCATGTAAACAATAACTATGTAATAATTAAGAAAAGATCAAAAATAAGACAACTATATTGGCAATCAGTCTTATGGGAGATCAAGACGGAAAATAAAATGGTGAAATGTATTTTTGATGACTACAAAAAGGGAAAAGAAAGGCTAAAATTGTTTATGTAGCCTTTATATAATTCGTGATCTGCAAAATACAATTGAATAAGCTAATATGATGAGTTTTAAACAGCTTTTTTTGGCCTATGTTTGAATATAACAAGGGAATGCATGCATTGCAGATCTACAACACGTACCAATAATTAGAAAATATATGATAATCACAAAGTAGCTCAGCAGAGAATAATGTATTAATAAAGGTATATACCTCCTAAAAACTGATACATTTTTAAATATTGGTGTATATAGGTCAGGATCTTCTAAACTCAGAGGTGCATTCTCAATCTCTTTTTTAGCTCCAGTAAGCGCCTGATCCAAGGACAGCTTCCATAAAGGTCTCTGCAACAACAAAACAGAACGTCATGCTTGCCTACTAGTCAAAACTAATCATCAAAAGAGATTAAAAAATTCAACCTGCTCTTATCTAATTTTGAGTTTCTAATGCGTTCACCTGCATTTACACAAATTTCTGTACAATTTCTACACACACACACGTAAAGGGGGTGTAATATGTAAGTACGCATATAAGAAAAAGAAGCTTACACTGCACAACTTTGTTTTTTTTTTTTGTTTTTTTTTTGCATAGCCGACCGGTTTTTATAGTGTTCCGTAACACTCTTTTATTATAACTAATAATAAAATTACAATATAGCACAGGTGACTGTAGTTAGCAGTCAGCTAATTTTGGTTTTTAAGGTGGACCGTCCACCACCTACGGAGTTTTTAGTGTTCCGTCCACTCTGCCTAAACGGGCTTACAGTACAGGAGCTAGCAAATTAACTAGACTACACGTTATTCTCCACGCAGGGAGAAATTAACATTTTGCTGGAAAATAAAAACAAAGTCACTACTTCCCATGTGTAACACCCCGAATTTGGGTTAATGCTAAAAATTCACTAATTACAGAATAAATAATCTCAGATGTGAGAATTGGGGGAAACGGGCTACGTCATTGCGTTCGTCTCAGAAAAATACGTAAAATAGAGTCCGAGTTTTCGAGAATCGGAGTCCGTATGGCCCAGTTATGGCCCAATGAAGTTTGCAGAAAATTTAAAGTTAAAAACAGATTTAAAATTCAAATTCAGATTTTAAAATGGGGGCTAGGAGGGCAGGCGGGAAAGTTCCCGCCCTAGCCATGTCGACAGGGCTGTCGACAGGCTAGTCGACTAGGAGGTCGACTGCCCTGTCGACTTGCCTGTCGACACAGGGTGTCGAGCCAGATTGCCTGGGTGCACCAGGTTTGGTTTTCTGGCTAGGGCTGGGCTGTGTTCTAGAGACTTTCTAAATCTGACGGACCTAATCTAGCCTAGGGTTAATCCTATGGTCCAAAACACACCCTAATCCTATAAATATACCCTAATGCAAGCCTAATCCATACTAAAAGTAGAAATGATGGCATCATGCCGCCAAAATCAAACTTAGGAGGAGCCTCCACTAGTTTATGAAGGAGGTTGCAAGCTAATCAACCTCTAATCATCATCTCCTTCAAATATTGCAACTAGTTTTACTTCATAAGTTTGCTAATCTTGGTTTTGGTGAGTTCCTATGCCTTTAGCAAATAATTGCTAAACTAATTAGGATAGGATATTAGGAGGCTATGGATGTAAATGTGGATTGTGCAAGTTGTGGTTGTCATATGTTATAAGTTCATATGTAAACTTGCCTCTTTTTATGATATGATGTGTCATGCAAGTTCATATGCAAGTATTATGCAAGTTTATATGCAAGTTCATATGCAAGTTTGTCTCTTTTTATGATGTGCATAACATATGCAAAGTTGTCCCTATGTATAACGTGTTACGTAAACGAATTACGTGGGAAACGATGGGGTTAATATGCATGATTATAAAAAGGTGTAAAGTTGTTATGATTGAGCATAACATAAAATGAATGGACATAATTGGGAATTTACCTATTAAGTTAGGTCTACCCACATTATGGAGTTGGGAATTTACCTATTAAGTTAGGTCTACCCATACTATGGAATTGGGAATTTACCTATTGAGTTAGGTCTACCCATATTCTTAAAAATGTGTAATTAATTAGGGATAATTAATTATGGGGGTGATTAATTAGGTGTAATTAATCAACTAAGACACGAGGTTGGACCCTTTTGTAGCGGAAGTCTGCCCGGAACCAACCGGCCATCCAGCAGCTACAAATGATTGGCCCAATGTGAGAGGTCTTAGTCATAAATTAAATACGTGATTAAAGTAAAGACACGAGGTTAGACCCTTTTTATGACAGAAGTCTGCCCGGAACCAACCGGCATATCCAGCAGTCATAAAAGATGGTCTAATGTGAGAGGTCTTTATGAGGTCATGATCTTAATTAATTAATTAAGAAACACTTAACCATATTAGCATGTAGAGGGACATGAGGGGTTAAGTGGGTGCCTTGGGTGGCATGAGGAAATCTAGTGGTTGCCTTGGGTGGCAATAGAAAATACGATTAGAATACTTAACCAAAGTGGAACATGTAATTAAAACATGATTAAAGGGTTAAGTGGTATACACTAGAAATGACAAGCTTAGGTGGGTAGCTTGTGGGGGCCCATTTCAACCAATATCCCAAACGTATCTTAGTGGGCTCGACTCTAGTCGAGTGACGGGACACGCATATTGGGCTTGACTATAAGAGGCCAAACGGGGTAGCGGTGGCAATGCGAGTCCAACGGGTTTCATATGTGTGTGTGGACCCGGGCTGGTAGGTAAGACGTTGTTGCATCGTGTAGATATAACCCGTGCACCATTTGTTGTATCGGGCTAGCCACTTTGGGGAGTGATACACCCCATTGTGGGGCCAGCACGGATATCTACGGTAGGGAGCCGATCGCTTGGGAGTAGTGGGTACACCTAGTGGAGATAGGGGCAGACGGCACCTATGTAGTGAGCTAGGGGTACGCGAAACTACTGGGTAAATTTTCTAAGTCCTTGGGAGGGATCAACCTTTAAGTAGGAATGACTGGTGTGGTGCAGTGTAGTAATTATCCTTGGGTGGGTAAATGCGTCTTTATCGTTATCTTAGTTCACTCTAAGTCTGATTGGCTACTGAGTGTAGTCATTTATCCCCAGTCACACCGTACCAAGTTATATCATATCCTTATTACTTTAATGATTACATTGTTAAAGTTATAGGACTCGCTCAGACTTATGTCTGACCCCTTTGTTTTTATCTTTTTCCCAACCCTCAGGTTCTCAGAGTGGGCCCAGCGCGAGTGGGCTTTGATCAGGCTGCTTTTATTACTCTCTTGGAGCTTGGACCCTAGATGTAGAGCTCAGTTTACCCTTTTCTTTTATGGCTATCAGATCATGTATTGGGATTATGTATTTTTATTAAGCAGGATGGATATTTGTACTTGACTTCTATTATGGTTTTGTGATGTAACCAGACATGTTTTATTTTTCGCTGCAATTGAAATGATGTTTTAAAATTTCAAAGTATTACTTATATCTGTCTTGCTGTAATTACTCTGTTCTATATTCACTCAAAATACTCCACCGATGTTATGGCATTACCTTACAGAGTGACCATAGCGGGCGTGGGGTGTTACACCATGCCTTGTACAGAAGTACACATCACCTAGTGTCAGAGACACTTACATCACCTGGCCACATCACAGATAGGCCAAACATCACATCCAAGTGTGCGCAACAGGAGACCTACTGCGAACATCTCATTAGGCTAAACAGAAATCTTCAACATCAAGCAGAGCAGCCGGAATTACATAATACTACACAAAGTAGCACAATCCATACGAATACAAAGATAAGAGACAGAAACAAAGCTCTGCCAAGACCATACAAGCCCAAGGTATTCGTCAAATTACATATTTAAAAATTTCATGACAACCATGACCGTTGAAAGCAGCCAAGACTATCTCTTACCAAGACAAAGGGGCATCGAAAGGATAGGTTATCTTCCAGACACCAGCAGGTCGTGAGCATCAGCAACACCGTGTAGCCAAAGAATGAAAGCATGACCAATATAAAACAGAACGCCCCTAGTCCAGCAACCATGAACAGACTATTTCGCCAACCAGAAGAATATCACACCAGAACAACACATCCAAAAACTTGAAGAAAAATGAGTATTGACAAATCTGTCAAACCAGACAAGGACCAGCAAAGTAAGACTACCTATAGGGAAGGAAAAAACCAGCATCGCGAGCGATCTATTCCCATCCGTTCACTCAGAGAGCAGGAGAGGAACTTCTGGATAACAAATAGTAACAACGCTACATATGTGTGTGTGTGTGTGTGTGTGTGTGTGTGTGTGTGTCATACATTAAAATAGTAACAACGCTACATATCTGCTGATGAAAAACAAATGAGGAAAGTGTTTTTTTGTCAAATATTAAACATACTGTTTTGTATTTCATAGAAATAGCAATCGTCTCCAATGGAGTGAAAAGGTTATACACAAAAAAAAAATCATAATTAACTCTAATATGAACATCCTGTTTTTGTAGATAGCAGCAAAATGAATGTACATTATTACCATATATTGTTTCTTAATAACAAATAGCATAGATAAAAACCATGTTATCACTATCCACTTTTGCTAATCCAACTTGCGTGGTATCCTTCAATGCAACAATAGCTTATCTCCAGTTGCGTTGATTCATTCTGTTTCATTTTGTAAGAGTTCAAAGATTAAGGCCAAATGTAAGAAGCAACTATATGTCAATCAATAATGTAACGGCGGGATTTTCGACCCAGAAAATCAACATAAAAACACACTGTTGACTATTCAAGCATCGAAAAATACCGGGACATTAATAGAAGAATTTAGAGGGTGAGATAGAAAAGATAGAACTAATAGAATAGAAGAAGAAGAAGATCACAACTGAACAGAATCAGAGTAACACGAAACTCGCAGCGGAACAAAATAAGATGTATTATATAACATAACTTTGAATACAAAACTGTATTGTATATACATACCATTATCAGAGTACAATACATCATATCACAGCGGAAATAACTCTACATAACTAATGGTGAAGCTTCCTGCTTTTGAGCTCCTCCAAGTGAATCTGCAAAGCCTGAAACACTTGACTGCCCGTACAAATTTGGGCACCCAAGAGTTTAGGGAAAACAAACAAAATAAACTCTGGGTCAGTCATGGGACTGGTGTGAGTAAATTCCAACCATACCGTTTAACTTTGAAAATCCTTTTCCAAACAAGAAGGTAATAGTAAGACCAACCCACACATAAACATGGACGGTTTTTACCTTACTATAACCCAACATATTTTTATATCAAACTTCAGTGATATTATAATAATGTCTACCCAATTAAATCATCACGTAGCAGAACGCTTGCATCTCACGCTCCACATAAATATAGTATAAAATCATAAACCGCAGGGCACTTATTGGAGATTGGATTTCAACAAACAAGGTATGGGAGCACCTTCTGAATAGTGTACTCTAGAGGGGATACACTCAGGGTTCAACAAGAATGTCTTGCAACCCGGCCATACATGACCGCTCACTCATTTAGCTTGAGTGTCGCGAATATATTGCCACCACGGTTGCAGGCCATCCAACCGTCATCCGAAGATACAGAATCGAAAAGAAGTATAAATACGAATTTTCTCTAGATCGGTGACAATACACCCTGCTTGGGGATGACCCAACTAGCCATGCTGCCTAGCCCAACTTTTGTCACTTCTTGTTGTGAGGCTAGAGGCTACGTCAATCTTCAGAACATCTGATCACCATTCACTTTGAATGTCACATCGTCAAATCCGTAATCACACATTGATTACACAAATGCACACTGGGTGTAGAATAAAGAGAAGTTACCTTCTCCCCACCAACTCGGTATATTCGTAAAATCAACGGCGTGACCGTTGGAAATACGCTGTCAGACACTCGTCCATACAAGTTGTCCTGGGACTGGACAAACAAAAACACACCATTCTATAACTGGACGATCCTTGCATTTAACTCCGTCTTCAATTTTCTTCAGCATATCTAATTCGCAACGATTATGCCTATACGGAGTGGTTTTCGGGTAATAACCCAACCGGTCTCTCCGTATTGACAACGACGGTCAAACACTTCGATAGTCGGTTATTTAACTATCGGAGTTAAAACAACATCCATTCTAATGTATAACTAAACATCATACAATCACGGGCGCTTTTTATTTAACATTCGTTATATTTTCAAATTCCCATATCTCACTAGATATTTCTCAAACTCTGTTTTTGCCTTTAACACTTTTGGAAAACATTTCCAATTATTATAAACTTTTATTCTTTCATGTTCCAAAAAATATCCGTTATTAATGTTCGAACTATTTCCCATTAGTTTCACATTCTTTATTCCCATACTTGGGTAATCTACCTTATTTACACTGGAAAATATTTCCAAATTCATCTTAACCTTTTAATCGGCCCAACGTTCACTTTTAAAACATTATTCCCTTTGAAATGGGAATACCATCCCTTCTTATAGAAATCTAAACACCTTGATCATATAACTCTTTATTCACGCAATAATCTCCCTTATCTTATTTACCGAAATCTCTTTCATACTTTTTCACTCCTATTCCACTTTATAAACTCTGTCTCTAAGTCAACTTCTTATCTAATTGATATCAAGCTTATAACTAAATACTGACTCCTATCCTGTTAACATTTATTTGTTTAAAACTAAATGTTAATTATTCTATCAGATTATAATCCCTAAAAATAGTTACTTTTAATACATTCGACATCGTCGAATTCTAGTTCCAACCCTAACGGTTTAATTCTAATCACATTTCGAACATCGAAATGCTGTCATCAGTTTCTAATACGATTCCCCAATTCTTTTTTCTAAACTCTTTCTTATATTTCTTTGAACAAACGTCGTTACTTATTACTCTAGAATAAGTGGATTTCAAACCAAACTGTTACATTTCCTAGGAAGTGCTGCTATATATAAAAGTCATGCTTAAGTCAAATCAACAGCAGTTAATTTGTCGCTACAGTTCTAAACTTGTCATACGCTGTAATATTCTCCTTATAACTAATTACAGTCACACTTACCTTATCAACAGCGTTATTTTATTGCTATAGTTCAACTTATCATATGCTGTAATATTCTTTGTTATAACTAATCTTGACATAACAGTCACACTTATCTTATCAACATCGTTATTTTATTGCTATAATTCTAAGACTTGCATACGCTGCCATATTCCTTTTATACTAATCTTGACATCTATTTCCGTCACAAAAATCTTGACATCTCTTTCTGTTACAAAAATCTTGACATCTCTTTCTGTTACAAAAATCTTGACATCTCTTTCCGTTACAAAAATCTTGACATCTCTTTCTGTTACAAAAATCTTGACATCTCTTTCTGTTACAAAAATCTTGACATCTCTTTCCGTTACAAACTGATATCGTACCTCGGTAATAGCGAAGCCGTTCAAGTTGGGGTATTTTATTTACCTCTCAGACCTTGATCGACAACGTTCTTACCTTAGAACCGATACAAATTCCTTATTACTTAATATATTTATTAAATCGTATTTCCTTGTTGTATTTTGGAATATGGTTTTACAACACCATATTCTTACTTTGGAATCTCTGTGGTTTATGAATATTTAATTTAAACATGAACTCTTTGCTTCCTCCATTCCCCAGTTCTTATCTATAACTTCTTAAATGGTAATTAACTCTCATTAATTTCGATAAACTTATTTCTAACCTGTTTTCATTAGATTAATTAAAGACCAATTAATCTAAAAATCATGTTCCCAAATAACAGTTGATTAAATCAACTTATTTCCATCAGTAAATTCATTAACTGATTTTAATTACTTCTTAACATTAGATTAATCTAATTAATCTAATGATATCTCTAAATTATTTATCTTAAATATAATTATCCAAATATTTAATCGTCGGATAGTTTTTACTTTATAAACTTGTTTAAATGTCAACAATCGCTTTTATTTGCTTTATAAAAACGAACTCTAAAATACTGGTTTATAATAGAACTTCTATCATAAATTTAAATCTTCTTTTTAATTATAAAAATATATTTTTTATAATTATCTTAGTTGATTTGCTTGACGGCCAATCAACTCCTTAACAAAACGATGGGTTTACGGTCGACTGTCACCACTTTCTAAATCGATATCGTTTATTTATTTATCGAAATAGATGTTGAATTTCCGTTCAACATCAATATTCACATGGGGTTTTAAATATACTTCGGGTTCACACAAACAAACAGTACATATAATTATCAAGGAATCAGGTCGGATTCCTCCAACCGGTTTCCGCATCCACAGATGTCAGTCAACACAATTTACACTAACTCTATACTAGGGGGTGTTCTAATCGATGGAAACAGTGTCCAACCGATGGTGTATACATATGTAACGATATATAATATTCAACCAAATTACTTGTAATCTACCTAATCGATCATCACACAGCATTCAAACAACATTAAAATATAATTATAAAAATAGATCAGAGTTAGTGATTTTACTCACCTTTGCGCGTTAACCGTTAAATAACGATTTGCGTCAGTTCGGATCCGTGCCCGTTAGAAGCCCCTCTTCTGAAACCAAGAAGAACAACCCGTCTGCATACCATTTTACTATTTCATAGATTGTACCCTTTTTCTTCAAATGGTAACTGCTCTTGCATCTTCAATCACGTATAATAGTCACGTTCGAACATGAAACCATGCACTGCTTTGTTGTTCGAAAATGGTATGAAACTGCTCCTTCTTTCAAATGCTAACAGCACGTCACCGCTCCCATCCATTCTCATTGTTTACAGTTTACCAGAAATATGGTCAACTTTATTTCTTTCTGCTCCTACACTTCTACTGTATTTCACCACTCCTTCATTCATGTAACCAGGCAACACACAAAAACCGTTCTTCACAAAAACAAAACATCTGCTTCCATCACCGCAGTTTTGGTCTCACGCATTAGCTTCATTATTCACGCCCCCATACCTTTGTGCTGCTATGCACCATGCAGCCCCACGTTTTCCTTTCCGCTACAGGGTAAGTCGCGGCCCACTTCTTTTTTCCATTTTTTTTCCATTTTTCATATTTGGGCTTTAAGTTTGGCCCAACACCTATATAATTCCACTGACCTGCTTCAAAAAGGATTCATCTTCCACAACATGAAACAGCCGCAGGCTTCTCCCGCTGTTTCTACTTGCTCCAAAAAGAACCTTCTCTCGCAGATGTCATCTCGCATGGAAACATTGATGTTTCCACGTGTTTGTCTAAATCTTACTTTGTCTATCTTCAAAACAAAACAATGAAGTTGTTTTCCCTTACACGAGACACCTTGGTCAAACTGTTTGAGCTTACAAATTCTTTGGTTAAAGAAGTGGCAGATCAAGCTGCTAATAAATATTCCTCCTTCTACCATGCACTTGTTCCGACTCCTTTCCACAACCTCTACCGAAAACCATATCGGCTTGCCTAGATGTGCACTACTCTGCGTGCACACTCCTACTTAAACACAAAAAGCATGCTCCAGATAATTTAAAACAACCGCATGCTATCCCCGCTATTTCGATTACTTCTCACGTCCCTTCCTCCCTTCATACTATCTTCACGCTCACAGTTTTCCCCTTCCAGTCGCATATACTTCACCTTTTTAATTTCGCTCCAGTACACTCACTACCCGAAACATGTCATGCCATAACCACCTCCCCCCATGTCGGCACCGTCACGTCACTTCCGAACTCCGTCTTCACCGTTCCACTCATCGTCCGGTCGTCTCGCTGCTGTAGTGGAGAACGCAGCGACAACCAATTAACTGAGCCTCTGCATGCATCTCGACCTTCCAAGCTCGTCGGTCCCTTGCAGCCGCGTTTAGACAACTAGGTCCATTTGCTTCAGGGAGAATGGAAACGAACTTCTATTCGTATAAGTATATTTTCACTTCTTTGTTTGGTAGAATTGAAACAGTGATGAGGAAAGAAATGCTGGTTTGATTCAGGGGAAATAGAGACAGACGGTTCTATATATTTAGGCCTATTATTTTATATTATTATATGTATCTATCCTTGCATAAATAAGGGATGGGCAAACGTGAGTTCCATACCTTTGCTGAAAACAAGAACGAACAGTCGTGGATGCCATACCGATGTGAATACCTGATACTGACCTTACATGAATAGTAGAGCATGGTTAACACGCAAATAGTGTATGGTGCAAGTGTCTTCATTACTGTTTCGAGCATCTCGAGTTGTCTGCAAACTAGCTTGTCCCGGAAGGAAACGTAAATATATATTATTTCATTGGCTCGTTTAAGACCTTACGGTGTAACCAATATCTTGTATCAAAGAACACCATAGAATAGCGGTGCTTGGAGTTATATAAGTTATATTATATAATTACCTTATAGTCTAGACCAAACATGAAGACAATGGTTTCTTTATATATATATATATATATATATATATATAGTATGTTGTGAAGTACACATATGTATATTTGTTTTGGTTAGAGTCTATGCGGTGGTAGCGGATAAGTAGAATTTCATATATATACTGACCACTATGGACAGAAATAAAAATACAGTCGTGTCCAGTGAGATGCCACGATTTCATAAATATAATAATATCAGTAGGTTAACTCATATTGAGAAATCCCGAAATACCGATACAGGGTGCAAAATACTCCAAATAAAAAGTTGCGTATTTAATTAATTAAAAATTACAGTAAAATTCTAAAAATTAAATTATCGCTACGCCTCAAAAGAACATTGTCCCGATTTGAACCCGATATCAAGTTATATTCAAATAACGGTTACGGTCCATATATGATTTCATAGCGACTTTCTGAATATTTGATTTGGACATATCTTGCAATCTACACAACGAAATCTTAGTTTTTCACTTCTGTTAGAAAGATACAGTTCAACAGATTCCAACGCTTCTTATTTCGAAGAAATTCGATTCAAAACGAGTCTGGTACACTCAGTTCAAGTTCCGAACGTTAATTTACGAACTGCAGGGTCGTTCTGAGCTTGATTATAATTAATATATATTTATATACGTTCGACTTTGTTTTAATTGATATATAAATCCATTTATATTCTGAATTCAATATTTAAACTGATTTAAATATTCAAATACGAACCGACAAAATTGCGGGACGTTACAAATAATCGTTTGAACCAACATATGATACTGAACCAACCTGTGAACACTAAAGAATATTATAGTTCCATTTAGTTCAAATCAATTTTGCGCTGATCTAGCATTTCATTTAATTGTTAATTGGTCCATCAGTGATATTGTTTGGGATAAAATACCTAATGGGACCATAACTCAAACAATATCATAATATTTAATGGCATCACACACAAACGAATTACAAAACCCCCAAATATAATATTGTTATTGCCAAATTAACACAACTCCTGAATTGAATTACTGTGCAAGCAAAGATCGACGATTTCCTTTGATTACCTAAAAAAAATTCAATTATGTAAATTACTTTTAATTAAGAGACATATAAAAATATCTGATTTCAAAATAAGAAAACAAACCTACACAAAATGATTCGACTTACCGAATATGTGTATACAAAACTTAACCAAACTTGGAAAGATCTTTTATCTTTGCAGGCTTTTGTCATTCTCCATTCATAATCTGTTCCCTGCAAAATCATAGGAAGATTTATTAAATAATCATATAATGGTAACCTTCTAAATATGTGATACCATGATTTATGAGTCATTAAATTTCTTACACATTTTCACACTAAATTAAATGTGAACCGCTTCTAGATAATGATATTATATGACATTAATATATATGCATGCCATACATAAAAACAGTAACAACTTTTAGTATCTACTAATGAAAAACAAATGAGGAAAGTGATTTTTTGTCAAATATTAAACATACTGTTTTGTATTTCATAGAAATACAATCGTCTCCAGTGGAGTGAAAAGGTTATACCAAAAAAAAATCATAATTAACTCTAATATGAACACCAAAAGAAATGTACATTATTATCATATACGGTTTGTTAATAACAAATAACATAGATAAAAACCTGGTAATCACTATTCAGTTTTGCTAATCCAACTTGCATGGTATCCTTAAATGCACCAATAGCTTATCTCCAGTTGCGCTATCCTTCAATGCACCAATAGCTTATCTCCAGTTACGCTGATTCATTTTGTTTCATTTTGTAAGAGCTCAAAGATCAAGGCCAAATGTAAGAAGCAATTATATGTCATTCAATAATCGTTTGAACCAACATATGATAAACCTGTGAACACTAAAGAATGTTATAGTTTCTTTTAGCTTGAATCAATTTTGCGCTGATCTAGCGTTTCATTTAATTATTAATTGGTCCATCAGTGATATTGTTTGGAATAAAATACCTAATGGGACCATAACTCAAACAATATCCTAATATTTAATGGCATCACACACAAATGAATTACAAAACCCCCAAAAATAATATTGTTATTGCCAAATTAACACAACTCCTAAATGGAATTACTGTGCAAGCAAAGATCGATGATTTCCTTTGATTACCTAAAAAAAATTCAATTATGTAAATAGCTTTTAAGTAAGAGACATATAAAAATATATGATCTTCAAAATAAGAAAACAAACCTACGCAAAATGATTCGACTTATCGAACATGTGTATACATAACTTAACCAAACTTGGAAAGATCTTTAAATTATATCTTTGCCACCTCTTTGCTTCAACAGTAAAGAATTTGAAATGTTATGTTTCCACATCAAAGTAGTTCTTTACATACACAGAAAGGCGTATAGCTTGAGTCTTATGCAAAAACTTGCAACACAGAATGATTAATCCAGTCCCTCACACCATTCAAGAAACTATTTGTTGACTTTCTAACTTGGTCCTCAATTACAAATATATATATATATATTTATTGACTTCCAAGTATGACATTACTATCCATAAACGGCCTGAACATGTAGATTTACCAATTCCAGCACTTACTTGAAATGATTTTGTTATTTCATTCTTTGAAGACTGCACTTGTTTGCTCTTGGCTTGAGAACCCTATAACCTTTATTCACAATACAGTCATCCAGTAGAACATCGATTAGCGGAAAATGTGTACGTGGCTGGAAAAATGACCAACATCGAGTAGAAAATGTGACCTGATGCAATAGTCGTTTTAGCAAAGTCTGATTATGAACCATCGAGATGAATTCAAAGATGAATAAATAATGTAGAACGATCAATATAATATTATTCTTATTGAGCATTGCATTACTAATTTGTAGGCTGTAGCTATCAATCAAAGAAAAAGAAAAAAAATCATATAACTATATAGTTTTTCTCAACGGCTAAAATAGAACAAAAATAAACCAAGTCGGATTACTAAAAAACTTCTAAATATAAAACCCAAAATTCTAAAATTCCAAAATCAATCAAAGTTCAACAGAAATAAATCAGTGTACCTTCTGATAATTCACAGGATTTGCAGAAACATATTGCCTGGAATTCATTGAAGCAGAAAAAAGAGCATTTGAGTCTAATTAGAGAAAATAGACCCTAGCTGTTGAATGCCAGTTTCATATTCCTTGACCGCCTCAGAAATATTGGAAAATAAGCAGTTGAAACAATCCTGAGAATTTAGGTCTGATCAAGCAATGCAATTTAAAAAGGTGAATTATACAGGTCCGATAATCAAGCAATGTTTTGTACACATCATATGGCAATTTTAGATATTTGCGAGAACAATGGTAGAAATGGATTTTAATATACCATTAAAGGCCTGAGCGTAACATTGAGCAATCGATTTTTTTGTTGATGTAGCCGCAGTGATAACTGATTTTGTCAATTGTCGCTTCCATTTACCATTGTACACAGCTTTCGGCGAATTTAGAGATTGTTGCAAAAGTAATTCAATATTCTGTTTTAAAATCTAATCAGTTGTGAATTCACTGATAGAATTGGATTGATGTTAAAAGGGAGAAGATTATAACAACAAATTCAGAAAATATACCAACGGTTAAAGAAAAAATCTATATTCACTGGTAAATTACTCACATTGAATATCAAGGAAGAAAGCCAGATGACCGTAAGATCAACATCTAACACCCAATTGTTCACCGTCCACTTCTAAATTAATAGAATTTTTTATGTTAATCAGTTGCATAATAACATATGAAGGTAGTAAGTGATAAACAAATAGCTTATAATAATTAGTTTAAACAATACGCTTCTTCAATCATCCACAAAAGTTTAAAAATTACCACTGATGTGCAGTGGTCCACTGCCAGATCTGCAGTAGAGTAGCAGATCTAAGGAAAGGCTGGAATTGTATCGCAAATCTAACCATCGGTTGCCTAATTTGAAGTGGAGTAGCAGTCGGAGGATACGATGAACTTCGACAATAGATCTAACCATCAATTGCGAGATCTGAAGTAGAGTTGCAAATCAGATGAAAGGATGAAATTTTAGGGGAGATTTAAGCATCAGTCATTCGGTTGGAGGAGGTGAATGTTGACTAATCACGAAAATAAGAAGAAAGTTACGGTTGGCAGAAGGAAGAGGCGAAGAATCTGGAGAAGAGAGCGAAGAAAGACGTGGAAAAAGGAAGGAAGGAAACATGGGAGCAACTGCTGTGTTAGTGGCTTATACGATGTGGGAGTGAAAAAGACGGGTCTGCCCTAAGCTTAAGTGGTTGTTCTTATTCAGATGCGTGGAGGGTGAAGCAGTTATGTGGAATAGCGAAAAAACTTCACTATTCTCAAAGTATTTGTATTATAGTATAGATATAGTAAATTCAATCATCGTTGAATAGTATGGTTGCATATGGTTGTTGGGACTGGTTGGACTGTAATAATCGAATTGGTGGCTTAGTTAGTTTACTTAATGAGGATGTTTGATTGCTAAATACTGAATTTTAACTGAAACTACAATGGAAATACTGTTTATCTACCAATGGAAATTTTTAATATATTTTGAATGATTTAACTTATTACGTATAATGTAAAGTTGTGATTTCTGGAGGCTTAGCAAATTGAGAAAATGAAAAAGCATATCTAAAAGTAAACAAGAAAATGAGAGGAGTAAATTAGGCAAATTTTGGTTGACTAAACTAGGCAAGCTATAAACTGTTATCATGTTGAATTTAAATAGACATCATTATTCAGCAGTGCTACTTACTCAATGTCAAAATTACAACATGCATTTCTATCAAACTGTAAGTTAGCCAAATTGTAAATCAGCCCACCCCTTTGTTAATTCCTGGATCCGCCCTTGTGTAAGCACAGCAACAAAGAACTAGAATCGCTATGGCAAAACTGCCATACCACAAACCAACGGAGGGTTTAATGGGCCCAGGAGCGTCAGATACCAGCTCCGTAGGTTACTGCGCTTTAGATCTAATAAATAGCGCCAAAGCGAAAAGAAGGAGACGACCGAGCTCGTTTTATAAACATGGAAGAAAGCAAGGGGTAGGGAAGGAAATCTGTAAAGAAAAGGCGATCCAGAGAACTAGAAAGATGGAGAAAAGAGCGGAGAAAGTAAAGAAGAAGGCGGCGAAAGAAAAAGGGGAAACCCTTGTCCCCATGGCATAAAACGAAGCTCGATGCACAACTTTGTTTTGACTGTACATGACAATACGAACGAGATGACAGTATCACCCCTTGAACTTCAACTATACTCTATTAGACCAAGGAAAGATTTGTCCAAATGTAACCAAATACAGCTAACATGTGGGTGTGCGCATGAGCATGCATATGTGTGTGTGTGAGAGAGAGAGAGAGAGTGTGTGTGTGTGTGTGAGAGAGAGAGAGTGTGTGTGAGTCCACCTCACTTTTTATTTATCCCCACATTAATATGCGATTTGCAATTTTGTGCAAAAGAAGTCTGAAATGAAACAAAATTTTGTAGATATGATCTTGAAGCTATAAAATTCATCTTTATAAACTTTGTTTGCTCGTTTAAAATTTTCTCATACCGACGGTAAAATAAAAAATTTAGATGCTTTATATTGACAATACATTTTGAATTGCCCTTAAATTTCGTATAGATAACCAATTTTTTTTCATCGCAAACAGGGCTAAATGAGCCTATACTACACGAGTATAGTAGATCCTAACCATTCAAAATTACATAAAAGACTAACACAATTGTGTGTAAAATAAAAAATTAAGAAAAAAACATTTGCGCTAAAGTTCCTATCACAAATCATTCCTATCATCCTCTACCTTCTTTGAGAGGATCAAGGAAGAAGTTTTAAGAGTTTTTCAAGCATACATAGCATTTGTCATAGTCATCTTCCAATAAAAGTTTCTTTTTTATTTCACCTTGCTACCTACAATTAATTAGTGTTGGAAATTAATAGTTTGGATGGCTACATAGTTTGTTCACAAAACCAATTGGTTAATGTGAACTATAGCTTCCTAATATTTATCCAGGATCTTAGTTGAGTATTTCACGATATGGGATGCAAGCCAGGGAGTGGCCCACGAGCCGTGGAGGAGTGCGAGCCGGAGATGATTCACGAACCGTGGAGGGATGCAAGCCAAAGGTGATCCACGAGCCGTGGAGGGAGGCGAACCGGTCCATACTCCGAGCTAGCGATGCTTCGTCACTTCATCCAAGGGATTGTCAGTCGATGCCAGATTACACCCGTTCACGGAAACGAGCGTAACTTCCAAACTTTTATGCTGATGTTGCGACTTTAACCAAATCGCTCTATATCTTCTGACGGTGTTTTCAATCTCTGAGCGTGCTGCTATTCGGAGATTATATGTGTGACGGCTTTGACTAAAAAGCATGTCAACATTTTGCCCCCCAGAACATATCTTGGTGGTTGAAGGAACATGTGTTCTGGATAATCCAAAAAAACCAAGGCCACGCCGAGCCCCCCAGCTGCAAGTATAATCCATACCTGCGAAGAAGAGAAAGCCAACAGATGTGTCAAATCCTAACAAAACTGATTAACCTTTTAGAGCATAAACCATGCTTGGGCGTCCGATTGAACATAAACCATACTCGATGGACGTTTGAACCATCCTGCCAAGACCTGGCGAGGGACCAAACCTTCCGGGCATAAGCCATACCAAGATGTTCAAACTGAGCATAATCCATTCTCGAGTTTTATTGGGTTCCTTTGCCAAATTCTGACAAGACCATTCGCGGTTCCTGAGTATAATCCATAATTAGAAATCCAATGCAGTACAATCCATACTCAGATGGAGAAGAAGCTGCGCTTGCCAAGGCCTGACAAGACAGTCCGTCCTTAGGCATAATCCATACCTAGAGGTCCGAAATAAGTATAAGCCATACTTTAATTGAGATTGAGAATCATGCCACAGCCTCACAAGATACTTAAATTTGCCAAACATAATCCATGCTCGGAAAGTCCTTCCTTATTTAAGTCAAAATGCAAAACCAAAGCAAATCCTGATTGGTTTATCATCGAGTTCTGAGCAAGCTTTGGGGCTAAATCCTAACCCCGTACGTGTGTACTTTGATTTAGCTAATCGGAAATCATAAAGAAAGCAAGAAACATATCTTAAATCCTAAGAAATGCAGAAAATGCGGAGTGATCCAATCCATATCAGTTGATGATGAGCCCACGAGACCTCGATCCAGGATCGTTCCCTCTCCGGGGAGCAGGTGATGGCAGCGCGGGTGTAGGCGCAGTTGGTTGTTTCACATACTCGGGTAGCTCTCCACGTCTAACTCGTTCCTCAATCAGATCACGCAAGTGCCTACAGTCATTTGTATCATGACCGTCTGTATCATGAAATATGCAATGTTTTCCAGAATTATGTTTTTTTTGCGATGGCTCCCTCCTGGGAGGCTTTAGATAGGAGATGACGTCGTTTGTGTCCATGTAAATGTCGATGAGTGAAGCACTGAGTTCAGTGTACTTTACATATCTAGGCCCTCTCTGGGGATGAGCGTTGCGGTCATTCTTGACAGCAGCTTTTCCTTTGTCTTTCCCAGAATCATACGGTCCTCCGTCTTTAAGCATGTTGACGTCGAGAATGCGCTTCTCGGAAGTCGCATCTTCTTCCCACGGAAATCTATCTGCTTCAAGGTAGAATTCACCGAGATTTCACGGTGGGTCTCGGTACAAATATTTTTTGAACTCTGAGTTATCCAGGATACCGGATACCGCTGTCATCAGTACCATCGATGGTTCAGGTCGGTCAACCGATGTTGCTGCAACGTTAAATCTTTCCAGAAATGAACGCAGAGTTTCTCCAGACATCTGCTTGATTGTTGTGAGTGACATGATGTTCTTGGGCCGAGCGATGTGGATCCGAAATTGTTCAATGAAGCGCGCGAATCCACATAGCTACTATATCAGTCAGAAAAAGGGGGAAACACTTTGCCATGACGTTTTACGACGCCGATTGAACTTCCATATGTCGTTTGTAGCGCATCAGATGCACGGTAGTATCCGTCCTGACGTTGTATGGTTCCAGTTGTGGAAGTTTGAAATCCGGGGGATTGTGGGAATCCCTGATTTCCTGAGTGAAAGGAGTGTGGTTGACGTCATCCATGTCGTTTTGAGAAGTACGGCCTCCCGAGAGGCGTTGTAACAGATCTGCTAGTCGGTTTCCGTCGAAAAGCTGTTGCAAATTGCCGATGTCAGAGCTGGTGCCTCCGGCGTTGAATGCAAGAGAAGAAGGGAGTTGCTGGTGAACCGCTATGTGGGGATCGCGGTTCGCGGCTCACGGTTCGAGGAGGTCGGTTCGTGAGCTGGGATCGTGAAGGCCGATTCGTGAGCTAGGGCCGTGAAGGCCGGCTCATGAGCTAGGGGGCGAACCGACCGGGTTCTGGAGCCTCATCACGAATCGCTTCCTACTATTGAGTGTGAGCTTGCGTTCTGGTTTCCCTCCTAACCGGAGCTGAAGTTGGCCGAGTCTGACCATTTCCAAGAGTGAGGGGGTTACCCCCGAGTCCAAGTGATGCATGAGCCGCTTCTGTGGCTTCATTTCCAGCGAGATGAGCGTTGCTCGGCCTTCCATCCATCCGAGCGAAGAATTCGTCCATCATCTCCTGTTATTTTCGGAGGAGTTCATCTTGCCTAGTCATTTGAGCTCTTATTTCAGTAAGAACGCCGTCCATCTCTTCTCTGGTCAAGTATGCAGAAGGATCTCCATGAGAGGAAGCCTCCTGGCTTGCCTCGTTCCTTGCGTCTTCAGTGCCAACATCCTCAGCACGAGAGAAGGTTCCGTCTTTCTTTTGTTTTGCCATTTATCCAATAGCCAAGCAATCTGATTCCTTTAGAGCTAGAAACTGAAGTAGTATCATATGCCACCTTACCTGGCGCGCCAAAATGTTAGATCAAAATTTGGTTCTAACACCCAAATATAGATTTTCAGATCACAAAATGCAGAAAAAGCAGTAAAAACGGGGAACACACGAGGTATTTATAGTGGTTCGGCTCAAACCAAGCTTACGTCCACTTTATATTTTCTTAAATCCTAAGAAATTACAATTACAATGTCGTCTCACAATCTGTGAGATTTGTTTATACACAATAGCCTTGTGTTATCATGAAGGAGAAGAGAAAAGAGAAGTGATTTTATACACGAAATCCTCGTGTTAGATTGATTTGAGGAGTGTACAAAGTCCTTGTGTACTTGGCAATAGAGATCGGGAGGTGTTAGTGCAAGAAAGCCAGAGCCTCCTTGAAAATGCCTTCCAGTGGTGTATTTATAGGCATTTTCTGATATCGGTTCGTGAAACACGTGGAACGCATCCCAAAAATCCCGAAATGATGTGGAAAACGTGGAGATAGCCACTCCAAGCCGTTGTATGCCACCTGTAATCAGATCCGTGCAAGTTGGAGTGTAAATAGCCATTAGAATAGGTCAGACTCAGGTGTGCGAGTGCAGGCCCAGGCGATTCGTGGTCCATCCATGTGAGTCAGTGGGATCACTGTCCTCGCGAGCAGGTGCCCGCGAGCTAAAGTACTTTGGTGCGTCGTGCCCTTCTGAGTGGGTCGTGATGGTCGAGGTGCATCATGAGCCGGTTCACGAGGGAGTGGTCCATGAGCCGTGGAGGAGTGCGAGCTGGAGATGATTCACGAACCGTGGAGGGATGCGAGCCAAAGGTGATCCACGAGCCGTGGAGGGAGGCGAGCCGGTTCATACTCCGAGCTAGCGTTGCTTCGTCACTTCATCCAAGTGATTGCCAGTCGATGCCAGATTACACCCATTCACGGAAACGGGCGCAACTTCCAAAATTTTATGCTGATGTTGCGACTTTAACCAAATTGCTCTATGTCTTCTGACGATGTTTCCAATCCCTGAGCGCGCTGCTATCCAAAGATTATATGTGTGATGACTTTGACTAAAAAGCGTGTCAACACAACTAGAGTATTATATGTCACCCAATTTAAGGTCAAACATATGTTGATATCAAATAAATATCTCAACATATATCTTCATCTCTCGTTTATGCACTATTAAGAGGGTGTAAAATACAATTAACATGTGGTCTGAACTTGCGTGCTAGGCTACTAGCTGCTAGCATAGAATCGGCGACTGTAATGGTCTTTTTCCTATGTAATAACAATTCTATTGTAAATGATTTCAACCATCTAAGAAATTAGTAGGGTAGGATTTGGTCATGGTATGTAACTATCTATGTTGTATTGTAAGCTAATTTAAATAGTTATTTATTTTATGATAATGTTATCTGCAATATTATGATTTTGAATAACTGAATCTTAATAGAAGCAGCAAAAGAAATTTCCATAACAGCAATACATTCCGATATGAAATGAAATTGAGCCCCAAATCGTACTACTGCCCCTTGGGAAAAAAAGTAGATAACTCAAACATGCTCTTTGCTAGTATTTGTCCATGGACAACTTGATGCCAAGAACATCACCAACAAGTGCATATATTACAGAATGTAATATGCAACATTAAACCACTTTCCAATAGCAGCATATGTTTTGTAATTGGTTACAAATTCAGCTCAATTGGTTCAGGAAACATAATCCTACTGGACGCTTGTTAAACAGTGGCCTAAGTTTCAGGCGTTTGTTTAACAAGCATCTGGATTTGAATTCAATGAGGCTTATTCAACAAGAGTCTAATATTTAGGCTCTTGTTGAACAAACATCGCACTTCTAGGTCAATAAGCACCAGAAGCAGTTGCTTGTTCAACTAACGCCTAAACGCTAGGCCCATGTTGAACAAACACAGAAATGTGTGGTTACTTTCCAGTAAAGTTTGACGGTTGCATTTTCTAACCCCTCAAAATGTGATATTTTCATCTTGAAATGGTTGGAAATGCTTCTAAAGATAGCTGCACATGTAACTCAAACACATTTTGTCAATCTCAGGCCATAAAAAGTATCTACTTGCAAATGATTTTGCATATAACTTTGTTTAAATTTTGAGTTGAGGTTATTGCCATTCTCATAAGAGATTTCAACTCCTAAACTTATTTTGTTGCCACCAAAAATATCCGGTTTATAGCTCGTGTTAAGTAACAAATTAATCAACTATAGGTTGGTTTGGGTGTAAAGCTTTTGCATCATTGATAACATTATCAAATGCATGGTATGAACTAATGCCAAACAGACGTTACTGACACTGACACTAGAACCAATGAGTAATTCAACATACGATTGCATATTGCAACATGATTATCCTTCTTACTTAAAAGGTTAATTACACCGTGTTTAAATTGCTTTAAAATTAACTTTCATTGATGAAAAGTTATAGAATTAAGCAAAGCAAAATGAAGAGATTGTAAACATAATCGAACACAATTACATACCTCCTCCTTCGAAGGGTGCAGCCTTAATCCATCATCTTCGGATTCCACGACTTTATCCTTGATAATTTTCTCAGGGACAGAATTATTCAAAAAAGGCAAATTCTATTTCAACCCATGTTTTTAGTTAGTAGCCCCCCCTTAAAAAATTAAAATTTTAATGACTAAAGTGCCCTTTAGGAGTTATTTTCTCATCTAAACTCAGTACAACGTTGCCTGTTAAAACACCTAAATTTCAAAACCCTAGATTACAAATCACTCAAGGAAAAATTGATTTTCAAACAAGAATACAATGGATTTTGAAGGAGAAGATGATTCCTCATCGCTATTACAGCAGGTATATGAAGTAAAATTTAGAATTTGAGTTTTTTTTTTACTTTTTAAGTATAGCCGATGCAGTACGATTTGAGTGATTTTGTATAAAACCACGTAGGCATCATACTATGAAACTATGTGAACCACGGATTCATAATACGTGGAAAATTTGTTTACCACGTTTTATGTATACGTGGTTTTCCTTAATACCACGCGTTCTGTATACGTGGTCTTCCTGTATACCACGCTGCCTTTCATACTAGGAAACTTTGAACGAGACTTTGTAGATTGCGGTGTAAATCTGAATTCAATTCATGAAACCCTAATTGATTTTGGCTGAAGTTGAGTTGAATTGCGGTGTAAATTTTCTGACCTAGGTTGCGTGATTGATGAAGAAATCGCGTAGTGAGATATGGAGGAGAGGAGCGACGAGAAGTGAAGGGCAAGATTGGAAATAATTGGGGGCTACTAACTAATTATATGGGTACACTGGTTTTTTAAATTTGGGGGGGGGGGGGGGAGGCTACTACCTAAAAACAAGGGTTGAAATAGAATTTACCTTCAAAAAAATAGATTTTTGCAGAGGTGTTACATGAAGAGAAGGAGGAACAAAAGACGAAGAAGAAAAAAAGAAGTTTATAGAGTCAAAATCTAGAGAAACTAAAAAAGCAACGAAGGCGGTAGCGATAATCACAAAAATAACGAAACCAACAATCAGGCACTGCCGCCGGCGATTGAGGGAGAACTGACGGCGATTACGGCGGTTGATAGAGTAGGATAGCATCGGAAGCTATATTGAAAATCATTATTCAGTTCAATGAAACAGAATTAAGGGAGAATGAGAAAGAAACGTGTTTGTTTCATTGTCTGTTTGTTTCAACGGTGGGAAAACGAAAGCGACCGTAATGGGAGGAAGGACCTCGGAGTTCTTTTGTTTTGTAAATAGCATAAAGAGAAATGCTACAATACCCGAAAATGTTTTTGTCAAAAAGTAAGAAATATGGGTAAATCCGGAATTCAGGGGTGGCAAACATTGAATTCAGGGGAGTATTTGTGTAATTCAAGGGGTGGGCCTCCTATTTTCTTGTCTCTTCCGTAGTTTTTGACAAAATGAAAAGCGGGCAAAGTAGCATTTCTGTACCATAAATATTACTGGTATTACCGCACAACCGTGGAAAAACCGACCGTTAAGATATTTAATATGAAATATAAATTTATTTTTTAAAACATATTTTAAATTAGATTTTACTTGAAAAATTATAGAGCAGTTCAAGAGAGAATAAAAGTTATTAATAAAGTAGGAATTCAATTAAACTGAATTTTACATGTCAAGAGCTTGAAATGTAATATAAATCAACCACAAGTAAGCATATATTTAAATCAAGTGCTTTTCTTATTCGTGGTCAGTGCTTTTCTGGACCATGTTTTATACACCTGTTATAAAGAAATAAAACACTACTTGGAATTAAACTATTTTTGTTTCAGTACATGTTAGCGGCAACCACAGAATTTCAACTAAGTTGGAATCACCCAATATTTTACTATGAATAAATTATCTGTTCAAATAAATAGTGTGAAATTATTTGAAAGTGTAAAATATTATGCAAGTCTTAAATTATACTGTATATATTCACGTTGCAGTGAACTCCAAAAATCTTTAAGCAGAAACTGCATAAATGATGAATATAAATCATAAGCAATCTGAGTGAAACAAAGAATTAAACTCATGCATAAGATATAAACAAACCATTATCTAAAATAATTAATTCAAGAAAGCCATGCTTAAAATTTTAAACTATATATGAAACTTGACAAACTTCGATTCGATCGAGCATTAATATCATGAGATATCTCTAAAATAAAATGGCTAAACATGTAGCTTTTATCTGGTATCAACAAACACAATACTTTCATTAGTTGCATAGTTGTACTAGAACATGAATAAAATGACAGGACAATTTGCAATTAAGAATCTACTTTGAGCATGGCAATTAAGAATGAAATTTGAATAGTAATGGGGAACCAGTGCATATGTGAGATACTTGAATGTCACAGAATATCTGGGAACTTGATTCAAGGTCTTTAAAATAATAAAGATGCAAACAGACTTGTATGGAAAGCATTGCCTTTAAGAGGAAAATTCTTGACATTGACTACCATGTGTAACAAAAAACTATGTTAAGTATCAAGCATGAATATTCATTGGTTTTAGAATAGAAAACAAAAAAGGAATTTTATTTGATGAGCATGTCACCTGCTATAAGCTGACCAAATTGTTAGTTGAATAATAACTGTAAAAGACTTATGCAATCTATTGAAAAATTAAAAAGGACATGACTAAAATATGAAGTACATTTCTTCACTTCTATTTTTACCAAATTCATATCAACCATGTCATATCCTCTTCTTTGCATTCACCATTCATGGATTTTCTACAGAAAAAGAAATGAGTTTCAATTCGAATGCATGAGTTATTTCTTTTAAAAAAAACACAGGCATACAAACAATACATCATTAAAACAAAGAATTATTCAAACAATATGCATTGATAAAGCTGAAATCATTCATTTATTGATGCATGCTTGTTTTGTCTTAGAAACACATTAAGTATATGTCAGTCCATGGATTCGACTGGTAAGTCTATAGCCTTGAAATATTTAACAACAAATGGTTGAATATATTGTTTTCAAAGAACAACAAATGAGCATGATACAACAGAGTGACTAATCATATGATTTTAAATATATTTTTTAAACATATTTAAGATCAAAGTAAATTCAAATCATACAATTTTATAATATTAGTTATTGCTCTAATATTAACTTAAATACTTTTATGTCATTTGGTTGGCTTAGTTGTACTTTTATGTCATTTGGTACTAATCTAACTATTTTGTACTGTAAATGTCAACTCGATACCTATATTTGGGTTGAGATGAAAGTTTATTGGTGTATGTTGTAAATATTTGTGTGTTTTTTCTTTGTTTGGTTTCGTTCAGTTTTATTTTCTGGGCTATTTGTATTTTTAGTTTTCTTTTCTTGCTTATTGGGCTGAAAGCCCAAGCGGGTTTAAATAAACATTGCGTGTGTACTTTGAGAAGGCGAGACAGAATGTATTTTCTTTCTTCTTCATTGAATTCAGATCTGAAATGGAAAAAATGAATTTCTGGACATTTTGCATTCTTCTCATGGTATCGAAGCATTAGGCGATTTGATCTTCTTCTTCCTTCTTCCTTATTAAATTCCTCTTCAAGCTCGAATCTCGTTTTCTCCTAAACCCTAGAAATGGCGAATGACGATGAAATTACCTCTCAAGATAATTCAGTTGTACCAAATTCTTCAGGAGTCAACTTCAATGATCCCTATTATCTTTCTAATTCAGATCATCCAGGTATGCAGCTTTGTAATCATATTCTTAATGGACCGAATTTCTTGAATTGGAGCAGATCTGTTAAAATGGCACTAATAGCTCTAAACAAGTTTCAATTTGTTGATGGTACGCTTCAAATCCCTGTTGCAAGTTCTCTTGAATTTCAGAAATGGATCAGGAACGATTACATGGTGATGTCCTGGATCTTGAATTCAATGGAAAAGGTATTAGCTGAAAGTTTTATGTTCTTAAATTCTTCTAAACAATTATGGAGAGAATCGAATGAAAGGTTTGGACAAACGACACCATAGATTTATGATTTGCACAAAACACTTACATCAACACAGCAAAGTGACAGTACAATTGCTGAATACTATGGAAGATTGAAAAGTGTATGGGATCAGCTGCAAATATTAGAAGGTTTTCCTGAATGTACTTGTGATGCGATGAATAGTTGTATTTGTGGGATTTTTAAAAATTTCTTGAAAGGGATTAAAGAAATATATTGATTCAATTTTTATCCGGGTTGAATAAAGAGTATGATCAAGTCAAGACTAATATACTGAGTACTGATCCTTTACGGAATGTACATAAGGCCTATTATACTTTGCAACAAGTAGAGCAACAAAATAAACTTAATAATGTTGCAGCTGGTAATGAAATGAGTGCTCTACAAGTGCAAGCTATAAAGACTTCTCCTAAACCACCATATCAAACTGTGAAGAGGGATGCTAAAAAGCAGAAGAGTGAACAAATGTGTGAGCATTGCAAGAAGAAAGGACATGGCATTGAGCAGTGTTTCAAATTAGTTGGCTATCCAGATTGGTGGGAAAATTTGAAAGTAAAAAAGAATGTTAAAATGGCTGGAAATGTGCAAATCAATTCTGAAGGAAACCTGGGCAAAATACCACAAGAAAGAGGAGAATCAAGTGCATCAACTAAGCAAGTGGATCCAACCATGGTTTTAGCTCTCTATAATGAAGTTATGAAGATGATTTAGCAGAATTCAAAGTCTACTATTTCTGAGGATAATCCATTGTACACTACAGTGAATTTTGCAGGTATATTTTCCTCTTCAAATTCAGACTATCTTTTAAATGGTTTTGATAGAGATAGTTGGATTATAGATACAGGGGTTACGGACCATATGGCATCAAAATTGACACATTTTGCTTGATTAAAACAACTAATTGATCCTGTTAAGATATCTTTGCCTGATGGATCTATTAAATTGGTTAAATATTTTGGCAACATAAAATTGAATCCTCAGATATCTATCAACAATGTATTCTACATTCCCGAATTCAAACATAATTTGCTTTCTGTTGGAAGATTATTAGATGATAATAATCTGATTGCAAATTTTACAAAGAATGCATGTTATTTTCAGGATCCTTCAACTAAACAAGATTATGCTGTTGGATCAAGACATTGTGGTTTATACAATTCTCCAAATATTCAAATCTGCTTTCATGTAGTTCTGTCAGTTCTTCTGAACCTGCTGTTATTAATACTTCCTTTTCTTATGTTAATAATAGCATTACTACAAATGTAGATCCTCTTATTGAGGTTGTTCATGCTAGGTTGTGTCATATTTTTGCTAGCCATATAAAACATTTAGTAGTATCCATTTCAGGCAACAATATCGATAAAAATAGTTGTGAAGCTTGTGTCTTGGGTAAACATCATAAAATGCCATTTCATAAATCATTGTCATATGCTAATGATATGTTTGATTTGATACATGTTGATTTGTGGGGACCATATGCAAGACCTTCTTTATCTGGTTGCAAATATTTTGTCACCATTCTAGATGATCATACAAGAACTACTTGGACTCATTTGATTTCTTCAAAAACTCAAGTATATAATGTGATTATGAGTTTTTTGGAATATGTTCAAACTCAATTTGATAAAAAGGTGAAGGTGATTAGAAGTGATAATGGAACAGAGATAATTCAACAGTCATGTAGAGTTTTGTTTGCAAGTAAAAGGATAGTTTATAAAAAAAAAGTGTTCCAGGAAATCCACAACAAAATGGTAGAGTAGAGAGAAAACACAAGCATTTACTTGAAACAACTAGGACTATAAAGATTCATGCTGGCTTGCCATATAAGTTTTGGGGTGATTGTTTATTGTCTGCCACACATATTATAAATTTGCTACCTAGTTCAGTTCTACAATGGAAGACTCCTTATGAATTACTAATGAAGAAGAAACCTGATTACAGTTATTTAAGAGTAATTGGATGCTTATGTTTTTCTGCTCAAAAGACACATGATAAATTTGCTCCTAGATCAAACAAGTGTATTCTGTTAGGATACCCATATGCTCAAAAAGGCTACAAGTTATATGATCTTGACACTCACAAGGTTATTCTTAGTAGAGATGTGTTCTTTGTTGAAAACTGTTTTCCATTCAAAGATGAATCTGTAAATTTTCCTTCATCTCTTCCTGATGTGCCTACTCATCAATTTCCTCTAGTCAATCCTGCATTTGATATGCAACAATTTCATTAATCTACAAATGTGCCATCTATTATTCAAAATCAAGATCACCATAGTTCACAAACTCCTCATAACAATGTTCTGTTTTCTCAAGATGATTTTATTTCAGAAAATCAAAATACAAATAATATAAGTTCCTCTACTAATGAATTGCCTGATTCTCAAAATATTTTGCCACAAAATGTTAGAACTTCCTCCAGAACAACTAGATTGCCAAAGAAGTTTGATGATTTTATAATGGTTAAGCCAATTACAAGAGCAAGTCATACTTCAGCACTTAGTGAGTCTGCATCATTCAATGTATATTCTGAACCATCTTTTTTACATCTGAATGATGAAAATCCGCACAGTCTGAATAATGTGATGACAGCTTTTGAGACTTTTTCTTATAATCAAGCTAAAAATCATGCTGCATGGGTAGATGCTATGAATAAAGAATTACAAGCTTTAGAAGATAATGGAACATGGGAGTTAACTGATTTGCCTTCTGGTATAAAACCTATTGGCTCTAAATGGATTTATAAAACAAAATTTAAACCAAAATTGAGAGGTGTAAGGGAAGGGTTGTTGCTAGAGGAGATAAACAAATATTTGGAAAGGATTATAAACATACTTTCAGTCCAGTAGCTAAATTAACTACAGTGAGATTAGTAATTGCATTAGCAGCAATAAGAGATTGGGATATTCAACAGCTTGATATAAATAATGCTTTTTTGCATGGTTATCTTGATGAAGATGTATACATGATTCCTCCTTTAGGCTATACAAAGACAAAACCTGGTCAAGTTTGTAAGCTCAAGAGATCAATATATGGTTTAAAATAGGCTAGTAGATGTTGGAATAAAGAATTGACAAAATTCTTAGTTGAATGGGGTTTTCTTCAATCAAAACAAGACTACTCTTTGTTTTTTTCTGAGTAAAGGTAAATCTTTTACAGTTGTTGTTACATATGTAGATGATTTACTATTGACTGGAAATGATGCTACAATAATGACTGATTTGAAGAATGATTTGCATAGAGCTTTTACTATCAAAGATTTAGGTACATTGAAGTATTTTCTTGGTATTGAAGTGTCAAGGACAAAATCTGGAATACTTTTAAATCAAAGGAAGTATATTTTAGATATGTTAAGAGAACACAAGCTAGAAGATTTTAAATCAGCTCTTTTTCCAATGCAGAAGGGTTTAAAGCTTAGCTTGAATAATGGTGATCTATTGGAAGATCCTGAAGTGTATAGGAGAATTGTTGGTAAATTTCTCTATATTAATCTTACAAGACCTGATATAACCTTTGTTGTGCAACAATTAAGTCAATTTTTTAATGCTCCAAGAGTAACACATTTCTCAGCCGCCTTACATATTCTCAAATATTTAAAAGGCACTTTGAATCTTGGTTTATTCTTCTATGCTGATTCAGACTTGAAGTTAACAGCATATAGTGATGCTGATTGGGGTGCATGTCCAAATTCAGGTAGATCATTGAGTGGTTATTGCATTTTTCTTGGAAATTCTTTAATATCTTGGAAAACAAAGAAGCAGAAGTCTGTTTCTAAAAGTAGTACAGAATCTGAATATACGAGCATGAGTTATACAACAAGTGAGATTGTATGGCTTGAAGGAATGTTGAATGAATTAGGTGTGCAGGTACCTACTCCTATTGTTTTGAATTGTGATAATCTGTCTGCTCAACACATTGCAGAGAATCCTGTTTTTCATGAGAAGACAAAGCATATGCGAGGCAAGCATCAGAAGTTGGATGTTCATTATGTTAGGGAGAATGTGCAATTAGGTTTTATTCAGTGCAAGCATGTGAAATCTTCTTTGTAGGTTGTTGATATAATGACAAAGGCATTAGGAGCTGATCAACACAAGTTTTTGGTGTCGAAGATTGGTCTAATGAATCAATTTCCAGTTCAAGATTGGCCTTGTTTTTCGACAACAAGTCCATCTTGAGGGGGGGGGGCTGTTGAGCTGAAAGTTTATTGGTGTATGTTGTAAATATTTATGTGTTTTTTTTTGTTTGATTTCGTTCAGTTTTATTTTCTGGTTGTTTGTATTTTTAGTTTTCTTTTCTTGCTTATTGGGCTGAAAGCCTAAGCGGGTATAAATAAACATTGCGTGTGTACTTTGAGAAGGCGAGACAGAATGTATTTTCTTTCTTCTTCATTGAATTCAGATCTGAAATGGAAAAAATGAATTTATGGATATTTTGCAATCTTCTCAATTTGCATTTATATTACTCACTAAAATGCTAAATAAGAATTTTTAGGCACTAATTGAACTCTTAGATCTAGCGACACAAAAAATAAGAATTCTAAGAAAGGTAGGGCCGAAAACAAATAATAAATGCATTGCTGCATGAATGAAACATACAAAAAAAAAAAAAAATCTAACCTTTCATAACCATAATCTTGGAGAAATATTAAAAATCATAAAGGAGGGATCATGAAGTTTAATATCATGCTATAGAATAAAATAGTTGGAGTAGACACTTGAGTTAATGAAGCATATCATGTAATACTTTTGTCTGTGTTTACTTCAAAAGATGCATATATGTATGTTTGCATACTTATATGTATATGTATATAAATATGCATAATAATAGTTAACTACCATCAACATTTTTTATTGGTTAATTCATAATTATACATTCCTTGCTGTGGCAGTCTAAAACATTTGGCCCATGTTTTGGAATTCCAGCCTCATTAAAGAAATTCAGGTAGTCAGTTTAACATTCTTTGATATATGAACTGCTTTATTTTAATGTTAAAGTTACCGAAGTAAAGACTTACTCACCGGCGAGTTTTTTCAAGTTCTTATGTCTGTTTAACACTTTTGGAGCTATTGAAGACATGTGACTTGATTCTCCTTTGAAATCAGGAGTGATAAACTAAAACTTGATTTCTTCTTCTCATTCAACGCATCATTGAAGACTCCAGTTTGGTTCAATCTATGAACCACTTCGATGTGGCTGACACTTTTTTTGTTCTCTCTCTCGTTAGCATTTTCTTGCTGAAAGGGATTTTTATGGCAATGATTTTGACAGTCGAGCTTCAAAAAAGCTTTTTTCTTGGCTATAAAGCTGGAAGTAAGGGACATTTCAATTCCTCCAAATCTTCTTTTGAAAGTCACCCAAACGGAACTGAGTCTCTACGTGCATCCTTTGAATTTTTACAAACCTGTTACATTAACTTTTTATAAGCCTTTAATCACTACTTATCATAAGGTTTTTTACAAACCTGTTCACATACGAAGTCTTTCCCGATCTTAACATCTACCACCTTATCATAGGGTTCAAAATGCTTCTCAATGTCTTCAGTCAATCAAAATGTACAACAAAGAGAGTTTTTGTAAGCCTTGAGTTCGCTATTGAATTCAAGCCAATACGTTGACGAGGGAGCAGGAAAAAAGAAAAAAATAGGATAAGGAAGAAACATTGAATTTTGTTCTATACTCTAAAATAAAAATGCTCTAATCGAATCAGATCTGAGCTAAGCAAGATATTGCTAATTTACATACGAAATCGACTAAATATCAAGATTTAAAAGTGAATGATACTTGGCTTCTTCAGCGGTTCGGATGTCGATGTTGGCTGATTTTAAGCTCTGTTTCAGCCTACCGTAGATTATATTTGTTCTTTGGATATGGGTTTGTTGGCCGTGGGTTTTATGATGATGCCCCAATTTTTCCTGCTTTGGCTTTTATTAGTTCTGTGTGAGTTGATGAATTATGCGCTGAATGATTTGAATTCAAAAGTCGGATCGAGAAATTAGGATCGAGAAGCAAAGGAATAGGAAAATCGAAGAACGGTTTGTGGAAGAGACAGCTAAAGCGGTGAGTACGCGAGTTATACGAGATATTTTTGCCGATTATAATTGGCTTCAGAGAGTTTGATTTTGGCACTCTTACAGTAGGGAAATCTCCCTAACGGTCGGTTTGATTACAAACAATAATTCTTGTAAAGGCCCAGAAATGAGGATGCGAATTATGGCCCAAAAATAATGGCCATAAGATTTAGTACGTGCTACATTGTCCTTTGAATTCCACCGTTTGGTTGCAATTTCGTTCAAGTTCAATTTGAAAAAAAACCTTCAACTTTCTAGCAGCCTCCTATTACAAATGAGGGCATATCAAATTAACATGTTAACTGCTGAATTTCTCTTAATCTCATCAAAATTACTATTCTTCGGTTTTGACCTTAGATCAGCATTATTTAGTTAAACAAAATACGTTAACCAAACCCATTCATTTTGATTAGTTTAATTTAGTTTTAAAACTAGATCGGTTTATAATCGATTTAACAAAAATTAGTTATATTATTGGTTTAACCAGATTAACTGAACTTTCATAATATTTTCAAAACTATCGATATCGTAGAATTTTTTTAGATTAATTTAATTATCCAAATAAATTTGTTCGTCATATATGTATCAAAATTATTTTTAGAAATCATAAGAATCATAACTAAAAATATTTTAATCATATATTTATGATTTATTTCAAATTTCAATGAATATTCCAGACATAGAGTGTGAAACATTTCTACTCTGTTAAATTGGATAACCAACTAAACCAACCAAACTTAATTTGAATTTTATCAATGTAATTTGTGAATATTTAATTTATTTAAATATTCGATTCATGTTTTTAATCGTTTAAATTCTGTTTTAAATGATTAGCTAATGGTAAAAAATTTTTTTTTATCATTTAAATAATGGTTTACAGCCTTTTTAAATTTTATATTTTAAAATAGAAAACTTAGTTTTTGCTTTTAGCTATATGCACATATATGTATTTTATTGCAAACCTTATTTTGGAAATGTGTTATAAATATATGTATAAAGGAAAAGGAAAAATTTATATAAATTAGTATATATTAATTTATATTTCAAAGATATTTTAAGGTGTTGTTATTGATACTCCAACTATTGTTAAGGGGGTCATTTTTTAAAACACTCCGCTCTTTGAAAAATTGTTAAGGGGCTACACAAACATATTATTTCACACTACTTAATATTCCTGGATTGCCCCTTCAAATTAGATTAGAAAAACTTAATCAACAAGGAACCAAATATAAATAAGCAGTTCGTCACCACTACACCGAATGTAGTACGTAATCAATTATGTATGTATTCGACAATGATATGTCGAAAATTAATAATCATTTCGGTGCATTGTCTTCATAATTATAAAATTCGACGTATTTATATCGACAAAAAAAAATCGATCCTATTCCTTCGAAAACACTTACCCTTTAGGGTTTAAAAATTAATATATGCGAATTGAAAAAAAAATTACTATGGCCCTTGCAAAGGTAAAGTTACATTTATTTGTTAAGAGGCTAAATGGATAATAAGATAAAATTACTTTTATTTGTTAAGGGGCTACTTTCCTCATTGGTGCTCTCCTCAACAATTTTTGAAAAAATAAAAAATTGGCCCCCCTTAACAATATTTGGAGTGTTAATAACAATGCTCATATTTTAAAAGGGTTATTTTTAAAATGATGATTTAGAGTTTATTTATAAAATAAGAAAATGGATACTTTTATAATTTAAAATTATGATTTGATATTTATTAATAAATTAGTATTTTTTAATATATAAAGAAGCATGATTTGATGTTAAGAAGTTTAATAAGAAAATGTATATTTTAAAATTTTGAGATGATGTTTTACAAATAGATATATTCAACTTTTATGTAAAAAGAAGCATACTCATGAGTTATGTACATGAAACCTTCACATTACAATACGTGTACAAAGCAAGTACATAAATTCTTTTTTGAAAACTTAACATCTAGTTGATGCCTTGTACTTGAGTAGCTTATGGTGGAAGGTTTCTGATGATAAAAAGGGTATTTTGTATTTAATTTTATATTATCTCTGTATATATGTATCTAAATAATTTCATCTTTCTTGCAATCTCATTTTCCCTCCTTGTCTCTCTCTTCAAATTTGTTAATGGCATCCAATTTGAATTAAAAAAAAGATAAACACAGTAAACCAAAATTTGAAATCAAAATCCAAGGAATTTCAAAAATCAATTTTTAAACATATTTGTTTTGAATTCCTAAAACAAGTTGCATTGGTCTTCTTCGGACATGTTCTTGCTCTGGCTTTTGTTTGTGTGTGTTTGAGTATTTTTGTAGTGATTTGGGTGCATCACAGTGCAATGACAAAAAACTATGTGAGTAGGAAGAAGCAAGGGTTTGAGTTTTTGGTGCACTGGAGCATTTAAGGCATGTGTTTGATTTCTAGGAGGTAGCACCTACGGCCAAACTTTGGTAGAGACCGATTCACAAAAATGTCACAATCTTTTTGGCTATAGAGAAGGGTGTTTCAATAGGATTTTGGTAAGGGTGCGGAGGTGATGATGTTGGTGCTGACGTGGGATGATGAGAGCTACGACGGTGGTCTTGGTGAAGTGATTTAGTGGTCGGAGTCAGAGTACATATGGGCGTCAATGCACGAAATTTCTACAGGAGGTTTGAAATTGAACAAGTGGGGAGGGAGAAGATGAAAAAGGAGTAGGGCGGGTCGGGTATGGTTGTTTGGGCTTGACCCAAAATAATAGTGAGAAATCTAATAAGCTACAAGTTATTTAATATAAATTATACATTTATGTTCAAAACCCTATAACTTGCTCATATGTAAACTGTCTAACACATGGGTTTTTGCATTGGATTCATGATAATGAGCCTTATAGTATAGTATAGTTGATTATCATGTTTGGATAAATACAAAGTCACGACATTTTAAAATGAACAATTTTAAATAATGTTATTTTAAATAGTAACGTCGTTTGATTAACACATCTTAAATTTGTGTGATTTATTTGGTCAAATAAAATACTGTCAAGTTAAATTGAGTAGAATAGACCCCTATTGACATCTTTTGAGCAGAATAAATCCACATTCTGTGCTTGCTAAGTGTTAGTTTAAATTGTATGATTAATTGTTATAAATATTGATTGATGTGAATTAAATAGTTATTTCACTATGGATTATTGAGTGACGTTGTGTGTCAGAATCTTTGTATCTTAGCAAAATTATATGTGATACTAAACCCATTTGAATGTGAAAATTAGTGGTAACTTATTTAAATACCACTACGATCGCTAAGCCTCAAATTTGAAACTATTTTCAATTTTTAAATTTCTAAACTGAATTGATAAATATTCCATACTGGAATATTTAAAAAGTTCTTATTGAAGATTTAAGAATTAATTAAGATGGTTTAAACTAATTTAATAATTAAGACTTATCTTATTAATTAAGTTTCAATGTTATTTATTATTTATTAATGATGGTTTGAAATGTAAGAAATTGATCATTAATGATAGTTTGGTTTGCTAATTACTTAGTAATGATGTTTTTAAGTATAATTTATACTAAACATATAATTAAGAAGTTAATTATAATTATTTAATGTTTAATTATTATTTAATGGCTAATAAAAGGATTAATTGTTATTAAATTACTTGCTTAAGGTTTAAGATTTATCATTAATTTAAAAGTGTTTTAAATATTTGTTTAATTTTTAATAAAGGTTTTTAATTATTAATTAATAAATAAAGATTATTTGGAACTTTAAATTATTTATTTAAATATTAATAATTAATTAATTAAAGGTTAAAAATATTTAATTATTATTTTAATGATTAATAATTATTTAATTAATAATTTTTTAAGATTGTTATTATCTTAAATTAAAAATGATTAAGTTATTCCATTTTCATAAATAATCGTTTTAAGTTAAATTAAATTATCAATTAACGATGTTATAAGTAGATTAATTATTTAAAATAAGGGATTTAAATTGATCAAATTGTTTTAATAGCACGGATAAAACATGTTTTTGTGTTTGGCGTAACCGACCAGTTTTTAAGGTGACCGCAAACACCTTTTATTATAACTAATAATAAAAAATTAGTATGGTACAGGTGATTGTTAATAGACAATCAGCTATTCGGTATTTAAGGTGGACCATCCACCACATACGGAATTTAAAGTGTTATGTCCACTCTACCTATATAGGCTAGCAGTACCGGAGCTAGCTAATTACTAGACTACAATTAATCTCCATGCAGGGAGTTAAATACATAATGATGGGCAAATAAATAAAACAGCAATAACACAGCCCATGTACTTCCCACGCCTTGAAAAATCACATTTCCTAGTGTTAGAGACATATATAATCACATAGCACATCAGAATAATCCTGAAGTAACAAAATTGTGTCCTAGTGTCCGTAGTAGGAGGACCTACTACAAATATCACATTGTGATTCCAACAATGCACAGGGCACGAGATAACACTGTAGAATTTGGCATATTTTCGATGACGAGAGCAAAGCTCTTCCAAACGCATGTTAACGATGACCTGTCACGCAAGTAGAAAAAACTGGAGGGCTTCAAGGAAAACTCGTCATCAGTGAAACGAGAGAAAAGCTCTTCCATATGTAAATTCAGGGTAAAACCAAGCAGAACTCTAAGAGAACGAAAACCAACTCAAATGCATGACAAAAGAATTGCCCAGTATGTACAACAGTCGAGGATCAGCCCATGGTCCACCACCTTGCTCTGGCAAGTTGAGTGCAAATGCATCACCATGGCGCCAGTGCACAGCAGCAGAGACACTAATCCAAAACTATTGAACACGCAAACACCAACTAGCACCAAAAAAGAAATTCTGAACTCCACAAAAAACACAAATCACACATTCACCACCAACAGAAAACAGTCCAGCACCCTCAAGTCGAAAGAACATTGGATAACTAGCATCTGTATGTACCATCACAACCCAGAGGTGAGACGTGTAACATACAACACACCAGTAGTTACTGCTTAACGCCACGAGAACACCAAACCCTATGAAACTTGGAAAGCCAAAACCAACAAACTTGCACCCAGAATTTCCAACCACAAAATCCAAACTTGCAATACAATAAACACCTTACTGACCCCCAAAACTCAAACTACATGTTCATTTAACACCAAGAAATGTAAGCATAGGGTCGCGAGGTTACCAGAGGTAGCACGATATAGTTAATCGGTTTATTCAAAATGAGGTTCAGACTTAAATTAGTCATGTTGTCGAAGGAATTTATTTGAGTGAAATAAATAAAGATGGTGATTAAGGAATTTATTAATGGAAAGAATTAAGAAACATGAGTTAAATATTGGAAAGTGGATTCAAATGAAAGAATGAACTATAGAACTTATTTTGGATTAAATTTCATATCGAATTTGTTCAATTTAAGTTAGACTTCTGGAAACTCGAGTTAGTAAGCTTTTATTATTCCAAAGAAGAGCGGTGTTGAGCTAAGGTCTAAGAGGTATATAAAATATCCCAACTTGAAAGACCTCATATTTATTCAAGAGATAGTATTAGTTTGTGAGTGCAAGTTGTTATTGGAAAGGAAATCTTTAAAGGAATTGTTACTTAAAAAAGACAACGTCCTAGAAGTATAATGAAATGATTTGGGTTCCACAACCCACTAACTGTGAGTTAGAAATGAGAAACCATATTGATTGATATTTAAATACATACTTGTATCGGAGGGTTAAGTACGTAAATGTTTTAGGATAATAGGTTGGAAGTTTAATTAATAAGAAACTAATTAAAAGAGGTTCAGTGATTAATATGGGAAGTTGACCTTTGATTGTGTTATATGTGTTATTTAATAGTTAAATAACCGACTATTAAATCTGAACCAAAATTTTACTTTGGAAATATCTTAAAGAAGCGCTTGAGTTATACAACACATGTGACGGCCCGCCCTGCTCCAGCCGACATTTCTCCGAAATGCGCTGTGCCGATGTCCAAGCAGCACAGGACGGTCATCAAGGAAAGAAAAGAAAAGATGAATCATCAAAGAACCTGTAGTATATCTCACAGCACATGGGATAAAGTATAATAACAACATGACTTGACATAAAATAGGCGAGACAGTGCATAAGCTGAAAACTAAACATCATAGCAGCGGAATCCAAATACAGCTTATGATCCAGACCATCATTATTACAACTTTTAAAATACTGTCTCTAAAGCAAAATAGGAAGGTACACTACTAATGCCCAAAGTAGTGACCAGCAACAAAATAGGGAGAATATATGGGAATAATACGTGGAAGCCTCCTGCTCATCTCCGGACAGCAACTCATGCATAACCGGCTAACTTGTCTCTAGTCTGCCTGTTTAAGAGCACACAGAGTAATAGGAAGAGACATAAAACTCCGGGTCAGACAAAAGTCTGGTATGAGCGATAGCATGACTATAACTGGAATGAGCAATAACAGGTATAAATAATCATACCTAAACCTGAACCAACAACCAAAGAGTTAACACAACAGGATGTACAGTACTCTAAGGTGACACTAGCATATGGTGTGAAAATAATGGGAAGGGGGTGTGCATGCCATGGTGATAACAAACATCAAACATAGCAATCATCCTCACATCTCTCACTCAGTGCATAAAGCATATGATATCCACCGCTTTGATCACCAGAACCATTTGGGGCCTTGATGGAACTCAGCTCCATCCAAACCTTACTACGACCACTTTGCCCTTGGGGGTCCTGCTGGAATTCGATTCCACACAACTTTGACCCTACCGCATTGGTCCTTAGTCAACGCCTCTCCATCATAGTGAATCAAAGTTATATATACCGATAACCCCTTTGCACACGTCCCGCAACAAAGTCTAACCCTTGAAGTAAACTCGTTGGTTCCCAGCTGGATCCTGAGTACAAATTTCCCATTCGGACGTCCTTTGCATCACGGGTTTTAGTCTCTTCATCCCGGTTTGTGACTCTCCAGTTTCCATTCAGTTCATATCCTTCGCCATGTCTCGGTTCAATGCTCAAGTCCTCAGCTCGGCTCACGGTTCGTGGTCAACTCCGGTTCGTGGTCCACCTTTTGAATCCAGATCGTGGCATCATGATGGAGCGGTTCATGGGTGGTGCTTCGGTTTGGTTCGTGATTCGCCCTCAGCTCCGGTTCATGATGAACGGCTCGTGGTGCAAGCGCTCGGCTCGAGGAGGTGGTTCGTGGTTCCAGCTTCGGGTCATGGTTCACGCCCTGATCCATCTCATGGTACTTCCCTCACCACGGTTCGTGGTGCTCTCTCGGTCTGGTTCATGGACCCTAGACCACGAGTGGGGTCGGGTCGTGAGGGAGTGTCACGAACGGGTTATTGTACCGCTGTCTGTAACTTTTCCAGCAAGCTATTTACTCCACACGATGGTGTTTTCGACCATTCTAACTGTTCTAGGCAAACACAAAACATTCCAAACAGTAATAGCATCATATAACATCGACCACAAACACCAAAACTATGAATAATCATATCAATATGGATCAAACATACGCAAAACCCATGTTTTCCCCTTAATCATGTTTTAATCAAATCTAACATTAGGATTAGCAAAACATATATATCCAAATTAACCCAAATTTCTAACATAGTCATAAAATAATATTTCGGAATTTCTACATATTGCTCCAAAATTTTACGAGTTATAATTTCGCTAATCATCACCAATCACCCCTAGTTAGCCGTAATTAGTGTAAGAACAGCTAATCACTCACCTTAGCCACAAATAAAATATTAGATCTGAAACTCTTATACTATGGCGCGGTTTCCAATGTAACACAGCAGCTCCAACTCTGATTTGACACTAATCCTCCTTAATTTGGTGTAGATTAGGCTAATATATGATTAAAAGGTGATTAAGGATGAATTTAGAAGGAGGAGGCCATTACTAGGGTTCAAAGTTTGTAAGTGGCGGCTGGAAAACTGAATAAAACTGAATTTCCAAACCCTATTGGTTCTCCCATAACCCTAATCCTGAAATGGGTTATGGGCCTAGCTACTAATCACCCTATTTGGTCCGGTTAAGCTGTTTTTCACCTTCTAAACCTTGTTTTAGTTATATCCCCCAAACGGTAAGTCCGTTTGATCAATGTGACCAGTCTACGGAAATGTAAACCACCATACGAATCCAATGGAAGTGGTTTCAGGTCAAAACTCCTTACCAATCAAAAGTTACAGGCGAAACAAGGTTCGCCAGGGTCAAAACGATCATTTAAAAATTGGCAAAAATCATCAACATGGGAAATGACCCCAGTAGTCGTTCCCCAAAGTTACACGACCATACGACCTCGTATGAAGATGAAATAAATATTCTACGATCCTCCGATGCGTAAAATGCGGGTCGTTACATTCTCCCCCCTTAAGAAATTTCGCCCTCGAAATTCCTTAACTAAAAAACAAACAATGGGTCTCGCATGCCTATCAGCCATTCACAACAATCAAACATGCATAACAAATACAACAAGTCTATCCTAGCATGCGGAAAAACTAAATCGCAATTAAAATCTTACCTGGCAAAGAGTTCTGGATACGACTTCCTTATGCTCTCCTTTGTCTCCCAAGTACAATCATTCTCATTCTCGCCCCACTGAACCTTGACTAGTTTCACCGCCTTCCTTCGAAGTTGCTTCGTATCGTACTCGACAATACGGATCGGTCAGCGGGTCCCAACTGCCTCGGGTTCTACTTCGATATCATCCAACTGATCCGGTGAAATAGTCATATCGGGGTCGTGCACGAACTTCCTTAACAGGTAAACATGAAATACGTCGTGAACTCCCGCCATCTTGTCAGGCAACTCAACTTTGTATGCTTAATTCCCAACTTGCTCAAGAACTGGGAACGGACCATCAAATCTTGGTGCCAACTTTCCTCTCCTACTAAATCGAATCACATTCTTTAGTGGAGAGATGTAACGTCCCGTATTTTCTGGCCAATTATTGAATTATTTTATTATTTAAAATATTGATTTGAATTTAAATAATTTAATTTAACCATTTTATTTTGAATTTGTTATTAATATCAATAATATTATAATATTATATTTCCAAAACAGTCGGTAAATGTTGAGTTGCAATATAATGTGAACGGGCAATTTAAAATGGTTTAATATTGTTTATAGTGAAATTATATTAATATATTCGTTTATTTAAGACGGTAGAACATTTAATTTACAATTATATTATAAAATGAGCTACAGGGGCGCGGTAGTTCGTAATATGGCGTTTTGAACTTTACACGGCTATACAGGATCCAATATAAGTCGAATTTTCTCGAAACAAGAAACGTCCGAATCTATTAGATAATATTTTTCCAATGGAAGAGAAAAATCGAGTTTTCGTGTTGTAGATTTTGTTCTATGTCCAAATCAAATTTTAAAATAGTCGCTATAGAATTTCTTTATATATTATAGCGATTTATTATATTAAAATAAAGGGTTTTTATTTTATATCGTTTTAGCTTGGAATTCAACCCGAGATATTTGATTTTGGTAATATATGAAATTCTGGTCATGCGTGGCCAATTATAATATTTTTATATTATTATTGTGAAGTATTTTTAAATTAATTTATTTTAATTAAAATTGGACCTTTTAAAAGGAACTTTATTCAATCGACCTCCGTTTTCAACGAAACCAATTTTATTGGGACCGCAACAACTAATTTTTGTTAGATTTCAATTTTTACGCAAATCGGAGTTATTTGTGAGTGTGTTAAAATTAAATGTAAATTAAACGACCGTTTAGATGTGAACGAGCACCGTTTGAGCAAACGGACTCGGAATTCGACGAAACATTTCATTAGGACCATAACATCAAATTATATCATGCCGTCCATTCCCGTAGCGAACAGAGTTTGTATGTGAGCACGATAATCAATAAACAACGTACATAATTGCGATAGACATGAAATAAAATATCGTTGGTCACATCAGAATAAACTAATATATTTATCAACTATATATACACCTAAAATTCAGCCTAAAACCATATGCTCCAAACCGTATTCCTCTACCAGCAAATATATTTACAGAAAAGCCCTCAATCGCAATTTAATTTATATCTTCCGATCTGTAAGGAATCGGCAATGGCGGTCTGAAGCAAAGACGTAGATCTAATCGAGGCCGTCATGTTGTAAAAAATTGGGAAGGAACGGAGCACCGTGGTGGCCGAAAATTGGCAAAAACCAGAGCAGGTCTGTTTCGTTTTATGGTTGATTGACGGCGATTGGAGCAATTTTAGGAGATCAGACCTGAAGGAGAGTGAAGTGGAGGAGTAAGGCTTTCGTTTGGAATTGGTGCGAAGGTATCTGGTCGTCGAAGGTGAGAGAAAGAGATAGATGATCGGAGGTAGGCTTTTTGGTGAGTTGCGCTAGAAAGGTGAGGTTTTTCCGATGACACGGTGGTTGAGGGCGGATATGGTCTGAAGCAAAGTTGAAGGGGGATGGACGCTGGTCATAACGGCGGCAGTCCGGTCATTTGTAAATGAGTGTGGCGGTGGCTTTCTCAAGTCGAACGGAATATAGTCGATGGGGTTTTTACGGCGGCTGAGGGAGCTTCCAGCGTCGAGATTATTGGTGAAGGGGTAACAGACCACTGCGGTTCTGGTGGGATGATCGATGGGGGTCCCAATTCAACGGCGATGGTGAAATCGATGGAGGAAGGTGGCAGTTTAGGGGTAAAAGGAGATATCGGGTTTTGGGGAAAACAAAGAGGGATCGAAGGAGATGTCAGGGTTCACAATTTCCCTAGAGAAACCGCGTTTAATAATGTGCTGACATGGACAATAATTAGCAACGGTAATTAGTTGGTAACGCTAATTATAATTTAAGTTAATTAATATATTGTTTAATTATTAATTCATAATTTAATCAAACCGTATATAATTAATAACTTATCCATACGATATCGGATTTACGTGAAACAGGATCCATTGGGATCGCAGAGACGAGATCGAGACGATGGTGCTGACTAGGAATCGATTGGACGCAGTTGGATTTTCAGTTAATTTTAAACGCTTGTTTAAAATTAGATGGAACAAACAACGCTACAACCGTCAACTGAAATAATGTTGAGTTAACTCTCACACTTTTCTGGACTGTTATGATGTGATAAATCCATATAAAAATATATATTGGTTGATTGGCTGCTTTGGTTGCTAATGGTTGATTTAATGGTTGCTGTTAGTCGTTATTAATTTATTCATGAAATGTTATAATAATCCATGTGTTGGATCTAGATTAACCCTAGAGGGGGGGGGGGGTGAATAGGGTTTATCACAGTTTATAACTAAATTAAAAATCTAACGGGATATGTAATAATACACAAATCATAGAATATAGCAGAAACAAAAATGCAGAAAATAAATCACACACAGATATACCCAGCTTCGGCAGAATCTGCCTACTGCTGCATTCACTAAGGTTTCTACTAGGTGTTAATAACAGATCCCGCTTACAGACTCTGTAAACTCGCACTCCCTGCTCCTGTACTAACCCTACGCTCAAATCCCTAGACTGACCGATGTCCACTCGATCAGATTTTCCCTTGATTACAACCCCGTAATCAATAACTCAGATTTTACAGATTCTGAAACTGACATTCAAATATCCTGACTGATTCACCTCTAGATTTTTACAGAATCTATAAACTGTTCGATTCGTTTTTACAAAACAGAATTAAAAACAATACAAGTATATAAAAAAGAGAAACCCTAGGATTTAGGTTAAAAAGGGTCATCCCCTTATCCATTTAAAACATGGTCGGCCCATTTGTTATTTTTGTTTCCCCTTTAGCTTTGCTTCCTCTGGAAAAAAGAAAAGGCGGCGGCGATTTGCTAGGGTTTCTGGATTCTCCCCAAATCAGATCGATGTCGCGATGAATTGCTTCTGGAATTTTCTCTGGAAGCTCGAATGTGTTGATGATTTCTTTATCTTGCTCGATCGATCTGGGATTTGATTCCTTGTCCCCAACTTTGTGATCGAAACTCTCTGGAGGAAAAATTGTGAGTATTTTAACTCCTTTTGTTCCTGAATCTGTGATGCTTGATTTCAATTTTCGATTGAATTGTTTTTGGTTTCGACCAACGATTGCCTGTGATGTAAAGGGTGTAAATATAGGGTAAAAATATAAACCCTAAAATTCTGATTTCATATAAATTACTTGATTGTTGCGTTGCTTTCCCCCTTTTGCTGCTTTGAATTCTCGGTTTTGAAAACATGCTGGATTTCCAAATATTTCTTACCAAAAAAACTTTTTGTGTCTTGACTTAACACTGTCTTGAATGACATGATTACATGGGCCTCCTTGATTGTCAACTTTGAAATTATATAGCAAATCTGGAAACAAAATCTTTGGCTCTTTGAAATGGTTTATTGCCATGAATGTTCTTTGATTTTATACTGCATTTCTTGCCATTAAATTTTCTCTGATTTGTTCCCTTGAATAAATTATTCTGAAAATTTTAAAGCCAAATATAATCTGCCTTATATGTTCATTCGTGAATACATGATTTATTTCCGAGAATAAACTCGAGATGATTCTTTTGGCATTACATTTTGAGATATTTCTTGCCAGAAAATACATTGTCACTTGTCCATTTCTGGAAATGCTTTATTTGTCTCTGCCCAAAATTTTGTTTGATACTTTCTGAGAGAGTAATTGATTTATATCTTACCAAACATGGAATTGTGATTTGTCCAGAAAGAACTTTGCCATAGGATCTGTGAATTTTCATTTTGTTCTCATGAAATAGTCAAGTGATTTCTTGAATCAGTTTAATACTTGCCAAATAAAACTGATTTCTTTAAACCATTTCTGGAATTACTCGAGTATATTGTTATCAGTGAATGGAAACATTTTTGCCGATATTCTTTTACTTGCCAAAAATGATTTAGCTTCCTGTTTCCACTTGCATGCTGAAATATTCTTCAACCCTTAAAAACTGTTTGCTGAACTAATGTGTGCACTTGAACATTTTTAACATTTGCTCGACCTTGCTAAGTTTATACTGTTTTGCCTTGTGCTTCATCTTGTATGTGAATATCTTACCTTGAGATTTTTGTACTTGTCTCACTACTGTCTCGACCACTTTAACATGCTGATCTCGAATCTCATTGTTCTGGCCTGTTGTTTTGTTGCTGTCCACTTGTACACTTCCTCCATACTGCTATGTGCATTATTACACTGCTATGTATTTGTGACCTTGCCGAGCTGATTTGCATGTGACATGAAAAATAAACTTCTCGACCATTCGTTTCACCACTTTGCTGAGCAGCTTGTTATGTAATTGTCCCTCTACACATACTGTTCTTGCTTGTGCCACTTGTGTATGCCCATTGTTGTTAACCATTGCTGTGTGATTTATTTGAAACCGAGTTATGCTAAATCACTTGATTTTGTAATTTGCTGAACCACTTGAAACTGTTTTTGTGCTCATATTTATTGCCTGCTATGCCTTGCACCATGCATAGAATTTTTTTTTTTGCTCGACCATTTTTAGTACATTTGCTTTACTTAATGCCATGATCTTCAAACATGTTGCATACATTTGTTGCTTGGACTGGAATGCTGTTTCTGGCTTGACATCTGCTCTTGTTTTCAAAAGCTGATCTGCTTTGTTGTTCACTGATTCCATGTACTTGCTGTTGACTCACTCACTTGTATTAGACCATGCTAATTTCCATCCTTCATGTGATTTCCCTGATTGTCTTGACCTTGACAATGCGTGTACACTGCTGATATATTTGTACTTGTGAGTAGTGCTTGATCTTTGTTACTCGACCCTACGGTTTGAATTCTGCTTTGTTGACTTTGACATTTCCACTGTGTCGAGCTTAGTCCATGTGACTGCTCCACAGCTGTATAAACTGATTGGCGAGGCAGTGCACACGTGTATTTATACACGTGTGTATATGCAGCCATCAGTCAAGTTTTCCTGTCCCTGCATTGTATTTACATACTGTCTACCTTGTGGTATTTACAGTGTATCACTGTGAATATCACAAGCTGTCTAGACACAGATTGATGGTTTTTATAAATCAGATCAGGTCATGAAAAATGATGAGAAACACACCAGAAATCTGAGGCAAATAAAATTTTAAAAAATAAAATTTATATTCGCATATATTTAGTATTGTTTCTATTGCAGTGTACTGTGTGTTTTCTTTTTCATGTGACAGGTAAGAAGACGGTGACTGGACTGACAGTGAAGATGCTGTGAAGACAGAAGACTGAAGACAAGAACAGTGTGAAAAAGTGTATATGTATACGAGTCTGTGTAAAAGAATGAATGAGTGAAACTGTGACTGAAAGATAGAGTGTTGCAGTGGAGTTAAAAAAAAAAATTTGTACTGTTTGAATATTGAAATAAAATATTATATTTAAATAAAATACTGTGAATATTTGAATTTCTGTACAGTTGTATTTTATTTAAATATAAATATTATATCCCTGTATGTAATGTGATATAACAGTACAATAACAAACACATTCAAAATAATATATACTTGTTTGTTATCATCAAACAAAAATCATATAATTGTGTATACAACATTGTTATATACAACAATCTCCCCCTTTTGATGATGACAAACGAATAAAAGATTTTGAATATAATAAATGTGTTTGTTCGTGAATATTTGAACTCCCCCTATTTAAATGCTCCCCCTATAACAGAAACTCCCCCTATAACTATGCATATGTATGAATAATTAAATTTTCAAAATTAAAAAATATTTATAAAATATTCACTCATAAATCAAAATCTAATCCATTCTCCCCCTTTTGTTATCATCAAAAGGATACAGATTTTAAAATACAGATGAAAAATGACTAAAAATATAATTTCAGCTTAGGAAGAAGAACGGTCATCATAAAATTCAATCAGTCAAACAAAAATCATAATATTCTAAGAACTGGAGGCATATTTCACATTTTAGAGAACGACGGATATATGATGAATTTTATATAAAATGGAGAGAGTTTTTTTTAAAAAAAATTATTTCCAATTATTTTCAAAGTTAGTGATGGATTTGGACTATAATAAATAATTCAATTTAAGTGACGAGATCGAATAATCTCAAATCCCAATATCTATCAATCAACAAATCATAATACGTCATAATATTTCAACACATTTCACAGATTAGAAAGATGGATTGATAGGCTGGTTTTTATACACTGAAGAGAATTTCAAATTTATTTCTATTTTTAGCACTTTATTTCCTTTTTATTTAAGAGCACACTGACCACGCATAACCAGAGCTTGGATTTTTAAATGGGATCAGTCGCAGCTTAAATTATAAGACGTCTCATAACCATGCATAACCAGAGCTTGGATTTTTAAATGAGGTTAGAGACACACTTATGTATTAGTTATATTTTATCATTTTCAGCTTTTAAAAGGAAAAACTCCTCGGTATATAAAACCAATATGGATGATTGAAATGATGGTAGGTGAAAAAAATTTCTAAATTAATTATATTATGAAATATGCTCGACTGTACTGGGATTATTGAAAATTTTTCAATTATCACTAATTTTGAATAAACAATATAGTCCCATTTCTATCACAAATTTTCACTGTTTATTCAAAAAGATTTTTAAGATTATTAACTCTCCACATTAATATAAAATCATGATGGATGGCAGAAGGATGATAGATAAAGAAAATGATTGTGAAATAATTGCCAATTCAACTATATTAAAATAAATGTTCAACCATCATGAAAATTCAAATAAAATCTCCTCTTGTTGTGAAATATACTGTAGTCACAATTCATCACAATTTTGAAATCTGATAATAATTTTGATGAATTATAAATACAGTTCAATATGGATATTGATTTCAATTTCTGAATGAATAATCAATAAATAAGTTTAAAATTGAAAATCAATTACAAGAATGATATACACAGATTTATACAAAGGGGAAAAAAAATGTATTTATACAGGGTGATAGTTCAAAACAGGTGAGTAAAAAAAAATAAAGAATTTATACCACTTGTAGTCTCTTTCTCAAAGATTTTATTCACACCCAAAATATTTTAGATTGAAGAAATTTCAAACACAAAGCCCAAACGGACAAGATTACAACTTTGGCACAAATATCAGAGCAGCAAGCAGATTAAAACAGACAGTTATTTGAAAACAGTATCAGAGCAGCACAAACAAGAACTGTTCAAAATCAGACTTGTCAAGATGTTGGTCACATAAGATGGTTCATGATCCAAGATTTGCAAATATACTCTATTTTAAATCATTTGAAGAAATGTGAAAGTATTAGGATTTAATGAATCAATCACACCAGGTTATATTTCAGATTCAAGATATGTGTGAGATCCAATAAATCAATAATTTCAAATGATTTTAAACAAACATATATTCAAATCAAATAATCATGAAATAACAATGATTTTCCAAGACCATTTTCAAAAAGAACATTTTCAAGAGTTTCTCAAAACTATTTCTGACAAGCCCAAGAGAAATTTCAGGTCATTTACATCAAATTTGAAAATATTCATGATCGGGATAATTTATTTGAAATCACATGAATCAATGTAAAGTTTTGGGATATAATGAATCATTCACACAAGCTTGACAATTTCAAAAATAAGAGGTGTGAGATATTCAAAATATCAGGAATTTCAGATGATTTCAAACAGACATATTCTAACCATAATGATCATGAATAAAGATGGAATTCAGGATGTATCACTGATTCAAGCCAATCTGAAAATCAATGAAATTATCACAACTGATAAATAATAGAGTGCTGTAATGAGTATAATATTTTCATCTTTTCTAAAATGAATTAGAATACACTCAGAACAGCAAAGGTGTGTGAAATTTCATTAAATATTCAGATCTTCAAAAAAAAATTAGAATTCAAATTAACAGTGTTCAAGATATGACATGAATGCTTCAGCACTGTTATGGATTCAAGAATAAAATAAACCATTAAACAATTGCAGATAATTACAAGATTAAATTCAGAATCTGGAAATGATTATAAACAAGAGAGTTTTATTCAAATAAAATGAATTTCCAGAAAATCATGAGAACTGCAATTGGAAGTTTAAGAAGCACAGGATAAACAAAGAGGTATGGCAGTGACAAATCAAATAAAAATAAATAGAAGAAAATAAAATAGAAAGGGGTAGAAGAAGCAGAGATAAACAATAAAAGAAATATTTACAAGGATGAGGTTAGAAATCATACTTGATTCACAGAAGACGTTGTGGGTCTCTAACTCATCAGACTTGGCTAAGGAACAGTAGATGATTCAATGATGTGAAGCAGTTTGAATCCGTTTCTCTTTTCAGCACAGTTGTTCCTCAGCCTCCTTTGGTACCTAATGATTGAGATGATCAAGTGGTCGAACAAAAGTAGTAAAACTACTCACAGTTGTATTCATTTGTTTTGGTACCCAAACCTGTTTATATAACAAACCATCAGAATAAACCTTTGTACCCTTAGGAACCCAAATCTGTTTAAATTTCACGAAGTTTGGTTTATTTCTTTTTGGGATCCAGGATTGTTTAGAAGGACTATTATAAAACAATTTCTCATTTTGATTTTGACTCAAAAAACCTTTAAAATTATAGGAGTTCAAATTTTCAAATTGATTCTTTTCAAGGTTGTTTGAAGGATTTTTCAAATCATTCGAAATTCGTCTTTCAAAAACATTATTTTTCTCAAACCCAAGTCCACGTTTATTTTGAACAGAGAATTGGTTTTTCAACAACATATTCAAAGATTTTTCACCGTTTGAAAAATTAGACAAGATTGTTTCAAGTTGTTGAATTTCAGTTTTAAGATCACCATTTTCTTTCAATAAATCTGAACAACGATTTTAAGTGATCTCACATCTTTCAAAATCAAATTTCAAAACCAAATTTTCATCTTTGAGTAACTTTATTTTGGTTTGGGACTCAGCAATCTCAGCCTCAAAATGTTTTCGACTTTCAGACTCAAATTTCTTGAAATTTTCAATCTCGTTTTCAAGTTCTTTCAAAATCGAATTCGATTTCAACAGATTTTCCTTTTCTGCAATTTCAAGTTTGGAATGAATATTAGTTTTAAAAATTTCAAATTCCTTTTGCAGATGATTGTTCAAATTTGATAACTCAATCTTGTTTGCTTTTAAGACCAAAATTTCATCTTCAAACTTTTGAATATTTTTATTGAGATGAACAAGATTGGTTTTCGATTTCAAACAATTTTTACAATCTGAATCTGAAAGGTTTTTAAAATATTCAAGCCGTGATTCCAAATCATCAATTTTGCTGTTCAACTCAGAATTCCTAGATTTTAGAGTTTTGTTTTTAGATTTGAGTTTATCAACAGATTTAGTTAAATCAACACACATATAAACCAAATCTTCGTATGAGAAATTTTCAACTTCAGCATCCGTTGATTCTCCATCATCTGATCCTTCTGAATTCTCATTTGTAAATCCTGTTAAACAGAATTCTGAATCTGAATTGACAATCTGGGGTTTTGAGCTGGAGTTGTCAATTTGACCATACTTCGTATTGAGAGCTGTCCAAATTTCCTGTGGGAAATCAGACTGTATTGATTATCATCAAGATGAGAATAAAGAATATGTGTAGCACGAGAATTAAAAACTTTATCTACCATATCGTACCCATTGATAACAACATCCCAACATTTAATATTAACAGATTTTAAATAAAATTCCATTTTGGATTTCCAGTTTAAAAAATCTGTTCCAGTGAAAATAGTTGGAGATGAACTGGACTGACTCTCGCTAGACAGACAACTAGGGTTACCCATGACTCTAGAGTTAAAAAAATACCTGCTCTGATACCACTTGTTGGATCTAGATTAACCCTAGAGGGGGGGTGAATAGGGTTTATCACAGTTTATAACTAAATTAAAAATCTAACGGGATATGTAATAATACACAAATCATAGAATATAGCAGAAACAAAAATGCAGAAAATAAATCACACACAGATATACCCAGCTTCGGCAGACTCTGCCTACTGCTGCATTCACTAAGGTTTCTACTAGGTGTTAATAACAGATCCCGCTTACAGACTCTGTAAACTCGCACTCCCTGCTCCTGTACTAACCCTACGCTCAAATCCCTAGACTGACTGATGTCCACTCGATCAGATTTTCCCTTGATTACAACCCCGTAATCAATAACTCAGATTTTACAGATTCTGAAACTGACATTCAAATATCCTGACTGATTCACCTCTAGATTTTTACAGAATCTATAAACTGTTCGATTCGTTTTTACAAAACAGAATTAAAAACAATACAAGTATATAAAAAAGAGAAACCCTAGGATTTAGGTTAAAAAGGGTCATCCCCTTATCCATTTAAAACATGGCCGACCCATTTGTTATTTTTGTTTCCCCTTTAGCTTTGCTTCCTCTGGAAAAAAAGAAAAGGCGGCGGCGATTTGCTAGGGTTTCTGGATTCTCCCCAAATTAGATCGATGTCGTGATGAATTGCTTCTGGAATTTTCTCTGGAAGCTCGAATGTGTTGATGATTTCTTTATCTTGCTCGATCGATCTGGGATTTGATTCCTTGTCCCCAACTTTGTGATCGAAACTCTCTGGAGGAAAAATTATGAGTATTTTAACTCCTTTTGTTCCTGAATCTGTGATGCTTGATTTCAATTTTCGATTGAATTGTTTTTGGTTTCGACCAACGATTGCCTGTGATGTAAAGGGTGTAAATATAGGGTAAAAATATAAACCCTAAAATTCTGATTTCATATAAATGACTTGATTGTTGCGTTGCTTTCCCCCTTTTGCTGCTTTGAATTCTCAGTTTTGAAAACATGCTGGATTTCCAAATATTTCTTACCAAAAAAACTTTTTGTGTCTTGACTTAACACTGTCTTGAATGACATGATTACATGGGCCTCCTTGATTGTCGACTTTGAAATTATATAGCAAATCTGGAAACAAAATCTTTGGCTCTTTGAAATGGTTTGTTGCCATGAATGTTCTTTGATTTTATACTGCATTTCTTGCCATTAAATTTTCTCTGATTTGTTCCCTTGAATAAATTATTCTGAAAATTTTAAAGCCAAATATAATCTGCCTTATATGTTCATTCGTGAATACATGATTTATTTCCGAGAATAAACTCGAGATGATTCTTTTGGCATTACATTTTGAGATATTTCTTGCCAGAAAATACATTGTCACTTGTCCATTTCTGGAAATGCTTTATTTGTCTCTGCCCAAAATTTTGTTTGATACTTTCTGAGAGAGTAATTGATTTATATCTTACCAAACATGGAATTGTGATTTGTCCAGAAAGAACTTTGCCATAGGATCTGTGAATTTTCATTTTGTTCTCATGAAATAGTCAAGTGATTTCTTGAATCAGTTTAATACTTGCCAAATAAAACTGATTTCTTTAAACCATTTCTGGAATTACTCGAGTATATTGTTATCAGTGAATGGAAACATTTTTGCCGATATTCTTTTACTTGCCAGAAATGATTTAGCTTCCTGTTTCCACTTGCATGCTGAAATATTCTTCAACCCTTAAAAACTGTTTGCTGAACTAATGTGTGCACTTGAACATTTTTAACATTTGCTCGACCTTGCTAAGTTTATACTGTTTTGCCTTGTGCTTCATCTTGTATGTGAATAGCTTACCTTGAGATTTTTGTACTTGTCTCACTACTGTCTCGACCACTTTAACATGCTGATCTCGAATCTCATTGTTCTGGCCTGTTGTTTTGTTGCTGTCCACTTGTACACTTCCTCCATACTGCTATGTGCATTATTACACTGCTATGTATTTGTGACCTCGCCGAGCTGATTTGCATGTGACATGAAAAATAAACTTCTCGACCATTCGTTTCACCACTTTGCTGAGCAGCTTGTTATGTAATTGTCCCTCTACACATACTGTTCTTGCTTGTGCCACTTGTGTATGCCCATTGTTGTGAACCATTGCTGTGTGATTTATTTGAAACCGAGTCATGCTAAATCACTCTATTTTGTAATTTGCTGAACCACTTGAAACTGTTTTTGTGCTCATATTTATTGCCTGCTATGCCTTGCACCATGCATAGAAATTTTTTTTTTGCTCGACCATTTTTAGTTCATTTGCTTTACTTAATGCCATGATCTTCAAACATGTTGCATACATTTGTTGCTTGGACTGGAATGCTGTTTCTGGCTTGACATCTGCTCTTGTTTTCAAAAGCTGATCTGCTTTGTTGTTCACTGATTCCATGTACTTGCTGTTGAATCACTCACTTGTATTAGACCATGCTAATTTCCATCCTTCATGTGATTTCCCTGATTGTCTTGACCTTGACAATGCGTGTACACTGCTGATATATTTGTACTTGTGAGTAGTGCTTGATCTTTGTTACTCGACCCTACGGTTTGAATTCTGCTTTGTTGACTTTGACATTTCCACTGTGTCGAGCTTAGTCCATGTGACTGCTCCACAGCTGTATAAACTGATTGGCGAAGCAGTGCACACGTGTATTTATACACGTGTGTATATGCAGCCATCAGTCAAGTTTTCCTGTCCCTGCATTGTATCTACATACTGTCTACCTTGTGGTATTTACAGTGTATCACTGTGAATATCACAAGCTGTCTAGACACAGATTGATGGTTTTTATAAATCAGATCAGGTCATGAAAAATGATGAGAAACACACCAGAAATCTAAGGCAAATAAAATTTTAAAAAATAAAATTTATATTCGCATATATTTAGTATTGTTTCTATTGCAGTGTACTGTGTGTTTTATGTTTCATGTGACAGGTAAGCAGACGGTGACTGGACTGACAGTGAAGATGCTGTGAAGACAGAAGACTGAAGACAAGAACAGTGTGAAAAAGTGTATATGTATACGAGTCTGTGTAAAAGAATGAATGAGTGAAACTGTGACTGAAAGATAGAGTGTTGCAGTGGAGTTAAAAAAAAAAAATTGTACTGTTTGAATATTGAAATAAAATATTATATTTAAATAAAATACTGTGAATATTTGAATTTCTGTACAGTTGTATTTTATTTAAATATAAATATTATATCCCTGTCTGTAATGTGATATAACAGTACAATAACAAACACATTCAAAATAATATATACTTGTTTGTTATCATCAAACAAAAATCATATAATTGTGTATACAACATTGTTATATACAACACCATGGTGCAGGGAAGAACAGGTTGGAGGGGTCCGACCGGATTCCTCAAAATATTTTGTATATTGTTTATCTTTATGTTGTTTATCCATGAACTGATTGAACTCCCAAATGACACTGAAACTTGTTTGGATAGTGATGGTTGAATGGATGTTGATTATTGCTGTGATTTTAATCAATCGACGGTATTGATTAAGTGATTGGCAGTGAGTGCCTAAAATGTACTGTTTTAAGATGTCGTTCTGCCGTCAGGCGAATTGATGTAGTTTAAAGTTATAAATTTATTTTATATCTGAATTAAAGTTTTCGAATTTATTTTATGTAAATGAAAAAAGTTTGTAAATATATTTATACTTTTATAATCATGATTTAATAGAAATTATTAAATATTTTATAATAAGAATTTTAATGTTGTTAACGAGATTTGTAAACTACAGTCAGAAACTAACCTACGAGTTAGTAAAAATGGGATAATTGTTTTTATAAACAATTAACTGATGTTTTAAATTAATTAAGTTATTTAATTAATTTAATAAGAGGAATTGATAATGGAAATCAGTTATCAGTTAACTAATATGTACGGTTGGCAAAAATCATCCGTTTTAGTTGGAAATTGACAATTGGACTAATTTGATTTAAATTAATCAAATCAATAATTTTCTGAATATTCGTTAAATTTAACGAATGGTGTTAACTGTTAGTTGATCTTTGATTAACTATATTTTTAAAGTAATTATCGAATTGTTTTGTGTTAATAAAGTTATTTATTATTTAATAGGCTTTTAAAAATGACAATCATTCTATTTTTAGCTAATATCAAAGTTAACTATTTCAATGTAGTTAATATTAAAGTTAATTATTTTTGTAATCAAAAATAATTAATGCAATGATTTTTAATTGGAATTTAATTATGAAGCGATTAAGTGGGCGAGTTAAATTATAAAGATTAGAACTAAAATCGCGATATTAAATAAGGAGTGAAGTTTTATTGAGATCTTACCAAATGGGTTAAAATAAACTTATCAGAGTTTATGAAGCTTTCTATTTATAATAGAATTAAGATTCGTGTATATAATGGAAGTTAATAATAGTACTTAAGTTAGGTAATCGTGTTAAGATTGGAGTAGGACTTCCAAAAGGAAGTGTGATGTTAAAACTTTGTTTAGATCGAATGGTAAGTGAAATGTGTGGAATAATGGGAGAAAAGGGAAAAGGGAATTTCGACATGATTTCATTAAGAAAAAATGGAGGTGATTATAATAGGATGGTTAAATGGATTCATGCAAGAGGATATTGGTTAGTCTAATAGCGTAAGTGTATATATTATAAAGAATTACCAATGTATGATATGGTTTGTAAAAATCATATTGGATTTAAATGGTAACTAAGATTGGGAAGTTTACTTAACGAAGTCAAAAGAATTAACTTGTGAAGTGGGTTTTCAAATAGAAGAAAATGGTTTATAAAACCATAATAAATGGAAATAGAATCAATGGGAATGGAATAATAGGTGTTTGAGTGGAAAACTTCTATTATCTTAAGATAAGAGCGTCGTCGGTCAAGGTCTGAGAGGTAATTAGAATACCCCAACTTGAACGATTTCGCTATTATCGAGAGATAGTATTAGTTGTAATAGGCTGGGAAGTGATTATCGAGTTAATTGTGATTAATAAAATTTATCATTTATTTAAATAACATTTTAAAATGAATTAACTATGCTAGTTTCAGTTAATCGGAAAGATAACTACTTTTATTTATATAATAACTAAAGCGAGTGTTAGACAATTGGAATTTCTTTATTTAAAACAAAATAAAGGTTATGGATTGGATTCGTATGAAAAGGATTTGAAGTTTAATTCAAACTAAATAACAAAGATGTAAAAAGGGTTTTAACCAAGACAATTATTTTAAAATAGCGTTCACCTGAGAGTTGGATTAAGTGAAATGTTTTAATTGAAATAAGGAAAGGATTTTAGTAATTAAACCATGCTGTTTGTTTAAACAAAAATATAGCGATATTTCCAATGACAAAGGAAGTGAAAGAAGAGTTTATAAACTATGATGATACTTCAAATATTAGTAAGTACGAAGGGGTTTTGGAAAATACAAGCGATGTACCAAGATAAAAAGGGTAATACAAGATGTTGTATACAATATAGTAATGTTCCCTGACAATGGAAATAAACCAGTGATATTTGGTAAATTCATTATTTCAAAGAAAATGTGGATTAATGCTTTTAAAGTAATGAACCGAAAAGTTTATCAAGATAGAATATATGAAATCGATCATAAAAATTGAGGGAGATGTTTTAAATGAAATATGTTAATATAAAAGACCTGAGCTGCCAACGTACTTAACAACATTGTTATGATTTGATAGTTAAATAACCAACTATCAAATAAATATTATTCTTGGACCTTTTTGACGTGTTTTTTCGAAGAGACCGGGATGGAAACTAGACCCAAAACCACTTCGAATCAACAGTGCGGACGCGACTAACTTGCAGGAGATAAAGACGGAGTAAATGGAAGACCGTAGATATTTATTGAAATGACCCAAACTTGCCCTTACGGGAAAGCCCTGATTGAATTGAGAACACGACAAATCAGAACACAAACAGAAGAACATTTTATTGCTTATTACAACAATTACATCAGAGTACAAGAATAAAGCAGAGTATAAATTAATATTACACATTGGAAATACAATACCGGAGATTTAAATTACATTTAAATAGCAGCGGAAAAATAATACAAAACACAACTGAAAGAACACTACAACAAAAACACCATATTACAACTTTAATTTTACAACGGTGCATAAAGCACCGTTGTAATAGATCCTTTTTTACAACGGTGCAAAACGCACTGTTGTAATAAATGTTTTTTACAACGGTAAAATAATCACTATTGTAAAGAACATATATATTACCATATCACAACTTCAATTTTACAACGGTGCAATAAGCACCGTTGTAATAGATTCTTTTTTACAACGGTGCAATAATCACCGTTGTAATAGATTCTTTTTTACAACGGTGCAATAAGCACCGTTGTAATAGATTCTAATTATATAAATATTTAATTATAATTAATAATAAATAATAAACTTAGGAATCAATAATATTTATTAATTATTATTAAATAATTAGTAAATAATATTTTTAACAAGTCTTTTTCCTTGTCAGTTAATTATGAATAAATTAAAAATAATTACAAAATGTTTAATTATAGATAATAGTTACTTTTAAATAAAAGAACTAATAATTAATATATAATAAATTCTTTATTTTTTAGACAATAATTATTTAAATAATAATCAAAATTTAATAATCAATATTAAATAATATATAAAAGTTAAAAATAAATATTAAATAATTAAAATAAATATAAAAACAATTAATAATTAAATAAAATAGTATTAATTAATAATCGATGTAAAATTAATATCTAACACATAATACCAAAGTAATTTTGATTAAATATTAATAAGTACCATTAAGTTGTAATAATTAATAATTAAATTTGAAATATGGAATAATTCCTATTAATAATTCGTAACTAATAATTCATTACTAATTAGTAGTTACTCATTAATTAGTAATCAATAATCAATTAACAAAAATAAAACAAAATTCGTGTTTAAATAAACATTTTTTTAATTAATAGTTTATGCATAATTCACTATCTCTTTCGTAGCTTCAAAAACGAATTTTGCTTTGGCTCCAAAATTGAATTTGGTCTCCAGACCAAAAATTTCAGCGACTCTTTAACGATATGCAGTTGTAAATATATGTTTCTTTTGCCACTGAACGTTGTAAACAAATCAGGGCCCTAACCTTAAATTTACGTTTAGCTCCAAAATCAAATTTAAATTCCATTCCTCCAAAATTTTGGGTCCATTACTCAAAATTTTGGCTCCATTCCTCAAAATTTTGGCTCCATTCCCCAAAATTTTGGCTCCATTCCTCAAAATTTTGGCTCCATTCCTCAAAATTTTGGCTCCTGCTCGAAATTTCCCCCTTTCGCTGACTTTTTTTTTGTCCACTCGTTTTCTTCTTTACAGTATCTTCTCAAAATATTGGTGCCTCTTTAATCTCCAATTTTTCTTTCTACTTGTTTTCGATTAGTAATTCAATTAATGGCGTCCTTCACAGGCGACTAATTTCTCTTCCTCCCTGCATAACCTTTCCACCCGACCCTCCTTTGAGTGCTCTCGCTTCCCTTTTGCCCATCAATTCCCGAAATTACTCGCCCCACTAATCAAGATTCCGACTTTGTGCCGACTTCAACAACCACGGCGGATCCAGATCGGCAAGAGGTGGAGGCGACACCAACTCGGCAACGACATGAGGGGACTGACGACGACAGGCACTGCTTCAGCGCGACAAGGGACAGCGCTGAGCAAAATGCGAAGCCATTAATTTGTAAGTTCAATTTGATTTCCATTTTGCAATTTTAATTATGCTGGAAAAATAGCAAATGAATTGGGTTGATTTATGCTGCAAATTGCCTAATTGCATAGTTGGCAGAGGAGGATTACGCTGTGCCAAAACGGATTATGTTGATTTTGGGAAGTGGAAACTCAAATTCTATTTTTTATTGCCAATTACAATTTGCAACAATTTGCAAAATTGCAAAATGAAAAAAAAATTGAATATGTCAGTTTTTAATTGGCACCAATTGCCAATTATATTGCAAAATTGCAAAATGAAAAAAATTTAATATGTCAGGTTTTTAATTTACAGTAGGGTGATTAAATATGAGTTTGTTCATTATTTACAAAACTTCATTTGCAGGAACATTGTTGGAGAAGGACTTCACTTGTTCAGCTGAAGAAATGGATATATATTTTGGCATCTTTATGAAAGCACATAACTTGTTCGACTTAATGCCTAAACAGTTCCTGCTTCTAAATCTTGTAATCATTATTTGTAATGTAATGAAGCATTGATATATTACCGTGATGATGTATGATTCAGTTTTTGTATTTTTAATATAAAGTTGTAATATTTTTTGTATGAATGGATCCGTTGCTTTGAATTTATATCAATTTGTTTTCTGTTTATTCAGCTTTTGTTGCATTTGCAAAATTTATTTTTTTTAAAACCCAAAAGTCAATCACAACGGTGGAAAAAAGTTGTAAAATATACATATTACAACGGTGGAAAAAAGTTGTAAAATATACATATTACAACGGTGGAAAAAAGTTGTAAAGTATACATATTACAACGGTGTTGCAACAGTGCAAAAAAGTTGTAAAAGATATTAGTCTATTACAACTTCTTAATACACGACGGTTTGCCCACCGTTGTAAAATGTATATTACAACGGTGTTCCACCGTTGTAATAGGGTCATTTTGTTGTAGTGGAAATACATGGATACAGAGCTTCCGAATATCGCTTCACCTGTATACCAGGATCCTGTGAATATGATATCTGCAAAAACCAAAACTACTAGCTGCCCATGTGGAAAATATGGGCACTCAGAGTTTAGGTTAAAACAATAAACTCCAGTCCAGTCATGGGACTGGTATGAGAACTAAAACAGTGTAATGGCGCGTTTTGTTAGCTGTCGAATAATTAATTTATTTAATTATTTATATATCGATTTGGTGATATCGATAACTTAAAGTACAACGTTCGAACTTATAATTTATAATTATAATTAAAACCGAGCTCGAAATGGCGCTGCAGTTCGCTGGCGATATGAACTTCAACTGAATGTATATGATTCATTTTAAGCCGGATTTCTGTGAAACAAGAAACGTATGGAGATGGTGGAGTATATCTTTCTAGTGGAAGAGAAAAATCGGGATTTCGTCGTGTAGATTTTGATGTATGTCCAAATCAAATTTTGAAATAGTCGCTATAGAATCGGTTATCGACCGTATCGGTTTATTCGATATAACTAGAGATCGGGTTTGAATTTAGACAAGGTTCTTTTGGGAAGTAGTGATAATTTAATTTTTAGAATTTTACTGTAATTTTTAATTAATTAAATAAGCAACTTTTTATTTGGGGTATTTTGCACCCTGTAATCAACATTTTGAGGTTTCAAAATATGAGTCAATCTACCGGTATTATTATATTTCTGGGATTGTGGCACATTGATCGTCACGATGGTGTAGTTGATCCGGTAGATAGCAGTTCGAAATTTACGAAGTTTTGTAAAATGAGATGACCAAAATCTTTTGAACTCAAAACAAAATATCCTAATTATTTCCGGCCAAAAACAAGACCACATCTTCTTTGTTCACACCCACAAATTCTTTGTGGTTTCAACCCAAAAGCATGGAGGAACATCCTCCACAAAACTCAAGAACTAAATTATATAAATACCACTATATCACTTCTAAACCCGAGGATCATTTTCTGGCAACAAGGAAGTAGCCGCCGAGTTCATTTTTCAGGAAAATACATTTTCCTGAGCTTTCAAAATTCAAGAACAATTCAAAACAAATTCCTAAAATCTCAAAACAAGTTTCTTCTCAATCCACATAACTTTCTCTTCAATCTAGTGGGATTTTTCTTGAGTGCGGTCAAGTTCTGAGATATGCGAAAGTGGGACAGCAACCTAGGGTTTGAGATGTAGCCAAAATTAGCGAGCGATGCTTCAATTGGATGTTGTTTTTGCGTTGAGGGGATCAAAGCGATCTTGCTAGCAAAGATTTGGGGTTTTCGGTGGTTTTCGTGATCGGACCTGCTACTGGAAGGGAGTCGACGGAAATTCCTTGACAGGTTCGAGTGTGGCGTGATGGTGTGCAGGGTGTCAAGGATTTGATGAGGAGTTCGATGGGGTCTTTATTTCAGAGAACGATGGGAAGTCGAAGGAGTATCTGGCGCTGGAAAGTGTCGAAGGTGGAGGAGCAGTCCTGAGGAGCTCACGGCATTTTGTTGAGGAAGGAAGCAAAAAGAGAGGTCGGCCTTTTTGTCTGATACGAGTGTGGGCCTTAAGGTGAAAGGGGAAGCCCAAATAAAGTTAGATTTTTGTTTTAATTTAATTTAAAGATGTATACCAATTTGTTAATCTGATATCTTGTGCATACGGTATCAGAATCGCGAACCGTAAGTTGCGTTAGGACCGTATGGACGGACACTACACAATGGGACTGGCCGCGAGTCGATTGGAGCACGTTACAATTTATGGCGAAATAAATTGTCCGACTTAATCAAATAACGCAAATCGTTATTTAACGGTTAACGCGCAATGTGAGTAAAACTCACCAACTCTGAATAGTTCTATTTTTACAGTGTATTCTTAGGACTGTTAATTATTGTCTGTTTGACTGTGTGTTGACTGTTGATTGAACTGCTAGTCAGTTAGTAGAGATTATATATATATGTACATATATATATATATATATATATATATATATATAAACCGTCAAATAGTTATATGTTGATTCTGTTCTAACAGAATATTATACTGGTGTTGTCTAACATCTGTGGTGCAGGGAAACAGGTTGGAGGAATCCAACAGGATTCCTCAACAGTTATTTTACTGTGATTTTTATATTGTGATATATAATGTGATGTATATAATCTATGTGATTTTGTGTGGTGGCACGATATTTATCGTTGTTATATGGCGTGTTAAATACCATGAGAAATACCAGAATGTAGGAGAGGGGTTTTCAAAGTATATTTTGAAAATAGTTTATTTATATAAAATCAAGGGATTATATATATATATATATATATATAAGAAAAAGGATTCTGAATATAAAGGAATATAGTTGGTAAAAACAAATATAAAAGAATTATATTTGTAAATCAAATACAAGGGAATATATATGTTAATCGAATATAAGGGGATATATTTGTTAATCAAAATATAAAGGAATTATATTCGTTAAAAGAAATATAAAGGATATTTATTTAGAGATTAAATAAATAGAATTAAACTAAAGGAGATATTTATTTGTTAAATAAATAGGAGTTAACCAAGTGAATTGGTCGAGTTAACTAAGTGAATCGGTTAGAGTTAATCAGTGTGAATTAGTTAAGTTAAACTAAGTGGTTAATCGAAGTGAGTTAGTTAAGTTAACTAAGTGATTAATCGAAGTGAACTAGTTGAGTTAAACTAAGTGAATCGGTTAAAGTTAATCAACGTGAATTAGCTAAGTTAAACTAAGTGGATTTGTTCAGTAAATCAAGACGAGTTAACCAGTTAGGTTAAACCAGTAGAGTTAACTAGTTGCGTTAACCAGTTAGAGTTGACCAGTTAGAGTTGACCAGTTAGAGTTGACCAGTTAGAGTTGACCAGTTAGAGTTGACCAGTTAGAGTTGATCAGTTAGAGTTATCCAAGTAGAGTTAATCGAGTAGAGTTGTCGAATATCACTTATCCGAAGTAGAGTTATCGAATATAGTGTATTCGAGAGAAGAGAAATCGAATATAGTTTATTCGAGTGGAGAAGTCAAATGTTATTCATTTGAGAAGAGTTATCGAATATTATTTATTCAAAGAGTATTTATCGAATATTAGTTATTCGAAGTTAGTTAATCCAAAGGAGTTATTCGAAGTTAGTTAATCCGAAGGAGTTAGTCGAAGAGTTAATCCAAAGGAGTTATTCGAAGTTAGTTAATCCAAAGGAGTTATTCGAAGTTAGTTAATCCGAAGGAGTTATCGATGAGTTAATCCGAAGGAGTTAGTCGAAGAGTTAATCCAAAGGAGTTATTCGAAGTTAGTTAATCCGAAGGAGTTAATCGATGAGTTAATCCGAAGGAGTTAGTCGAAGAGTTAATCCAAAGGAGTTATTCGAAGTTAGTTAATCCGAAGGAGTTAGTCGAAGAGTTAATCCAAAGGAGTTATTCGGAGAGTTAATCCAAAGGAGTTAGACGAAGAGTTAATCGAATATAGTTATTCGAAAGAAAGTGTTAATCGAATATAGTTTATTCGAGTAAAGTTAAAAGAGTTAATCGAATATAATTTATTCGAGTAGAGTTAGAGAAGTTAAATCGAATTTAGTTATTTGAAAGGAGTTAATCAATTTGAGTTAAGTTAATCGATTTGAATTAAGTTGAATCGAAATGGAGTAAATCGATTAGAATTAAGTTAATCGAGTTAGAGTAAATCGAATATTGGTTATTCGAAGGTAAGTTATTCGAATTAGTTATTCGAAGGAGTTAATCAAATGAGTTGATCCAAAGGAGTTAGTCGAATATTAGTTATTCAAATAGAGTTAAAGGAGTTATCGATTTTATTTTGATCGAAAGGAGTTATCGATTAGTAAATCGAAAGGAGATTTTCGAATATAGCATATTCGAAAGAAAGAGTTCGAATATTGTTTATTCGAAAGAGAGAGATTTCGAATATGAGTTATTCGAAGAGAGATAATCGAATATAGGTTATTCGAAGAAGAGTTAATCAAATAGAGATTACTCGAAAGAGAGTTATACGTCGAATTCGATTATAGCGAATTCGGGAAAGTACTATTTACTTTCCAGGGTTTAAATCAAGATTTAGTTATTGATTTAGAAATTAGGTGTCTGTTAAATTATTCGAGTTAGGAGATAAGGTTATAATTTAGGTTAGATATTGCAGAAGTAGGAATTATAACGTTATAGTTATAATCAAACGTTATCATATAAGAAGTAGATTCGTAACCTGAATCCGAGAATTTGCGTAAACAGATGATTGGAAAAAGTGAGTGACGAGCTTCATCTATTTCACAGTAAAGGACGTTGTTCAATTAAGGTCTGAGAGGTAATTATACCCCAACTTGATTGACTTCAGAATTGACAAAGGAATAGTTGTGGTTCGATAGAAAAGGTTGATTTGAAATATAGTTAAGTAATAAGCGATTAATGGATTAAGCGTAACGATGTTTTATACAACGTTCATTGGAAATCCGTAAATGAGTTTTGGAAACATTTTCCAAATATAGTCAGATATGTTTTCTAAACAGAGAAAATGAAATGTTTTCATGATAAGAATTTAAGAAATAGAGTTAAGCAAATTCAGAAACTGACTGGAGAGGGTAAGTTGAACGGTTTTCTAAGTGACTATCTGATGTTGGTTTCGACCTTCCGTATTGATACTTAGAGAATTGTTCTCATACTAGTTACAATTAGGGACTGATAGTTGCGAAATAATAGTGATGTGAAAATAAGCTATGGAAATGTTTTCCAATGATTAATAACATATATTTTCTAAATATACGAAATAAGGAAATATGAACATATGATTGATCGATCGAATTTCCATTTGGAAATAAGATCGTTGTTTGTACACCGACATGTTTTCATTTGATAGTTAACTCACAGACTATCGAAGTTTTTACCATTTTAACGTTGTTAATATGGAGAGACCGGTTGGATTATTATCCAAAGAACCACTCTGTATCGGCATAAGCGTTGCGAGCAATATATGCCAAAGATAAATTGAAGACGGAGTAAAGTGCAAGGGTTGTTGTATACGTCTTAGATAACAGTGACTAAGATGGATATACTGAATAGTGCCTTCGGTTTGTCCAGTCCCAGGACAACGTATATGGAAGAAGGTCTGACAGAGTATATCCAATGGATCGCGTAAGTTGATCTGTTCAAACGTATTCACGTTGGGTGGCGGAGGAATTCGTTTCTCTTAGCTATATACCCGTGTTATTTTTGGATAAGTCAATTAGTGATTTGGTGGGTATGACGATGTGGCATTCAAAGTGAATGGTGATCAGATGTTCTGAAGATAGACGTAGCTTCTGGCTTCACACCAGGAAGTAACAAAAGTTGGGCTAGGCAGCATGGCTAGTTGGGTCATTCCCAAGCAGGGTGTATTGTCACCGATCTAGGAAATATTCATATTTATACTTCTTTTTGATTCTGTATCTTCGGATGACGGTTTGATGGCCTATAACCGTGGTGGCAATATATTCGCGACACTCAAGCTAAATGAGTGGGCGGTCATGTGTGGCCGGGTTGCAAGACGTTCTTGTTGAACCCTGAGTGTATCACCTCTAGAGTACACTATTCAGAAGGTGCTCCCATACCTTGTCTATTGGAATCCATTCTCCGATAAGAGCCCTGCGGTTTATGATTTTATACTATGTATGTAGAACGTGAGATGCAAGCGTTTCTGCTAGATTGATACCTATTTGTACTTAGACATTATTATAATATCACAATGATATTGATTGTCAAAGTTGTTCAGATACTCATAAGGGAAAAACCCATTCCGTATTCACGGCGTGGTCTTATGAGATATCCTATACATGTTTTAAACTATTTTACTCATACCAGTCCCATGACTGACCCGGAGTTTACTTTGTTGTTTTCCCTAAACTCTTGGGTGCCTAAATTTGTACGGGCAGTCAAGTAGTCGGGATTTACAGATATACTTGGAGAGCTTGGAGCAGGAGGCTGCAAGATTTTATAGCTATAGTTATTTCCGCTGTGTTGTAAGTGTTGTACTCTGATAAGTGCTATTGTATATATATAACTGTTTACTTCAAAGTTATGTTATATATTATATGTTATTCGTTCCGCTGTGAGATTCGTGTTACTCTGATGATTCTGATGTTCTTCTTCTTCTTCTATTCTATTAGTTCTATCTTTTCTTTCTCACCTTCTAAATTCTTTCACTAACGTCTCGGAATTTCCGACTCTCGAGGAGTCGGAAATTTCCAGCCGTTACAAACAGTTATTCATTTTTAATTTAAAAGTGAGGATATCATGGGACCACGCCGTATAACACGGAACGGGTTTACTCCTCATGAATCTTAGTTTTAGAATAAAACAATGCAATGCTTTTTGAAAATTGAAGCTATTATAAGACTCAGGTCCCATCACACAATGAATGCAGTCGGAGGATAGAGTTTTCCCTTATAATAGCCAAAAATGCTTGATACGCGAAATTTCATCTTTTATTATCACTATAAGTGAAGAAATCAACTTCGAATATAAATGTATCAATCATAGGCGGCATGGGTACCATATATCATGTCGTCGTACTAGTTCTACAATCAAAACTGAAATATCGTATTGGAAGTTGGATTTCCATCTATGAACCAAGGCAAGGTGCAATCCTTCCATTTCGAGACACTCTAGCCCGTGCCTTAGGCTTCAGCCGCAACTGTACCTAGGTAACATGCAGGGCCGGTCCACACTAAGTGCAATGGTGAATTCATAATTCCTAAGCATGCGTTTCCCCGCCCTATGGGGCGTAAATGAGCTAAATGACTCCATCGGCTCCCGCAGTAGCCGGATCGTAAATAAGCAAAATGACTCCATCGGCTCCTGCAGTAGCCGGATATATCCGAGTCGCCTCTCTATCCATCAAGTAATAATAAGAAAAATCCACATGTGTAAAATGTCAGGGCTGGTAGGTCGTTGACACCCCTCCTAGCTAGAAATAAACGCAATGCCCTCCCTGTTGTCCTCTCCCGTTTCTGGTTCATACCGGGTGTGAAGCTCGTGAAGTAATGTTACACAAAGCAATGCTAATTAAAGTTGTGCTCTGATCATCAACCACAAGGCTCTGCTTTTCAACAAAAGCCTTGATCATTTGCATCTTAGCATGCCACATTGTCAATCCATACCACACCATTGATTTCTGCCAATATATAAAAGGGTGTTAAGTAAGAGAATAAATTCTCCACCACCAAACAGATATATATTTAGCAGAGATCAATGAATACAGCATAAAGGAATACAACGTCAGACATGCCATCCATTTACAAGTCCGTTCTGGGTCTAAACGAAACCGGAGGCACCTTATACTCACATATCCGGTCGATCTCCTAGTACGTTTGGATGATCACCACTTTTTCCACCATCTTGGGTGTACGGTCCAATCAAGATATCAGTAATCACCCAAACGACGTGAAGATCTCCGGTCTTCAACCACCGTCTTCATCTTCGACTCTTAATCGTCGTAGAAATTATTCAGAATGGGTTAAACCCGGTCTTTCCGAATAACTCACGTATTTTATAATCAAGTGCTATAAAAACACATCAAATGCCTCATTCCAATTCAGAATATTCTTTTAGTAAGATATTCACATTTTTATATTTTATCAAAGATAAATCTTTTTGAATTTATTCTTTAATCTTCCATTAAATATAGAGTCTACACGGAAATCATAACAGTATATAATCGATATAAATTTCTGTATCGGAATAATAATATAAATGGAATAACGGTAAGGCCTTTTAAATTCCATATATAGTAATAGTCTTCATTCACAGAAGCTCATCTCGATTATTACCAAATCGAATTCCATTCAATTCCAATTTAATATACGAAATTGGAAAATTTCACTTTGGAAAGTTTCCATTTAAATCTTAATAAAAGATTTATAAATTCCAAATTATATTTTCATTGTCAATTGGGTTAAAGAACAAATGTCGTTTAAAAACACAGTTCACGATAAACCCAATTCACATTTTATTTAATTCCAGTTACCAAATATAATTGGAAACTCTAATAATCTTCATTAAATAATTTATCCTTTCCAAATTTATATTTACTATTTAGTTCCAATTAAATATTAATTGGAAAACTTCACTAAATCTTGTTAAAAAGATTTATCCTTTTCAAATCGGGGTTTAATAACAATGTTATTAAAGACACCGTTCACGACAGCCCAAAATCCAATTTATTTTATTCAATTCCAATTTAATATTAATTAACTGGATTTTTATTCTAGTTAATAACTACTTCAATTCGATAAAAATTTATTTCTATCTTTTCAAATATGGAATTTTTCATCCAAAAACTTTCTACATCATTTATTATGATTTTACATAATTTTTCCATATTTTTAATAATTTTATTAAGGCCTTTACAGTCGGTTTCCAATAACAGTCACCGAACTGCATCCATAGCGGCCTTTTTCAAATTTTATTTGGACATAATTCCAAATCCATCCGTTAGATTTCAAATCTCTTATATTCATTGGAAAGCTCTTTTCAATACAAACCCAACGGTTCCGGTTTTAGGAGAATCCGACGGTCGGATCTCCTGTTATGTCAAATCGAAGTTAATGGTCGAAATTCGCGAACGGTCGTTGTGCGGCGCGTTCTATTCAGGTAAATATATATATATATATATATATATATTATATTTCTTTGATTTCCATTTAAAACGTATTTTATAAAATATTTATGAAATCGTTTTAAAACGATTCCAACTTCATTTTCAAATTTAAATCAAAACTGAATATTCTATATTTTTATCATATTAAATGATAATATTTTCAAAATTTGAGGTTTGAAATTACTTCGCTTCAATATTCATTATAAAATGAATAAAATCGATCGATAAACCCGTTCGGTTTAAAATAGCGTTTGCTACTTAACTCGGCTTCATATTTTTATATTTTTGTGTCCATCCAAAATCGATCATCAGAATAAAAGTTATATTCCTCACCGAATATTATTTTAAAATATTCGTTATTCTAAAATAATCTTTATTTTGAAAGATTCTTTATTCTAAATGTGCTTCATTATAAAATGTTCTTCTACATTAAAATGTATATTTAAATTAAAATGTAATATTTCATTAAAAATGATTCTTTTATATAAAATGTTATTTTACACAAAAATGTACTTTTACATAAAATGATCTTTACAATAGAGATGATCTTTACATTAGAAATGATCTTTTCATTAAAAATGATCTTTACATTAGAAATGATCTTTTTTACATAAAAATGTTCATTACATAAAATATTTAATACATAAAATGTTTCATTATGTTAAAATATTTCATTACATTAAAATATTTCATTTCATTAAAACATTTCATTTACATTAAAATGTTTCATCGCATTAAAGATGTTATTTCACATTAGAATATTTCGTTACATTAAAAAAAATGTTATTTACATTAAGGTATATCATTAACATAAAAATGGTTCTTTTAACATAAGCATTATTTATAAAATATTATTTATAAAATATGTTTATAAAACATATTGATAAAACATTATTTAATTCTAAATCAGAATGTGACTCAATCAATTACCATATAACTTCAGTTATATGGAATTCATACATTGCCTGTATTCAATAACAGTGATTAACAATCATCAAACAGTTTATTCACATCCAAAGTGACACTTATAATTGTGTGAGCGTTAAAATAAATAATCGACGCTCATCACAGTCTGTCGATCAATTGATTGACATATAATTAAATTCAGGGAGATGTGAATAAATTATCATTCCCAGACCCGTGTGGGGTGATCGACGCTAGAAAAGCGCGATATTGTAATAAATTCTGCAAGCGCACAGATCGTGTAATATGCAGGTCGAACACAGGGAGGATAAATTAAATCAGATTATTTATATAATTTCTTGGGCGAGTTAGACAAAATTTGGGGGTTGATTTTGAAAAAAATAAAAATTGAAACTGCGATCCGATTCAGAACAAATCTAATTGAACCGACGATCAAATCACCATTATCAATTGGAAATTAAAATGAAAAATAGAAATAAAATGCAGAAATTAAAATTGCAGGAAAAGAAGAACAACAAAAAGTAATTTAGGATTGTCGTTGAAACTAATCAAATGACTAATCACTAATAAAAAAATTGTAAAATACAATTGGTGTTCTTCCAAAACTAATTGTGAAGACAACACCGATTGCTAAGAAAAAGAAAAATGCAGAAAAATAAAAGAACTATAAACTTTATTAATGGAGAAGAAGAGAAAGTAGGATGGTGGCTACAATGATATTACAAGGGTATTTGTAGGAGATAACCAAACCCTAACCCTAATTACAAATGGACCTAGCCATTACGTCACTAATTAGTTTACAATGAGAATCTCAAATGGGCCTTAGTTAAATCTATTAAATTTTTGGCCTTTCTTCTTTTCCTCTTGGTTCTTTGACAAGCCTCCCTTGATTTGAGACGTGCATGGCCTTTTTACTAATCATTTTCTTGTCCAACAGCAACTAGATGTGAGATCTTCATCTACAATTCTTCAAAATGTAAATATATAGCAATTTGATCTCCATTTCTCTAGTTTTCTGGTTGCATGCGTGCTTGGTTGGAATATCTGTAAACGTAACAAAACAATACCCAAGTAATATTTATTTATATATAAAAAATAAGATATAAGAGCATAAAATAAACACATTTCTATGTCAATCAAATACCCCCACAATTATCTTTTACTCGTCCTCGAGTAAAACAAAAAATGAAAAACTAACTAGATATGTCACATTCTCATAGGAAATACGATTGCATTGAGCGTATGCAACAAGCTGTTAAACCTCTAGGTGTCCCTAGTAGGACGAGTGGTGTCTCGTGAGGGTTTTCAGCGGATACTACCCACAAAATCCAAATGCAGTATGCTATGATTCTAATGAAACTACATGAATGCAATGGACATATGCAAAATAAAAACAAAAAATGAAAACAAGACTTGTTTCAGAATTGGTACAACTAATTAAATCATCAATTTCTAGTCAGTTGACTTTATTTTAGATACATCAACCTATCACAAAGTTTTAACATAATTCAAGTTTTCAATGTTAAACTCTAGTTTGGCCGGTTAGTTCGGTTGATAGCATAGTGCAGCCATGAAATAAATTCTTTGTTTGCTTGTCATAGTTTTCAAAATGGTATTCTCATTTCCTTGTGTATGACTAATCAAATTAGTAAGGGAAATCAGTGTTTGGGCATCATCGCTTATCCTCTATCTTCATAAAAGTTAATATTTATGATTAATTACGTACACCTAACTTAAAAGACCAAGGTATGCCACTCATGCACTGCCTCGCGGACTGACATGAGAGTTTGGAACAGAGCTTGGCGGATTGTGCAGACCGACGCTGACTTTGTCAACAACATGTCAGTAATCCTTAGTTTTCCAATCTCACAAAATGAGACCAAGATATTCCAACACTGACTTTGTCAACAACATGTCGGATAGAGCTTGGCTGGTTTGCACACCAACGCTCAATTTACAAGCAATGTTTGCTACCCTTGGATTACTATTATTATTATCATTGAAATTATAAGAACAAGAGACAGAGTTACACAATTTCAGCTTAACAAGACTCTGTTATAAAGATTCGAAAAGCCAATATAAGTATTTTTAAGTCCTCCATTTATTAAACAAAGACTACAATTAAGAATAAACTTCATGGCCATCACCTAAGAATCCTTCTATGTACCGGTTACACTATTATCCTTCAAAATTCAACTTTTCATTATATTTCTAATTCGATCTTGGTTGAGAGATTAAAATACTACCAACTGACTAACAATTGTTAATTTATTTTATTTTATCAAATCTAAAATGAGTCATTTTTCAAAAAAAAAATGGAATGTTACTACAATCTAAAATGCATGATGGTCCTACATGAAAAGAAAGAAAATAAAAATAAAATAAAAATAAAAATGAATGTAATGCAGACTCCCCCCACACTAGAACTAAACAGTGTCCACACTGTAATTTTTTTCTGAATGTGAAAGATAGAAACCAAAGATGGATTAAGTGCAAAATGATTTGTAAAATAAAATGCAATTTAGCAACTATATGCGTATGAAAATCATATGCAGAATGAAATCTATGATGATGATGTGTGTTATGTGAAAATTGAGATTTCCTTTTCCCTCCATGCTTGCCTCTATCGAAAATGATGTATGATGACTTCGTATATGATTTTTGAGGTACAAGAGGCATGTCAATAACTTCTGAATTCAAAATCTTCCCTTTGCAAATTTGGTTGTGACGGTGATTTATATCATTCAGATGAAAATTACCATAATCCCATAAATTTGAGTGTTTAACCACAATTTCTTCTGATGATATGGAATTACGATTATGTTTGAGACGTTCCATATATTCATCCTCATCATTTAAAAGTTCAAGTTCGTCTTTAAATAGTTCTTCAAAAGATATATTTAGCATGTCTATTGAGATAGGAGAATCATAATGGTTTTCATTCATCGTTCAAATGTTGAAAATCCAAACTTAATATTGATACAAGTAGCTTTTATTACAAAATAAATAACGTACTTAAGTATATCTTATTAATTAATAATCTTGATTTTTGAAGGGGGAAGAGGGCCTTATGGCCGTTCACGTATAGCATAAATACTAAGGGATACGACCAATGTTTTACGGGTAGTATGCAACCTCTTTTGCTAGAAGTTCAATAAATTGAACTAATATATATCCGCCATCAAACCGTTGAGAGAATCAATTTCATAAAATACACTCTTATAGTTAAATATTTTGAAATATCTAATCAGGTTCTAGTGTTGAAAAAACGAGAGTGATGATTTCAATTATGAAAATTTCAGTCAATCACAACAACCAGACAATAATAATCATAGAAATTACAAAAAAATATTGTACAAGAAAGCCGCTGTCCCTGTAGAAATTTTTACAAGCGATTTCTATATATTTCTTTGTAGTAGAACACCTGTAGAGTATAGAAAATTTTACAATGGGGTATGACAGTCTATCGAGGGAAGTTGAGTAGCTGTAGCGATTGAAATCCCAAAGTTTGCAATTTGTTCACCTCTGAATTCCTTGATTGATTTCTTGAACTCTATTCTTCCTTTGACGATTGACCTTGATTTTTTTTTTCTTTTTTTCTTTGTAGAAAAGAAAAGAAAATGAAACAAACAAAAACTAGAAATAATAGAAAAGGAGAGGGAAAAAAGAAAAAAAAAACTAACAAACTGACTCAACTAAAAGAAAAAAAAGAGGCAAACTACTCAGCTAAAAATAAATAAAAATTAATCCTATAAAAATAAAACTCACACTTTTTTTCTCTTTTTTTTAAACTAACAAAATGACTAGCCTAAAAGAAATATAAAACAAGCATAAACAAACTCAGCAAGAGAAAAAAAAAGAAAATGAAAAACAAATCTAAACACAAAGAACCAGGAGACCAAACTGGACTCGACCAAACTGGACTCAACAAAACTTGAAACCCAGCTACAATCAAATCTCACCCTCACAAAGTCACGTTCGAATTATTTTTCTCCATGAACAGTCTACCTTCAAATTAAACAGATAACCCTCCCAAGCTATTATTCCTCACAAAGAAAAAAAACTTGTTCAGAAAACAATTTCCGCACAAAAATCAAATCAATTTTTTCTTCTTCTTTCGAATCGAAGATTACCGCTCAAATCGAGTTCAAGTCGAGGTTTAGATTGCTAATCGGGTTTCGGATGTATGGTAAAATGAACCGTTGGCTTACGAACCGAAGACTTGTTGGCTTGTGAATCGAATTCCTGAAGCTATTCGAGGAGAAGGGTTTCGAACTGTTGACTAGAGCTTTGAATGGAGGGGTGTGATTTTGGTTTGCAGTTGAATGTTGTTGCAATTTGATGGTGCGTGCTGTGTTTACGCGGTTCTCGATTTGTGAAGATGTGGTGAGATCGGTGGACTGAAAGATGGTTTGCGGTTTTTGAGGAGGCTTCGGTGTTGGAGTATTCAACGGGTTGGGTGAGTTTTGGAGTATGGACAGTGCGATGGGTGGATGGGGTTTACAACGTTATGTGTGGGTGGTTTTATGGAGACAGCGGTGAAGGAGGCTTTGCTTGAGTATTGGTCTGCGGTTGGTATGAGGATGGCTGTTCAACAGAACTTGTTTGTGGAGATTGTTTGTGCGAAGTGGGGTTTGGGTTGTTCACGTGAACAAGATGAAGTCGATATTGGTGGCTTTGTGAAATTTTTGTGATGAATTTTGGCAATGGTATGGCTTGAAGGGGAGTTTGTTTGTAAGTGCGTGACGGTTTGTAGGTGGCGTTGAAGGACTGGTAGAGTACGGTATATGAATTACAGATGCTGTTTGGTGAACGATTTGTGAAGTTATGGCGATCTATGGTGTACTGAATGGTTTGTTGATGGGTGCTTGGTCAAGACAGAGGTTTAGGTCAAAGAGGGCGTGAGTTATGGATGTGTTGAGAGGTTATGTCAGGGAATGGTGGAAGGGGATCGCTTGTGGAAGATGAAAGGTTGATGCGGGTTTCTGTGAACATGAGGTGCTAGTGTAGGGCTGTTGTATGATTGTGTAATGAAGAGGATGTGATGGTCTTGTGACAGAGAAATTCAAAGAAAGAAGAAGAGGTTTATGTTGTAGATGCAGAAGGAAAAAAAAAGAAAAAATTTGGAAAGAAATAAAGAAATTGCAAAAGTGGGAAAGAAATTAAAACAGAGAATTAAGTACAAGCTAGAGAAGGAAAATTGCAAAAAGAAAATCTGTTTTTTTTTTAAACGTAAAGAAATTAAATGTAAACGATGTAAAAGAAGAAAGGAAAGATTATGTGCTGAAAAGATGAAAGAAGATTGAAAGGAAAGAAATCAAATTAAATTTGGCAAATTTTTTTCCTCTTGTGTAGAAGATTACAGCATCAATAATCAATACTAAATCAGCTAAACAAGATTTTTTTTTTCTATATACAAGAAAACAGAAAGATAAATAAATAAAATAAAACTAACACGAATCAGAAATTAGATAAATAATAAAATTTAATCGTTACCTCCCCGACAACGGCGCCAAAAACTTGATCGACGCTAGAAAAGCGCGATATTGTAATAAATTCTGCAAGTGCACAGATCGTGTAATATGCAGGTCGAACACAAGAAGGATAAATTAAATCAGATTATTTATATAATTTCTTGGGCGAGTTAGACAAAATTTGTGGGTTGATTTTGAAAACAATAAAAATTGAAACTGCGATCCGATTTAGAACAAATCTAATTGAACCGACGATCAAATCACAATTATCAATTGGAAATTAAAATGCAAAACAAAAATAAAATGCAGAAATTAAAATTGCAGGAAAAGAAGAACAACAAAAAGTAAATTAGGATTGTCATTGAAACTAATCAAACGACTAATCACTAATAAAAAAATGTAAAATACAATTGGTGTTCTTCCAAAACTAATTGTGAAGACAACACCGATTGCTAAGAAAAAGAAAAATGCAGAAAAATAAAAGAGAACTAGAAACTTTATTAATGGAGACGAAGAGAAAATAGGATGGTGGCTACAATGATATTACAAGGGTATTTATAGGAGATAAAAAAACCCTAACCCCAATTACAAATGGGTCTGGCCATTACATCACTAATTAGTTTACAATGAGAATCTCAGTTGGGCCTTAGTTAAATCTATTAAATTTTTGGCCTTTCTTCTTTTCCTCTTGGTTCTTTGACAAGCCTCCCTTGATTTGAGATGTGCATGGCCTTTTTATCAGTCATTTTCTTGTCCAACAGCAACTAGATGTGAGATCTCCATCTACAATTCTTCAAAATGTAAATATATAGCAATTTGATCTCCATTTCTCTACTTTTCTGGTTGCATGCGGGCTTGGTTGGAATATCTGTAAACGTAACAAAACAATACACAAGTAATATTTATTTATATATAAAAGATAAGATATAAGAGCATAAAATAAACACATTTCTATGTCAATCATGGGGTTTCAAACAACAACGATTAATCTAAATAAATCATTGGTAAATAAATTTAACCAACTTTTCACTGTCCAAATTATAAATGAACACTTATAATTCGATTCCAATCCCTACATTAATATTAACATTATTTTTAATATGGTGGTCATCACAACATCACAAGTAATCACACTATACAGCCAATTTAAATCGTCCATGGTTTGTGGACGGGAAAAGTGATCTAACATGCACCGTATACAGTTTATAGTGATTGAACTGATAAAAATATAAACTGGCAATTCTATATATTTTTCAGTTATGAAAATAAATAAATAACTGCGTAAAATTTTCTAGTGAGAATTTCTTACCTTTGGTTTCCACTCCGTCAATTTTTAGTGGACGGTGGTTTTTGGATTTGCTCCAGTACGCAGTGTTCTTCACCGTGATCTCTACGCAATCTGTTTCACACAGTTTGTATTAAAAATCATATTTTTAATGTTTTTCTATATATATGGTAAAAATCGTACTTTTCTTCACGTTATGGTTATATAAAAATCATATTTTTATATTTCTATTGTAAAAACAATGCAATTATATATTTTATAAACAATGTCTCTGTATTTACAAAATAATGTTTTTCATTGGTTTACAAAACGATGTTCTTTTTGATCAACAAAACGATGTTGATTTTCATTTTTAAAACTAATTCTATTCTTATTTTTGAAAACAATGTTCCTTTTTACTTTTAAAACAAAGTTCCTTTTATTTTATAAAAACAAAGTTCTTTTTATTTTATAAAAACAAAGTTCCTTTTATTTTATAAAACAAAGTAAATTTTATATTTGAAACAATGTTATATTTTTATCTTTAAAAAACAATGTTCTATTTTTATCCTGAGAAACAATTCTATTTTTATTTAGAAAAACAATTCTATTTTTAACCTTTAATTACATACTTATAACAATAATTATATCAGTCAAGTTAATAACCATCGTTGATCTTCAAATCGGAAGGCCACGGCTTTGTCATCTTCACGCTCCAAGTCCTCACGCTTCTGTGCCTTTGAACCCAATAGCTCGCAAGAAAGAAGAGCCACCACACGCAAATCCACCTTACCAGACCTCGATCTGAACCCCCACCTCGAAGCTCCTTTGTGTCGCCCAACATCACCAGCAACCATGTTGGGTTCGATCCCCTCCTGCGCATCAAAACAGCGTTCGAACGCTGCCCACTTGAGCATGAAAATCGAAATATCCAGGCAATGGAACCTCACCAAACCGTATGGAATGAAGGAGCTTTCGATCCACTATAATTTTTCTTTTATAAAATTGATTTAATTTGAATCCGTTCAGAAGAGATTCGGGGAAGAAAGATCGAATGAAATGAGCCATTCATTTGATACAGGCGGCTGGTTTCTGATTTAGAGATTAGGGTTGGGTACGGAATACATCGTATTTATACTGTATTTGTAGAGTATTTTATTTTATTTAATTAATTCAAGAAAATAACTTGTTAAATCATCCGAACTCCAAACGAGACCCAACGAGTGTCGCCCCTAGCCAAATACCCCCGTCCCGGATACAATGGAACATGTTTCGTAACCCAATTCGGCTGTTACGATAAGTTTTTCTCAAAATTAAAATATAAATCAATATATATTGAATTAAAATGTACATTTCAATTTACTGAGGCCACATACTAACTCTAAAAATTCCCAAAAAATTATTTCTAGCTATGTTTTGACGATACAGTCCTAACAAAACTAATTTCGTCAAATATCGAGAACGTTTGAAAAATGGCTATTTTCAAGTCGATTAAATTTGACTGAAATGGACAAAACACGTTTTCTTTTACCACGCTCACATATTAATTCTAAAAATTGTGAAATTTGGAATCTAGCAATAACTTAACATTCCAAATCCAACAAAAGTGGTTTCATCGAAAACGGAGGTCGTTTGCAAAATGGCTATTTTTAAGGGCCATATATTATATTAAAATATATATAAATTCTACAGCGACTTTTCTGAATTTTAAATTGGACTTAACTTTTAATTTATAAAACAAAATTCAGTTTCTTAACTTCGTTAGAAAGATATTGTTAATCAGATTCAAATATTTCTTGTTTTGTCCAATTCTGATTTAAAATGAATTCTGTACAGTCAATTGAAATTAGAAATCGAATTTTCAAACTGCCGCGCCCTTTCAGGCTCGGTTTATAATTAAAATAATTTTATTCGTTCTAACTTCGATTTAAATAAAATTTTAGTCATTATTATTTTAAATAAATTATTTTAAATATCTAAAATCCATTAAATTTGCTAAAATAAATTTTTTAAATTGGTTCTGAAATTCCTGGTTGTTACAGTCTCCCCCACTTAAAATCATTTTGTCCTCGAAAAGGAACGAAGCTAAAAGTTGTTTAACTAACCAACTCAATTTTCAATTCTATTCAGTTTTCAATTTAATTAAATATTAAATTCGATTTTGCTAAATTTATCATTCTTTTATGCATTGGTTAAATTAATTATTATTCCAATAATTTAATTAGTTGAACTAATAATCAAACAACACAACCAACAATCAATTAGGTGATTAACTTATAAAATATATACAACTTTTATTTATAGATAAAATTCATATTTTCAGTGTAGATCACAGCAATTAACCCTAACTAAGTTTTGGTTCTCACACCAGTCAAATGGAAATATATAGATATCCCACCTTCGATACTCGAACATAAATACTGATGATGAGACCTCAATCATCAAAATCATCTCCGGGCGACTATAGTGTGATTCTATATCTATCCAGTATATTAAAATTTTGAATATCATTTAATTACTCGTATATTCAAAATCATTAAATACTCGATTGCCCGAATTAAAATAAAATAATATACTCAAATACGTATTTTAAGATAAACCTTTCAAAACTAAATTCATTTTATTATTATTTATTTTTAAAATAACACTCTTCACACTCGTTCTAGGACGCTACTGATCCTATCTCTAACGAGTTATTCTCATTGGATATTACTAATCCAATCTCTGATGAATTCTTTTGTTCGGTTCTAAAGTGTCTTGTTCTCGAGTTCTGTAAACCAAAGCTCTGATACTAAATGAAACAACCCAAACTTGCCCTTACGGGAAAGCCGGATTGAATTGAAAACACGACAAATCAGAACACAAACAGAAGAACATTTTATTGCTTATTACGACAATTACATCAGAGTACAAGAATAAAGAAGAGTATAAATTAATATTACACATTGGAAATACAATACCGGAGTTTAAATTATATTTAAATAGCAGCGGAAAAATAATACAAAACACAACTGAAAGAAATACACGGATACAGAGCTTCTGAATATCGCTTTAGCTGTATGCCAGGATCCTGTGAATATGATATCTGCAAAAACCAAAATTACTAGCTGCCCATGTGGAAAATATGGACACCTAGAGTTTAGGTTAAAACAATAAATTCCAGGTCAGTCATGGGACTGGTGTGAGAACTAAAACAACTATTCATTTTTAATTTAAAAGTGACGATACATGGGACCACGCCATATAACGCAGAACGAGTTTACTCCTCATAAATCTTAGTTTTAGAATAAAAAATGCAATGCTTTTTAAAAAATGAAGCTATTATAAGACTCAGGTCCCATCACACAATGAACGCAGTCGGAGGATAGAGTTTTCTCTTATAATAGCCAAAAATGCTTGATACGCGAAATTTCATCTTTTATTATTACTATAAGTGAAGAAATCAACTTCGAATTTAAATGTATCAATCATAGGCGGCATGGGTACCATATATCATGTCGTCATACTAGTTCTACAATCAAAACCGAAATATCGTACTGGAAGTTGGATTTCCATCTATGAACCAAGGCAAGGCGCAATCCTTCCGTTTTGAGACACTCTATGTAATGACCCAGATTTCTGTCGAGTTAATTTTAAATGTTTAATATGGATTTAAATATTGAGTTGATAATATAAATGGAATTTTTATATTAAGTTATCGATTTAATAATCGATTTCGATTTAATATCGAATATATTAAATTATCGTAATATGAAGTTAATTCAATTCGAAGTTAAAACTAAATTGAAATCAGTTCATACGATCAATACAAAATTCTGTTATAATTAGAATAATAATATTTAATTCCTTATCAAAAAATTTAATGTTTTGAAATTTAATTGATATTGGTTTAAATTAATATCTCCTTCAGTTGATAAAATTTAACTTCGTAGCTCATTCCAGTGTGTCCGGAATGGTAGTATTACCCTAAGAATGTCAGTTGTTGGGTTCAGAAAGGAGTTAGGTATCACGAAGTAATTCAAAATTTAGGATACTGATTTTTAACGAAAACAAATTTAAAATAAAAATAAATCCTTTTTGTTGGGTGGACCAGAACAGAACAACAATGAAAGCCAAGTCTCCTCTTTCTAAACCGCAAACTTTCTTTGGCCCTGGTGTATCCACATTCATAACTAATGCGGGCTATCTCCTCCCACTCAACAGAAAAAAGGAAATCAAAACATTTTGCCTTAAAAAGCTCACGTGAAAGCCGAGTTCCTCTTCCAAATATAAATGTTCGCTCCTCTGTAAACCAAAAGCTTCTGAAACAAATAAAGTGGCCGAGCTTTTCAAATCAAAATCGAAGTCAACAAATTCCTATAACTTGCAAAATCGTATTCGTATAGTATCCGACTCCGACCCTGAACCTCGCGAGTGGTTCGAATGAGTTACGGTAGGGTTCTGGGTTTGAATTCAGTGCTGGAGGCATCGCGTAAGGGGATCTCGGCTTTGTGAACAATGCGATGGGACATAGGGGCCACGACAGCTGAAGTTAGGGTTCGGTGGATCAAAATTCAGGCAATGGAGTTTACTGATGTCGAGACTGTAATAAAGGTGAACTGGAAGGTCACGTTTTCCTTGTAGCTGATGTTTTTGGGAATCGCGATAGGAAGTTCGGGGATTTTGGTGCTGGCAGTCATCGATTTGAGAGAGGATTACTGCGTTGGACTCTTGGCATCATGGAGGGACTTACGTTGTACAGAAGAGTTTCTCGAGGGTTTTTGACTTTCGTAAAAGGGTGCGATGACTGTATGGTGTCGGAGGGTGAGAAGGCGCACATCTGGGGAGGTCGGTATTCAAACAGACATGGACATATGACATAGTGGTGATGAGCGGTGCCTTGAAAACTTGATGGTCACGTTGGGATTGGAGAGGTTGCGATGAGGAGATGAGTTGCATGTTAGGCTTATAGTGATGTCGAGACATGAATGCTGAGGAGAAGTACCATTGGCAAGATCGAAATGGAGTGGTGTTGCTTGGTTGATCGGATTGTTGTGGTGTAGAGTGGCAAGTTTTGGTCTGATGGTGATCAGTAGCTTGCATCGGCCGATGGAAATGGTTAGGAAGACTGTAGTGTTTTAGTCGAGGAAAGCGAGGTATATGTTTTTACCAGAATTTAAAAACATAGAATAATTTAATTATTTATTTCTAGTTTAATTAATGAATAATTGTCTAATCGATAATTTAAAATAAATAATTTTAGGTACTAAATACGACTAGAGTAAATGGGTAGCCAAGACGACATGGAAATTTACGGAATATTCAGCAAACGAAAATATCAGTGAGTAAATCTCACTCACCTTTTATTTAGAATTATTTTTGTTAGTTAAAAATAATTGTTGTTGCTTGTTTGGTTGCATTAAAATATTACTGTGGCATGTTTAATATATATATATAGTTATTTAGGCTTGACTATTATAATATATATTGGTTTGGTGGATGGATTGTTCCCACAGTCTCATTAGCGGATGCCCGCGGTACCATAGCGGATGATTTCCCTATGCGCCCCACAAATAGATATTAGTGGATGACCTTCATACCGCGATATCCTACCTCGATGCAGGATGGGTATTATTTATGTTGACTTAATATATTTGGATGCAGGAAAACAGGTTGGAGGGATCCAACTGGATTCCTCAAAAATATATTATCTGTTTGTTTATTTGTTTGCATATATACTGTCATATATCATGTGTTAGAAAACCTGAAATAAATAATTGGTTGTTTGGTGTTTAAATATCACTGGGCCTAAATGTTCATATTTAAAAATATCATGAAAAGGAATTTTTCAGATTTAAAAAGAAAATTCTATTTTTCTAAAATAGAATTTGAAATTCGAATAAAATAGAAATATTAACTTGTTTTAAAGAATAAAAACAAGTAGTTCATTTATAAACGAAGTTTATAAATAAAGTGAAATGAATTATCATTGGATAATTCAAAAAATAGAAATACAAGTGTGACTTTGGGAAGGGAAATATATTTTCCAAAGAAGAAATATTTTATTTGAAAGCGAGACTTGTTTAATAATGATGTTTGTAAATAGAAAGGTGAAAAATTATCATTTGGATAATTTAAACATTTAAATTCAAAAGTGAATTTAAAGTGAGAACTTAGAATCGGTTTAAATAATATACGATTAACTTTATTCCGATATTTAGAATATAAATGAAGTTGAATAAATCCTTAGGATTTATGTTTGAATTCAACTATGTTGGATTTATAAAAATAAGTTATTCCCAAATATAATTAACCAAGTTAAAGGATAAATAGATAATCGAGTTTGGAATCGAGTTGACTTTGAATAAGTAAATTAAACTTGTGAATTCATATTCGAATCGAATATGAAACCGGAGTTAGAAAATAGAATTTGATTAGTTTATAAGTAAGTTAAAATATATTTGAACATGTTATATTCAAATATCAAAGTGAAATAAGCAAAAGAGTTATTTAACGAATTTATTAACGAGTTGAGTTAAAACAAGTGTATTAATTTGAAATGAATTAGAAATGTATGGATATACATGAGACAGGTTTGGAATGAAGTGTTAGAGGAGATATAAATAGAACGCTCGACAAAAAGGTATGTATTTAATTTGAATATGAGATTTCATGCGCCGTATCGGCAAGCCGCTTGGCTTTTTGATTTTCTTTTTGAATAGAGAGGCCTGTGTGGCGGTTTGGGGATTTTCCCGATGCTCCCAATACAAAGGAGGTTATGGCAATTTTTTTCGGAAATTTAAGGAGTTAGAATATTTTTAAGAAAATCTTGATAACTAGAAATCAATGTATCGATATATATAGAAGTCGATAAGGAAACGAACTTAAAAATAGAATAGTATAAATAAAAAGGAAATCTTTATAAAGCAAATAAAGTTAGTTGAATAAGAGTTAAGCAAATAGAGTTAAAGAAATAGAGTTAAGCAAAATTAGAAACTGACTAAAGATAAGTTAAGTTGAATAGTTTTCTGAGTATCGATCTGATGTTGGTTTCGGCCTTCGGGATTGATACTTAGAGAATTGTTCTCTTACTAGTTTACAATTAGGGACTAATAGTGTGGAATGGTAGTGATGCGTGAATAAGAGATGGAAATGTTTTCCAGTATTAATAACATATATTTTCTAAATATAGAGAATAAGAAAACGTGAACACACACGCACACACACACATATATATATATATATGATTGATCGATAGAATTTCCATTTGGAAATAAGATCGTTGTGTGTACACGGACACTTTCAATTTGATAGTTAAATCACCTACTATTAAAGTTTTTGACCATCGTTGTTAATATGGAGAGAGCGGTTGGATTATTATCCGAGAACCACTTCGTATTGGCAGTAGCGTTGCGAATCAGATTATATGAAGTTAATCGAAGACGGAGTAAAGTACAAGGGCTTTTTCTATTAATGGAAATTGTGCCTTCGGTTTCGTTTAGTCCTAGAACGAACGTATATGGATGATTGTCTGACATAATATTTCTAATAATCGCATTTTGGATTGTACAAATATATACGGTCGCAATGGATTTATTCCCTTAGCATAATATTCAGAATATATTTGTGTAAACCCAATTAATGATTAACGTATCAGATAATGTGGCATTCAAAGTAATTGTGTTATCAATGAGAGGTTAGTAATCGTAGCCTCAGACCTCAACAGCAGGGAAATGACAAAAATCGGGCATGCAACATGGCTATGTGGGTAGCTCCCATTAGGGTGTATTATCACCTATCTAGAGATTCATTTAATTCCTTATTCTATTCGATGTTGTCCCATTCGGGAAACGGTTGCTGATCTCAACCGTTGGTGATATACATTCGATACACTCAAGAGAAATGAGTGGTCAGTCATGTATGGCCGGGTTACAAGATGTTCTTGTTGAACCCAGTGTATTCTCCTCTAGAGATACACTATCGGAAGGTGGTTCCATACCTTGTCATAGTTGGAAATCAAATCCCCAATAAGTGCTCGCGGTTTTGATTGTATATTATATATGTGTAACGTAAGATGCAAGCGTCCCACTAAGATTATATTTATTTGATTTAGACACTATTATGATATCAAAGAGTTTTGATATAAAGACCTTTTGGATTCTCACAAGGGAAAAGCCCGTTCCGTGTTATACGGCGTGGTCTTATGAGATATCGTTTATTTCCTCAAGTTGTTTTAAACTGTTTACTCATACCAGTCCATGACTGACCCGGAGTTTATTTTGTTTTGTTTTACCTAAACTCTTGGATGCCCAAATTTGTACGGGCAGTCAAGTAGTTCAGGATTTTACAGATTTATCTAAAGGAGCTTGGAGCAGGAGGCTTCAACGTTAGTTATCTAGTGTTATTAACACTGTATTGCAAGTGTTGTACTCTGATGATAATGTTATGTATATACAGTCAAATTTTGTATTTCAAAAGCTATTGTATATTATATTTTATTCCGCTGCGATGTGAGATTCTGTGTTGTGTTTTCTGTTCTTCTTCTTCTATTCTAATTTTTTTTTCTTTCTATTTCTCATCCTCTAACTTCTTTCTATTAATGATTTGTATTTCTATGCAATTTGGGTTGAACGTGTGGTGTATTTAGTCAACTCAGATAGTGCGGATTTGCGGGACGTTAAACTCTAGCCCGTGCCTCAGGCTTCAGCTGCAACTGTACCCAGGTAACATGCAGGGCCGGTCCATACTAAGTGCAATGGTGAATTCATAATTCCTAAGCATGCGTTTCCCCACCCTATGGGGCGTAAATGAGCCAAATGACTCCATCGGCTCCTGTAGTAGCTGGATCGTAAATGAGCCAAATGACTCCATCTGCTCCCGCAGTAGCCAGATATATCTGAGGCGCCCTCTATCCATTAAGTAATAATAAGCAACATCCACATGAGTAAAGTGCCAGGGCTGGTAAGTCGCTGACACCCCTCCTAGCTAGAAAGAAACGCAATGCCCTCCCTGTTGTCCTCTCCCGTTTCTAGTTCATACAGGGGTGTGAAGCTCGTGAAGTAACGTTACACAAAGCTATGCTAATTAAAGCTGTGCTCTGATCATCAACCACAAGGCTATGCTTTTCAACAAAAGCCTTGATCATTTGCATCTTAGCATGCCACATTGTCAATCCATACCACACCATTGATTTCTGCCAATATATAAAAGGGTGTTAAGTAAGAGAATAAATTCTCTACCACCAAACAGATATATATTTAGCAGAGATCAACGAATACAGCATAAAGGAATACAACGTCAGACATGCCATCCATTTACAAGTCCGTTCTGGGTCTGAACGAAACTGGAGGCACCTTATACCTCGCATATCCGGTCGATCTCCAAGTACGTTTGGATGATCACCACTTTTTCCATCATCTTGGGTGTACGGTCCAATCAAGATATCGGTAATCACCCAAACGACGTGAAGATCTCCGGTCTTCAACCACCGTCTTCATCTTCGACTCTTAATCGTCGTAGAAATTATTCAGAATGGGTTAAACCCGGTCTTTCTGAATAACTCACGCATTTTATAATCAAGTGCTATAAAAACACATCAAACACCTCATTCCAATTCAGATTGTTCTTTTAATAAGATATTCACATTTTTATATTTTATCAAAGATAAATCTTTTTGAATTTATTCTTTAATCTTCCATTAAATATGGAATCTACACGGAAATCATAACAATATATAATCGATATAAATTTCTATATCAGACTAATAATATAAATGGAATAACGGTAAGGCCTTTTAAATTCCATATATAGTAATAGTTTTCATTCACAGAAGCTCATCTCGATTATTACCAAATCGAATTCCATTCAATTCCAATTTAATATACTAAATTGGAAAACTTCACTTTGGAAAATTTCCATTTAAATCTTAATAAAATATTTATAAATTCCAAATTATATTTTCATTGTCAATTGGGTTAAAGAACAAATGTCGTTTAAAAACACAGTTCACGATAAACCCAATTCACATTTTATTTTATTCTAGTTACCAAATATAATTGGAAACTCTAATAATCTTCATTAAAGGATATATCCTTTCCAAATTTATATTTACTATTTAATTCCAATTAAATATTAATTGGAAAACTTCATTAAATCTTATTAAAAAGATTTATCCTTTTCTAATCGGGGTTTAAGAACAATGTAATTAAAGACACCGTTCGCGACAACCCAAAATCCAATTTATTTATTTAATTCCAATTTAATATTAATTAATCGGATTTTTATTCTAGTTAATAACTAGTTCATTTCGATAAAAAAAATATATTTCTATCTTTTCAAATATGGAATTTTTCATCCAAAAACTTTCTAAATCATTTATTATGATTTTACATAATTTTTCCATATTTTTAATAATTTTATTAATGCCTTTTACAGTCGGTTTCCAATAACGATCACCGAACTGCATCCATAACGACTTTTTTCAAATTTGATTTGGACATAATTCCAAATCCAACCATTAGATTTCAAATCTCTTATATTCATTGGAAAGCACTTTTCGATACGAATCCAACGGTTCCGGTTTTTAGGAGAATCCGATGGTCGGATCTCCCGTTATGTCAAATCGAAGTTAATAGTCGAAATTCGCGAACGGTCGCTGCGCGACGCTTTCTATTCAGGCCAATATATATATATATATATTTCTTTGATTTCCATTTAAAACGTATTTTATAAAATATTTATAAAATCGTTTTAAAACGATTCCAACTTCATTTACAAATTTAAATCAAAACTGAATATTCTATATTTTTATCATATTAAAATGATAATATTTTCAAAATATTAGATTTGAAATTACTTCGCTTCGATATTCATTATAAAATGAATAAAATCGATCGATAAACCTGTTCGGGTTAGAATAGCGTTTGCTACTTAACTCGGCTTCATATTTTTATATTTTTGTGTCCATCCAAAATCGGTCATCAAAATAAAAGTTCTATTCCTCACTGAATAATATTTTAAAATATTCGTTATTCTAAAATAATCTTTATTTTTAAAGATTCTTTATTCTAGATGTGCTTCTTTATAAAATGTTCTTCTGCATTAAAATGTATATTTACATTAAAATGTAATATTTCATTAAAAATGATTCTTTTATATAAAATGTTATTTTATACAAAAATGTACTTTTACATAAAATGATCTTTACAATAGAGATGATCTTTACATTACAAATGATCTTTTCATTAAAAATGATCTTTACATTAGAAATGATCTTTTCATTTGAAATGATCTTAACATTAGAAATGATCTTTTTTACATAAAAATGTTCATTACATAAAATATTTACTACATAAAATGTTTCATTACGTTAAAATATTTCATTACATTAAAATATTTCATTTCATTAAAACATTTCATTTACATTAAAATGTTTCATCGCATTAAAAATGTTATTTCACATTAAAATATTTCATTACATTAAAAAAAAAAATGTTATTTTACATTAAGGTATTTCATTAACATAAAAATGACTCTTTTAACATAAACATTATTTATAAAACATTATTTATAAAATATTATATATAAAATATGTTTATAAAACATATTGATAAAACGTTATTCAATTCTGAATTGGAATGCGACTCAATCAATTACCATATAACTTCACTTATATGGATTTCATACATTGCCTGTATTCAATAACAGTGATTAACAATCATTAAACAGTTTATTCACATCCAAAGTGACACTTATAACTGTGTGAGTGTTAAAATAAATAAACGACGCTCATCACAGTCTGTCGATCAATTGATTAACATATAAATAAATTCAGGGGAGATGTGAATAAATTATCATCCCCGGACCCGTGTGGGGTTTCAAACAACAACGGTTAATCTAAATAAATCATTGGTAAATAAATTTAACCAACTTTTCACTGTCCAAATTATAAATAAATATTTATAATTCAGTTCCAATCACTACATCAATATTAACATTATTTTTAATATGGTGGTCATCACAACATTACAAGTAATCACACAATACAGTCAATTCAAATCATCCATGGTTTGTGGGTGGGAAAAGTGATCTAATATGCACCGTATACAGTTTATACTGATTGAATTGATAAAAATCTAAACTGGCAATTCTATATATTTTTCAGTTATGAAAATAAATAAACAATTGTGTAAAATTTTCTAGTGAGGAGTTCTCACATTTGGTTTCCACTCCGTCAATTTTTAGCGGACGATGGTTTTTGGATTTGCTCCAGTACGCAGTGTTCTTCACCGTGATCTCTACGCAATCTGTTTCACACAGTTTGTATTAAAATCATATTTTTAATGTTATTCTGCATATATGGTAAGAATCGTACTTTTATTTACGTTATGATTATATAAAAATCATATTTTTATATTTCTATTTCTATTGTAAAAACAATGCAATTTTATATTTTATAAACAATGTCATTATATATTTTATAAACAATGTCTCTGTATTTATAAAACAATGTTTTTCTTTGATTTACAAAACGATGTTCTTTTTTATTAACAAAACGATGTTGATTTTCATTTTTAAAACTAATTCTATTCTTATTTTTGGAAACAATGTTCCTTTTTACTTTTAAAACAAAGTTCCTTTTAATTTATAAAAAGAAAGTTCCTTTTTTTTTATAAAACAAAGTAAATTTTATATTTGAAACAATGTTCTATTTTTGTCTTTAAAATACAATGTTCTATTTTTATCCTGAAAAATAATTCTATTTTTATTTAGAAAAACAATTCTATTTTTAACCTTTAATTACATACTTATAACAATAATTAAATTAGACAAGTTCATAACCATCGTTGATCTTCAAATCGGAAGGTCACGGCTTTGTCATCTTCATGCTTCAAGTCCTCACGCTTCTGTGCCTTTGAACCCAACAGCTCGCAAGAAAGAACAGCCACTACACGAAAATCCACCTGACCAGACCTCGATCTGAACCCCCACCTCGAAGGGCCTTTGCGTCGCCCAACATCACTAGCAACCATGCTGGGTTCAATCCCCTCCTGCGCATAAAAACAGTATTCAAACACTACCCACTTGAGCACGGAAATCGAAATATCCAGGCAATGGAACCTCATCAAAACCGTATGGAATGAAGGAGCTTTCGATCCACTATAATTTTGCTTTTATTAAATTGATTTAATTTGAATCCGTTCAGCAAAGATTCGGGGTAGAAAGGTCGAATGAAATGAGCCATTCATTCGATACAGGCGGCTGGTTTCTGATTTAGAGATTAGGGTTGGGTACGGAATACAGCGTATTTATACTGTATTTGTAGAGTATTTTATTTTGTTTAATTAATTAACTCAAGAAAATAACTTGTTAAATCATCCGAACTCCAAACGAGACCCAAGAGTGTCGCCCCCAGCCAAATACCCCTGTCCCGGACATAACGGAACATGTTTCGTAACCCAATTCGGCTGTTACGATAAGTTTTTCTCAAAATTAAAATACAAATCAATATATATTGAATTTAAACGTACATTTCAATTTACTGAGGCCACATACTAACTCTAAAAATTCCAAAAAAATTATTTCTAGCTATGTTTTGATGATACGGTCCTAACAAAACCAATTTCGTTGAATTTCGAGACCGTTTGAAAATGGCTATTTTCAAGTCGATTAAATTTGATTGAAATTGACAAAACACGTTTTCTTTTGCCACGCTCACATATTAATTCTAAAAATTATGAAATTTGAAATCTGGCAATAATTTAACATTCCGAATCCATCAAAAGTGGTTTCGTCGAAAATGGAGGTTGTTTGCAAAATGGCTATTTTAAGGGCCATATATTATATTAAAAAATATATAAATTCTACAGCGACTTTCTGAATTTTAAACTGGACATAACTTTTAATTTATAAAACAAAATTTCAGTTTCTTAACTTCGTTTGAAAGATATTGTTAATCAGATTCAAATATTTCTTGTTTTGTCCAATTCTGATTTAAAATGAATTCTGTACAGTCAATTGAAATTAGAAATCGAATTTTCAAATTGCTGCGCCATTTCAGGCTCGGTTTATAATTAAAATAAATTTATTCGTTCTAACTTCGATTTAAATAAATTTTTAGTCGTTATTATTTAAAATAAATTATTTTAAATATCCAAAATCCATTAAATTTGCTAAAATAAAAATTTTAATTTGGTTCTGAAATTCCGGGTTGTTACATTTATAAAACGGAAGAACTACTTAAATCTCTGACTCATGACCAGAGATATACTGTGGTTCTGTCGTGGTAAAAATCTACGGATTTGTAAGGACTACTCGCTACTGATCTATAGGGTGATTCCTAGGATGTGGTAGGAAGGTGCCTTCGGTTCATCCTGTTCCTGGATGACTTGTATGGACGAATGTCTGATAGAGTATTTCCAAAGGGATCGCGTACGTTGTTCTCTTCAAACGTGCCAAGTTGATGGCATAGATGGGAAACTTCTTTAGCTTAACAACTAGAGTATTTTTGTGGAAATCAATTAGTGATTTCTGGAGGATCTGACAATGTGGCATTCAAAGTGAATGGAGATATACTGTTCTAAACAATAAGCGTAACCTCTAGCCTCATCAACTGGGAAATGGCACAAAATCGGGTAGGTAGCATGGCTATGTGGGTCGGACCCATTAAAAGGGTATATCATTATCTGATCTGGAGAAATCAAATGCCTTCGGTTGTCCCTTTTTATTTTTATATGTATGTTATCAGTTCGGTTGGCTGGCCCCCAACCGTGGTAATGATATATTCGGTACTCTCAAGAGAAATGAGGGGCCAGTCATGTGTGAGCCGGGTTGCAAGACGTTCTGTTGAACCCCAATGTATTCATCTCCGGAGGTACATTGTCGGAAGGTGGTCTCATACCTTGCCAGGAAAATCCATTCTCCAATAAGAGCCTGCGGTTTTGATTGTATACTATTTATGTAGAGTGTGAGATGCAAGCGTTCTGCTAGATTTATATTTATTTGTGCTTTGATATACATTATTATAATATCAGAAAAGATATTGATTTCAAAACTGTTTTGGGTTATAGTAAGGTAAAAACCGTCCATGTTTATGTGTGGGCTAGTCTTACTATTATCCTTTTATTTCAAAAAGGATTTTTCAAAATTTAACAAGTAGTTTGTTCTGTGAATTTATCACTGAAAGTATTCCAGACTGATCCGGGTGAATTTTGCTTTGCTTCAAATGTGCTCGGGTCAGACCGAGTATATTTACAGGTTAGGTTTTCGCTTGGAGTCCAGGAGCTAGAAGCAGGAGGCTTCATCGTTAGTTATATAAAGGGTATTTCCGCTGTGACAGATATATGTTGTACTCTGATGATTGGTATGTGTATACAGTTTTCTTTTGTATAAAGAGATTTGATATATTTTATTTTATTCGTTCCGCTGTGAGATTCTGTTGTCTTCTTCTTTTTCTTCTATTCTAATATTTCTTTCTTTCTTTTCTCATACTCAAAATTCTTTCTAATAACTTTCTGGATGTTCGGTACTCAAGTTTGGGACACGGGATGTGATTGAGTCCAAATTCGTGCATCGAAATTTTCCGTTTCGTTACAAGAGATCTTAACAAATACTAAGTCGCCAACGAAGAATTTCAAATCTCTTTGCCTCTTATCAGCATAACTCTTCTGCCTATCTTGGGCAGCCTTCGTTCGTTGTTGAATAACCTTGATCTTGTCCGAAGTTTCTCTTATTACATCTTGTCCAAGCACAAATTTCTCATCGGTTTTCAGCCAACATGATGGTGAGTTGCACGGTCTTCCGTACAAAGCTTCAAATGGAGCCATACCAATACTGGACTGATAACTATTATTATAAGCGAACTCCACTAGATGCAAATGGTCATCTCATGACCCTCCAAATTCCAATATGCAAGCTCTCAAGAGATCTTCTAATACTCGATTCACCCTCTCCGTTTGACCATCGGTTTGAGAATGATACACGGTATTGAGATATAATTCTGACTCTAAAGCCTCTTGTAAGCTCTTCCAAAACCCACTAGTAAATAACGGATCTCAGTCACTTACAATACTTTTAGGTACTCCATGAAATTTCACTACCCACTTCATATACAGTTCCGCTAACTTAGCTGCCGTTCTATCCGACCTGACTGGTATGAACCTTGCACTTTTAGTCAATCGATCCACAATCGCCTAAATACTATCATAACCCGATCTAGTCCTTAGTAAACCATTAATGAAATCAATTGATACTTGTTCCCATTTCCATTCTGGAATTTCCAATGGTTGTAACAATCCACTGGGCTTCTTTTGCTCAGCTTTGAGCAGTTGGCAATTCATGCACTTAGCTATAAACTTCCCAACGTCTCTCTTCATTCCTTCCCAGTAGTAGGTCTGCTTCATGTCTCGATACATTTTGTTACCACCAGGATGTATAGTCAACTTTGAGTGATGACACTCTCTAAGTACTTCGTCTCTCAATCCATTGACATTGGGTACAACTAGTCTCCCATTATTTCGAAGACATCCTTTTCGATCAAGCCCATACTTGTTCATCTCCTCATCGATATGCATCTCTAACTTGGAGATGATTTCCAATAGGTTAGGATCGTCCCTCTGGCTGGAGCCGATCCGCTCAATCAAAGTGGATTTGATCATCAAACTTGCTAACATTTCTGGGTCCAATTCACATTTAGGTCTGAAATCATATCTTGCGATATATTCCAGTTGCTTCCATTCTAGAAACATAGCCCCTAAACTGGCATGTCTCCTACTCAGGGCATCAGCTACCGCATTGCCTTTCCCAGGCGTATATACGATATCAAAATCATATGAAGCCAAGAACTCTAACCATGTCTGCTGATGGAGATTTAAATCTTTCTGGAAGAAAAGGTACTTTAATGACTTATGATCGGTAAACAACTTAAACCTTTCTCCCAAGAGATAATGTCTCCACATCTTCAATGCGAACACGATCGCTGCCAATTCCAAATCATGGGTAGGATATCTATTCTCATGTGGTTTCAGTTGCCGACTAGCATAAGCTACAACCCTACCTCCTTGCATCAATACAACACCTAGTCCGGTACCACAGGCATCCGTGTATACCGTCATCCCTTCATTCCCTTTTGGAGTGACTAACACTGGCGCACACACCAACTTTTCCTTTAGACTTTTAAATGTGTTTTCACACCTTTCATCCTAGATGAAAGCTTGATTCTTCCTGGTCAACTGAGTTAACGGTGCTGCTATCTTGGAGAAGTCTGGGATAAACTTACGATAATATCCAGCTAAACCCAAGAAACTTCTTACGTCTGTTGCATTCTTGGGCGTAGACTAATCTTGCACCGTAGCTACTTTCGCAGGATCCACGACGATACCATTCTCTGAAATGACATGGCCCAAGAATATCACTTCCCTCCTCCAGAAGTGACACTTAGAAAATTTCGCTTTCAATTGGTGTTTTCTCAACACCTCCATCACTATCCTCAAATGCTCCTTGTGTTCTTCCTTTGTCCTTGAGTAAACCAAGATATCGTCCACGAACACAAGAACAAACTTATTCAATTGATCTCTGAATACCCTATTCATAAGGTCCACAAAATATGCTGGTGCATTGGTCAACCCGAATGGCATGACCAACCACTCATAGAATCCAGACAACGTCCGAAATGACGTTTTAGTTATACTCTCAGCTGCCACCCGGAGCTGATGAAATCCTATCGCGAGGTCCAATTGGGAGAACACTCTTGCTCCATTCAGTTGATCAAACAAATCACCTATCCGTGGAAGAGGATACTTATTCTTCCTCGTCACCATATTCAACTTGCGATAATCCACACATAAGTGAAGGGAACCATCTGCCTTAGTGGCAAATACAACTGGTTCTCCCCACTCGGAAACACTTCTTCGGATAAATCCCTTCTTCAAAAGATCGCTTACTTGTACCTTGAGCTCTCGCTTCTCCCTTGGTGCCATACGAAGAAGTGGCATCACTATAAGCCTGGAATCTTTCACTAAATCAATACGAAACTCGATCTCTTGGTGTGGTGGAAGTCTGGTCACTTCCCCGAAGATGTCCGGATACTGGCCAGCAATGGGAACCTCTGATAACTCATCATGCGGGATGTCGAGGGAATTTAGAAAACTAGCCATCACCTCATCACTAAGCTGGCTACCAAACACTACCCTCCGCCCATTGTCCGCTCTAATAGTCACCGAAAACCCCTCACAGTCTACCACCACCCCATATCTTTGGAGCCAATCGACTCCCAAAGTAATGCCAAACCCAGTAAAGCCCAAAACAAAGCAATCACAAGAAAACATACATCCATGACTCAATAAGACCAAATTACGACAAATCATGCTAAGGCTTGTCGAACCACCAATCGAGTTCGTCACAAATAAAGGTCTATCGACAATCTCGGGTTCCAATCCCAACCTATCTACCAGGTCACTAGATACGAAGGAATGGGAAGCCCCGGTATCAAACAATGCTCGAACAAGAACATCATAAATAGAAAGCATACCTTGAATAATGACATTCTTCCCTTTCTCCACCGCAGTTGGGGAATTTGACGAAGAAGGAACAACATTGATAGCATATTCTTTCACAATCTTCTTCTCTTTCGGAGGTTGTGGACATTTATCCTTGTGGTGTCCCACTTGGCCGCAATTGAAGCATTTCCTGCCCGCTGGCTTTGCTCGACATTCTTTAGCATAATGGACCTTCTTGCCACAGCTAAAGCACTCTATATCTTTCGTATTCTTCTTTTTCTGACCATTCTTGGTCTGATTCTGCTTCCTCTTATTCTGATAATTATTCTTGCCTTCACTGGTTGCCTGCGGCTTTAGCTCCTCCGCAGATGCAACCTCAGTCTTCGACTTAGGGTAAAGACTATATGATCTCAATGCTTTTCCCACAATCGACTCAAATGTCTCATCGATGTGGTTTATAAGTCTTTCCCCTAAGTACCCATCTAAACCAGTTATGAACTTCTCGTTCTTCTTCTCGGCAGTATCGATTTGGGATAATCCATACTTTGGTAAAGTGTCGAGTTCAGCAAGATACTCCAAGACAGCCCAACCATTCTGCTTGAGTTCCAAAAATCTCCTGAACAGATCTGATTTCTTAGCAGTTGGAATAAACTTATCACTGAAGCGAGTCTTAAACTGATTCCAAGTAATCTGATCCTCAGAAGTAGCTGCTTTAATGACATTCCACCAATTCATTGCCCGTCCTTGCAGCTGACGGGATGCTAGCTTTCTTTTCATTTCATCCTCGATTCCCAAATCCTCGAAGATGCGCTCACAACAATCCAGCCAATCTTGAACATCCATAGCCGATTCCGTTCCGTGGAACGACTTCCCACCAAGGCTAGTATAATCCTTGTTAAGCTTGGCGAAATCGGCTCTAAGCGTCTGCACTACCTCACCACCACCATTTGCAGCATTAGGAACTGCTCCCTGAGCATTCCTATGCATCTCTGGCATTAAAGCAGTGAACATCGTCCTCATGTCAGGGACATTCTCATTGTTGGCCCTTGAACCTACTCCCTCTTCATCTCCTGCTGCGGAGTTCCTCACCGCATTCCCTCTATTTCGGGTCATCGTTCAATCTGTAAAGAGAAACGATTAACCATCTCCATAGTGGTGCCAATGCACTGCGACTTCATTCTTAGATATACTAATGGTGTACATATATATATATATAGCTTTTGAAAACCAAAATATAACAAATACGCGCTCTCATATACGTATACTATCTCTCCCTGGTGTCTTCCCCTAGGTTAACTACGCAACCTAGAGCTCTGATACCAAATGTGACGGCCTGCCCCACAACAGCCGACATTTCTCCGAAATGCGCTGTGCTGATGTCCAACCAACACGAGATGGTCGTTAAGGTAGAAAAGATGAATCATCAAAGAACCTATAGTATATCTCACAGAGCATGGGATAAAGTATAATAACAACATAACTTGACATAAAACAAGCGATACAGTGCATAAGTTGAAAACTAAACATCATAACAATGGAATCCAAATACAGCTTATGATCCAAACCATCATATTACAACTTTTAAAATACTGTCTCTAAAGCAAAATAGGAAGGTACACTACTAATGCCCAAACTAGTGACCAACAACAACACAAGTAGAATATATAGGAATAATACGTGGAAGCCTCCTGCTCGTCTCCGAACAGCTACTCGTGCATAACCAGCTAATCTGTCTCTAGTCTGCCTGTTTAAGAGCACATAGAGTAATAAGAAGAGACATAAAACTCTTGGTCAGACAAAAGTTTGGTATGAGTGATAGCATGACTATAACTGCAATAAGCAATAACAGGTATAAATAATCATACCTGAACTTGGACCTGCAACTAAAGAGTTAGCACAACAGGATGTACAGTACTCTAAGGTGACACTAGCATATGGTGTGAAAATAATGGGGAGGGGGTGTGCATGTCATGGTGATAGCAAACATCAAACATAGCAATCATCCTCACATCTCTCACTCAGTGCATAAAGCATACTTTATCCACCGCTTTGATCACCAGAGCCATTTGGGGCCTTGATGGAACTCATCTCCATCCAAACCTTACTACGACCACTTTTCCCTTGGGGTCCTACTAGAATTCGATTCCACACAACTTTGACCCCACCGCACTGGTCCATAGTCAACGCCCCTTCATCATAGTGAATCAAAGTTATCGATACCGATAACCCCATTGCACACGTCCCGCAGCAAAGTCCAACCTTGAAGTAAACTCGTTGGTTCCCAACTGGATCCTGAGTACAAACTTCCCATTTGGGCTTCCTTTGCATCTCGGGTTTTAGTCTCTTCATCCCAGTTCGTGACTCTCTAGTTTCCATTCAGTTCAGTTCATATCCTTCGCCATGCCTCGGTTCGATGCTCAAGTCCTTAGCTCGGCTCGTGGTTCATGGTCAACTCCGGTTCGTGGTCCACATTTTGAATCTGGCTCGTGGCATCATGGTGGAGCGATTCTTGGGTGGTGCTTCGGTCCGGTTCGAGATTCGCCCTCAGCTCCGGTTCGTGATGAATGGCTCGTGGTTCAAGTGCTCGGCTCGAGGAGGTGGTTCTTGGCTCCAGCTTCAGGTCATGGTTCACACCCTGATCCAGCTCGTGGTACTTCCCTCACCACGGTTCGTGGTGCTCTCTCGGTCCGGTTCGCGGACCCTAGACCACGAGTGTGGTCGGGTCGTGAGGGGGTGTCACGAACGGGTTACTGTACTGCTGCCTGTAACTTTTTCAGCAAGTTATTTATGCCACATGACGGCGTTTTCAACCATTCTAACTGTTCTAGGCAAACACGAAACATTGCAAACGGTAATAACATCATATAGCATCAACCATAAACACCAAAACGATGAATAATCATAACAATATGGATCAAACATACGCAAAACCCATGTTTTCCCCTTAATCATGTTTTAGTCAATTCTAACATTAGGATTAGCAATACATATCCAAATTAACCCAAATTTCTAACACAGGTATAAAATAATATTTCGAAATTTCTAAATATTTTTCCAAAATTTTACGCGTTATAATTTCGCTAATCATCACTAATCACCCCTAATTAGCTGTAATTAGTGTAAAAACAAGCTAATCACTCACCTTAGCCACAAATAAAATATTAGATCTGAAACTCTACTACTATGGCGCAGTTTCCAATGTAACACAGCAGCTCCAACTCTGATTTAACACTAATCCTCCTTAATTTTGTGTAGATTAGGCTAATATATGATTAAAAGGTGATTAAGGATGAATTTAGAAGGAGGAGGCCATTACTAGGGTTCAAAGGTTGTAAGTGGCGGCTGGAAAACTGAATAAAACTGAATTTCCAAACCCTATCAGTCTTCCCATAACTTTAGTCCCGAAATGGGTTATGGGCCTAGTTGCTAATCACCCTATTTGGCCCGGTTAAGCTATTTTTCACCTTCTAAACCTTGTTTCAGCCATATCTCCCAAATGGTAAGTCCGTTTGATCAATGTGACCAGTCTACGGAAATGTAAACCACCATCCAAATCCAATGGAAGTGGTTTCAGGTCAAAATCCTTACCAACCAAAAGTTATAGGCAAAACAAGACTCGCCAAGGGCAAAACGGTCATTTAAAAAGTCGCAAAAACCGTGAATATGGGAAATGACCCCAAAAGTCGTTTCCTAAAGTTACACGACCATACGACCTCGTATGAAAATGAAATAAATATTCTACGATCCTTCGACTCGTAGAATGCGGGTCGTTACAACACAGTTGTAACAATCCGTATTTTTGGTAATTACCTATTATAATAAATAAATAATTAGAATATAATACTTGGGTAATATTTAAGTTGGATGAACCATTGGTTCGATTATTTGACTTAATTCGTTGGGTAAATTGGTGTTTCTTGGTTTGGTAGTGGAATTCAATCACACTAAAGTGATTAAATTGAGTCATGTATAACTAATTGTGAAATTTGAGTTATAAAGGGATAATACTGATTTTGAGAGGAAATGGATAATTATAACATTTAAAATATTAGCAAATGTTAATACAAGTTGTAGTATTGAAATAAAGAGAGTAAATGTGTTCTATATAGTATTTATTGGGTTAAAATCATTTTTATTATGGCTTGATAACAATAATTGTAAATATTTGGTTAACAAAACAATTATTGGAATTTTGGGTATAAACATGTAATATTGTGTAAACCTTAAAAGCTAGAATTGTTGTAATTAAAAATAAATATAAAAATATGTGTTTTGACATGTTTAGTGATTTATTAAGTTAAAAATGTGCCAATTATGGTATTTATTTTTGTTTTTGCTATGAAGATTATACTAATTTAAGTAAAATGTCTAAATGTGTGTAACTTGTGTAAATTTTGTCCAAAAATTAAGATTTAGAGGTAATAAGCTTTAAAACATCTAAAAATGTTGTTAACAAAATTATTTAACATCGTTTGATATTTAAACTATGATTTTGGTAGACATTATGATGTAAAACTTAGTTTATTTGACCTAATTATGTGTTTATAGGCTTAATTAGTTTCTTAAAGGCCTAATTGAGTCATTAGGTGCTTAATTGGCTTAATCTGGGCCTAACTGCATACTTAGGCAAAGATATTTCTAGAGAAAAAGGGAAACAACGCAGCCTTCCTTATTTTCTTTCTTCACTTGTAAATCAAAACTAAGTAAAAACCTAAAAATACACAAACCACTTCACTCTGAACTATAATTTGCCTCCAATCCACCTACAAACTCTAGATTTTGACTGTTTAAACTTAATAGCAGCAGGTAATATACTCTAAACTCGGATATAATCCAAGTTTTATCGTTGTTTTTGAGAATTGTTGATTTACAGTGAAATTTTTATATGCATGTCCTAGCTAGTTCAAGTACAGGTAGAAAGATGTCTTCTTCTAGTCAAAGAGCTCCAATTCAATGCAATAATTATCTATCTTTGTTGTAATCACTTCTAAGGTAAGTGCTTACTCACATATTTTAGTCACACCTGAGTATTTTGAAGTTTCTGTGAAGCCTGAGAATGAATTATTGATTTCCAGTAGTTTTCTATTGAAAATTTTCCATTTGTGCAAACATAGTCAAAGGTATACTTTGAGAGTATGTATCTTGGTCATATGGCATCGAATTTGAGCCATTACATTTTTTTTTTGCATATAAAACCTTTATTATCATGCTTGTGAATTTTCAGCCATTTTTGAGTTGATTAACTAAGTCAAATTGATGCCCAAGTAGCATATCGAGGTTGTTTTCAGCTTGAGCAGTGCGCCGATGGAGGGATCAATCGGGAGGTTGACCTACCCCATTGAGTGGTTGACCGGGCGGTCGACCTCTACAAAGGGGCGGTCAATCTGGTGGTCGACATCCTTGAGAGATACCTATAAGCTGAAGCCTGCTTCGTTTTTGTTGTTTCAGACGTTTTGGGTTCTTTATTTCTTGAGTTTCCTAAAGCTTTTCACTTGAGTTTTGATGTTGTATATGCTTAGTAAACTAAGCTATTGCAACTCAAAATCTAAAACCCGGATTTTGATGATGTTTGATGAGTTGAGTTTTGAGATGAGTTTTGGGTGAAATTGAGCACACATGCACATTTAGTTTTCGATAAGTAAATAAATAAGCGTTTTTATATAGTTTTGAGGCTAAAATATTTTCATGATTTAAGTTTTTAATTACAAATGGCCTTGGAATAATAGTACAAAAGCCTATTTTGCATTATGTATATAATTTTAAGAAAAGAGGACATTTGATTTTCGAAATTGTTTTATAAACTTGTTTTAAAAGTCAAGTATTTTCTAATTCAAAGATCACACTTTTCCGCACTCTTCAAGATAACGTATTGGATGTTAAACGAAATCGTAAACCCCGTGGTATGGGACATGGTGGTATACAGACTTGGTTACCTCTGGTATAGTTTGATTGAAGCCGATGATTTGATGATTTTCTAAGTTTTCTAGTGCGAAGTTGACCAGCGGCTAGTAAACCAACATTGAGAACGTGTGGTATGAGACGCACTTTTACCACTGTTTGGGTTATTGACTGTGAGCCAGTAACGCATTTTGAGGAGGAAAAGCCAGTACTCTCTTTAGAGGATGCCGGGACTCGGAGCAGTCACATATATGTATTCACTTGACCGAAGTGGTCAAGTTGCACTCGGCCAGGGGATCACAGTGACAAGCGCCTAAATGGAATACGTATAAGTACTAGGCTACGCTCGAAGTAAGCCTTATTAAATCCCGAAGTGGGCAATAGCTGGAAGTGGGATTATTTTGATGGCATATGCACGTTATTTATGATGATTTCATTTTATGATTGAAGTTTGAATATTTTAACTTTATTGGAATGATCAATCATTTATGCAGTGCATTTGAGATTCTTATTTACTTATTTTGGGATTTTCAATGATTTAGAGTGAAATACTCCTTTTATTGATGCTTTACCTTCTTTAAGTTTATTTGATTATTTTGGGGATTTCAGCGTGTATGACCATCTTGTTGCTTGTGAATGATGTTGAACCTAGCCTGGGGGCTAGTACAAGGGACTAGCGTATAACCTTACGTTGAGACATATGAGTTTAACCCAATTACTTTTATGTCTTCACATTAACAATTCTTTGAGAAAAAGAGTTGTATTTTGCGTACTTATTTTTCTTATACACGTTATTACTCATGGTTGACTATACTGACCCATGTGTGTTAATGCTTGGGTTAGCCTGAGCTTTTCCAGGTACTTTCTGCTGCTGTAGATATCTTTTCCTCCGCTTTCGATCGTTTAGTTTTGGGCTTCCTTGTTTATCTATTTTGTTGTATATATTGTATTCGATCCACGTACTCTGATGATGTATCCTATTATTTTGGACTGGTTATACCTACCACGTTTTATAACACTACTTGTTGTATATTATATGTATATGTATTTATGCTGGGTGATATGTTTTATGATGTGTTTAGATTTATCGTTCATATTTGTTTTGAATTATCTTCTAGTCAACATAGTATTGTATAGGTAGAGATTAAGAGTATCGGACCACGGAAAAAAAAGATAGTACATTTTATCGATGCTCTTAATGTTTAGTTGATACAAAAATTATGAATGGTCTCCCTTAACCAGCCCTATTCTCTGCACTACTAGACAACGTCAATAGTTAATGTACTTTACTAATGTGGATCTCAGGGTAGGACATCACAGCTTGGTATCAGAGCTGAGTTCAGAACAAAATGCGAGTAATACAGAATAGAATATAAGCAATACATTACATTGAGATACAACATAAGTGGAACATCTAACCTTTGTATCTTAACCATGAGTTGAATCATGTATACTTGTGCCTTAACTTCTTTTGTGTGGGGGTAGATATAGGAAGGGAATGCATTTATGAATAAATTGTTATAATTCAATAGTATTCCTTACATAATTGGATGTGCAAATATATATTATCGCACACTAATCCTATCTTATTTTATGTTGTAGTTTATTGCTGGGCGAGGTAAGAGGCACCAGGTGGGCACGGGGCCGAGTAGTGGTCCAGGTCCCGAAGAGCGGGTTGGGTTGTCTAGTGGCACCCATTCTATCAAGAGTGATTGACCTGCCAGTGGTTCTTGACCTGAAGCGGTCAATCTTTCTACTTATCAGCTTATGGAGCTCATTCGGGGCACTAAGCCGCCAGCTCCTTCTCGATCATCCCCTCCGCGCAAGTCGACCTTTGCACGTATGTGTTGCGACTACTCCCATCTTGGTGGGAAGCCCTTTCTACATTATGAGTCAGTGTTATAGGTCCATGCATGGATCCGTACCTACGAGCGCATTCTTACTCGCATGGAGATTTTCTCTTATCATCGGGTCCTTGTAGCATTTAGTATGTTGCAAGGTCGAGCATTGGATTGGTATGAGCTATTGGTAGCCGAGATTGAAGGGTCCACTCCTGAGTGAAAGCAGTTCTGTGAGCATTTTGAGCTCAAGTTTGTTCCTGTGTCGGAGAAAGTCATCCTTCCACATCGGTTCCTTGATCTCAAACAAGGGAAATTGACAATTTCCGAGTATGTATCGTCTTTGAGGCTCTCTCCAAGTATGGTTTGGATCATATCAGTACATCCTACAAAAAGAATTTCAAGTTTGTTTCTGGGTTAAGAAAGTATCTTAAGAAGTCCTTGATGTTACATCTTAAGTTGTCTTTTGAGGAATTGGTTGATGTAGCCCTTCATCTCGAGGCAGTCGTGAATGAGAGAGGTAGTGGAGATGAGAGTGGAGTTTGAAAGAACTTTGGCAAGAAGAAGATTCCATTTCAGAAATCCAAGTCTTTTCCTAGTAAGAAGAAGAATCCATTGGGTCAGGCTTTTCAATCTAGTGGAGCACCGCCTGCCAAGTAGGGTTGCATCAATTGAGATCATTTTGTTCGTGACTGCCTTAAGCCTGTATTTGCCTCTATTGTAAGAAGGAAGGACATATGGCCTCCTCTTGTCCCTCAGATCCTAGGTCCAGACAGCAAGGTAGGCTTAATGTGATGGAGTCGGATGGAGCTTCCTCTCAACAGAGAGGTATGCTTCTTATTCTCAAGGGTTCCCTTTTATTTCACGATCGCATGATTAGAGTTCTTTTCGATATGGGTGCTTTACATTCATTCGTATCGAAGGAACTTGTAGATATGCTTTCTTTGGATGTTTGTTGTATTGTGACTTTTTGGAGGATAGCTTGGAGGATCCACCACTCTTACTTTTATTATGCAATGATGTAGAGATCTTTACTCGTGAGTTTTATTTTCATGCAAATCTGCACATATTTCCTTCTCTTGGGTTTGATATGATTTTGAGTATGGATTGGCTCGTGTGATATGAAGCCAAGATCTTATGTGTCTAGCGTATCTTATATCTTTGCCACCCCGATTCCTCTTCATTGCTTTCTCTTGTGCTTAATGATGTTGAGTGTGATTCTATGGCATCTTTATATTCTCCCTCTCAAGAGAACGATGATGATGATGTGTCTCGCATTCCTATGGTTTGAGATTTTGCAGATGTTTTCAAGCTTGTTTCGTGGTTGCCACCCAAACAAGCTATCGAGTTCTGTATAGATTAAGTTTCTGGAGCTCACCCAGATAGTCGTCTTCCCACGCGGATGTTAACTTAATAAAATGAGGAACTAAAGAAGCAGTGAAAGGTCCTATCTCTATACCCGCGTTATCCAAGACCATTACAAGCAACGGTGTCAATTAACTAGAAGAATAAGGCTGTTGAGGAGCGACCATTTGTATATAAGCTTTGAACGAGTGTTAAATATGTCATATAATGTGGTCTTACTTTTAAAATCTCATGAGGTAATCGGACACATCTAATTCAAGTCCAAATCTACTACACAATGGCTATATATAATTCGAAATCAATATAAAATGCATAATAATATAATTAGAGTCATACATAGATATTCACATCACTAAGGAAGAAATATGTATGAATATAACACATAGAAGTAAATATAAAGATATTGGTCATAGTCAATCCATTATACAACAAAAGAATGGGTACAAGCTCTAGCTAAAAGAGCATGTATACATAGATGTCTCATAAACATATAACCCAAAATTACTACAATAACAATGTAGACATGAAAAACCAAGAAGTGGCCCCTGTTAGAAGTCTTGAAAAAGCAGTTGTAATACTCAATATGACCCGAGTATTATTTATAAGAAAAAAAACAATAAACGGATCAGTCTAACTGTACTCATCATAATAAACTAAAATAGGATAAGAGATATAATCAAAAAATGACATATATGAGAAATAACAACAATGTTCACATGGCTTGCCAGAAAACAATGTTCACATGTAAAATGAGAAGGTTCGATATGTCCAGAAAATATGCCAAAGAAATCTCGGTGCTATGTAAGGATACACCAATAACAAAGAAACAAAGATTAATAACACAACATCAATATAACTCAGATCGATAGATTAGCATCAATAATACTCAAATTCTAGAAATCGATAAATTATAAATCTATAAGATCCCTAAGAAGGGGAGGGGATGCCTAAATCAAGGCGGCAGCCCGAAGACTTACCAATACATACATCAAGGTGAGACGCGATATCTAGGCAGCTTGCATATAGTGTTGAGCCAAAGCGCCTCGGATGGTCCAAAGACCGCGGGTCGCAACCCCGCTAAGATGATCCGAAGATCATTGATAAATCAAATGAACCGAAGTTCCTCTGGATGATCCGAAGATCATCAAAATAAGAAATGAACCAAAGTTCCCCAAGATGATCCGAAGATCATCAGAATGACCCGAAGGTTGAAATGATCCGAAGTTCCTACGATATGGTGGAACCGAAGTTCCTCAAATAGTCTGAAGACACTCAAGATAAACCAAAGTTCCTCAGGATGATTCGAAGATCATCAAAGTGCCCCGAAGGTTGGAATGATCCAAAAGTCCTTAGGATGATCCAAAGATCATCAATATGATCAAAATTGATCAAGTATAGTGTAAACCACACCAAGCTAGTAAATATAGGAGTCAAGCTACATGTCTCATAACCACCTGCTATACTCGAATATTTATGAACAAGTTGTATAATTCACTAGAAATATGAAATGATCATTGCCACGGTGTTCAATCGAACAAGTCCAAGAACTAACCGTCAAAGCAAACACAAAGGTTCATAGTCCTTGTTTTTACTAAGGCGTTTAATTAGATTTCTCACATGAACAAGAAAAGGGTTTATATAACTATATACTAGTAGATTGGAAAACAATTTATAAAATAACTTCATATAATGAAGTCGGATTAGAAACCAATTTGGAAGATAACCACATATAATGAAGTAGAGTTAGAAAACATTTAGTAAAAGATTATGTATCTACTAATAATTTTAAACCCTTTATATGATTTCGAAGTGGCAAATCTTGTATAATAGTGATCGAATTAACGATCGGACTAATAATTCATGTTTTAATAACGTAAATTAAATCTCACGACTAACGATTATAAATTTGTTCACCACGAATCAATCGAAAGTCAACCAAAGGTCAATAATCAAGCCGTTAAAATTTGGGAACCAGAGAAACTGAAAAGTCACAGAAAAATACCAAACAGATAGAAACTCGGCCAGGAAAGATCCTGAAACAACCTAAACTGTTGATCGTGGTTTCCACTGGTCAACGACAGAAAATAGGTTCATTCGACCGAACTCAGAGGTCAGTCGACTGAATCTGTGTAAACTTCAGAATTCTGCGCATGTATAGGATTCAGTCGACTGACCCCTGTAGTCAGAGTACTGACCTGCTACCACATCAAATTCCTGGTTTTGGATCAGTCGACTGAGCTCCTGAGTTAGTCAACTGACCTGCTACTAAGATTAGCTCATGGTTTGGCCTTACGGCCAAGTCAACTTTTATGGATTTTGGGCGATCGACGGAGGCAAATAACTTCATTGAAGTGAAAATAAGGCCTTAATGATTCGCCGAAATACTTCACAACACAAAACCCAAACATTATAAAGATTTATACTCGAATTCATCGAAATGAAATTAAAACTCATGAATTGGGAAGTTCACGCAAAAACAACTCAATACACTCGATAAACACACAACACATAAGTGCCAAAGGCACACTAGAAGAGCATATATCTTCAGGCATAGATGTGAGTTCTCCAAAAACTCACCTTTACTTGCTAAAAGGAAAAAATCGGTCCAAAGCTTAGCTAAATCAACCTCTCCTCCAATATAGCTTGCTAACCTCCAATCTAAACACATATAAATGAATTTCCTAAGAGTTAGGTGTAGAAAATCTCAGAAATTAAAGAGGAGTTGAGTTGTAGAAGATGGAGAAGCTTACCCTAGTTTCTATGCTTGATTCCCTCTTTATTTGAGCTCCAAATTGAAATCCCTAGCTTAGGAATTTTGGTTTCCCATTCCCCATTTTCCATTTACTTTGAAGTATTTTGAGTGAAGGAAGAGGAGAGGGCACTATAAGAAAAACTGCATATAGCAGCGGCAATATCCGCTTCTAATCCGTCGCTATATTGGACTTAGCGACGGATTTCCTGCATAATACTATGATCGGTAAAAACCATGACGGTAATTGTGTCAGATTTTTGCGACGGAATTTAGCATGAGTTTTCCGACAATTTTCTGTCATTTTACTTGTTATATAATAAAAATATAATTTTATTTATTAATTTTATTTTAATTTATTTACCGACTATTTACCAACGGATAAGTAGTTTATAATAAATTATTATTTATAAAAGACGTTGGTAAACCCTTGCTAATTTCCAAAGGATTAGCGACGGAAAATAAATCGTGGTAGACTTAACCTCACTTTTTTGTGAGTAATCCGCCGTTATTCCCCTTCTGATCTGCCAATGTGTGTGTGTATATATACACACACACACATACATACACACACATATATATATATTCATATAAATAAATACACACACACACACACACATATATATATATATATACAACAAACATCATTCAACTGTGAACACTAAAACAAATAACATATTAAAAAAAACAAAGATAAATTGGTCAACAATATTAATTTAGAACTTAAAAGAACATTCTTGATCACATACAAAAAACTACAACATCCATAATCTTTCATCAGTTCATACACCAAGATGAATTATGAACAATAAAACTATTCAGTTGGTGTAACGTTATCCATAAAATTGCACTGTTGTGATTAATCTTTTGTAAAATTATAAACCATGGACTACTTCGCTTCATCTTCAGCTCTCAAACTCAATACTGCCAATTCACTTCCTCCTCTTTCCGGCACTTTTGAGATACCTAACCTTTTGTTCTTCTTCTACCAAATATTCATCTCATCTTGTCGCTACTGACATCACCAAGAAAAAGGTGGTCTTTAGTTCAGAAATGGTGGATGCCCCTTGCACTTTCTTTATTTCACAAAATAATTTTTTTTCATCAGTCGTTATAACTACCTACAGTTCAAACTTGACAAGTATTCTATGAGATACTTGTAGAAAAACATGTATTGACTTCTAATATCTGTAGCATTACAAGAAAACATGGTACATTCTTGTTCATTTATATAGTTTTCACCATTACAAAACAGAAAGTATTGAAAAAAAAATAGAGAATATATCTTAATTTGTAAGCTGAATGCATTTTTTAGTTCCGTCAATTTTGATGGTTTCTGTTGTATCTCATACAAGAAGAGCCATTAGCAATCATTCATCATATCAGCACTAAGTCATTTACATAATGAAGTTCAAATAATTCTCATGACTGGGAACACTTTTTGAACCTGTGGTCACGACTACTTGTGGTAACAATGCCACAATTTCTTTGAGTCTTGAAACATTTTTTTTAGCAACTTTACTACTATTTCTGCATCAAACAGTTAGCTTATGAATACAAAATGTAGTTATAAAGTTGTATTAAATCAAATTTTGTAACTTTTCAACCTGCCACTTTTTCAAATACAGTGTAATAGCCCACGATATCATACACGCAAACCTTTCTTTTATTTTTAGAAAGAAAATGGGGCTACGGACCTTGGAACCTTGTCCAACCTTAATTAGGTATGCCCGGGTTTCAAATTTCATGTTTTGATTAGGTATCATTTTGGGATTTTTTCGTGTAAAGTATATCTCATGATATTCTCAAAGTAACCTACGTGTCTAGACACGACCTTGACAGCTAGATCCACTTACAAACTTTCCTTCTGTTAGAGAACCATTATGACTTATAACATCACAGTAGTATAAAATTGGCCAGTGCAAGTATAAAGTTACCTGCTTTCCTTCAATGGTAATGCGTCCAGTAGAGACCGCATCATTGCTGAAACCTGCAAAAGGTCGCATCATTGCTGGAACCTGCAAAAGCGCAAAGATAAGTAGAGCTATCATTAAAAGATATGACAGGTATGAAAAAATATAACAGCTCTTTTTTCTCCTCTCAAATCCATTGCCTCGCTATACTCCACCGCTTCTACTTTGCACCCAAACAGGTTTTAATCTATAATATCACGGCTTTGCTGAGCTACTATGCTACATGTTGCTGTCTATAATATCATATCTCATTCAGTTATTGCCTTAACAAGACACTGCATGCTTTAGCGGTGATTCCTGACTTCACTTGGCCTAACAGTTAAAAGATAGAAACTATGCTGCTGTTATGAATGTTTTGCTTCAAATTCATTTGCTTAGAGTTAGTTCCATATATCTTCTAGGAATATTATATTACTACACCAGCTTACTCTTATCTTGCTTCACTTCACATCAGTCTTGACTTTATGTATCAAGCTGAAAAATTGTACATATAAAAAGCTGAATATGTGCATTAGTACATCTCGGAAAATGGCAAGCAAGGAAATCATCTAATTGAAAAGCTGTACATATAATAAACTTATATATCCAGTATGAAAATACAGGAAGAAAGAGAAGAAACAATTTCTAACTAGCCAAAATAATGCAGATCATAAGATCAACCCAAGTTAAATGCATACTCAGTGAATTGTCGTATTTCAGTGATAATAATTATAGCCCAGTTGAAAATATATTTGTTGTACAGAAATAGAAAATGCATGATTGTCATTTTAATCTTAAATCGGCATACAAATCCATATTTTATTCAAATTGTAGACTATAAAATTTAAAACGTGTTTCACAGAAAATAAAAATAAAATGAGTAACTTTAATTAGTTGTTAAAATAAAATAATTTGTTAGTTCTGCATAGTTGGTTGAAAACTGAAATGAGTTCTTGTAGCTAGCGTATACCAACTCATATTTCAACATCAGCATCATGCCTTAATTTATGCTCGCATTGATAACATTAATGAAAAACAAATTGCATTGAGAGTGGAGGCTGATAGAAGTCAAAGCCTTAACCCTAAAATAACACAAGGGGCCTTTATATATAGGCAAAACATCAAACAAAAGACTATATTGCCCTTTAGTAGAATATTAATTACGCTAACTGTAACGACCCAGATTTTTCGTCGATTTATTTTAAATATTTAATATGGATTTAAATATTGAATTAGAACGATAATAATTTATTTTCAATAAAATTAACTATTTGGAATTAAATTATATTTTTAAACCAAATTTAGTTTAAACCATTAATTTAAATTAAATATCTCCTGCAGACAGTAAAATAAAATTCTAGATACTGCTCCATTTAGACCAGAATAGCGTTATAATCTGGTATCGTCGGTCGTCACGGTTGAATAGTGGTTCACTAGTCAAGGACCACGAGATATTTTATTTATTTAATTAAAATAAAATCAATAATAAAAAAAAAAAAATCAGACAACCTAATCAGCTGACCTAAGATGACTAAACAAAGCCGACCTCTGTTTCATTCCGCAGACCTAGTGTTCTTCTCGAGCTCAAAATTTTGTCCCTAACCTTCAACGCAAAGCTAAACCTGAAATTAATGTTGTGTACTGGCTGTTCCCAATTCCTTTCCTATATAAACAAGTATCGGCCTTCATTTTTTTTGCCATTTTTCCCTCAGCAAAACACTTCCTCTTCGATTCCTTTTTCCATTCAAATTCGAAAATCAAATACCAATAAATCAATACGAGTTCGAATCCGATGAAATGGAAGTAGCGCCTGTTGGGGTGCGATGTCACCTGGCGTTTTGAGCTTTGGGAACAATTGCGATTTTGTGAAAAGGAGCGATGTCAAATCTGGAGTTCGATTCCAGCAAGAAGGATTTGGGGTTTGCGAGTTCAACTCGACATGGTGTTCGGGGAGTCGCGATGCAGCACAAAAGGGGGTAGTCGCGATGTGAGTAGGTGCGATGACTTGATAATGAGCGAGTGGAAGTCGATGTTTGGTTGGCAATGGAGGAGGAGTCGGTCTCTGTATTTTTGGTGACGAGGAAGGCAATTCCTGGATGCTGATGCGTGAAGGCCAATGTGACTGAAGTGAAGAACAGGGTCTGAGATTGTGTTCAAATGACAACAGTGGTTCTACAATTTAACCATGGCAAGGATTTGGGAAGAGGATCATTACGGTATTGGGAATTTAGGGAAGAACAAGTTTGCAATTAAGGTATTTTTATTTGTTTGTTTTTATTCAAGATTTATTTATAAAATTGGTAACTAGTTAAAGCATATTAGTTTAGATCATCATTAACTGATTAAAGAAATGGTAAAAACGTATATAGAAGGGATAAAATTTATAGACTAATCATTTAAATATGAAATTTTGATTTAGTTCGGAATTTGTTTTTAGGTAAATCTTTGCTTAAATTCATTTAAGTAAATATAATGGTCTCTTTAATTAAGGAATATCATATTAAAGGCTCAACTAAGTTAGTTAGTTAAATAACCCTGTATTTTTATTTAATTGATTTTACGTAGATAATCATGTTAACTAATAATACGATGTAAACCGTAGAATGAGTCAAGGAAAAATCATGAATCAAGTTGAGTGGATTTCGCAGTTGTGACGATATGCAAATTAACAGGATACTCAGGAAAGAAAATCCTGGTGAGTAAATCTCACTCACCTTTAGAATTATTTTTATTTCATTAAAAATAATTGTTTGTTGCTTGTGTGAATGCTTTCTGGTTATTATATATATATTAGTTATTTAGGCTATTATATATATATATTGGGTTGATTGATTGGTTGGATTCCCGCAGTCTCATTAGCGGATGCCCGCGGTACCATAGCGGATGATTACCCTATACGCCCCACGCTATGATTAGTGGATGACCTTCTATACCGCGATATTCTGCCACGAAGCAGAATGGGTATTATTTATGTGCTAACATCTGTGGATGCAGGAAAACAGGTTGGAGGAATCCAACAGGATTCCTCAAAAATATATTATCTGTTTGTTTATTTGTTTGCATATATATTTTATATATGATGTGTTAGAAAAATAAATAATTGGTTGCTTTGTGTGTTTTATTACTGGGCTTAAGTAATGATATTTAAAAATATCGTAAAAAGGATATTGGAGATTTAAAAAGAAAAATTCTATTTTTAAATAGAATTTGAATTTTTAATGGAAATAAAATATAAACTTGTTTGAAAAATAAAACAACTAGTTTCTTTATAAACGAAGTTATAAATAGTTCTTTTATAACGAAGTTATAAATAAAGTAAAAAGAATTATCAATTTGATAATTCAGAAATAGAAATACAAGTGTGAAATTGGAATTTGAAATGAAATTTCAAAATAGGATTTGAAATGGAATTTTTAAATAAATAACTCAAATGAAATTTGAGTGTAATATTTGAATTTTAAAAGGAGTTTAAATATTTGAATTTTAAAAGGGGATTGAATATTAGAAATTCAAAGAAGGAGTTCAAATAGAATTTGAATAGACGAGATTAGAATGAAAAGTAGAATTTGAATTCAAGGAATTAAAATAAGATTTGAATTCAAAGGAATTCGAATAAAGAAATTCAAATAGAGATTTCAATGTAGAATTTCAAAATAGAATTTGAAATATAGTATTTCAAAGAAGAATTCAAATATGAAATTTAAATAGAAATTTGAAATGGAATTCAAATATGAAATTCGAATAGAGATTTAAATAGAAATTCAAGTATTGAATTTGAATATCCAATAGAAAGGAATTGGGACTTGAAATATAGAATTCAAATAAAAGGTGAGATTGGAATTTGAATCAAGGGAATTCAAATAGAGTTGAAATGGAATTCGAATAAAGAATTTGAAATGGAATTCGAATAAAGAAATTGAAATGGAATTCGAATAAAGGGTTTCAAATGGGATTTGAATACAGGATTTAAAACTATGGAATTTGAAATGTAAAGATTCAAATGGAATTTGAAATATATATGAATATATATATAAAGGTGGAGTTGAATTCATTTTAAAACGAAGTTTTAAAAGTATATATATATATAATTATAATTAAAACGAACTCGCCGCAGCGCTGCAGTTCGTAAATTGGCGATTCGAACTTCAATCGAGTATACAGAACGCAATTGAAGTCGTAATCCTTCGAAACAAGAAACGTCAGGACCGGTTTGATAATAGTTTTCTAATGAAAGAGAAAAATCTGAATTTCGTCGTATAGATTTTGAGTTATATCAAAATCAAATTTTCAGAAAAGCAGCGCCAGAACCATTATAAAACCATAACGGCTTATTTAATGATATTAAAGGATTTTAAGCAAATAAAAATCGAAATTTCTATTTAGAAAAATCCAGATTTGAGTTATAAAATATATGTGAACCCCAGTGGAGTAATGAGTTGATTTTTGAAACAGAAATCAGATTTTTGAATAGAGTTAACTAATTCGAATAGAAATTAGTTAATGAGATTTCGAATTAATATTGGGCCTTATATAAGTGAGTTCGATTTGAAAATTTATATTCGAAATAGAAAAGGAAACTAGAATTGAAATCGAAATTCGATTTGGTTATGAACGAGTTAAATATTTTGTTCAAACATGTTATGTTCAACAAAGAAGTGAAATATGCAAAAAGGGCTAATTAAAGAATAATTGAGCGAAACTGAATCCAAACGATTCAAAAAATTGAATTCAAATGAATAGATTGAGTTGAATTGAATTGGAAACAGGTGAACAGGTGTTAAACAGATATGGGATGAAGTATATGAAGATTTAAATTTAGGTGCCCGACAAAAAGGTACATGTTTAATTCGTATATGAGATTTTATGCGCCGTATCGGCAAGCCGCTTGGCTTTTCCTTTTTCTTTTTGATTGAGGAAGATACCGGGAAGCTATTTGAAATTTCCCGATGCTCCCGATACAGGGGAGGTTATGGCGAATTTTTCCGGGAATTTAAGGAGTTAGAATATTTTTAAGAAATTTGACAATTAGAAATATATATATCGATATATATAGAATTCGACAAGGAAACGAAATCAAAAATGGCATAAGGGCCAAGATTGATTATTGAAAATATTTGGTTAACAAATATTGATAGAGAAAATGGAGAAGTGATTTAATTAATGAAATATTAATTAAAGGGCCCAGTGATTTGTTTGATATGTTTGGATGAACACTTGTTTTTATTCGATAGTTAAATCACAGACTATCGAAGTTTTTGACCATCGTTGTCAATATGGAGAGACCGGTTGGATTATTATCCGAAGAACCACTCCGTATCGGCATAAGCGTTGCGAACCAAGTATGCTGAATATATTGAAGACGGAGTAAAGTGCAAGGGCTTTTCTATTTATAGAAATAGTGCCTTCGGTTTCGTTCAATCCCAGAACGAACGTAAATGGACGAATGTCTGACAGAGTATTTCCAATGATCAAATGGGTTGGTCTGTATGAATATATATGGTTGCAACGGATTTATCCCTTAGCATAATATCCAGAATATTTGTGCAAACTCAACTAGTGATTAACGGATCTGACAATGTGGCATTCAAAGTGATTGTGTTATCAAGGAATGGTAAGTAATCGTAGCCTCAGGCCTCAACAACCAGGAAAGGACAAAAATCGGGCAGGCAGCATGGCTATGTGGGTCGCTCCCATTAGGGTGTATAATCACCTATCTAGAGAAATTCTTTTTGATTCTTAATCTATCGATTCTGCCCATTCGGGAAACGGTGGTTTGAGTCCAACCGTTGGTGATATACATTCGATACACTCAAGCGAAATGAGTGGTCGGTCATGTGTGGGCCGGGTTACAAGATGTTCTTGTTGAACCCAGGTGTATTCGCCTCTAGAGATACATCATCGGAAGGTGGTCCCATACCTTGTCATAGTTGGAATCCAATCTCCAATAAGCGCCATGCGGTTTTTGATTTTATAATATATATGTGGAGCGTGAGATGCAAGCGTTCTGCTATTTGGTTATTTACTTGATGTAGACATTATTATAATATCACTGGATTTTCGTATCAAAGTGTTTTGGGTTATAGTAAGGTAAAAACCGTCCATGTTTATGTGTGGGCTGGTCTTACTATTATCTTTTCTTTCGAAAAGGATTTTGAAAGTTAAACAAGTGGTTGGAGTTTACTCACACCAGTCCCATGACTGACCCAGAGTTTGTTTTGTTTTGTTTTCCTAAACTCTTGGGTGCCCAAATTTGTACGGGCAGTCAAGTAGTTCAGGTATTTACAGATGTCATTGGAGGAGCTTGGAGCAGGAGGCTTCAGCGTTAGTTATCTAGTGTTTATCTTCCGCTGTATTGTAAGTGTTGAACTCTGATTCTGAATGTACATGTATACAGAAATTTTGTATTACAAAAGTATATGATATAATATATTTTATCCGTTCCGCTGTGAGTTGTGATCTTCGTTTTCTTCTATTCTAATATTTCTTTCTTTCTATTTCTCATCCTCTAACTTCTTTCTAATAATGGTTCGTATTTCTGTGTTATTTGGGTTGGACGTGTAGTGTTATTAGTCAACTCAGATAGCACGGATTTGCGGGTCGTTTCAGTTGGTATCAGAGCTTAGGTTGAGTGAACACCTAGGCTTGTGTGGCATGTGCTCATTAGAGATAGGATCAGTAGTACCCTAGAATGAGTTGAGCGTATATATATACGAGAGAGCGTATTTGTAAATTGATATAAAAGTTGTTTTATATTGTGTTGACTAGTCTGTGAGTGGTTTATGAATTCTGATCGAATCGTGGGACGCCACGACGTCGATAGGAATTTCTAAACGCTTGAACAGAAGATTGAACATGATATTGTTTTCAAGTGGGTAGATGAAATAATTTTACCCAAATTTCTATTTTGATATAGAAAGAATAATTTTCTAGAATTATTATATGGATGTATTGGATGTTGATTTTGTAATCAAATGAGATTATAAAATTAGAATGGTTATTTATAAGCAAATAGAATTTGTATAGGAATTAAATATACAAATGAGATGAATTAGAATTTAATTCAAACCAGAATTAAGAATTCAAAATCCTGGGAAGTTGAAAAATATTTTTTCAAAGTAATTAAAATAATATAGGTTTGTTTTAAAAGGATTTGAAAGAAAATCATTTTAATGGATTTTGAATGTGGTAAAGCACTGAACTCACTTCAGTGGCTGGGAAATAATTCTGATGATGATTGCAACATCATCAGTGTTCATTTCCGAGTTTCTAAGTGATGGATTGCTACCTTAGAAAAAGTTTTGATGGAAATTTGTTTTAAAAGAAAACAAGTGATTTGAAAATTCAAATGTTTTGAATTTGAAATGAAAATAAATAAATATATATTTATGTGATTTCAGAAAGAATTTGAAAAGAAAAACCCAGGGATTTGAATTCTGGAATTAAAATTTAATTTAAAGCAAGTTAAATGAATCAAAGGGGATAAATTGATTTAGAATCAATTTGAATAGGTTTATTGGAATATAGATTGGATAAATGGAGTGATCGTAGATCATTCGAATCAAATGAAAGGAAGACCAAAAGTTTTGGTGAAATTAAATATGTTGAAATATAAGGAGGTGAGTTTCAACATAAAGGAGTTTGAAAGATAATAGGTTTGTACCATTTTTCTACCTTAGCAATTTCGAGGACGAAATTATTTTAAGGGGGAAAGAATGTAACGACCCAGATTTTTCGTCGATTTATTTTAAATATTTAATATGGATTTAAATATTGAATTAGAACGATAATAATTTATTTTCAATAAAATTAACTATTTGGAATTAAATTATATTTTTAAACCAAATTTAGTTTAAACCATTAATTTAAATTAAATATCTCCTGCAGACAGTAAAATAAAATTCTAGATACTGCTCCATTTAGACCAGAATAGCGTTATAATCTGGTATCGTCGGTCGTCACGGTTGAATAGTGGTTCACTAGTCAAGGACCACGAGATATTTTATTTATTTAATTAAAATAAAATCAATAAAAAAAATAAAAAAAAAAATCAGACAACCTAATCAGCTGACCTAAGATGACTAAACAAAGCCGACCTCTGTTTCATTCCGCAGACCTAGTGTTCTTCTCGAGCTCAAAATTTTGTCCCTAACCTTCAACGCAAAGCTAAACCTGAAATTAATGTTGTGTACTGGCTGTTCCCAATTCCTTTCCTATATAAACAAGTATCGGCCTTCATTTTTTTTGCCATTTTTCCCTCAGCAAAACACTTCCTCTTCGATTCCTTTTTCCATTCAAATTCGAAAATCAAATACCAATAAATCAATACGAGTTCGAATCCGATGAAATGGAAGTAGCGCCTGTTGGGGTGCGATGTCACCTGGCGTTTTGAGCTTTGGGAACAATTGCGATTTTGTGAAAAGGAGCGATGTCAAATCTGGAGTTCGATTCCAGCAAGAAGGATTTGGGGTTTGCGAGTTCAACTCGACATGGTGTTCGGGGAGTCGCGATGCAGCACAAAAGGGGGTAGTCGCGATGTGAGTAGGTGCGATGACTTGATAATGAGCGAGTGGAAGTCGATGTTTGGTTGGCAATGGAGGAGGAGTCGGTCTCTGTATTTTTGGTGACGAGGAAGGCAATTCCTGGATGCTGATGCGTGAAGGCCAATGTGACTGAAGTGAAGAACAGGGTCTGAGATTGTGTTCAAATGACAACAGTGGTTCTACAATTTAACCATGGCAAGGATTTGGGAAGAGGATCATTACGGTATTGGGAATTTAGGGAAGAACAAGTTTGCAATTAAGGTATTTTTATTTGTTTGTTTTTATTCAAGATTTATTTATAAAATTGGTAACTAGTTAAAGCATATTAGTTTAGATCATCATTAACTGATTAAAGAAATGGTAAAAACGTATATAGAAGGGATAAAATTTATAGACTAATCATTTAAATATGAAATTTTGATTTAGTTCGGAATTTGTTTTTAGGTAAATCTTTGCTTAAATTCATTTAAGTAAATATAATGGTCTCTTTAATTAAGGAATATCATATTAAAGGCTCAACTAAGTTAGTTAGTTAAATAACCCTGTATTTTTATTTAATTGATTTTACGTAGATAATCATGTTAACTAATAATACGATGTAAACCGTAGAATGAGTCAAGGAAAAATCATGAATCAAGTTGAGTGGATTTCGCAGTTGTGACGATATGCAAATTAACAGGATACTCAGGAAAGAAAATCCTGGTGAGTAAATCTCACTCACCTTTAGAATTATTTTTATTTCATTAAAAATAATTGTTTGTTGCTTGTGTGAATGCTTTCTGGTTATTATATATATATTAGTTATTTAGGCTATTATATATATATATTGGGTTGATTGATTGGTTGGATTCCCGCAGTCTCATTAGCGGATGCCCGCGGTACCATAGCGGATGATTACCCTATACGCCCCACGCTATGATTAGTGGATGACCTTCTATACCGCGATATTCTGCCACGAAGCAGAATGGGTATTATTTATGTGCTAACATCTGTGGATGCAGGAAAACAGGTTGGAGGAATCCAACAGGATTCCTCAAAAATATATTATCTGTTTGTTTATTTGTTTGCATATATATTTTATATATGATGTGTTAGAAAAATAAATAATTGGTTGCTTTGTGTGTTTTATTACTGGGCTTAAGTAATGATATTTAAAAATATCGTAAAAAGGATATTGGAGATTTAAAAAGAAAAATTCTATTTTTAAATAGAATTTGAATTTTTAATGGAAATAAAATATAAACTTGTTTGAAAAATAAAACAACTAGTTTCTTTATAAACGAAGTTATAAATAGTTCTTTTATAACGAAGTTATAAATAAAGTAAAAAGAATTATCAATTTGATAATTCAGAAATAGAAATACAAGTGTGAAATTGGAATTTGAAATGAAATTTCAAAATAGGATTTGAAATGGAATTTTTAAATAAATAACTCAAATGAAATTTGAGTGTAATATTTGAATTTTAAAAGGAGTTTAAATATTTGAATTTTAAAAGGGGATTGAATATTAGAAATTCAAAGAAGGAGTTCAAATAGAATTTGAATAGACGAGATTAGAATGAAAAGTAGAATTTGAATTCAAGGAATTAAAATAAGATTTGAATTCAAAGGAATTCGAATAAAGAAATTCAAATAGAGATTTCAATGTAGAATTTCAAAATAGAATTTGAAATATAGTATTTCAAAGAAGAATTCAAATATGAAATTTAAATAGAAATTTGAAATGGAATTCAAATATGAAATTCGAATAGAGATTTAAATAGAAATTCAAGTATTGAATTTGAATATCCAATAGAAAGGAATTGGGACTTGAAATATAGAATTCAAATAAAAGGTGAGATTGGAATTTGAATCAAGGGAATTCAAATAGAGTTGAAATGGAATTCGAATAAAGAATTTGAAATGGAATTCGAATAAAGAAATTGAAATGGAATTCGAATAAAGGGTTTCAAATGGGATTTGAATACAGGATTTAAAACTATGGAATTTGAAATGTAAAGATTCAAATGGAATTTGAAATATATATGAATATATATATAAAGGTGGAGTTGAATTCATTTTAAAACGAAGTTTTAAAAGTATATATATATAATTATAATTAAAACGAACTCGCCGCAGCGCTGCAGTTCGTAAATTGGCGATTCGAATTTCAATCGAGTATACAGAACGCAATTGAAGTCGAAATCCTTCGAAACAAGAAACGTCAGGACCGGTATGATAATAGTTTTCTAATGAAAGAGAAAAATCTGAATTTCGTCGTATAGATTTTGAGTTATATCAAAATCAAATTTTCAGAAAAGCAGCGCCAGAACCATTATAAAACCATAACGGCTTATTTAATGATATTAAAGGATTTTAAGCAAATAAAAATCGAAATTTCTATTTAGAAAAATCCAGATTTGAGTTATAAAATATATGTGAACCCCAGTGGAGTAATGAGTTGATTTTTGAAACAGAAATCAGATTTTTGAATAGAGTTAACTAATTCGAATAGAAATTAGTTAATGGGATTTCGAATTAATATTGGGCCTTATATAAGTGAGTTCGATTTGAAAATTTATATTCGAAATAGAAAAGGAAACTAGAATTGAAATCGAAATTCGATTTGGTTATGAACGAGTTAAATATTTTGTTCAAACATGTTATGTTCAACAAAGAAGTGAAATATGCAAAAAGGGCTAATTAAAGAATAATTGAGCGAAACTGAATCCAAACGATTCAAAAAATTGAATTCAAACGAATAGATTGAGTTGAATTGAATTGGAAACAGGTGAACAGGTGTTAAACAGATATGGGATGAAGTATATGAAGATTTAAATTTAGGTGCCCGACAAAAAAGTACATGTTTAATTCGTATATGAGATTTTATGCGCCGTATCGGCAAGCCGCTTGGCTTTTCCTTTTTCTTCTTGATTGAGGAAGATACCGGGAAGCTATTTGAAATTTCCCGATGCTCCCGATACAGGGGAGGTTATGGCGAATTTTTCCGGGAATTTAAGGAGTTAGAATATTTTTAAGAAATTTGACAATTAGAAATATATATATCGATATATATAGAATTCGACAAGGAAACGAAATCAAAAATGGCATAAGGGCCAAGATTGATTATTGAAAATATTTGGTTAACAAATATTGATAGAGAAAATGGAGAAGTGATTTAATTAATGAAATATTAATTAAAGGGCCCAGTGATTTGTTTGATATGTTTGGATGAACACTTGTTTTTATTCGATAGTTAAATCACAGACTATCGAAGTTTTTGACCATCGTTGTCAATATGGAGAGACCGGTTGGATTATTATCCGAAGAACCACTCCGTATCGGCATAAGCGTTGCGAACCAAGTATGCTGAATATATTGAAGACGGAGTAAAGTGCAAGGGCTTTTCTATTTATAGAAATAGTGCCTTCGGTTTCGTTCAATCCCAGAACGAACGTAAATGGACGAATGTCTGACAGAGTATTTCCAATGATCAAATGGGTTGGTCTGTATGAATATATATGGTTGCAACGGATTTATCCCTTAGCATAATATCCAGAATATTTGTGCAAACTCAACTAGTGATTAACGGATCTGACAATGTGGCATTCAAAGTGATTGTGTTATCAAGGAATGGTAAGTAATCGTAGCCTCAGGCCTCAACAACCAGGAAAGGACAAAAATCGGGCAGGCAGCATGGCTATGTGGGTCGCTCCCATTAGGGTGTATAATCACCTATCTAGAGAAATTCTTTTTGATTCTTAATCTATCGATTCTGCCCATTCGGGAAACGGTGGTTTGAGTCCAACCGTTGGTGATATACATTCGATACACTCAAGCGAAATGAGTGGTCGGTCATGTGTGGGCCGGGTTACAAGATGTTCTTGTTGAACCCAGGTGTATTCGCCTCTAGAGATACATCATCGGAAGGTGGTCCCATACCTTGTCATAGTTGGAATCCAATCTCCAATAAGCGCCATGCGGTTTTTGATTTTATAATATATATGTGGAGCGTGAGATGCAAGCGTTCTGCTATTTGGTTATTTACTTGATGTAGACATTATTATAATATCACTGGATTTTCGTATCAAAGTGTTTTGGGTTATAGTAAGGTAAAAACCGTCCATGTTTATGTGTGGGCTGGTCTTACTATTATCTTTTCTTTCGAAAAGGATTTTGAAAGTTAAACAAGTGGTTGGAGTTTACTCACACCAGTCCCATGACTGACCCAGAGTTTGTTTTGTTTTGTTTTCCTAAACTCTTGGGTGCCCAAATTTGTACGGGCAGTCAAGTAGTTCAGGTATTTACAGATGTCATTGGAGGAGCTTGGAGCAGGAGGCTTCAGCGTTAGTTATCTAGTGTTTATCTTCCGCTGTATTGTAAGTGTTGAACTCTGATTCTGAATGTACATGTATACAGAAATTTTGTATTACAAAAGTATATGATATAATATATTTTATCCGTTCCGCTGTGAGTTGTGATCTTCGTTTTCTTCTATTCTAATATTTCTTTCTTTCTATTTCTCATCCTCTAACTTCTTTCTAATAATGGTTCGTATTTCTGTGTTATTTGGGTTGGACGTGTAGTGTTATTAGTCAACTCAGATAGCACGGATTTGCGGGTCGTTTCACTAACATCCCCCCTCAAACTCATGATGCGATAGCAATGAGCATCGAGAGTTTGTCAGTCAAAAACCGGAAGCGTGAAGATGACAAAGATTTTGTGAACAAATCTGCAAGTTGCAAGGAGGAAGAGACAAATGGCAATGTCAATGTGCCATTCTGAAGATGGTGGCGAGTAATGTGGCAGTCAATCTCAATATGCTTGGTCCTTTCGTGAAAGACGGAGTTATGAGCAATTTGAATAGCACTTTTATTATCACAGTACAAAGGAGTTGGTTGTCGCAAGAAAACACCCATATCAGCAAGCAACCATCGTAGCCAAACAATTTCACAAGTAGTAGAAGCCATAGCTCGATATTCTGCCTCTGTTGAAGACCGAGATATAACATCCTGCTTCTTACTTTTCCAAGAGATTAGAGAATCTCCTAGAAAAATACAAAAGCCAGTAGTGGATTTGCGATCAGTAGGATCACCAGCCCAATCTGCGTCAGAGTAAGCACATAACTCTAAAGATGAAGTAGAAGAAAGCAAAAGAGTCTGAAACTGAGTGCCACGAAGATATCTCAAAATGCGAATAACAGCAGCCCAATGAACTGTAGTAGGAGAAGTAACAAACTGACTGACTATGTGAACAGCATATGCAATGTCAGGGCGAGTGATAGTGAGATAAACCAAACTTCCAACAATCGTTCTATAAAGACTAGGATCTGGCAATGGAGATCCATCAGTAATAGAGTATCGAGCATTGAGCTCAATTGGAGTATCAACAGTCTTATTATCTGAGAGACGAGCGCGCTCAAAAATGTCAGAAATATACTTAGATTGAGAAAGAAGATAACCTTTTGGAGAAGAAGCAACTTCAATACCCAAGAAGTAACGAAGGGGACCTAAGTCTTTCATAGCAAAACATCGAGTCAACTCGGACTTCAACAAATTAATTCCAACAACATCATCGCCTGTAATAATCATATCATCAACATAAAGAGAAAGCCTTAACCCTAAAATAACACAAGGGGCCTTTATATATAGGCAAAACATCAAACAAAAGACTATATTGCCCTTTAGTAGAATATTAATTACGCTAACACGCATGATATAAAGTGTGAAAATGTAGATGTCAAACAGATTAACAATAGTATCATTTCTTTAACTTCACAGGGGAAATATGACCTGATTAGTTTCTGCATTTAAACATGATAAGTGCGAAGAAACGAGGAGAAGCGGGTCAGGGAGGAGGCTGGGATTTTAGAGGGCAGTAATGACATTAAATTCTCAAAAGTAACAAAACCGCCTTTTAATAAGAATTTGCAACTACTGTCAATCAAAAGAGAGTCAGCATCCAACTAGATTTACATAAATATTATGATTGATGAATATTTGCCATACCAGCATTTGACATAAGCCTAACTTAGCAATTTGGTCACTTATATTGTTACTACGTTTACATAAAATGGTGTTCATTAGTAATAGTGATTACCTTTGCCATCAGAATATGACTTAAACATTGGGCTTCTTGACGCCGTGAACCAGCATGAGATGATATTTGTATAATCACATTAGCTTCAGGGATATCAATTGAATTATCACCCACCTGAAGTACACCCATATACAAATTATAATAATCATTAAAAAAGAAATCCTATCAATTCCTGTGTTATTTTCCTAGATATACACGGCACTTCTCAAATAGTGAACACAAACCTTGGAAAGGAAAACAGCGTTCACGTTTGGGTTTTCCTTGAATGCTGAGACTCCTACTAATGACTTTCTAGCACCGCAAGGTAACACGATAATGCCATAACGGGCTCTTCCTGCAAATTTTAATATAAGATCATAAAATTTTACTTGTTTGCCAATGAATGATAATATAGAGTTACTTTAGATAATATTTATAATTTTAAATGACTAGTGAATATATGCAACTGGCCGAATACCATTGCCAGACATCTTGCTGAGACTTTTTCCTTGTATGGTCTAGGTTGCAGAGGTTTTTTAGCCTTACGACAAAATGAACAAAAAATTGTTCCAAAAGGACAAGGGAGCAAAATTTTATCCATAAGGACAAATTTTAGTGTAAAAGGAGGGTTTCAAAGGCCCACTATAATTCCTCCTTTACATTAAAATTTGTCCTTACGGACAAAATTTTAGCCTCTTGTCCTTATGGAACAATTTTTTGTTCATTTTGTTCTTTAGGGTATTTTCCTGTTAAATTATATTTTATAAGATACCATTATTTACATGGATAATGGATACAATTAGCATAACTTCAAACTAGCTAAGTAAATTATGGAATTAATGGGCAACAAAAATTAAAATCACATTAGAGTTTCCAATGTAATTAAGAGGTGATAAAATGGTGCCTCTGTGAATTACTTATACCATTAAGCTACATCTATAGCAATGAATGAGCTAGGATAAGTACACAACACTTTGAGCAGGTTAAATAATAAGCTGTTAACAAGAATACGGTGCTATTAATATAGCTTCATCGCATAAAATAAAAAGGCATATAATTTTCAATAAGAATAGAAAATAGCGTACAACTTTGATATTTGTATATCATAGCATTCAATAACTTACATGCAAAATTGTAGCATCCACATAGAATGTCTATAGACTATATCAACATATTTCTTGTCTGCAGGAATTAAAACACCAACATAGCACTCCGCACAGATGTTTTTGAGATATTGTACCACCTACATCTTGACAACCCTGTAAATAGATTTCATAAATTAGAAGATGCAGATACTTCAAGTATTTTCACAAAACTGAATATTATAGATCAAGCGACTTATAAATATAGTTTTAAACTCTCACGTGGGAAGCAAATGCCAACATAAAAGTGACTCGTAGATGAGTGTGCATAAAAGGAAGCATTGAGTTTCTTAGTAGTACACATTCAATCAACATGCACATAAATGTCTCCATAAAATTCAGTTTCATTATTCATCTCAAATTTCATATCCTTAAGTTTCTTTCCCAGTTCATTTAACCCTAAACTAGAGGGCAGTAAAATCTGTCTTGAATTTGTAATGCTTTTCAATACATGAATACTTTTTTCCTTCGAGCTTAAATTGATATAAATAATGGAAAGCAAAATGATGAAGTAAAAAATATGATATGAATAGAGTACCTGGAACATAATGGAATTGAAATAGAAGCAGAAGTGTGATTATTTTCCTGCTTCCATGAAACACTAGGATAGGCAAATAAATAACACTTGGAACAAATTCTTTGCCTTGGTAGTGAACCTGTTTATTTTAATTATAAATTTATTTTAATTATATAACGAGACCGAAATGGCGCGGCAATTTGAAAATTCGATTTCTAATTTCAAATGAATATACAGAATTCATTATAAGTCAGAATTGGATGAAACAAGAAATATTTGAATATGTTTAATCATATCTTTCTAATGGAGGTAAGAAACTGAGATTTCGTTTTATAAGTTGAGAGTTACGTCCAGTTTAAAATTCAGAAAAGTCGCTGTGGAATTTATATATATTTTAATATATTTAAAGCCCTTAAAAATAGCCATTTTGCAAACGACCTCCATTTTCGACGAAACCACTTTTGTTGGATCCGGGATGTCAATTTATTGCTATATTCCAATTTTCATAATTTTCAGAATCAATATGTGGGCGTGGCGCATTTAAACGTGTTTGACCAATTTCAGTTGAATTTAATCGACTGGAAAATGGTCATTTTTCAAACGGTCTTCAAATTTGATGGAATTAGTTTTGTTAGGACCGTATCGTCAAAACGAACCTAGAAATAATTTTTTGGAATTTTTAGTGTCCGCATGTGTCCCCGGTAAATTGAAATGTACGTTTGAATTGAATATATATTTATATATATTTATGTTTTAATTTAAACGGAAAATGATGGAAATAGTCGAATTGGCTTACGAAACATATCCCATTGTGTTCGGAATGGGGGTATTTAGCTAGGGACGACATTCAATGGGTTTGATTTGGAGTCCGGCACGATAAACAATTAATTTGTGAATTAAATTATTAAATATATATATTATATAACACTATATAAGCAAAACCCAAACTCCCCCTTGTTTCAGCAGTCGCCAGGCAAAAATCAAAGGCCCCCATTCCCTGATTTTCGATCCAAGAATTCACCAAATCCTCCTAATGATTTTCGAAAATTCTAAACCCAAATTGAGGAGCTCAATGCCCTCTAGAGATCTGATGGTCATGATGGATTTTTATTGCTTGAATTCGTCAAAATCGACCCACAAAGATCCTGTGTTTAGCCGCCGTTTCAACGCCCTAGGAGCCACCGAACTCGACCATACCCTCGGAGGTGGAAGCCCTCCTGTGCGCCGACGGCATGCCATGTCCAGATCGAGTGCTGGCGATTCCAATTGACGTGTGGTGATGGGGATTCCTGTCGATGGTGGGTTACGGGTTGAAGAAATTCGCCAGGAAGGAAGGGGAGCTAACGACCTTGATTAGCTTAGGTGATTAATTAGTTTATTAATTATTTAGTTAATCTTAATAATGTAACGAAGGTATAAACTACGATAACTTTTTCATACATCTTCCAAATTCGATGATTTCAGGTCCGTTGGAATCGCAAGATCTAGACCATAAAACTGACCGCGTCCAAAACAGAGCACATTGGAATTTCAGGCAAATTCAAACCTGAATCGAACCAGTTCAGAAATAGAACCAGTCAAAGTGAGAACTTCTGACTAAAATTATTTTTGTACAGTTATTTATTTTGTAACCGCATATATGAACTGCTCCCCGTCGTTCACAGACCATGGACGACTTGTTTATTTGATTGTGTTGTGAAAATTGTTTGTGATGTGAAATGAACTGTATAAAATATTCATGTGTTGAAATAAATATTTTATCGTTAAAAATAAATTTTTTAACATGGATATAAATAAAGTAAATATTCATTTACAAGTCAGACGATTTGTTTATGTACACACATGTGACTGATATTGATTGGGATGATAAATTTTACACATCGCCCAACTGCACAAACAAAAATATGTGGTTGTTGATTGAAACCTCACACGGGTATTGGGATGATATTTGACGTACACTAATCTCGATTGTTAAGTGGTATATCAGTAGACTGGTTGACAAACTATGTAAGCGTTAATTATTTATATTTAATGCTTATACAGTGTAGAATGCACTCTGGATGATGGTTGATTATTTATCATTGTTGTTATGTACATGTGTTGTATGAAATCCATATAAATCACATTATATGGTAATTTCCTGTGTCTGATTCCAATTCAGAACTGAATAATATTTTAAAATAACGAATATTTTAAAATAATATTTTGTAAATGATCAAAACGTGATTTTGATGTACGATTTTGGATGGACGCAAATTATAGAAATATATAAAGCCGTGTTGATTAGATATGCGCCATTTTGACGCGAACGATATTTATATGATTTTATTCATTTTTATAATGAATATCGAAAACGAAGTGATTTCAAATTATAACGCTTTGAAAATATTATCATTTATACATTAACGATATGGAATATTCAATTTTGATTTAAAATTGAATATGAAGTTGAAATCGTTTTTAAAACGAAGTTAAAATGATTTATAAAATACGTTTTAAATGGAAATCAACAATATATATATATTATATATATATATATTATATATAATATATATATATTATATATTTAATGGCCTGAATAGAACACGCCACACAGCGACCATTCGCGAATTTCGACCATTGACTTCGAATTGCGATTACGGCAGATCCGACCGTCGGATTCTCCTAAAACTAGAACCGTTAGGTTCGTATCGAAAAGAGCTTTCCAACGAATATAAGAGATTTGAAATCTAACAGTTGGATTTGGAATCATGCCCAAATCAAATTTGGAAAAGGTCGTTGTAAGTGCAGTTCGATGGCCGTAATTGGAAATCGACTATACGGGCCTTGATAAAATTATTAAAAATATTAATAATTTGTGTAAAATCATAATATATGATTTGGAAAGAATTGGAAAGAAAAAATTCCATGTTTGTAAAAATAAATATATATTTTTATCGAAATGAATTAGTTTATAACTAGAATAATAATCCAATTATTTTTAAATAAATAAAATGGATTGAGAATGGGTTTTAATATAACCAAAATTTCCAATATATTAATTGGAATGGATCTGAATCGAAATCATCTTCGGAATATTTCGATGTTGGATTTCGTGATTATACAGATATTGTTATGGAAATTTAAAAGATATATTTATATCGTTGTTTCCAATACGATATTTGTTGGTTTCAGAATTTGATATTGAATATAAGCCGATATATTTTCTATTCAGAGCCTTGTATTTAATATCAAATGGTATTTTGGGTTTGTCATGAATGGTGTCTTAAATAACACTGTTCTTAAGCCCAGTTGAGAAAAAGAATAAATCTTTTAATTAAGATTATTGGAGTTTCCAGTTATATTTAGTAACTGGAATAAAAATGGAATGTGAATTGGGTTTATTGTGAACTGTGTTTTAACGACATTCGTTCTTTAACCCGATTAACAGAGAAATGTGATTTGGAATACATAAATCTTATTATTAAGATTTAAAGGAAATTTTCCAAAGTAAAGTTTCAAATTTAATAAAATAAATTGGGATGGGATGGAGTTCGATTTGGTAATAATCGAAATGAGCTTCTGTGGAGGAAGACCGTTACTATATATGGAATTTAAAAGGCCTTGCCGTAATTACATTTATATTATTGGTCAGATATGGAAGTTTATATCGATTATATATATTGATCTGTTTTCCATGAAGATTCCATAATTAGTGGAATAGGATTTTGGATTTATCGTGAACTGCGTTTTAAATGACATTTGTTCTTTAACTCAGGTAAAGATAAGATTAATTTCTTAAACTTGAATAATCATTAAGTAATGATTATTGAAATTAAAATTGAACTAGAGTTTTAATGAATCTTTAATTAGATTGAAAAGTGAATGTGATAACTAAAATTATCAATTCAAGAAAATGATCGAGAATGGAGTACCACTAGCTTTACTCCAGGCGATAGTTATAAATTTAATTAGATTTGAACGTGAAATGGTAATTAATATTTACCGATAGCGTTGTGGTGTTAGATATAGAGTACTACTAGTTTTGCTCCATGGGATGAATTAGTTGGGATTGGAAAAAAAAATGATTACTTCGGTAAGGTTCGCTAATCCCGATTAGTTTGGATAAACCTTAATTTGGTTTAAATGGATATCCAAAGGAAGATTAAAGAATAAATTTTAAAGGAATAAGGTGCCTCCGGTTTTGTTCAAACCCGGAACGAACTTGTAAGTGGACTGTGTGTCTGACATTGGATATCATTCTGTGTGATTAATGGGTATCAGTTGCATGGGGTGGTTTGCATGTGTGGCATGCTGAGATGCAAATGATCAAGGCTTCTGTTGAAAAGCAAATTCTTGTGGTTGATGATCAAAGCACAACCTATGTGGCATAGCTTTGTGTAACGCTAATTCGCGATCCTCACACCCCGGTGTGAACCAGAAACGGGAGAGGACTTCAGGGAGGACATGCGTTTCCTTCTAGTTAGAGGTGGTGTCAGCGTTTAGCACGCCCTGACATTTTATATTATTACCTATGTGGTTGTTGGAATTCGGGGCGCCTCGATTATATCGGTCGATCCGAGGCCGATGGTCTGGTCGGGGTATGACCAGTTTACGCCCTATAGGGAGGGGAAACGCAGTGTTCAGGCATTTTAATCCACTCTGTGTGGACCGACCCTGACGATCCAAGGTTCACTCGAGCTCTGATCCTGAGACACGGGCTAGAGTGTCTCGAAGCGGTAAGGACGATCCCTTGCCTTGGTTCACAACGGAAATCCAACTTCCAATACGACCCCTTGCGGCTTTAATTGTAGAACTAGTATGGCGACATAGTGGTATGAGACACTATGTCGTATAAGATTATTACATTTTATTTGAAGTTACTTTCTTCACTTATAGTAATAATAAAATATTAAATTTCACGTATCAAGCATTATTTGGTCATTATAAGGTAAAACCCTATCCTCCGGCTTGCGTTGCATCGTGTGATGGGACCTGGGTCTTATAATAGCTTCATTGTTCTTTATTTAGCATTGCGTTGTTTGTTTTATGCACTGGTATTCTTGGGAGGAAACCCGTTCCGTGTCATACGGCATGGTCCCTTGATTTACTTTATTTCTAAAGTAAAGTTTTAAATAACTGTTTTAGTTCTCACACCAGTCACATGATTGACCTGGAGTTTATTGTTTTAACCTAAACTCTGGGTGCCTTTAATTTCGACACGGGCAGCTAGTAGTTTCGGTTTTGCAGATTTCTATTTACAGGATCCTGGTTTACAGTTGGAATAATATATGGAAAGCTCTGTATCCGTGTATTCCTTCTAGTTGTGTTTTGTATTATCCTTCCGCTACTATGTATTTAAATGTAATGTAAATCTCTAATATTTATCGGTTGTATAATATTTATTCATACTCTATTATATTCTTGTACTCTGTTGTAAATTGTTGTAATAACCAATGAAATGTTCTTCTGTCTATGTTCTGATTCGTCTTTTTCTCATTATAATCCGTTCTTCCTCTTCTCTTTGGAGACCGGGGAGGTTCGGGTCGCTATATTTGGTATCAAAGCTTTGGTTTACAGAGCTCGAGAACAAGATACATTATAACCGAACGAAAGAATTCATCAGAGATTGGATTAGTAAAATCCAATAAGAACGACCCGTTAGAGATGGGATCAGTAGTATCATAGAATGAGCCGGGGGAGTGTTATTTTTGAAATAAAATTGAAAACAAATTTTGTTTTGAAAAAACTATCAAATTATACGTATTTGAGTATAATATTTTATTTGCATTTAATTTGGACAATCTAGTATATAAAGATTTTGCATATGCTCTCCTTGCAAACGTATATTCGAAGTTTTAATATACTGGATAGTTATAGAATCACACTCTAGTCGCCCGGGGATAATTCTGCTTTTGCGGCCACATCATCATTATTTATGTTCGAGTTTCGAAAGTGGGATATCTATATATTTCCAATTGACTGGTGTGAGAGCCAAAACTAGATAGGGTATATTGCTGTGATTTGCATCAAAAATATGATTCTTGACTATATAAAATTATGAATTTGAAAACTAATCGACTAATTAATTGTTGGTTGTGTTATTTGATTATTGGTTTGATTAATTAAAATTTTGAATAGTAAAGCCAAATAAAATTTAATGGTGGAATTAAATTGAATATTGATTGGATTCATTTACATATATAGATAGATACGTATATATATATATATATATATATATATATATTTGTCAAACAGGTTATGGATTAGCTGTTGAGTAAAGAATTTATTTGCGTGCCCGTCAAATAGGTAAGCCTTAATGAGTTGGCTGCGCAATTTTATTATTATATAAACTCCTGTGAATGCCATTGGATGCGGTGTGCTTGTTTTTCTATGTGAGATTATAAATGTCACCATAGAGTAGTAATAATAAATTTTGAACTACACCTCATGGCATACTAGTTGAAGATAGCATACTCTATCTTATACCACATGAGCACTTGGTGCTTATGTGAGAAGGTTAAAGATTTACCATACAAGCGAGAGGCATGTATGGCGATGACTATATTTCAGGTTGAACCGAAGACTGATATGGACTACATAAAAATGTAACGGTAAATTGCCAGATTAATAAAAACGCCACATGGGTCTGGAGTTGACAATAATCACGTCTCTCTAGCCATGAAGGCACAAAAATATTTATACGGTGACGAGAATTTATTCTCTGGAGTTATGATCTATACACACTCCCTTGTGGACACAAAGTTATACCACTATAAATATGTGTATGCTTTTTAGGATTAATTAGGTGCCTAATACAGCCCAACAAATTTTCAAACCCCTTCCCGTACAATGGAGGTTATGGCGAAATTTTTCGAAAATTTAGGGTGTTAGCCAAATTTTTCCGTTCCTTTTCGAGGACGAAAAGATTTTATGTGAGGGAGATTGTAACAACCCGGAAAATCAGAACCAAATTAAAATTTCTATTTTAGCAATTTTAATGGATTTTGAATATTTAAAATGAGTTATTTTAAATAATAACGACGAAAAAATTATTTTCGATGAAGTTAGAACGTATAAATTTATTTTAATTATATAACGAGCCTGAAATGGCGCGACATTTTGAAAATTCGATTTCTAATTTCAAATGAATATACAGAATTCATTATGAGTCAAAATTGGACGAAACAAGAAATATTTGAATCTTTTTAATCATATCTTTCTAACGGAGGTAAGAAACTGAGATTTCGTTTTATAAGTTGAGAGCTACGTCCAGTTTAAAATTCAGAAAAGTCGCTGTGGAGTTTATATATATATATATATATATATATATATATATATATAAAGCCCTTAAAAATAGCCATTTTGCGAGCTACATCCAGTTTAAAATTCAGAAAAGTCGCTGTGGAGTTTTTATATATTTTAATATATATATATATATATATATATAAAGCCCTTAAAAATAGCCATTTTGCAAATGACCTCTGTTTTCAATGAAACCACTTTTGTTGGATCCGGGATGTCAAATTATTGCTATACTCCAATTTTCATAATTTTCTGAATCAGTATCTGAGCGTGGCGTATTTAAATGCATTTGACCAATTTTAGTTGAATTTAATCGACTGGAAAATGGTCATTTTTCAATCGGTCTTCAAATTTGAGGGAATTAGTTTTGTTAGGACCGTATCGTCAAAAAGAAGCTAGAAATAATTTTTCTGAAATTTTTAGAGTCCACATGTGGCCCTGGTAAATTGAAATGTACGTTTGAATTGAATATATATAGATTTATGTTTTAATTTAAACGGAAACTGATGGAAACAGTCGAATTGGCTTACGAAAAATATCCCATTGTGTTCGGAATGGGGGTATTTAGCTAGGGACGACATTCACTCGGTTTGATTTGGAGTTCGGCACGATAAACAATTAATTTGTGAATTAAATTATTATATATATATATTATATAACACTATATAAGCAAAACCCTAGCTCCCTCTTGTTTCAGCAGCCGCCAGGCAAAAATCGAAGACCCCCATTCTCCGGTTTTCGATCCAAGAATTCTCCAAATCCTCCTAATGATTTTCGAAAATACTAAACCCAAATTGAAGAGCTCAACGCCCTCTAGAGATCTAGCAGTCATAAGGATTTTTATTGCTTGGATTCGTCAAAATCGACCCACAAAGATCACGTGTTTGGCCTCCGTTTCAATGCCCTAGGAGCCACCGAACTTGACCAGTGGAAGCCCTCCTGTGCGCCGACGATGTGCCATGTCCAGATCGAGTGCTGGCGCTTCCAATTGACGTGCGGTGATGGGGATTTATGTCGATGGTGGGTTACGGGTTGAAGAAATTCGGCAGGAAGGAAGGGTAACCAACGACCTTGATAAGCTTACGTGATTAATTAGTTTATTAATTATTTAGTTAATCTTAATAGTGTAACGAAGGTATAAACTGTGATAACTTTTTCATACGTCGTCCAAATTCGATTATTTCAGGTCCGTTGGAATCGTGATAACAAGATCTAGACCGTGAAACTGACCGCGTCCAAAACAGAGCACGTTGGAAATTCACAAATTCAAACCCGAATCGAAGCAGTTTAGAAATAAAACCGGTCAAAGTGAGAACTACTCACAAAAATTATTTCTGTACAGTTATTTATTTTGTAACTGCATATATGAAATGCTCCCCGCCGTCCACAGACCATGGACGACTTGTTTGTTTGATTGTGTTGTGAAAATTGTTTGTGATGTGAAATGAACTGTATAAAATATTCATGTGTTGAAATAAATATTTTATCGTTAAAAATATAATTTTTAACGCGGATATAAATAAAGTAAATATTCATTTACAAGTCAGACAATTTGTTTGTGTACACCCATTTGACTGATATTGATTGGGACGATAAATTTTACACATCGCCCAACTACACAAACAAAAATCTATGGTTGTTGTTTGAAACCCCACACGGGTATTCGGATGATATTTGACGTACACTAATACCGATTATTTAGTGGTATGTCAGTTAATTGGTTGACAGACTATGTAAGCGTTAATTATTTATATTTAATGCTTATACAATGTAAAATGCACTCTGGATGATGGTTGATTATTTATCATTGTTTTTATGTACATGTGTTGTATGAAATCCATATAAATCACATTATATGGTAATTGTCTGTGTTTGATTCCAATTCAAAACTGAATAATATTTTAAAATAACGAATATTTTAAAATAATATTCTGTAAAGGATCAAAACGTGATTTTGATGTCCGATTTTGGATGGACACGAATTATTGAAATATATAAAGCCGTGTTGATCAGATATGCGCCATTTTGATGCGAACGATATTTGTATCGATTTTATTCATTTTTATAATGAATATCGAAAAGGAAGTGATTTCAAAATATAACTCTTTGAAAATATTATCATTTATACATTAATGATATGGAATATTCAATTTTGATTTAAAATTGAATATGAAGTTGAAATCAGTTTTAAAACGAAGATATAATGAATTACAAAATATGTTTTAAATGGAAATCGACGAAATATATATATATATATGTTATATATATATTTAATGGCCTGGATAGAACGCGCCGCAAAGCGACCGTTCCGAATTTCGACCATTGACTTCGAATTGCGATTACGGCAGATCCGACCATCGGATTCTCCTAAAACCAGAACAGTTGGGTTCGTATCGAAAAGAGCTTTCCAACGAATATAAGAGATTTTAAATCTAACGATTGGATTTGGAATCATGTCCGAATCGAATTTGGAAAAGGTCGTTGTAAGTGCAGTTCGATGGCAGTTATTGGAAATTTACCATACGGGCCTTGATAAAATTATTAAAAATATCATAATATATGATTTGGAAGGAATTGGAATGAACAAAATTCCATGTTTGTAAAGATAAAAATATATTTTTATCGAAATGAACTAGTTTATAACTAGAATAATAATCCAATTATTTTTAAATAAATAAAATGAATTGAGAATGGGTTTTAATATAACAAGAATTTCCAATATATAAATTGGAATGGATTTGAATCGAAATCATCTTTGGAATATTTCGATGTTGGATTTCGTGATTATACAGATACTGTTATGGAAATTTGAAAGATATATTTATATCGTTATTTCCAATACGAAATTTATTGGTTTTAGAATTTGATATTGAATATAAGCCGATATATTTTCTATTCAGAGCATTATATTTAATATCAAATGGGATTTTGGGTTTGTCATGAACGGTGACTTAAATAACACTGTTCTTAAGCCCAGTTGAGAAAAATAATAAATCTTTTAATTAAGATTATTGGAGTTTCCAGTTATATTTAGTAACTGGAATAAAAATGGAATGTGAATTGGGTTTATTGTGAACTGTGTTTTTAACAACATTCGTTCTTTAACCCGATCAACAGAGAAATGTGATTTGGAATATATAAATCTTGTTATTAAGATTTAAAGGAAATTTTCCAAAGTAAAGTTTCCAAATTAATAAAATAAATTGGGATGGGATGGAATTCGATTTGGTAATAATCAAAATGAGCTTCTGTGGAGGAAGACCATTATTATATATTGAATTTAAAAGGCCTTGCCGTTATTCCATTTATATTATTGGTAGGACATGGAAGTTTATATCGATTATATATATTGATCTGTTTTCCATTAAGATTCCATAATTAATGGAATAGGATTTTGGGTTTATCGTGAACTGTGTTTTAAATGACATTTGTTCTTTAACCTAGGTAAAGCTAAGATTAATTTCTTAAATTTGAATAATCATTAAGTAATGATTATTGAGATTAAAACTGAATTAGAGTTTTAATGAATCTTTAATTAGATTGAAAAGTGAATGTGATAAATAAAATTATCAATTTAAGAAAATGATCGAGAATGGAGGACCACTATTTTTACTCCAGGTGATAGTTGAATCTTTAATTAGATTTGAACGTGAAATGGTAATTGATATTTACCGATAACACTGTGGTGTTAGATATGGAGTATTTCCAGTTTTGCTCCATGGGATGAATAGGTTGGGATTGGGAAAAATAAAATAAATGATTACTTCGGTAAGGTTCGCTAATCTCGACTAGTTTGGATAAACCTTAATATGGTTTAAATAGATATCCAAAGGAAGATTAAAGAATAAATTTTAAAGAATTTATCTTTGATAAAATTAATGGGAACCATTCCCAAAAAACGAGAATATTTGAATAAAAGAATATTATGGATTGGAATGAGGCGTATATTGTGTTTGTGTAGCACTTGTTCATAATATACTCGAGTTATTCGGAGAGGCCGGGTTTATACCCATTCTGGATAACTGATACGATGATATGCCGAAGATGAAGACGGTGGTTGAAGACCGGAGGTCTTCACATCGTTTGGATGATTACTGATGTCTTGATTGGGTTGTATACCCAAGACGAGGTAATAAGTGGTGATCATCCAGACGTACTCGGAGATCGACGGATATTCGAGGGCCTCTCTCCTGTATTGGACATATAGGACGAGGAATAAGGTGTAACACCCCGAATTTTCTGTTAACGCTAAAGTTGCAAAAATAATAATAAGTGTGTAAAGGGGGGATGTATCTAATGTGCATACAAAAATAATAATAAGTGTGTAAAGGGGGGGTGTATCTAATGTGCATAGAAAAATAATAATAAGTGTGTAAAGGGGGGATGTATCTAATGTGCATACAAAAATAATAATAAGTGTGAAAAGGGGGGATGTATCTAATGTGTACGTATTTATATGGATTGACAAATAATAGTAAATGTACATTAAGACAGAAATGGTGAACATAATTGGTTTCTTTTTAGAACGAACGGCTAGAATTAATCTTGGCTTCATCGATGGCTCTCATTTACTTGCAACTCTATATAAACAGCCCCTAGCCTCATTCTCTTTACACCATTCTTCTCTAACCTTATGATGCATAAATTCTCGGTGGACATGGCTTCTTCTCCTCCTCTAAATTAAATAAATAAAATAAAATATAAATATAAATCTAAGACGAGGAAATGCTGCTCAAATCTTTCAAGAGAAGATTCAAAACAAGCTAGGATTCAAGTGAAGATTCAAACGACTGTTTTTCTACGAATCTAATCTCTGTAAGTTGGCTACTTTTTAGATCTGAACGCCTTTTTCTATTTGTGACATGAAATTAATGGATATAAGAAATATGCCTTATCATTTCATTGAATCTGTGCTTGTACATACCTTTGGATCTGATTCTTGATTTTGGCCTAGAACATATTGTGACTAAATTTCCAATGCCTAAGACTATGACTATGAAACTATGGACGTTGAAACCATATGCCTTTGACTATGAACATAAGCCTTTGAACATAAACCAATGCCTATGACTATGACAAAGACAATTGTGGATAATTACCTATGATTCATGAACATGATATTATTGCCTAGGATTATGACTGTGATATTGGATCTAAACCTGATTATCGATTTTATCTATTCTTAATTATCCTTGGATCTTGATTATGGGAATTTGTCTATTAAGTTAGATGTAACCATATACATGAACCTATGTTATTTATTCAACCCTTTCCATATCATAATGTTATTAGATCTATAGGCCTTCAATGCTTAAAATCAATTGATTCAGTGTAATTTGTTAGATCTGAAATTAGTAAATTATCATCCTATGCCAGTTATTATATTTATCTTTTCATGGCATTTTGGTTCATTCCCTTTTTTTCCACGAACCTAGATTTATCTATAATCTAGGATGAATCACGATTATATGAACGATGGGAATACGATTTGGGTATAACATGAAATTCATATTAATTGGCATAATTTGGAATGTATATTATGACATGCCTATTAAAACGCAAGTTGGGAAATTTGACATAAATGATGGAATATGACATATTAAATTTATTAATTTCAAGTAAGCTAAATTTTAGGCAAAAAACTGTAAACTAGAATAATAATTCTAGTTTTGCCATAAACTGTGAATTAGGTTGTTAAATCAGAATTGGCTAAATTAAAGTTAATTTGGCATAATAAGTATATTAGCACAATTTCGAATTTAGTCATAATTGTGAGTAATTGTCATGTTTAGAATAATTATGGTTAGTGACACTTAATCTGGTATAATTTACATACCAAAAAATATAAATATGATAAATAGGAAAAAGGGGCCATAATAATAAATGTGAGAATGTACATTAAAAGAGTAATAATGGAATAAGTAAATTAGGAGTAATTTACTTATAGAATTTGTCACAAACGATAAATTGTTCATAGACTAAGTTTTGGCCATAAATTATAAACTAGAATATTAAATCTAGTTTTGAAAATGAAATAAGAATATTAGACCTAAGTTGGCCTAAAACTGCAAGTTGGGTTAAATAATAGGTAAGTCAAGACTTGACCCTAGAATATAAGTATACTAATGGGCATGGCAAATGAATATAGTATAAGCCAAATTTAATTAAAAAAAAAGAAAAGAAAATGGACTTTGAGGATAAATTGTTAACAATTTATTTATAGACAAAAGAAAGGTTTATTAATGACATCTCTTTTAATAAATACACCAGAAAGTTCTAGGGTGACAGAGAGGATAGTGTCTAGGCTTAGGTTTGGAAAATACAATTTTCCTGCTCCCCATGGCTATCCCTACTGATCCGACGGACGAGATGGTTACTTTCAAAACCGGATTTGGAAATTAGTCAAAACCCTTTTGAACTTAGAAAACACGAATACACCTAACCCGAGGTTCGACTGAGTTGCGATGTAAACCTGCCCAGAACCAACCGGCACATCCAGTAATCGCAACAATATCTGTCGAATGTGAGTGGTAGCGGCTTTAATCTATTTAATTAAAGCTAGAACAAGAATGGTAGGGTTAAGTTAACTAAAACACTTAACCAATTCAACATGATAACTAAACCGATGGGTGGGGTTAGGTTCATACAGACACTTAACACAGTTAAGCTAGAATGGGAGGGTTAAGTCCATAGGAACAGTTAACCAAATTTAACATGTTAACTAGACTAGAGGTTGGGGTTAAGTAAAGTTAATACACTTAGCCAATTTAACACGTTAACTAGACTAGAGGTTGGGGTTATGTAAATTTAATACACTTAGCCAATTTGATGTGTTAGCTGAACTAGACCGTAGGGTTAAGTAAACTTGAACACTTAACCATCAGAGTGTGATAAATGAATAAGGTTAAGTTTAAAACATGAAGAGATAATACTTAACCATTAATATCATGTTAGTTAAAACAGATGGGCAAGGTTAAGTTAAAAAGGAACACTTAACCAATACAGGATGAATGGGTAGGGTTAAGTAATAAGAATTACTTAACCAATATAACTTGGTTTGTGGTGGGGTTAAGTCAACATGAATTACTGATAACACTTAACCAGTTTAACAGGATAAATAAAGAGGGTTAAGTTATCTTAACTAATGACACTGAACCAATCCAACTTGACGAAAAAGAGAACTAAGTAGTAATTCTTTGTATAACGCGAGAAGGAGCGAACGTCCATCTAGTTTTAAAGAAGGCTCCAACGAATTGGGTTACGAAGCCCGAGGCTTCGAGGGGATGTGAGGGTACTCTTGGTATCCCTCTGTGAGGCTGTAGAAGTTTCTCCTAGGCTCACAGAGGTTAAGGTCTGCGTTAGAAGAACCGAGGGTATGCCTTGGTTGCAATATATGGCAACCTAAAGATTAGGATGGACCAGCGTGATTCGACGAGAAAACGGTAGCCCTGTGATAGCAACTCGTCGTCTACTATCCATCTTCAGTCAATCGAGATATGTGAAGTGGGAAGGCGGAGAACTCCTACAGACCATATACTTGCTATCTAGTTATGGTTGCGGATGGCCATAGGTTAGTGGGGGCATAAGGGGCCTGCGTATAGTTCTCATTTTTCAAGGTGTGCCTTTCATTAGTTGAGGGAGGGGTCAAGTGGGACCATAGCCACTGGAATAAAAACAGACCTTAGCATCTGCATCGGTAGAAATCTGAAAGCTCCCGACCAAGTTTCGTATTTCTAGAGTAGCCCTGACATGGAACTCGGGCAGCACATTACAGGACATGTGCATCTAGACAAGCGATAACGATTCGCGATACATGCGTAGGGAAAGTTTAGGAACATATACCACTCTAGGTAGTGTATCCTAGACTAAAGGCAACGTTCAGTAGATAGCATGAACCCTAGATTAAATCTAGGTAATAAACAATAAATGTATGCCTGAAGGCAACCGAAACAACCAGGATTGGGATCACGTTAACATTACTAGTCAGGACACTAGTTAGGTGGTGCAAATACATAGAAACCATAATAACAAGTTAATAGCGAAGCGGAGAAAGTATTAAAGCATATCCAGTTTATCTTGTCTTAGCATATCTTGTGTTAATCTTATCTTATCTTATCTTGTTGACCCTATCATCATGGTATTGTCTTGTATTCAGTTAATTAATGTCGTTTTGTTTTTCCCTGTTCACATGCTAGAAGTAACTGAACTTACCAGACTTTATGTCTGACCCAGTTTTCTTTCGTCTTCTTTTCTTCCGTCCCCCCCCCCCCCCCCCAGGTAGTTAAGGAGGGGATAGTATAGCTCAGATTAGTTTTGGGACGGTTGCTCTTTTCAAGCTTGAAGATTCTTGGATACATCGGCTTTGGATTGCTATGGCTGGCTTATGTTACATTGGGGAATATAAATGTATTTTTATGCTTCTTTATTTTGTAAGACAGATGATACTCTGATATTGGAAAACAATTGTTGTACCAATTATTTTATCAATAAAGTGAAGTTTTATTTTCCGCTGTTTTAATTTTGTCTATCTCGTAATTTATCTGCATCTTTTAACCTAAAATGCTCCACAGAACTTAGTGCATTCCCTTTGTGAGTGACACTAACGGATGTGGGGTGTTACACGTGGTATCAGAGCTGATGGTTATCGGATCAGATAAAGATTTGAAAAATTATTTTTTAAAACAGTTTTTAAAGAAGCATTTTCAAAAGAAAAGTTTTGTTTTAAAAGGCATATTCCCCAAAGCCATAAGCACTATCTTTTGATTCTCTGTTTGAGTCCTCGTTTCCTTCTTCCTTGAGTCTCTGGGGCTCCCGGCTTTCTGGGAGGTAACCTCATCGAAGGGCAAAGTAGTGCCCGACTTCCATCTATAGCCGTAGTAGTTTCACCTGCGGCCAGTTTTCTTTCAAGCTTTGTAGGGGATTCTGTACGATGGAGGCAGCTTTCGAGAGATTTGTCAACATGATTACACACGGAAGAGGATGAGGAGCTTGGCTAAGGAGCATAACCCAAGGATGAGGAATTATAAAACCTAAGACAAGAGGAAGTATCTTTACTAGGATATAATAGGGCATATAATTAAGGACAAGGGCAAGAACGAGGAACAAGATTTTTAGAAGGGCAAGTACATACTTTCACCTCTAAGCGTACCTAGGAGAAAGGTAGTAAAGTTTTGTTGGAAGAGTCTAGTTTTTCTGTTCGTACTCTTTCGGTTTTAGCGCTTCGCATTTGTTCATATCTACTTCCATAGTTGAGTCTCTGCACCTTAGTACTTGTATAGTAGAAAGATCCCACTAGAGTCTCAAATCTAATTGGTGGTTCGACCAATTTATTTTTGGTTAGTAGGGATTTGAGAGTAGCTATCGAGTTTGCTTATATCATCTCACATAGATCGTCTAAATTTGGAGGAGATATTCCTTGGGTGCTTGTCTGATATTGGTTTAGGCCTTTGGGGCTTGTACTTGAGGAATGTCGAGTTCGACTAGGATGGTTTGCGTGAAAGATGGATAGTTGTGGCAGGCGCTCTAAATAGAAAAAAAAAAGAATAACCTTAAGAGAGGTAAAAAATACGTAGTGACCTTTTGACCCTCATAGTTATGGCATGATGGATAAGCTAGGAGGAGAGGCCTCTGATCATCCTAGTATATATACACTTGGTACCATGGTTGACATCTGTTTATTTTGGAAATGGAGGTCAGAAACTTCACAATCGTGAAGTTAAATTAGATAAGGTACAGAATAGTGAAGCTCAAGAAGATGCGACTTAGAAGACTGAAGACTAGATACGCGCATCATACCCTTTTTCTTTAGGGTACAACCTTTATTTCTTTTTGTAGGAGCTTTACGCATACTTGTTTCCCTCTTTCCAAAGTATAACCTCCAGGACGTATCATCGATCCTTAGGTAGAAGCCAATGGACGAAAACATGTATTTGAAACATGTTATGATTGATGGTTGCAAGTGGTTGCTCGTGGATGCATATACACACCATAGGCACTAGATCGGCTCAATCACCTCATGTTGCATATATATGCGTGTTTATTTTCCGTTAATGGATGTATGATGGTTATGTTATCATATGGATGTTGCATTCGGATGAATGGTTGTGCATGCATGTAGAAATAATATGTATCATTAGGGTTCTTTTGCATACATAATGGATGCATGGCACTATCATGGATTGCATTAAGGAGGTCAACTGAATCAGTAGACCGCCTGATTTTGCATTAGATAAGGACATGTACACACACTATGCATACGATCATGAAGCATTAGAAGTCTTTTTTAAGGACAATGGATGCTTGTGATTGAATGGTTGAGTAGTTGGATGATTGGATGGCAGGACACATTCTTCCTAACTTGAAGATTTCGGGACGAAATCCTAAAAGGAGGGGAGAATGTAACACCCCGAATTTTCTGTTAACACTAAAGTTGCAAAACTAATAATAAGTGTGTAAAGGGGGGATGTATCTAATGTGCATACAAAAATAATAATAAGTGTGTAAAGGGGGGATGTATCTAATGTGCATATAAAAATAATAATAAGTGTGTAAATGGGGGATGTATCTAATGTGCATACAAAAATAGTAATAAGTGTGAAAAGGGGGGATGTATCTAATGTGTACGTATTTATATGGATTGACAAATAATAGTAAATGTACATTAAGAAAGAAATGGTGAACATAATTGGTTTCTCTTTAGAATGAACGGCTAGAATTAATCTTGGCTTCATCGACGGCTCTCATTTACTTGCAACTCTATATAAACAGCCCCTAGCCTCATTCTCTTTACACCATTCTTCTCTAACCTTATGATGCATAAATTCTCGGTGGACATGGCTTCTTCTCCTCCTCTAAAATAAATAAATAAAATAAAATATAAATCTAAGACGAGGAAATGCTGCTCAAATCTTTCAAGAGAAGATTCAAAACAAGCTAGGATTCAAGTGAAGATTCAAACGACTTCAACGACTGTTTTTCTACGAATCTAATCTCTGTAAGTTGGTTACTTTTTAGATCTGAACGCCTTTTTCTATTTGTGACATGAAATTAATGGATATAAGAAATATGCCTTATCATTTCATTGAATCTGTGCTTGTACATACCTTTGGATCCGATTCTTGATTTTGGCCTAGAACATATTGTGACTAAATTTCCAATGCCTAAGACTATGACTATGAAACTATGGACGTTGAAACCATATGCCTTTGACTATGAACATAAGCCTTTGAACATAAACCAATGCCTATGACTATGACAAAGACAATTGTGGATAATTACCTATGATTCATGAACATGATATTATTGCCTAGGATTATGACTGTGATATTGGATCTAAACCTGATTATCGATTCAATCTATTCTTAATTATCCTTGGATCTTGATTATGGGAATTTGTCTATTAAGTTAGATGTACCCATATACATGAACCTATGTTATTTATTCAACCCTTTCCATGTCATAATATTATCAGATCTATAGGCCTTCGATGCTTAAAATCAATTGATTCAGTGTAATTTGTTAGATCTGAAATTAGTAAATTATCATCCTATGCCAGTTATTATATTTATCTTTTCATGGCATTTTGGTTCATTCGCCTTTTTTCCACGAACCTAGATTTATCTATAATCTAGGATGAATCACGATTATACGAACGATGGGAATACGATTTGGGTATAACATGAAATTCATATTAATTGGCATAATTTGGAATGTGTATTATGACATGCCTATTAAAACGCAAGTTGGGAAATTTGACATAAATGATGGAATATGATGTATTAAATTTAGTAATTTCAAGTAAGCTAAATTTTAGGCATAAAACTGTAATCTAGAATAATAATTCTAGTTTTGCCATAAACTGTGAATTAGGTTGTTAAATCAGAATTGGCTAAATTAAAGTTAATTTGGCATAATAAGTATATGAGCACAATTTTGAATTTAGTCATAATTGTGAGTAATTGTCATGTTTAGAATAATTATGGTTAGTGACACTTAATCTGGTATAATTTACATACCAAAAAATATAAATAGGATAAATAGGAAAAAGGGGCCATAATAATAAATGTGAGAATGTACATTAAAAGTGTAATAATGGAATAAGTAAATTAGGAGTAATTTACTTATAGAATTTGTCACAAACGATAAATTGTTCATAGACTAAGTTTTGGCCATAAATTATAAACTAGAATATTAAATCTAGTTTTGAAAATGAAATAAGAATATTAGACCTAAGTTGGCCTAAAACCGCAAGTTGGGTTAAATAATAGGTAAGTCAAGACTTGGCCCTAGAATATAAGTATACTAATGGGCATAGAAAATGAATATAGTATAGGCTAAATTTATTTAAAAAAAAGAAAATAAAATGGACTTTGAGGATAAATTGTTAACAATTTATTTATAGACAAAAGAAAGGTTTATTAATGACATCTCTTTTAATAAATACACCAGAAAGTTCTAGGGTGACAGAGAGGATAGTGTCTAGGCTTAGGTTTGGAAAATACAAGTTTCCTGCTCTCCCTGGCTATCCCTAACTGATCCGACGGACGGGATGGTTACTTTCAAAACCGGATTTGGAAATTAATCAAAACCCTTTTGAACTTAGAAAACACGAATACACCTAACCCGAGGTTAGACTGAGTTGCGATGTAAATCTGCCCGGAACCAACCGGCACATCCAGTAATCGCAACAATATCTGTCTTATGTGAGTGGTAGCGACTTTAATTTATTTAATTAAAGCTAGAACAAGAATGGTAGGGTTAAGTTAACTAAAACACTTAACCAATTCAACATGATAACTAAACCGATGGGTGGGGTTAGGTTCATACAGACACTTAACACAGTTAAGCTAGAATGGGTGGGTTAAGTCCATAGGAACACATAACCAAATTTAACATGTTAACTAGACTAGAGGTTGGGGTTAAGTAAAGTTAATACACTTAGCCAATTTAACATGTTAACTAGACTAGAGGTTGGGGTTATGTAAATTTAATACACTTAGCCAATTTGATGTGTTAGCTGAACTAGACCGTAGGGTTAAGTAAACTTGAACACTTAACCATCAGAGTTTGATAAATGAATAAGGTTAAGTTTAAAACATGAAGGGATAATACTTAACCATTAATATCATGTTAGTTAAAACAGATGGGCAAGGTTAAGTTAAAAAGGAACACTTAACCAATACAGGATGAATGGGTAGGGTTAAGTAATAAGAATTACTTAACCAATATAACTTGGTTTGTGGTGGGGTTAAGTCAACATGAATTACTGATAACACTTAACCAGTTTAACAGGATAAATAAAGAGGGTTAAGTTAGCTTGACTAATGACACTGAACCAATCCAACTTGACGAAAAAGAGAATTAAGTAGTAATTCTTAGTATAACACGAGAAGGAGCGAACGTCCATCTAGTTTTAAAGAAGGCTCCAACGAATTGGGTTACGAAGCCCGAGGCTTCGAGGAGACGTGAGGGTACTCTTGGTATCTCTTTGTGAGGCTGCAGAAGTTTCTCCTGGGCTCACAGAGGTTAAGGTCTGCGTTAGAAGAACCGAGGGTATGCCTTGGTTGCAATATATGGCAACCTAAAGGCTAGGATGGACCAGCGTGATTCGACGAGAAAACGGTAGCCCTGTGATAGCAACTCGTCGTCTGCTATCCATATTCAGTCAATCGAGATACGTGAAGTGGGAAGGCGGAGAACTCCTACAGACCATATACTTGCTATCTAGTTATGGTTGCGGATGGCCATAGGTTAGTGGGGCATAAGGGGCCTGCGTATAGTTCTCATTTTTAAAGGTGTGCCTTTCATTAGTTGAGGGAGGGGTCAAGTGGGACCATAGCCACTGGAATAAAAACAGACCTTAGCATCTGCATCGGTAGATATCTGAAAGCTCCCGACCGAGTTCCGTATTTCTAGAGTAGCCCTGACATGGAACTTGGGCAGCACATTACAGGACATGTGCATCTAGACAAGCGATAACGATTCGCGATACATGCGTGGGGAAAGTTTAGGAACATATACCACTATAGGTAGTGTATCCTAGACTAAAGGGCAACGTTCAGTAGATAGCATGAACCCTAGATTAAATCTAGGTAATAAACAATAAATGTATGCCTGAAGGTAGTTGAAACAACCAGGATTGGGATCACGTTGACATTACTAGTCAGGACACTAGTTAGGTGGTGCAGAGACTTAGAAACCATAATAACAAGTTAATAGCGAAGCAGAGAAAGTATTAAAGCATATCCAGTTTATCTTGTCTTAGCATATCTTGTGTTAATCTTATCTTATCTTGTTGACCCTATCATCATGGTATTGTCTTGTATTCAGTTAATTAATGTCATTTTGTTTTTCCCTGTTCACATGCTAGAAGTAACTGAACTTACCAGACTTTATGTCTGACCCAGTTTTCTTTCGTCTTCTTTTCTTCCATTCCCCCCCCCAGGTAGTTAAGGAGGGGATAGTATAGCTCAGATTAGTTTTGGGACGGTTGCTCTTTTTAAGCTTGAAGATTATTGGATACATCGGCTTTGGATTGCTATGGCTGGCTTATGTTACATTGGGGAATATAAATGTATTTTTATGCTTCTTTATTTTGTAAGACAGATGATACTCTGATATTGGAAAACAATTGTTGTACCAATTATTTTATCAATAAATTGAAGTTTTATTTTCCGCTGTTTTAATTTTGTCTGTCTTGTAATTTATCTGCATCTTTTACCCTAAAATGCTCCACAGAACTTAGTGCATTCCCTTTGTGAGTGACACTAACGGATGTGTGGTGTTACATAAGGTGCCTCCGGTTTCATTCAGACCCAGAATGAACTTGGAAGTGGACTCTGTGTCTAACATTGGATATCATTCTGTGTGATTGATGGATATCAGTTGCATGGGGTGGTTTGCCTATATGGCATGCTGAGATGCAAATGATCAAGGCTTCTGTTGAAAAGCAGAGTCTTGTGGTTGATGATCAAAGCACGGCCTGTGTGGCATAGCTTTGTGTAGTGTTAGTTCGCGAGCCTCACACCCCGGTGTGAACCAGAAACGGGAGTGGACTTCAGGGAGGACATGCGTTTCCTTCTAGCTAGAGCTGGTGTCAGCGTTTAGCACGCCCCAACATTTTATATTATTACCTATGTGGTTGTTGGAATGCGAGAGGCCTCGGTTATATCGGTCGATCCAGGGCCGATGGTCTGGTCGGGGTATGACTAGTTTACGCCCCATAGGGCGGGGAAACGCAGTGTTCAGGCATTTTAATCCACTCCATGTGCACCGGCCCCGACAATCCAAGGGTCTTTCGAGCTCTGATCCTGAGACACGGGCTAGAGCGTCTCGAAGTGGTAAGGACGATCCCTTGCCTTCGTTCACGATGGAAATCCAACTTCCAATACGACACCTTGCGGTTTTAATTGTAGAACTAGTATGGCGACATAGTGGTATGGGACACTATGCCATCTATGATTGATACATTTATATTTGAAGTTACTTTCTTCACTTATAGTAATAATAAAAGATTAAATTTCGCGTATCAAGCATTATTTGGTTATTATAAACCCTATCCTCTAGCTTGCGTTGCATTGTGTGATGGGACCTGGGTCTTATAATAGCTTCATTGTTCTTTATTTAGCATTGCGCTGTTTGTTTTATGCACTGGTATTCTTGGGAGGAAACCTGTTCCGTGTTATACGGTGTGGTCCCTTGATTTACTTTATTTTTAAAGTAAAGTTTTAAATAACTGTTTTAGTTCTCACACCAGTCACATGACTGACCTGGAGTTTATTGTTTTAACCTAAACTCTGGGTGCCCTTATTTTCGACACGGGCAGCTAGTAGTTTCGGTTTTGCAGATTTCTATTTACAGGATCCTGGTTTACAGCTGGAACTATATACGGAAAGCTCTGTATCCGTGTATTCCTTCTAGTTGTGTTTTGTATTATCTTTCCACTGCTATGTATTTAAATGTAATGTAAATCTCTGATATTTGTCAGTTGTATAATATTTATTCATACTCTGTTATATTCTTGTACTCTGATGTAAGTTGTTGTAATAAGCAATGAAATGTTCTTCTGTCTGTGTTCTGATTCGTCTTGATCTCATTATAATCCGTTCTTCCTCTTCTCTTCGGAGACCGAGGAGGTTCGGGTCGCTATATTTTGTATTAGAGCTTTGGTTTACAGAGCTCGAGAACAAGACACATTAGAACCGAATGAAAGAATTCATCAGAGATTGGATTAGTAAAGTCCAATATGAATGACTCGTTAGAGATGGGATCAGTAGTATCCTAGAATGAGCCAGGAGAGTGTTATTTTTGAAATAAAATTGAAAACAAATTTTGTTTTGAAAAAAATATCAAATTATACGTATTTGAGTATAATATTTTATTTGTATTGAATTTGGAAAATCTAGTATATAAAGATTTTGCATGTGCGCCTTGCAAACGTATATTCGAAGTTTTAATATACTGGATAGATATAGAATCACACTCTAGTCGCCTGGGGATAATTCTGCTTTTGCGGCCGCATCATCAGTATTTATGTTTGAGTTTCGAAAGTGGGATATCTATATATTTCCAATTGACTGGTGTGAGAGCCAAAACTAGATAGGGTATACTGTTGTGGTTTGCATCAAAAATATGATTCTTGACTATATAAAATTATGAATTTGAAAACTAATCGACTAATTGATTGTTGGTTGCGTTGTTTGATTATTGGTTTGATTAATTAAAATTTTGAATAGTAAAGCCAAATAAAATTTAATGGTGGAATTAAATTGAATATTGATTGGATTCATTTACATATATCGATAAATACGTATATATATATATATATATATTTGTCAAACAGGTTATGGATTCGTTGTTGAGTAAACAAATTATTTGCGTGCCCGACAAATAGGTAAGCCTTAATGAGTTGGCTGCGCTATTTTATTATTATATAAACTCCTGTGAATGCCATTGGATGCAGTGTGCTGGTTTTTCTGTGTGAGATTATAAACATCACCATAGAGTAGTAACAATAAATTTTGAACTACACATCATGGCATACTACTTGAAGACATCATACTCTATCATATACCACATGAGCACTTGAAGCTTATGTGACGAGGTTAAAGATTTACCATACAAGCGAGAGGCTTGTATGGCGATGACTATATTTCAGGTTGAACCGAAGACTGATATGGACTTTATAAAAATGTATCGGTAAATGGCCAGATTAATAAAAAAAACCGCATGGGTCTGGAGTTGACAATAATCACGTCTCTCTAGTCATTAAGGCACAAAAACTATTTATAGGGTGACGAGAATTTATTCTCTGGAGTTATGATCTATACACACTCCCTTGTGGACACAAAGTTATATCACTATAAATGAGTGTATGCTTTGTGGGATTTATTGGGTGCCTAATACAGCCCAATAAATTTTCAAACCCCTTCCCGTACAAAGGAGGTAATGGCGAAATTTTTCGAAAATTTAGGGTGTTAGCCAAATTTTTGAAGAACTAGAAAATTCTTAGAAACGGAAAAATTGAAGAATGAAAGCCAGAATGAAAGTTGAGTTGGTTAGTTAAACAACTTTCAGCTCCGTTCCTATTCGAGGATGAAAAGATTTTAAGTGGGGGAGATTGTAACAACCCGGAAAATCAGAACCAAATTAAAATTTTTATTTTATCAATTTTAATAAATTTTGAATATTTAAAACGAATTATTTTAAATAATAACGACGAAAAATTTATTTTCGACAAAGTTAGAACTTATAAATTTATTTTAATTATATAACGAGCCTGAAATGGCGCGGTAGTTTGAAAATTCGATTTCTAATTTCAAATGAATATACAGAATTCATTATAAGTCAGAATTGGACGAAACAAGAAATATTTGAATCTGTTTAATCATATCTTTCTAACGGAGGTAAGAAACTGAGATTTCATTTTATAAGTTGAGAGTTACGTCCAGTTTAAAATTCAGAATAGTGGATGTTGAATTTATATATATTTTAATATATATAAAGCCCTTAAAAATAGCAATTTTGCAAACGACCTCTATTTTCGACGAAACCACTTTTGTTGGATCCAGGATATCAAATTATTGCTATATTCCAATTTTCATAATTTTCTGAATCAATATATGAGCGTGGCGCATTTAAACGCGTTTGACAAATTTTAGTTGAATTTAATCGACTGGAAAATGGTCATTTTTCAAACTATCTTCAAATTTGACGGAATTAGTTTTGTTAGGACCGTATGTCAAAACGAAGCTAGAAATAATTTTTCTGGAATTTTTAGAGTCCGCATGTAGCCCCGGTAAATTGAAATGTAAATTTGAATTGAATATATATAGATTTGTGTTTTAATTTAAACGGAAACTGATGGAAACAGTCGAATTGGCTTACGAAACATATCCCATTGTGTTCGGAATGGGGGTATTTAGCTAGGGACAACATTCACTCGGTTTGATTTGGAGTTCGGCACGATAAACAATTAATTTGTGAATTAAATTATTAAATATATATTATATAACACTATATAGGCAAAACCCTAGCTCCCTCTTGTTTCAGCAGCCGCCAGGCAAAATCGAAGACCCCCATTCTCCGATTTTCGATCCAAGAATTCTCCAAATCGTCCTAATGATTTTCGAAAATTCTAAACACAAATTGAAGAGCTCAACGCCCTCTAGAGATCTGACAGTCATGATGGATTTTTATTGCTTGGATTCGTCAAAATCGACCCACAAAGATCCCGTGTTTGGCCGCAGTTTCAACGCCCTAGGAGCCACCGAACTTGACCATACCCTCGGCGGTGGATGCCCTCCTATGCGCCGACGATGTGCCGTGTCCAGATCGAGTGCTGGCGCTTCCAACTGATGTGCAGTGATGGGGATTCCTATTGATGGTGGGTTACGGGTTGAAGAAATTCTCCAGGAAGGAAGGAGAACCAGCGGCCTTGATTAGCTTAGGTGATTAATTAGTTTATAAATTATTTAGTTAATTTTAATAGTGTAATGAAGGTATAAACTGCGATAACTTTTTCATACGTCGTCCAAATTTGATGATTTCAGGTCCGTTGGAATCGTGATAACAAGATCTAGACCATGAAACTGACCGCGTCCAAAACAGAGCACGTTGGAATTTCACGCAATTTCAAACCTGAATCGAAGCAGTTCAGAAAAAAACTAACCAAAGTGAGAACATCTGACTAAAATTATTTCTGTACAGTTATTTATTTTGTAACTGCAAATATGAACTGCTCCCCGTCGTCCACAGACCATGGACGACTTGTTTGTTTGATTGTGTTGTGAAAATTATTTGTGATGTGAAATGAGCTGTATAAAATATTCATGTGTTGCAATAAAAATTTTATCGTTAAAAATATAATTTTTAACGTGGATATAAATAAAGTAAATATTCATTTACAAGTCAGACGATTTGTTTATGTACATCCATTTGACTGATATTGATTGGGAGGATAAATTTTACACATCGCCCAACTGCACAAATAAAAATCTGTGGTTGTTCATTGAAACCCCACACGGGTATTGGGATGATATTTGACGTACACTAATACCGATTGTTTAGTGGTATGTCAGTTAATTGGTTGAGAGACTGTGTGTAACAACCGGGTAAATGTGAACCAATTTAATTTTTTTAAATTGGTTATTGTCAAAGAATTTAAACAATTGAAATAGAACATTTTAATAAAATAATGTATTGGAAATAGTGAGGCAGTTTGAAAATTTGAATTCAAACTTTGACTGACTGTACCGGGTGGAAAATATAACAGATTTTAGTGAAACCAAAAATATTTAAATCTATTTATGAATACCATTCTAACGAATTTGAAAAATCGAAGTTTCATAGCAGGAGTCAAAAGTTATGGCCAAATGAATTTTCAGAAAGGTCGCTATATAGAATATATAGCCCTTGAAAATAGACATTTTGCAGACGACCTTGGAATTCGACGAAACCACTTTTGTTGGATCCGGGAGGTCAAACTATTGCTAGGTTTCAAATTTCATAATTTTTGAAGCTAGTATGTGAGCGAGGCAAAAGAAAATGTGATTGGTCAATTTCTGTTAAAATGGATCGACTAGAAAATGGCCTTGTTGCAAACGATCTTCGAATTCGAGGAAACTAGTTTTGTTGGGACCGTATCGTCAAAACATAGCTAGATTTATTTTTCTAGAATTTTTCGATTCAATTTGTGGCCCTGGCAAATTGAAATGTACGTTCAAATTGAATATTAAATGTTTTATACTTTAATTTGAAAAATAACTGATTGTAACAGTCGAATTGGCCAACGAAACATATCCCATTGTGTCCGGGATCGGGGTATTTAGCTAGGGGCGACAGTCGTTGGGTTGAAATTGTTGTTCATTTGTTCAAAAGGATATTTTTGGAATTTAAAATTTAAATATAATGGGTCACCCCCTCATTTTCTCTCACTTCACGTTGAGTGGTCGAAACCGATTAAAACCCCTACCCACGAACGACGGAAGAGAATTCGAAGCTTCCAAGCCCGATCGTCGTCGCCACGTTCGCTTTCACCGCCCCCTCCAGTTAGATTTTCTGTTCATCTTTCCCTCCTCTATAAATCCATACCACCCTCGTCAGTTAAAGCGTGGTGTTGGCGTCGAATTTCTTCGAGGAAGATGTCGCCTTTAGAGCTCCGCCGTGCGCCACAGGGACCACCGAGTTCGCCCAGACCACCACCGACCGACTCGCCTCTCTTCCCTCTTTCACGTAGTATAATCCGATCCTTCCATAGTTGCACGGATTTTCTGAAAAATCCGAACCCTAGTTCGAACCACTTTGAAAGGTGAAACCTTTATTTTATCCGAACTTTGAAAATTCATATCTTTAACATGTGTTGATGAAATTCGATGAAACAGGAAACATCGGGACCGCAAGGAGGCTCTCTACCATCAAGAAGAGACCGCGGATTTTTCTGATCTACCTATGATTTTTAGCACTTCGTAAACCAATTTGAGAAATCTAAATTAAATAGTGTGAATGAAATCGTGTTGTATAAATTATATAAGCGAAGTGTAAATTATATACGCATTGTATACCTCATGTACATGTGTTGTATAAGTTATATAAGCGATGTATAAATTATACAAGCGTTGTATGAAACATATATGCTTTGAATTGTGTTGAAATGCAAGTGAAATATAATATATATATACACACACACACACACACACTCTCCTCATCCACAAACCATGGACGATATTTATTGCTTGTGATTAGCGTTAAAATATATAGTATGACGAATGGTTGAAAATAATTGTTTGTGGTTGATATTGTGGTTGAAAAATACCTTTGTGGTTGAAAAAACCCTCTTGTGGTTGAAACAAATTAGAATAGAATCGTGGTAATGAAAATAAAACATGCCGCATGCGTGCGAACTAGATGCATGATTCCCCGTTGTCAAAAACCGCGAGGTTTTAAGGTAGAGCGAGGAGCCGTACTAGGGACGATCCCGGTTTTAACTATCTTGCCGTTATGCTGCCGAAATTTTCTAAAATATTAATGTTGTTACATGTTATGATTCCGCTGCCATATCGATGTAAAATTATTCTATTTATTGTTTTTGCTATTATCTGTACTCTGCTATTGATGATTAATGTGTTATATTCCAATGATTATCCTTAACACCGTCATACGGGTTTTGGGATCGTCACATTTGGTATCAGAGCTTTGGTTAACCTTAGTTCTGGAATCTAACACATTAAACGCCTCGTAAGAATAGAATCAGTAGAGTTCTGAGGCGAGTGGCTCAATAGAGATAGGATTAGTGATGTCCTAGAATGCGCTAAGCAGAATAGCAAAACAATTTGATCAGTATATCATTACCTTTCCTTATGTTCTCCCCCTTTACCATATATGAAAGTTATCATTTCTGTGAGCTTGACTCTTTTCTTGCTTATACAGTACTTTACTTGATGGCTACGCGAGCCACTGCAGCCAGAGGTGGCCGAGGAGGCCGAGCAAGCAGAGCTAGAGGACGAGGGAATATCCCTGTAGAAGAAGAGGGTCCTATGATTCAGCCACCAGCACCACAGGACTTCGATCTTGATCGACTAGTAAAGAGGTACAGAAACCTCGGAGGCAAACCTTTTTCTGACATTGGCACAGTGACATAGGCTTTGGCATGGTTGAAGACATGCGAGAAGATTTTTGCAGGCATGAGAATTGGAACCCACGACAAAGCGATTATGGGTGCTTGGCTCTTATAGGAAGAGGCCGAATTGTGGTGGGATGCCATCACCTCTGAGGATGAGGAGGATACTGTTAGGACCTGGGAGGAGTTCAAGACCCTATTCAAGGGAAAGTTCATCCCTGAGCAGGCATTAGAGCGGATGTGTGATCAGTTTGCTAATCTCCAGCAGGGAGACCGTTCTATTCAAGACTACCTCAACAAATTCACACAGCTATCACACTATGCTCCAAAGCTTATTTTGACATCCAAAGCAAAGAACAAGAGGTTCATATTGGGGCTGAAGTGTAAGTACCAGGACCGGGCCATGAGCAACATCAAACTCCCATTTTCAGAATTAGTAGAGATGGCCTGCAACTACGAAGATTTGGATGAGAGGAACTCCAACCTAGACCACGCTAAAAGCCAAGATGGAAGCAAGCGCAAAGCTTCAGGAGATCAGCCAGAGTCCAGCAATGTAGCAGCCACTACTCAGCAATCTGGTAAGATACCCAAAGGAAGCTGCTACAATTGCGGAAAGAAGGGGCATTATTAAAATGTGTGCACCTCCCCAAAGAGACTAAAGGCAAATCCAGAAAGCTCAAACCCGAACCCCCGCAGCTCAGCTGAATGCTACAACTGCCATCAGAAATGGCACTATAGCAGGATTGTCCTTTGAAGAAGAATGCACAGGGGGCACACGTTTATGACGGGGAGAACCGACCAGCTATCACCGATGGATCAGGTAAACCCGACATCTTGGGAGGTACCCTTACATTAAAAATATTCCTGTTTCTGTACTTTTTGATACTGGTGCATCACGTAGCTTCATTTCTAGTAACACTGTTCAGAAGTTAAAATTGAATCAAAGGAAGCTTAAAGAACCAATTAAAATTCAAAACCCGATAGGAGGTTCTATTGTTCTCAGTTAATATTGCAGAGTGCCCATCTCCTATTCTTTCTACAAGTTTCCCCTTAGGTTAATCGTCATGAATTTTTCTGAATTCGATGTTATTCTCGGTTTGGAATGGTTAACAAAATATAAGGCCGAAGTTAGATATGCCGAAAGAATCGTGAAAGTTAAAACAAAATTTGGGCATATCACTATACCATGTCTTGGTTCAGAAACCGATAGAAAAGAATTTTGGTCTGCTTTTGAAGTTACTCCCACTTCATTAGAAAAGATACCGGTCGTTAAAAACTATGCGGATGTGTTTGAAGAAGTCGAAAACTTACCTCCGCAAAGAGAAATTGAGTTTAGAATAGATCTAATTCCGAATGCCCGACCAGTAGTACAACCAATTAGAAGAATGGCCCCAAAAGAAAAAGAAGAGTTAGGCAGCCAAAATCGAGAATTGCTTTGGAAAGGTCTGATCAGACCAAGCTTTTCAGATTGGGGAGCAGCAATAGTGTTTGTCCCGAAATCATACGGTACTCTACGACTTTGTGTTGATTACCGAGATCTCAATAAGCAGACACTGAAGAATAAATATCCCTTGCCACGAATCGATGATCTGTTAGATCAATTAAATGGGGCGACAATATTCTCCAGAATGGACCTAGCTACAGGCTTCCACCAATTACGTATAGCCGAAGACTGTGTTCCTTTGACAGCCATCAGGGGTCCCGATTTATTCTACGAATGTTTAGTGATGCCGCTCGGCTTGTGTAACGCTCCAGCATACTTCATTGATCTTATGAACAGAGTGTTTCGTGGTGTCTTGAATAAATTTGTTCTGGTCTTCATCGATGACATTTTAATATACTCCAAGTCAGAAGGCGAGCATGCAAAACATTTAGAACAAGTGTTGGTAATTCTGAGGAGAAATGTCTTGAAAGCTAAATTTTCTAAGTGTATCTTCTGGCAAGATGAAGTTAAGTTCCTTGGCCATGTCATATCAAAAGAAGGGATTGCTGTGGATCCAAGCAAAATTACAGCGATTCAGGACTGGAAACAGCCTACTACCCCCACAGAAGTTCGAAGTTTCCTTGGATTGGCTAGTTACTATCAGAAATTCATTAAGGATTTTTCGAAGATATCAGGTGTATTAACAAAGCTTACAAAGAAGCATGAGAAATTCAAATGGACACCCGAATGTGAGGAAGCTTTCCAGGAGCTGAAACTGAAACTGGCAGCTGCTCCAGTATTAACAATTATAGAAGGCAACTAGGACTTGACTGTATGGACAGATGCTTCTATTACAGGGCTTGGAGCAGTATTAATACAAAAAGGCCAAGATGTCGCTTATGCCAGCCGTCAGCTGAAGCCGTATGAAAGAAACTATGCCACTCATGATCTTGAGTTGTTAGCTATCATGTTTGCTTTGAGAATCTAGAGGCATTATTTATTGGGCGAGAAGTTTGAACTATTTACCGATCATCAATCATTGAAGTATCTATTCACTCAGAAAGATCTAAACTTGAGACAACAACGTTTGTTAGAATTCCTTGCAGCATACGATTTTGAGATTCTATACACTCCAGGGAAAGCCAATGTTGTCGCAGATGCGCTCAGTAGAAAGAATGAAATCATCGCCAGTTTTATCATTACGTCTTCATTGATTGACAAGATTTCGGACCTTCATAAAGACGATGAATTTATTCAGAGAATCAGTCAGAGAGTCAAGGGAGGTGAACCCATCAGTTTCCAGCTCGATGACAATGGAGTTCTTAGATTAAGGGCAGAATTTGCATCCCAAATCTTCCAGAGCTTCGAAAAGAAATACTTGATGAATGTCATAAGTCCAAACTGAGCATCCATCCAGGGGTGAGCAAAATGTACAATGTTATCAAGCGCACATTCTGGTGGAGATCAATGAAAAGAGATATTTCATTATATGTTAGCAGATGCTCCACTTGTCAGCTAGTCAAGAGTGATCAGCAGAAATTGGTTGGATTATTACAACCATTAGATATCCCAGGATGGAAGTGGGAGCAAATTTCCATGGACTTCATAGATGGTTTTCCTCGAATTAAGAAGGGAAACGACAGTATTTGGGTGATCGTAGATCTCTTCATGAAGACCGCCCATTTCATACCTGTCAGATCCAACAGAACGGCTCAAAGTTTAGCGCAGATTTACTTCAAAGAAATAGTTAAACTGCATGGAGTGCCGCTCAATATAGTCAGTGATAGAGATCCCCTATTTACTAGCAAATTCTGGGAAGCATTCCAGACATAATTGGGAACCAAATTGAATCTAAGCACCGCTTATCACCCTCAGACAGATGGCCAAACTGAGCAGGTGAATAGAATTCTAGAAGATTTACTGCGGGCTTGCATTATTGATTTTGGAGGGTCATGGGAAGATCACTTATATTTGGCCGAATTCTCTTATAACAATAGCTACCAAGCAAGTTTGGGAATGTCGCCATTTGAAGCGTTATATGGTAGACCGTGCTGATCTCCCGCATGTTGGGTAGAACCTGGCAACAGACTTGTGTTGGGGCCCGATATGATTCGAGAAGCATCAGATAAAGTCGATTTCATCAAGAAGCGATTGAAAACCGCACAAAGCCGACAGAAAAGTTATGCTGATGCGAGAAGAAGAGATTTATCATTTGTCGTTGGTGATTATGTTTATTTAAGAGTTTCTCCGATGAGAGGAGTAATCAGATTTGGCAAAACTGGGAAGTTGGCACCGAAATTTATTTGTCCCTTTCCTATACTTGAACGGATTGGAACTCTTGCATATAAGGTTTCATTACCTGATTTGTTGCCTAGAGTGCATGATGTGTTCCACGTATCTCACCTCAGAAAACATGTGCATGATCCGGATCTTGTTGTAGAAGAAACAGCGCAACAGGACTTGGAAATTACTCCAGGATTAGCAGTCAGAAGAGAGCCATTGAAGATCGTTGGCTAAGAAACTAAAGAGATCAGGAGCAAAAAGGTTCATTTAGTTAAAGTGCAGTGGAGTAGTGATCCTAGAGATTGTACTTGGGAGACTGAGGAAAGCATCAAACAAGCCTACCCCAAATGCAGAGTGGACATCTCTGACTAACTCCAGTGCAAGGTACCTTTACAATACTTTGCATTTACATTTTGTTTCCTACTGTACTGTTGTTTCCTTTTCGGGGACGAAAAGTTTTAAGTGGGGGAGATTGTAACAACCCGGAAAATGCGAACCAATTTAAAATTTTTAAATTGGTTATTGTCAAAGAATTTAAACAACTGAAATAGAACATTTCAATAAAATAATGTATTGAAAATAGTGAGGCAGTTTGAAAATTTGAATTCAAACTTTGACTGATTGTACCGGGTGGAAATATAACAGATTTTAGTGAAACCAATAATATTTAAATCTGTTTATGAATACCTTTCTAACGAATTTGAAAAATCGAAGTTTCATAGCAGGAGTCAAAAGTTATGGCCAAATGAATTTTCAGAAAGGTCGCTATATAGAATATATAGCCCTAGAAAATAGACATTTTGCAAACGACCTCGAAATTCGACGAAACCACTTTTGTTGGATCTGAAAGGTCAAACTATTGCTAGGTTTCAAATTTCATAATTTTTGAAGCTAGTATGTGAGCGGGGCAAAAGAAAACGTGATTGGTCAATTTCTATTAAAATGGGTCAACCAGAAAATGGCCTTTTTGCAAACGATCTCAGAATTCGACGAAACTAGTTTTGTTGGGACCGTATCGTCAAAACATAGCTAGATTTATTTTTCTGGAATTTTCGATTCAGTTTGTGGCCCTGGCAAATTGAAATGTACGTTCAAATTGAATATTAAATGTTTTATACTTTAATTTGAAAAATTACTGACTGTAACAGTCGATTTGGCCAACGAAACATATCCTATTGCGTCCGAGATGGGGGTATTTAGCTAGGGGCGACAGTCGTTGGGTTGAAATTGGTGTTCGTTTGTTCAAAAGGATATTTTTGGAATTTAAAATTTAAATATAATGGGCCACCCCCCTCATTTTCTCTCACTTCACGTTGACTGGTCAAAACCGATTAAAACCCCTACCCACGAACGACGGAAGAGAATTCGAAGCTTCCAGACCCGATCGTCACCGCCACGTTCGCTTTCACCGCCCCTCTAGTTAGATTTTCTGTTCATCTTTCCCTCCTCTGTAAATCCATACCACCCTCGTTGGTTAAAGTGTGGTGTTGGCGTCGAATTTCTTCGAGGAAGACGCCGCCTTTGTAGATCCGCCGTGCGCCACAGGGACCACCGAGTTCGCCCAGACCACCACCGACCGACTCGCCTCTCTTCCCTCTTCCACGTAGTATAGTCTGATCCTTCTATAGTTGCACGGATTTTCTGAAAAATACGAACCCTAGTTCGAACCACTTTGAAAGGTGAGACCTTTATTTTATCTGAACTTTGAAAAATCATATCTTTAACATGTATTGATGAAATTCGATGAAACAGGAAACATCGGGACCGTAAGGTGGCTCTCTACCATCTAGAAGAGACCGCGGATTTTTCTGATCTACCTACGATTTTTAGCACTTCGAAAACCAATGTAAGGAATCTAAATTAAATAGTGTGAATGAAATCGTGTTATATAAATTATATAAGCGAAGTGTAAATTATATACGCATTGTATACCTCATGTACATGTGTTGTATAAGTTATATAAGCGATGTATAAATTATACAAGCGTTGTATGAAACATATATACTTTGAATTGTGTTGAAATGCAAGTGAAATATAAATATAAATATATATATATACACTCCCCTCGTCCACAAACCATGGACGATATCTATTGCTTGTGATTGGCGTGAAAATAGATAGTATGACGAATGGTTGAAAATAATTGTTTGTGGTTGATATTGTGATTGAAAAATACCTTTGTGGTTGAAAAATACTTTTGTGGTTGAAAAATACCCTCTTGTGGTTGAAACAGATTAGAATAGAGTTGTGGAAATGAAAATAAAACATGCCGCCTGCGTGCGACCTAGATGCATGATTCCCCATTGCCAAAAACCGTGAGGTTTTAAGGTAGAGCGAGGAGCCGTACTAGGGACGGTCCCGGTTTTAACTACCCTGCCGTTATGCTACCGAAATTTTCTAAAATATTAATGTTGTTACATGTTATGATTCCGCTGCCATATCCATGTAAAATTATTCTATTTTTTGTTTTTGCTATTATCTGTACTCTGCTATTGATGATTAATGTGTTATATTCCAATGATTATCCTTAACACAGTCACACGGGTTTTGGGATCGTCACACTGTGTAAGCGTTAATTATTTATATTTAATGCTTATGCAGTGTAGAATGCACTCTGGATGATGGTTGATTATTTATCATTGTTGTTATGTACATGTGTTGTGTGAAATCCATATAAATCACATTATATGGTAATTTCCTGTGTTTGATTCCAATTCAGAACTGAATAATATTTTAAAGTAACGAATATTTTAAAATAATATTCTGTAAAGGATCAAAACGTGATTTTGACGTCCGATTTTGGATGGACACGGATTATTGAAATATATAAAGCTGTGTTGATTAGATATGCGCCATTTTGACGAAAAATGATATTTATATCGATTTTATTTGTTTTTATAATGAATATCGAAAAGGAAGTGATTTTAAATTATAACGCTTTGAAAATATTATCATTTATACATTAATGATATGGAATATTCAATTTTGATTTAAAACTGAATATGAAGTTGAAATCGTTTTTAGAACGAAGTTAAAACGAATTATAAAATATGTTTTAAATGGAAATCGATGAAATATATATTATATATATTTAATGGCCTAAATAGAATATATATTTAATGGCCTAAATAGAACGCGTCGCACAACGACTGCTCGCAAATTTCGACCATTGACTTCGAATTGCGATTACGGCAGATCTGACCGTCGGATTTTCCTAAAACCGGAACCGTTGGGTTTGTATCGAAAAGAGCTTTCCAACGAATACAAGAGATTTGAAATCTAACGGTTGGATTTGGAACCATGTCCAAATCAAATTTGGAAAAGGTCGTTGTAAGTGCAGTTCGATGGAAGTTATTGGAAATCGAATGTACAGACCTTGATAAAATTATTAAAAATATTAATAATTTGTGTGAAATCATAATATATGATTTGGAAAGAATTGGAATGAAAAAAATTCCATGTTTGTAAAGATAATTTTTTTTTAATCGAAATGAACTAGTTTATAACTAGAATAATAATCCAATTATTTTTAAATAAATAAAATGGATTGAGAATGGGTTTTAATATAATAAGAATTTCCAATATATCAATTGGAATGGATTTGAATCGAAATCATCTTGGGAATATTTTGATGTTGGATTTCGTGATTATACATATATTATTATGGAAATTTGAAAGATATATTTATATCGTTATTTCCAATACGATATTTATTGGTTTCAGAATTTGATATTGAATATAAGCCGATATATTTTCTATTCAGAGTCTTGTATTTAATATCAAATGGGATTTTGGGTTTGTCGTGAACGGTGTCTTAAATAACACTGTTCTTAAGCCCAGTTGAGAAAAAGAATAAATCTTTTAATTAAGAATATTGGAGTTTCCAGTTATATTTAGCAACTGGGATAAAAATGGAATGTGAGGTTTATTGTGAACTGTGTTTTTAACGACATTCGTTCTTTAACCCGATTAACAGAGAAATGTGATTTGGAATATATAAATCTTATTATTAAGATACAAAGGAAAATTTCCAAAGTAAAGTTTCCAATTTAATAAAATAAATTGGGATGGGATGGAATTCGATTTGGTAATAATCAAAATGAGCTTCTATGGAGGAAGACCGTTAATGTATATGGAATTTAAAAGGCCTTGCCGTTATTCCATTTATATTATTGGTCGGATATGGAAGTTTATATCGATTATATATTGATCTGTTTTCCATGAAGATTCCATAATTAATGGAATAGGATTTTGGGTTTATCGTGAACTGTGTTTTAAATGACATTTGTTCTTTAACAAAGGTAAAGATAAGATTAATTTCTTAAATCTTAATAATCATTAAGTAATGATTATTGAGATTAAAATTGAATTAGAGTTTTAATGAATCTTTAATTAGATTGAAAAGTGAATGTGATAACTAAAATTATCAATTCAAGAAAATGATCGAGAATGGAGTACCACTAGTTTTACTCCAGGCGATAGTTAAATCTTTAATTAGATTTGAACGTGAAATGGTAATTGATATTTACCGATAACACTGTGGTGTTAGATATGGAGTATTACCAGTTTTGCTCCATGGGATGAATAGGTTGGGATTAGAAAAATAAAATAAATGATTACTTTGGTAAGATTCGCTAATCCCGACTAGTTTGGATAAACCTTAATATGGTTTAAATGGATATCCAAAGGAAGATTAAATAATAAATTTTAAAGAATTTATCTTTGATAAAGTTAATGGGAACCTTTCCCTAAAAATGAGAATATTTGAATAAATGAATATTCTGGATTGGAATGAGGCGTATGTTGTGTTTGTGTAACACTTGTTTATAATATATGCGAGTTATTCGGAAAGGCCAGGTTTATACCCATTCTGGATAACTGATACGACGATATGTCAAAGATGAAGACGGTGGTTGAAGACGAGAGGTCTTCACATTGTTTGGATGATTACTGATGTCTTGATTGGGCTGTACACCCAAAACGAGGTAATAAGTGGTGATCGTCCAGACGTACTTGGAGATCGACGGATATGCGAGGGCCTCTCTCCTATATTGGATATATGGGACGAGGAATAAAGTGCCTCCAGTTTCGTTCAGGCCCAGAACGAACTTTTAAGTGGACTGTGTGTCTGACATTGGATATCATTCTATGTGATTGATGGATATCAGTTGCATGGGGTGGTTTGCCTGTGTGGCATGCTGAGATGCAAATGATGTAGGCTTCTGTTGAAAAGCAGAGTCTTGTGGTTGATGATCAAAGCACGACCTGTGTGGCATAGCTTTGTGTAGCATTAATTCGCGAGCCTCACACCCTGGTGTGAATCAGGAACGGGAGAGGACTTCAGGGAGGACATGTGTTTCCTTCAGCTAGAGGTGGTGTCAGCGTTTAGCACGCCCTGACATTTTATATTATTACCTATGTGGTTGTTGGAATGCGAGGCGCCTCGGTTATATCGGTCGATCCAGGGTCAATGGTCTGGTCGGGGTATGACCAGTTTACGCCCCATAGGGAGAGGAAACGCAGTGTTCAGGCATTTTAATCCACTCCGTGTGGACTAGCCCTGACAATCCAAGGGTCACTCGAGCTCTGATCCTGAGACACGGGCTAGGGCATCTCGAAGCGGTAAGGATGATCCCTTGCCTTGGTTTATGATGGAAATCCAACTTCCAATACGACACCTTGCGGTTTTAATTGTAGAACTAGTATGGCGACATAGTGGTATGGGACACTATGCCATCTATGATTGATACATTTATATTTGAAGTTACTTTCTTCACTTATAGTAATAATAAAAGATTAGATTTCGCGTATCAAGCATTATTTGGTTATTATAAGGTAAAACCCTATCCTCCGGCTTGCTTTGCATTGTGTGATGGGACCTGGGTCTTATAATAGCTTCATTGTTCTTTATTTAGCATTGCGCTGTTTGTTTTATGCACTGGTATTCTTGGGAGGAAACCCGTTCCGTGTTATACGGCGTGGTCCCTTGATTTACTTTATTTCTAAAATAAAGTTTAAAATAATTGTTTTAGTTCTTAAACCAGTCACATGACTGACCTGGAGTTTATTGTTTTAACCTAAACTCTGGGCGCCCTTATTTTCGACACGGGCAGCTAGTAGTTTCGGTTTTGCAGATTTCTATTTACAGGATCCTGGTTTACAGCTGGAACTATATATGGAAAGCTCTGTATCCGTGTATTCCTTCTAGTTGTGTTTTGTATTATCTTTCCGCTGCTATGTATTTAAATGTAATGTAAATCTCTGATATTTATCGGTTGTATAATATTTATTCATACTCTGCTATATTCTTGTACTCTGATGTAAATTGTTGTAATAAGCAATGAAATGTTCTTCTGTCTGTGTTCTGATTCGTCTTGTTCTCATTTCAATCCGTTCTTCCTCTTCTCTTCAGAGACCGGGGAGGTTCGGGTCGCTATAAAATCCAGCCTAAAATCCTACCCTATTAATACAAAGATTTGAAATAGTATCTGAAGATTTTGAATAATTACTGTGCAGATAATTAATATTGTACATAAATAAGACACCTTTCCGTTAGTTTTACACGTTGATCTTTTGGTTCTCTTTCCCCTTGTTATAAATATATGTTGCATCCTCTTTTATCAGACAAAACCATTTCTCCTTGCCCATTGTTTATTCCTTCAGCTGACTGGAAATTCCTCCATCTCTCCTCTTTAATTTTTCAAACTTCACCACCTTTTTACTTTCGCTAAAGCATTACCTTGTAATCCTCTCCACTGTTTCCCTCCTCTGTTAAAATTGTTGAACCACTTCAACATTAACACGTTATGTTCCCTCCAACGCCGCATTTCGTGTCCATCTTTACTTCTACCTACATGCGAGAATGGAAGTGTTGTAGTATACATGCATAGACGTGGGTTATGGATACATATGTGAGGAGGAAGAGAAGCGAAGACTAGTGTAGGCACGCGACGGTCGTGGCATTCGCGACCATTTGCATGTAAGCCGGTTCGCAATGATACGAGAATTTGACGGAGAAGATTTGGAAAGCAATATTTGGTGAGAACTTTTACACCGATTTTAAGGGCTAGTTAATTATCGATTAATTTTTGTGGACTCAATTGATTATATATTGACTTATTATTGATTATTTGGGTTAATGATTTAGTTTAATGATGATTTAAAATGGAAAAGGTTCGACCTTTAAGTAGAATTGGTGTAGTCACTTAAGTATGTGAGAAACTATTCACTGAAAAAGGGTTAGATAAAAATTAATTGTTTGCTACTTAATTGTTTTGAGTTATGAGATGATTATTGTTTGATAATACAAGTTTATTAGGATGATTAAATAATGATTAGCATACTAAAAATATGATTTTGAATTGATATTTGTATACTTGTTTAGGTATGTGAGAAATCTAAATTTAATTTAGAAAGGGGTAGATTAGAAAATTATTTGCATGAAACTTAATTATTAGTTTGGACCATTATTGTTAGAGGCAAGTAAAAATTTATTAATTTATGAAATAATTTTCAGTTAGTTAAAATTATGATTTTTGACTAATGTATGAAATGAAATAATTTTTAGCAAGTTAAAAATGTGTTTTTTTAACTGATGTGTGTGACGGACATTAGAAATGTGATATGCAAACAATACTGTATTGATATCATGGAATTGTAACTTGAATTGATTAAGTAAAACTTACAATTTAAGTGTTGATTTGTTGTAGTTAAAAATAAAATTAATTGTGAAGTAATGCGATGAACATGGAATGATAATAAAATTCATTATGACTTTAGTAAGTGACTAACGATGTAAAAATATATTTTTTAAAATCCCTTTCCTATGTGAATAACGATTGGTTAATAAAATAAATTTAAAAGTTAATCTTTGGCGTTAGATTTTTAATTAATCTGACTAACGTATAATTAAAAGATTTTCATAACAACGAAATGATTCTGGAAATATCTTAAAAATTTGTTTTGGACTCTTAATATTGAAACAAGTTTAGAAATTTAACTAAAAATTTGATTTGAGTTATATTTGTAAATGTTTAGCTACCCATAAGCATTAAAATTTAATTATGGAAAATTTGATTTGAGTATGTAACTAAACATCAATTTATTAAATAGACTTGGTTCCGTTTTTTTAAAGACCATTTGTTATATTTCCATATTTGTATTTTTATGCATTCAGTAGTAGTTAAAAATTTGTCCTTTTCTAATTCATAATTAAAGTTTCAACTGAAATTGTAGTCCAACTTTCATTGGAAACTTAACATAATATTTCCAAATTTGTTTAATTATTCAAATCTTACAAATGGTATTTTAAAAAAATGGAACCAAGTGTATTTAATAAGTTAATGTTTAGTTACATACTCAAATCAAATTTTCCATAATTAAATTTTAATGCTTATGGGTAGCTAAACATTTACAAATATAACTCGAATCAAAATTTTTGTTAAATTTCAAAACTTGTTTCAGCCTTAAGAGTGCAGAACAAATTTTTAAGATATTTCCAAAATCATTTCATTGTTATGAAAATCGTTTAATTATTCATTAGTAAGATTAATTAAAAATATAAATTCAAAGATAAACTTTAAATTTATTTTATTAACCAATCGTTATTCACATAGGAAGGGGAATTAAAAAAAAAATTACATCGTTAGTCGCTTACTAAAGTCATAATGAATTTTGTTATCATTCCATGTTCATCGCATTACTTCACAATTAATTTTATTTTTAACTACAACAAATCAACACTTAAATTGTAAGTTTAACTTAATCAATTCAAGTTACAATTCCATGATATCAATACGGTATTTTTTGCATATCACATTTCTAATGTCCGTCACACACATTAGTTAAAAATCACATTTTTAACTTGCTAAAAATTATTTCATATCATACACTAGCCAAAAATCATATTTTTAACTAACTGAAAATTATTTCATATCTTAATAAATTTTTATTTACCACTAACAATAATGGTTCTAACAACAATTAAGTTTCATGCAAATAATTTTCTAATCTACCCCTTTCTAAATTGAATTTAGATTTCTTACATACCTAAACAAGTATACATATATCAATTCAAAATCATTTTTATAATATGCTAATAATTATTTAATCATCCTAATAAACTTGTATTATCAACCAATAATCATCTCATAACTCAAAACAATTAACTAGCAAACAATTAATTTTTATCTAACCCTTTTCAGTGAATAGTTTCTCACATACTTAAGTGACTACACCAGTTCTACTTAAAGATCGAACCTTTTCCATTTTAAATCATCATTAAACTAAATCATTAACCCAAATAATCAATAATAAGTCAATATATAATCAATTGAGTCCACAAAAATTAATCAATAATTAACTAGCCCTTAAAATCGGTGTAAAATTTCTCACCAAATATTTCTTTCCAAATCTTCTTCATCAAATTTCTGTATCATTGCGAACCGGCTTACATGCAAATGGTCGCGAACGCCACGACCGTCGCGTGCCTACACTGGTCTTCGCTTCTCTTCTTCCTCACATAAGTATCCATAACCCATGTCTACTCATGTGTACTACAACACTTCCCTTCTCGCATGTAGGTAGAAGTAAAGATAGAGACGAAATGCGGCGTTGGAGGGAACATAACGTGTTAATGCTGAAGTAGTTCAACAGTTTGAATGGAGGAGGGAAACACCAGAGAGGATTACAAGGTGATGCTTGAGGTAAAGAAAAAAGGCGGTGAAGTTTGGAAAATTAAAGAGGAGAGATGTAGAAATTTCCAGTCAGGTGAAGGAATAAACAATGGGCAAGTAGAAATGGTTTTGTCTGATAAAAGAGGATGCAACATATATTTATAATGAGGGAAAAGAGAACCAAAAGATCAACGTGTAAAACTAACGGACAGGTGTCTTATTTATGTACAATATTAGTTATCTGCACAGTAATTATTCAAAATCTTCGGATACAATTTCAAATCTTTGTATTGATAAGGTAGGATTTTTGGCAAGATTTAATCAGATATTATTGCCTGTCATATCTCCTAAAAAGGAGGAAAACTTTATTTGTTCCTTATAAATAAATGGATAAATTTTAAAACCTATTAATTGACATATGTGTCAATCAAATTTCTTACATGCATAATTAATCCTTTGCCATATATAAAATTAAAGACATTTCTATGTATACATATACAAAATAATTCGAATTTATACTAATTAATTGCAAGATATGCAATTAACCTTCCCATAATATATAGAGTTAATAAAATAGAATCACCCATAAATATTTAATAAGTAAAATATTTTGACAATTAATGCATAATTCATTGCCAATATATGCAATTAATTCTTATTAGCAAAAGCATTAAATATAAAATTTTAAACATATATTTTCTTCTTACCAAATTGCAAGATCAAAATTAATTTCTTAATTAAATTACAAAATTAATTCATAATGGTAATAACTTCTACAACGTTCACTTAAATATCACTCAAAATAGACCAAATTCCAAATATAAATATTTATTTTGCGCTAAATCTTAATTTAATTTATATTTTAAACGTCAATTTTTCAAGGTTGTTATAGTTTCTATAAATTCGAGTGAAATCTTTTCTTTACTTACGTTATCTCTTAGAAAATGATGTCTCACATCGATATGTTTAGTTCTCGAATGATGAGTTGGATTTTTAGAAATATTTATAGCACTTGTATTATCGCAGTATATAGGTGATTTATTTATATTTAAACCAAAATCATTTAAAGTTTGTTGCATATATATTACTTGTGAACAAGCCAAAGCAGCAGAGATATATTCTGCTTCAGTTTTTGACAAAGATACAGTGTTTTGGTTTTTACTAAACCACGAGACTAGTGAATGTCCTAAGAAGTGACATGTTCCACTAGTGCTTTTACAATCAGATTTACATCCTGCATAGTCAGCATCATAGTACGAAACTAATTCGAATGAATCATCCTTAGGGTAAAATAATCCAAAATCTGATGTATGCTTTACATATCTGAGAATACGTTTTACGACTTTTAAATGGGTTTCCTTAGGTTGTAACTGATATCTTGCACAAAGAAATACACTATGCATTATATATGGTCTACTAGCGGTTATATATAATAATGATCCTATCATTCCTCTGTATAGTTTTTGGTCAACGTCCTTTGATGTATCATCTTTACTCAAAGCAATATTAGTTTCCATAGGTGTTGGTCTCCCATTTTTTGTCGTTAGATTATATTTATTAATTAGATCTTTTGCATATTTTCTTAATTAATAAATATTCCATTCTTTAATTGTCGAATCTGTAATCCTAAAAAGAATGATAGTTCTCCCATATGGCTCATTTCAAATTCTTTAGTCATAATATATGAAAATTCTTTATTCATTTTATGATTTTTTGACCTGAAGATCATATCGTCAACATATATTTGTACTAAATGTATATCTTTGCTATTCTTCTTTTTAAACAAAGTATTATCTAATTTTCCTATTTCAAAGTTTGATTGTAACAAATTTCTTAATCTATCATACCAAGCCCTAGGAGCCTGTTTTAATCCATATAATGCTTTCTTTAGCTTATATACATGATTTGGTAATTTTCCATCTTCAAATAAAGGGGGTTGTTCTACGTACACGTCTTCCTTGACAAATCCGTTAAGAAAAGCACTTTTGACATTCATTTGATATAATTTGAAATTATTATGGTTTGCAAAAGCTAATAAAATCCTAATAGCTTCTAGTCTTGCTACAGGGGCAAAAGTTTCATCATAATCTATTACTTCTTTTTAAGTATAACCTTGTGCTACTAGTCGTGCTTTATTTCTTACTACCTCACCGTGTTCATTCATTTTATTTTTATAGACCTATTTGGTTCCTATTATTATTTTATCCTCTAGTCTAGGGACGAGTTCCCATAATTCATTCCTAGTAAACTGATTCAGCTCTTCTTTTATGTGTCCATATCCAGACAAATCGACTCAGAAAACAGACAACAATAATTCATCCAGAAAGAAAGCATATGCAGGAACATTAGATGATTCAGATTCATCATCAAGTGATGAAGAACCAGAAACCAGAAATACAAATATATCTTTACGGCAATTCAGAGTTCAGGAAATTTCGAAGAAAATGATCTAAAAACCGGGTACGCTTTAATTAATTTCTAATTTTACTTGGTTGAATTGTTGCTTTATTTGTTTGCTTTGATTTGATTATAAAACTTTAAAAATTAAAATTTGAAATTCAAAATTATAATTTAATAATAAATAACAAATAAAATAATTAAATAAATTGTTAGTGCGTTTACTAGGATTAGAATTATTTCAGGAAATCGTTAAATCTGAAATATAAATCGATAATATAAATTTTCATTCACTAAATTTAAATCCTCTTTGAAAATATACATGTATGTCGACATACAAATAAGTCTATGTCGACATACCTGACCAGTTTTGAAATTCAAATTTTGAATTTCTAATAGTTTAAACTTTCATACTTCCCTCCAACTATTCACCAAATCCTAAGGTCTGAAAAGGTATCATTTCTGTAAGAACACGTAACTTCCCCGTGAAGGAAAGAGCGGATACTTTGAGAACAACACAATAAAAGAACGCAGACGGAAGAACATTTCATTGCTTATTACAACAATTCCATCAGAATACAAGAATATACAGAGTATGAATAAATGAATTACATTCGATAAATATCAGAGATTACAATAAATTTCATAGCAGCGGAAAAACAATATAAAACACAACTGAAAGTAATACACGGATAAAGAGCTTTCCGAGCATCATTCCAGCTGTAAACCAGGATCCTGTGAATATAAATCTGCAAAACCAAAACTACTAGCTGCCCGTGTCGAAAATAGGAGCACCCAAGGTTTAGGTTAAAACAATAAACTCTAGGTCAGTCATGTGACTGGTGTGAGAACTAAAACAGTTATTTAAAAACTTTACTTTAAAAGAGAGTGATTCAAGGGATCACGCCGTATAACACGGAACGGGTTTCCTCCCAAGAATACTAGTGCATAGAATAAACAACGCAATGCTTTTTCGAAAAATGAAGCTATTATAAGACCCTGGTTCCATCACACAATGTAACACAAGTCGGAGGATAGGGTTTTCCCTTATAATAGCCAAACATGCTTGGTACATTTTAAAAACAAATCATTTGATACTATAATAAGTGTATAGTGTCAAAACAATTTCAATCATAAATATCAATCCTAGGCGGCATGGGTACCATCTATCATGTCGCCATACTAGGCTCTACAAATAAAACCAAAATATCTCGTATTGGAAATTGGATTTCTGTCATGAGTCGAGGCAAGGGGCAAGCTCCTCTCCGCTTTCGAGACACTCTAGCAAATGCCTCAGGACTACACACTCTGGGTAACCCCTGGATGCTTCAAGGCCGGTCCTCTCTTACGTTTGAGGATTAGTTATTCCTGAACACACGTTTCCCGGTCCTTACAGACCTAAAATCGAGGCGCCTCATCCAACAACCACATAGGTGAAAAGTATATAAATGTCAGGACTGGTAAGTCACTGACACCACCAAAGCTAGAAAGAAACGTTGTGCTCTCCCTGCAGTCCTTATCCCGTTTTTAACTCATACCGAGGTGTGAGGCTCGCGAATTCACGTTATACACAAAGCTACGCCGCAGAGGCCGTGCTTTGATCATCAACCACAAGACTTTGCTTTTTCAACAGAAGCCTTGATCAATTGCAACTTAGGCGTGCCACACAGGCAATTCATGCCATGCGACTGATGTCCATCGATATACAACCTCTGAGCTCGTACGTCTTAGAGAAGGGCGTTAAGCAAGAGAATAAATTCTCCACCGCCAAACAGATGTATATTTAATGGAGATCAATCAACACAGAATGAAATCCAATGTCAGACACACAGTCCATTTACAAGTTTGTTCTGGGTCTGAACGAAACCGGAGGCACTTTCCTCGCATATCCATCGATCTCCAAGTACGTTTGGACGACCACCAACTGATTCCCTCATCTTGGGTGTACAACCCAATCAAGATCATCAGTAATCACCGAAACGATGTGAAGACTTCCGGTCTTCAACCACCGTCTTCATCTTCGACTTATCGTCGAATCGGTTATTCAGAATGGGTATAAACCCGGACTTTCCGAACAACCCGCGTATATAATAAACAAATGTTACACAAACACAGCATACGCCTCATTCCAATTCAGCAGTCACTAACCGCAAATTAGCAAGAGAACAATTTCCCAAATATTAACCCCGAAGGCCGAAACCAACATCAGATCAATATCCAAGAAACAATTCTTCTTAACTAACCTACAACTAGTTTCTAAATTTCATAATCTTAGGGAAAGGTTCCCATTAATTTTATCAAAGATAAATTCTTTAAAATTTATCCTTTAATCTTCTTTTGGATATCATTTCAAACCAGATTATGGTTTTCCAAACTAGTCGAGATTAGCGAACCACACCGAAGTAATTATTTATTTTATTTCCCAATCCCAACCTATTCATCCCATGAAGCAAAACTGGTAATACTCCATATCTAATACCACAGTGTTATCGGTAAAATTAATTACCATTTCACGTTCAAATCTAATTAAAGATTTAACTATCGCTTTGGAGCAAAACTGGTGATACTCCATTCTCGCTCATTTTCCAAATTTGATAATTTAAATTATCAATTCACATTTCAATCTAATTGCAGATTCATTAAAACTCCTTTTTCTGGGTTAAAGAATTAATGTCGTTTAAAACACAGTTCACGATTAACCCAAATCACATTCTATTTGTTATCGGGTTAAAGAACAAATATTATTTAAAACACCATTCACGATAAACCCACAAATCAATTCTATTTAAAACCCATTTCAAATCCAATTTATTTATTCAAAATAAATGGGTTTTTATTTTAGTTCTAAACTAGATCATTTCGATAAAATCTATTTTTATCTTTTCAAATACAGAGTTTTTCATCCCAATTTTCCCCAAATCATTCCTTATGATTTTACACAAATTTTTACTATTTTTAATAATTTTATCAAGGCCCGTACAGTCGATTTCCATCAACGGCCATCGAACTGCACTTACAGCGACCTTTTCAAAATTTGATTTGGACGTAACTCCAAATCCAACCATTAGATTTCAAATTTCTAATATTCGTTAGAAAGCACATTTCGTTACGAACCCAACGGTTCTGGTTTTAGGAGAATCCGACGGTCGGATCTCCCGTAATGTCCGTTCGATGTCAATGGTCGAAATTTACGAACTGCCGCGGCGCGGCGCGTTCTATTCAGGCCATTATATTATATATATAATATATATTTCGTCGATTTCTATTTAAAACGAATTTTATAAATAGTTTTAGATTCGTTTCAAAAACATTTCAACTTCCATTTCCAATTCAAATCAAAATTGAATTTTTCCTTATAGATTCGTTCTAAAATTCATCTCAATTCAAATTCGTTTTATATTCAATTCAATTCGAATTCGTTTTATATTCAATTCAATTCGAATTCGTTTTATATTCAATTCAATTCGTGTTCGTTTTATATTCAATTCTATTCGAATTCGTTTTATATTCAATTCAATTCAAATTCGTTTTATATTCAATTCAATTCGAATTCGTTTTATATTCAATTCAATTCGAATTCGTTTTATATTCAATTCAATTCGAATTCGTTTTATATTCAATTCAATTCAAATTCGTTTTATATTCAATTCAATTCGAATTCGTTTTATATTCAATTCAATTCGAATTCGTTTTATATTCAATTCAATTCGAATTCGTTTTATATTCAATTCAATTCGAATCGTTTTATATTCAATTCAATTCGAATTCGTTTTTTTATTCAATTCAATTCGAATTCGTTGTTTTATTCAATTCAATTATAAAAACGAATATAATCGATATAAATATCGTTCGCGTCAAAATGGCGCATCTCTAATCAACACGGCTTTATATATTTCAAAAATTCCGTTATTCTATTCAACAAATGAATATTCATTCTATTCAATACGTGAATCTATATTTTTGTCAACACATGACTAATCTCAACGAATGAGTACTGTCCACGTGTGACTATTTTTGTTATTCAATATATTTTATTAAAATTATGGTATCTCTCATTTGATTTAAATCAGACTCCAACCGCAAATTATTAAGAGAACGATTCCCTGAATATTAACCCCGAAGGCCGAAACCAACATCAGATCAATATCTAGGAGACCACTCATCTTATATATTTTCCAGTTAGTTTCTAATTTTATATATGATAAAGATGTAAATTTTATTGTTAAAGTATTTCGTTCAACACATGACTAATCTCAACGGATGAGTACTGTCAACACATGAACCTTTATTTTATAATATTCTTTATTTTCTAAATTGGAATGAGGCCCAATCAATCACCATATAGTGTTAACTATATGGATTCCATACAACACATGTATATAAGCAACGATAACTAATCAACCATCATCCAAAGTGCACTACACTGTATAAGCATCAAATATAGATATCTAATGCTTATAACAGCCTGTCGATCCATCGATCGACATACAACTAATTATTGGGATTAGTATATGTCATATATTATCCCAACACCGTGTGGGTTTTCAAATCAACAAACACAAATTTTATTTGTGAAGTTGGGCGATGTGTAAAATTTATCGTCCCAATCAATATCAGTCAAATGTGTGTATATAAACAAATCGTCCGATTTGTTTATATTTATTTATTTCATTTCATATACACGTTAAAAATTCCATTTTTAACTATACAATATTTATTTTCTATATAAATATTTTATTTCATTTCACATCACACAATCAACTACACATCAAAATCAATCAAACAAACAAGCCGTCCATGGTCTGTGGACGACGGGTGTCGGGTGCTGCTAAACACCGTCTGCATCCTAGTATATATATTTTTAACTAGAAGATTAAAATAAAAGGTGAGAAGTTCTCACAGAGGGATCCACTCCGCCGTGCTTTGCTTTTGAATTGCTGAACCGACTGAAGCTGCTTGAAATTCTACTGCAGTCCTTTTCACGCTGTTCAAAATAAAAATTATATTTTTATTACTTCTTTATATATATTTTTACAATGTTTATTCTATATAAAAATTATATTTTTATATATATTTCGACTTCTTATACAAAGATCGAATTTTTATATCATCACTATAAAAATCACATTTTTACTTCATTATATATATAATAAAAATTAGATTTTTATTTCGCTACATATATAAAGATAATATTTTTATATTCTCTATTATATAGAAAATCTATTTTCAATACACTACTTTATAAAAATAGTATTTTTATATCTTCTATTATATAAAGATCATATTTTTGATTCACTACCTATATAAAAATTATATTTTTAACCTTTCTATAATATAAAAATTATATTTTTACCTTTCTATAAACCATATCCTATCGCTAACAAAACCCCAATCTTCTCGCTAAACAAAATCATAGCTTTTTGAGTTAAAAATCATATCTTTGAACGACAAAGATCTAAACTTTATCCATTTACTATATTATAAAAATCGCCCCTTTTTCTTCCCTAACTTCATAATAAAAATCTTACTTTTCTTTCTATAAAAATCTCTACTTTATATGTTCAAAAATTATAATTTCTTGTAAATAGAAATCTAAGCTTGTTTAAAAATAAAAGTTTAACATTCCTAAAAATTACAGCTTTATAAATTTAAAGTTGTACTAAAAACTGAAAATTAAAAATCAATGTAAATAAAAATAAAACTTACAGATTTTGGATTGAGGAGGATTGCGATGAACGGAGGGGGCGTGCTTCACTGTCGCGCTGAGCAAAAGGGAGGGAAACGGGAAAGAGAAGAGGAGGTCGAGGAACTGTGCAGTCGGAGGCGGAGTCGGGGGGTCCCTGCGTGGTCCAGCGGCGGGCCAAGGGAGATGGGCGGTGGTCTGATTTCGTGGGGGTTGGGTTCTAGGGTTCGGCGGTTTGGGGTTCGCGATTAGTACTGGAGAAGGAGGAGAGAAGTGGCGAGAGGAGGGAGATGAAGGAGAAGGCGGCGTGGTGGGGTGAACCGCCGACGGTGGCGATGTGGGTGGCGGCTCCATTGCCCTTTTTCATTTTTTTTTCGATTTCATCGTGAAATGGCAAGGGGGGCTTGAGAGGTAATAGGAGGAGAGGGATTTATTTTAATTTTAATTTATTTATTTTATTTTATTTCAAAAAGCAAGTTTTATTTTCGAACTCGAAATTGAACCCACCGCCTGTCGTCCATAGCTAATTACCCCCATTCCGAACACAATGGGATATGTATCGTAGACTGATTTGATCGTTTCGATCAGTTTCCGTTAAAATCAACATATAACTCTATATATTGAATTTGAACGCGCATTTCAATTTACCGGGGTCACATACGAACCCTAAAAGTTCCAGAAAAATATTTTCTAGCTTCGTATTGACGATACAGTCCCCAACAAAACTAGTTTCGTCTAATTCTGAGACCGTTGGAAAAATGGTCATTTTCCAGTCGATTAAAATCAACTAAAACTGGTCAAACACGTTTTCCTTTGCCATGCTCACATATTGACTCGAAAAATTATGAAAATTGGCATCTAGCAATAACTTGACATCACGGATCCAACAAAAGTGGTTTCGTCAAAATCCGAGGTCATTTGCAAAATTTCCATTTTTAAGGGCTTGAATTCCATAGCGACTATTCAGAATTTTCATCTAGACATATCTTTTGATTCCCGCTATAAAATTTTGATTTTTCGGATTCGTAGGAAAGATATTCTCAAATGGATCCTATTATTTTTGGTTTCACTAAAATTCGGATTGTTTTGCACCCGGCACATTCAAATGAAGTTTGAAATCGAATTATCGAACTACCGCGCCATTTTTAATTCCATTTATAATTATATATAATTATTTATATTCTAACGACGACGTATATAATATATACGTTCTAAATATATTCAAAATAAATTTCTAGTCGATATTATTTAAAATAATTCATTTTAAATATTCAAAATTCACTAAAATTGCCAAAATAAAAATTTTAAATTGTCCCAGATTTCCGGGTTATTACAATCTTCCTCACTTAAAACTTTTCGTCCCCGAAAAGGAACGAAGCCAAAAGTTGTTTAACTAATCAACTCAACTTTCTCTATTTTGATTACGGCTTAAGTTCTTCAACTTTTCAGTTTCTAAGAACTTTTCAAATTTTTCAAAAATTTGGCTAACACCCTAAATTTTCGAAAAATTTCGGCATAACCTCCCCTGCACCAGGAGCCACGGGAAAATCCCGAAATTGCCATACAGGCCTTCTGATCACAAAAAGAAAAAGAAATAGCCAAGCGGCTAGCCAATAGGCTCATAAAATCATCATCACCCAAACAAAACAGTAAATTATAGTAAATATGTACCTATTTGTCGGGCAAACAAATTTTATTCTCTGCTCTAGCCTCCTTGCTATGACCTGTTCAATGTAAGTACATGTATATGCAAGCAAATGCGACCAATTTTCAATACAGTTCAATATTAGGTTCAATTTGGCATAACGGTTAAAAATTATCAAACAAATAAACAAACAACTCAAACATCAATCAATTAGTGGATTAACGTTTCAAATTCATAATTTTGATATATATACAAAAATCATGTTTTTGATGCCAAATCACAACAATAAATCTATCTATATAAGTTTTGGTTCTCACACCAGTCTAATGGAAATATATAGATATCATACCTTCGAAACACGAACACAAATTCTGATGATGATATATCAATCATCAGAATCATCTCCGGGTGTCTAGAATGTGATTCTATATCTACCCAGTATATTAAACTTCGAATATACGTTCATGATGCGTATATGCAAAATCTTTATATACTCGATTGTCCAAATTCATAATAAATAAATATTCAAATACGTATAAAAAATGGTTTAAATTTTCAAAACAAAATTGTTTTCATTTGAAAAATATACTCTTCACACTCGTTCTAGGATACTACTGATCCTATCTCTAACGAGTCATTCTAATTGGATATTACTAATCCAATATTTGATGGATTCTTTCGTATGGTTCTAATGTGTCTTGTTCTCGAGCTCTGTAAACCAAAGCTCTGATACCACTGTAAGAACCCGTAACTTTCCCGTGAAGGAAAGAGCAGATACTTTGAGAACAACACAATAAAAGAACGCAGACGGAAGAACATTTCATTGCTTATTACAACAATTCCATCAGAATACAAGAATATACAGAGTATGAATAAATGAATTACATTCGATAAATATCAGAGATTACAATAAATTTCATAGCAGCGGAAAAACAATATAAAACACAACTGAAAGTAATACACGGATAAAGAGCTTTCCGAGCATCATTCCAGCTGTAAACCAGGATCCTGTGAATATAAATCTGCAAAACCAAAACTACTAGCTGCCCGTGTCGAAAATAGGAGCACCCAAGGTTTAGGTTAAAACAATAAACTCTAGGTCAGTCATGTGACTGGTGTGAGAACTAAAACAGTTATTTAAAAACTTTACTTTAAAAGAGAGTGATTCAAGGGATCACGCCGTATAACACGGAACGGGTTTCCTCCCAAGAATACTAGTGCATAGAATATACAGCGCAATGCTTTTTTGAAAAATGAAGCTATTATAAGACCCAGGTCCCATCACACAATGCAACGCAAGCCGGAAGATAGGGTTTTCCCTTATAATAGCCAAACATGCTTGGTACGTTTTAAAAACAAATCATTTGATACTATAATAAGTGTATAGTGTCAAAACAATTTCAATCATAAATATCAATCCTAGGCGGCATGGGTACCATCTATCATGTCACCATACTAGGCTCTACAAATAAAACCGAAATATCTCGTTTTGGAAATTGGATTTCCGTCATGAGTCGAGGCAAGGGGCAAGCACCTCTCCTCTTTCGAGACACTCTAGCAAATGTCTCAGGACTACACACTCTGGGTAACCCCTGGATGCTTCAGGGCCGGTCCTCTCTTACGTTTGAGGATTAGTTATTCCTGAACACACGTTTCCCGGTCCTTACAGACATAAAATCGAGGCGCCTCATCCAACAACCACAAGACTTTGCTTTTCAACAGAAGCCTTGATCAATTGCCACTTAGGCGTGCCACATAGGCAATTCATGCCATGCGACTAATGTCCATCGATATACAACCTCTGAGCTCGTACGTCTCAGAGAAGGGCCTTAAGCTAGAGAATAAATTCTCCGCCGCCAAACAGATGTATATTAATGGAGATCAATCAACACAGAATGAAATCCAATGTCAGGCACACAGTCCATTTACAAGTTCGTTCTGGGTCTGAACGAAACCGGACGCACTTTCCTCGCATATCCATCGATCTCCAAGTACGTCTGGACGACCACCAACTGATTCCCTCATCTTGGGTGCACAGCCCAATCAAGATCATCAGTAATCACCCAAACGATGTGAAGACTTCCGGTCTTCAACCACCGTCTTCATCTTCGACTTATCGTCGAATCAGTTATTCAGAATGGGTATAAACCCGGACTTTCCGAACAACCAGCGTATATAATAAAAAAATGTTACACAAACACAACATACGCCTCATTCCAATTCAGCAGTCACTAACCGAAAATTAGCAAGAGAACAATTTCCCAAATATTAACCCCGAAGGCCGAAACCAACATCAGATCAATATCCAAGAAACCATTCTTCTTAACTAACCTACAACTAGTTTCTAAATTTCATATTCTTAGGGAAAGGTTCCCATTAATTTTATCAAAGATATATTCTTTAAAATTTGTCCTTTAATCTTCCTTTGGATATCATTTCAAACCAGATTATGGTTTTCCAAACTAGTCGAGATTAGCGAACCACACCGAAGTAATTATTTATTTTATTTCCCAATCCCAACCTATTCATCCCATGAAGCAAAACTGGTAATACTCCATATCTAATACCACAGTGTTATCGGTAAAATTAATTACCATTTCACGTTCAAATCTAATTAAAGATTTACATATCGCTTTGGAGCAAAACTGGTGATACTCCATTCTCGCTCATTTTCCAAATTTGATAATTTAAATTATCATTTCACATTTGAATCTAATTGTAGATTCATTAAAACTCCTTTTTTTGGGTTAAAGAATTAATGTTGTTTAAAACATAGTTCACGATAAACCCAAATCACATTCTACTTATTATCGGGTTAAAGAACAAATGTTATTTAAAACACCATTCACGATAAACCCACAAATCAATTCAATTTACAAACCGTTTCAAATCCAATTTATTTATTTAAAATAAATGGGTTTTTATTTTAGTTCTAAACTAGTTCATTTCGATAAAAATCTATTTTTATCTTTTCAAATACGGAGTTTTTCATCCCAATTTTCCCCAAATCATTCCTTATGATTTTACACAAATTATTACTATTTTTAATAATTTTATCAAGGCCAGTACAGTCGATTTCCATCAACGGCCATCGAACTGCACTTACAGCGACCTTTTCCAAATTTGATTTGGACGTATCTCCAAATCCAACCGTTAGATTTCAAATTTCTAATATTCTTAGAAAGCACTTTTCGATACGAACCCAACGGTTCCAGTTTTAGGAGAATCCTACGGTCGGATCTCCCGTAATGTCCGTTCGAAGTCAATGGTCGAAATTTACGAACTGCCGCGGTGCGGCGCGTTCTATTCAGGCCATTACATTATATATATAATATGTATAATATATATTTCGTCGATTTCTATTTAAAACGAATTTTATAAATAGTTTAAGATTCGTTTCAAAAACATTTCAACTTCCATTTCCAATTCAAATCAAAATTTAATTTTTCCTTATAGATTCGTTTTAAAATTCATCTCAATTCAATTCAAATTCGTTTTATATTCAATTCAATTCGAATTCCTTTTATATTCAATTCAATTCGAGTTCGTTTTATATTCAATTCAATTCGAATTCGTTTTATATTCAATTCTATTCAAATTCGTTTTATATTCAATTCAATTCGAATTCGTTTTATATTCAATTCAATTCGAATTCGTTTTATATTCAATTCAGTTCGAATTCGTTTTATATTCAATTCAATTCGAATTCGTTTTATATTCAATTCAATTCGAATTCGTTTTATATTCAATTCAATTCAAATTCGTTTTATATTCAATTCAATTCGAATTCGTTTTATATTCAATTCAATTCGAATTCGTTTTATATTCAATTCTATTCGAATTCGTTTTATATTCAATTCAATTCGAATTCGTTTTATATTCAATTCAATTCGAATTCATTTTTTTATTCAATTCAATTCGAATTCGTTTTTTTATTCAATTCGATTATAAAAACGAATATAATCGATATAAATATCATTCGCGTCAAAATGGCGCATCTCTAATCAACACGGCTTTATATATTTCAAAAATTCCGTTATCCTATTCAACAAATGAATATTCATTCTATTCAATACGTGAATCTATATATTTGTCGACACATGACTAATCTCAACGAATGAGTACTATCCACGTGTGACTATTTTTTTATTCAATATACTTTTTAAAAATTATGGTATCTCTCGTTTGATTTAAATCAGACTCCAACCGCAAATTAGTAAGAGAACGATTCCCTGAATATTAACACCGAAGGCCGAAACCAACATCAGATCAATATCCAGGAGACCACTCGTCTTATCTATTTTCCAGTTAGTTTCTAATTTTATATATGATAAAGATGTAAATTTTATTGTTGAAGTATTTCGTTCAACACATGACTAATCTCAACGGATGAGTACTGTCAACACATGAACCTTTATTTTATAATATTCTTTATTTTCTAAATTGGAATGAAGCCCGATCAATCACCATATAGCGTTAGCTATATGGATTCCATACAACACATGTATATAATAACAACGATAAATAATCAACCATCATCCAAAGTGCACTACACTGTATAAGCATCAAATATAGATATCTAAAGCTTATAACAGCCTGTCGATCCATCGATCGACATACAACTAATTATTGGGATTAATATATATCATATATTATCCCAATACCCGTGTGGGGTTTCAAATCAACAAACACAGATTTTATTTGTGAAGTTGGGCGATGTGTAAAATTTATCGTCCCAATCAATATCAGTCAAATGTGTGTATATAAACAAATCGTCCGATTTGTTTATATTTATTTATTTCATTTCATATACACGTTAAAAATTCCATTTTTAACTATACAATATTTATTTTCTATATAAATATTTTATTTCATTTCACATTACACAATCAACTACACATCAAAATCAATCAAACAAACAAGCCGTCCATGGTCTGTGGACGACGGGTGTCGGGTGCTACTAAACCCCGTCTGCATCCTAGTATATATATTTTTAACTAGAAGATTAAAATAAAAGGTGAGAAGTTCTCACAGAGGGATCCACTCCGCCGTGCTTTGCTTTTGAATTGCTGAACCGACTGAAGCTGCTTGAAATTCTACTACGGTCCTTTTCACGCTGTTCAAAATAAAAATTATATTTTTATTACTTCTTTATATATATTTTTACAATGTTTATTCTATATAAAAATTATATTTTTATATATATTTCGACTTCTTATACAAAGATCGAATTTTTATATCATCATTATAAAAATCTATATATATAATAAAAATCAGATTTTTATTTCGCTACATATATAAAGATAATATTTTTATATTCTCTATTATATAGAAAATCTATTTTCAATAAACTACTTTATAAAAATAGTATTTTTATATCTTCTATTATATAAAGATCATGTTTTTGATTCACTACCTATATAAAAATTATATTTTTAACCTTTCTATATTATAAAAATTATATTTATACCTTTCTATAAACCATATCCTTTCGCTAACAAAAACCCAATCTTCTTGCTAAACAAAATCATAGCTTTGTTGAGTTAAAAAACATATCTTTGAACGACAAAGATCTAAACTTTATCCATTTACTATTTTATAAAAATCGCCCCTTTTTCTTCCCTAACTTCATAATAAAAATCTTACTTTTCTTTCTATAAAAATCTCTACTTTATATGCTCAAAAATTATAATTTCTTGTAAATAGAAATGTAAGCTTTCTTGTTTAAAAATTAAAGTTTAACATTCCTAAAAATTATAGCTTTATAAATTTAAAGTTATACTAAAAACTGAAAATTAAAAATTAACGTAAATAAAAATAAAACTTACAGATTTTGGATTGAGGAGGATTGCGATGAACGGAGGGGGCTTGCTTCACTGTCGCGCTAAGCAAAGCGGGGGGGGGGGGGGGGGAGCGAGAAAGAGAAGAGGAGGTTGAGGAACTGTGCAGTCGGAGGCGGCGTCGGGGGTCCCTGCGTGGGACAGCGGCGGGCCAAGGGAGATGGGCGGTGGTCTGATTTCGTGGGGGTTGGGTTCTAGGGTTCGGCGGTTTGGGGTTCGCGATTAGTACTGGAGAAGGAGGAGAGAAGTGGCGAGAGGAGGGAGATGGAGAAGGCGGCGTGGTGGGGTGAACCGCCGACGGTGGCGGCTCCATCGCACTTTTTCATTTTTTTTTCGATTTCATTGTGAAATGGCAAGGGGGGGCCTGGGAGGTAATAGGAGGAGAGGGATTTATTTTAATTTTAATTTATTTATTTTATTTAATTTCAAAAAGCAACTTTTATTTTCGAACTCGAAATCGAACCCACCTCTTGTCGTCCATAGCTAATTACCCCCATTCCGAACACAATGGGATATGTATCGTAGACTGATTTGATCGTTTCGATTAGCTTCCGTTAAAATCAACATATAACTCTATATATTGAATTTGAACGCGCATTTCAATTTACCGGGGTCACATACGAACCCTAAAGATTCCAGAAAAATATTTTCTAGCTTCATATTGACGATACGGTCCTAACAAAACTAGTTTCGTCGAATTCTGAGACCGTTGGAAAAATGGTCATTTTCCAGTCGATTAAAATCAACTGAAACTGGTCAAACACGTTTTCCTTTGCCACGCTCACATATTGACTCGAAAAATTATGAAAATTGGCATCTAGCAATAACTTGACATCACAGTTCCAACAAAAGTGGTTTCGTCGAAATCCGAGGTCGTTTGCAAAATTTCCATTTTTAAGGGCCTGAATTCTATAGTGACTATTCATAATTTTCAACTGGACATATCTTTTGATTCCCGCTATGAAATTTTGATTTTTCGGATTCATTGGAAAGATATTCTCAAATAGATCTTATTATTTTTGGTTTCACTAAAATCCGGATTGTTTTGCACCCGATACATTCAAATGAAGTTTGAAATCGAATTATCGAACTACCGCGCCATTTTCAATTCCTTTTATAATTATTTATAATTATTTATATTCTAACGACGACGTATATAATATATACGTTCTAAATATATTCAAAATATATTTCTAGTCGATATTATTTAAAATAATTCATTTTAAATATCCAAAATTCACTAAAATTGCCAAAATAAAAATTTTAAATTGGCCCAGATTTCCGGGTTATTACAATTTCAATCTGGAAAGTTGCGTCTATTTAATTAATATCCATTCAATTTCTATATATAAATCTACTCTTTCTACCTTTCATTCACAACTCAAAACAATATTCTTCATTTCTATTCTCTTCAAAAGTATCAATTCAATGGCTTCCTCTAGTTCATCCCAAAAATTGAAGATAACCAGAACCATCAAAGGTTATCTTCATAATGACAAAGAGGCCATCAAAACCTATGGTAACTACTTAGCAAATGCTAAAGTTAGCACGGATGCTTTCCCCGGTATTAGCGATTTTCCCTTTTATGATCTCATTTCTCTTTTTCAAAATAATGAAGTCTTAAGTCTATTTGACATCCGTGACAATGACGAATTATGTTATCCCAAACTCATCAAGTTGTTCTTTATGAATCTCAATCGTGGATTTTACAAAGGCAACGAAGATCAAGTATGGAGTAGTGTCAAAGGCACTCAAATTGTTCTTGGTGCCGAAATCATAGGCACTATTCTAAATTATAGAAGCACGGGCTCGAATTTTTTGGATTTTGTTATTGACGAAACAGATTTGGAAACCTACCATGACATATTTGAAGATGGTGCTCCAATGGATTTAAAAAATCATTCCTTTCTTCCAAAAACTAGAATTGTCAACCTTCTCCTTCAACATACCATCACTCCCCATTCCGGAAATTTCAAAAATCCTACCATAAAAGTCCAAAAGGCTCTTTCCGAAATTATATTTACATCAAAATACTTTGAAAATGCTCAAAAATGAAATTTACACAAAGGGTATGTCGACATACATAAAACACTATGTCGACATATAACTGTCATTTTTTCAATGTTGAAAGGAAGTGTGTTTTCACTATTTGTGACGGTTTTGAAGCATGACATCATTTTATACATTATAAAATGGGCTTAAATTCGAATTTTTTTATCATCACTTCTTTTCTAACTTCATCCTCTTTCTTCGCACCATTATTAATCACTTTTATGATTTCTACACTTATACTCTACCGAATTCAATTCTGTTTCGATCAAACTTCTTCTCTCTACACTCTCTCCTCTCTGAATTAAGTGTAATTGAAGAGTTATAGGGCTGTTTGTAATTGTTTGGGTTGAGTAAAGTAATCGGTGGTTGTAGCTACCCGAACCTCCCCATGAAGGAAAGCGCGGATTGCTTTGAGGACAAGACAAATTAGAACGCAAACAGAAGAACATTTCGTTGCTTGTTACAACAATTACATCAGAGTACAAGATTATAACTGAGTATAAATGAATAATATACAATTGACAAATACCAAAGATTTAAATTACTAAGCAGCGGAAAATAGTACAAAACACAACTAGAAGAAATACACAGATACAAAGCTTTCCGAGTATAGTTTAAGCTGTAAACCAGGATCCTGTAAATAGAAATCTCCAAAACCGAAACTACTAGCTGCCCATGTGGAAAATAAGGGCACCCAGAGTTTAGGTTAAACAATAAACTCCAGGTCAGTCATGTGACTAGTGTGAGAACTAAACAATTATTTTAAATTTACTTTTAAATATAAAGTAAATCAAGGGACCACGCCGTATAACACGGAATGGGTTTCCTCCCAAGAATACTAGTGCATAAAACAAACAGCGCAATGCTAAATAAAGAACAATGAAGCTATTATAAGACCCAGGTCCCATCACACAATGCAACGCAAGACGGAGGATAGGGTTTTACCTTATAATAGCCAAATAATGTTTCATACGTTTAAAATAGATTATTTTGATATTACTATTAGTGTATAGTGTATAAAACAATTTCAATCATAATATCAATCATAGACGGCATAGTACCCAATACTACTATGTCGCCATACTAGGTATACAATTAAAACTGAAAGTCACGTATTGGAAATTGGATTTCCATCATCAGTCGCGGAAAGAGGCAAGCTCCTCTCCATTCGAGACACTCTAGCAAATGTCTCAGGACCACACACAGCGATCCTTGGAACTTCAGGTTCGGTCCTCTCTTACTTTTGAGGATTGGCAATTCCTGAACACACGTTTCCCAGTCCTATCAGACCTATATCCGAGGCGTCTCGCATTCCAACATCCGCACAGGTAAAAAATATATAAATGTCAGGTCTAGAAGTCACTGACACCACCCATAGATAGAAAGAAACGTCGTGCTCTCCCTGCAGTCCAATTCCATTTTTGACTCATACCGAGGTGTGAGGCTCGTGAATTAACGCTATACACAAAGCAATGCCACACAAGCCGTGCTTTGATCATTAACCACAAGACTTTGATTTTCAACAGAAGCCTTGATCAATTTCTACTTTGGCATGCCACACAGGCAATTCATGCCATGCGATTGATATTGGAACGACCCGGATTTTCAGCGGCTTTGGTTATCGACGTAAGCTCGACGTCGATAACCAAAACATCGAAAAATCCCGGTAATTAATGAAAGAAATTAGAAGGTGAGAATAGATAAGATAGAAACTTAGAATAGAAGAAGAAGAAGAACACAACATCAGAGTGACACGAACCACACAGCGGAACGAATAACATATAATAGATAACATAACTTTGTAATATAACAGTTATGTATACAATAGCACTTATCAGAGTACAGCACTTACAACACAGCGGAAATAACTATAGCTATATGATCCTGAAGCCTCCTGCTCCAAGCTCTTCCAGTATATCTGTAAATCCCGACTACTTGACTGCCCGTACAAATTTAGGCACCCAAGAGTTTAGGGAAAACAACAAAGTAAACTCCGGGTCAGTCATGGGACTGGTATGAGTAAAACAGTTTAAACAGGTATATGAACAAGTAAACGATATCTCATAAGACCACGCCGCAGAACGGAACGGGTTTTTCCCTTATGAGAATCCAAAATATCTTTATATCAAAAACCTTTTGATATTATAATAATGTCTATGTACAAATAGATATCAACTAGCAGAAACGCTTTCATCTCACGTTCTACATATATAGTATACAATCAAAATCGCAAGCACGTATTGGATAATGGATTTCCAACTATGACAAGGTATGGAACCACCTTCCGATCAGTGTACTCTAGGAACGATACACTGGAGTTCAACAAGAACATCTTGTAACTCAGCCACACATGACCGACTACTCATTTCGCTTGAGTGTATCGAATGTACATCACCAACGGTTGGGATCAGCAACCGTTCCCGTATATATATGGGACAACATTGATAGATTTAAGAAACAAATGAATATTCACTAGATAGGTGATTATACACCCTACTTCGGTGCGACCGACTTAGCCATGTTGCCTGCCCGATTTCTATCATTTACCGGTTGATGAGGCTAGAAGCTACGCTTTATCATTACATCAGATTCACTTCGAGTGCTACATTGTCAAATCCATCAGAATCACTAATTGACGTCTACAACCATACATTACGTGTCAGCTAAAAGAAGTTTCCTTCTCCGCTTCCACTCTTGGTATAGTTGAAGAAATCAATGTACGTGACCTTTCTGGAAATACTCTGTCAGACATTCATCAACACAAGTCATCCTCATTCCCTTAGAATGTCACATCGTCATACCCGCCAAATCACAAATTGACTTATCCAAAAATAACACGGGTATACAGCTAAGAGAAACGAATTCCTCCGCCACCAAACGTGAATACGTTTGAACAGATCAACTTACGCGATCCATTGAATATACTCTGTCAGACCTTTGTCCATACAAGTTGTCCTGGGACTGGACAAACCGAAGGCACTATTCTGTAAACAGGATAGCCCTTGCATTTTACTCCGTCTTTAATTATCTTTGGCATATATGATTCGCGACGCTTATGCCAATACAGAGTGGTTCTTTGGATAATAATCCAACCGGTCTCTCCATATTAACAACGTTAAAATGGTCAAACTTCGATAGTCTGTGATTTAACAATCAAATGAAAACATGTCCGTGTACAAACAACGATCTAAATTCCAAATGGAATGTCAATCGATCAATCATCATGTATATCTATACATATTTCCTTATTTTCTATATTTAGAAAATATTTGTTATCAACGTTGGAAAACATTTCCATTGTTTATTTACGTATCACTATCCTTCCACAACTATCAGACTCTAACTATAAACTAACAAGAGAACAACTTCCTAAGTATAAACCCCGAAGGCCGAAACCAACATCAGATCGATACCCAGGAAACCATTCAACTTATTAATCTCTAGTCAGATTCTAATTTTGCTTAACTTTATATTCTTTAGCTCCATTCGCTCAACTCTAGATCGCAGCGATCACAATGGTTACGCCTGATTCCCTCAGGAAACATCCGAACGCCGTAGGCTATTTACAGCCCTGCGAATTACGCTAGCAGTCGTGCTAAATGGCAACTCATCTTGAATAACTATGTTTGTTTTAACTCTAACTGTTTAACTCTAACTGTTTCACTCTATTTGACTAACTCGACTTGACTAACCCCTTTCGAATAACATATTCGATTAACTAACTTTCGAATACCATATTTGATTTCTCCTTTTTAACAACGTTTTATTCATTTGAAAAGATTTACTTCTAAATAACGGTTCTACACTTTAAAAATGATTTCCTTTTTATAATGTTTCCTTTTCAATTCTATTTGTAAATGGTTTACAAATAATCCCTTTTCAAATTTATTCTTGAAAATATTCTAACTCCTTAAATTCCCGGGAAAATTCGCCATAACCTCGTTTGTATCGGGAGCATCGGGAAAATCCCCAAACTCGCCACACAAGCCTTTCCATTCAAAAAGAAATGTTTTGAATTTATTTCCTTTCTGAATATCTCCTCTTTATAAATATTCCAATTTATAAACATTTCTTATTTATAAATATTCCAATTTATAAATATCTCTTATTTATAAATATCCTATTTTATAAATATTCTATTTTCAATATCACTTTGAAACTTCCCCTATCAACATTCCGGTATGTTATGGTATTCAATCATATCAAATTACGCTGTTCAATATCGTCCATACCCACACAATCAACAACAGGTTAAAATTCACATCATATATTAAAATATATGAAAAACAATAAAATAACTGTTGAGGAATCCAGTCGGATTCCTCCAACCTGTTTCCCTGCATCACAGATGTTAGACAATATAGATAACATCACTTTCAGTTCCATATGATATATTCTGTTAAACAGATTCAATATAGAAATTTAACTAACTGACTAGCAGTTCAATCAAACAATCAACACATAGTAAATCAGACAATTTCTAACAGTTCTAAAGATACAACATAAAATTATAAACTGTTTAGAGTTGGTGAGATTTACTCACATTTGCACGTTAACCGTTAAATAAAGGTTTGCGTTATTTGACTCAGTTGGACAATTTATTTCGCCATAAATTGTAATGAGCTCGGATTCACTTCCAGTCAGTTCCAGTGTATAGGCACCGTCCATACGATCCCAACGGATCATGTTTCGCTGAATTTCGATAACGTATGGTCAAGTTATACGATTTACAAGCTACTACATATTTTATATATAAATTATATATATATTCAAAAAGTTATCGGGCCTCACCATTTTAAACCCGGCCCACTACTCTCCTTGGAAGCCCGCTACCCTGAATCGTCTTCCTCCTACAGATCGCACATCCGTTCCCAGACATCTCCAATACTTTGACCTCCATACCATGTTCTAAAACCAGATCACCCCTTTTCTCAATTATTAAAAATACTTTACTAACTATATAATCATGTTTTACCCTTAACACACTTGCTTATCCTTCCTTCTCCTCATCACGTACAGAAACCCGAGCCTACTGTTGCCATTTCCTCCTCTTTATGCCTTCCAACTCACGTGTACCGTACTAGTTCATCTCAGGTCCTCCCCCCTTACAATCGCCTCACACACTCACTGTCCTTCATCCTTGTCTCGAGCTCCTCCGCTTTTCAGTTATGCCCTTAACACATGAAACCAATCCATTCAGTTCCAATTCGAACTCCTTCCGTCCCGCAGGACTCACGACTCCATCTCACACACTACCATTACCAGACTTCCTTCTGCTGCTCCTTCAACACTTCCTTCCAAGTCCGAACTGCCGCTTCCCCCGTGAAACATCATCACCGCCATGTTCTTAGGTCGCCGGATCTGACAAGAGCCCCTCCACGACGTCCTCCATTTCCTGACCTCCCATTCTTCCTCATGAACCCCATATAAACGCATTCAAGTCTGAAGCACAAGCCAACAGGAAAGCTACAAATTTGGTTTAGCAATTATAGGAATTTAGAGAAGTCGATTAGATTCTCTGAAGGATACGGTTTCACGGTTTTGAAAGAGGAACCCGGCGGCATGGAGAATTGAACATGAATTAGGTTAGAATAATTATTAAGGGTGTTATATATGTTTTTCTTTCTTGGTTAAGAGGATGAGTTCAATCCACGTTTTGCTTCTGTCCAACCACAGGAAATGAATTGGAACCGGTTTAAATGGACGTGGAGTCCTTAATGGCCAAGTAAATAGAAACCACCATACTATATTAATCTACAAAAAATATACGAGACAAGAAAGGACATAGCTATTTACTTTCAAGATATAGTTCTGTGTTCCACTCAGTGATGCATGCGCCTTTCATTTCAAATTAATAAGGCATGACGTATTCGAGATAAAAGTAGCTATCTGTGTCCATTGGTTATATTATTATATTTGAATTTTAGTTTATTTCTAAACATGTTTGTATACAAACAAATGCTCACATGTGACTCTGTATATATATCAACGCAAGCTGTTACGGACAGATATAAAAACACCGGTGAGACGAGCAATGTCCCACGATCCCAAAAATGTAATAATACCAGTAGGTGGACTCATATTTTGAAATTTCAAAATGTTGATTACAGGGTGCGAAATACTTCAAAATAAAAAGTCGCTTATTAAATTAATTAAAAATTATAGTAAAATTCAAAAAATTAAATTATCACTACTTCCCAAAAGAACCTTGTCTAGATTCAAACCCGATCTCTAGTTATATCGAATAAACTATTACGGTCGATAAACGATTCTATAGCGACTATTTTAAAATTTGATTTGGACATATCTCAAAATCTACACGACGAAATCCTGATTTTTCTCTTCCACTAGAAATATATACTCCACCAGCTCCACACATTTCTTGTTTCACAGAAATCCGGCTTAAAACGAATCGTGTACATTCAGTTGAAGTTCGAATCGCCCATTTACGAACTGCAGCGCCATTTCGAGCTCTATTTTAATTATATTAAAATTCTATGTTCAAACTGTCGTCGATTGAATATATTCATTAATATAATTCAACTCTAAGCTGAATTGAATCTAAGTGACGACCCCGTTCATCGAATATTGTGATTTCCAATATTTTTGATTATTTCTGAATTAAATATATTATTTAATTATTTAATTAAATTAATTATTCCATATTATTTAATTAAACCTCTATTTAATTCACTACATCACGATATATATAATTAAATAAATTAATTATAATACCCCTGTCAGTGCGGGTCATTACATTCTTCCCCACTTAAAATAATTTCGTTCTCGAAATTGCTAAGTTAGAGAACGACCCTACCTATTGGAATTCCTAAGATTTGTATACCCCTTATTTCTGATTCCAACTGAACCAATTAATATCGACTAAAATATTTATTCATTCCGACTAACTAAAATTTTTAAAAATTCTGAAAATTTTCTAACACTTTAAATTTTCGGAAAATTTCGCAGCACCTCCTTTGTACGGGGTTACCGGAAAAATTCAAACCTTGCCACACAGGCCCTCTCCAATCCCAAAGAAAATCAAACAGCCAAGCGGCTTGCCAAATCGGCTCATAAATTCCAAACTCATATAGAATATAAACTTGTACCTTTTTGTCGGGCATATCGCTATATCCCTGCTATTCGTTACCACTTCTGCATATAACAATGCATTACCAACTTGATCTCTAATCAGTTCATTCTCAAAACCAAATCATTAGCTTATACCTAAGTCGGATTCTATTTCAACTCGAGTTCCATTCTCGATTTCAACTCTTAACTCATCAATTCAATTCTATCCTAGATTATTCTATAATCAAATCAAGTTTTATTTAACTTGGTTCAAGTTAAATTCCAATTTATTTATTCAATTTTTACCATCTCAATCTCATTAACTTCATAAGTTAAATTCTAATTCCATAACTTAAATTCCTGGGTTTCTTTTAAATCAATTTGAAATAACAATACCAATTCAAAACATTTGAATTTCTAAACAACTTATTTTCTCAAAACAATTCAAAAACAAAACCTTTGGTAGTAATCCACCACTTAGAAACTCGAAAATCACACCGATGATACTGCGCAGTCATCATCGGAATTATTTTCCAGCGACCCAAGTGATTTCAATACTATATCATTTTCAAAACCATTACTAAATACTTCCATTTTGAAAACATTTCAAAATCTCCCAGGAACTTAAAATTTCCTTATTTTAATTCCAAATCTGATTTAAATTCATATTTAATTCATCTTATTTCATATACTTTACTTATATGAATTCTGATTAGTTATATATAGCCATTTCACATTTTATAATCTTACCTGATTATAATTACTACCAACACGTCCTATATATGATAATATATCACATATCCATACTGTGTCAGTACATCGTATTCAAGTATTTATTTACTCCTACCGATACAGTGGATCAAACTGATCGACCAGAACTCCTAAACAACTCAGCCAATGAATCCCCACAATATAAAACCATTTTTATATCAAATACAAATACGCACTCGTATATATACACTCAAACTCAATCTAGGGTGTTACTAACCTTATCTCTACCGAGTCACGCCACAGAGCCAAGGTAATTCTTAACTTAAGCTCTGATACCAACTGTAACGACCCGGATTTTCAACGGCTTTGGTTATCGACGTAAGCTCGACGTCAATAACCAAAACATCAAAAAATCCCGGTAATTAATGAAAGAAATTAGAAGGTGAGAATAGATAAGATAGAAACTTAGAATAGAAGAAGAAGAACACAACATCAGAGTGACACGAACCTCACAGCGGAACGAATAACATATAATAGATAACATAACTTTGTAATATAACAGTTATGTATACAATAGCAATTATCAGAGTACAACACTTACAACACAGCGGAAATAACTATAGCTATATGATCCTGAAGCCTCCTGCTCCAAGCTCTTCCAGTATATCTGTAAATCCCGACTACTTGACTGCCCGTACAAATTTAGGCACCCAAGAGTTTAGGGAAAACAACAAAGTAAACTCCGGGTCAGTCATGGGACTGGTATGAGTAAAACAGTTTAAAGAGGTATATGAACAAGTAAACGACATCTCATAAGACCACGCCGCAGAACGGAACGGGTTTTTCCCTTATGAGAATCCAAAATATCTTTATATCAAAAACCTTTTGATATTATAATAATGTCTATGTACAAATAGATATCAACTAGCAGAAACGCTTTCATCTCACGTTCTACATATATAGTATACAATCAAAATCGCAAGCACGTATTGGATAATGGATTTCCAACTATGACAAGGTATGGAACCACCTTCCGATCAGTGTACTCTAGGAACGATACACTGGAGTTCAACAAGAACATCTTGTAACTCAGCCACACATGACCGACCACTCATTTCGCTTGAGTGTATCGAATGTACATCACCAACGGTTGGGATCAGCAACCGTTCTCATATATATATGGGACAGCATTGATAGATTTAAGAAACAAATGAATATTCACTAGATAGGTGATTATACACCCTACTTCGGTGCGACCGACTTAGCCATGTTGCCTGCCCGATTTCTGTCATTTACCGGTTGATGAGGCTAGAAGCTACGCTTTATCATTACATCAGATTCACTTCGAGTGCTACATTGTCAAATCCATCAGAATCACTAATTGACGTCTACAACCATACATTACGTGTCAGCTAAAAGAAGTTTCCTTCTCCGCTTCCACTCTTGATATAGTTGAAGAAATCAATGTACGTGACCTTTCTGGAAATACTCTGTCAGACATTCATCAACATAAGTCATCCTCATTCCCTTAGAATGTCACATCGTCATACCCGCCAAATCACAAATTGACTTATCCAAAAATAACACGGGTATACAGCTAAGAGAAACGAATTCCTCCGCCACCAAACGTGACTACGTTTGAACAGATCAACTTACGCGATCCATTGAATATACTCTGTCAGACCTTCGTCCATACAAGTTGTCCTGGGACTGGACAAACCGAAGGCACTATTCTGTAAACAGGATAGCCCTTGCATTTTACTCCGTCTTCAATTATCTTTGGCATATATGATTCGCGACGCTTATGCCAATACAGAGTGGTTCTTTGGATAATAATCCAACCGGTCTCTCCGTATTAACAACGTTAAAATGGTCAAACTTCGATAGTCTGTGATTTAACTATCAAATGAAAACATGTCCGTGTACAAACAACGATCTAAATTCCAAATGGAATGTCAATCGATCAATCATCATGTATATCTATACATATTTCCTTATTTTCTATATTTAGAAAATATTTGTTATCAACGTTGGAAAACATTTCCATTGTTTATTTACGTATCACTATCCTTCCACAACTATCAGACTCTAACTATAAACTAACAAGAGAACAACTTCCTAAGTATAAACCACGAAGGTCGAAACCAACATCAGATCGATACCCAGGAAACCATTCAACTTATTAATCTCTAGTCAGATTCTAATTTTGCTTAACTTTATATTCTTTAACTCCATTCGCTCAACTCTAGATCGCAGCGATCACAATGGTTACACCTGATTCCCTCAGGAAACATCCGAACGCCGTAGGCTATTTACAGCCCTGCGAATTACGCTAGCAGTCGTGCTAAATGGCAACTCATCCTGAATAACTATGTTTGTTTTAACTCTAACTGTTTAACTCTAACTGTTTAACTCTAACTGTTTAACTCTATTTGACTAACTCGACTTGACTAACCCCTTTCGAATAACATATTCGATTAACTAACTTTCGAATATCATATTCGATTTCTCCTTTTTAACAACGTTTTATTCATTTGAAAAGATTTGCTTTTAAATAACGGTTCTACACTTTAAAAATGATTTCCTTTTTATAATGTTTCCTTTTCAATTCTATTTGTAAATGGTTTACAAATAATCCCTTTTCAAATTTATTCTTGAAAATATTCTAACTCCTTAAATTCTCGGGAAAATTCGCCATAACCTCCTTTGTATCGGGAGCATCGGGAAAATCCCCAAACTCGCCACACAGGCCTTTCCATTCAAAAAGAAATGTTTTGAATTTATTTCCTTTTTGAATATCTCCTCTTTATAAATATTCCAATTTATAAACATTTCTTATTTATAAATATTCCAATTTATAAATATCTCTTATTTATAAATATCTTTTTTTATAAATATTCTATTTTCAATATCACTTTGAAAATTCCCCTATCAACATTCTGGTATGTTATGGTATTCAATCATATCAAATTACGCTGTTCAATATCGTCCATACCCACACAATCAACAACAGGTTAAAATTCACATCATATATTAAAATATATGAAAAACAATAAAATAACTGTTGAGGAATCCAGTGGGATTCCTCCAACCTGTTTCCCTGCATCATAGATGTTAGACAATATAGATAACATCACTTTCAGTTCCATATGATATATTCTGTTAAACAGAATCAATATAGAAATTTAACTAACTGACTAGAAGTTCAATCAAACAATCAACACATAGTGAATCAGACAATTTCTAACAGTTCTAAAGATACAACATAAAATTATAAACTGTTTAGAGTTGGTGAGATTTACTCACATTTGCGCGTTAACCGTTAAATAACGGTTTGCGTTATTTGACTCAGTTGGACAATTTATTTCGCCATAAATTGTAATGAGCTCGGATTCACTTCCAGTCAGTTCCAGTTGGAAATCTCTTTTCGATACGAACCCAACGGTTCCGGTTTTAGGAGAATCCGACGGTCGGATCTCCCGCAATGTCCGTTTGAAATAAATGGTCGAAATTCACGAACTGCCGCGGCGCGGCGCGTTCTATTCAGGCCATTATATTATATATATAATATATATAATATATATTTCGTCGATTTCTATTTAAAACGAATTATATAAATAGTTTTAAGATCGTTTCAAAAGCAATTTCAACATTCTTTTCAATTCAAATCAAAATTGAATTCTTCTTTATAAATTCGTTTTAAAATTCATTTCAATTCAATTCAAATTTTAATTCAATTTGAATTCATTTCAATTCACTTTCAATTCAATTTGAATTCATTTTCAATTCATTTCGAAATCGTTTTCAATTCAATTCATATCGAAATCGTTTTCAATTCAATTCATTTCGAAATCGTTTTCAATTCAATTCATTTTAAATTGATTTCAATTCAATTTAATTCAATTTGAATTCATTTCTATTTTATTCGAATTCAAATTCACTTTCTATTCAATTCGAATCGAATTTAATTCAATTTGAATTTCCTTTCAAAATATTAAATTTTGAAATCACTTTTCAATATTTATTAGAAAACGAATAAAATCGATATAAACATCGTTCGCGTCAAAATAACGCATCTCTAATCAACACGGCTTTATATTTCAATAATTCGTTATTCTATTCAACAAATGAATATTTGTTCTATTCAACACATGAATCTATATTTCTTTCAACACACGACTAATCTCAACACATAAGTACTGTCAACACCTCACTATTTTTTTTTTATGTAAAATATTTTATAAAACTATGGTATCTATCGTTTGATTTTTAATTAGACTTCTACTGAGAAGTAGTTCTAATTTTAAATATGATAAAGATGTAATTTTTATTATTTAAAATATTTCACTCAACACATGAGTAGTTTCAACACATGAATTTTCCTTTATAATATTCACTATTTTCCCGATTGGAATGAGGCCCAATCAATTACCATATAATGTCAATTATATGGATTTCCATACAACACATGTATATAATAGCATTGAAAAATAATCAACCATCAACCAAAGTGCACTACACTGTATAAGCATCAAATATAGATATCTAACGCTAATAGCAGCCTGTCAATCAATCGATCGACATATTTAATCAATCAGGATGAGTGAACTTCAAATTTCATCCCAACACCCGTGTGGGGTTTCAAACAATCAAACAAAGATTTTATTTGTGCAGTTGGGCGACGTGTAAAATTTATCGACCCAATCAATATCAGTCAAATTAGTGTATATAAACAAATCGGCCGATTTGTTTATAAATATTCATTTATCCACTTTCACGTTAAAAATTATATTTTTAACGTCAAAAATATTTATTTCAACACTTGAATTTCTATTCAGTTCATTTACACAATAAAAATGATATTTTTATTTTTCTAACATATTTTAGAAAATTTCGGCGGCATAACGACACGATACTAGAAACGGGACGAGGCCTAGCCTTATCCCCGGTCTAGTGAAGGCCCACGCCATTCACACATCAAATTCTAATCAATTCAAGTTCACCAAATAACCCAATTCAAATCAAATAATCTAACCAATCTACACAACCAAACAAACAAGTCCATGGTATGTGGACGGGTGTCGGGTGCTTCTAATAAGCACCGTCTGCATCCTAGTATATATATATATAACTAGAAAAAGAATTTTGAGTGAGAAGTTCTCACCTAAAGCTATCCAATACTGCGACTCTTCATTTATAGAAATCTTCTTCGTTATCCCATCTTCGTCATCTTCGTTGCCCGTAGTCACTATATACATAAAAATCACATTTTTATATTTTGATGTCTTTTAAAATAAAAATCACATTTTTATTTGTTCGTTCTCAATTTAAAATCATATTTTTATAATCACTTCATATATTTAAAAATCGAATTTTTACTATGCTATTCAATATATAAAAATCATATTTTTATAATCACTCATATATTTAAAAATCGAATTTCTTTACTATGCTATTCAATATTAAAAATCCCGCCTTTTCTATTTTTAAAATCTAATCTTTTCTATTTTTAAAATCTAATCTTTTCTATTTTAAAAATATCGTCTTTTCGTCGATAAAGATTTTACCTTTTCTAAAATAAAGATTTCGCCTTTACTAAAATAAAGATTTCGCCTTTATATAAAAAAAATCATCACTTGATTTCAACGTATATAAAATAAAAATCAGATTTTTATTTTGCTACATATACAAAGATTATATTTTTAATATTCCTATGATGTAAAAATTATATTTTTATTACTTTTATATAGTAAAGGTTATATTTTTAATACTTTAAAAATATAAAAATCATATTTTTACTTCTTCTACTCAATAAAAATTCCGCCTTTTCTATTTTAAAGTTTAAACCCTTTTTTTTTCTATTTCAAACCTTTAAAATAAAATCAATTTTAAAATTCCTTTTAAATCAGTTTTTAAATCTTTTTCTGTTTATATAAAATAAAAAAATAAAATAAAAAAATAAATAATATAAAAAAACTTACAGGGGGGGTCTGACCTCTGGCGGCTGTGGCTAGGGCTGGGGGCTTGGACGCGGCGGTCCTGGTGAAGGAGGGGTGCGTCGGAGAACGGGGGGGTGCAGCTCGAGGAGGAGAGGGCCAGACCTGCGATGGCGAACGAATCGCGATGAGGGATTTTGGGGGGGGGGGGGGGGACGGTTCGGGGCGTTCGAATGGAGGAAGGAGGAGAGGAGGGAGAAGGAGGCGGCGGCGCAGGGGCTGCGCCACCCCTGGCGGCGGTGACTGTCCATCGGGGAGGGGCAGCGGCTCCTCCCCCGTGGCTCTCCTCTTTTTTTCTTTTTTTTTTCTTTTTTTTTTCTGAAATGAAACTAACGGGGGGGGGGGGGTATATGAAAAAAAAAGGTTTTATATTTTTAATTATTTAATTATTTTATTTTAATTCAAAAAGTTAACTTTTTCAAACGACCTCTAAACGAGGTCCACCGCCTGTCGTCCCTAGCGTTTTAGCCCCATTCCGAACACAATGGGATATGTATCGTAGGCTGGTTCGGCTGTTACAATCAGTTTCCGTTGAATTTACATTTAAATCACTATATTGAATTTTAAACGTACATTTCAAATTACCGGGGTCACATACTAACTCTATAAATTGCAGAAAAATATTTTCTAGCTTCGTATTGACGATACGGTCCTAACAAAACTAGTTTCGTCGAATTCTGAGACCGTTAGAGAAATGGCCGATTTCCAGTCGATTAAAATCAACTGAAATGGTCAAAACACGTTTTCCTTTGCCACGCTCACATATTGATTCGAAAAATTATGAAATTTGGAATCTAGCGATAACTTGACACTGCGGATCCAACAAAAGTGGTTTCGTCGAAATCCGAGGTCATTTGCAAAATGTCCATTTTTAAGGGCCTGAATTCCATAGCGACTATTCAGAATTTTCAATTGGACATATCTTTTGATTCTCGCTACGAAATTTTGATCTTTCGGATTCGTTGGAAAGATATCCACAATTAGATCCCATTATTTTTGGTTTCACTAAAATCCGGATTGTTTTGCACCCGGTACATTCAATTGAAGTTTGAAATCGAATTATCGAACTACCGCACCATTTTCAACTCTATTTATAATTATATATAATTATTTATATTATAACGACGACGCGTATAATATATACGTTCGAATTATATTCAAAATAAATTTCTCGTCGATATTATTTAAAATAATCTATTTTAAATAATCAAAATTCGTTAAAATTGCTAAAATAAAAATTTCAAACTGGCCCAGATTTTCGGGTTATTACAGTATAGCCACCGTCCATACGATCCCAACGGATCATGTTTCGCTGAATTTCGATAACGTATGGTCAAGTTATACGATTTACAAGCTACTACATATTTTATATATAAATTATATATATATTCAAAAAGTTATCGGGCCTCACCATTTTAAACCCGGCCCACTACTCTCCTTGGAAGCCCGCTACCCTGAATCGTCTTCCTCCTACAGATCGCACATCCGTTCCCAGACATCTCCAATACTTTGACCTCCATACCATGTTCTAAAACCAAATCACCCCTTTTCTCAATTATTAAAAATACTTTACTAACTATATAATCACGTTTTACCCTTAACACACTTGCTTATCCTTCCTTCTCCTCATCACGAATAGAAACCCGAGCCTACTGTTGCCATTTCCTCCTCTTTATGCCTTCCAACTCACGTGTACCGTACTAGTTCATCTCAGGTCCTCCCCCTTACAATCGCCTCACACACTCACCGTCCTTCATCCTTGTCTCGAGCTCCTCCGCTTTTCAGTTATTCCCTTAACACATGAAACCAATGCATTCAGTTCCAATTCGAACTCCTTCCGTCCCGCAGGACTCACGACTCCATCTCACACACTACCATTACCAGACTTCCTTCTGCTGCTCCTTCAACACTTCCTTCCAAGTCTGAACTGCTGCTTCCCCCGTGAAACATCATCACCGCCATGTTCTTAGGTCGCCGGATCCGACAAGAGCCCCTCCACGACGTCCTCCATTTCCTGACCTCCCATTCTTCCTCATGAACCCCATATAAACGCATTCAAGTCTGAAGCATAAGCCAACAGGAAAGCTACGAATTCGGTTTAGCAATTATAGGAATTTAGAGAAGTCGATTAGATTCTCTGAAGGATACGGTTTCACGGTTTTGAGAGAGGAACCCGGCGGCGTGGAGAATTGAAAATGAATTAGGTTAGAATAATTATTAAGGGTGTTATATATGTTTTTCTTTCTTGGTTAAGAGGATGAGTTCAATCCACGTTTTGCTTCTGTCCAACCACAGGAAATGAATTGGAACCGGTTTAAATGGACGTGGAGTCCTTAATGGCCAAGTAAATAGAAACCACCATACTATATTAATCTACAAAAAATATACGAGACAAGAAAGGACATAGCTATTTACTTTCAAGATATAGTCCTGTATTCCACTCAGTGATGCATGCGCCTTTCATTTCAAATTAATAAGGCATGAAGTATTCGAGATAAAAGTAGCTATCTGTGTCCATTGGTTATATTATTATATTTGAATTTTAGTTTATTTCTAAACATGTTTGTATACAAACAAATGCTCACGTGTGACTCTGTATATATATCAACGTAAGCTGTTACGGACAGATATAAAAACACCGGTGAGACGAGCAATGTCCCACGATCCCAAAAATGTAATAATACCAGTAGGTGGACTCATATTTTGAAATTTCAAAATGTTGATTACTGGGTGCGAAATACTTCAAAATAAAAAGTCGCTTATTAAATTAATTAAAAATTACAGTAAAATTCAAAAAATTAAATTATCACTACTTCCCAAAAGAACCTTGTCTAGATTCAAACCCGATCTCTAGTTATATCGAATAAACTATTACGGTCGATAAACGATTCTATAGCGACTATTTTAGAATTTGATTTGGACATATCTCAAAATCTACACGACGAAATCCTGATTTTTCTCTTCCACTAGAAATATATACTCCACCAGCTCCACACATTTCTTGTTTCACAGAAATCCGGCTTAAAACGAATCGTGTACATTCAGTTGAAGTTCGAATCGCCCATTTACGAACTACAGCGCCATTTCGAGCTCTATTTTAATTATATTAAAATTCTATGTTCAAACTGTCGTCGATTGAATATATTCGTCAATATAATTCAACTCTAAGCTGAATTGAATCTAAGTGACGACCCCGTTCATCGAATATTGTGATTTCCAATATTTTTGATTATTTCTGAATTAAATATATTATTTAATTATTTAATTAAATTAATTATTCCATATTATTTAATTAAACCTCTATTTAATTCACTACATCACGATATATATAATTAAATAAATTAATTATAATACCCCTGTCAGTGCGGGTCATTACAGATATCCATCAATATATAACCTCTAAGCTCATACGTCTCAGAGAAGGGCGTTAAGCAAGATAATAAATTCTCCGCCGCCAAACAGATATATATTTAATAGAAATCAATCACACAGAATAAAATCCAATGTCAGACACACAGTCCATTTACAAGTTCGTTCTGGGTCTGAATGAAACCGGAGGCACCTTATTCCTCGTCCCATATGTCTAATACAGGAGAGAGGTCCTCGCATATCCGTCGATCTCCAAGTACGTCTGGACGATCACCAACTTATTCCCTCATCTTGGGTGTACAGCCCGATCAAGATTGTCAGGAATCATCCAAACGATGTGAAGACCTCCGATCTTCAACCACCGTCTTCACTTTCGACTTAACGCTGAATTAGTTATTCAGAATGGGTATAAACCCGACCTTTCCGAATAACCCACGTATACAATAAACAGGTGCTACATAAACACAACCTACGCCTCATTCCAATCCAGAATATTATTTTATTCAAATATTCACATTCTTAGGGAAAGGTTCCCATTAATTTTATCAAAGATAAATTCCTTTAAATTTATTCTTTAATCTTCCTTTGGATATCAAATCAAACCCATTTTAAGGTTTATCCAAACTAGTCAGGATTAGCGAGCCACACCGAAGTAATCATTTATTTTATTTCCCAATCCCAACCTATTCATCCCATGGAGCAAAACTGGTGATGCTCCATATCTAACACCACAGTGTTATCGGTAAATATTAATTACAATTTCACATTCAAATCTCATTAAAGATTTAACTATCACTTGGAGAAAAACTGGTGATACTCCATTCTCGATCTTTTTAATCTAATTAAAGATTCATTAAAACTCCACTTAGTTTTAATCTTCCCAAAAATCAATATTAATGATTATATAACTTGGGAAATCATATTCTGTCTTTAACTGGGTTAAAGAACCAATGTCATTCAAAACACGGTTCACGATAAACCCAAATCCACATTCCATTCTATCAGTTATTCTAGTTATAAACTAGTTCATTTTGATAAAAATACATTTTTATCTTTACAAAAATGGAATTTTTCATTTCAGTTCTTTCTAATTCATATATTATTATTTTACACAAATTATTAGTATTTTTAATAATTTTATCAAGGCCCGTACAGTCGATTTCCATAAACGGTCATCGAACTGCACTTACAGCAACCTTTTTCAAATTTGATTTGGACATAATTCCAAATACAACTGTTAGATTTCAAATTTATCCTATTCGTTGGAAAGCTCTTTTCGATACGAACCCAACGGTTCCGGTTTCAGGAGAATCCGACGGTCGGATCTCCCATAATCGCAGTTCGACGTCAATGGTCGAAATTCGCAAACGGTCGTTGTGCGACATGTTCTATTCAGGCCATTTAATATATATATATATATATAATATTATATATATATTTCATCGATTTCCATTTAAAACGTATTTTATAAATCATTTTAAATTCGTTTAAAAACGATTTCTACTTCATATTCAATTTCAAATCAAAACTGAGTATTCTTTATCATTACTATATAAATGATAATTTTTTCAAAATATTAGAATTTGTAATCACTTCCTTTTTCTATATTCATTATAAAAACGAATATAATCGATATAAATATCGTTAGCGTCAAAATGGCGCATATCTAGTCAACACGACTTTATATATTTCAATAACTTCGTTATTCTATTCAACAAATGAATATCTTCTTCAACACATGAATATTTATTTTATTCAACACATGAATATCTACTTTTATTCAACACCTGAATATTCAATTCTATTCAACACATGAATATATAATTCTATTCAACACATGAATATATAATTCTATTCAACACATGAATATATAATTTTATTCAACACATGAATATATAATTTTATTCAACACATGAATTTTCTTAGTTCTTTTCAGAATATTAATTTAAAATATTCTTTTCTTCCCGGATTGGAATGAGACTCAAGAAATTACCATATAATGTTATTTATATGGATTCCATACAACACATGTATATAACAGCAATGATAAAAAATCAAACATCATCCAAAGCGCACTACACAACTGTCTGTCAACCTATCGATCGACATACAACTATATTATTGGGATTAGTGTACATCAAATACCATCCCAATACCCGTGTGGGGTTTCAAATCAACAAACACAGATTTTATTTGTGCAGTTGGGCAATGTGTGAAATTTATCGTCCTAATCAATATCAGTCAAATGTGTGTACATAAACAAATCATTTGATTTGTAAATTAATATTTTATTTCTTTTCAGGAGAGTTTTCTGCCGTTCATATATATATATATATATATATATATATGTTAAAAATTATACTTTTAACGTTAGAATATTTATTTCAACACTTTACTATTTTTAATTAACACTTTTTATTTTTAGAAAATTTCAGCAGCATAACGGCGCTATATTGAAATCGGGTAATGTCTAGCATTACCCCTCTCCTTTACTGGCTTACGCCATATACACATATCAATCTAATCAATTTCATTTCACCCAAACAACCAAATTCCAACAAATAATCCAATCAACTACACAACCCAGCAAACAAGCCGTCCATGGTTTGTGGACGACGGGTGTTGGGTGCTACTAAACACCGTCTGCATCCTAGTATATATTTATATAACCAGAAAATAAAATTTAAAGTGAGAAGTTCTCACCGACTAGCTAAACCCAACGCCGCGACTCTTCATATGTAGAAAATTTCGCCGTGCTTCTAACGAGATCTGTTTCACGCAGTTTTATTTTAAAAATCTCATTTTTATTTCATATCCACATGTATAAAAATTGCATTTTCATGATATCACTTCTTGTATAAAAATTATATTTTTATCGCCACTTCAAATATATAAAAAATCATATTTTTATATCGCTACATGCACATAAAAGATTATATTTTTATAACACTACTTGTACATAAAAGATTATATTTTTATAACGTTGTTCACATAAGCAAAAAATCCAATTTTTACATGCTATTCACATAAATAAAAACCATATTTTGATTATGCTACTATATAGTTAAAAATCATATTTTTATACCAATGTTAAATGGATAAAAATCACATTTCTAAAATGGTGTTTATATTTTAAAGATTATATTTTTATAATGTTTTCATATAAATAAAAATCGAATTTTTATTTTGCTACAACATACATAAAAATTGCATTTTTACTACGCTACTATATAGATAAAAATATAATCTTTTTGACGCTACTATATATATAAAAATCCAATCTTTTTTACGCTACTATATAGATAAAAATTCTATTTTTACTACGCTACATACAAAAGAAAAATCTAATTTTTACTTCGACTTCTTATGAATAAAAAATCACATTTTTATATGGTTGCTATGTATATAAAAATCACATTTTTACCTTGCTATCACATATATAAAAACCGAATTTTTATACTTTAAACACATATGTAAAAATCGTATTTTTATACCTTAAAAATCTAATCTTTCTACGAGTAAAAATCGTATCTTTCCTTTACTAAAAATCGTATCTTTCATGTCATAAAAATCGAAGCTTTCATGTTATGCTTTAACTATAAAAATCCGACCTTTACTATAATAAAAATCTCGCCCTTACTATAAGCAAAATCATATTTTTGCATTACTAAAAATCACAACTTCATACTAGCATAAAAACCGTATTTTTATTTTAAAAATCATAGTTTTAAATAAATAAAAATCAGAAAAACTTACAGTAATCGATTGGAGAAGGGTTGTCGAGGTCTGTTGGTCGACGCGGAGGCAAGGGGGTGCGGCGAAAGGATGGCGGCGTGGGCGTACAGTGGTGGTGGGGGTTTTGTTGGCAGTTTGGGGCTTTTAAAAGGTGGAAGGAAGGAGAGAGGGAGGGTCAGGGGCATCGAAGGGTTTGCTGGTGGCGGGTGGTGCAGGCGGAGGGCTCGGTTGGGCGGTGCGCCATCAGTTTTGGCTTCGATCTTTTGCGAGGCCTGGGGCTCGCGGTTTCTGGAGGTGGCGGTTTTCTTCGATGCGGCAGAGGTGGAGGCTGCTGGGAGGGGTGCGACGACGACTGGAGGCGCGTTGGGACCATCGTTGGGCGGCGCAGGCGCTAAGGGGGGGGGACAACGAGATCGAATCGTTTTTTTTATATATTTCTTTCTTTCTAAATGAATCTGACGGGGAGGAGGGGGTTATATGGAAAAAGGGGGGTTTATATTTTATATATTTATTAATTTTTAATTTCCAAAAAGTCAACTTTTATTTCGACCTCCAAACGAGACCCACCGACTGTCGTCCGTGACTAATTACCCCCATTCTGAATGCAATGGGATATGTCCCGTACTCCACTTCGACCGTTTCGATCAGTTTCCATTAAAATTACAATATAATTAAATAGAACGATCAATATTGATTTTAACGTACATTTTAATTTACCGGGCCCACATACGGGCTCTAAAAATTCTAGAAAAATTATTTCCAGCCTCGTATTGACGATACGGTCCTAACAAAACTAATTTCGTCAAATTCTGAGACCGCTTGAAAAATAGCCATTTTCAGTCGATTAAAATTGACTGAAATACGTCAAACGCGTTTAAGTGTGCCACACTTACATATTAACTCCAAAAATTATGGTAATTGGAATCTAGCAATAATTTGACATTCTGGATCCAACAAAAGTGGTTTCATCGAAAACGGAGGTCGTTTGCAAAATGACTATTTTTAAGGCCTCTATATTATATAAAAAATATATAAATTCCACAGCGACTATTTCAAATTTTAAACTAGACATAACTTTTAATTTACAAAGTGAAATCTCAGTTTCTTACCTTCGTTAGAAAGATATTCTTATTCAGATTCAAATATTTCTTGTTTCCTCTAATTCTGACTTATATTGAACTCTGTGTATTCATTTGAAATTAGAAATCGAATTTTCAAGCTACCGCACCATTTCAGGCTCGTTTTATAATTAAAATAAATATATACGTTCTAACTTCGTCGAAACTAAATTTTTAGTCGTTATTATTTAAAATGAACTATTTTAAATACTCAAAATTCGTTAAATTCGCCAAAATAAATATTTTAAATTAGCTCAGATTTTCCGGGTTGTTACAGTGGTATCCCTTGTAGCCATGAAATCAAGGGCGGAATCGGTGGTATCCCTTGTAGCCTTGAAATCAAGGACGGAATCCGTGGTATCCCTTGTTGCTGTGAAATCAAGGAGGTTGTAATTGGATTTTGATATAGTAATAAAACTATGCACAATCCAGCGTTGTGTGGGACTGGACGTAGGAGTAATCCGATCTAGTATAAAATCCAGTGTGTTCTTTCCTTTTCTGCATTTCTATTTCTGTTTATTCTTATGTTTGTGTTTGAATCTGTGTCTTTGATTGTGTTTGTGGTGTTTGATTCATCTAGTAATTTACACAAGTTTTAGATTTTGTTTAGATTCTCAAAAACAATATTCACACCCCTCTGGTGTTTGTTTTGCCTTAATGATCCATTCTGCATTCCCTAACAATTGGTATTAGAGCAAGGTTTTTCAAAAAGTTCATAATCCGATTTTTGAAAATTATTAAATGTCAAATTTTGGAATCACTGTTAATACTAGTGTCAATTAATGCATTGTATCAAAGTTGAAAGAGTTGCATAAAATAATGTTAAAGAAGCATGTGATCTACTGAAATATTGTTCTATTCAGAAAAGGATGAGTTCTATGACTTTTGAAAATTCAAAAGTTGGCAATTCAAATTCTGAAAAGGTGGCTGTTGGAAATTCAAATCCCAAACTGGTATGTTACATGACTGTTGAAAATTCAAAGTATGGAAAGCAATTGGTGGAAATGAAAAAGGACAAATGGATACTAGATAGTGGTTGTTCGAGACATATAACTGGAAATCCTGAACTACTCAATAATCTGAAATATGAAGATGGTGGAATGGTGAACTTCAGAGATAACTCTAAAGGATACATTATTAGAATCGGCAACGTCAGTAATTCTGGAACTCCTACTATTTCTAATGTTTTATTAGTTAGGAATTTAAAACACAACTTGCTAAATATAAGTCAACTTTACAATAAGGTTTATTATATAAATTTTGAAAAGAATAAATATTTTATAGAAGATAGGAATTCAAAATGAAGGAGACAGAAAGAAAAATATCTATGTATTGAGTATAAAAATCTCCAACGGTAATCTATGTCTTATGGCCAATACAAGTGATCCCTGAATTTGGCATAAGAGATTTGGTCACCTAAATTTCAAACATATTTCTGATATTTCTAAATAAGATTCAGTTAGAGGATTACCCAAAATGAAATTTAGAATCAATAACTTATGCGATGCTTGTCAACTCGGAAAATTAAAGAAAAGTTCATTTGAATCAAAAGAGGAAATCACTACATCAAAACCATTAGAATTAATACACATGGATTTATTTGGTCCATCCCAAGTTCAATCAATAAATCATAATCTATATGTGTACGTAATATTTGACGATTTTTCTAGATTTACTTGGACTTTGTTTCTTAAAAATAAAAGTGATGCTTTTGATCAATTTAAAACTTTTTCCAAAAGGATTAAAAATTTATTATCACTAAAAATTAAAACAATACGTAGCGATCATGGCGGAGAATTCGAAAATGATAATTTTGAAAAATATTGTAATAAAAAGGAAATAACCCATAATTTTTCGATTGCGAGAACCCCTCAACAAAATAGAGTAGTTGAACGTAAAAATAGGACGATACAAGAATGCGTGAGAACTATGTTATCCGATAGTAATTTACCAAGGAATTTTTGGGCTGAAGCAGTTGTAACGGCTTGCTATATTATTAATGGAATTTCAGTTAGACCTTTAACTCATAAAACTCCATATGAACTTTTTTATAAGAAGAAACCAAAAGTATCATATTTTAAAGTATTTGGAAGTAAATGTTTTATACTAAATACAAAAGATAATTTTGACAAATATGATTCAAAATCCGATAAAGGAATATTTATTGGATCTTCAGAAAGAAGTAAGGCATATAGAGTTTTCTATACTCGAACCAATACCATAGAAGAAACTCTAAATGTATCTTTCTACGAAAATTATAATAATATAATTCAAAATAGTTAAGATGATTGTGAAAATGAGATTCATGAAATAAATGATGAGGATAATCAACCAAATAAAAGAATTAGATTACTTAGAGACCATAGTGTAGAAAATACCTTAGGAGATATTGAATCCTTTGTTAGAACTCGTAATCAATTAAATAATATGAGTAAGACTACATTTACATAAACTGTCAAACCCAAAAATCCAAAGGAAGCTTCTTCCGATGATTCTTGGATACTTGCTATGCAAGAAGAATTGAATCAGTTTACTAGGAATGAAGTACAGGAACTTGTCCCTAGACCAGAGGATAAAATAATAATAGGAACCAAATGGGTCTATAAAAATAAAACGAATGAACACGGTGAGGTAGTAAGAAATAAAGCACGACTAGTAGCACAAGGTTATACTCAAGAAAAAGGAATAAATTATGATGAAACTTTTGCCCCCATAGCAAGAGTAGAAGCTATTAGGATTTTATTAGCTTTTGCAAACAATAATAATTTCAGATTATATCAAATGGATGTCAATAGTGCTTTTCTAAATGGATTTGTCAAGGAAGACGTATACGTAGAACAACCCCCTCTATTTGAAGATGAAAAAAAATACCAAATCATGTATATAAACTAAAGAAAGCGTTATATGGATTAAAACAGGCTCCTAGGGCTTGGTATGATAGATTAAGAAATTATTTGTTACAATCAAACTTTGAAATAGGAAAATTAGATAATACTTTGTTTATGAAAAAGAATAACAAAGATATACAACTAGTACATATATATGTTGACGATATAATCTTTGGGTCAACAAATGATAAAATAAATAAAGAATTTTCAGATATTATGACTAAAGAATTTGAAATGAGCCATACGAGAGAAATATCATTCTTTTTAGGATTACAGATTCGACAATTAAAGAATGGAATATTTATTAATCAAGAAAAATATGAAAAAGATCTAATTAACAAATATAATCTAACGACATTAAATGGAACCAACACCTATGGAAACTAATATTGCTTTGAGTAAAGATGATACATCAAAGGACGTTGACCAAAAACTATACAGAGGAATGATAAGATCATTATTATATATAACCGCTAGTAGACCAGATATAATGCATAGTGTATGTCTTTGTGCAAGATATCAATCACAATCTAAGGAAACACATTTAAAAGCCGAAAAACGTATTCTTAGGTATGTAAAGCATACATCAGATTTTGGATTATTTTACCCTAAGGATGATTCATTCGAATTAGTTTTGTATTGTGACGCTGACTATGCAGGATGTAAATTTGATCAGAAAAGTATTAGTGTAACATGTCACTTCTTAGGACATTCACTAGTCTCATGGTTCAGTAAAGAACAAAACACTGTATCTTTGTCAACAACTGAAGCAGAATATATCTCTGTTGCTTTGGCTTGTTCACAAGTAATATATATGCAACAAACTTTAAATGATTCTGGTTTAAACATAAATAAATCATCTATATATTGCGATAATACAAGTGCTATAAATATTTCTAAAAATCCAACTCATTATTCTAGAACTAAACATATCAATGTAAGACATCATTTTCTAAGAGATAATGTAAGTAAAGAAAAGATTTCACTCGAATATATAGAAACTGATAAACAAATAGCAGATATATTAACTAAACCATTAAATGAAGCAACATTCACTAAATTTAGGAGAGAATTAGACATATGTTCATTAAGTGAGTTAAAATAATTAAATATATTATAGTATATATAAAAATAACATAAGAAATTAGAAAAATAAAATTTAACACTAGAGTATGTCGACATAGTGTTTTTTGTATGTTGACATATAACTGCCAGAATTTCAAATTTAATTCCCACCAAAAGTTAGTTATTTGAAGTATTTAAATCTTCTACTTCAACTTTTCTTTTTCATTTCTCTTCTTTGTAAAAACTCTAAACTAAATAATACAATGGCCCTAACTAATCCAAACACCCAAATCAACTCCGATTCACACGCTGGAGCATCCGAGAGTCCTTTTCAACGATCTACGCTATCTTAGGTAATCAAAATTGAAGAAAAGATGGAGTATGTACTACAAATGATGGCTGAAATGCAAGTATTACAGATTAGGATGAATCAAGAGCAAAACAGGGAAGGGAAAGTAGTAAGGAGTCTACTTAAATACATAATGGATAATCAGGCTAATCCGATTATCATTGATGATGATAATCAAGCCATAGTATAGGAGGAAGAACCAAAAGAAGTCCCCGAGGAATAACCAGAAGAGGAAGAAGAAATGATAGAGGGGGAAGAATAACAAGAGACTCAACCAACGATTACGGAAGAAGACGATAATGTTGAATGGCAGGAGAGGTTTTCTTTGACCAAAATGGGAAAGTGATTGAAAAGAATGGAGAATTTTGTCTCCATTATCCTAATTGTCCAATTCACAAATCTCCCATTGTCAATTAGTGTTTAAGGTTTTCGTTTTCTTGCGTTCTTACGATAAATCGTGATTGTTTATATTCGCGTATCATAATTTGTACGAACTCATATTCAATGTAAAAATTGTTTATGTTTGAATTTTAAGTGTTATAATTAGTTATGATTTTATGGATATAAGACTAAGGGGGAGAATACGTTATTATATTAAACGTAGGGGGAGTATTTTTACTTTGAATTGATTATAGAATAAGGAGATATCAAGTTCTATTTAGATAGTTAAATAATTTAAGGGGTGTTCTTGTAGAATTTCTTTTTGACAATGCCAAAGGGGGAGAAATTATAAAATATAGACATGGTTTATAGGATTCATATAGACAGTTGTGTATTTAAAGGATCATCATCAACATGTATGTACAGGTATGATATTTTATAAACTAAGGTTGTCATCATCAAAAATGGGGAGATTGTTGGAGAATGGAGTTTTGATGACAACAACCTTATTTCAATACTAATTGATTATAAAATATATACTAACACTTCTGTTAGAATATATATGTTAAAATAGGGTTTTGTATCCAAACTCCAAATCAAACCTAATGACTGTCATTCCTAGACAAATACCCCCCATTCCGGGCATAATGGGATATATTTCGTAAGACAATTCGATCATTTCGATCAGTTTTTAATCAAAATTAAAATATAAATCAATATATATTGAATTTGAACATACATTTTAATTTATCGGGGTCATATACTGATTCCAAAAATTACAGAAAAATAAATCTAGATATGTTTTGACGATACGGTCCTAACAAAACTAATTTCGTCGAATTTGGAGACCATCTGAAAATGGCCCTTTTCTGGTCGATTAAATTCAAGTTGAATTTACCAAACACGTTTAAATTTACTACACTCACATATTAATTCCAAAAATTATGAAAATTGAAACTTAACCATAATTTGATTTCAGGATCCAACAAAAGTGGTTTCGTATTAAACAAAGATCATTTGCAAAAAGCTATTTTTAAGGGCTTATATATTATTAGAATATATATAAATTCCATAGCGACTATTTCAAATTTTAAGCAAGACATAACTTTCAATTTATAAAGTAAAATATGAATTCCTTAATTCATTAGAAATATTTCATTACACAGATTATAATGTTTCTTGTTTCGTCCAATTCTGACTTATACTGAATTCTATATATTCAATTGAAATTAGAAATCGAATTTTCAGACTACCACGCCATTTCAGGCTCATATTGTAATTAAAATAAATTTATACGTTCTAACATTATTTAAAATAAATTTTTAGTCATTATTATTTAAAATAAATCATTTTAAATATTCAAAATACATTAAAATTGCCAAAATAAAAAATTTAAATTGGTTCAAAATTTCTGGGTTGTTACATCTCCCCCACTTAAAATCTTTTCGTCCTCGAAAAGGAACGGAGCTGAAAGTTGTTTAACCAGCCAACTCAACTTCCATTCTGACTTTCATTCTTCAACTTTTTAGTTTCTAAGAATTTTCTACTTTCTCAAAATTTTGGCTAACACCCTAAATTTTCGAAAAATTTCGCCATAACCTCCTTTGTACAGCCCTATCGGTAAAACCACAACTTGACTCGCAGGGCCCTCATCAATCAAAAAGAAAAAGCCAATCGGCTCATAAAATCATCAAAACCCAAGAAATGCAGTAAACATGTACCTATTTGTCGAGCATACAATTTTATTCCTCTTCTTAGCTTCCTTTCTATGACCTGTTCAACATATATAGATGTAATATATCCAATTGCAATCAATTTTCAATCTAATTCAATATTTGATTCGAATTGGCTAAATTTACCTTTCATTCTCTTATTGGTTTTATTATTCCAATATTTTAAATTAGTTCAACCAATAATCATACAACACAACTGGCAATCAATTAGTTGATTAGCTTTTCAAATATATAACTTTTATATATAGTCAAAAATCATATTTTTAGTGCAAATCACAGCAATAAACTCTAACAGTTTTGGTTCTCACACTAGTCAATTGGAAATATATAGACATCCCACTTTCGAAACTCAAGCACAAATGCTGATGATGTGGCCACATCATCAGAATCATCCCCGGGCGACCAGAGTGTGATCCTATATCTATCCAGTATATTTGAGGCTTCGAATATACGTTAATTACGTGTATATTCAAAATCTTTGTATACTCGATAGTCCAAATTCAAAGTAAAATAAAATACTCAAGTACGTATAATAAAATATAATTTTCAAAACTAAATTCGTTTTTATAAATAATACTCTTCAAACTCATTCTAGGATTCTACTGATCCTATCTCTAACAAGTCATTCTCATAGGACATTACTAATCTTATCTCTGACGAATACTCTCGTTCGTTCTAATGTGTCTTGTTCTCATGCTTTGTAAACCAAAGCTCTGATTCCACAATGAAATAGCCCGATGAAATCCGGTAGGCTTTGCAACCATCCTTTCATCCCCCAAAGCTGCAAGTAATACCCACTATGTCTCAGGATTCAGTCGCAACTGTACCTGGATGTGCCAGGGCCGGTCCACACTTACATTAGTGGATTAGTACGTAATTCCTGAACAATACATTTCCCTGACCTATGGGTCATAAAATCTGGTCAGTATGTTGACCATATCAAGAGCCATTAGAGACTCAAATCCGAGGTACCTCGCTTTCCATCATCCACATAAGTAATATGTCTGGGCTCCATACCATGACACCACTCCTAGTTAGAAAGAAACGCATGTCCTCCCTGTGGTCCTCTCCCGTTTCTGGTTCACATCGGGGTGTGGGGCTCGTGAATTAATGCTATACACAAAGATATGCTACATAAAGCAATGCTTCGATCATCATCCACAAGACTATGCTTTTCAACAAAAGCCTTGGTCATTTGCATCTCAGCATGCCACACTGACAATTCATTGTCAATATATTACCTCTAAAGCTTGTACGTCCCATAGAAGGGTGTTAAGCAAGAGAATAAATTCTCCACCACCAAACAAATATATATTTAATAGAAATCAATCAATACAGAATGAAATCCAATGTCAGACACACATCCATTTACAATTCCGTTCTAGGTCCAAACAAAACCAGAGGCGCCTTATTCCTCATCCTGTATGTCCAATGCAAGAGAGAGGCCCTCGCATATCCGGTCGATCTTCAAGTACGTCTGGACGATCACCACTTATTACCTTGTCTTGGGTGTACAGCCCAATCAAGACATCAGTAATCATCCATACGATGTGAAGATCTCCGGTCTTCAACCTCTGTCTTCATCGTCAACGTTTAGTCGTCGTATCAGTTATTTAGAATGGGGTAAACCAGGTTTTTCCGAATACCTCGCATATTTTATAATCAATAATCAAGTGCTGTAAAAACACATTATACGCCTCATTCCAATTCAGAATATTTTTTTATTCAAATATTCACATCTTTCGATGGGTTCCCATTAATTTTATCAAAGATAAATTCTTTTAAATTTATTCTTTAATTTTCCTTTGGATATCAATTTCCAAAAGATTCATTTATCTTTTCACAATTCTAAACCAAATTAAGGTTTATAAAGCTAGTCGGGATTACCGACCATACCGAAGTAATCATTTCTTTTATTATCCCAATCCCAACCTATTCATCCCATGGAGAAAAATTCGTAATACTCCATATCTAACACCCACGGTGCTATCGGTAATTTTAATTACCATTTCACGTTCAAATCTAATTAAAGATTTAACTATCGCCTAGAGTAAAACTGGTAGTACTCCATTCTCGATCATTTCCTGGATTCGATAAATTTAATTATTCCATTCTCCTTTTTAATCTAATTAAAGATTCATTAAAACTCCAACTTGGTTTTAATCTTCCAAAAATCATTGTTTAATTTTAGGAAATCAATCCTGCCTTTAACTGGGTTAAATAACCAATGTCATTTAAAAACAGTTCACGATAAACCCAAATCATCTTCCTTTAACTATGGAATCTTCACGGAAAACCAATCAATATATAATCGATATAAATTTCCGTATCAGACTAATAATATAAATGAAATAACGACAAAGCCTTTTAAATTCCATATATAATAACGGTCTTCCATCACAGAAGCTCATCTCGATTATTACCCAATCGGATTCCATTTAATTCCAATTTAATACATTAAATTGGAAAACTTTACTTTGGAAAATTCCATTAATCTTAATTAAAAGATTATAAATTCCAAATCATAACTTCACTGTTAATTGGGTTAAAGAACAAATGTTATTTAAAATATCGTTCACAATAAACCCAAAATCAACTTCCATTTCTCAACTGGGTTTAAGAACAGTGTTAATAAAGACACCATTAATGACAAACTCAGAATCCAATTCGATATTAAATACAAGGCTCTAAATATAAATTATATCGGCTTATATTCAATATCCAATTCGTAACCAACCAATATCGTATTGGGAATAACATTATATATATATATATATCTTCCAAATTCCCATAATCATATCCGTATAATCACGGAATCCAATATCGAAATATTCCAAAGATTATTTCCATTCAATTCCTTTCCAATTCATACGTTGGAAAACTGTGGTTATATTAAAATCATTTCAATTCCTCGGTTCTTTATTCTAGTTTTTAACTTGTTCATTCTGATAAAAATACTATTTTTCTTTATAAATATGGAATATTTCATCCAAACTCGTTCCAAATCATTTATTATTATTTTACATAATTTTTCCAAATTTTTAATAATTTTATTATCGCTATTTCAGTCGATTTCCATATACGGTCATCGAATGCATTTACAATGACCTTTTCCAAAAGTGATTTCGACATATTTTGAAATCTAACTATTAGATTTCAAATCTCTTATTATCATTCAAAAGCTCTTTTCGATACGAACCCAACGGTTCTGGTTTTAGGAGAATCCGACGGTCGGATCTCCCGTTACGTCAATTTGAACTCAATGGTCGAAATTCGCGAATGGTCGCTGCGCGATTCAGGCCATTTAAATGTACATAATATATTTCGTCGATTTCCGTTCAAATCATATTTTATAAATTTGTTTTAAAAACGATTCCAACTTCCATTTCAATTTTATATCAAAATTGAATATTCCATATTATTATAATACTAAAATGATAATATTTTCAAAATATCGGATTTTGAAATCAAACCCTTTCGATATTCATTATAAAATGAACAAAATCGATATAATTAATCCGTTCGAGTTAAAAATGGCGTTTAACTACTTAACTCGGCTTCACATTTCTATATTTTCGTGTCCATCCAAAATCGGACTTCAAAATCATATTTTGATTATTTACGGAATATTATTTTGAAATATTCGTTCATAATATGAATCGGAATGCGACTCAATCAATTACCATATAATTTCAGTTATATGGATTTCATACATAGCATGTATTAAAAATAGTGATAAACAACCTGTAAACAGTCAATTCACATCCAGAGTGCATTCTACACCGTGTAAGCATTAAAATAAATAAATAACGCTCACAACAGTCTACCAATTCATTGATTGACATACAATTAAATTCAGGGGAGATGTGAATAAATTTTCATCCCCAGACCCATGTAGGGTTTTCAATCATCAACAAATAATTGGGCGATGTGTAAAATTATCATCCCAATACCCGTGTGGAGTTTACATCACAGTCCATGTGAATATAATTCTATTTTCACAGTTTAATCATAATAATAATATTAAAACTATACCCATCCATCATCCACCAAACAAATAGTACAATCACACAGTGTCATCCACATTGTTGAAATACGAGTGTCATAAATTCAAACAACGCTTCTTGTGCAAATGAGTCGTGAATAGTTCATGTGTTGAACTCAAACAAGGTTTCATACAATATGTAAATATCAACACTGGCAATTTATATATATTCAGTTATACAATAAATAACTATAAAAAAATTTAGTGAGAAAGAGTTCTCACATTGGGTTCCACTCCGCCATTCTTTATTGGTGATGGTTTTAATAAAATTAAACTGGTCGTTTAATTTTATCAAAAATTCCTAGTGGCTCCGTTTCCGTTCTGGTCAGTTCCATGTTGTAGCGTTCGTTGTTGCGAATCCAACACAACTGAAATCACCGCATTTGGACATTGTATGAAAAAGATATTGATTTCTATACGTTAATTACATTGATAACTAAATAAATATATAATTAATTAATTATCTTTTACCACTTTCCTAATCATGTTTAAAAAAACGCGACCCTTTTTCTAAACGACGGCTACAGGTTTCACGATTAAACCCAAACTTCGATGCCCTAGGGCTTCCTTGCGCCGCCACCACGGTGGTCCAGACCACCATCGTCGTGCACCCCTCGAACCGCCGCGCCGCCCTCGAGCCACGCCTTAACCACCGCCCAGTCCGGTCGAGCCCTCTCATCGGAATTCTCCTTTCAACAACGAACATTCATGGCCCAATTTCACCCTATATACGAAACTTAAATTGATCACGCCGGTGCCAAATTAAAGGGCTCACTTTCCTCTTCGTTCTTTCCTTTAATAGTTTTTGAAAGTAATGTTTGGACTAGGAGGATTTAGAGGAGGAATTTTTGAGCGATTTTAATTGTTTAACTGTGAGTGGCGACGCAGATTTTTTGACGAATGGGAAAATTAGAAATTTAGGGTTTTAAATTAGTATATATATAATATTATTATTTTATTCGTGAAAATAGGGTTTTGTATCCGAACTACAAATCAAACCCAACGACTGTCGTTTCTAGCCAAATACCCCCATTCGGACACAATGGGATATGTTTCATAAGCCAACTCGATCATTTTGATTAGTTTTTTTATCAAAATTAAAATATAAATCAATATATATTGAATTTGAACATACATTTTAATTTACCAGGGTCATATACTGACTCCAAAAATTACAAAATAAAAATAAATCTATCTATGTTTTGACGATACGGTCCTAACAAAAATAATTTCATCGAATTTGGAGACCGTTTGAAAAATGGCCCTTTTCTGGTCGGTTAAATTCAAAATGAATTTACCAAACACATTTAAATTTACTGCGCTCACATATTAATTCCAAAAATTATGAAAATTGAAACTTAACCATAATTTGACTTTCCGGTCCATCAAAAGTGGTTTCGTCGGAAACGGAGGTCGTTTGCAAAATGGCTATTTTTAAAGGGCTTATATATTATTAAAATATATATAAATTCCGTAGCGACTATTTCAAATTTTAAACTGGACATAACTTTCAATTTATAAAGTGAAATCTGAATTCCTTACATTCATTATAAAAATATCACTACACAGATTCTAATGTTTCTTGTTTCGTCCAATTCTGACGTCACTACAACAAATTGACCAAATTACAACGGTGGAAAAAAGTTGTAAAAGACTTTTTACAATGGTGGAGCCACCGTCGTCTATTAAGAAGTTGTAATAGACTAAATTCTTTTACAACTTTTCTGCACAGTTGCGACACCGTTGTAATATGTAAATTTTACAACTTTTTTCTACAGTTGTAATAATCTTTATTACAACAGTTATGCACCGTTGTAATAATGTCTACTACAACTGTTATACACCGTTGTGATTGACAATTGCATTTTAAAAAAAAATAGACATCTTTTGCAACTAAAATAAACAATACGCCAAATATTGCAATACTATAAGAAAATCAGATATAACGGTTGTTTGCAAACTAAATTATTAAAATACTCAAATTTTCAGTATTACAAATAAGTTTAAGAAAACATTTCGCGCATTAATACATACTTGACCATTACAAAGCAACTTGGTACAAGCACAAGTTATCCACAAAAAATTGCATATCCTACGGAAGTACACTAGTCGAAGACAACGAAATCTTTATGCCATTTATCTTTTTGGTGCAAGTTCACTGCAGTGATCTGAAACCTGTTGCATAAGAACAAAGTGCATCCACTACCTGAAATTAATAGAATAGTGCAGTCATTTTCCAATACCAAGTGATTCAGAGATAAAAATAAATTAATATTTTTTTTGGAAAATACCTATCTCTAACCTTGCTGAGCCGAAGTACTCTGTGCACTTATTTGTGTTTTCGGGTGCTGCAATCAATTATCAGCATTGATTTTATGATCAACTTTCTCCGCTTTCATTGCTCATCACTATTGATTAAGTCCTTGGTATCATCGAAAAATGCATCTTTGTCCCTATAAAATTCAGAAGAATAGTCTTTCAATGATAAGGAAGAATCAGCAACAGGATTGTTACACTTTTCCAAAACATACAGAACTATGGTTCAAAATAGAATCAAAAGAAGAAAAAAAACTATGTAAAGTAGACACAACACTTGCTTACATTTTATAGAACTTACCATACTTTAGAAACATAGTATATTTGAAAAATGAGTTTAAACTAATCTTCAAATATGATTCGATTCTAACATTCGAGTACATGAATAACTATTTCAATGTAGTCAAACTTAATTCTAAAGGATCTACAATTGTAGTTGGTAACTATTTGTTTACTTATACTATATAGTGTTGGAACTGATAACAGTCTAAAGAAAAATAACAGTAACTGAAAAGCAAAAATATTGATAACTGCTTTTGGAATATATCAAGTATCATACTAGTTTAAATATTTACCTCAAGCTCGAATTTATGCATCTCCACCAAGTCCGATACCACTTCATCCAAACTCGACTTAACTTGTGCAGTGGCTTCCCGGAATTCTTCCATCCTGGTTAAACAAAGAAAGTCAGAAATATAAAAATATGAAATAATAAGTGAAAATGTATGAAACCGTAATGCAAAGTAAGAAAATAGACTTAACTAGGAAAACAACAAGTGTTATACTGACATGAACAGCGTCAGCGCCAAGAATGCCAATCACTGCAAGTTACCTCATTTAAAAAATACCCTAAAGCACACAACGAAAGGAACCTCACTTCCACCACAGAAGCCATAAAAAAGATCGAACAGAATAACTGCTACCACCAGCAACACCAAGAACCAAAAGACAATATCGTACAATAAATTCCAAACGACAAACAGACTCAAGGCGAGACAAACCACAACACAGCAACTCAAAAATCTCCTATCAAGCACTAGCAAGCAGCAACACAGAAACTAAAAACTGACAAGGGATAAAAATTCGCAAATCAGCATGACGCTCATGCGTTCCACAGCTAACAAGTTAGCCTGCCTTTCCGTAGTCACAGAGAATCCCTCGATAGCCAAATAGATCTGGGCAGAATAAAAGGAGAAGACGCGTAAAGAAACCTAAGAAACCAAGGTCTGAAGGAGGAAGAGTCATGAGCGAAACTGTACGAGAAAAGATCGGAGGAGAGAATAGCAATTGGGAAAAATTGCTGTGGTGGAACCAAAATTTAGATTTGGAAGTGAATCGCGAAATGAGGACTAAAATAGTTGTAACGAAACTGAACCAGCATTAATCGGGAAAGTTAGGTCAGAAGAATGGAAAAGAGATAAAATCAAAGGGGAGAAACGAAGGAAGAAGTCAAAGGGTAGGCGGCAGTGAAGAAAAGACCCTAGTCGCCATTAGTAGAGGAAACAGCTGAATAGATCCGTTGTTGAAGATAGTAGCTGAAAGTAGGTTTAAGAAGAGGGGAGCTGAGGGAAAGAAATCGCAAGTCCTCACGGAAAAGATCCGAATAAATTAGGGATCCGTTTTGACATACAGAAAAGAACAAGACGTGGTTTAATTTGTAGTTACTTTGAGAGGTTGGCGCACAGAAGACGCTAGAAACATAAGACACGAGTTCCCTTCGAGCTAAATTTTCAGTTTTACCGCCATCCTACGTTCATCATAGTTTTACCCTCTTTCTTTGTTTCATCGTTCTGCAATATCATGAGTGCCAGATTTCCATAGGTCACAACTAAAATTTCACCAAAATTTAAATAATTAAAAATTATAAGTTAGAATTAATAAGTTAAGTTTTAGATTAAATATAATATGAATTTCTTCAAAATTAGTTTTTACTAAAATATTACTTATCAATAACGTTATTGTTAATTAGTACTAATTTATTCTTAGTTATAATTATTACTAATTTCTTTGTAGTTAAATTTTATGTATAGTTAAATTCATATACCACATGTTATTTTAATTTAATTTTAACTATTATTATTTAATTATCGTTCGATTAATCAACATTGTTTACAAAATTTTATAATTAATTATAAATTATAGCATTCAATAGTGAGTTATTTATAAATTGTAGATTATAAATTATTAATTAGATAATTACTACTATTTTATTTATTATTAATAATAATTTAATACCTAATTATTGAATATTCATTATTAACTAACTATATTCACTAGTACTAATAACCAAATATTGAATATTAACTACTTATTAAATAATAAATATTAATCACTTATTAAATATTAATTACCGGTTATTAATTTCTCAATAAATATATTAATTAATAATACCAGTTATTAGTAAGTAGTTAACATACATTAACTATTAAAAATAAATTACTACTTATTAACTATTAATTATTTAATAATAATTGATAAATATCACTGATTTCTAAGTTTATTAATAATTATTATTATTAAATATTAATATAATTAGTTATCAAAAAAAGATATTATGAACATGAAGTTTGTAACAACATCTATTACAACTAATGAAATGAAAAAGTTGTTAAAAATATGTTTTTTACAACTTTAGAGAGATGTCAGTTGTAAAAAAACATTTATTACAACTGTGCTTTTCCCACAGTTGTAATAAACATTTATTACAACTGTGCTTTTTCCACAATTGTAAAATTAAAGTTGTAATATGGTGTTTTTGTTGTAGTGGACTTGTATTGAATTCTATATATTCAATTGAAATTAGAAATCGAATTTTCAAATTACCACGCCATTTTAGGCTTTTATTATAATTAAAATAAATTTATACGTTCTAACTTCATTTAAAATAATTTTTTAGTCGTTATTATTTAAAATAAATCATTTTAAATATTCAAAATCCATTAAAATTGCCAAAATAAAATTTTTGAATTGGCTCAGAATTTTCGGGTTGTTATATTCTCTCTACACTCTCTATTCTCTGAGTCAAGCGCTATTGAAGAGTTATAGGGTTGTTTGTAATTGTTTGGGTTGAGTAAAGTTATCGGTGGTATCCCTTGTAGCCGTGAAATCAAGGACGGAATCGGTGGTATCCCTTATAGCCGTGAAATAAAGGACGAAATCGGTGGTATCCTTTGTAGCCGTGAAATCATGGAGGTTGTAATTAGATTTTGATATAGTAATAAAACTCTACGTAATATTATAGCAAGGAGGTTTAATGGTTAGATAGATTGAATTTTGACTTGTTCGGTGGGTATGTCAAGCACTGTGGTGTTTTGAGTAAAAAAAAGGTTGAGTCACCCTTTTTCTTAGTCTAGTAGCATCTGTGGATAAATATTAGTTAAATTCAGATGATGCATGAAAGATAGATGATGAAATAGTAGTGAAAGCATATCTATCAAATGAGCAGCTTGACATGTATTTCTACATATGAGAACTAAGTTATAACCCATCTTTTTTCATGAATGAAATAATTAATATTTACAGGTTTGAATCTGTACATATTTGTAGGGTATACTATCAATTCAGTCTTCACGATGAACATTAATATTTGTTTTTCTTAAAAGACAAAAATGAATGAGTTAAAACTTTCATTTTTTGTTGTATTTTATTGGATGCATGCTTAAGGCAGTTCATTGGTTTTATAATCCCTATGTAGTTTTGAACTAGTTATGGAACTAATCTTATAACGTTAATGGGTTTCGTTGTTTTCAACGTTACATCTTTTGAACTACATTATGCATAGGTGATGCGCTTGATACTTGCAATTAAGCATTGAAGTTGGCAAAATATTAGAATAACTAATTATTAAATAGTAACAAAATTCTACCTCGAGGTGGTAGAAGCTTTCCTTTTACAGGTTTACTCAACATCTAAACGTAGTAGTTATCCATGCCTATTACTTTTCATCTTCTTCTTAAAAATCAATGCGTAAAAACTTTTGCACTTAAATACTTAATTATTATGTCTGCTTTTCTGTGTTTACCATGTATTTAACATACTCAGCTGTAATTCACTTTATATTTCTAAACTATACGTCCAATCACGAATTTACCTAGACAAAAATATCACATCCCTGTAAGGTTGTAGGCACTGTCCTATGGTTGTACATTGACGGAGATGATGCACATTTCAATTCTATTTGCCTCACACTAAAATCACAGCCACACCTGCCAGTGACCATGTTTTTTCCATTTATTAAACACAAGTTTCATTGCACACACAATAGCTTCAAATGCCCCATCAACACACGTACGGGTCGACCATCATTTAACAAATGCAATATTCAAACTTGAATAGGCTTACACATGTTCTAACTTCATTTAAATATACATGCAGCCTGGATTCACCATATTCGACAATATTCACATATATTCAATATTGACAGATAAATGAACATCCATGCGCCTTATTCGCATCTGAACATTGGACCACGCTTCATAAATATACAGGCCTTGGGCCGATAGTTCCTTTTAGTATTCATTATTTTTAGTATGTTTGAACTAGCCGTTGTAACATCAGGCTATATATACATCCCTTGCGCTGCTATTATTTCTTGTACAAGAATCATTACAAATCATCTATAATAATAAAACCCCATTTCTATCAGAGCTTTTCTTCATATTTTCTGATTTGGTATCAGAGCATACAGCCGAAAGGCATCATTTTCTTTGATCAACTTAACCCGTAAATCCAACGGGATTGCAGATTCTTTCTCCTCAGTTTTTTTTTTAATCTTCATCATCGGAGATCCTTGGACTTTCGGTACTGTTGATCTGCCAAGGATCATCATAAGAACTGTGCCACGCCGTGCACTTCAAACAAGCTGCATCAATTTTTATTCACCGGCTTTTGGTGAATAATTAAGCGGCTACAAACACCTGATCCAGTCGTGCCAAGCAAGTTACTGCGACTACTGCATCAAAGTATTGCGTGTTAGGCTCTATTCTTGATCACCATTTGTTTTTCGAGCTTTTTTCTGTTATCTGGGGCTTGCAGATAGGCTGTAGTTCATCTATCCTGCCACGCCACATCAGCATCTCCAATGGCCAATGATAATGAGGCCACGTCGGCTGTTTCAAGCACTGGTAACAATAGCACTCCACCCAGCAACAACAACCTAATAAAACCAAAGAATCAAATTATCACTACTGCCTTGGATGAAGAAAATTACATACTGTGGAAATACCAGGTAGAAATTGCGCTAAGGGGGTATGGACTATTAGAGTATATCAATGGAACAATAGTAATTCCTCCAGCTATGTTACTGAACCAAGGTGGCGGCACAACTCCAAACCCGAAACATATTAAATACCAAAAACAAGATAGCCTCTTATCGTTATGGTTGTTATCATCTATAAGTTCAAGCTTATTATCTCCAATTGTAGGATGTAAAACATCATATGAAATATGGACAACCATTGAGCGGATTTTCAGCTCGCAATCTGCAGCAAGGATAATGCAATATAGAAGGGAATTGCAGAATATCAGAAAAGAAGACGCTAGCATGAAAGAATATTTGGGGAGAATCAAAACCATATGTGACAAGTTAAATATCGTTGGACATAAAATAAGCGACAGTGAACAAATATTATTCATTATGGGTGGACTTGATGAAGAATATGTTTCACTAGTAACAGTTATAGCTACCCAATAGACTCTACCTGACTTACAGTTTGTTAAGACTGCCTTACTCGCCCATGAAGGAAGAATTTAGCAAATAAAAGCAACACAAGGTGACTTCTCTGCTAATTATGCTACAGCTAAGAACAAGCAACAAGTAAATAGTAACAATAATGTAAACAAGCCAAAAAATCAGTACCAAAGGGCTACCAACCTCAAAGAGGATTCCATCCTCAAAGAGAACGAGGAAGAGGCAGGTGGAACAATAACAACAGAGTAAAATGTCAAATATGTCAAAAATTTGCTCATATGGCGAACATGTGTTATTTCAGATATAACACAAATGGAAATCAACAACAAAATAATCAAAATAATGCTTTTCAGAGAGGTGCGCAAGCTAATAGTGCTGTTATGGGAAGTACTAGCAGGAATGTCAGTGACACTAACAAGAGCTCAAACAATGACAACAATGATACAAGTGGAAACAATGACAGCAGCTATGACGAATGGTTTCCATACTCGGGTGCGACTCACCATATTACTAACAATCTTCAGAACTTAAATCTTGGAGGTAAAAACTACTCAGGTATGAAAGCTTTACGCATGTGTAATGGTGAGACTACAAGTATCACACACATTGGCAGGGGTACCCTTTTTGGGGACAAAAAATTAAAGCTAAACAACCTACTTAGAGTACCCTTTATCAGCAAGAATTTATTAAGTGTGTCAAGATTTGCCAATGACAATAACGTGTACTTTGAGTTTCACCCTAGATTTTGTGTAGTCAAAGATTCGCTAAGTCATAAAATATTACTACAGGGTAGTCTACATGATGAACTATATAAATTTTATAACTTGAAGACTGGGATTTCAAGTGAAGAATTCTCATGCAATAATGTAGACACTAGTAGTAGTAGTAGTAATAATAATTGTAATGTGGACATTAGTCAAAATAATGATAAAGCTGATATTAGTAATTGTAATTGGGGTATTAGCAATAATATTGAAACATGGCATATGAGACTACGACACCCCAATTTTGAGACTGTAAAATCTGTTTTAAGTAGCAATAATATAGCTTTCAATATTAATATACCTACTAAACACACATGCACACACTGCCAACTTGGCAAAAGTCACAAACTTCCGTTCAGCGATTCTGAAACCAAATACAGCAAGCCACTGGAGCTTGTAGCAGCTGACCTTTGGGGTCCAGCACCATTGAACTCTTATCAAAGGACACAGGTATTATCTATCCTTTGTAGATGCTTATTCGAGATACACGTGGATCTATATGCTAAAAACTAAGTCTGAAGCATGTAACATTGTTATGCAATTCATAACATTTGTGGAAAAAAAAATAAACAGTAATGTAAAAGTTATACAGACAGATGGGGGAGCGAAGTTTAAGCCTTTAAGTAATTTTTTCATCAAAAAAGGCATCAAACACAGGCTGACCTGCCCGCACACATCTGAGCAGAATGGTCTCGTAGAAAGAAAACATAGACACGTGGTAGAAACTGGTCTAACATTATTATCACAAAGTGCTCTACCCATGAAATACTGGACTAAAGCTTTTTATACTTCAGTGTATTTCATAAATAAATTACCCACTTAAGTTTTAAATAATAAAACTCCACACGAATTGATATACAATGTTAGACCAGACTATAAATTTCTAAAGGTATACGGTTGTCTATGTTTTCCATGTTTAAGAGATTATAACAAACACAAATTGAGTATGCGATCAAGCCCATGCACTTTTATCGATTATGCTCAAAACCAAAAAGGCTATAAATGCATGGACAAAAACGGGAGGATATACATTTCTAGGCATGTGATATTTGATGAAAATACCTTACCCCTTGCAGGAAAATTAATTTTTCGAGAAAACAATGAAGCAAGCATTACCAAAAATACGCAGTTCAAACCAGTCTCTACTGATCAGCTTGAAGACAATAATAACATGCAGCAAAGCAATTTGAGCAACACAAACATGCAAACTGGAATGATGACAGAGACAGATGAGCGCACAAATGAGACAAACATCAATTCAGAAAACATGCAGACAAACCAGACTGATCAGAACACACGCAATGCAGCAGGCAATGACACAGAAACAAACAACAATGAAGAAGTGCAACAAAGGGAACGATTGCAGACCAGACATCACAGGATTACTAGGTCAAAAAGGGGGATATTCAAGCCAAAAGTGAAACACCCCACCTCCGTTAGGGTCACTCTCAAAGGGAATGCACTAATTTTGGTGGAGGTTTATAAGTATAAGTCACAGATATACAAGACAGATATAAGAACACATATTTGTAAACAGCGGAAAATCAACAACTTTTATTTCATAAAAGCAAATACGTGCTACAACAACATCACCATAATTGTCTTACATCTTTTCCAAAACATAACATAACACTTTCATAATCTGTCTTGATTACATTATTTAAAGAAGCATAAATAAAACATAGATAAACTGCAAAAGCCCCATAATGGATTGTCCAAAGCCATAGTTCAAAATGAAAAGGTCCAAGCAATACATTTCTCTTCTTCAAGCTGGATGTTAAGGCTGGTCAAGCTGCGGTGTTCCCTCCCTGTGGACCGGGGGGGGGGGGGGGGTACGGAAGAAAAGAAGACGAAAGAAAAGTAGAGTCAGACATAAAGCCTGAGTAAGTCTAGTACTATTCTGTCTATGAATAAAGAACTGGGTATGATAAGTATAAACAAGAAGTGGGAAAGCACTATAAACTTGGTTAAGTTGTCTAGGGTCGAATATACTATCGTACCCCATGTTAATCTCTGAACCCATATAAACTAGTTTCCAACTGGCACCCCATAATCAGGGTGAAGTGATCCATTCTATGATGATCGGCTCCTACTCGTATGGTTACATGTGTCTTACGGCCCCCGATGTTGTAGTTACCTATGCTGGTCCCACCATGGGGTGTATCAAGTCCCATGGTGGCGGCCCGACACAATCCTAGAATGCACAGGTATGCTACTGGTGTCCAGTGCTTTTTTTTTCTGCGCTGGAGTGTGTGCACGCCCGCACCCCGTTAGAACCTACACTGCTACACCACCGCCGTCGATTTGACATCTTACAATCAGCCCAGTAATCGTGCCCCACCCTGCCTAGTTTCAGGGTATCCTGATACACCTTCTAGGGTTACTGCTGAAAAGGGTCCCCCGTTACTAGGTTTTCTATCTCTAGCCAACATGCTAAGTTGGTTAAGTGTTTTCTAACCTAACCCCCACCAGTCCGTTTAGTTTAGCATGTTCCATTTTGATTAAGTCTTTAGTTCACTTAATCCTAACAATCCTGACTCAGCCTTAATTGTCTTATTAAAGCCTTGACCTCTCACATTAGACAGGTATTGTTGTGGCTGCCTGTTGCCGGTTGGTTCCGGGCAGTCTTACGCCACAACTCAGTCTAACCTCGGGTCCTTATTGGGCTCCATGTTTAACCTCCCACATTGGATAGGTATTGTTGTGACCACTGGACAGCCGGGCGGTTCCGGGCAGGTTTACATCACAACTCAATCCAACCTCGGGTTAAACACATCGTATGTTCTACATTTACATATTTTGTCTTTCTTCTTTATTTTCTTATATGTAAATATTTGCGGCCCATTATTAAGTTAATGGTGTAAAGGTTACACCAATCATGGGCCCAACCCATACTTGAATTTGGGCCCTTCTACTTTATGTTTTCATTTATTAATTAATTTAACCCAACGTTATTTTCCCCCGTTTAACACGTCCGTTTATTTTATAAATGTTGGGCTTAGCCTTTTTAAGCCCAACTTAGCCATGAGAAAAGGGGGAGGCTTAAAGCGTGATTAGGTACACAAAAAGGGGAATGTGAACGCATGAACTTGCAACATAACGTTGGAATTGCAAAATAGAAACTGGTGTTCTTGCATAGTAGTAATGTATACTTTGGTCATAAAGCAAAAGGGACATGAATCAAAGCATGTAAACTTGTAGTTGAGATACGAATATCATTATTGACACATAGGCTTAACTACAACATAAACCTATATTTTTATTCAGGCATAATGTCAAACATAAGCAAATCATGTTCATAAGATTACTACATGTTTACAAAGGTGTTTACTTTTGTTACTAACACAAAAGTATAGTTCAACTAAATCATGATTTTAAATCTATTCACATAACCATGGCATAAATATTTCTAACATGAAATCATGATTTTTACTTTAGTCATACAAACTTGCAAAAGGGATTCTTGAATCTAACCTAGCTATGTACCACATATGTCATCATATAATTCTTGTTAACAATATGGATTTCAATTATGCAAAATATCAATCATAGCCTAGTCATATTCATAAGTTTGCAAATAGGTTTTCTAGTACAAAAGCATGACTTAATACATAGATCATGATGCCAAATTCTCAACATAATTTCATATGGACTATGATAACCCAAACTTATTCCAATTACTTCACAAAAATGATGTTTGTATAAAAATACACATTATGATGGCATAGTAGCAAAACCCCAAACTTGCATGAATTTCAATTAATCAACTACATACATGTAGCTTCAACATAGATTACATAATTTGCGAATATTCCAAACGTATACTTGCATAAAACTACCGCATGTAGTTTTTCATAATTGAATAACATAATTCGAGAATATCCAAACGTATACAATACTCCAAATCGATGAGAATCATAGTAACGCACAAATATGAATTACTTTATCGCCACAAATCAAGTATACAAACCAACACAATTATTTGTTCATACCAAAATAATACTCTACTTACAATGGTATGGCGAATTCTCCAATTTAGGGGTTTGGAGATGCGATTCCTTGTTGATTTGATTTGTTTAGGTTGCTTTATGCTTTAGAATTTTCCTCCTAATCCTTTCTCTCCAATTGGCGGCTACTCTTAGTCGTTCCTCAGCAACATGACGGCTTTGTTCTTATTTTTGAATGAATAGATTAGGGTTGAGTCTAGGGTCATTTTTATAGAGGTTATGAACTGATTAGGACCATTGATGTTGCTTGGATTGATCGTAGCCATTCATTCGAAAGAGAGACCAATTAGAGCCTGCCACCTAGCCCTAATGACAAAGCAAGCTTCTGAAAATCGGCCAAACACAGACCTGGCCAGCCAGGACTAGACCAGACCTGGCCAGCAGGTCATTTTTGACCTGGGCGCACTTGGCAGGTGCGCCAGGTCAAAAATGTACTGGCGCACTTCACAAGTGCGCCAGTGCATTTTTGTTCTGGCGCACTTCCCAAGTACGCCAGTGCATTCTGACCCTTTTCCGGTTTTTCGCCCAACTTCGTTCGTCCATAACTTCTTCATACGATATCCGTTTTTCGAAAACTCGGATTCTATTTCGCGTATTTTTCCGAGACGAACGCAATGGCGTATCCCGTTTCCCTTAGTTCTTTTATTTAAAATTAATTATACTTTAATTTATGAATTGCACAGTTATAGAATTCGCGGGGTGTTACAAAAAGCATATACCACTGTATTAATGGAGACTGAACCATTTAATTTCACACAGGCCATCAAGTCAGACAAGCGGATGCAAGCAATGGACACTGAATATCACGCGCTGATCAAAAACCAAACTTGGAGCTTAGTAACACCACAAATTCACAAAAACATGATTGGATGTAGATGGACATACAAGATTATAAGGAAAGCAGATGGGACAGTCGACAATTATAAAGCCAGGCTAGTCGCAAAAGGATATGCTCAACAATTTGAGTTTGATTTCAATGAAACGTTTTCCCCAGTTATAAAGCCTACTACAATAAGAGTAAGTCTAATTATTGCATTGAGCAAGGGATGGAACATAAAACAACTCGACGTCAATAACGCTTTTTTAAATGGAGATCTCGTTGAAGATGTTTACATGGAACAACCCGAAGGCTACAACAATGGTACTAAACAGGTGTGTAAATTACATAAGGCAATATACGGATTAAAGCAGGCATCGAGGGCATCGTATGAGAAACTTAAAGCTACTCTATCTAACTTGGGATTTACAGAAGCCAATTCAGATAACCCATTATATATGAAGAAAGACGTTTATGGAACTACTTTTATACTCGTATATGGTGATGACATGTTAATTACCGGGGATAATGTTCGAGAAGTTAACAGAATAATTAACATGCTGGACAAAAAATTTGCAATCAAAGATTTAGGAGAGCAAAGTTTTTTCCTTGGAATACAAATTATCAAAATAAATAACAACGAATTGTTATTATCTCAACAAAGCTACATTTTAGAAATATTACGCAGGGCAAATATGCATCAAGCTAAGCAGCTACCAACGCCCATGATAAGCAACTTACGATTATCGAAACACAAGGGAGAAAACATTGATAATGCCAAACAATACAGAAGCATAATAGGAGCATTACAGTATGCAACGATTACTCGACCAGATATATGTTACAGTGTTAACAAACTAAGCCAGTATATGCAAAATCCTCTATCAGAACACTGGGTCGCTGTTAAAAGAACTTTGCAATACTTGCAAGGAACTAAACAACATGGGATTAGCAACAAATCAGAGAAAAACTTTTACTTACAGGGTTTAAGTGACGCGGACTGGGCTAATGACGTCGGTGACCGCAGATCTGTGTCTGGATATTGCATATATCTCGGATCAAACATAATCTCGTGGTGCACGAAGAAACAACAAACAACATCCAGATCTAGCACGGAGGCAGAGTATAGAGCTTTAGCTAGTACAACAGCGGAAATCGTATGGATTGAATCTCACCTTGATGAGCTAGGGTTTACTCCAAGTCGTAAAGCCAACTTCTGGTGTGACAACAAAAGCACCGTATCACTCTCCCTCAACCCCATTCAACACTCACGAACAAAACACCTCGAAATTGACCTTCACTTTGTTCGGGAAAAAGCACAAGTAGGAAATCTAGCGATTTGTCACATTCCAGCATATTATCAGCACGATGACATATTCACAAAGGCTCTTTCTACTAAGATTTTTTTAACGACTGAAGGAAGAATTAAGAATAATTGACGGCAGTGAGAATGGAAATGGGGAGACAGTAATTAAAGGCGGCGAGAATCGAAATGGGTAATCGACGGCAGCGAGAATGGAAATGGGGAGACAGTATTCAAAGGCGGTGCGAATAGAAATGGGGAGACAGAAAACCTAGATCCAATTGAAGGAGGGTATTAATAGATAAATGAACATCTATGCGCCTTATTCGCATCTGTACATTGGACCACGCTTCATAAATATACAGGCCTTGGGCCGATAGTTCCTTTTAGTATTCATTATTTTTAGTATGTTTGAACTAACCGTTATAACATCAAGCTATATATACATCCTTTGCGCTGCTATTATTTCTTGTACAAGAATCATTACAAATCATCTATAATAATAAAATCCCATTTCTATCAGAGCTTTTCTTTATATTTTCTGATTTTCAACTAAACAACTCGCCTTTGTCTTTTATATGCCCACTTTCAACTAAACAGTTCTCGTCGTTAGGTGTTTAGTAGTCTTTTGTGATTTATTCTCAAACTTTGATGTTAACCAGATACTTCCATCATCTACTATAAAGATCCACCTTTTCGAATGTTTTATGAAACCAACCCAAATCGTTCGAAACAATAGATTATTTTAACTATGGAGTTCAATAAAATCAAATCACAGAACACAAACAGATCCTGTGCAGTTAAAGCGCTTAGCGGTACCATAGCGATAGAAGTGCAAAAAGGTGAAGTGGGGATAAAGTGGGGCTATAACGGAAGCGCAAAAAGGCTTATTAAATGTTGAAACCATATATGTGTAGACAAAACCAATATAAAATAATCTTATGTAACAAAATCAAAGAATATCATGATTATGTACACTAGATTTGATGAATATAATATGTTTCTACAATATATCACTACAAAAAAACAATCAATTAAAGACTGTAAATCAAAGACGGAAAATTTTCAGTTTCTAATTAAGAACTGCTTAATGACCGATAAACCCGGTCATTTAACTTTTGATTTTACAGACCGAATGGAAGCCTTTTCTCAATTTGTACGTTTTAAAACAATGTAAATACTGAATTTCGATCATTAATGGGTGTTTAGATTACTAAGTATCCGATGATTAGAATTCTCTCATTCTTTTTAATCGTATGGCTGAAATTGACGATCCGGGTTATTAGTTTGAGGTACCATTTAAATTAGTGCTTGCGGCTAAATGAAAACTGTCCACTTCTTTAATTTAAGGATCTTGAAGGCTCCACTTTCCCAGTACGCAATTGAACTATCTTTCTTCTCCACTTATAGAAATAAATGCAAACCTCTATCTTCTTCTAGGACGGAGCTGCATGCATGAGCCCTGGGCTATAACCCGGGTAAGATTTGTAAACATGAACCTAATATAGTAATCTTTGCCATTTATACTTTTAGTATTCATTCTCCTCAATAAAACTAGTTTTTATCATTTATTTTTGTATTAGTTCTATTATCTGCTTAAATTAGATCAAATGTAATAAAAAAATATCTTAATTAGTTTCTTACTAATTTTTATATTCTTAAAATATCAAATGTTTCATGATTAACGCAGATGAATTCGATACTTGAAGGGGAAACAAAGTGGAATTTTTCCAACTATTAAGATGCTAACGAAAAAAGAGAGTGCCAAGATCCGATTTAACTTAAGTCGGCCATATTCAAGTATAAAAATACAACAATCCTTGGGGCAAACAAAATTTTGCATAACTATTGGAAAAGGATAATTAGAAGAATTAGGAAGTAGAAGCAACTCTAGGTTCAACTTCTGGTGCAATATTTGCAAGAAGAACACCCCAGCTTCGCAACAAAATCATCAAGTTGAGGGATATATTCCTGACCAAATAAAGATGCGTTTTATAAAAGGTTTAATTATTAAAGAACGGAAACAGCATCAATAATCAACAAATGCAGTAACAATATCATTTTTGCAGTTTTACATTCAATGTCATGTTTCATAAGTACAATCTTAGCCCGGGATGATCTAAATTTCTGGCACCTTCCTTAATCTTCTTACTACTCACCGATTCATAGATCTCTGCTCACAAATTTTGTTCACTTATCTATAAAAAGTTGTTCTTTGTCAGGTATTTGAAATAGCGATCTTTGGTGCTTTGATGGCAAAATAATGGTGAGACGTTGTGTAGAAGAACAGTCTACAGAGTTCTGGTATATTTTAAGAACAATTTTCTTTGGTTCTACTATTCTAAAGTTGGATATTAGCAGTTGTTGGCTAATGATTGGAAACAAAGACATTTTCTTCAAGCAGAGGAATGGGATGTTGAAGACTGAAGCGGAACAGAAGATCGAAGCACTCCCCTGTTCTCTTTCTCTCTAGTCTTTTTGCTTCAAATAGCAAAGCCTCATGCACTGTGAGCGATCCTTGTGCGGAGCGATCCATGCTTGGTGCGCCTGAGCGCTCTATGTGCTCAGTAATGCATGCTGGAGACATCTCTAGAGTGTTCATGATTACATATTCAAAGTACAACCCAGTAAGTGGACGGTTTCATATACTCTAGCTACATAACCGTGGGCGTGGTGCCGGTAGGGATGGGTCTCAGCGAGCTTGTTGGGATGGTACTGGATTGCTTTGGGCCAAAGGAATTCCCTACTGCAGTCATGTTGTTTGGTGGGTGTGAATGAGTGGGGACTTGGGTGGAAGTGAAGTAGTAGGCGTGTGTGGATGATGCGACGCAGGAGCTGTCGAGTGGCGTTGTGTTTATGTATCAGAAGTTTTATGATGATGTCGCAAAGTCAGTTTAACAACTAGGACAGGGAGGAGCAGCAGTTGAAGGGAAGGACGTGAAAGATGGCTGGATTAGAAACCAGACGCTTATGGATTAAGTGATTTGGAAGTTTGGTTTGCCATATTTATATTCATGACTTATAGCATAAAATTTTGGTGTTTAATGTTGTAATGAATCATATACTTATATATGATGGGTTATTGAGTTAAATATGTATAAGTCTATGCATTGCAACAGTTTATTATTGAGTTAAATACGATGTGTTGTAGTTTCACCTGCCACCATCTGTATGAATCAATGTTCGATTGTGTTTGAAAAAAAAACTTTAAATTATTAGATTGTGGGACTGAATCTACTCTTCACTGTGCATTGAATGAGATGGCTTAAAGTGGCTTCAGTTTTTGTTGATCATAAAAAAAGCAAAAAAGAAGAAGAAGAAGAAGAAATGCACATATAATAATTAATGTATTTTTAACTTTAAGACTGAGTAGTATCTATCTCTCGGTCTTTAGAATTCTTTCTTTAAAAAATTTGGAAACTGAAACGTCAATCTTTAAGTGTTAAGACTGAATGCGCAGTCTCAAACATCTTTAAGACTTGAGAAATAGTAACTGAAAGAATTCGTTTTTAATCGGTCTTTAAAAGCAACGTAGAGAATGAATTGTATAGATAAAGGTTGATATTTTCAGTCTTTAGTTTAAAAAAAAATTAGTAGTGTATTAAGCAATTATGCATTAAAATTAGCTCTTTACACTAACTTTACTGATAATTATATAAAGAGAACTAGTCAAATCAATCCCTATGTATTAATATTGCTAAAGCGGATGCTAAATAGTCTTGATTTAGCAGATGCAATGGAAGATAAGGGGCTACAAGAGGATATATTATTCATTAGTGCTAAATTAAAATAACGTAGCGGTTGAAGAGCACAACGAGCTATAGCGGGGATTTTGCCGGGCTTTATTGGGGCTTTAACTGCATAGAACTGATCACAAATATAATATAGCAGAATAACTCGCAGCAGAATAAATAACTTAATAGTTCACGACACTACTAATCAAAAAATCTCAAATTAAAATATATAATATCATAACTATAAATTGATACATCAGAAAATCTTAGATACATAAATGCCTAGTACATAAGGAATGATAGAAAGAGAACAGCTAAACCATTAAGATAGTAATTAGTAGTTAGATAATAAGCTAAATCTCCAATAGATCTCCAACTCCTAAATGATGAATCGCCAAAGTTGAACTACTCGGTATGACCCGAGCATAAAGTAAAAAACAAAACAATCGAGTTAGGATTAACATTCTCAATAGTAAATCAACTCAAATAAAATGCATCAGTAACATACATAATGTCTAGGATCCATTTTTAAGGATCTATTAGACTAGATATCGTATAATACAATACGTTATTATAATAATGTCTATTCAGTAAAGTTTTAAATATTGTAAGCGGGATTACATTTATACCCTTTTACCATTTACAATACCGTAGTTTATAAGATACCGTAAGTCCACTGTAAACTAGTGGCCATCGGAGAGCACTCCATAGGTATGGTAAAAATCAAAATCATAGGGGGCTCGATTAGGATAATATGACAAGGCACACGAAGCAGTACCCAAGGTAGGATTCTATTAATTGCACACCAAGACTGGTTGTAACGCATAGCCGAAACTACCTCCCACCTTGAACAACACTCCCATAATCAAAGGACCCAAATCAAATCATAAAGTAATCGATGGTATTAAAGAAGTGTGTCCACTAAGAGGTGCTACCTCTATTAATCATGGTATAGCTCCTGATTTGGTCATTTTAATTATGATCTGAAGGTAAAAGCTATCCATCATCATTCTCTTACTTCGTTCCAGTAGTGTTCGCCCAAACCACTCTACTTTATTCTGGATTCTCCATCATGTGCACAGTTGTCAAAATTGATTCTTGGTATTGGCAGAAAGTACGACAATATCCGGCCCCGGTCTCTTTGGCAACCAAATGCTCATTTCACAACATGGTCATTTATATGTAGAAATCGTATTTAATATATCATAATCCAAATAATAATAATATTGATTAATATTTAAATAATTATGTTCAAATATTTTACAAAAACAAATAATAATGATATCATAAATCATATTCATTATTTGATTAAGTTCAAAATTTCAGATTTCATATTTACAAAATTGTTTACTTACAAAATTACACCTTGATTTCACATTTCTATGTCTCAAATGTCATTATTTCAAAAATCTTTGTATTTGCATTTCAAATTCATTAGCTTAGGCTAGGAACAAATTTTGTTTAAAATAATCAGTATAATTGTTGATGCGGAAAATCACACCTAAAGATTCTCGAGTTAACAAGGATAAAGTTTCGCGCACGAAAATAAAGTGCGGAAAGCAAAAACACAAGATTTATAGTGGTTCAATCTATATTCAACCTATGTCCACTTTGAAGCTTTTGCCGATTTTATTCACTACTGAATGCTTACAGTGAGGGACATCATCATTACAATGGTTTACAATGATTCACTACGTATTCGGGAGTCACCGTTTGCAAGTTCAAAGCCTTGAGAAAAAAGCTACTTCTTTTTCCCTAAAGCTCGAATGGTATTTAATGGTGTCTAAGGTCCTTTCAAGATGACAAATATAGTAAATGCCAACCCCCTTCAAGTATGAGGTAGGGGGTATTTATAGGTAGTGGATTAGGTGGAAGTAGGTGAAAAATGGGGACCATATGCCGAATTTCACATCCTGAAGCAGCATCAATTGGTGATTTCGCTTCCCTTAGGGGGATACGAAATGTCATATCCGGGGATATGATTTTCATATCCCGGATGGTATAAGCTTTGTATCCTGTAGGATACAAAATCTTGTATCCGGAGGGATATGAGTTTCGTATCTAGTGGGATACGAAATCTCGTATCCTGAAGGATACAAGATGCGATTCATAGGGATACGAATTCTTGTATCCCAGCGTATACGAAGTGGGTATCCCAAGGTATACGTAGTGTGTATCCCAAGGGATACGAGATGCTAGGATTATGAACTGATTAGGGATGCGAAATCTTGTGCTGGTGGTCTTTTTTAGGGGCTGCGAGTTCTACACTCGTGCGACTTCGTTCGGGACTGAATTCTGAGCATCTTGGCAAAACTTTGGGCTTTTGTACCACGCGATGGGCTGAATCGAGTGGACATGTAGTGCTTTTGGTAACCGGACCCAAAGACCGGTTAACACTTACACCGTAAAGTACGTCTTGTCTTGACATGATGTGCTTTGAGTTGAGTTGAGCATCTCTTGAAGTTGGAATGATCTCCAAGCTCTGTTGAGTGCTTTGTCATGACCATTTCGTTGATCTTGTTGAGAATTCTGATTCCCTGGTAGCTTTAGTGAACATCTAATTTCTGTCGACTCAAGAAATTAATTCGTCTACTCACACTTATATCGGAACGTAAACGGGTCGTTGTCAACACAGTGTCGCGTATCCACGCACATGTTTTCATGTGGTTTTGCGCGATGCGATCGTAATTTGAAATGAAACATAATCGGTAAATATTTTTTCATCTTATAATTGTGTGAGTTGGTTTCGGAAAACGATATTGAATCGTGAACTCAATCGCTTGGCATACGCTTTTGAGTCGTTTAAACTTGTGAGAACATGATTGGTAAACGAATCGAATTGGGTTTGATAATTGGGATTTCGAAAGCACGTGCCAACTATCGTCGTCGGAGCCGTGAGTTAGGAATTTTCCGGAGGTCGAAATTCCTTTCTCTTTTTTTAGAGATACGAAATTTTGTATCCTAGAAGGATACAAATTTTTGGTATCTAGTATGGGATGCGAAATTTGTATCTTTGAGGGGTGCGAATTTGTATCCTGGTGGTATACGGAACCGCATCCTATGGGGATGCAAATCTGCGCACAAGGGATGCGAAATTCGTATCATAAGGGGATGCAAATTTCATATCCTATTCACCATCCCTCCCTTTCGTATATATACCTGGATACGAATCTCCTTCCTTTTTACCTGGCATAAAATCGCATCCCTAGGATTTGGAATTCTTTCCCTCGAAATCGATATACCCCCAATTCTCAAAAAGCATGCGTCTTGCATGAATCAAACTCAGATGGGTTCAAATCTAATCAGGAAATTCGATTTTTTATTTGACCTCATTCGATTCGATCGATTTCATACGTCCAATGTATGAGACCATGGCTCAAAGTCTGGCCATGGTGTCTCGTAGGGAAGGCGAGGCTCCTCTTGGGATTTCGAGGAATAGTGGGGTCAAAGTCTCTGGGAAACGAAATTGGTTTTTGTATCCCTAGGACTTAGTATCCCGGAGGTGATTTGGAGAGGGAGAATAAAATGCGAAGGAGAGGAGGCGAAGGGAAAAGTGGAAGAATGAGGGTTTTGAAACTAACACCTCACATCCTAGAGTTGTGGAAAGGATACGAAAATTCAGTTTCGTATCCCTGGTCAAGGACGGATTACGAGTTATAGCTTTTGTATCACCAAAAGGGGATTCGAAATCAGAATTTTGCATCCTCCCCAGGGAGTCGAAATCAAGATTTTGTACCCCATACATAGGGTATGGGATACGAAACTTAGTTTCATATCTTGAGGGGAGGATGCGAAATTAAGGAGTCATCCCTGGAGAGAGCTCGACACGAGCTAGGAATGAAAGGCTGTGATGCAAACTTTCGTAAGGGGAAGGGGATGTGAAGCCGCTCGGCCTGGGGATGCGACTTTGTATCCCTAGGACTTAATCGATTTTATAAAACTCTAAGGGAGCTGGATGTGAATTCTTCGTACCCGGTCGCTCCACCCCATCATGCCTTAAGAAAATTCGACTTTTGAGGGATTTGTTGTCGAATTAGCATTTTCCTCACGACGTCGCGTGATTGGATAAGACTTGGGTTTGAGCGCGTTGATCAATGACCCCTTCACGCTCGAACTAGAATTGATAATTCAGACTTGTATATCGGATTAGAGCATAAACTCGAACTATGGACATGTGACTAAATTACCAACCCATAGACTTGGTTCCTGACCGTAATCACGATGTAATCGCGACTCAATGTGAATCCGACGATATCGATTAACGACAACGATGGTTTTAATTCTAGGGACTAATGATCATCACCGTGTCCCGAGTTCTTTTCATTATAATCGTACCAGTACTCCACGACACTGCATGTTCCACATTAGCTTACACCAATACAGAGGGCACAAGTTTTTCAGCGTGATAACTAATGCGCCTATCTTAAAAGTATAGTTTGTAATGGCACCGAGATCTTCTCGTAGACTTAAAGGCATGGAAGCTAATACTTCAGAACTCTCACCATCGCGGATTGGGTCATCCAACAATTTCGGTTTGGGAGGCAGCGAGCTTGAGACCTCAGAGGTGTCCACCCCCATCTATCATATGAGCCCATCTGTTGCACCCGACCAACGTGTACATTTAAAAGGACCACAATAGTCGGTCGAGCATACGGTTGAGCCAACGATACCAAAAGGGACTGGAGCTGTAAAAAGAAACCCAGAGATAGAAGAGGATGTAGATATTATGCGAGAAGACAACCCCGAGGCACCAGATATGATGGAGGACGCCGCTATAGTTGATAATTCATCGGATTTGATGCCTTCGCGGATGGATGAAGCTATGTTGAGGCGCGTTTGTAAGAAGCAAGGCATACCCTGGGACGATGTTCGTATCCCTGAAGAGGAGGATAGGGCACACGCACCTCGTAAAGGGTACACTACCTAGAACAGGCATATGTTGAAAACAGTGCTAGAATAGGATCGATTAATATGGAACTACGTGTATATACAGAAGTGTGAATAATGTGATATTCTATACTTTGCTATATGTGAAAACCCGCAACTTCCCCGTAAAGGAAAGCGTCGGATAGTTCGAGAACAAACCACAATAGAACACATACAGAAGAACATTTCATTGTATATTACAACAATGCATCAGATTACAAGAATATACAGAGTATAAATGAATATTACACAGAAATATCAGAGATTTAAATTACATTTAAATACATAGCAGCGGAAAATAATACAATACACAACTAGAAGGGATATACGGATACAAAGCTTTCCGGATATCATTCCAGCTGTAAACCAGGATACTGTGAATATAAATCTGCAAAACCAAAACTACTAGCTGCCCGTGTCAAAATAGGGGCACCCAGAGTTTAGGTTAAAACAATAAACTCCAGGTCAGTCATGTGACTGGTGTGAGAACTAAAACAGTTAATCTTTATTTTAAATCATTAGGTAAATTAAGGGACCACGCCGTATAACACGGAACGGGTTTCCTCCCAAGAATACCAGTGCATAAAACAAACAGCGCAATGCTAAATAAAGAAAAATGAAGCTGTTATAAGACCCAGGTCCCATCACACAATGCAACGCAGCCGAGGATAGGGTTTTCCCTTATAACAGCCAAAGAATGCTTGATACGGTTAAAACAAATCGTTTGATACTATTATAAGTGCATAGTGCATAAAACAACTTCAAATCATAAGTATCAATCATAGGCGGCATGAGCGCCCCATCCCACTATGTCACCATACTAGGTTCTACAATTAAGACCGCAAATGTCACGTATTTGGAAATTGGATTTCCGTCTATGAACCGAGGCAAAAGATAGTCCTCAACCGATTCGAGACTGCCTAGCCCGAGTCTCAGGATCAGAGCTCGAGTGACCCTTGGATCCTCAGGGCCAGTCCACCGATGTGGATTAAACTTAAACCCTGAACATGCGTTTCCCCGCCCTATGGGGCGTAAACGAGCCAACTAAATGACTCCATCGGTTCGAGAACGACCGATCAATCCGAGGCGCCTCGCAACAGCAACAACCACATAAGTCAAACTCGTCAGGGCATGTAAAACCACTGACGCCACTTCTAGCTAGGAAGAAACGCATGCCCTCCCTGACGTCCTCTCCCGTTTTTGGTTCATACCGGGTGTGAAACTCGCGAATCAAACGTTACACAAAGCTACGCCACAAAGGCCTTGCTTTGATCATCACCACAAGACTTTGCTTTTCAACAGAAACCTCGATCAATTGCCACTTAGGCATGCCACACAGGCAATTCACTCCATGCGTTTGATATCCATCAATATATAATCTCTGAGCTCGTACGTCTCAGAGAAGGGCGTTAAGCAAGAGAATAAATTCTCCGCCGCCAAACAGATATATATTTAATAGAGATCAATCACACGGACTAAAATCCAATGTCAGACACACAGTCCATTTACAAGTCCGTTCTGGGTCTGAACGAAACCGGAGGCACCTAGTACCTCGCATATCCATCGATCTCCAAGTACGTCTGGACGATCACTAACTGTTTCCATCTTCTTGGGTGTACAGCCCAATCAAGATCATCAGTAATTACCCAAACGACGTGAAGACCTCCGGTCTTCGACCATCGTCTTCATCTTCGACTTATCGTCGTATCAGTTATTCAGAATGGGATAAACCCGGACTTTCCGAATAACTCGCGTATATTTTAAATAAGTGTTACACAAACACAACATACGCCTCATTCCAATTCATTAGTCACTAATCGTAAATTAATCAAGAGAATAATTCCCCAAATATTAACCCCGAAGGCCGAAACCAACATCAGATCAATATTCAGAAAACCATTCTGTTTGGCTAACCGACAGTCAATTCCTAAATTTCACATTCATAGGGAAAGGTTCCCATTGATTTTATCAAAGATAAATTCTTTAATTTATTCTTTAATCTATTTTTGAATATCAATTCAAACTAGTCGGGATTAGCGAACCTTACCGAAGTAATCATTTATTTTAATTTCCCAATCCCAACCTATTCATCCCATGAAGTAAAACTGGTAGTACTTCATATCTAACACCACGGTGTTATCAGTAAATTCAATTACCATTTCACGTTCAAATCTAATTAAAGATTTAACTATCGCCTGGAGTAAAACTGGTGATACTCCATTCTCGATCTTTTCAATCTAATTAAAGATTCATTAAAACTCAACTTAGTTTTAATCGTTAACTGGGTTAAAGAATCCGTGTCATTTAAAAACACAGTTCACAATAAACCCAAAATCACCTTCATTAATTATCGGGTTAAAGAACGAGTGTTATTTAAAACACTGTCCACTATAAACCCAAAAATCAATATCAATTCAATTCCAATTAAATATTATTTAATTGGTACACTTCATTAAATCTAAATAAAAAGATTTAATCTTTTCTCAACTGGGTTCAAGAACAGTGTTAGTGAAGACACCATTCACGACAAACCCAAATCACATTTGATATTCAATATAAGGCTCTGAATAGAAAATATATCGGCTTATATTCAATATCAAATTCTACGATTAACAAATGTCGTATTGGAAATAACGATATAAATATATATCTTTCAAATTTCCATAACACCATCCGTAGAATCACGAATTCCAACATCGAAATATTCCGAAGACAATTTCGATTCAAATCCACTCCAATGCAATCATTGGAAATTTTGGTTATTTTTAAAACCCTTTCGAATTCAATTTATTTATTTAAAAATAAATAAATTACTATTCTAGTTCAAAACTAGTTCATTTCGATAAAAATCTATTTTTATCTTTTCAAATATGGAGTTTTTCATCCCAAATCTTCACAAATCATTTCTTATGATTTTACACAAATTATTACTATTTTTAATAATTTTATCAAGGCCCGTACAGTCGATTTCCATCAATGGCCATCGAACTGCACTTACAGCGACCTTTTTCGAATTTGATTTGGACATATCTCCAAATCCAACCGTTAGATTTCAAATTTCTAATATCTGTTAGAAAGCTCTTGTCGATACGAACCCAACGGTTCCGGTTTTAGGAGAATCCGACGGTCGGATCTCCCGTAATGTCCGTTTGAAATAAATGGTCGAAATTCACGAACTGCCGCGGCGCGGCGCGTTCTATTCAGGCCATTATATTATATATAATATATATAATATATATTTCGTCGATTTCTATTTAAAACGAATTATATAAATAGTTTTAAATTCGTTTCAAAAGTAATTTCAACTTCCATTTCAATTCAAATCAAAATTGAATTCTTCTTTATAAATTCGTTTTAAAATTCATTTCTATTCAATTCAAATTTCAATTCAATTTGAATTCATTTCAATTCGCTTTCAATTCAATTTGAATTCGTTTTCAATTCAATTCATTTCGAAATCGTTTTCAATTCAATTCATTTCGAAATCGTTTTCAATTCAATTCATTTCGAAATCTTTTTCAATTCAATTCATTACGAAATCGTTTTCAATTCAATTCATTTCGAAATCGTTTTCAATTCAATTCATTTCGAAATCGTTTTCAATTCAATTCATTTCGAAATCGTTTTCAATTCAATTCATTTCGAAATCGTTTTCAATTCAATTCATTTCGAAATCGTTTTCAATTGATATAAATATCGTTCACGTCAAAATGGCGTCAATCTACTCAACACGGCTTCATAAATTTCTATTTTCAAATATTCTATTTCAAATATTTCCTATTATCAAAATATTTGTTATTATCAAAATATTCTTTATTTTCACGATTGGAATGAGGCCCAATCAATTACCATATAAAATTAATTATATGGATTTTCATACAACACATGTATATAATAACATTGAAAATAATCAACCATCAACCAAAGTGCACTACACTGTATAAGCATCAAATATAGATATTCAACGCTTATAACAGCCTGTCAATCAATCGATCGACATATTTAATCAATCAGGATGAGTGAAATTCATATTTCATCCCAACACCCGTGTGGGGTTTCAAACAATCAAACACAGATTTTAGTTGTGCAGTTGGGCGATGTGTAAAATTTATCGTCCCAATCAATGTCATTCAAATAAGTGTACATAAACAAACCGTCTGGTTTGTAAATGAATATTCTATTTTATTCACTTCACGTTAAAAATTATATTTTTAACGATAAAACATTTTATTTCAACCTATGAATTTTCTATTCAATTCATTTATTCAATAAAATGATCTTTTTATTTTTCTAACTTATTTTAGAAAATTTCGGCGGCATAACGGCACGATACTAGAAACGGGACAAGGCCTAGCCTTATCCCCGGTCTAGTGAAGGCCCACGCCATTCACACATCAATAAAATCCATTCATTTCACCAAACCATTCGATTTCAATCAAATAATCTAACCAATCAATGCAACCAAACAAACAAGTCCATGGTCTGTGGACGATTGTGTCGGGTGCTACTAAGCACCGTCTGCATCCTAGTATATATATATATAACTAGAAAAGAAATTGAAAGGTGAGGAATTCTCACCGATAGCTATCCAAACATCTTGACTCTTCTTTGATAGAAATCTTCGTCTTTTTCGCCCTTTTTGACCGCTTCGTTGTCGTAGCCACTACATATGTAAAAATCGAATTTTTACTTCGCTATTCAATATATAAAAATCGAATTTTTACTACGATGTTCAATATATAAAAATCATATTTTTATCACGCTATTTTCTATATAAAGATTTCGCCTTTTTAAATTTAAAGATTTCGCCTTTTTAAATTTAAAGATTCCACCTTTTTAAATTTAAAGATTTCTCCTTTTTAAATTTAACCACTTTATCTCAACGTAGATAAAATAAAAATCAGATTTTTATTTCGTTACATACACAAGGATGATATTTTTATATTCTCTATCCTATAAAGATTATATTTTTTTTATACTTTAAAAATATAAAAATCATATTTTTATCACTTTAAAAATATAAAGATCATGCCTTTTACCAAATAAAAATCCTATCTTTTCACCTTTTAAAGTTCTAATCTTTTTCCATTTAAAATTCAAACCTTTTCTATTTTAAATTCTTTTTTAAAAATTAGTTTTAAATTACTTTTAAAATCAGTTTTAAATCACTTAAAAAATAAAAACAGTTTTAAATCACTTAAAAAATAAAAACAGTTTTAAATCACTTAAAAAAATAAAAACAGTTTATATAATAAATTAAATTCAGAAAAACTTACGGGGGGGGGGGGGGGGGGACTCGTGGCAGAGGCGTCGGAGGTGGGGGTTCAGAGGGCGGCGTCGGCGAATGGGAGGGGCGGGAGTTTGGGCGGCGCGTCCTTCGATGCAAGAGGGGGGGCCTGCGTCGCATCTGGCGAGGGAGGGGATTTTGGATGAGGCGGCGATCGATTGGGGGGCTAGCCTCTGGCGGCGGCGATGGCTACGAGGGGGGGGGGGATCGGCGTTAATCGCCTGAGCGATTTAGTTTTTTTTTTGTTTTTTTTTCTTTCTTTTTCTCTGATGAAATGAATTAGAACGGGGGGCCAAAGGAGATAAGGGGGTTTTCCCCTTTTTTTTATTATTTAATTATTTTATTTTTATAAATAGTTGACTTTTACATACGACCTCTAAACGAGGCCCACCGCCTGTCGTCCATAACGTTTTACCCCCATTCCGAACACAATGGGATATGTACCGCAAGCTGATTCGACTGTTTGAATTAGTTTCCGTTTAATTTGCATTTAAATCACTATATTGAATTTTAAACGTACATTTCAAATTACCGGGGGCACATACTAGCTCTAAAAATTGCAGAAAAATATTTTCTAGCTTCGTATTGACGATACGGTCCTAACAAAACTAGTTTCGTCGAATTCTGAGACCGTTAGAAAAATGGCCATTTTCCAGTCGATTAAAATCAACTGAAATGGTCAAAACACGTTTTCCTTTACCACGCTCACATACTGATTTGAAAAATTATGAAATTTGGAATCTAGCAATAACTTGACATCACGGACCTAACAAAAGTGGTTTCGTCGAAATCCGAGGTCATTTGCAAAATGTCCATTTTTAAGGGCCTGAATTCCATAGCGACTATTCAGAATTTTCAACTGGACATATCTTTTGATTCTCGCTACGAAATTTTGATCTTTCGGATTCGTTGGAAAGGTATCATCAATTAGATCCTATTATTTTAGGTTTCACTAAAATCCGGATTGGTTTGCACCCGGTACATTCAATTGAAGTTTGAAATCGAATTATCGAACTACCACGCCATTTTCAATTCTATTTATAATTATATATAAATATTATATATTCTAACGACGACGCGTATAATATATACGTCGAATTATATTCAAAATATATTTCTCGTCGATTTTATTTAAAATAATCTATTTTAAATGTTCAAACTTCGCTAAATTTGCCAAAATAAAAATTTTAAACTGGCTCGCATTTTACGGGTTGTTACAATCTCCCCCACTTAAAACTTTTCGTCCCCGAAAAGGAACAAAGTCGAAAGTGGTTTGATTAATTAACTCTACGTTCGATCTGGCTTCCATTCTCCAACTCTTTAGTTTCTGAGAATTTTCAAAATTTCAAAAATTTGGCTAACACCCTAAATTTTCGAAAAATTTTGCCATAACCTCCCCTGCACCGGGAGCATCGGGGAATTTCAAATCGCTTCCCCGGTCCTTCAGATCTCAAAAAGAAAAAGAAAAAGCCAAGCGGCTAGCCAATAGGCTCACAAAATCATCATCACCCAAACAAAACAGGAAATTATGTAATAAACATGTACCTATTTGTCGGGCAAACAAATTTTATTTTCTGCTCTAGCCTCCTTGCTATGACCTGTTCAATGTAAGTATATGTATATGCAAGCAAATGCGACCAATTTCCAATATAACTCAATATTTGATCAAATTGGCTATACAGTTAAAATTTATCAAACAAATAAACGAACAACACAAACATCAATCAATTAGTGGATTAGAGTTTGAAATTCATAACTTTGATATATAGTCAAAAATCAGATTTTTGATGCCAAATCACAACAATAGGCCCTATCTAATTTTGGTTCTCACACCAGTCAATAGGAAATATATAGAAATCTCACTTTCGTCGCTCGAATATAAACACTGATGATGATGCCTCATCATTTGAATCATCTCCGGGCGACTTGAGTGTGATTCTATATCTACCCAGTATATTAAAATTTCGAATACACGCGGATCAGACGTATACGCAAAATCTATATATACTGGATTGTCCACATCAATATAAATAGATAATCAAATACGAATAATTGATTTAAATTTTCAAAACAAAAATTTGTTTTCACTTTCAAAATTATACTCTTCACACTCGTTCTAGGATACTACTGATCCTATCTCTAACGAGTCATTCTCATTGGGTTTTACTAACCCAATATCTGATGAATTCTTTCGTATGGTCCTAATGTGCCCTGTTCTCTGCTTTGTAAACCAAAGCTCTGATACCAACTGTGAAAACCCGCAACTTCCCCGTAAAGGAAAGCGTCGGATAGTTCGAGAACAAACCACAATAGAACACATACAGAAGAACATTTCATTGTATATTACAACAATGCATCAGATTACAAGAATATACAGAGTATAAATGAATATTACACAGAAATATCAGAGATTTAAATTACATTTAAATACATAGCAGCGGAAAATAATACAATACACAACTAGAAGGGATATACGGATACAAAGCTTTCCGGATATCATTCCAGCTGTAAACCAGGATCCTGTGAATATAAATCTGCAAAACCAAAACTACTAGCTGCCCGTGTCAAAATAGGGGCACCCAGAGTTTAGGTTAAAACAATAAACTCCAGGTCAGTCATGTGACTGGTGTGAGAACTAAAACAGTTAATCTTTATTTTAAATCATTAGGTAAATCAAGGGACCACGCCGTATAACACGGAACGGGTTTCCTCCCAAGAATACCAGTGCATAAAACAAACAGCGCAATGCTAAATAAAGAAAAATGAAGCTGTTATAAGACCCAGGTCCCATCACACAATGCAACACAGCCGAGGATAGGGTTTTCCCTTATAACAGCCAAAGAATGCTTGATACGGTTAAAACAAATCGTTTGATACTATTATAAGTGCATAGTGCATAAAACAACTTCAAATCATAAGTATCAATCATAGGCGCCATGAGCGCCCCATCCCACTATGTCACCATACTAGGTTCTACAATTAAAACCGCAAATGTCACGTATTTGGAAATTGGATTTCCGTCTATGAACCGAGGCAAAAGATAGTCCTCAACCGATTCGAGACTGCCTAGCCCGAGTCTCAGGATCAGATCTCGAGTGACCCTTGGATCCTCAGGGCCAGTCCACCGATGTGGATTAAACTTAAACCCTGAACATGCGTTTCCCCGCCCTATGGGGCGTAAACGAGCCAACTAAATGACTCCATCGGTTCGAGAACGACCGATCAATCCGAGGCGCCTCGCAACAGCAACAACCACATAAGTCAAACTCGTCAGGGCGTGTAAAACCACTGACGCCACTTCTAGCTAGGAAGAAACGCATGCCCTCCCTGACGTCCACTCCCGTTTTTGGTTCATACCGGGTGTGAAACTCGCGAATCAAACGTTACACAAAGCTACGCCACAAAGGCCTTGCTTTGATCATCACCACAAGACTTTGCTTTTCAACAGAAGCCTCGATCAATTGCCACTTAGGCATGCCACACAGGCAATTCACTCCATGCGTTTGATATCCATCAATATATAACCCCTGAGCTCGTACGTCTCAGAGAAGGGCGTTAAGCAAGAGAATAAATTCTCCGCCGCCAAATAGATATATATTTAATAGAGATCAATCACACGGACTAAAATCCAATGTCAGACACACAGTCCATTTACAAGTCCGTTCTGGGTCTGAACGAAACCGGAGGCACCTAGTACCTCGCATATCCATCAATCTCCAAGTACGTCTGGACGATCACTAATTGTTTCCATCTTCTTGGGTGTACAGCCCAATCAAGATCATCAGTAATTACCCAAACGACGTGAAGACCTCCGGTCTTCGACCATCGTCTTCATCTTCGACTTATCGTCGTATCAGTTATTCAGAATGGGATAAACCCGGACTTTCCGAATAACTCGCGTATATTTTAAATAAGTGTTACACAAACACAACATACGCCTCATTCCAATTCATTAGTCACTAACCGTAAATTAATCAAGAGAATAATTCCCCAAATATTAACCCCGAAGGCCGAAACCAACATCAGATCAATATTCAGAAAACCATTCTGTTTGGCTAACCGACAGTCAATTCCTAAATTTCACATTCATAGGGAAAGGTTCCCATTGATTTTATCAAAAATAAATTCTTTAATTTATTCTTTGATCTATTTTTGAATATCAATTCAAACTAGTCGGGATTAGCGAACCTTACCGAAGTAATCATTTATTTTAATTTCCCAATCCCAACCTATTCATCCCATGAAGTAAAACTGGTAGTACTTCATATCTAACACCACGGTGTTATCAGTAAATTCAATTACCATTTCACGTTCAAATCTAATTAAAGATTTAACTATCGCCTGGAGTAAAACTGGTGATACTCCATTCTCGATCTTTTCAATCTAATTAAAGATTCATTAAAACTCAACTTAGTTTTAATCGTTAACTGGGTTAAAGAATCCGTGTCATTTAAAAACACAGTTCACAATAAACCCAAAATCACCTTCATTAATTATCGGGTTAAAGAACGAGTGTTATTTAAAACACTGTCCACTATAAACCCAAAAATCAATATCAATTCAATTCCAATTAAATATTATTTAATTGGTACACTTCATTAAATCTAAATAAAAAGATTTAATCTTTTCTCAACTGGGTTCAAGAACAGTGTTAGTGAAGACACCATTCACGACAAACCCAAATCACATTTGATATTCAATATAAGGCTCTGAATAGAAAATATATCGGCTTATATTCAATATCAAATTCTACGATTAACAAATGTCGTATTGGAAATAACGATATAAATATATATCTTTCAAATTTCCATAACACCATCCGTAGAATCACGAATTCCAACATCGAAATATTCCGAAGACAATTTCGATTCAAATCCACTCCAATGCAATCATTGGAAATTTTGGTTATTTTTAAAACCCTTTCGAATTCAATTTATTTATTTAAAAATAAATAAATTACTATTCTAGTTCAAAACTAGTTCATTTCGATAAAAATCTATTTTTATCTTTTCAAATATGGAGTTTTTCATCCCAAATCTTCACAAATCATTTCTTATGATTTTACACAAATTATTACTATTTTTAATAATTTTATCAAGGCCCGTACAGTCGATTTCCATCAATGGCCATCGAACTGCACTTACAGCGACCTTTTTCGAATTTGATTTGGACATATCTCCAAATCCAACCGTTAGATTTCAAATTTCTAATATCTGTTAGAAATCTCTTGTCGATACGAACCCAACGGTTCCGGTTTTAGGAGAATCCGACGGTCGGATCTCCCGTAATGTCCGTTTGAAATAAATGGTCGAAATTCACGAACTGCCGCGGCGCGGCGCGTTCTATTCAGGCCATTATATTATATATAATATATATAATATATATTTCGTCGATTTCTATTTAAAACGAATTATATAAATAGTTTTAAATTCGTTTCAAAAGTAATTTCAACTTCCATTTCAATTCAAATCAAAATTGAATTCTTCTTTATAAATTCGTTTTAAAATTCATTTCTATTCAATTCAAATTTCAATTCAATTTGAATTCATTTCAATTCGCTTTCAATTCAATTTGAATTCGTTTTCAATTCAATTCATTTCGAAATCGTTTTCAATTCAATTCATTTCGAAATCGTTTTCAATTCAATTCATTTCGAAATCGTTTTCAATTCAATTCATTTCGAAATCGTTTTCAATTCAATTCATTTCGAAATCGTTTTCAATTCAATTCATTTCGAAATCGTTTTCAATTCAATTCATTTCGAAATCGTTTTCAATTCAATTCATTTCGAAATCGTTTTCAATTGATATAAATATCGTTCACGTCAAAATGGCGTCAATCTACTCAACACGGCTTCATAAATTTCTATTTTCAAATATTCTATTTCAAATATTTCCTATTATCAAAATATTTGTTATTATCAAAATATTCTTTATTTTCACGATTGGAATGAGGCCCAATCAATTACCATATAAAATTAATTATATGGATTTTCATACAACACATGTATATAATAACATTGAAAATAATCAACCATCAACCAAAGTGCACTACACTGTATAAGCATCAAATATAGATATTCAACGCTTATAACAGCCTGTCAATCAATCGATCGACATATTTAATCAATCAGGATGAGTGAAATTCATATTTCATCCCAACACCCGTGTGGGGTTTCAAACAATCAAACACAGATTTTAGTTGTGCAGTTGGGCGATGTGTAAAATTTATCGTCCCAATCAATGTCATTCAAATAAGTGTACATAAACAAACCGTCTGGTTTGTAAATGAATATTCTATTTTATTCACTTCACGTTAAAAATTATATTTTTAACGATAAAACATTTTATTTCAACCTATGAATTTTCTATTCAATTCATTTATTCAATAAAATGATCTTTTTATTTTTCTAACTTATTTTAGAAAATTTCGGCGGCATAACGGCACGATACTAGAAACGGGACAAGGCCTAGCCTTATCCCCGGTCTAGTGAAGGCCCACGCCATTCACACATCAATAAAATCCATTCATTTCACCAAACCATTCGATTTCAATCAAATAATCTAACCAATCAATGCAACCAAACAAACAAGTCCATGGTCTGTGGACGATTGTGTCGGGTGCTACTAAGCACCGTCTGCATCCTAGTATATATATATAACTAGAAAAGAAATTGAAAGGTGAGGAATTCTCACCGATAGCTATCCAAACATCTTGACTCTTCTTTGATAGAAATCTTCGTCTTTTTCGCCCTTTTTGACCGCTTCGTTGTCGTAGCCACTACATATGTAAAAATCGAATTTTTACTTCGCTATTCAATATATAAAAATCGAATTTTTACTACGATGTTCAATATATAAAAATCATATTTTTATCACGCTATTTTCTATATAAAGATTTTGCCTTTTTAAATTTAAAGATTTCGCCTTTTTAAATTTAAAGATTCCACCTTTTTAAATTTAAAGATTTCGCCTTTTTAAATTTAACCACTTTATCTCAACGTAGATAAAATAAAAATCAGATTTTTATTTCGTTACATACACAAGGATGATATTTTTATATTCTCTATCCTATAAAGATTATATTTTTTTTATACTTTAAAAATATAAAAATCATATTTTTATCACTTTAAAAATATAAAGATCATACCTTTTACCAAATAAAAATCCTATCTTTTCACCTTTTAAAGTTCTAATCTTTTTCCATTTAAAATTCAAACCTTTTCTGTTTTAAATTCTTTTTTAAAAATTAGTTTTAAATTACTTTTAAAATCAGTTTTAAATCACTTAAAAAATAAAAACAGTTTTAAATCACTTAAAAAATAAAAACAGTTTTAAATCACTTAAAAAAATAAAAACAGTTTATATAATAAATTAAATTCAGAAAAACTTACAGGGGGGGACTCGTGGCAGAGGCGTCGGAGGTGGGGGTTCAGAGGGCGGCGTCGGCGAATGGGAGGGGCGGGAGTTTGGGCGGCGCGTCCTTCGATGCAAGAGGGGGGGCCTGCGTCGCATCTGGTGAGGGAGGGGATTTTGGATGAGGCGGCGATCGATTGGGGGGCTAGCCTCTGGCGGCGGCGATGGCTACGAGGGGGGGATCGGCGTTAATCGCCTGAGCGATTTAGTTTTTTTTTTGTTTTTTTTTTCTTTCTTTTTCTCTGATGAAATGAATTAGAACGGGGGGCCAAAGGAGATAAGGGGGTTTTCCCCTTTTTTTTTATTATTTAATTATTTTATTTTTATAAATAGTTGACTTTTACATACGACCTCTAAACGAGGCCCACCGCCTGTCGTCCATAACGTTTTACCCCCATTCCGAACACAATGGGATATGTACCGCAAGCTGATTCGACTGTTTGAATCAGTTTCCGTTTAATTTGCATTTAAATCACTATATTGAATTTTAAACGTACATTTCAAATTACCGGGGGCACATACTAGCTCTAAAAATTGCAGAAAAATATTTTCTAGCTTCGTATTGACGATACGGTCCTAACAAAACTAGTTTCGTCGAATTCTGAGACCGTTGGAAAAATGGCCATTTTCCAGTCGATTAAAATCAACTAAAATGGTCAAAACACGTTTTCCTTTACCACGCTCACATACTGATTTGAAAAATTATGAAATTTGGAATCTAGCAATAACTTGACATCACGGACCCAACAAAAGTGGTTTCGTCGAAATCCGAGGTCATTTGCAAAATGTCCATTTTTAAGGGCCTGAATTCCATAGCGACTATTCAGAATTTTCAACTGGACATATCTTTTGATTCTCGCTACGAAATTTTGATCTTTCGGATTCGTTGGAAAGGTATCATCAATTAGATCCTATTATTTTTGGTTTCACTAAAATCCGGATTGGTTTGCACCCGGTACATTCAATTGAAGTTTGAAATCGAATTATCGAACTACCGCGCCATTTTCAATTCTATTTATAATTATATATAAATATTATATATTCTAACGACGACGCTTATAATATATACGTCGAATTATATTCAAAATATATTTCTCGTCGATTTTATTTAAAATAATCTATTTTAAATGTTCAAACTTCGCTAAATTTGCCAAAATAAAAATTTTAAATTGGCTCGCATTTTACGGGTTGTTACACTATACTTATGCAAGAATTTTTTTTAATAATCTAAATATTAAGATATCACAGATAAGCAATATGCAGTAAAATAAAAATAAACAACACCAGGAATTTTTGTACTGGTTCGGAGCACCGTCCGACGTCCAGTACTCTCATACTCCTTATGGAATTTCACTAAGAAATACCCTCACTTCACCTAGAGGAATAGATTTACAAACACCCGAGCAGCATAACGTGGACCTGAGCAGCAGAACATGATTTCGCCTCAGCAGTCGAAGATGACTTTTTGCAAGAGCAGCGGAACATGACTTCATAAATACAATAATAGCTTTGACTATATATGTGTTCTAAATAACACGAATGAGTCAGGGTTTGAGTACACCCTTCCTATAATCTTATCCTCAAATATATGATGTGTTTGTGATGATTTGAAGAAAGTATATTTCTTTTGAATCAAGAAGTATGAAAATAGAATCAACAATTCAAAGCAATGAGAATTATTTTGAGATCTTTTGAATGCAAAGAGTAGATAGAAAATTAGATCAGAAATAAAGACAAGAATCGGTGATTTGGAAAGTGATGTTTGTAGTGTATGAATAGTATACGAATAGTAGTAATTATTCGTGAAGAGTTTCAATCAAAAGAAGCAACTATTTCTCTTGAAATTAGATTGAACCTCTTCATAAAAAGAAGTGTCTCTTCGTTGGAAATGGCAGTTGGAAATAATCAGTCGACTGGTGGAAACTGATCACTCAACTGATGGAATTTGAATACATACATACATACATACATACATATATATATATATATATTGATGCACAAGTGCACAGGGTTGTGAACTTTGTTACACACCAGTAGACTGGTGGAATATCAACCAGTCGACTGGTCTATGCACAAATGCACAGTCTTGTCACTTGTGTGCCACTATATAATATATATTTGTTTGTGTTATTGTGTCGCTTGTTTTGTGATATTTGAGGATAGATTTTAACAATATATAACACAACTAATTTACAAATAAATAAATAATCATACTATATCACTTTTCCTTTGATCTTCTCTTCTTCCTTGTCATGAATCAAAAAATTTTGAATTAACATTCTCCCCCTTTTTTATTGATGACAATCTCTTGCAATCTCTTATAGATAGTTTCAAAATGTTATGTTTATTTGTTCCCCTAAATATGTGATATGAATTTTCTCCCCCTAAGTATGTGGCTATAACTTTTCCTACAACAACTTGTTAGTATATAACCCTTTCTCCCCCTTTGTCATTGATTAAAAAAAAAGAAATAGCACCAAGTCAGGAACACAACTATAAAAATCGTTCTCATGGAGATTCTCCTCAAAAAAACCATCTTATTCTTCATCTCTGAAATGACGATCTCCTTTAGAAGGATTTATTTAAACAAGGTATATCAAAGGCAGGTGCAGTACAAATAATAAACCCTATTCTAAGATCTCGAAGCAACTGGCCGGTGCAAGTCCAATTGCTACGACAAATTTTCTTAGTCCTAAAGTGGTGATACCTTTTTGCTCATTTCAATCCAACCAAATGATCTTTCGCTAAGGATGAGACTTAAATGGTATGAGTAAAATCGAATAACGCAATTAGGTATTATGGACTAAGAAATGGTCGGAGAGAAGAAATTAGATCTTGGAGTACTAGTGAGGCAAGATCTAATGCGCAAACTGGTGCCAAAAAAAAAAAGAGGAGGCGAGGAGGTAACAAAAATAGAGAAGAAAGATAGAGATATGGTTCGGCTAGATGAGGAAGAAAGGACAAAAGAAGAAAGTTAAGAGGCTAATTTGGACGCAACTTTTATGGTTGAGTCCTAGGTCCAAGTTGTATCAAAACTCATCGCGTAATTGACCATTCTTAAACGGTCAACTATTAAACGGCTTTGGACAAAGATTGAACCTTGACCTTATTAGGATGGATTAAAATATTAATCGTACCGTGTCATCTTTTAAGATTTAACGCGACCCAAAAAACAATTTTCCTCATCATGGTGGTATCCACGACCACACTCAAACTTCGAACCGTCTCCAAAGGTTTACAGTTTCAAAAATGATGCTGTGACCACAAAACCAACGAACGACTTCCAAAATAATTCAACTAGAAATCCGTAATTAAATTAAAACAGATTTTCCCCTTACTAGCTGACAACAAACGATTCACGAATTCAACTACCCCAAAAATCAAGATGAAGGATTTTTCCTTAGCCTTTTCGAAAAAAAATTAAAACCTTTGTAAAAATGGAATTTATTATAAACTAACGGTTTTGTATTTATAAGTCCAATTTACTATTATTTATATTCCAGTTTATATTACAAACTGAAAAACCTTTTCATGTCCAAAAATGTTGGACCTTCAAAATCTTAGTGATTAATTGTGATAATTTCAAAAAATTATCCAATATATATAGGAAGAGGGATACTAAAAATAATAAGGAATGGATATTTATTATTCTTAAGTTTAGTGGTATATTCCTTGTCATTTCCAATTCCATCTCTCCTACAAATCAGATTATATTTAATAAAATTACACAAAACCCCGATAATTTTGAAATACGAATAGATTAAAATTCTAAAAACCACATCTTTACCAAACTATTTTCCGAAATCATATTTCAAAGCTGTTGAAATCCAATTTTAGTTTCTCCAAATAGTTTTAAAAATAAAATTTCCTCGAATACAAGGCCAAGAACTCAATTGATTATTTCAATAAAGGTAGATTCGGAAATCCAATGAAGTAACGAATGGATATACCTCGTAATATATTTTAGAAATAGACATGACATATTAACATGGACTTTTCCCATTTTGGATTGAGCAATGGTCTTAACCGGAACTATCAACGAAAAAAAAAAACAGAAATCGCGACTATCTCGGTTGTAGCTAGAATTTTGTCTAGTCTCTAAACTCAAATCAACGGAATCCACCATATGTCGTCTTCATGATCTTCACGAGGAGATATCCAATGCAATGTGCAGTAAGACTGGATTGGCTAGAAACCCAAACTCAACATATTCCAACTCTTTGTCGCTTAAAGCCCATTTTATAAAATTAGGCCCATAACTAATTCATCATTGGAATAAATTAAAGTGAGTAAGAAAGACGAAAAAAAAGAAAAGAAAATTAAATTACGTTCTCTCACGAGTCCTAATTCAACAAATTCCTCTGATCATTTAACTTAAGCTCTAATACCAAATGTAACACCCCACACTTTTCTTTGCCCAAATTTCAACAAAAATGGAAATTCAAACACATCCTAACATGGAGCGTGTAAATCTGGTACCTGGAATAAATGATCATGAGCATAATCATAGTACGATAAAATAACTCACAGCGGAAACAAAATAGGATAAACTAGTATTTACTCAAGTGACTACCTTTTTCAAAGTAAGCCACTTTGCCAATACCGAGCACGAGAGAGAACGAGAACTGAGAGCCAAATTTAAACACCTGTAAGAACCCGACCTCCTCTATAATACCTGGGAGGTTGTAATCAGGAGGTGGGTCAGAACAACAAGTTCTGGGGACTAAGAAATTTACAACATAGACTATAATACACAGATGTATGCCGTTTGGTTCAACCCAAGATGTATGCTTATCAAGGTTAGTGATTCTAGCCTAACCTTAAAGATGTTTCACGCATGACTTTACTACCCTTCCCAAGGTAGTATTCCCAAAGTATACTACCGAGATAGGACGTTTATGCAGCACACAAGATTCACACAAATATCAAGTGTCTAACCAACGAGGTGGATATCCAAGTCTATCGCTCATTAGTGTTTTAGGGTTAAGACCCAACGAGGTAGGCATTCTCGGTCACGTATGGCCCTATTAAAGGTGGATTCTTGTGATCTCTTATAACTCTGAGGCAGACCTTAGCCTCTTAAAACTCCATCCTAATATGTTAACGTTCTTAAAGTTTATACTCTTAATTGTAATATGAGAGGTAGTATTGCGAATGTTACTACTTAAATGATATTACAGTAGAACACCTATATCGCTTAAGACTTCCCTTAGACAGTTGGTGAGCATGCAATGGCCACATATCTTTCATATACCAAGTCTGTTCCTAGTTGAGCCCTTACAAGCTTCTAGAGGAAGTGGACATCCCCCGTGAACTACCCTACTCCGTTACCGCTTATGCATAACCACTATTAGTGAAGGAGGACCCAAAGATTTACTTTGAATCTAATAAGGGTGAGTCCCATGACTTTGGTTCCTCTCCAAGGAATAAACCTTCAGAAGGATCCTAGTCCTAACCACTTAAGACCCGAATTAGATAAGAAGAGAGTCAGCCATTTAGGACCTCCTCAAGGTGTAGTAAACCTGCCTATTTTCACACACAATAGACTTATATATACATATATATATATATATATATATATATATGCACACATATATATACACACACATAGACACACACTTCATTATCGTCACGGGTTCATATGGTTAATAATATTTTACATTATTAACCTACTAAGTCCAACTCTATTTTAATTATAAGTTCTATATTTATTAATATAAATAAGGAAGGCTATTTCCTCTTTTACGTAGGATATTTATTTGATTGCTTCCCTAATTGGACTTAGTATTTGAACAACAACCAATACCCATTAGTCCCCCTTTTTTCATTTCTTTTGTTCATATATTAATTGCCATTTATAACCATAACAGTCATATTTTTTCTAAGGAAATCATGTATATTAAATTCTCTTTCTGTTACCATTGATTATAATTAATGCCATTTATGAGCCTAACAACCATAATTTCCCTAAGGCATTAATTCACAATGGACATCCTTATCTTATCAGTCCCGAATATATCTATTTGTTGTACCCTAATAGACAACTATTATTCTTATTTGTTTATTTGTTACCTGTATATATATATATATATATATGTGTGTGTGTGTGTGTGTGTGTGTGTGTATACCAGACCTCTCACATTAAGTTGACTACTTGTGAATGTTGGATTTGCCGGTCGGTTCCGGGAAGACTTCTTCCACAAGTTGAACTTAACCTCGTGCCTTAGTACATTTACATTTATGCATTAGACCCCTCACATTAAGCTGACTACCTATGGTTTCTAGATTTGTTGGTTGGTTCCGAGCAGGCTTATACCACAAGTTGAGCTTAACCCCATGTCTAAATGCAGTTATAATTAAAATATCCTAATTGGGGTGTATAACATTTATTTTAATTAATTTAGAAATTGTAACCATTATCCTATTAGATTCATTTCCCCCAAATCAACGTTAGTTACAATTGTTATTTATTTATTTACGGCCTTATTTATAACAATCAGTTACACTAATTGCTATAATGGTCAACATAAATATATTCATTAAATATGGAACATAATTTACATGTATGATTCCATAAATGAATACCATTCGAACATTCAAACATTTCAAGTATCCAATGTAATGTATATTTCGTTATTTACGTAGGCACGGATGGATAATGTATATATTATTTATATTTTTGCGCAGTTAACGTAGTAGTCTTTTATTATTATTATTATTATTATTATTATTATTATTATTATTAAATGATTTGGTTTGATTGACAACCAAACATTCCTTTTTACATTCAATACTGTCAAAAGGTTTCAAATCTTACAAAATGACTGTTAGTCGTAATCATTGTAAATGATGCCTAATTAGTGCAATTGACATATTTCCAAATCACAAGAAAAATATGTAAATGTATATAATTTGGAATAGTTGATGTAAATTACACACAAATATGTATATTTACTTTTATATGTACATTTGCACCACTTTTCCCTTTTTTGATCTTTTTTATCATATCTCTTGTGATTTCAAAATGATGCCATTTTATTTAAAAGGAGGCAAACGACATATTTACAACAATTAAGCCAAAACCCAACAATATTGAATACAAACAGGCATATTTCTTCCAACATTACAATCACATAACTTACCAATCAATTTTTTTTACCCACATTCACATAATTTATTTTTCAACACTGAAGTAGAGATCTGGAATGTAACTACATCTAGCTGATGTTTACATGGGACTGATTTCCAGATCTACCGTGCTTTACAACAATTACAATACATATTACAACATAACTGTAGGAATATGTGTATACAAATTTAAGAATCCTACAATTAACATTATGCCTAACCACAATTCAAAATTCACAAGTTTTAACAATGTTTATGATCAGATCTGATAGATGTTAATTCATTTACAACAATAATATTAGCAGATCTGATGAGAATAGGCATAAAACTTTAGATCAAATTCAAAGGAAATAAATAACTTATTATAACTGTATACATATATTTCCCACTCACTTTAAAGCATCCAACGTTTGAATCTTTTAGGCCTAAAATTCCCAAATTCTTATAAATCTACAATTTAACTGAAAAGGGGATGATTTCAAATCTGTAGACTTGTAAGAAAATAGGAAAAGAGGTGAGAACCTGATTTGGAGCATCAATTTACATTCTTTTCCATTAGTTCTAATAATCCTCCCAATTTCATATGAATTGGATTTGATTTGTTGTGTATGGATATATTTTAGATTAAGAAACTAGGTTTGAAGAAGGAGGAAAATGGAAGAGCCCCGCTGTCACTACAGATTTGTGTGTAAAAGAATGAGGCATTACCCCTTTATTTATAGGAGTGGAATTGTCCTAGGACCATTAGATCTATTTTAATTAACAATCGTCCGTTTATATTATAAAACACAACGAAACTACCCCTCAAAACCTAGCCGTCACTGGGTGTACAGGCTCGGAGTGGTCGACCGCTCTATACTGCGGTGTCGACCGCTCTTGAGCGGTTTTGCCTAGTGAGGGCTAGTTTAAAGAGGGAAACATATAAATTAATTATTCTGTTTATTTATTTCAATCCGTTTTTCATATTTCGTCCATAATATTTTCATACGGACTCCGTTCGCGAAACTCCAAACATGAAAGTTGACCAGAATTCTAAGACGAACGCATTAGTTAAAGTTTCGTGGTCAAATTTCATCATTTGCAAAAAATTACTATTTTTGAGATTCTAATTAAATAATTATTTATTGTGAAAATTTTGGGTTGTTACAGACATTGCTTTGCCACTGCCACCTTTCGTATCGGTACTAAGCTTTTTCCCTTTATGTTGGTACCAATAGCTTATTGACTATGTTGCCACCTTGATGCTTTCGTTCTTAATTGTCTCGGTAGCTTATTGTCGGCTTCATGCTTCCGGATCATTCTTTTAAGCTGGTTGCAGTCTGATAGCCCTTCACTGACAATAGGCTTCGACGTTAAATTTGGCAGTATCATTCCCCCCATTGTGAAGGGCTAATTTTGACATTTCAAGTCAAATTTTGGCTTTTACATCTATACTCTGATTTCCTGCCTTTTGGTATTATTGATTCGATCTACATCGTTGATCAGTGCTTATTTGTACGGTTGTAATTTAGAAAGCGCTTCTAGATATAAAGTCTCTTTTCTTCTTCCTCAATTCATAGCCATCACAAATTCAACCTTGTTTCTGTAAGTATTTTAATAAATTTAATCGAATAATTTGAGACAACATTTCCTCTTTTTATCTATGAACTTGATTAGGATCCTTAGGTACTTAATCTTTATTGTAACTGATTGATTCATATGAAGTAGCTGTAATGACAATAATGGAAGACTTCGTGGATTTATCATTTAACCCCCTACCAAAATTTCCAGGGTTTAAAACGCAAGACATTTTATATATAGGTTTCTTCTTCAATATGAGGATAAGGTAAGACATCCCTTAAGGTACTGATGGTCTTAACATTAATGCTCTTACTTCCCTTTTTGGTTTCGGTTTTAATATTACTGAACACAATGTCCAAAGTCATGTGCCATCAGAATAGGATACGAGTGATGCTAAAGGTCACACCTTCTTTTGTTAGAGAATTAGTAAAAAAAATGTTTACTGTTGTGTATGCATGTTTAATGCTAACCCCACCGATACCCAAGCTTGACTCTTGCAAAACTAGGTTTTTATGCCGAGACCATTGATAAGATCAAACCACATACTAAACAATATTTTAGACATGTATGCATAATGCATATTCATATGTGCATTATTTTAATGGTTTCCAATTTCATGATTTGTGGAATGCTCCTGATTTTCTATGAGCGTATTGGATGGCTTATGCTAATGAATTCGTATAGTAATTTTAAACTAGAAAAATTAACATGCTAATATATTTTATGGAATAACATCACCTGGTAGTGTTACGTCTGAGAGTACAAAGCTTATTGTTCCCAGGCAATTCTCTGTAGATGGAAAGCTGACCCAGGACGAGGTGAGAGCCACTCTCGAGAGTTATGGTATGGTAGGAGTTGATGTTGTTCCTACTTCCGAAAAGGGTACTATTCAAAGTCCTCCAAAGGAATTTTTGCTTATACTGTTGTTCACATCTGGCATGAAGGTCTCTTCCCATTCCCAAACTTTGTTATAAGTTTCTAACAATATCTGAAGTTATCTCTGGTTCAATTAACTTCGAATACATATACCTTCCTTTTATGTCTCGAACTTCTAGCATTGGAGTTAGGTATGTCTTCTCTCAGCCCTCGTCTCTTGCATTTGCTACAATCGTCTGTAGTCAAAGAGACTGATCTTCCTCTATTTCACGCCAACCTTTCTAAGATATTGATTACTGATAACCTCACCCAGCTCTCAGATTGGGATAAACAATTCTTCTATATCGGATGTCCTCCGGGTATCACAGGAATTTTTACTACTCAAGGTGAATTGTACTTCTCAGTGTCGGTTCCCTTCTTTCTTAAGCTTTTTTTTAACTTCCCGTTTTATCCTAGTTTCTGTTCCCACAAGAAAGGACCGAAGCGACGAGGAGGTTCAAGCTGTCAGTGATATGTATAAGCTTCCGAGAAGTTGGATGAATGTAACACCCCTAAGTCCCACATTGTGGAAGCCTGTGTGAAGTGGGTACTTATATAGTAAAGCCCAACTCTTACTAACGCCGAGGCCTTCTGAAGAACAAAACCCCACACCTATATGGTGGCTAAGTTGGGGACAATATCTTGCACGAATGAAGGTGTGGGCTGTTACAGTGGTATCAGAGCCAATACCCAGCTGGAGTTGTGGCTCCCGTGTGGACCACAACGCCTGGGTGAGGTGTTTGTAAGCCAACGGGGACGTTGGACTCTGTTGGAAGGGAGAATGTAACACCCCTAAGTCCCACATTGTGGAAGCCTGTGTGAAGTGGGTACTTATATAGTAAAGCCCATCTCTTACTAACGCTGAGGCCTTTTGAGGAACAAAACCCCCACACCTATATTGTGGCTAAGTTGGGGACAATATCTTGTGCTAACAGAGGTGCAGGCTATTACAGTAAACAATCCATCTTATTGACTTTGAGAATTATTTAGAAATACGGTTTTCTTCCTACGAGACAAAGGATCTAGGAAGGCCTCCTTTGCATTTTCCTGGATTTACGCATCTATTTCCGGGCTCTGGTGTATTCACCAACTTGTCCCCTTTATCTCTTGGGTCCCCATGTAAGGACTTCTTTTCAATGTGGTTTTGAAATATTGTCTTATATTAAGTATATCTAACCCCATGGCTGTTTCAAGTAGCTGACAAAGCTCTTGATTGGTAATCTACTTTGGAGGGATTATCCTAATCTAATGTTGCGGGTAAGAGAAATCTTACCACCATTACCGATGAACCAGCTACTAAAAGACGCAAAGATGAGGCTTCCACTCCCCTTGTGTGTTATTGGGTCTAATGAGTATTATACCCCTACTTCTGCTACTCTATCTGCCGGTGCGACCCCGAGCACCACACCCTTTCAGACTACGACTTCGGATAGTGATTTTATTCATTATATCTGCGTACCTGACACTCTCGGATCCTTAAATTTGATTGAACATGAGTTAATGATGCATTTTCCACCCGGACAAGCCAGTCCCTCCAACCTCCTCCAACGACTCGAAGTTTTGATGAACTCTTAAGGCTTGCCCTTTCTTCTGATGACATAGCCAATTTTTCGCTTATGTCCTCATTTTCAGATTTAGCAAGCTGGCCACAATCGTTATCGAACAATAATTACTAATATGGACTGGTTTTTGCTTTATATTTACTTCTATGTGAGCCTTGACCCTTATTTCCTTTTCCTAAATTTCTAAGAGATTGTTCTCTCTTCTAGAGACAGTTACTCCACTTTCTCTGGAGGTTATGTCGCTTAAAGGAGAGAAGGATGCCTTAACTCATTCAGTTTAATCCTTGATGGAAGCATACAAGAAAGAGTGTGCAGAACTGAAGATGTCTCTTGAAAACGTCAGATCAGAATTAGTGGATGAGCTAGGTTCCTTCTGAATGACCAGGTACTAGCACTTTAACAATTTAAGCAGGAGGTTGAAGATGAGAAGGCCAGGATGGTGGCTAGTCGTACTAATAGACTAAGAGAAGGATAATCAAAATTTTCAAGTTCAAAATGCGCTATCCACTTCTAAGCGCATAATTTACGAGGCCAAAAATAGGATCTTTGAATTTAAAAAAGAGCACTTCCCAAAGATTGCACTGGAGTATTACGAGGATGCTCTTTTCTTAGCATTCTCTGATAACTTCAAAAAGTTTCATGAAATAGAATTTCCTTTTGTCCATCTTTCCATTCAAAGTAGGGTCATTGAAAGGATTGAGTTAGCCAAACAAAGGGTTAAATCCCCCAAAAGGACAATACCAAGCTCGAAGGTCTTTTATATGTTGAGGACCTTCTGGATGATCTCGATTCAGGTATGGAGGAAGACGAATCCACGAGTTCGGAATATGACTGAGATGACAATGGTGATCAAAGCCTCAAAGGTAAGGAGCTCCCCGAGGATTCAAACAAAGGGAGTGTCATCCCTTCTCCTTCTGCAGGGAATTTTCATATTTCTACAGAACAAGCTTCAGATCCCTTGAATGGTCATGTTGACCCGGATTTGGTTGAATTTTTTTCCAAAGACAGTGATTCCTTAAGCCAAGGGTCGAAAGAAGTGGTGTTTCCTGTGTTCCCTGAGGTCTCTGCTCCTCAGGTATAGTTCTTGTATTGTTCTTACCATGCCGTTCCTGGGTTATAGGCTTCCTGTAACAGTTTATAGGTAACAAAAAGCAACATTTCTTCAATATGATAAAAAGTTAGATAATAACCAGGAAGAGGGATTAACTTTGCCTTTCTTTCACTAAAATAAATTTTCTTACCACAAATCTTTTTGTTTCATTTTGTGCTATGACAAAACTCTATATTAATTAAGGACATACTCTCAAGAGATGCTCAACATTCGTATTCTAATTTAATGAATGGGTGTCCGTCCCAGGATATTTCTCAGGCAACGCCTGAATTTGACAGAGATCCTATAATATGTAACCTCCGCCGTATTTGTGTGAAATATGGACTTCCCGTAGGTTGCCTAGGTAATGAACGGAAAGTCATCCTAAAAGAAACTTAAAACTCTAGTTTGTTGGTTTTAATATATGTAAGATGTACTTTAACCCATGGGATTATTGGTGTAACTCTTGATGTAAGCATATGGTTGTAAATGAGAACTATGATTGATTAATATTATCCTTCAGAGGTAGAATTCATAAATAACTGTGTTTATCCTTCATGTGAATAGGGAAGTCAACTTAAGGTTTCACCTACTTAACTCGAAGAAGACCCATTAGTCATGGTAAAGTCAAAGATCATTTTTAAAGATGCTTCCTCTTTAAGATGGGAGAAGATGTATTATCTTCAAAAGATAACAATTAGGAATCAGGGTGAACAAATATTTTGGAAGGCCGGTTAAAAGAGAAAAGTGAGACTATTCTTGAGTTGGAAAAACAACTAAAAGCCAATCCTTCTACTACTACGGATGAAGATATAAGTAGGTTACTTTGACGAATCGATGAATTAGAAGTTGAGTTGGAGGGTACTAAAGCAAGCTATAAATCCTTGCAATACGCTTTAAAGAACCCAGACTCAGATTAAGAAGTTTAGTTATTACGAAACCCTTCTATTTTGTAGTCGTAATATAGTGGTAGAGTGATACATAAATGTAAAAAAACACTTGACGTGGCAACATTTTGCATGTGGCAACTCATTAGATAATTTTGTAAATAAGGTTATGCAGATATCACTTGACATCTAGTTTTGTACTCTTGATGAGAATACTCTCTCCTTGGTGTTTTATTGCACTATTCTGTGCAAACTTAATATACTCTATTTAGTATTTAACCTTGTAGGGTATATATGATAACTGGCCTATGATATGAAATAGCATGTGCATTATATTCTCATAATGAGCGAATGTATGGTGGAGCAACGTGTTTACTTGTATTTTATGTCTTGTAAATAAACATCTCATTCAATGGTAATTTCTTAAGTAATTCTCCTTGTATGAAGTGTCAAGGAGAATTTCACTTGTTGTACTTTCTTAGAAACGAAAATAGTGTGATTATTTGCACTACATATTTTAAATGGGCAATAAATTCATGCATATGGGTTAACAAGATCTCCCTGAGCAAGATGGAAGATCACTATCTTCGTTTGAAGACTTTTTAGGTTGTAGACTCTAATAATTAAATACTGACGGTAGATCATTTCTTGATAATTAGAATCTTGTGACCAAAATTAGGGTATTAATAAGCGAAGTTCAGAACTTCCCTTCTGGTCAGTAGTTAGAAGTTCCCAGTTGACTAAGATTCAGGCATTTTGTTAGTAGATCAGAAATCCATTCTAACTACTGATAGATGTTTTGAACCAACCCAGCTTCGGGTATTTGATAGAAGACTAGAATTCTTCTTTCGGTAATTAGGAGAACCCCAGAACCAGACCCAGATTCGGGTATTTCACAAAAGACCAGATATCAACATCTGGTATTAACAGAAGTCCCGAACCAACCCAGATTCAGGTATTTGATAGAAGACCAGAATTCTTCTTTTGGTAATTAGGAGAATCCCCGAACCAGACCCAGATTCGGGTATTTGATAGAACACCAAATATCCACATCTGGTATTAAAAGAAGTCCCAAACCAACCCATATTCAAGTATTCGATAGAAGACCAGATATCCACATCTGGTATTAATAAAAGTGTTACCCTCCTTTCGGGTTTGTTTTGCAAAGCAGAGGATGTACGCGCTTTGTTAGCCACTCTCTAGGCTTTCTTTTGTCAAAACAGAGGATGTACGTGCTTTGTTGGCCACTCTCTGGTCTTGTGCGTCTGGTGCGCTTCGCTAGCTTATTATCAAGTAGGTCCCGAGGACTTACCCGACCTCCCTCCAGGAGGCGCCTTACCCTGGCCATCGTAGGCGGTGGTAAGGGCTTAAACACTTTAACTGGGACATCATAGGCGCAGATTAAAGGCTTACTCTTTTGATGCTCTACCCTGGCCATCGTAGGCGGTGTTGGAGGCTTACACTCCACCCCCCTATGGGTGCCTTACCCAAACCATTGTAGGTAGTGATAAGATTTTATCATTCCCTTCTATGGGATACGAGGAACATAAGCAGAGGTAGGGTGTGCTTAGTTCATAGTAGTCGTAGGGCGTACATTTCTACGAGCAGAGGCAGGGCGGGCTAATTAGATGCTCCGTCCTGACCATTCTGGCGTGGATCAGAGGCTTACGCTTTTGATGTTTTAACAAAGCCCTTTCTGGTTTGGGCGCGGAGAAAGACATACACACCACCCGCTTCCGAGGGGTGCCTTGCACTGACCATCTTGGTGATGACAAGGGTTTTTATCCATTTATTTATTTGACCCATTTCGGGTTGTTCCAAATTCTGGGAGGGTTTCCGTACCCTTAGCTATGTGGGCATTCTTTCCTCAAAGAATCTGTTGCTATAGTTGACTACGTTTTCTTAACGTATCTATAATGTAACACCCCGTAAAATTCATAAGTATCAATAATAAATTAAATAATTAAAAATATGCAATTAAATTATATGGATGGAAAATGAGATTTTGCAGCTTTAGGAATTTGGCTACGAAATTCTTTTATTTGGATTCGTTGCGAAATTCTGAATCGTTTTCATATATAATATGTTGAAAACGGTAAACCTATGAAGAAGTTATGTACAAAAAATTTTTGGACAGTAATAATATATATATATATAATTAAATGATGATATATATATGTATGTATCCAAGAAAAATTCAAAATAAAGAGGGAAGATTTGAATTTTGAAATTAAAGATAAGATCATGGGGACAACGTATATTGCATATATGGAATAAGATTAAAAGATTAAGTAACTTATTAAATAAATTTAACAACTCAGGAACGCAGCCTTATGGGGCATTCCAGCCACGAAGGTGTCGACCTCCCCCTCTTAAGGGGAGTCGACCCGCTCATCGGCTGGGCGGCCCAATAAGTCTAGCTGGTTACGTTTTTTTTGGATATATAAAAATGGAAGGCTTGGATTAATTCTAAGTAATTCAACGATCTATGCTCACACGGGCAAGTATAAATAACCTCTCATACCATACACTAGAAACCCTAACTATTCTCTATCGCTGCCTCCATGCTGCCTCTCTACCATTGCTAAATTTCAGAGAAAAATAAAAGAAAAAGGATAAGGATTTCTTCTATTTCTCCAATACTATTCTTAATCTCGCTCTATTTTAATTCATATAAGTTTAATATTCCAATACTATTCTTAATCTCGCTCATCGACTGGAGCACGTTTGACGTAAGAATTAAAACGGATCTATTACAGATTTCTATTTTTTCAAAGCCTAGACCTGTGAGTGGAATATGATTTACTTAGGGCATATTTGTAATTTTATTAGATTATCATGTAGAAAGATATGCCTAGGAGGATTTGGATAGCGAAAACATAACTATATCAATCCCCAAAACCTCTATTCTATGCTTACGTATGAATTGTCAATTTATGATTATTTAGGTTTTGTGGACTTTTAATTTTAATATTGGGTTAAAGATGAAAATGGGTGTTGCTACTATAGTTTCTATTTTGTATAATTCACCTTTATCAAACATTTGATTGTAGCCTAAAAAGGTTTAGATTTGGGTATTTCATGATTTGATTAGGTTTGGATTCTATTTTGAATCCAAATGTATTCATACTTTAAATATGTCAAATATAAACGTTTTTAGGTGCATAATACCCAAAAAGGGGTGAATTAGACAAAGTGGAAATTATAAACATACATGTGTAATTATATGTAATACTCTATTTTTAATCCAGTACTGAAATTATTCCAACAAGACCACGATGCAAGTTGGAAGTTTGTATGAATGTATATTTTTCATTCACTGCTATATGTTATCTTGTTATTATGCCATCATGCCTAAGTTGTAGTGGTAAAAGTATGGAAACATTAACTTGTATACCTTGATTTGGAGAAATTGACAATTACCACCTCGTTAGAACGTTTCCTCGTTTATACGAACACTTAACTTTGTTACGCGTTATTACAGTATTATTAATATAGCGTAATCAACGTAATTAATGTAATATTGACGTAATAAGTGCGATTAGGATACGATTCGTATTTGAAATGTCCCTATAATGTATTTGATTGCTTGTGTGTGCGTATATAGAATGGCTTTATATATATATATATATATTAATAGTGACACATAGACACGAGGTTAGTTGCCATTTGTGGTAGAAGTCTGTCCAGAACCAATCGGCAAGTCCAGCAACCACAAGTGGGTCCAATTAATGTGAGATGTCTAGGTGCCATGGGCCATTCAAAAACTTAGTACACTAGACACGAGGTTAAACCAACTTGTAGTAGAAGTCTGTCCGGAACCGACCGGCATGTCCAGCATCTACAAGTATAAGTTTTAATGTGAGAGGTTTAGTGTTTATATATACAACTATATATATATATAAGTCTATTGTGTGTGTGAAATAGGCAGGTTTACTACGCCTTGAGAAGGTCCTAAGTGGTTGACTCTTTTTTATCTAATGTGGGTTTTATGTGGTTAGGACTAGGATCCTTTCGAAGGTTTACTCCTTGGAACAGAACCAAAACTCACGGGACTCGCCCTTATTAGATTTAAAGTAAGTCTTTGGGTCCTCCTTCTCTAAAAGTGGTTAGGCATAAATAGTAATAGAGTGGAGTAGTTCACGGGGATGTCCACTTCCTCTAGAAGCTTATAAGGGCTTAACTAGGGACATATTCGTATTTGAAAGATATGTGGCCATTGCATGCTCACCAACTGTCTAAGGGAAGTCTTAAGAGACATAGGTGTCCTACCGTAATATCAGTTGTTAGACCAAAATTTGGCTCTAACACCTAAATCGTTCTGATATGCAGAGAATTATATCTAAAAAATGAAAAAAAAACATAAAACACACGAGATTTATAATGGTTCGGCGTTAACGAGCCTACGTCCACTTTATATGCTATTGAATATACGTTGAACGCTAGTACAATCAATGATTTCGCTCAATCTCACTCTTATAATTATGAATCTCTCAGTAATTTCGAGGTTATACTGATAAGAAATGTTAACTTGACAGCAATGGTGGAAATGATACTCAGAACTGCCAAAAGATCCTGAAAATTGCCAAGTTCTGGGCTATTTATAGCTGATTTCTTAAGACGGATCGCGATCATATGTGGCACAAATCTCGACGATCTCAGACTGGTTCGTAGTTTAGTGAAGATTTGGTCAATATGATAGTTGAAGACAGGTGTTGTGAGATCCTGCATTCTCGGATCGTGGTAGAGTTGGTCATAACCTTCATTCTCTGGTTTCTGGAGTTCGGATCGAGCTGGAAAGGGTAGATCGGATCGCATATTAGCACGGCGATCTGATAGGGCATCGCGATCCGAGGAAGGGTGAGTGACCACGATCGAGTTTGCAGGGGTTAAGAAGAGTGAAGCTTCATATTTTCTTCTTGCATATGAACCTTGATGGCTTGGTCAAAAAGCTAGCCAACATTTTGCCCCCTCGAAGTATGTTTTATCGAGGATGGAACATGCTTCGAAATTGCAGAGACATCTTTTCATAAAAAGATGCAAATCAGTGGTTACGTTTGTCTGAGATGTCGAGTTGCTTCGCAAAGTCGTGTTCTTTGACCAGTATAAATATCCAGCTAAATCTTCAATCATGTCTTTGCTCATTGGATAATTTCCATCTTTTAGGCTTCCGAAAACATCGCTATTAAATCACCGAGTAAGTCTCAGAACTAATTGTTGAAAATAGTATTTTATAGCTTGTTATATTTCTGCGAACTTGGAACATTATTTTTCCGGCTCATCAATCACGTTGGGGCTCAAGTCGTCTTTCTACATAGTGGGTCGCGGTAAACTGCGCAACACATCTAGAGGGGAGCGCTTCATGTCATGGACCGCGGTGGGCTTTTCAACGCATTGCGGCCCGTCAGGCTCCACGAGCCATACAAGACAAAAAAGGGGAGGCCAAATGTTTCTTTCTTTGGCTATATAGGCCGGTCCCTTCTCTCCTCTTCCTTCCTTTCTCCGTTCATTGTCGCGCCGCCAACTCTCCTGAGTAATAACCCTAGCTTTTAATTCTTCGAAAACCCACTTGCCTCTTAATTTAAGAAAGGTAATTATGTTTGAAAACGCTTTCGTACAATTTCTCTCTCATTTTTTCTTGCGTTTTCGCTAGTTTGAGAGGAGAGAGCGGCGGAGTTGTATGGTGTTCGAGATTTTGGAGGCTGATGAAGCGCCATGGATCTTGCTGTTCGAGCTTAGACATGGAGAGGAGAGAAGAAGAAGAAGGAGGAAGGGCTGACCAGTTCGGATCATGAGTGGGGCTTGGGTTCGGATCATGGTAGTAAGTTGCTGGTTCTCGAGAGGATAGGAAGAAGTGGATCGCGAGGGGCCATCGCGATCTGCTCTGGTTTTCACGATCCGTTGCGATGCTCTTCGCTGAGCTTTTGTCGTGTATCCATGCTTGTTCTACGATCCGATGATGTATCACGATCCGAGCCCTGTTTCGCGATCTAGTCCGCTTCACGATCCGAAGTCGTACCGTGATCCAGATTGATGAACGACCCGATAAATTGTTAAATAAACAATGCGACTTAACTCTGATATACCGATGGACAGTTAGGTTAGAGCCTCTGGGACAAGCAATTTGAACGGATCAACACCTTAGCTCGACAACGGACAATGACTGATATCTGGATTATCTTGTTAACTTTATGCTTTTCTTTAATGCATGCATAGGCACACACTTGCACTTGCACACACGGGAGGAAAGGGTAGCTGTATTTTAATTTGTTATACTTACTCGCCATACAGCCATGTCTGATAAACAACCAGTTGAGGTGCCAGAAAGAGATACAGAACAAGGGACATCAGAGCATGACGATCTCAAAGTGATTCCCTCAGATTCAGATTCTGACTTTGAGTGTGAAACAAATACCGATACAGAGTCAACATCTTCTGGAGGTACGTCTCTTGAAGATAAGGAGGATCGAGCTCCTGATGAGATTCCAGGTGTGAAGGAAGCAGATCCAAAGAAGTTAAATGATTCTAAGGCTTCGACATTGGACAAATTGAAATTGGAAAAAGTCTGTCTGAGGCACGGGATTCCTTGGGATGATGTGAAAATCCCAGAAGGGGAAGATAGGCCTCATTTGGCCCCCGAAGGATACATGGTTGTCAGCCGACTCATGTGTTGGGTAGGCGTTATTCCTCGGTTTCCTCCAATTATTGTCGATTTCCTCAGATAGTTACGGATTTCCCCCATGCAACTTCATCCCAATGCTTATGCAGCTTTGTATACTCTGTATGTTGCATATGCGGAAGTTCTAAAGACCGAGCTTACCCTTAAAGATCTGACATTCTATTATCATTTCAAGCATCGCTCTTTGACGACTCCCAACTTTTCCTTCTTCGAATCAGTTCCCAATAGGAAAGTTGTAACAGATGGCTATAGCAATATAGGGGATGTCAAATCTGATTGGTTTTATATAAAGCGTCAAGACGGATGTGCAAGGAGGTGGCTACAAGCAAGTATGCTTTCAACTTTTCAACGTGTACTTTGAATGCATAATTTCAATACTGATGTGTTATGTTATTTCATACAGATCATAATTTTGCGAGAACGGAAGGCTCAGTATATGAGGAGCGAATGTCCTGCCTCCTCAAAAGCAACTCGGACTTCTTAAGAGTCAAGAAGTGTCTTAATGATGAGAACCTTCACAAACACCATCTTCTTGATATGAGATTTGGACTTGGTGCGGGTGGCAAGCCTTACAAGTACGTGCCCCCAACTGAGGGTGAAGGGACCTCCGGGGCAGCTAAAACGGTCGAACACCGCAAAAGTCCTTCGCCAATGATCAATCAGGATGATGAGGATTTAAATATATATAAAGGAGGCGAGGTCCGAACTGATGAGCCAAAGGAGGCCCCAGCTCCTAGAGGGAAATCCCCACCAAAGACTCCACCACCTGCTGACCCCGCCATTCATGAGGAATTAACTGAAGAGCAGATATTTGGGGAACTAAACAAGATCCATCTACCAGACGACATCTATTCACAAGAAGATTTTGGGGGAGAACCATTTTTTCCTACCACCGAGGAAGTGGACGCTTCAGTCCAAGAAAAAGATGTTGCACAGACGAGCCTAACTCTAGGCCCTGGTCCGTTAGGGGGGATTATACGGGATGCACACATCACATGCACCACTTGACACAACACTTTTGTAGTACTGGCATTCATGATTCTAATATTTGCTTATCTTGTTCGCAGGAAGAATGGTTCGCAGGCAATCTTACTCTTATCGTTCCCTTCGCGAGGGCACCCCAATCTTCTTTCAAATCTAGAGCATACTCGCAGTGGAAGTCGGGGGAGAGACAACCAACGACCCCACGATTCTCATCAATCTTATCCTACTCGATCTCGCTCTCCATCAAAGCAAGATCCTGGAAAGTCACATAATCGCCAATTACCACCAACGGGGGGAAAGCAACTTCCTAAAGATTTAACTCCTCCGAAAAGCCCTCCTTCTCACAGCAAGTCTTCCAAAAAGCATCACAAGCCAAAAGGCACAGATAAAGATCCAAGCAAGGATTCCGAGAAGGAGAAAATAACCATCGTCCCCTCTAGTCAACACAGCTAAGCCACTCCTGCCAAAAAGGATATTGTTCATGGACCTGGTAACCATGCTAAGCTAGAGCGATGCGAAAGCAATTTCCTGATATTTTCTTCGAAAGGATGATGTTCGTTCCAGATCTTGAGCCAGTCCCAGAGGATTGGGATACAGAGGTCATGGTATACGTGAGTCACGTGGCTAAACAATACAGGGTAATGAAGAAACATGCAGTTCATCTTTATGATGCCATTCGTCATTTGGAAATGGAAGCAGCTAGATCCAAGGTGAAGATAGATAACGATGCTAGGGGCAGAATAAAAATGGAAAAAGAGTTGGAAGATGCACAGTCCCAACTTTCTTTGGCTAAACGAGATGCTGAAAATCACAAAATAGAGCTAGAGAATGTCAGAAAGCGTTTTCATAGTGAGCTGGACTCCAATAGCCAAGAACGGGTGGCTCTGAAGAAAGAAGTGGAGGATCTTAGAATGATTAATGCTGACTTAAAGACGGCACAAGACCGCTTTGATTCTGAGAAAGCCGCCTGGCATAAAGAGAAGGCGAGCTTAAAAGACAGCCTGGCTTTGGCTGAAAAAGAAAAAGCAGATCTAAATGATCAACTCGTTCATGCTGAGGAGCGCGCAGCCCTTGCTAAGAGTAACGCCAAGATTGCTATTGAATTAGTTACTGCTACCGCTGACAAGCTCGCTGAAAAAGAGAAAGAGATAGAAGGCTTTGAGGGACTGCTGTTTGACTTCCTGGGTCAAGTCATCAAGACTCGGGACATTTCCTGGATTCCAGACTATCATGTTACCTTAGCCAACATATGGGATGCCATTGTTGAAGGAAAGAAGAAGCGATTGAAAGTTGATGAGATTGACGAAGACGGGCTGATGCACACCGTTCTCAGAGGTAAAGAAGCTGAGGATTTGGAGAAAGGCAGATGCCTAATTAAGGGAGAAAACTCAGGCCAAGGGTAAAAATAAAATCGATGAAGGCTCGAGCTCAGTTGTGGAGCCCAAAGCCTCCGAAACTGAGGAATACAATCCCGATGACCCATTGATTTCTTTGGTTCCAACTCCTCCAACTGTCGAAGCCTTTACTGCTCAATTGGATGAAGGATCAGCTAAAGGTATATCTATATTTTCTCCACAATTTGTCAAAGCAATCGTCACTTGTCGTCGTCTTGCTGAACAGTCAACTGAGAAAACCACACTCTCTCCTGAAATAACATTTGCTTCCCATGATACAGGTGGCGAGCCAGCCGAGAAGGATGCTGAAAATAAAACAGAGGCAGAGAAAACGAATGTTCCTCCAAGCATTAGTGCTGGCATCTCTGAGACTCCAAAGCAGACATAAAGTGCAGCAATGGAGAAAGTCATTTTGGCACCAAGCGCTGGTGTTCCCCAAGATGCTGAGGCCATCGATGCTTTGAAAGATATGGATAGGCATCATCAAGATGATGAAGAGGAAGTCACCATTACAAAGGAAATCAAGGGTGATGTTGAAGAAACCTTGGCTGAAATGAAGGCTAAGAAAGAAAAACAGTTGGCTTTGAAAAGAGAGGAGCAAGAGCCTCTGAGGGTGCCTCCTCTTTCAGAGATTGATCCCAAAACTGGGTTGGTCATAAAATTCGATCCCAAGTCAATTACTAAACAACTTGCTTCCCAGTCTTCTTCTGCTCCTCCAGCCCCCCTCATCAACAAGAGGAAAAGAAAGAAGAGTGATCAATCTGATGTTGACAAGGCGGAGTTGGAAAAGCAGAAGAAGGAGAAAAAACCAACGCCGTCTCCCAAGCACAAGTAGGATGTAGTTGCTAGTCCATATTTCGTTTTTAGGCTTTCCACTGGCCATGAAATGTATTTGTGAAAATGGCCCTCACTTTTGCTTATCTTTTCTATCTTGTAGGCTTGCAATCTATGAATGAAAATTTATTTATTTTTTGCATCATTGTGTACCTACATTTAATAAACTTCTCATTCTTAATCACCAATCATTTAAATCATAACCAAGTTGAAACTGTACTACATGGTCATTCAAGCAACAAAAAAATTTAAAAATTTTGTACTGTATTAAAGTATATGTATATATATGCCCCCAATCAATCATTAGTACGATGCCTGGCCGGGGCTTATTAAAGATTGATTAGAGTCATATAAACGTTGCCCCCTATTCCTAAATATATGGGATTTGAATCCTTCGGTAGGATAGTAGTTCTTGCGGCGCTAAGTCTGTAGCACCTTTATACTCTCCCGATCCTTCAGCGGGTTAGAGTTCGAGCTCGTTTCGTGATCTGCTCACCGATCCTTCAGCGGGGCAGAATTTCTAGGTGCGCTAAGTCTCTAGCGCCTTTATACTCTCCCGATCCTTCAGCGGGTTAGAGTGTTGTCAAGGCGGTTTTTATCATGGTGCACCATCACGCCTTGTGGACGTCATCTTCATGTCCTTCAGAATTCTTGAGAGTTAGAGTTCAAACAATTTTGTGATTTACTTCATTGCACCTTCAGAATTTTGGCTCTTAGTTGCTTTCCATTCCGATGGAAGGCATTTTGAATTACCTGTTTATGTAACCGCTGTACGGTTTATGGCAAATCTCATAAAAACAGAAGAGCAGATAAGTAAAAGTGCAATAAAGGTAAATGACACGCGATATTTTTATAGTGGTTCGGTCGAATCATGACCTACATCCACTTTATAATCTTTTGCTCAAGAAGCCAGACTATTCTAGGCAAGTCATGCCTTTTACATGATCCTATAAAACAAAAAATAAATCTGACAATTTCATGTCAGATAAGGCCGCAAATGCTGGGCATTCCATACTCTGGGGATTTGTACTCCATCTACCGTTGCTAGCTTGAAAGTTCCATTATCAAGCCTTCGTAGAATGGAATACGGTCCTTCCCACTTCGGGCCCATATGAACTGGGGGTGGAAAGACACGCTTTAGAACTAAGTCTCCAGGTTGAAAGGTCTGGGATCGAACCTTTTTGTTGTAATATCGGGCAACTTGTTGCTTGTGTCTCAAGGCACGCATGTCTACTTCATCCCTCTTCTCTTCTATCATATCTAGGGATTCAAGGAGCAATTCGTTGTTAGTCATCGGATCATAATAAGTGACTCGATGAGATGGTACTTTTAGTTCTACCGGGATGACTGCTTCTGCTCCAAATGCTAGGGAGAAGGGGGTATGGCCTGTCGCCGACTTATACGCCGTCCTATAGGCCCATAATGCCAAGGGCAATTCATCGACCCATATGGCTTTGGCTCGCTTTAATCTTTTCTTGAGAATGGACTTAATCACCTTGTTTGCCGCTTCGACCTGTCCGTTCGATTGCGGATGTGCCACAGAGGTGTATCTTTTCTCGATGTGGTATTTTTGGCAGAAGTCTCTGAACTCACTTCTATCAAACTGGGTTCCATTGTCTGTTACTACGATCTTTGGAATCCCGAACTAGCAAATAATGTTTCTAACGACGAAATTGATTACTCGCTTGGATGTGATTATAGTTAGTGGCTCAACTTCAACCCATTTGGCGAAGTAGTCTACAGCCACAATAGCGAATTTTGCTCCACCCTTCGCTATAGGGAGGCTTCTGATGATATCAATTCCCCACATAGCGAACGGCCACGGACTTGTCATAGTCTTTAACTGACCAGGAGGTGCCTTGGGAATCCTTGAAAATCTTTGACATGCATCACAACGTCGTGCATATTTTGCCGCATCTTTGTTTATGGTAGGCTAGAAATAACCATATCGCAATATCTTTTTTGCTAGCGTCTGTCCTCCAGTGTGATCACCGCATTCGCCTTCGTGTACTTCCTGCAATACACGCTTGACATCGTCAAAGGCTATACACCGGAGAAGTGGCATTGAGAATCCCTGTCTGTACAGGACTCCGCCTTCGAGAACATATCGGGAAGCTTTATGAATGATTTCACGTCTCTCACTCTTCTTTGTCGGAAGCGTTCCATTCATCAAGAAATTCTTCAGGGGAGTCATCCATGATTCCCTTTCTGGTTCAGTCTCCAGTACCGGATCAATTTCCATCTGATCTATACTAGGGGACTGCGGTACTTCAATTGGGACTAGTTCGGCATCTTCGGGATCATCGGAACTAGCCATCTTTGCCAAATTATCCGCCTTTTGGTTCTCCAACCGCGGAATATGAGATATAATGTAATGATTAAAACTGTCCAATAACTCCTTCACTTTCTCCAGATATGAAATCAGCCTTGGGTTCTTAGCTTGAAACTCTCTAGTGACCTGGTTCACAATCAACTTGGAATCGCAAAATATGTCCAGCTTTGTGATCTCTAACTCCCTCGCGAGCTTCAGCTTGGCAATTAGGGCTTCATACTTGGAGTCGTTGTTAGTGGTGTGGAACTCTAATCTGAGAGCATAGTATATTAGTAGTTTCTCGGGAGTTTCGAACACCACTCCGGCACCGGATCATTTGTCATTCCTGGCTCCATCAGTATACAATTTCTAGGCACTGGGATCGAGAAGTAGTTTTGGTGGGTCGGCTTCTTTGTTTACTATGTCATCCTCCGGGACCGTAAACTCTGCTATAAAATCTACCATCACTTGTCCCCGTATTGATCGCCGGGGCTGAAAATTCAGACCAAATTGACTCAACTCAATGTTCAATTTTAGTAGTCTTCCAGATGCTTCTGGTCTCTGCAGAACTTGCTTGAGCGGGTTATCAGTGTACACCGTGATAGGATGAGCTTGAAAATAATGGCGAAGCTTTCGGGATGCAATCAGCAAACTGTACACTAGCTTTTCTATCCTTGGATAATTTCGCTCGGTTGCCGTCAATTTCTTACTCACATAGTACACTGGTCTTTGCACCTTGTCTTCTTCTCTCACTAAGGCTGAACTGATCGCGTGGGTCGACACTGCTAAGTACACGAATAAATACTCGTGATCCAATGGCTTAGACAGTATCAGAGGTCTTTCCAGATGATTCAATAGATTATGGAATGCTTTTATGCAATCAGGGGTCCATTCAAAGTTGCGTTTTCCTCGCTTTATCAATTCAAAGAATGGAATGCACTTGTCTGTAGCTTTAGAAATGAATCTTCTTAATGCAGCTACTTTCCCTGCAAGGCTTTGCACATCTTTGATTTGTTTAGGCTCCTGAATGTCTCGGATTGCCGCGATCTGATATGGGTTGATTTCAATCCCACGCGAGCTGACGATGAATCCCAAGAATTTCCCGGAGGCAACCCCAAATGAGCACTTTGTTGGGTTGAGTTTCATCCCATATCTTCAGAGAATACCAAACATCTCTGCCAAGTCAAGGGTGTGATTGGGTGATTGTCTAGATTTGACTAACATGTCGTCTACGTATACCTCCGTCGTTTTTCCAATTTGGTTGTAGAACATTCTGTTCACCAACCGTTGGTAGGTAGCACCTGCATTTTTCGAACCAAAAGGCATCACCACATAGCAGTATAGCCCTAGATCCATAATGAAACTAGTGTGTTCTTGATCTGGAACATGCATAGGGATCTGGTTATATCCTGAATAAGCATCCATGAAAGAAAGGAGCTCATGACCCGCCGTTGAGTCCACCAGCTGATCAATTCTGGGTAACCGAAAGCTACCTTTCGGGCAGGCTTTATTTAGATCCGAGAAATCAATACAGGTGCGCCACTTTTCGTTGGCCTTCTTTACCAAAACCGAATTTGAAATCCAGTCCGGGTAGGTTGAATCTATGATGAACCCATTACTTTTCAATTTTCTAACCTCTTCTTTCAAGGCAGCGGACCTCTCTACACCCAGCCTTGCCTTTTTCGTTTCACAGGAGGATGCTTCGGGTTAATGCTTAATGAGTGACTCATGATTGATTTTGATATCCCACACATATCAGCGTGGGTCCAGGTAAATACATCCAAGTTATCTTTCAGGAAATCCGTCAGTTCTTTAGCTCGAACCAGGTCTAACTGAGAACCAATCTTCGGGACCTTCTCTGGGTCACTGTCATCGATCGGTACATCCACAGTCGTCTCATTGGGAGTCGCCATTCTGCCCCTAGGCTCTTCGTCCTCTCTGGGATCTATGTCTTCGGGCAGTTTTTTAAGCCACTCGTCCATCGTTACTTTCTTTAGTTTCTATGACGTCTCCTCCCTTGCGGGGGAGGAAGCGCCTTTGGTCTCTATGTCTCTTCCTTTACGGAGTAGCTTTAATTATGCGATGTAGCATGATCATGCGACGACCTGATCTCCTCTGACTATGCCAACACCAGCATCTGTAGGAAACTTTAATAACAAGCACCAGGGGGTTATACAAGCTCTAAATTTTGCTAGGGCCAAAGGCATTGTATGGCGATTCAATATCCAAAACCACGAAGGGAAGAATTCTCACCCTCTGGCGTTATCCTTCCCCAAGCGTTACCGATAGTTCTACATATCCCATTGGGGCAGTAGAAGCTCCATTAAATCCACGGATCCAACCCTCACATGGTTTCAAGTCTTTTGGCTCAAGCTTCATCTGGTCAAAAACTTTTTTGAACAAGATGTTGACTGAGCTCCCGTTATCAACGAGGACTTTGTGAACAGTGGTCGGGCCAATAGTAACTGTGACCACAAACGGATCTTCGGTCGAAGAATGGACTCCAATACTTTCTCGATCGCGAAAGATGACATCGTCTTATGTTGTTTTACCGGAACATTATCCTCAGGATTGCTACACTCTCTATCTCGAGCTGTTGCTTAGCTGCGTTCACATATTGATCTATTTCCTTGAAGCTATGCCTGGAAAGATAAAGCCCTCCGATTTTGGTGTTGATGACGAGGTTCTTTCCCTTCTGCTGGGCAGTTGGTTTGGCAGCGGGTTGGTTTTGGTTTTGGTTTGGGGCCTAAGCAGTTTGCCCCCTATCTCTCAGAGTTACCTTATACTCGTCCAATTTTCCTTCTCGAAGAAGCCTCTCAATAAAGTCTCTCAGATAACGGCACTCATTCATAGTGTGACCATGAGTCTGGTGGAAGAGACAAAACTTCCCCGTCTCACGCTCTTTCTCCGTCGAATCTCTCAGAGGAGGCCTTTTATATTGGAGAACATTTTACGTATCCATGAAGATATTCTACAACGTATCATTGACTGGCGTATAATTTTCAAAAGACCTGGGCGAGTCCTTCTCTGGGAGTCGTTCCCCCGATTCCTCTTTCGATTATTACCATTACCATTATTATTATTATTTCCTGATTGGCGACCACCACCCTGGTTTCGATTCCCAACATTGACTTCTACCTTTCCCGAGCTATCTCCTGTTTGCTTGATGGCCACATTACTTCGGATATCCTCCTTATCTGTAACTTTTATTTTTTGGTTAGCATATACCTCCTCCTGACGTAAGCGTATATTAGCTTTCTCGTAGAACAGTTCTCTAGTCGGGGGTGGCTTGCCAGCTAGGTATCTTCCAAATTCGGTATCTTTGTCCACTCCATCGATCAAGGCCATCAAAACAGTTTGCTCGTGTGGATCCTTAACTTCAGTGGCAGCTAGGTTAAAACGGTCCAGATACAACCTCAAGCTCTTGTCTGGTCGTTGTTTGATAAGGAACAAATCAATCACATTCTGTGTCCTCTGTGCATGAATGCGGAACTGATCTATGATCCTTTCACTCAATTCCCTAAAACTAGATATCGATCATGCTGGTAAACGAGTGAACCATAATAGTGCTACTTCCTCCAGAAATATAGTGAATGCTTTACACTTTACGGCATCGGAAGCTACGGCATCGGAAGCTATGGCAGCAGTCATTGACCATGAGTATCTCATTAGATGCTGGATTGGATCAGTTCTACCCGCATAACCGTTCATTTGAGGCATGTTGAAGCGCCTTGGGAACGTAGCATCCAAAATGTCATCAGTAAAGGGGGTGTGACTGCGGTCGATTCCCCAATCTTCATTTCTATATCCATGGCTATCTGCCATGATTTGTCTGACCATTATCGCAAGGTTTGCACTGGTCAATGTAGACTCGGGATCTGAGCTTCTTGCTCTGAGGGATCCTCCCACGTCTCTTCTAGGAATAGCCGCATAATCTAGAGCTCGGATAGGGCTCCGTTGCCCCCTATTACCGCGATCATTTAGGCGGTGAAAGGGCTGAGGTGGTCTATTCTCAACAGGATTATCAGCAACCCGAGCTCTAGGAATCGCTGCTGGATTATTCATATTGCGGTTAGAAGGCCCCACATTGAGTGCCTCTTCTTCTCGTGGAGGAAGGGTTCCAAATCGAAGCGGTTCTATGTTTTCAAGCCTCTCCAACGGTCGTCTTGGAGGCCTAGGTGATTCTCCTGATGAAGAGGAATACTCTGGGGTAGCCGAACGGGCTAGCGGAGGCGGTGGAGGAGCCCTCTGCCTTACAAGATCGTCAATTCGCCAATCCATAGCGGTGAAATTATGCCGTAACACGGAACTTTCTTGCCTTTGAGCATCTAATTCATCATTTGTCCTCTTTAACATGTCCAAGATGCGTGAGAGGTCTCCTTCGGTTGCAGGAGCAGAAGGGTTAAATTAATCGTCATCATTTTCTCTTATACGTAAAGAGCTTGAGCCAGGCCGAGCAGATGCAGCAGGACGAGAAGAACGAGCCATAACCTCATTTCCAGGTCAAGTTGTAGTATGGTTATCATTTCGGATCGCATTGGCCTTGTGGCGGTGGCCCGTGGCGCCCCCGGGATCGAATCGTGGAAGTATTGGGAGGAGGGTTCGTGGCGAGGTCCTGGGAGCGAGTAGTGACCCCTTCAACTGGTCGGTTCGTGACATCCTCGAGGGATCGAATCGTCCCCTCCTCTCCGCGATCCGAGAGCTCTTCCTCAACCTGTTCATGCACACTTTCTTCAATTGCATCGTTCGCGGCTTCATTCGTCTGTGAAGCTCATACATCCTTAAACTTCTTTCCAACCATGATATCTGAGTATCGTTGAAATCTTCAAAAAATCGAAACAGTGAAGTTTTGGACTGTTTTCTTTGGACTTGAGTATCCAAACAACGGAGCAACAATCCAATATGCTGAGAGTTCCTTTCCAAGTGAAAGCACCAAAATGTTAGATCAAAATTTGGCTCTAACACCCAAATCGTTCTGATATGCAGAGAATTATATCTAAAAAATGAAGAAAAAACATAAAACACACGAGATTTATAGTGGTTCGGCGTTAATGAGCCTACGTCCACTTTATATGCTATTGATTATACGTTGAACACTTGTATAATCAATGATTTCGCTCAATCTCACTCTTATAATTATGACACTCTCAGTAATTTCGAGGTTATACTGATAAGAAATGTTAACTTGACAGCAATGGTGGAAATGATACTCAGAACTGCCAAAAGATCCGGAAAATTGCCAAGTTCTGGGCTATTTATAGCTGATTTCTTCAGACGGATCGCGATCATACGTGGCACAAATCTCGAGGATCTCGGACTGGTTCGTAGTTTGGTGAAGATTTGGTCAATATGGCAGTTGCAGACAGGTGTCGCGAGATCCTGCCTTCTCGGATCGTGATAGAGTTGGTCATAACCTTCATTATCTGGTTTCTGGAGTTCGGATCAGATCGAGCTGGCAAGGGTGGATTGGATCGTATATTAGCATGGCGATCCGATAGGGTATCGCGATTCGAGGAAGGGTGGTGACCGCGATCGAGTTTCCAGGGGTTGAGAAGAGTGAAGCTTCATATTTTCTTCTTGCGTATGAACCTTGGTGGCTTGGTCAAAAAGCTAGCCAACATCAGTTAAGTAGTAACATTCGCAATACTACTTCTCATATTACAAGTGAGTATAAACTTAAGAACGTTAACGTATTAGGATGGGTTCTTAAGGGGCTAGGGGTCTGCCTCAGGGTTATAAGAGATCATAAGAATCCACCTTTAATAGGGCCATAAGTGACCGAGAATGCCCACCTCATTGGGTCTTTACACTAAAAACACTAATGGGTGATTGACATGGATATCTACCCCATTGGTTAGATACTTGGTGTTTATTTCAAATCTTGTGTGCTGCATAGACACACGTTGACATATGTAACCTGCTAAAATATACTATATGGACATTAAATAACACCATATTTCAGTCACATAGAATTTTTTGTTCTGACCCCTCTGCATAAAATATCCAACAGGACAGTAGATGGGGTAAAAGCCATCGACGGAGTCATGACCGAAGTTATTAGTAGTTATTGCTTTACTGCTTTTGGAAACTTGTGAGAATGAACTATTTGATGTACCCATTGAACGGATGTAACTGTGACTATTGTATTAATGTGGTTTTCAAGTAAATGGTACATTTTATTTCAATATTATATTTTCTCTTTCCGCCGTGTGCGAGATTTTCATTCGAACTATCTATGTGTATATATTCTGTGCAAATGTAATCCTTACAGGAACCAACGACCCATTTAGAATGGCTCTAAGTTTCGATGGGCCTTTTCTAGGTCGAAATTTAGGCCCATTTCGGGCGGGTTGTTACATTTGGTATCAGAGCCTAGGTTTCCCGATTATAAGGGAATTATACATATGAGAGACGTATTGGTAATTTGAAAAAGATTTTTCAAACTATATATATATATATAATATATTTACCCCGATAAGCATACGCATTTTTACTAGACATCTTTATCGTTTTCTTCCTTTTTCAACTCAAATACTATCTCAGGACTATCCACTAAAGGATTCTTCCTTTTCTTTTCAGATAGTAGAATGACTGAAGACCCAACTGAGCATAGTAACCAGGCAAGACCCCGCTACTTGCCAGAATGGTTTCAACAGTATCTCCGTACTGTTGAATAGGTCCCTGTTGCTAATCCTGCCTCGGCAGCTCCTGCCGCTGAGGTTGCCTTTGACTTTTCCCGCCTTTGTAAGACTTTCACGCATCTTAGAGGGAAATCATTTTCTGGGAAAGAAAGTTTTACTAGTGCTTGGTCTTGGCTAATGGACTGTGAAAATTTTTTCAAAGCTACTAGCTGGCCCGATGAAGTGAAAAGGAGAATTGCAGCCGGGCACTTGAAAGATGAGTCCCTTGAATGGTGGAACATAATATCTATGGAGAACGAGGGCTGGGTATTTACATTGGCCGAATTCAAAACCCATTTTGAAGAAAAGTTCTTACATAGGGCTGAAATGACTATTTAGCTAGAGAAATTCATCCACCTCAAGTAAGGAAGCTTGAGCTTACAAGAGTATGTATCCAAATTTACCGAATTATGTAAGTTTGGAAGAGGATTGGTAGATACCGCCATGAACAAATCCCTTAGATTTGTTAAAGGACAGGACTCCCCGTTGAAGCGAACTCTATTAGCCCAAGTAATGTTGGGGCAACTTTTGAAACTTTAGTTGAGACAACTATCCTATGCACGGCTGAAGGCGCTAAGGAGGACAAAGAAGGTGAGAAAGTAGAAAGCTCCAACAAGAACAAGAAAAAGGAACAGTGGAAAAACAAGAATAAGAAAAAATTCAAAAAGGACACAAAAAGTACTACGAGGTGCAACCGTAAGGGCCATGAGGCCAAGGATTGTAGGACTTCTTTAGCGAAAAAGGAGTTCAAAGGAGAATGTTACAATTTCCATGAATAAGGACACATGTCCAGAGACTGCACAAAGCCCATAGTTGTCAAGAGCGACTAGAACTATGCAATAGAGGCAACCTATTCAAAGCCGACTCCCAAGAGACTAAGGGTTGCCCATACTTGAAGGTATAACCTCTGTTTTAGAAAATTCAGTATACACCTTATTCGATTATGGAGTGACACATTCTTTTATCTCCAAACGATTAGTAAACCTGTTGAACCTTTCCATATCTATCTCGGATAGTCCGATAGAGGTGACCGACCCTATCGGAGGATCTAAGTATCTTGAATAGTTGTGTAAAGACCTAGTATTGGAGGTCAACGATGTCGAATTCCATTGCGAAGCGTATGCATTGGATTTTAGAGGGTATGACCTTATCCTAGGTATGGACTGGCTATCGTTTTATGGGGTCGTCATAGACTGCGACAAGAGAATCGTTCGTCTTAGGAGCCGAGGAGGATGTAACCTAAATATTCCTTGTAATGTTAGGAACTAGGATAAAGCCTTATTGTATTCCTTGTCTCCTACTTCTGAAGGACCATCTTCAGTCCCTGTAGTTTGTGAATTCTTGGATTTCTTCAAGGAATTCACGGGACTTCCACCCCACAGAGAAATCTCTTTTCGTGTTAACCTAGAGAATGACGCTAGACCTATAGCACTACCCTTGAGGAATATGGCGCCTAAGGAAAGAAGGGAGTTAGATAAGAAGATTTCAGAGTTATTGCAAGAAGGTTTCATTCATCGAAGTAACTCAGAATGGGGTGCACCTATCGTATTTGCCACCAAAGCAGACGGATCTTTGAGACTTTGTGTGGACTATAAAGAATTTAATAAATTGACTAAGAAGAATAAGTACCCTTTACCTAGAATTGATGACCTTTAACCACTTGGGAGGAGCCCACGTATTTTCTCAACTAGACCTTTCTACTGGATTCCACCAGTTAAGGATTGCGTTGGACAATAAGGACAAAACTGCGTTTAGGACGCCAGATAGATTGTTCCAATGGGATGTTATGCCCTTCGGACTAACGAATGCACCTGCTTTCTTTATTGACCTCATGAGTAGAGTGTTTAGGAGCATTCTAAATAAAATCGTGGTAGTCTTCGTAGATGATATTCTTATATTCTCAAAAGATGGTAAAGAGCATGAAGATCACTTGAGATAGGTGTTAGGGATATTAAGAAAGAACCAATTGAAAGCAAAATTCTCGAAGTGCAACTTCTAGAGGGAAGAAGTAAGATTTTTAGTACATATTGTGTCAAGCGAAGGCTTAGCCGTAGACCCTGCAAAGATCGAGGCAATCAAGGAATGGAGGATACCTTGGAATGCTACAAATGTGAGAAGCTTCCATGGATTGGCCGGATATTATGGGAAATTTATTAAAGACTTTGCCAAGATTGCTACTCCTTTAACCCAATTAACGAAAAAGAATTTGGTTTTCGCTTGGAGTAATAAATGTGATATAGCCTTTAAGAAATTAAAGAAAGTATTAACTAGCGCACCAGTCCTTATTATACCGGATGGTTTAAAAATTTTCACCGTTTACACCGATGCATGTGGGACCGGTTTAGGAGCAGTCCTTATGCAAGAAGGAAGAGTAGTTGCCTATGCTAGTAGACAACTCAAGAATCCAGAGAAAAGATACCCAATTCATGACCATAGTTTACCGCAGTAGTGTTCGCCCTTAAGATGTGGAGGCATTATTTTTAGGGGAGAAATTTAAACTCTTTACTGACCATAAATCCTTAAAGTATTTATTTTCTCACCTAAACTTGAGACAACAACGATGGGTGGATTATATTGCCTCATTTGACTTCACAATTCAATATACCGTAGGCAAGGGAAATGTTGTGGCGGATGCTTTAAGTAGGTAACATGCGACTTTGAATGCGATAATAGAATGGAAGCAATTAGGGTTCCACGCTAATTTTGATTTGCAACCCCACCAACCACTTCTATTGGTTTTCTTGGGGCTATGATAATTAGACCTACCCTAAGAGAAAGGATCCAAAGCGCACAAGACCTTGATGAGGAATTGAGAAGCATAAAGGAGAAAGTGGGAAAGAAAGAGACCTTTCGTCATTCGGTTAGGTATTCAATCAGCGATGATGAGAGTTTACTTTGGGATGGACGACTTTACGTCCCTAAAGATGAAGGGTTGAGAAAAGAAATTCAAGAGGAGTGCCATAGGTCAAAATTTACCATACACCCCATTGGGGATAAAATGCACAAGGATATGAAGAGAAATCTCCATTGGAAAGGAATGAAGAGAGATGTGGCCGAGTTCATGGCCAATTATTTAGCATGCCAAAAAGTAAAAGCGGAACAAGGGAAGCCCGGAGGATTGTTGTTACCTTTAGAGATCCTCGCATGGAAGTGGGAACATATTTCCATGGACTTTGTAGATAGACTTCCTAGAAGTCAAAAGGGGAATGAGGCCATTTGGGTTGTGGTAGATCGTTTAACCAAAAGCGCTTATTTTATACCAGTCAAGAAGACAAGGACTTCATCCTCGTTAGCCCAATTATATGTCAAAGAGATAGTCAGATTTCATGGCATCCCATTGAGTATCATGAGTGATAAAGACCCCTTATTCACGAGTGAATTTTGGACGAGCCTACAAGAAGCATTGGGAATGACCCTTAACTTTAGCACAACTTATCACCCACAGACCGACGAACAGACAGAAAGAGTAAATAGAATATTAGAAGACTTGCTCAAAGCTTGCATTATCAACTTTGGAGGAGTTTGGTAGCAGCACCTACCACTTGTAGATTTCACGTGTAATAATAGTTTCCAAACGACGATCGGTATGGCCTCTTTTGGAGCACTTTACGGGAGGCCATTCAAATCGCCGATTAGTTGGTGGGAAACTACCGACAAGGTTATACTTGGACCAGACTTCGTTCGTGATTCCACAGAGAAAATATCTTTGATTAGGCAGAGGATGAAGGTAGCCCAAAACCGTCAGAAATTGTATGCCGATAAGCGAAGGAGGGAACTTGAGTTTAAGGTTGGAGACTTAGTATTCGTAAAAGTATCCCCTCTTAAGAAGACTGTTCGGTTTGGAAAGACTGGGAAGTTGGCTCCCATATTTATTGGGCCTTTTCGTGTTACCAAGAAGATATGATCTTTGGCTTATCGAGTGGATCTCTGAAAACGCCTATCGGGAATCCATAATGTTTTTCATGTATCTCATCTAAGGAAATGCTTTCATTATTCTGTTATCACACTTGAGCTTGATGAAATTGGGGACTTAGAAAGACTCGAGTTGGATAAGATGAAATAATCCAGCCGAAAGCACATGAGAGACCGAGGATAAGATGAAACAGACTGACCCAGAGCTTTTCATAGGTAAATTTTTCCTTAAATTTACGTTATGAAAGCATCGTGATTGCTAGATTGGATGTTAGGAAATGGATGCAACGCCATTGCACCAAGCACTCATATAGAGATATATGCATATTTAGGTTGTTTGCATATATATTGCATCACTTATTACACCTACATGCTAGGATAGAGCTCACATTAGTGGGTCTGCAGTTCATAACCACTGCGAGTCATGGATGTTTATGGATGAATTAAAAACAACATGGATGTACAACATGAATGTATTCAAGCGAGTTGTGTTTTTCACCCCTTCAACAAATTGATACTTATCAGTTCCCATTGAATTAATAAGTTATTGCTTTACTTCTTTTGGAAACTTCCGAGAATGAACTATTTGATGTACCCATTGAACGGATGTAACTATGACTATTGTATTTCTATGGTTTTTAAATAAATGGTACATCTTATTTCAGTATTATATGTTCTCTTTCCTCTATGTGAGATTTCCATTCCAAGTATCTACGTATATATATTCTGTGCAAATGAAATCCTTACGGGCCCATTCCAGGCGGGTTGTTACATGTACACACTACACCAACCAGGCTCATTTGTCACACTTGTTTCGCTGGTGATTATCACGGTTATTATTGTTATAAAAGACTCACGGTTATAACCATAATTGTATCTACTCACGGTTAATTCCGTGAGCTCATTCAACTACCCTCGGCAAATAGTCATTTTCCTATTATCGAGTTTATTACTCTTCCAAATCATACGAAACAAATCACTCAAACTGCTTTTTAGTGCTTGAAGAAAACGATTAGGTTTTGGTTCTCCCAAAATCGGTTGTGGCTAAATTTGGATCTCGTCTCGTCTGTTGTTGGAATCGCGGTTCTGCTGTGGTGAAGGTATGGCGTCTGAAACGATTAGGTTTTCATTGTTTAAATAACAATTTTAGGTTTAGATGTAGAATCTCGTGGTTTTCAATGTTGGAAACGATTAGGTTTTCATTGTTTAAATCTTAGGTTTAGATGTAGAATATCGTGGGTCAAAATCAATTTTAAATATAATAATGATTTAATATCAAAACCATTTTTAGATTTGCTTGATATCCCACTTTCTTTCTCTAACTATGCAACTGTAGGCAACAATGCATTTGGTAGGAATGGGTAGAATGATGTTGGAATGCTCCATTATTTATAGGAAAACTCATATTAATTGTGATAGTTGAGTTCTATTTGAAAGACATATGCAGTGCATTTATTCTTTTGGTATAACAGATAAAATATAATGTGGGACGCGTTAAGGAATATGTTATTGGTACAACACTTATGTTATCATGAGCTGTTCCAGTTACTGGAAGTTCTAATATAATGTTTATGTAGGATTATCTTGTATTCAACTTTGCAACTGAGCAGTGTACTCGATTTCCAGGATTTAGTCAATTTAGTTTAGATTATTAAGCATCAATGAGATTTTAGTTTATGCACATTGTTATTCTAACATAAGCAAAGAACAGACAGTTTCCCTGCTCATTACGGTTCATTATACTCAGTATTTACACTTATACCAGTTAAGAGTAGTGTGTCGAGCATCTGATGTGGTGTTCTGCTTTGTAGTCTTGTTCTCCTTCTTAACCATCATACACAATTTTTGTCATGGGACTGTGCATGGTAATGTGCACATTTAATAAACAACTTAAACCCACATAGTATGACTATGTTGATTTTTCTTCTTCTAAAATTTCAATAAGAGTAGTGTGTTAAGCATCTTGTGCGGTGTTCCAATTTGTTGTCCTTTTTTTATCCTTAACCATATTAGGATTTCAACTTCCATACCTTTTTGATTCACTAGAGGTTCCGAACATGAAGAACCTGATCTGAGTTGAGTAGGGATTTTGAAGAAACCTCGAGTCTTTAGAGCAAAAATAAAAAATAGAAGGGTGATTCAATTGAGAAAGACACAACATCTTCTGTTTTTGACCCATTATTAAGAATAATGAAACTAGGTTAGTCCCAACCCTATTAAAATTGGGTTAAAAGAATTGGATTAATGAGTTTGGGTTGCATTTTGACAGCCCTACACCATTCTTATCAAAAATTATCCATAACATAAACTGATTTGGTTCAATAATGAAACTTTACTAGCTAAGTATAAATTATGCTGTTAACTATAGTGTCTACCAATATCATTTTACCTTCTTTTTTGTTGTTTCAACATCCTAAATGTAACAAAAAAAATCGATAGTAGAACCGAATATTAGAAGACAGAAAAAGGCATGAGTTTTCCTAAGTATGCGCCTGAAGAGAAGCTTTACAAATAGAATTGCCATGTGACAAATTTAACATTTGAAGCCAAAATCTTTCTTACATCCAGGATCTTTTGTATATGAATCCTTAACCAGAAAGGCTATATCAAGTTAGATGAATAAACATAGTATTGATGTTCGTAGAAAAGTGAATGTTTATCATATTTCATGTATGTAGTGGAAAAAAGTACGAATTGTATAAAATATGAGATAGTTTATTATTTTTTCATATACAACAAACAATGCCTAGTGAAACTGTCCACTCTGCGAGGGAATTTAGTATATATTTCAGAAAAATAATCATAAGCGAATATTAATTTCTTTTAGCTATTCATCATTTGAAGTCAACTAATATCAAAGGAAGATTTTTTTATCGAAGGCACAAACATTTATACATGAACTTGCTTCTTTTTTATGTCAGTTTGTGCGTTTGTGTTGAACATCAAGGACATATATGATGATATTGATATAAACAGAACTATGATGTAGAATTACCTTTTTTTTTTAAACATTGATTTAGTTTCCATTATCATTTGAGATAAATTTCATATCTGATACCTCAGTTTTTTTTGTTGGTCTTGCTACTTATTTCAAGCAACATACACGAAGTCAGCCCTTATTTTCCACACTAATTTGGGTATGTGACTCGCTTAACTCTTCTGAGTGGTAGATGAAATTAAATTATCCTAAGTACATTTTTTTACCTGTATAAATTTTCAAGGTTCACTAAGGATCATACCTGTTTATCTATCTTGATTCTATAGAGACATATTGGATTTTGATATTTATTGAAAATTATTAATTGCTTAATGATAGAAAAAGAAAACTCTACGAAACCTGTTTTAATGGAATTATATTCCTGTACAAGTTTAGTGCATTTCACGATAATTCAAGCATCTTAGTTTCAAAGGAGACTTTTACTCAGTAAATGTTGGCATATTTCATTTTCATGTGCTTGTATAAATAAGTATCACTCAATTGAGTATGTATCACACATATGATCTAAATAGGAACTTATTTTTATAGTGAAGTTTCACATTCTATTAGTTTAAAAAACATGCTTATACAGAAATTACCTCTAATATTAAATAAATACACCATTTGCATATTTCTTGACAGATAAGAACATTTGACTGCCTATCAAAGTAAACTTATTAGGGATCTTTGATGTAAAATGCAGCAATCTGAATTACTAATGCTTTGGTTTTTCCATGTATTCAACATTTCGGTAGATGCTATGCAGCAAACTCCACAACTAATGTTATGGCTTGTGATTGATGACGGACAGGAAATTATGCTGTGTTTTTGTTACGAGAATCATATCATGTTGTTCTATAAATACCTGTAATTCTTAATCATTAAGGTTCGTTGATTCTAAAAAAATTAAAAAATGTCTATTATACTACTGCTATTTTCTTTTCTTTTTACTTAATTTTTTGGTCGTTCAAATTTGAACAGTTATGACTCACATACAAAGACTCGTGTCCCTTCATATAAGAATGTTTTCAAATGCTACATATACATAGTAAAACTTTTTTTTTGAGGTCTTCCACTCATTTTGTTTATAAGTTAATTTATGTTTTTTCATGATGACAATGTTTGCAATGTATATTGTTATAAGTGTGAGTGAAAAGTAGCTTATACCACTGCATAGTTGTTGCAATCATATATGTTAATAACTAGTTTCATGATGACAATGTTGTGTTTTCATGTCTTGTTAGGGACAAATAAAATTTCTTGCTAAAGATGAAGCCAACGTCGAAAGGATGGATTAGAATTCGACATCGAAATAATATTGAATACATATATGGAATTCGAAATTTCATTGAATTCGCAAATTTTAATTCACCACCGACTTCGAACCCTTGCATAAAATGTAGAAGTTCAAAAAATTTGCATTTTAAATCTGTAGAGAAACACTTGATCGTTTATGGTATGGATCAAACATACGATGAATGAGTTTTTCATGGTGAGAGAAGCGACAATGGCATGGTGGTCAATCCTACACGGAATGTCAATCACAAGGCTTGTAATTTTAACGAATTTAGTGGGAAAACCATATAGGAGACACTCTTGGAGATCTTGTTGATGATGCATATGGCATAAAAGGGATTAGTGATGGTAACCATTGGAAAAAGTATCAGGAGTACAAAAGAAGAGCAAATGAAAAATTATACCCTTCTTATGAAGACGGTATCCCAACATTAAGTGTCATGATAGAGCTTCACAATTTGAAAAAAGATTTTAATTGGTCCGGAAATAGTATGACTGAGTTATTGAAACGATTGAAACGGTGGCTTTCGAAGGAAAATACAATACCAGAGAAATACTCAACAATGAAGCAAATATTAAAAGATTTGGGAATGAAAGCAGAGTGTATACATGCATGTAAAAATTATTGCATATTGTTTTGTAAAGAGCAAAGTAATGCAGTGGAATGTCCTCGTTGTCACACTTCAAGATTTAAAACTAAAAGCAAGGAAAAGTGGTAAAAATTACAAAACAAGCTCGAAATTTTTTGAAATATTTTCCATTAGCTCCTAGATTAACAAGGTTGTACACTATACCATGGATAGCTCCAAAAATGTTATGACATAGTGAAGCACAACCTTGTTGGAATCGCATGCGTCATCCTATTGACTCGGCTGAATGGAGATCAATCAAGAATAAGTGGCCAGAGTTTAGTAGAAATGGACGAAATGTTTGGCTTGGTATTGCCAACGACGGGTTCAATCCTAATACAACCCAATCAAGTAGTTATAGTTGTTGGCTTGTTTATACAGTTCCTTATAACTTATCACTATCATTATACATGAAGCCAGAGTTTCAAATGTTGTCCTTGTTAATTCCTGGACCAAAAGCACCAAGTCAAGATATTGATGTGTATTTGGAACCTCCTGTAGATGAGTTGAAGCAATTATGGACAGAAGGAGTGCCTGCATTTGACATAAATGCAAAGGAGTCTTTCACTCTTAGAGCAATGTTGTTATGGGGAATTCACGATCTACCCGCCAATGGGAATTTATCTAATTGTGTAACACATGGTTATAAACCATGTCCTAATTGTGTTATGGAGACAAATTAGAGCGCATTGGTAATATGATTGTTTATACGATGTATAAAAGATTTTTGAAGAATGGTCATCCGTATAGGGCATTAAAGCATGGGTGATATAAGTCCATAGAGAATAATGAACCTCCAAAACGATTGACAGGATCAACACTTCTAGAAAAGCTTGCTCATATCAAATATATTCCAGGTAAATTACCCCCCCCCCCCCCCAAAAAAAAGCACATAGTAGATGATGTTGATCCCATCGAGGAATATTCTGTGAATGAAAAAGGTGATGATGAAAGACCGACATGGTACAAGAAGTCGATTCTTTTTGCAATAGAGTATTGGAGCAGTCATAAATTGCGACATACTATTGATGTGATGCGCACTGAGAAGAATGTATCATAGCATTTTATTAATTTGTTATTTGATAGGAACAAGCAATATTCTTCCAAATTTGCATTTGATAAATCTTACAAGACTCGTTGCTATGAAATCCTAAAGGATGTCAAACTTCCATCTTGCTTTGGGACTAAGTTAAGCAAATTAGTAAATAGTCAGCCACCCGGTTTGAATATTATAAAGTCATATGAGTACCATATCATCCAATATTTTTTACCTATCATGATTCGACATGCTTACCCAAAGCATCGTGACTTAAGATGTGCAATATTGCAAGTATGCTTGTATTTTAGTATTATTTGTTCGAAGGTTTTAATTCGAGAGCATGTTCAAGCTGCTAAAGACATGATTGTTGAGGCATTATGCGTGTTGGCGCATTATTTTCCTTCTCAATTCTTTGACATAAGTATACATTTAATGGTGCATTTATTTGATCAAGCATTGCTATGTGGACCGGTTACTAATATATGGATGTATCCATTTGAAAGGTATTATGTTTCTTTCATGTAATTATTAAATAGTTTATTTCACCATTAACGTAAAATTTTAAATTTTTTGTTAGATCTATGAAGAAGTGTAAGAACATACCGAGGAATAAACATTATGTAGAGGGATCAATTTCTGAAGCATATCTTGTTTTAGAATCTGTTAGATATGCCATGGAATACATGTCAAATCCACGTACGGGTAATCATAGCTGCAAACAAGAACCATTTTTAGATGAGAACGGAGATGATACTTATGAACGTTCCATCCTTGAGGGCAAAATTATCAAATTATCTGGCATACAACGTATTCAAATTCGACGGTGGATACTTTTTACCATGGACATCGCCAGCGTAGACAATTATTATAGGTTTGTCTTATTTTAACATGTTATATGATGTAATTTCACTATTTACTTAAGCCGCAATATTTTGATTTGTAGCGACTATCGATCATCATTAAAGGATGTTCAAAAGAGCAAAAAAAAAGGCACCATACATGGGCAGAAGTAGTAGTACAGACTGAATTTATTGATTGGTTCCACAAGAAGGTTTGTTAGATTGCATACAACTCATACTTCAATAAAGAAATTGACATTATTTAACTTGTTGAAATTGGTTTGACGGTTAATGGACGAAAAGTACATGAATTCACAGTTATGGTATTATGTTAATGGACCAGCATGTGAAGCCAAAACTTATCTTAAATGTAGAATTAATGGTTATGTATTCTTTCCACATCATTACGATTAATGAAGACAATAGATTCGTTATAATAGAGCCGTTAGCGTGTGAACACATTTTATCATATTTAGTATGTTTTAATGAAGACAATAAAGCCGTTAGCGTGTGAACACGTTTTATCATATTTAGTATGTTTTGTAATTATCTATTAGCCGTTACAATGCTTCTCTATATAAACATACCATTGTTACATTACTCTTTGTACAACAAATAATATTTATCAATAAAATCTTCTGCTTCCTCAATATTCTTCTTATTTTCCTTCAATCTTATTCTTCAATTTGGTATCAGAGCAAACTGACGAAAGGCTTTCTATCAACCAAGAGTTGATTTATTTTATTCTTTCTCCTCAGTTTTATTTTTTCTCATCATCGGAGATTTTTCCGAAGGGACATCCATTTCTTGATTGTTTTGAATCATCGGTTTGTAAACTAGCCACGCCTAGATTAACTGGCTGCTAGTTTATTCTACCTCTCCTAAATCATAGGTATTTTTGTAGCGGCTACAAATATCATTCTTGATTTGCCAAGCACAAAGGCGGCTACAAGATCTGATATTGCATGCCAGGCATACAATATATACCTTATTATTGTTCTTCGATTTCTTTCTATCTAAGATTACATTGGTTGCATTTTCCTGCTTCTGCCTCGCCAAATTTTTTTTCTGATCAATTATGGCGAACAGTAATGAAGCCACGTCTACATCAACGGTCAACACTAGCACTGATCCACCACCAATGGGCTGCTGGAATACATCAATGGAACCATAACTATACCACCATTCATGACTTTGAGTCAGGATGGTAGCACTGTTTCAGATCCAGCTTATGTTAGATATCAAAAGCAGGATAATCTATTATCATCATGGCTTATGTCTTCTATAAGTTCAAATTTGTTATCACAGATAGTAGGATGTAACAATTCTCGTGAAATTTGGTCATCTATTGAGCAAATTTTTAGTTTTCAGTCTACGTCTAGGATAATGCAGTATAGAAGAGATTTACAAAACTCCAGAAAAGAAGGCATGAGTATGAAAGAATATTTAGGCAAAATTAAAAAAACTTGTGATAGATTAAATGTTGTTGGGCATAAGATAAGTGATAGTGAATAAATATTATTTAGCACTGGTATACTTGATGAAGAATATGATTCATTAATAAATGTTATTGCTACTCAGCAAACATTACCTGACTTGTAGTTTGTTTGATCCACTCTACTTGCTCATGAAGGAAGGACTGAACAAAGAAAAACCATACAAGGTGATTTTTCTGTCAACTATGCAGCAGCTAAAAGTAATCAACAAAGAAACAACTACAACAATGATTCAAACAGACAAGAAAATGAGTATTTAAGAGGTTTTCAATCACAAAGAGGAGGTTTTCAAGGAGGTTTCTAATCACAAAAAGGAGATTTTCAAGCACAAAGAGGAGGTTTCTAGTCTCAGAGAGGTCGTGGAAGAGGCCAATGGAATAATAACAATCATGTAAATGTCAAATTTGTCAAAAATTTGGTCATATGGCAAATAAATGTTACTTCAAGTACAATCTAGATAATAGTTCTCAAAGCAGTCAAGGCAGTTTTTCATAGAACGAAACACAGAAAATTTTTGCTACAATAAATTCAAGCATAGTCAACAATGACAGTCAAAGCAGCAATAATGCTGATAAGGGTGATGAAGGTAACCATGAGGAATGATATCCAGACTCAGGTGCAACCCATCATATTACAAATAATCTTCAGAATTTAAACATTGGTAGCAAAGATTACTCAGGTATGAAATATTTATATATGGATAATGGTGAGACTGCAAATATAACACATACTGGCAAAGGAACTATTTTTGGTAAAAGACAACTTCAACTAAATAACATGCTAAGGGTTCCTACCATAAATAAAAATCTTTTAAGTTTATCAAAATTTGCCAGTGATAATTGTGTATATTTGAGTTTCATCCAAAATTTTCCTTAGTCAAAGATATTCTAAGTCATGAAATATTACTACAAGGTAGTCTACATAATAGACTTATAGATTTAACAACTTGAAGACCGAAAATTCAAGTGGTGAACTCTGGTGCAACAGTGTGGATGCTTGTAGTAATAATGATTGCAATAGTAATAAGCATTGTAATAGAAATAATGTTTTAGATAATATTACTTTATGGCATATGAAACTTGGTCATCCAAATTCTTAAACTGACAGAACTTTTTTATCTATTAATAATATTGCTTTTAAAAATGCACCTGTTAAACACACATGTACACATTGTCAGCTTGGCAAAAGCCACAAGCTTCCTTTAAGTAACTGTGAAACTAGGTATAACAAGCCATTGGAGCTTGTAGCTGCAGATTTATCGGGCCCAGCACCTCTACATTCATATCATAGGCACAGGTACTATCTTTCTTTTGTAGATGCCTATTCGAGATATACTTGGATATATATGCTACAAAATAAATCTGAAACTTCTAACACAGTTATACAATTTATAACTCATGTTGCAAAGCAACTTAATTGTAATGTCAAAATTTTGCAAATAGATAGTGGGGCAGAATTAAAACCTTTGGCTGATTATTTTGCTAAAAGAGGAATTAAACACAGATTAACATGTCCTCACACATCTGAGCAGAATGGTTTAGTTGAAAAAAAACACAGACACATTGTAGAAACTGGTTTAACATTGTTATCACAAACCTCATTACCGATGAAGTATTGGAATGAAGCCCTTTTTACTTCAGTTTTTCTTATTAACATGTTACCCACTAGGATCCTAGATAATAAAACTCCACATGAGATGATACCAGATTATAAGTTTCTAAAAATATATGGTTGTCTGTGTTTTCCATGTCTGAGAGATTATTATAAACATAAATTAAGTATGAGATCAAGTCCATGCACATTTATTGGTTGTGCTCAAAATCAAAAAGGTTATAAATGTCTTGACAAGAATGGTAGAATTTATGTCTCAAGACAAGTGATTTTGATGAAAGTAAATTTCCTTATGCAGATAGACATAATTCGAAAGAAGACAATAGAGTGGAATCTATTAAGACTGTGGAGCTTAGTCCAGTTACTCTTGAAATAATTAAAAACAATGAACATTCAGGCACACAAGCTGAGGATATAAGAGAAACAAGTATAAACATCAGTGGATCAGAACAAAGACATTCAGATGACACAGAAATAAGTCAAGATGATAATGATATGCACAACACTGATGATGATCGTAGCAGGCAAAGCAACAGCAGTACAAGGATATCACAACAGGAACAACAATCACAACAGGTACAACAACATCAAAGCAGATATCACATGACTACTAGATCAAAAAGCGGTATTTTTAAACCAAAAGTCTATAACGTGGCCATCACTGAAACTGAACCACTTAATTTTACTCAAGCACTAAAGTTAAGAAATTGAAAAAAGGCCATGGATACAGAATATGAAGCTCTTATAAAAAACAAAACTTGGGAACTTGTTGTACCACTAGCACACAAGAATGTAATTGGTTGTGGATATATAAGATAAAAAGAAAGGCTGATGGATCTATTGACAAATACAAAGCCAGACTGGTAGCTAAAGGTTGTGCACAACAATTTGGTTTTGATTTCAATGAAACCTTTTCTCCAGTTATAAAACCCACTACTATTAGGATAATTTTAACTGTTGCCTTAAGTAAGGGGTGGAATATAAAACAACTTGATGTAAACAATGTTTTTTTGAATGGAGAATTAACTGAAGAAGTCTACATGCAATAACCTGAAGAATACAATTCTGATGATAAAAGGGTTTGCAGTCTTCATAAAACAATTTATGGATTCAACCAAGCTTCAAGAGCATGGTATGAGAAACTCAAGATGACATTATTAAATTTAGTTTCTATTCAAGTCAAGTCTGGCAACTCATTATACATGAAAAGGAGTAGGCAAGGAACTATCTTTATTTTAGTATATGTGGATAATATGTTAATCACAGGAGATAATGGTCAAGAGATAAGCGAAGTCATACAATTATTGGATCAATATTTTTCTATTAAAGATTTAGGAGAGTTAAATTATTTTCTTGGGATTCAAATTATCAAACACAGTGAAGGAAAACTGATTTTATTCCAGGAAAATTATATTTCTGAAATTTTGCACAGGGCCAATATGCAATATGTCAAACATCTACCAACACCAATGATAAATAATAAACTCTTATCTAAACATAAAGGGGAGGCCATCACAAATGCAAAACAGTACAGAAGTTTAATAGGAGCACTGCAATATGCAACATTCACTCGCCTAGATATTTGTTATAGTGTTAACAAGCTTAGCCAGTTTATGCAAAATCCATTATCAGAACATTGGATTGCTTTGAAAAGGGTTTTAAGATATTTGTAAGTCACAAAGCATTTAGGAATAATTATAAAATCAGAGAAATATTTTTTCTTACAGTACTTTAGCGATGCTGATTGGGTAAATGATGTTGATGATAGACGATCTGTATCAGGATACTGCGTTTACCTTGGAGACAACATAATTTCCTGGTGCACTAAGAAGCAACATACTACATCCAGATCCAATACAGAAGCAGAATATAGGGCTCTCGCAAGTGCAACTGCAGAAGTATCTTGGATTGAAACGATGATGGAGGAATTAGGGCTGAGTTTAACATGAAAATCTGCCATCTGGTGCGACAACAAGAGTACGGTTTCTCTTTTCCTCAATCCAATTCAACATTCAAGGACAAAGCATTTTGAAATCGATATTCATTTCGTCAGAGAAAGAACGCAGAATGGAAAGCTTGTCATATGTCATATTCCTTCTTACTATCAGGGAGCTGACGTTCTTACAAAAGCATTATCAACCAAGAATTTTGTGAGATTGAGAGAGGTGCTGAAAGTAGTTGGTGGAGGCAGAAATGTAAAAGGAAACCCTATTTCGAACTGAGGGGGCATAATGAAGACAATAGAGCCATTACAATAGAGCCGTTAGCATGTGAACACGTTTTATCATATTAAGTATGTTTTAACGAAGACAATAAAGCCGTTACAATAGAGTCGTTAACATGTGAACACGTTTTATCGTATTTAGTATGTTTTGTAATTATATGTAGTTATTACAATGCTTCTCTATATAAGCATATCATTGCTACATTACTCCTTGTACAAGAAATAATATTTATCAATAAAATATTATGCTTCCTCAATATTCTTCTTATTTTTCTTCAATTTTATTCTTCAATTACGATGACACTTTTTCTACACAAGATAGCGGTGTTTTTATGGATGCAATTACAACATTTATAGCAAGTGCAAAAGATTTAAATCCTACAGATGATGACACTACATGGTATGGTATTATTATGAAAATAATTGAAGCTGATTATTATGAATTTCAACATGTTGTGTTCTATTGCGAGTGGGCGAATGTTGTTGACAAAATACGCGGTTGTAAGATTTGTACAGACTCTAATTTGTTGATGGTGAATCTTAACAAACTTAAAAGCAGTGATGGAGAGTACAATGAGCCTGCCGTTCTAGCATCAGAAGCAAGTCGAGTTTTCTACGTAAAAGACAAACAAAATCCTAATTGGTCCATTGTACGACGTTCACCTAGACGTCTGACTGATAATGTGGATGATTACGAGGCATCAGCAAATTTTCAATCTATTTTAAACGAACAAACAAACTTAGGAGCATTGTTAAAATGTATCGAAGCCAAATAGATGAGCTTGATTATGAGTCCAAGTCTTTGTTTTTGTGTTGAATATTTGAGATATTTGATGATTTTAACATTGATGATTTTAGTTGTAATATTCAAGTTGTTGAATGCTTGTTGCCTCTTTTCTTGTGGTTGTGTGCTTTCTTATGTACAAGATGTGTATACATCGCACTATTGTTGATTTTCAACAGGCTGAATGTTTGAATGCTTGTTGCCTTTTTTTCTTATGGTTGCTGCTTTCTTTTCTTATGGCTGCACTATACGTTTTTTTTTTTTTTTTCCATTTTTTGGGTCTTACATTAGCATCTTGTACCTAGTTCATATATAAGTTTTATTTGCTTTCGTGTATTGAATGTAGGCTAAAATATATGAATTACTTATGCAGAATATCGACTAGTCAAAGTAATGCATCGCAACGTAGAGAAAGTATAGAAGACATCATTCCTCCTCCGCCACAAATAAAAAATACTACATAATTGTGGAAATGGATGGTGAAAATGGAGACGACTCATCAAAGTGGTCTTCTCATTGCGGCACTCTGATCCGAAGGCATATTCCAGTTTGCTACGACGATTGGAGGAAAGTTGATTCTTTTTACACGGACAACTTATGGACAACACGAATGGTATTTTTCTTTGTTATTTCTAATTTTTTTGGCATATATAAAGCATAGAGTTATAATCAAAATCATTAACCTTTTCCATAGAAAGAGTTTGACTTGAACATAAACCCCGATATTGCTCGACTTATTTTGAAGATATTTTTTCTACAATATGTAAGAACGGCAAAATAACATTTGAGGAAGACATATATTAAAACAAAAGAAAAGGAGCTTTTGCCTAGGCATCTTGCAATTGAAAACCGACCTGACGACATCGATAAAGTTCAGAGAAGTTCATCGACAATGAGTACACAGAAAAGAAGAGAAAACAATGCAAGGCGAATAGCGACAACAAGGGAAAAAAATACCATAAATCATACATTGGGAACATTGGTTCGTACTAGTCAATCCTTTTATGGTTATTTTAGATAATACTTTGTAGCTATTGAATATATTTATATTTATTCATGTAGGAAAAGGAAAACCCGGAATGTAAGCCTACACGAACAAAAGCATGGAAAGTGGCACACACAAGTAAAAAACTGGAGAAGTGCTTCCTTGCACCATCGAAAAATATATAAGTTAATATTATTTTTTTGTCTTTGAATCATGCCATGCAAGTTTTGAACCATCGTTTAATCACTTGAGTAACGGTGTTTGTTAACTTCAATCTGAGTTGCAGATAAAAGAGACCACATTATGAAATTAGAAAAAATGCAACATTTTCTTCAAGTAATTGACTGATTAAAAATACATTTATGTAAGAACTTTTGGTTCACGTTTTTTTCTAAGTTCATATCCTTGCAAACATTCAGATACAAATTGCATTTCTCAAATGATTTACCATATCAACTGTTTTTTTGCACAGGCAATAGTACCAAGTTAAATTACAATATTAAGAACATAATATATTTAAGTAGATTTACCGGATTTTAATTCTTCTTTCATTGTTAAATTATAAACTTTATTATCTTTCTAATTACATCCATATGTCACATGCAGTAACAGTTATTTTTACATATACAAGTATTTGTATTTGTCCGTCAAATATTTAATTGAAAGAATTTAGGTCTGTCCTTCAACAAATATTGTTTAGGTAAATATTCGGCCGAAGACCAGGTTTGGTCCGATAATAACTGAATCTCCTCTAAGAAACATTTTACTAATAAATCGGTCTTTGTTAACAGGCAGTGCTTTCTTTTAACCTTTTCCTGTCTTAGGTACCTGCAATTATTCAAATTGTGAGACTATGAAAGTAAACCATTTATGTGTGTGTGTATTAAGAAAATTGTATTCAAAAAAATTTCCCTATATTTGATTAGAGGCAATATTTGTGACCGTACTGTATACCCATAATTATTATCTTTCATAAGATAGAAAATCCTTGTGGTGGGCATTTGTAAGATGAAGAGGATAGTAGATCTTTAAGCTGATAAGAATTATGACAATAGTAATATCTAATTTATAGTGATAAAAAGACATAACAAACAGCTTGTAACTCATTTGCAACTCCATAGATGTGGGATTCCAAAAGATGCATCTGAGATCCCGTCTACTCTGAAGTTGCAACAGCTATGTGGCCAAATGAGTTACAGCAGCACTTTTTTCCCATTATAAGTCCTAGGGAAAACATAGCAAGAATAAGGTTGTCTCAAACTTACTTCATGTAAAGTCCATAGATGTATAATTCTACTTGATTTAGCTTCATCAAGAACCCCACAGCCACATATAACAGAGGGTAAGGATCCATTACATCCTATATGTTACACCTCTTTCCCTACACCCAGATGCCATTCAGAACCAATTATTTGCAAACTAGTCAGTAATTTCAAAATGATCCAAATTTTTATAAAGATGATCTCAATGGTAAAAACTGAAATCAAATCATATAATTTTGACACAATTTTTTATATCTTTATACTTCAACCCGAGCAGTTTCATGCATTTCCATAGTAAATATTCAACTAGATTCCAGGAACCATCTTGCCGTTTGAAAAACTTAAGAGAACATGGAAGCAAAGCTTTGGTTTATTTTATTTTTTCAAGGTTTGAGATCTTGGTTTCAGTTTTCGATCTAATTCATAAATTTTAGGAAGTTTGATTCCGGATTCAATTTTTGTTATTTATTTTTTATTTAATTACTCACATATTTACTTAATTTGTTGAACAGAGATGCATAAATATCTTTAACCACATATAAATGAATAAAACTACTTAATTATGAATATTTGCATGCTTATATATGCTTATTCATTACTTTGTTTTCAACTTCTTTTTAGTTGCCATTCATACATTTTGTGATTACGGATGTTTCCTAAGCTAAGATTTTTTGGTTTTGAGTTGGTTCCCCCATTTTGGTAGATCTTGTTTTCAACTTCTTTTTAGTTGCCATTATGAGATACATTATTCTTCTAATCTACTGTGCTTACAAGTTGTTTTCCTATTTTATAAATACTGGACTCTAAGCAATATAGATATAACTAAGACTTATGTATTGTTGAATTATAATATTAGTATAGAAGCGGCTGAATTATGTACTGTTGAAATCAATGTTATATGTCATCTATCAAATTTGAAGTTGATTTTTTTTTTTTTTTTTTTTTTACTTTTGGTAAGCAGGATTACATAACATATATGCTTATAAAATATGTAGGCATTGATAAAAGCAGCTGAAAAAAGACAAAAGTCAGAATCTAGTGTTAATGGAGGTGATGGTATAAGAAGCTTAGAAGATTTTGAAAGAGATCTCATCACTGAAGTTTTTGGAGATGATGATAGGAGATAGGGGTGAGTGTTTGGTTGGTTTGGTTTATCCAATGATGAAATTTGTCAAACCAAACTAAAACCAATAAAAATGAAAACCAAACCAAACCAACCAAATTAAGTTTGGTTGGTTCGGTTGGTTATCCCATTAAACCGAACTAAAAATGTTTTACACCATTGTGTTTGGAATATTCACTATAATTTAAAATAAATTATAAATACATGATTAGATTATTATTATTTATGATTTTTGTGCTTTCTAATACTAATTTTGACACATAGGTGATGATTAAAATTTACTTCAACAACTAAACTAACATAAAATATTTATTGTAATATCGATAATTTTGAAAATATAGTAAAAGTTTGGTTAATTTGGTTAAACCAATAACCGAACTTAATATTTTTCCGGACCGATTACAAATTGATTTAATTTCAAAACCGAACCAAACCGTCCAAAATAAACTGGTTTGGTTGGTTTATTTGGTTTAACTGAATAATGCTCACCCCTAGTAGGAGAAGTTATTGTCGTGCTATTAGCTCTATGTCTAATGCAAAACAAGTAAACCTCATGCAAGCTTCAAAGGCAATAGTCAATTATCGAGAGAATGTGAATCAGAAATGGCGAGAGGAAATGTAGACAGAGATGAAAACAATGAGTTCGGCTATCATTGATTTGAAACAATGCATGGCGTTTCTTGTAAATCACTTTTGAGGAAATGCGACGACACCAAGACCGGATGATACTTCCAATACCAAGCAAAATCTCAATAATTCGGTACCTAGCAAAAGTACTCCATTAGATAAAGTGACAGTATCGCCTACGGGAGGAAAACAATCGGTAATGATATTAGGACTAGGTTCGACGGAGGTAGTTAGAGGACATATCGGGACGCAGAAGATGTGTCATGGTAGAAAGGTGGTTGAAGGAGAACAAGTTGTTTGGGTGGAGGATGTTCTCGATCCAGATGCTTCACTTTTTGATGCACCACAAAATGGTCATTACACGCTGTCCGAGCTAGTTGGAGGGGGTTTTGTGATTTGACCCGAATATCGTCTACGTTATCAGTAAAATTCTGTGAGTTAATTTTAATATTTTGTAGCTATTTTTAGTATTTTTAGTATGTTGTTTCCATGGAAGCACACTTGATTCGAATCAAACATCTGGCTCATCTGCAATATTGATCCAACTCTCCGCTGATATTCTGGTTTCTCACCTAAAGCTTAGACAAGATTTATAACGAGATTTTTCTCAGTTTTTTGAATTTCGGGATCAAACCATCTTTTCTTTAAATAATGAGTGAGGCCCATCAATCAACCCAAAGCTGTGTGCTGTTTTAAGTTTATTTTTTTTAACCCCTGCATTATTAAGTCCTCTCTCTTTATTTACAGCGGCAACTACTATGTATTAACTAATTTAGCACTTCACTCATTTACTTGATATGGTTCTGCCACCTACATTATTTTGGCAATCATTTACTTGATATATAATGTACCATGGGAAATTTAGAACATAGTTCTTTATAAAAACGTTTTTTGTGATATAATTTTATTATTCCTTTACCACATGTTTCACATATGTGAAAATTTACTTCAATTTTCCCTATTACGCAGATTACAAATTCATGTTTCCTCCATGAGCTCTGTAGAGGTCAGTCTGAACATGCTGATTGGCGTTTGTCCCTTATCAGGTTCTAAAATAGGTAAATTCATATGTGAAATTTACTCTGCTATTTTTGACCTTGTTAATTATGCAGTTATCCTAGGCATGAGGCTTATTCAGCTTGTTCCTAAAACAACCATCAATGTTAGATTCATAAAGCTCTGTAGAAATTTTGGCTTCTCATTTGTTTTTTCGGTTTTATAATATGCGTTGTGGTGATAGAGGCGAGGGGGCTGCAATGATGGCGAAGAGGTATAACAAGGATATTTTTAAAAAGAGAATGTCAGGAGAAGTACTTAGGATTTGCTGTGAAAGATATAAAAGGAGAGAGACGGTGAATCGAGTAGCATGAAAGAAAAAAGTATGAGTGATATGTAACAACGAATAACATTAGGCTGGTTAACATGAAAAACAAGAAAATCGCAGCTTCTTCCGTTGAGATGTATATAACATGACTCCATTTTACCCTTGTTGTAACCAATAATTAGTTACAACACTAGAGGTACTCTTGAAGCACTTCACCTAAAGGTTAGAAATGAGAAAAAGGGTCCAGAATCACAAAATAAGCAGGAAAAAGTAGAGAATAGAAAGTTTAGAGTGGTTCGGCTAAGGAAAAGCCTACATCCACTATGAGAATAGCTTTCATTATCATATTAGGGTTTACAAAGCATGAATTCTCTCTCATAACATTCATTTTCACTCTCATATAATGATCTCTTATATTTTCCTCTCTTTTTAGCTTTTGATTCCACTTGAATTCACGGAGAAAACAGTGAGATCTCTTGATTTGGGATGATAATCGTGTAGATCTTCAATCATTTGATCAATTAGGCAATCTTTGTTAGCTCCATGGTGAATTTGTGTTGGATCTAAGCTTTATAGAGAATTAATGGAGATTCGAGATCACTTGAGTTGAGTTCGAGAGAGGACTAATGATGTTTGGAGTAGATTTGATCCATTTGATGTTAGAGAGGGGTGGATTGATCTTTGGAAGCCAATGATGAAGTTAGGAGAGAGCTTGGAATTTGGCGGCACTTCGTGGAGAATGAAATTCGGTCCCCTTTCAAGTGGAATGTATGGGGGTATTTGTAGAGGTCATTGGAGTGTAGTGGTGAAGTGGTAAATAAGTGTGTATAGTTGGCACATGGTTGGCGCCAACCATGCATTCGCACATTACAGCTGGTAATTATGTTCCAATCTGCCTTATGTCATGTACAGCTCACGATTTGCCTATTATAAAGCCACAATCTAACTATTTTTGGCCTTCCTTCCTATATGCGATGAACATCGGCAACTTGATTCTTTCCCTTTTGTTTCACGTCGGGTGGCCTTGACAGCATCAACAACTTGAGGAAGGTAATGACCTATGACATGGAAGTAAGCTGAACGGAATACGGCATGAACACTAGAACGACACTGCTCACATTCCAATCATAAACAACCGCCTGCATGTCTTTCATACACTTAACGACTCACGGCTTGTCATGCGACTTGGATATACAGCTTTAATATATATGACATGAACACCTATGGTCTGAAATAACCAGGCAACAACTCCCCCTTTCGTGTGTTTCCATGTGTAAAGTAATGTTAAAGCTCACCCATTTCTTCTTATGTTTTGAACGGCTTAAATACTTATACGAAGTTCACGCATATGTTGCATTCCATCAGAAAGTTATATTCTTGTGGCAGCTCATATCGTGCCACGTGGCTTCATTTACACTGAACTTTCGATAATTTGCGATATGAATGTCCTACCTTAGATCATTCAAACGATATGTTACTTCACTTATGACCTGCTCATTCCATAACGACCTAATTCATCGAGTCAACGACCCGCTTGTGTTTGGATGCAACAACATGCTTTAGGTCTAAGCTTTGCGGCATGAAGATATTCAAACGCCATGAGGATCTGCGACATGAATGTTCTCACGGCATATAGCATGGTGATAGTGACTTAAAAATGTGGAACAAAATGACTATGAGCTGACGACTTGGACAAGATGTGCCATACAAATAATGACCTGCTCTTCATATAACAATATACAACAGGCACACAATGAACGATCCAATGCCCTTTTGTTGCACGTGGCCTCATATATGCAGATACAAACTGCTACGTTGCTCAAACTATGAATTAATGCTGATGTGTCTATTTTCTCTTGAAAACATGGTTGTCCAAACTTTAACAATGTATACAACTCAGCTCGTATATTCAACACAAATAGCCTAACATTTATTATATTTTCCACATGTCATGTTTCCCAACGACATGATTGTATTTTTCTAACGACATGAATGTGCAGCCGTGTTATTTGCTGTTTGATTGCTCCACGATATTCTTTAACAAATATATATACGGTCTGTTTCATATCATGTCCGTGTTTTAACTCCATGTCGCCAATACGTTATGACTTGAACGGTTATGTTAAGTTCACGACTTGGCCGGTGCGAACCGGCTTGAATCAATGCGACATGGATTGCGCGGCATGGGTAGTGGTTGGCACGACATAACTTATGCCGTTGGGACGACATGGATGTTATGACTTGATGTGATTAACGACATCAATGTTCTCACGCCTTTTATTTATTTAGTTTTCCTAACGCTTTGTTTTGTGATTACACGTGTCTGATTCTGTTGTCTCACGGCTTGATTTCAGCGGCATGCGGAATGAATCAGAACGACTTGACTTGAAATGGTATGTCACATTAAACGATTTGATAACATAAACGATTCACTCCTTAAACTGTAACCAATCCGTAGTCCTTTGACAATGATTCTTTGAACCGCGTTTTTACAAAGTGGTTAACATTTGCCCCTCAAAGCTTGTGTTTTCTTGTCAGAAATACGGGCTTCAAAATGAACATTGTTAATATAACTGACGTTGAGATCCAGCTGTAGCTTTTTTTTGCTATGGTGAATCATGCTTTGTCTCATTGATTCCAAATGATTTGAGTACAGGACTTGTTAGTTGAATTTATATGCTTCATGCCTCATGTTCTGTGATTAAAACAAGCACTTGCACGATTTTGGACTTATACTTTGTTATTGGTCGTCCACATCAATAACATATTAGTTAATCATTAAAGATGAAATATAGCGAATTTTATCTTGAGTTGAATAAAGTGTTTGCACAGGGTTGTTTTATTCAATGGTTTATAACTTGTTGAATATTATCTGCACAAGCACGATATTCTAATTCGAATTCTTGTTAACGCTTAAGATCAACTAATCGACTAAAGTCGACTGTGGATTTCAAACATCATCGTTTTTATGACTTATACGATAATATATGACATTTCACATTTGGGAAATACGTATCTGTGATTTATTTTGTGTTCCTTCGTGGAGAAGCTTTGAATATTTGAATATTTGTGCCCCAGCATAGGAAGTCGTCATTAGTCTTCATTATGGGAAGAATTTTCACTGCTCAATGTTTGTTTGCTTTGTTGATTAGTTCTGATATTGGAGACTCCATTGGATGCCACTACTATGGAGTGGTCGTTTATAATCCAACGTTCATCTTCTCTTGCCGACTGGATCGACATGATAGACTTTATCGAGTGTCGTTGATCTTTGCTATGGAGAAGTTGCCCTTTCTATGAAAAGGACTTTTGTTGTTATGCTCCCACTTGGGAAGGACTCTGAATTTCATGCCTATGCTTGGGCCAGAATCTAACACTTGTTGCATCTTGGGTTTTCAGACACTACGCAAGTGAACTGGTTAATGTCCAACACTCGTTGCCTCTAAGATATTCATAAACTATTCAAGTTAATTGGTTAATGTCCAACACTTGTCGCATCCGATATATTCAGACACTTCACGAGTTAATTGGTTAAGGTCCAATACTTATTGCATCTAAGATATTTAGACACTACGCAAGTTAATTGGTTAAGGTCCAACACTTGTCGCATCTGAGATATTCAGACACTACGCAAGTTGATCGGTTAATATCCAACACTTGTCGCATCTGAGATATTCAGACAGTACGCAAGTTAATTGGTTAATGTCCAACACTTGTCGCATCTGAGATATTCAGACACTACGCAAGTTAATTGGTTAATGTTCAACACTTGTTGCATCTGAGATATTCAGATACTACGCAAGTTAATTGGTTAATGTCCAACACTTGTCGCATCTGAGATATTCAGACACTATGCAAGTTAATTGGTTAATGTCCAACACTTGTCACATCTGAGATATTTAGACACTACGCAAGTTAATTGGTTAATGTCCAACACTTGTCGCATATGAGACATTCAAACATTACGCAAGTTAATTGGACGACTGTTGCATCGTTCCACGGGGCTGGCACCAATTCCTTTGCCGGACGCTTGACTTGTCGAGCTATCTCAGTTCAGAAACTGGGGCTTTGCGCCTCTCACTCAAGGAAGTGCCCCATCGACGAAATTTACAACCCTCTCATTTGTTTGTCATGGCGCTTTTTTGTTGTTTGAATCTTTGCGACTCTTCCCATTCACTTTCCAAAGCGGTTCTTTTCTATTTTTTCATTTGTGTGTGTTGATATTTACAGCCTTTGGCGCTTGAACAAGTGTTGTTGGCGTCGCTATGTTTCATCAGATTCTAAAGGAACAAGCGCTCGACAGATATCCTGCAATATGAAATCATCTTTTAAGCAAATTTTGATTTGTTATAAAATTTTGCAAGCAAGGAGTTCACTCAGGAATATATGCTCTTAGTCGCAGAGCTAATGTTCGGTACAGTGTTTGTAAAATATTACAGACTATTTATATGAAGTTCAAATACAACATGAAGTAAAACATGAAGTAAAGTGGTAGCGATGATGATCGCTTATTCTGAGCCATTGAAATTAGAGCACCACTGGTTGTCAGTAGATGATTGGCTTTGGTTTGGTTTGGTTTGAGAAGGAGCTTCGTTGCTTGGAACGAACTGGTTGCTTGATGCCCCTTGCTCCTGGGGAGTTGGAGAAGTGTTTGAGGATTGTGGATTTTTTACATACTGTTGCAGACAATTCTTCCTAATCAGCTCTTCGATCAATGATTTTAGATGCCTACATTCATTGGTATTGTGGCCTGACAGATTGTGGAACCGACAGAACTTTTCAGAGTTCGCTTTATCGTCACCTACTTTCTGGGGTTTTGGTATTGGATAATCTTCGGTGTCTTTTGTAGCATGATAGACATTCTCAAAAGTGTCAATTAAAGGCGTCATCTCTAATGAGTTGAAAAAGCGAGACTTCTTGCCGTCTCGATTGTCTTTCTCATCGCTTCCTCTTTTCTAATCTCCAGGATTCTTCTGATTCTACTGAGTAGCAGCGTTTTTGGGTGCTTCAAGAGGTTGGTTAGCATCAATAGTCTGAAGAGGCACAAGATTATTGTCCACTCTCATATACTCCTCGGAGATTATTGTCCACTCTCATATACTCCTCGGCCTTTTTATAGAATTTCTCAAGCGTTTTTGGTTCTTTCATTTTAATCCATTTACCGAATTCGCTCTTCTCATCTATGGCGCCGATTAGAGACATGAGAATTATGCGAGGTTATGGATTTTTCACTTCGGACAAAGCAACGTTGAATCGACTGAGCAAAGATTTAACGGATTCCCCTGGATTCTGCTTCATCACTGAAAGTGTTATAGCATCCTTGGCTTTTGTAGCATAAAGGCGGAACTGCTCCTTAACCATTTTGGTCAAGTCAGAGAACCAGTCTATGGACTTAGATGGAATATAACACCCCACCCCGAGACCCACCTTAATAAAGAGTATTACAGAGTAATACTGTCTATTAAGGCGGAGAATAGGGCTGGATAGGAGCGACCTCTTGTAATCTTGTATTAAACAAGTCCTAAGTACTTCGATGAAGGCTCTAGTTTTTATTTATTTATATGTGGTTCGACATACTTATTACTTACTTAATACAATATCACTAGGGTTTCAAGATCGATTCAGAACAAGAAAAATATAATATAATAAATCACAGATCACAGAACATAACACAGTTACATATATATAATTTTTACACACATCAGGTATAATACAAATACATATACATTGTTACATTCCCATAAAAGAATATATATACATCGAAAGGTGTCAAGTACGAATATGAGTACAACAAAACTTGTCCAAGAAATATAAAGGGAAGAAGTCCATCAAAAAGGGCAAGCTACGAAGTAAAGAACAAATTCCATAATTACCTGCAAATACTCGGTCTGACTCGAGCATTAACACACACGGATCAATCTAGTTGAAATATTATAACATCATATAATTAATAATAAGAACAGATAAGTGGTATTCTTTAGAGCGTAATATGACGTGAAAACTCCACGTCATGACAATTAGAGATTCACACAAGTTAACGACCACAAGAAATTCCAAGAGTTGTATTCTCCAGAATAGATCAAAAATGAGGAAATAATACAATCATCAACGTCATGTATGTGACTTATACTCGTATATGTGTTTGTTCACCCGAAGTGAACGCTTCATGAAATATCAAAAACTACTCAAGAAAGACTAAGGATCAACAATATTTCACAAACGGATTTAAAGCATCACTAACACTCCTTCATAAAAACCAACCACTGGTCTTAAAGCAATAAGCTTGCTTCATATAAAATAGCACCAAATAGCCTAGAGGCTAAGAATCAACGAGACATAGATTTGGATCCAAAACAACAGTTTTCCCCACATTAATACAATTATAAGGATGGATCCTATGGCAACCAAGTTGCACCATCATCAATAGAAAGAATTACTTGCCAAGTACTTTAAATACGCAATTCACTATGTTCTGCCTCAATTGAGTAAGTTGACCTATCTCGGTCCAACAAATTTCTGCTGTGACCCGCCACGATTAAGTAGGCTCAACCTGTCAAGGTCGAGTAATTAACACAATGACCCGTCTCGGTATGGTGTGCACCCATACTACAACCCGTCTCGGTATGGTGTGCACCCATACTACAACCTGTCTCGGTTGAGTATATGACTCGTCTCAATCCTACATAATTTTACCGCAACCCGCCTCAGTTGGGTATGTTTTACCCCTTCGATCAAGTAAATGAGTATATATAAGGCTCCTCTTGAGTCTAGTACCGGCACAACAACAAGATGTGCCATAGACTTACGAATAGTAACTCGAAAAGTGAAATCAATACGTCCCATACCGCATGTTTTACTAATCGATTTACCATAAGTTAGTCTACTCCACACTAGGAATCTCAAAGCAACATAGAAAACCCATAGATCAACCCAATATGGGGAAACTTCAATTTGGTTTCGATTGACAAATATGAAATTAACCGATATTATATCCCTATGTGTCCTATACTACAAGGTTTACAATATCGTTTAATTGCAAACACGTCTTCTCGAAAGGTGCAATAGTGTGTGTATACTTTTATAAATTTAGAAAAGAACTTTCGACGAAAGCAAGTTAGAAAACAGTTTTCCAAATAGTATATGTAATTATTAACATAGAAATTTTTCCCTCTATAGCGGGAATATAATCTATTTTATATTAATAAAGTACACGAAATATATATATACACATATAATAATTAGTTGTTAATTTCACAAATCATTTGGAAATATTTTATTAAAACCAGTTTTGAAAACATGTACAGAGAAGACAAGGTTCAATGAGATCACACCATCGATTTTCACCCAAAACCACATCGATTCAATAATGCGAATCATAGTTAAATGTGGCTTTTCTTTCTAGAAATCCCATTCAGATGACGATCATCGACACCAAAAAGATGCAAAACAATTTTAAGTGGTTTGGGAATAACTAATGCCACAACAACATGAAGCAAAATACAAGACAACGAACAAGATCCGCTGTTTCGAGCTACTGAACAACAAGATATTTAAACCCTATGAATTAAATTTTGTTGCAGATAATTCAAGCTTTCCAGAATGTCCAAGATAATTGAATTCTGATCAGTAGTTCAAAAGTTATGATCGTTTAACTAACAATCGAAAACTCAGCCTGCTGCATGTATTCGACAGGACTGCGACAAACAATGATGATTTTAGCTTAGAAAACTTCAAAATTTGCATAACATATTGAACGAGAGTTGTAGATTAGGTTTTCAGCTTTCCGAATCATCAATAATTATCAAATTCCGATTAAAAACGAAAAAGTTATGGTCATTTTACTATCAGTCTAAAACTTAGCCTGCTCATGTATTCGACAGGACAGCGACAAACAATGATGATTTTAGCTTAGAAAACTTCAAAATTTTGCAGAACATATTGAACGAAAGTTGTGGCTTAGTTTTTCAGCTTTCCGAATCATCAAGAATTATCAAGTTCCAATTAAAAACGAAAAAGTTATGGCTAAAACAATTTCAAGCTTCAGCTCAGAAAATTAGGCATAGACAGAATTATACCATCATTTCGAAATCTGTTTTATTGAGTCTAGTTTTCAAAAAAAAAAATTAAGCTAAATCGGATAAGAAACGTGGAAGATATGCTTGTTTTACCACACTGCATTTTCAGGAATATGGGATGTAACTCGAAAATAATCCACTACACCGAATCGAATCAAATCATCTCAAAAACACAATAAATTCAGAGAAAACCACTTGTAAATGATTTCAACTAAAAGTTGTCAGGTTCGCTCACCTGAAAAGAGAATCAACCGCAAGAATTTGAGCGATATGGAGATTTTTGGAGCTTGAAATTGCCTTCTCGAAGCCTAAAAAGAGCTTGGTTGTGACATGCAAAAGCAATGAAAACAATTATAATAACAGATTTATAACTAAAGATTAGAGATGGATTAAGTCTTGGTTTTGAAGTGATTACCTGCTGGAGATCTTCAATTTCCTTTCTAATTTCATTAATTTCAGGAGGTTAGAAGTTATGCTTGGGTTGGAAAATATTTTCTAAATTTCTGGTTTCTGTGCTTATGAGAAGAAAGGAGGAGGAAGAAGAATACGTGATGTATTCTTTCGCTCTCCAGAAAACTCCTCCCCTAATTAAGTAATAAATTAAGCCAATTAAAGTTGATTAATTTAGCATCAATTAAGCAATTATGCTATGTTTAACACATATTTACACACTAATAACCATTATTTGTTGCTCATTTCATCATTTACACACAATAAGAGTATAAAAAAATTTAATTACTTCTTTGAAAATTATTTCTAATTATTAACTATTAAAGTTTACAAATTTTAACATTTGCAAACAAATTTCAGTTCTTTAAAAACATTGACAATTTAAATGTTTTAAAGAACAAAAGCTTTATTTTTCTTACGGAGAAGTTTTAGCAACTTATAAAAAAAAAATTCAACACATCCATTTTTATCTATTTATTTCTACCGCAAAAATCAACATTTTTACATTTTATTACCAAAAATTACTTAAGAACTATTGTTAAACATAAAATTTACTCTTTACTCACATTTTACAATTTACCTCAACAAATTTTTCCCAAAAATCCTAAATATTTATATTTTGTCTCAAAACCCATTAACAAAATATTTTTAACACTTGTTCTTCATCTAGGCCTTTAATTTTACTTATCACAAAACCGAATATGTACATATATATTTTTATGTTAATTTGCCCCTTAAATTATCATGGATAAAAGAAAATCTTATTTATCTTAACTTCACACTTATTTTCTATCTATACATTTATATGCATCGATGTACATATATATGCATATTTCACCAGGATCCCAATGATAACCAAATATTATCCTCTCAAATTTTCACTTTTAAATTAATAAATTCCAATTCTCCTCAACCAAGCACAATTTTTTTTCTTCAAAACATGGATATAAAAATTTCCATTATAATTCATTAATCACTATAGCAGGTAATCGACTAAAACCAGGGTTGTTACATGGTAGCTTTGTGAACCATAGTGACGCGGCACCATCTAAGTAGAGAGGAAAATATAGGCATCTCGTCTCATCCGTTGCTTTTGCCGCACTCATATGCCACTCATATTTGAACAGAAAGTAGTTGGGATCAACAAGTCTGTTGTACGGAGGCAAGGTTGGAGGATTGAATTTCTTCGGACACTCTGTTTCTCGGATTATTTCGGTAAACGGAGTCCTATCGGGAGAGAAGTCCCATTCCTTATCATCGTTATTGAGAGTTTGATTCTTCTTCATGATTTGTTCTATCATATCCAAGAAGTACTCTTCAGTGGTATGTCGCTTTGCGAAGCTAAGTTCTTTACCAAATGTTTGTCTAGGCAAGCGATCTTGGTCGACGAACTTAGGTCCTTTACCTTCCTGACGAGGAGGTGCCCCCGTGGCGGGACTGGTAACCCTTCGAGCTATTCCCTCGGAATGATTCTTATCTTTTGGTTTCAAGTCCTCGACATTAGCTTTGTCTTTGTCGCTCAACCATTCGTTATCGTCTTCCATGTTGTCGTTATTGTTATGATCAGAAGCGGACAAATTGTCATTTTCTTCGAGATCAACAAGGACCTTTTAAGGGGATGAATTTGGTCGGGCATTGAGAATCGCATCTAGCTTCTCCGTCATCACCTTGGTAGAAACATCCATTTGTTGGTTCACGTTGGCAACAACATCAAAGGTACTCTTGAAGTACTTCACCTAAAGGTTAGAAATGAGAAAAAGGGGGCCACAATCACAAAAAAAGTGGGAAAAAGTAGTGAACACAAAGTTTAAAGTGGTTCGTCTAAGGAAAAGCCTACATCCACTATAAGAATAACTTTCATTATCATATTAGAGTTTACAAAGCATGGATTCTCTCTCATAACATTCATTTTCACTCTCATATAATGATCTCTTTTCTTTCCTCTCTTTTTAGCTTTTGATTCCACTTGAACTCACAGAGGAAACAGTGAGATCTCTTGGTTTGTGATGATAGTCATGTATTCATTCATTTTTTCAATTAGGCAATCTTCGTTAGCTCCATGGTAAATTTGTGTTGGATCTAAGCCTTATAGAGAATTAATGGAGATACAGGATCACTTGAGCTGAGTTCGAGAGAGGATTAATGATATTTGGGGTAGATTTGATCCATTTGATGTTGAAGAGGGGTGGATTGATCTTTGGAAGCCATTGATGAAGTTAGAAGAGAGCTTGGAATTTGGCATCACTTCGTGGAGAATGAAATCTGTCCCCTTTCAAGTGTAATGTATGAGGGTATTTATAGAGGTCATTGGAGTGTAGTGGCAAAGTGGTAAATAAGTGTGTATAATTGGCGCATGGTTGACGCCAACCATGCATTCACACTTTACAGCTGGTAATTATGTTCCAATCTGCCTTATGTCATTTACAACTCACGAATTGCCTATTATAAAGCCACAATCTAACTATTTTTGGCCTTCCTTCCTATATGCGATGAACATCGGCAGCTTGATTCTTTCCCTTTTGTTTCACGTCGGGTGGCCTTGACAGCATCAACAACTTGAGGAAGGTAATGAACTATGACATGGAAGTAAGCTAAACGGAATACGGCATCAACACTTGAACGACACTGCTCACATTCCAATCATACACAACCGCCTGCATGCCTTTCATACACTTAACGACTCACGGCTTGTCATGTGTCTTGGATATACAGCTTTAATATATACGACATGAACACCTACGGTCTGAAATAACCAAGCAACAACTCCCCCTTTCATGTGTTTCCACGTGTAAAGTAATGTTAAAGCTCATCCATTTCTTCTTATGTTTTGAACGGCTATAATACTTGTAGGCAGTTCACGCATATGCTGCATTCCATCAGAAAGTTATGTTCTTGGGGAAGCTCATATCGTGCAACGTGGCTTCATTTACACTAAACTTTCAATAAATTGTGTCATGAACGTCCTATCATAGATATTTTAAACAATCTGTTACTTCACTTACGACCCGCTCATTTCATTTCATAAAGGCCTAATTCATTGAGTCAACGACCCGCTTGTGTTTGGATGCAACGACATGCTTTGGGTCTAAGCTTTGCGGCATGAAGATATTCGAATGCCATGAGGATCCGCGACATGAATGTTCTCACGGCATACGGCATGGTGATAGTGATTTAAAAATGTGGAATGACATGACGGTGAGCTGACGACTTGGACATGATGTGCCATACAAATAACGACCTACTCTTCATATAACAATATACAGCTGGCACACAATGAACGATCCAATGCCCTTTTGTTACATGTGGCCACATATATGCAAATACAAACTGCTACGTTGCTCAAACTATGAATTAATGCTGATGTGTCTATTTTCTCTTGAAAACATGGCAGTCCAGACTTTAACAATGTGAACAACTCAGCTCGTATATTCAACACAAACGGCCTAACGTTTATTCTATTTGCCACATGTCATGTTTCCCAACGACATGATTGTATTTCTCCAACGGCATGAATGTGCAGCCATGTTATTTGCGGTTTGATTGCTCCACGATATGATTTAACAAATATACATACGGTTTGTTTCATATCGTGCCCGTGTTTTAACTCCATGTCGCCAATACATTATGACTTGAACGGTTATGTTAAGTTCACGACTTGGATGGTGCGAACCGGCTTAGATCAATGCGACATGGAGTGCGCGGCATGGGGTAGTCGTTGGCACGACATAACTTGTGTCGTTGGGAATCATGATGTAAGACATGGATGTTACGACTTGATGTGATTAACGACATCAATGTTCTCGTGCCTTTTATTTATTTATTTTGCCTGACCATTGTTTTATGCTTACACGTGTCTGATTCTGTTGTCTCCTGGCTTGATTTCAACGGCATGCGGAATGAATCAGAATGACTTGGTTTGAAATGGTATGCCGCATTAAACGAGTTGATAACATAAATGGTTCACTGCTTAGACTGTAACCAATATGTAGTCCTTTGACGATGATTCTTTGAACCGCGTTTTCACAATGGGGTTAACAACCCTGTATGTGTGAAGTGAAATAGTATTGAATAAAAATGTCAGTACGTGCACTGGAGGTAAACTACTAGGCTTGTCAACCGGTGGTCAACAATTTCCCATCACTTTTAAGTTTAATATTTCAATCAACCTAGCTATCATCAACCTTATGCATAAAAATAATAGATAATTTATCGCATTTATTAGTTATTTTATAAGTAATAATACTAACATAATGCTTATGCTTTTGAGCATGTGCGTTAAAAGTAAAAGTTGATTTATTAAATTAATGGGAGCACGAGCCCTGTGACTAATTATTATGGGCAAAAAACCAATCATATAAATTTTATAAAAATTAGCCTTATGTATTGTTTTTGGAGCATAAAACAATTATGATCTGTATACAAACTTTCATATCAAAAATTTACATTTTTCTCACATTCTGTTTTATTTTTATTTTCATAAAAATTACATTAAAATTTAAGTTCATTTTAATTTCTGCAAGTCAAATTGACAATCCTAGCAATAATATGATCAATTCGATCAAGCATTGATCTAATCCAAATTACAAATCAGGTACAACTATAAAATTCTTAGTTCTGGAAAAACTTCGGGTTTGTTTCCTGATTCCAATCAAGTCCAACTCAGAGATTTTTCTCTTTTCTTACTTCTGTTTTTTTGCTAATTAATTAAATTCGACGATTCATTTTCTTGAGCATTCGCCGTAGATTTTTCTATTTTCTTGCTTCTGTTTTTAGCTTGAGATTGCTTAGTGTCTTTTTACTATTACCGAATTTGCAGCAATTCTAATTTTCTTATTGTTAGTGAATAGCTACATCTTTCCCGGTTCAATTAGATGTTGGAATGCTAAGGAGGAATGTTGGAATACCAACATTGTCGACCCTATTCCTTGATCATGCAAGTAACAAAAAATAATTGTCTTCATAATATAGAGCCTACTGATAATAGAGACTAATATACATGTTGCTTCTTTCAGTTTTCTCTAACTTAGGACTTCACATGTACAAAAGCGCATATCCTTGAAACTTTGTTTCTTTTGCATTCAGATGATATAGTTGATGCGAACATATTCAATAATGCTACTTCATAACCTTAACTTTAATTTGTTTTTCTTGTCCATTCACTGGCCTTATACGTGTTCACTGCTGTATTGATGTGTCTGTGACGCAAATATGCTTCTTTCATTCTAGAGTGAGAAGCCCAAGTACATTTGATATCTTACTATTTTTATTCTTTCTAGTTTGAACTGCTTCTCGCCTTAACTTTCTTATGGCGTACTTGATTGTTTTGAGTTTGTACTGCTGCTCACATGATGTTTTATTGTGGTTTTCTACAGGTACAATTAAAGTTGTGCGGCTAGTGGTATGATGCAGCTAGTGGTAGGATTGAAGTTAATCTACTAGATGATATGTATGTTAAGATTGAATTTAGAAGAAATATGTTAAATCTTATTTTAAAACTTATTATGTATGTTAATGACGGCGTATAACTTTTGCAATTTTAAGTTTGGTATGTTTGCTATTTTAAATTTGGTATGTTCTGCATGCTATTTGTTGCTCTAATGCTAATACTGTAGTACTGAATATTTATTTATGTATATCTAATATGAAATATGGGTGTTTTCAGTATGTGTAGTTTGTCACAGTTATTACTGTGGTAAGTGTGGCAGTAACCATTGGGGAAACTGATGATACAACGTTTATAACTGTTATAATTTTGGGTAGACACAACATTTAAAACCATGAGTAATTAAAATGATATCACGGTTTTAACCGTTAGCAAAGAAAATTCACTTACGTTTATTACCGTTAGTAAATAAAATAAAATCACATTTATAACCGTGATAAAATTTTATAGTATAACGGTTATAACCGTTAGTACCTATAATAAAGTCACGTTTATAACCATTAGAGTCACCGTTAGTATTTATCACGGTTATAACCGTTATAATATGGGTGACAAGAAAAATACCAATGCCAATTGGCTCAACGGTTATAACCATGAGTATTCTTCTTCCTCACGGTTATAAGCATGGCAAATTGGCCTTTCTGGTGTTGTGACAGTTTCCCTTGTCTAACGAAATAGATGATCATTCCCTCCAAGACTCTACAGTGATTGGTTTCGTGCCTGTTCATCATATGATAGTAGCAATAGGATCTTCCCAATTTGACTTCATTTTTAGGTTTCTTCTTTTGATATGGCCAATAGTTGAATTCGTGTTTGGTTAGGAAGTAGAAATTCTCAATGGATGTTGTGAGTTTGCATTCTCTTGGCAATCTTGACTCAGTGGGCCCCTTTCGTTGTTGGAACTTGATCCTTTTGTTACTCAACTTTATTGGTTCTTCCTTATCCTTAAGCTTTTTCTTTGTTGTGTTGTGAGATTGAAGTGTCGTCTTCTTAAACCACCTTGATGAAGCCTGTTTGGATTTTCCCAATGTTCTTTGCTCAAATAAAGTCCCTTTAGCTTGTGCATGAATGGCCTTCTTCGCATGAGTGAATAAGTGGTGCCCATTTAAGGTGGAACCATTCATGGCAAAGATAGGGGATGGACCTATGTGGAAAGGGTTAATGCTCCAAGGGTCAAGGTTATAAGGTTCTACTTCCTTTCTCCTACTTTCAACTTGTAGGGCTTCCAACCTAAGCCTTTGTTCTTCCATCACTTTCTGGTCAGAAATATCTGACATAGACATTTGAGATCCGAAAGACTCTTATTGGGATCCTTTACCCATTATTCTTGCTTCTTCAAAGCCTTAATCAAATCCGGGACGGAACAACACAGTTATAAATGTGGTTGTTAACCACAAGGTCGGAGGTTAGGCCCCTCCCTCTAGCGCCAAAATATTAACGATATTTTTTGTCAACACCAGAGATAGGTCTAATGATTTGGACCTAAGGGAAGTAAGGGATTATTTACTTCCCATAAGCTTGAGTTAGTTCACCGTTTCCTAGATATCAAGGTCTTGAGTTCGAAGATTAGTTACTCTTCCCTCAAGGGGTGAGTATCACGCTTACGAGACTCAACAACCAACAATTACCTTTGGATAAGGGTACCCTAAGAGCAACACAAGTTGGGAAGCTAAACGACTTATAGGAGGGTATTTCGGTAAATTAGGCATAAGGGTAAGGTTTGAGAATGAAGCCTTTGCCGTAGAGAAAGCATTACGAAGAAGACGAAAGCAATAGAAAGGTAAATCATATAAATTATGCTAAGTGTCAATTCACTCTTTATTTTTCATTGATTTGAGTACATAAACGTTTACAAAAGAAATCCCAAATCGATTTAGAAATTAGGGTTTACTCTATAAGAAATGAGTACAAGATTAGAGAATGAAAAAAGTCCCCTAAAATGTGACCCCTGAGGTCTTATTTATAGACAAATCGTGCCTCCTTTTGCCATTGGCTCAGCAGAAGCCCCTTTCGGATGCTGTAATGGCTTTCGACCGCTATACACCTCTCGGCTCCGGAAGTAGTAGTTTCTGTAGCCTTTTCCTACATTTGACATTACCACTGGGTTCCACCTGGCTTTCTAATCTTAGGTCTCAGCTTTAGGAGCCTATTCTTGATGTTGCTTCTTTATAATGTACTGGCACCACATTGATTGGTGTGGATAGCTTCTGAAATGGCTTTCGGTCCCCGACAACAAACTTTGGTTTCGGCTTTGAGCCTTTATAGTCTTGTCCTTGGGCTTTCGTTTCTTAGGATTTCAGAACCTTCACCTCTTTCGGTATCGACACTAAGCAAATTAGTGTGGATAGCTCTTCCTCTTATAAGCTTTGGTTTACTTTTGGTGAGTCTTTGGAGTTGGTTTCGGTCCTGTGGAAGCCTGCTCTCTGTACATCTACTAATGGCTTTCGAAGCTGTCTTTCGGGGGTTGACAAGCTCTAGCTTCAATAGCTACCCGTCTTAACGTTTCCCTTGTGTTTCTGTTTCTTGCGGCTCCAATATCTTTTCCTTCTTCTGTATCGACACTAAGCTGATTAGTGTCGATAGCCCTCTCGCCTCCTTTTGCCTGGCTCGGTGCTTCTTGTTGTGTTTCAGACAATATAGGACTCTATCTTGGTTTCCGGTCTCGGGTCATAGGCTTCCGGCTCTTGCTGCTCTTTGCTTGTCTCCAATTTCATACGTTATGCTTTCGGAACTGAGCTCATATTGGTGGCCTTTAGTATCGGGACCGCTTTATCGTTGCCACCTTTCGTATTGGTACCAAGCTTTTTCCCTATATGTTGGTACCGGTAGCTTATTGACTAAGTTGCCACCTTGACGTTTTCGGTCTTAATTGTTTCAGTAGCTTGTTTTCGGTTTCATGCTTCCAGATCATTATTTAAGCTGATTGCAGTCCGATACCCCTTCACCGACAATAGGCTTCGACGTTGAATTTCATAGTAATAATTATATAATAAAATCATAGAATATCATGTTTTTTGCACATTAGATTTGAGGATTATTATAAATTTTTACTTTATATAGTATGCACATTTGCCTTAATTTAGATCTTTACACTAACTTTTTAGTTTGTTTTTAAAGAGAATAAATCAAATTATTCTCTGTATATTAATATTGTTAAAGCGGGTGCTAAGTAGTCTTGATTTAGCCGGTGTAGCGGGTATAAAAGCTGATCCATTGTTCATCAACGCTAAATACAAATAGCGTAGTGGTTGTAGAGCACTATGGATTATTATTAATATGCCTTTTGGTATGGTTCCCGAAAGCAACTCAAGCCCACACGACTCAGTCCATCGCGTGGATCAACTGCCCAGAAGCGTTACCGAAACTTCAAATCCCGAGCCCAGATGGAGCCGTGCAAGAATAGTCGTCTCGGCTCAACCAAACTGCTCAACAATGGACCAACTCTTCGGGATCGACATTGAGCCTCGTCACCAACTTGCGTCCCAACCTCACAACTCTTAAAAACCACGCAAAGTCCATTTTCGGATCCCACAAGCCAACTTCGTATCCAGATCCCCTCAAAACTTAGGATGGACACATGCAGATCACCGAAAAACTTAGGGCGCCCCATCGGATCAGATACGAATTGTATTCCGTATCCCCGGATATGAAGTTCGGACTTCCTAAAAATGTTGATCGATCGGAGCGGAAAACTCAAAAGGGGCTGCGCGCGCCGAAGTTTCAATAGGACTTGTGATCGCCTACCCCGAGATTGGTATTTTCAGGGTATGTATTCCATCCTGATCAGGCAAGCCAGAGTATAACCAAATCACTCCAAAATGCTTGATCTCATCGGCACGATCACCAAAAAACACAAGAACAAATTGTGTACTTTCGGATCAGATCATGGGTAGTTGGAGTGGATCGGCATTTCAAAGGAGTGAACCGAATATAAAATCTCATATCGTATGCTTAGATACGAATTGAGGCTGGACTTGGATCAGAGTGCTTCGAAGCAAAGTCACGGAACCACTTCTTCTCCTGGACTCCTAGGAGAAGAATTCCCACTCCTTCCGGGAGTGTTAATCTTCTCTTGGACTCCCAGAAGAAGAATTATCACTTTTTCTCCCAAGAGTGGTAATTCTTCTCCCCTAGCCCATAAATGCCCCTTGCCTTGCTTCATTTAGAGGATTTTTGGGCTGCATACATGAAGCTTTGACAAAAACTCATTAATGGCTTCCAAAATGAAGTTTTTGGCCTAAAACACTATTTTTGGACTTGGGAACTCCGTATACACGACCTCCTTCAATGTTTTAGCACTCGGGATCATCATAGCTTTTGTACCATATTGTAACTTGTAAAAGTGAATTAATAAAGTGCTAAACTTTCAGAGTGAGTATGCTTCGACAAGCCGAACTACTATAAATATCGTGGCACTGTTATTTTGCGTTTTCTCCTGCATATTTACATCGTTTTGCATTACTGCACACTTATTTTCACTATCGTGAAAATCTCGAGTGTTGTGACCACTTTGGTCGCCAACAGCTATAACGGAGATTTCGCGGGGCTTTAACTGCATAGGTATCAACTCATGTTGTGCCAATAATGTTTGACACAAATAACATAGAAAACACATCAAAATATACCACTACTACTCCCTATGAATTTCTTATTTACATCCTCATTTCACTACTTATTATCAGGACGGAATTTTGATGCATGCTTCCTACAGTTTCAATGAATAGTCAATATATACACATCAAAGCTTTGTATAATGTACAACATTATAGCATATAAAACTTCATCTGTGCATACATGATAAATAAAGAAAAGGAAAATTGCAATGTTCATTAATATAGCATATAAAACTTCATCTGCGCATACATGATAAATAAAGAAAAGGAAAACTACTTCTATGCAATTAAATGACATGCATAATTGCACATAAACTATTACATCTAAGCAAACAATCTGTAATAGGTTTCATTTATACTAAAGGTCAAGACAAAGGAAAACATACAAAATAGTAATATAAGTTCTGTACTTAGATGCATGAATGTAAAAGAGTTCCATAAGTTGAAATGAAATTGACCATCATAAAGATAAATTTTGTTCCATGAATTAAAAAGTATATTGGTAAGTCAGTAATAAAAGTCAATATAAAAAGTGATAAGCTTCAATAACTTATGTAAAAAAATATCTATGACAGGTCCACGATAGTCCTCTCCTTATTAGCCCTCCACCATGGACATCGTCTTTTATGACAGCCAAGTCAAACCTGATGCAAATGCACCATATGCAGTTTGCTCGCCGTAAATATGAATTTGTTGCATGTATCTTTAGTCACAATACAAAAAATATAAGTAATTATTTTTCAGTTATCTTATATTAATAAACTTTTTCCTGATTTGTAGATTTTACGTTGTTGAGATGATAATGGACTTTTACATCTTTACCAAACTATTATTATGATGTTCATTCATTATCAAGACGTGTTTGATAAATTTAAAGTTTTAACAAATCCCAAGTAAACATTTTATGTCCCTTTAACATGCATTTATAATTACATAAAAATACATATAATTATTACCCTTATCGGGAATGCAAACTGAAGTTAAGCATGAAGAAATACAAAAAATGATCGAATTTGACAAACCTGATGTGTGTGAAAACTCAATATTTGTGTTCAAAAACAAAAAATTGAAGATCTAAAAAAAAGTGCTATAAGGACTGTCCACAATCTTATATTCATTCTAGTTGTTATTTAGATGATTCGGGTATACTACTGTAACACCCCAGCTCCGCTAGGGTCACTCACAAAGGGAATGCACTAGGTTTGGTGAAGAATTATCGAGGTAAACATGCACAGAAATATTACAAGACAGAACATATATAAAACAGAGGAAGTAAAACAAATTTCATTACCTTATAAAATAAGGTCTAAAGCCTTTTACATCAGAATACATCAAAACCTGTCTTGCAATAGTAAAGAAGCATAAAACCATTTAATAAATTATTCCCCAAGTAAAACAGTAAAGTAGCCATAGCCAAGAAAAAGTCCAAGCCATGCGTGATGATCTTCAGGTAGAAGAAGTCCGAACTAGATAACAGTGTTTCCTCCCTGAAACCTGGGGGGGGGAAACTGAAGACAAAGAGGCGAAACAAAACGGGGTCAGTCATAAAGACTGGTAAGTCCTATCTACTTCCAGTATAAAAACAGGTAAAGGTAACATGACATGCATAAACTGAAAGTAAACATAAGGATGACGACAAGATAGATAAACTAAACCAGGGTAACAGGCTGAACTACTGTAGCAAGGTAAACTAAGATATCATGATAAACTACGGTGTCAAGATAAATCAAGGTATCACATCGTCAGGTTTCTATCAAGTATACTATCCCAAGGTATCTATCATGTATAACATCCCACAGTATCTATCATGTATATTTCTCATGGTTCTAACATGTATATTTGCTCTGCACCTCTTGTACTAGTATCCCAACCCGCGTCATGTGTTAACTATGAATGTCCCTTGCCCAATGTCATGTAATGGTCCATGTCAACCTAATATATAGCATATGTAGGTTTTCCCAACTCGTATGTTTCTTTCCATGTATAAGTTCAGTCCCTTGTCGTAGGCCGTATGGGCTTTCCTATGTAAATCTATACCACTTCAACGTAGTACCATCTTATCCTTGAAGTTGTTTTGGACTGCTACCCTTGATCAAGTTATGTTTTCTTGCCATGAACTATCGCGTGTTCACTTAGGATTTATGCCACCTAGGACCACTAGGGATTATGCAACCTAATGAATGTTTCTGTGTCTCGGTTTGGGTTTTGGCCACCTAGGACCACTAGGGATTATGCCACCCGTCAACCGCGCCCTTTATCCCGCATACGTATCGTGAATCGTTTTCCATGTCTAGGCGCACAAGTTCCTCAATGTGCCATCCGAGTTCCGTGCCAGGGCAAATCAAGAAATACGGAACTCGGTCGGGAGCTTTAAGTCGTCTGCTGATGCAGATATCAAGGTCTGTTTTTGTACCCGTGGCTATGGTCCCACGTGACCCCTCCCTCAACTACTGAAAGGCAATCCAAGAAAAATCATGTATGAGAACTACATCCCGGCCCCACTATAGCCCCACTTTCCTATGGGCCAACCTCACCCATGACTTGATAGCAAGAACATGGTCTGTTGGGAGTTCTCTGCCTTTCCGTTCGTACACGATTGACTAAAGATGGTAGGTAGTCGACGACGTGCTATCCAGGGCAAAAACAAGTATCGTCGACTCCACGCTAATCCATCCTAGTCTTTAGGTCGCTCGCGTAGCAACCAAGGCATACTCTTGGCTCTTCTACCGCAGACCTTAACCTCTGTGAGGCCGGGTTTCATGGACCACCTGCCACCTCGCAGAGGGATACCAAGAGTACCCTCACGTCCCCCGAAGCTACCGCTTCATCACCCAGTTCGTTGGAGCCTTTATCTAAGTTAGATAATTTGCTCCTCCTCGTGTTTTAAGCGATGACCTACCGTCCCGGGTTACTCATCTATTCATGAGCTAGTCCCATGTCCTTGGCTAAGAATTATTACTTAGTTATACTTAACTAAGGTTTACCACTTAGCTTCATTTCCCCGTTACCCTTGATTAACTACGATTTTCTACCTAGTTCCTCTACTAGGGTTTTGCCTATTGGGTTAAGTGTTGTTATTCAAGTTCATGGCTTAGCCCGCCTATGAATCATGTCAAGATTGGCTAAGTATTCAAGTCCAAGACCTAGCCCTACAAGTTGGTTAAGTATACCAAGAAGCCAATGACTTAACCCTATTCAATCATCAAGTCAATTTGGTTAAGTACTTGTTTATCTTAACCCTATCAGGTTATCGTGTTAGATTGGTTAAGCACAGATTATCTTAACCTCACCGGATTATCGAGTCGGATTGGTTAAGTATAGGTTAACTTAACCCCATCCACTAATTGTATTATAATAGCTAAGTATATTAAAAGGTCTTATGACTTAACCCTATCAAGTTCTCATATTAGATTGGTTAAGTATGGTTGCTTAACCCCATCCAATCATCATGTATAATTGATTAAGTATAAGTTACTTAACCTCATTAAATTATCATGTTAAGTTGGTTAAGTATTGGTTACTTAACCACATTGAATTACCAAGTTTAGATTAGTTAAGTGTTTAACTTAACCCCATCGAATTACCATGCTTAGATTAGTTAAGTGTAGGTTACTCAACCCCATCCAATTACCTTGTTTAGATTAGTTAAGTGTAGGTTACTTAACTCCATCTAATTACCGTGTTTAGATTAGTTAAATGTAGGTTACTTAACCCCATCTAATTACCAAGTCAGATTAGTTAAGTGTAACTTACTTAGCCCCATCCCCTAATCGTCTTGTATGGTTAAGCGTCATTAAGAAATCAAGCCCGGTCCCACTTAACCTACCCATTCGTGTCATATCGGCTAAGTGTCATTAGTCAAATTTACTTAATCTTATCATGTGGCATTAATTTAATTAATGCACTCTCAACCACTCACATTAGACCTTGTTGTGGTTACTAGTTAAGCCGGGCGGGTCCGGGTAGTTTTACACCACAACCTAGTCTAACCTCGGGTCTTAAGCGCGACATGACCAACTTCTCACATTGGATTCTATTGTTTGTAGCCACTAGTTAAGCCGGGCGGGTCCGGGTAGATTTATGCTACAAACTCAACCCAACCTCGAGTTGGCCACTTTCATGTTTGGTCTAGTGTCTTATTACACTTACAACCCACCCATATCTAGTTCAAGTCCCATGTTTTTCCACGTGTCATGACCATATTTAAATGTATCATGAATGTCATGTTCTCATGTAAACCCCATGTCAAGTTTTCCATGTCATACCCACGTTTTTCCTAAACTACCCAAACGTATTTCCAACCCAAGTGGAAGCGAGTCACATAGTAGGGTATTATGCCAACAATTTGGCCACAAACATGCATAATATCATAAGGGAATTTGGCCACAAGCATGCATAGTTTCATAGGGGAATTTGGCGACAAACATGCATAGTATCATAAGGGAATTTGGCCACAAGCATGCATAGTTTCATAGGGGAATTTGGCCATAAACATGCATGATACATAAGGGGTTTGGGTTCATTTACATGCATAAGCCCCAAAGTCAAATCTTTGCCAATGTTTCACAAGTCAAATGGTTCCCAATGGTTCATGCTAGCATTCTATAGATAAAGATTAAACTTGCAAGATATACTAGGTTAAACATAACATGAATAGCATGATTTAGTCACTACGCATAGCCAAAAGTCATAGGTTCAAGCAAAAGAGGCATGACAAGGTTCATATAGGCTAGCATACTTGGTTTAATCTCGTTTTATTCCATGCCATCATTAAAACTACCGTTTAGATCTAGAAGTAGCTAGAACTTACATAACGAGGCTTAGGGAATGAGCATGATCCATCTTGACGAAGAAAGGTGGCTCCTTTGTCGAAGAATCGTCATGGAATTTGCGTAGCAACATTGATCGAGCCTCGATTTGGTGTAGCAAGCTTGCACCTTTTGATTCGGATCCGATTTGCATGCATAGTCTCTTGGAGTTGGAGATGGGAGGCCATGATCACTTGGCATTTGGGCAGCACTTTGTGGCATGAGTGATTTGTGAGGGTTTAGGGTAGGCTTAGGGGTCTTTTTATAGAGATTAGGAGTAGTTTAGGCCGTAGGATAAACCCTAGGATAGATCTGAACCCTCAAAAATCGTCACAAGCCTCCAAAACCGAGCCAACATGACAAGCAGGTGCACCAGGTCGGCGTTCTACAAGGGGGGGTCGACCCAGGGGTCGACACCCGTGTCGACCCCCTAGGGAGGGGTCGACCCCCTGGAGGGGGTGTCGACCCAGGGGGTCGACACCCTGTGTGTCTGGCGGGAATTTTCCCGCCTTCTCTTTCTGGGCTGAATTTCAAATCTGTTTTCGGATTTGAATTTTCGTGAAATTTCGTTGGGCCTTAACGGGGTCATACGGACTCCGATTTACGAAATTTCGGACTCTATTTCACGTATTTTTCCGAGACAAATGCAATGGAGCAACCCGTTTATCCTGATTCAGATTTTATAATTTAATTCTGCCTTGATTCTTGTCTTAACACGTTGTAAAAATTCGGGTTGTTACAACTGCACTATTAGTTTGAACAAAGGTAAATTAATGATTAAACCAAGTTTTCCAAATTCAGTCCTTTGTAAATGAACATTAGATACATAACTCATTTTGTAACAAAAATGGATAAATAACGAATATTCTAGTTGCTGGCAAACTTTCGATCTTTATCTATCTGAACTTCTTGCATTTTTTACACGCAAATGCATATATGTGTACAACTATAAAAACCTAGAGCAAGATTGGATCTTCCTCCAAACTGAATAACTCACCATACATATTCGTATGCTTGATAATTTGTATAAAATATGAACATTTCTACAAACAAAATAAATTAAATTAGGGTTCCTACCTACTTCTCTTATATTTTCTTCAAATTGGATGTAAAAGAATATTTATCTAGAATCTCTTGGAAGGAAACAATTAAATCATTTCACAGACCTAACACTAAATCAAGCATAAACTAAATACAAAATGAAATAAGATGAAACTTCAAATTCAATATAAGGAATTTGTTCAATTTACCTCTTGTGATGAGCTATTCCATTCCATCTTTTCTCGACTTAGATTTAGAAATATGACGGGGTATTACTCATTATAGTCAACTCAACTATAATGTTTCTTGTGAATTTAATATCAAATTAGTTCTTTCAAAACAAAAATCAACTTAGAAAAAACCGTACTAATTAAGACAATGAGTATCGGAGGAGAAACAAATTCATGTAGTTGAATAAAACATGAGTAAGACATGGTAAAAGCTGTAGATTAAGGAATATGACAATATATGTTCCTTGGGCAATGTCAATTTATTATTTTGATATAATGAAATTGGAAAATAATAGTTAGGTTATGTATGTGCGCAGACATATATAAATGTGTTTATTTATTTTTTGAGTAGAACGGATGTGTAGCGTGATACTACACAGCCGATTAAACATATTATATATATATATATATATATATATAATCCAGTTGACAAGCCCAACTGGCGGCTAATAGTTCGAATAGTTATAAACCCTCAAAAAACTTCAAATCCCATATATATAGATACTACATCATAGAACCACGGAAACATAAAGCTAGAACCTTAAACATTGAAAGACATATGCAGACCGAACAAAATGAACCACCAAAGACAGTAACTTACCATGCAATAATGACCATGTTTAGTGCAAATCTGGGCTTGATCCTCCTTCATTTGAACCCACCGATTCTGCAGGGCTATTATTTAGAGGCAAAGCATGTCTAAATCTAGCTGAGGACGATTGACCTGTCCACGGTTGAAAGAAATATAGGATAAGTCTGCATAATCCTTCAAAACGTTTCATTGGTTTGTTAAAAATAACTGCATTTCTCTCCTTCCAAATGCACCAGCAACAAATAGGTAAGGAGTCCAAAATTGCATTAGCCGAACTATATTGCCAGTAATCAAACACTGATGGAATATCAGGAATGAAGCCTAGTAAATGAATACTAGTGGCAACTAATATGGGGTATGAAACATCACAACAAATGGTGAAAATTTTCCTTATGGCTTGAACAAAATGCGCAACAGGGATCAACAACCAGATTAAGTCTATGCAATCTTGCTCGAGTATTAACCCTTCCAAGAATTAGACACCATTGAAAGAAGAGAATTTTAGGTGGCAAATGAATTTTCCACAGTCTAGAAAATGAGAAAGATCTTCCAGAATAATTGAGATAATGATGAAGAGAAGCAACAGAAAAATCACCCCTTGGTGATAAAGCCCAAACATAACTATCAGAGTTTTCCAAAAATTAAGTATGAATAAGCAGGCTGGAAATATCAAAGAGGTTGAGAAAAACATGGACATCAAGAAGAGAGGAAGGGTAAAGGCTAAAGGGACCATTATGAAACAAACTAGCAACGGAATTGCACACATTAGAAATCAAAGGGAAAAGAGAAGGAAAGACATGAGAGAGAGGAAGATGGTCATGCCAAATATCAAACCAGAATAAACAGGATTCACCATTACACAATCTGACGTGAAACAAAATTTTAATACGTGGAATAACTGAAATTACACCAGACCAGAAGGGAGAGGGCTTAACAGGTGGAGGAAAATGAACAACGAGATGAGAGTTATCGGAGTAGTAGAGGGAAAGAATCTAGTCTTTCCAAATGAAAGCACCTGGAGTGACAATACGCCATAGCCATATTGAAATTCCAAAGATTAGCTATACCCAAACCTCCCTGATCCGGATGCAAACATACAGTCTGCCAATCAACTAGTCTTTTGACATTTTTCCCATTCCATGAGAAAGCACTTCGAAGTGAATCAATCTTTGAAATTACCCATTTAGGAGTTTATGAAATGACATCCAATATGTTGGGATAGCAAATAAAACAGATTTAACCAACACCATCCGACCAGCTGAGGAAAGGGAATTAGCCTTCCACAAGGCTAATCTCTTTTTTATTTTATGAATAAGAGGAAACCAATCAGATTTGTGGAGTTTAGTGGGTCTAAGAGGAATACCCAAATAAAAAATTGGGAAATTATGAATAGGATAGTTAAGGAAGGAAGAAATAATTGGCCCAAGGTGATCAGGTTTACCTAGCATGATTATGGAACTCTTAGAAAAATTAATAGAAAGGCCAGAGATGAGCTCAAAGACATATAAAATAACTTTGAGACAGTGAATATGATTAAGGTCAGGAGACGAAAAAATGATGGTATCATCAGCAAACTGTAAATTTGAAATTGAAAGATTTGAATTTGGGAGATGAATACCATCAAAAAAATTATTTGCGATTGCTCTCTTCACCATTCGATTGAACGCATCTGCGATGAGCACAAAAATAAGGGGAGATAGTGGATCTTCTTGCCGAAGCCTTCTATTAGATTTGATTAAACCTCCAGTATTTCCATTAATTGAAATGGATGAATAGCTGGTTTTTAAGATATAGTCAATCCAATTACACCATCGTTGAGAAATTTTTTTGTGCTTAAACATCTCTAAAATTCCCAGTTGATAGAATCAAATGCTTTAGAAAAAACTAATTTAAAAAGAACTTCTGGAGTGGAAGAGTGGTGACAAAAAGAGAATACCTCTTGTGTAGCTGTAATACAATCGAGAATGTTATGTCCATGAATGAAAGCAGATTATTCAAAGCCAATAAGAGGAGAGATCACAGATTGAAGACGATTATTAAGGGTTTTAGTAATGATTTTGAAGGTGGTATTGAGTAAGATGATAGGACGAAAGGAAGAGAGAGAAATTGCTCTAGCGAATTTAGGAAGGAGGACAATATTTGCATAATTTAATTGAGAAATAGGGTTGGGGTTATCATAGAATTCTTTACACATATCCACTATATCATGTTTCACTATAGCCCAAAAAGATTTAAAAAATGAAGTCCTAAAACCATCTGGGCCTGGGGCTTTGTCATCATGCATTTCATTTAAAGCAGCCCAAAATTCGCTTTTTGAAAAAGGATGATCTATGGAAATATGGGTTAGTTCGGATATAACAATTTCCAATCAATGACTGGAAGAGCAAAGGGTGAACGACCAAGGATTGAACGATAAAAGTTAGAAAAAAGATGAAGAATGTCAGCTTGATTTGTGAAAGATTGGCCTTCATAGGAGATTTCTGGAATATAAGTTGCCTTACCTCTTCCATTTGCAATTCGATGAAAGTAAGATGTGTTTTTATCCCCTTCTTCTATCCATTTAGATTTGGCTCTTTGTTTCTAGCCTATTTCTTCTTATTTGAATAGCCTATCTAATTCAGATTCCAGTTCATTTAAAGTGTTATACTCTTCATCATTCAAGGGACGAGATTCCTCAAGGATGTTAAGATTCAAAATAGCATCCTGTAAGTTGGAAATGCGAGTTCGAATTAATACCCAAACAGATTTAGCCCATGGCTTAATCAATTTTCTTAAAGATCTCAGTTTCAGAATGATTTTATGGGTAGTTGATTGAAATTGGACAGGTTGCTCCTGAACTGTTTTAACAAATTCCTTGAAGGATGGTTCTAACAGCCACAATCATTCAAATCTAAATGCTTTTTAAAGTTAGAAAGGGAACCAGAATCTAGAATAATGGGGGCAATGGTCAAAAATGATTGAAGCAAGCCCAAAGACATAGGATATTGGGTGAAGCTCCTCCCAAGCAGAATTGAAGAGAAATCGATCAAGCTTAGCAAGAGAAGGAATTGATCTGTGACTTGACCAAGTGAATGAACGATTACAAATAGGAGGGTCAATAAGGCAACAATCAAATATAAAATAATTAAAAGCATTAGTGTCTGCTGATATAATTCCAGATTTTCTCTCATAAACATTTCTTATGGTATTGAAATCACCTCCTATTATCCACGGTCCAAGAAAATTGTTTGCCAAATGTTTACAATGACCCCAAAGGTTAATTCTTTTTTGAGCGTCTTGAGGACCATAAATATTGGAGAAGAAATGATAGAGTTTGAGGAAATATGTTTAAGGGCAACATGCAAAGCAGATTGATAAGAAAAAGTTTGATGCAGTGACTACACAGATTCATTCCAAGCAGTGAAGAGGCCCCCTCTAGTTTATATGGCATTAACATACGCCCAACCAATCAAAGAGGATCCACCAATCAATCTAAAGTGGTAATCTGATGTATCAGAAAGTTTAGTTTCTTGGAAAAAAGGACATCTAAATTAAGTGGGGACAAAACAAGATTAATAGCATGACATTTTGAATGGTCCCCCAAACCCCGTACATTCCATGTGACTACTTTCATTGATGTCTATTAATACGCTCTTGTTCTAAAGCTTGCATGGCTTTGTAACGTGAATCACGTAAACTCACACCCATGCAACCTGAGATCCTTTTATTTAAACGTTTTTTGCAGAAGAAAAACAACAAGGGTCAAAAAACTACCAGTGACATCAGGATTGTTGTGTCTGCCACTTCGACGAACAAAGATAGGAGAGAGATATTATGGCCAGTCTTGATCGTCAGTCCATGGCTGCTGAGGAGGGGATTGCGGAGGAGGGATTGAGGCAATATCGAACGGAATAGTCTGAATAGAAATCATGGAAAGATCATGAGAGTGAGAAATAATTTGATTGAATGTTGAATTTGGAGCTACATGCATCTCCTGGTTAACTTCGTTCTGGTCTGGTTGCTCCATCTCTTGATTGTCAATAATTGGAGGGTTAAAATTCATGTTCACTTCCTGATAAATGGATGGCAAAGGAGGTAACGTTGCTGCTTCTTCGATCATAGCATCAATTCTATCTTCAGAGCTCACTTCATGAAAATTATGAAGACACGACACCACTTGTTCTTCTTCATTTCCAATAAAGAGTGTTTCTGGTCTTATACCAGGATGCTCATGTTTGCTTTGTTGCACTTTGATAATATGGGTTTTGTTGTTGAACGCGCAGCATTAGAACTTTTCGATCCTATTCCTTCATAGAACTGAATTTTGACAAGAAAATATATGTGATCAAAGTGACACCAATCACAATCATCCACTGTAAGAACATGACCCATCGGTTTCAAGATCTCTTTCACTGCTACATCATTGTTTTTCAAAAATTTAGGAAATCCTTCCACTTTGGCCCATGATTCGGTTTCCAACGCAGGTTCTAGTTCACTCTCGTTCTCATCCTAAGCTTCTAAGCTGATGGCTGCTCCTGGTTTAGTCAATATTTTCAGTAATAAAGCATGGTCTCTTTTACTGAAAGAAGGGCAGTATACTAAAAAGGAATTGCTCGAGATGATCGACATCGGCCAACAATCATGCTCGAGATTAACTTCCAAAGCATAGTGGTGGGTTTCATCACTGCATTTACAAGTAAGAGATTTAGCAATAATGCATTTCGAGGAATCAGCCATTGAGAAATGTTTAGAATGCTGAAGCTGTGGAGACTAAAGTGGGGAGTGATGATAATTAGGTTTAGGAGAATACTTAATGTTTGAATTTACTTGGTAATTATCATGACGGGTGGCTAAACGAAGAGATGTATGATTTGAAGTTTTTGCAGAATGAGTAGATTTCCTGGGGACCCAACGTACTTGACCATAATTACTCTTACTAACGGCTTTATGTGCGGAAGCCAAAGCGCTCACATTGCTATTGGTTTTTTTCGAACAACGTGGCACTGAATGACCATAAAAACCACATTTAAAACATATGTTTGGTTCTCTACACTCCTTTGCCACGTGTCCCTTGCGTGCACACTATAGACATCTTTTTTCTTTTTTCAAAAAGGTTACAGTTTGGAAGATGGAGGTGAAAGCTGGCAAAGGTGAACTGAACTTCTTCTTAGTGGGTGGTTTTGGGGGAGAAGGAGGGGGAGTAGCCGCTACTACAAAAGTGGGCATATTCGACACTAATTTGGGTGCGTTGCATGAAAAGTGTGGCGAAAGCTATGCTTTCTTTGGTCTTCTACAACAATATTCATTTGTTGTTGCATTAGATGTTAATGCAGTGTTGCGGTTGGAATTCTTGTGTTGTGACGTGCAACACCAGTTCAAAGTGTTGCTTTACATAAATACATGCCAAGTCAGCGATCCGCGTTATCAGTTTAAACAAATAAATAACTATAGATGTTTCTTAATTCAACGGTTCAATCCGATCATTGCTATAGTTTAGTGAAAATGTGGCGCGATGTTTTCCCCATTCACGAAATACTCCCCCCAAAACAAATTTCTCCCATACTCTTCCTTATGTACGTTTCTCTCTCCACCAAATCCGTCCACGAACACCTCTAATTGCTACTCTACCTCCGATTACAAACTATAAACATCCGATTGCTCCTATTTTACAAACTTTACACCTCCAATTTGGATCATTTAGGACAATTACAGGTAGTTAGGCTTCTTCATTTCGGTTTTATATAGATGATTTCATCTCTAACTTATTTTGGTCTACATTCAGAGTCTCTGGGTGATTTGGGTATACCGATTGCCTTAAATTATGGTTTTTTATACTTGAAGTGTTGTATTTATGTTTGCATGTGTTGAAATTGTGCAGGTTCTATATTTTTCTGTTTGCCAAACAATTGATGTATTGGTAAATAATGCCTATGCTGAAAAGTGGAAACAAAATTTAAAGGACAAAAGAAACCCAATTAAAATGTTTAAATGTCTATTTGTGTTTGTAGTTAAATAGTGCCTATTTCTCTTCCAACATCGTATGACTACAAAGATACCTTGGGTATGGGTGGTCTACGACTGTCAAACCCATCATCACCAGAAGCTTCTATTGATTTTTATATATAGATGCAAGAAAGGCACTACGATGATTTGTGTGAGTATGAACTAGAGCAAGAAGAACTCCGAAGACAGTGGCGAGAAGAAGAACGACGTGAAGAAAGGGCAATGCGATGGCAAAGTCATGCTGCCTTACGTCGTCAACATCAAAACAACCAAGTGGTTAATGAACAACAAGCTGACTCACCAATCATAATGTGTGATTGTGGGTATGCCGCTGTAGAAGATATTATTTCAATTGGATTCAACATTGGTCGTTGTTATTTTAGATGTTGTGTTTATCCCATAGGGTGTACCTTTTGGAAGTGGATTGACCATCAATTTCCAAGTCGAGCCGCTGAGTACGCAAATGAATTACAACATCAACTTACAACGCTGCAAAATCGAGTTATTGGTTTTCGAACTGACATTAGTAGACTTAACGACCAGCTTTAAGGACTAAACATTAGAAGACAAAATTAAATTATCGCATCGTTCTTTGTATTAGGTACAACTGTATCATCTTTGTATCACCTGTAAAGTCTTTTTATCTGTACTGTTTTGCTTTGGTGTAGCCATGTAATGTTATGAATTTGTGTTCAGTATCCTTAGTTGCTTGTTTTATGTATTCTCCTGATAATTCAGTTCCAAAAGTTAGTGATAATTCATATCAAAACAATCGTCTTTGTATCACCACACTAATTATGTATATTTATAAATTATTAACTTGTTTTGTTTTTATTTCTAATTTAATCAAACCTTACAGGGTAGCCCCTGTTCATGTGTTGAAACTGTTAGTGGTATCAAATTTAGTTTTACTCGGCCGTGGTTAGATTGCGGCAATGGATAGTGAGTATTACATATGGATAGGACTTCGGAGATCGAGTGCAGAATATGTAAGAGGGGTAAAAGCTTTTCTAAGAAATGCATTTCCCATTTATAAAGTTGGTGATGAGATGAAGTGCCCCTGCAAAAAATGTGCAGAACGTAATTGGTATTGTGAAAATGTCATATACGATCATCTTATTTTTAATGGCCCTTCTCCATTACATACCGGGTGGATTTGTGTAGTTGCACAAACAAAATTAATAGGTGTTGATAACCATATGAATTGTGCAACGGAGACGGATTTTGAGGATAATTTAGATGTGATGTTCAAATGTGCGGGTTACAAATTTGGTCAAAATCCTAGGGACTTTGAAGTAGAACCAAATTCAGAGGCTGAGAAATTTTATCGCCATGTTAAAGAAGAAAAAAACCGTTATATCCTGGCTGCACTAAATTTTCTCGACTAAGTTTCTTGATCAGACTTTATCATTTAAAATGTGCTTATGGAATTAACGAGTCTGCGTTTGGGGAATTACTAAAGCTTATAAAAGAAGCCCTTCCTGATGCCCAGCTGCCTTTGTCTTCCTACGCTGCAAAGAACGTCATTAAGGATTTAGGTCTTGATTACCATAAAATACATGCCTGCCCAAACCATTGCATGTTATATTGGGCAGAGTAGGCATGTGACATTTGTGGTTTTTCGAGGTGGGCTGTAAAAGAAAAAGAAGACATCGTTGGTAATAATGATCCACCAAAGTCGATTCCCAAAGTGCCGGCAATTGTTATGAGGTACTTTCCACTAAGACCAAGGTTACAAAGGATGTTTATATGCAAAGAATTTTCCAAACTTATGAGATGGCACCAAGTGGAACGAAAAAAATTGGAAAACTAAGACATCCGGCTGATGGTGTGGCATGGAAGATGATGGAAGCTCGCTATCTGATTTTTCATCAGAAAATCGTAATGTTAGATTGGGTCTAGCATCTGATGGATATAATCCACATCGTTCAATGAGTTCAATTTATAGTACATGGCCAATTGTATTGGTAAACTACAATCTTCCGCCTTGGTTATGTATGAAACAAGAGAATTTGATTCTTTCAACATTAATACCTGGTCTAGATTCTCCAAAGAACAGTATTGACGTATATATGTAGCCTTTAATTGCGGAATTGAAAGCATTATGAATGTTGGCGTCGAAACTTATGATTCCTTGACTGATGGGAATTTTAATTTACGTGCAAGCTTCTTATGGACCATTAGTGATTTTCCGGGATATGCCATATTGTCAGGTTGGAGCACGAAGGGGAAACTAGCGTGTCCAGTATGTCATTATGAAACTTCTTCAAATTATTTGAAGCATAGCAAAAAAATGTGTTATATGCACCATAGAAAGTTTCTTGATCCGACACATAAGTGGAGGCTGGATAAGAGGAGATTTAATGGAGAAACTGAAATGGGGAGCATTCTAGAAATATAATTAGGAACAGATATTGAAGATTTATTGCGGGGGTTCAAAAATCAGTTTGGGGATAAGACCAAGAAACCAGGTAAAAGTGATTGCCCTTTTAAAAAAAGGTCAATACTGTTTGACTTACCATATTGGTGTCATAATCCCCTTCGACATAACTTGGATGCCATGCACATAGAGAAGAACGTATGCGACAAAATATTAGGTACTTTACTTAACATAGGTCGCATGTCAAAGGATCACCTAAACGCTCGTTTGGATTTACAAGAATTGGGCATAAGGAAGGCCCTTCATCCTGTTGAATGCAGTGATGGAAAGCATGTTGAAATTAGAGCCGCAATATTTGATATGACAAATAAGAAATCTTTTGCTATGTATTGAAGAACGCCAAACCGCCCCACGGTTGTGCCTCGAATGTTAGTCGGTACATGCACATAAAAGAGAGAACGGTTGTGGGATATAAGAGCTACGGTGCTCATTTCATACTCCACTATTTGTTACAATTTTCCATGAAGAAAGCGTCAAAACCCGAGGTTGCATTACCAATGATCAGATTTAATGCATTCCTTAGAGGACTATGGAGCAAGGTTATCGAAGTGGATGATATCAAGAGGCTGCAAAAGAAATTGTCGAGATACTTTGTCATTTTGAAATGATTTTTCCACAGGCTTTTTTCGATATAACGGTACACTTGCATGTTCATTTATGCAGAGAAATCGAATACGGTGGACCTGAACACCTTAGATGCATTTATCCAATTGAGCGATATTTAGGAAAGTTGAAATCTTATGTGCGAAATAGAAACAGACTGGAAGGTTCGATTGCAGTAGGTTACTTGGTAGAAGAGTGTGGGACATTCTGTTCAAGATTTTTAAGCGTTGATGGAGGACCAGAAAACATGTCGATTGATTTTGGAAGATGTCCAACAGGTTTGGAATATCATATTGGAACAAATAAGAATAAAGTTGGAAAGATGTTCAATTTATAAGATGCAGATTGGAAGCAACGCATTGCTATATTCTGTTTAATTCCGGTAATAAAGAAATTAAGAGTTTGATCGAGTAAGTTCTTAAGTTCCTATATCATTTTCCTTAACTATAAATTAATATCTGCATTTCATAGTTTTTTGACCTTAATTATTATTTAGGGTTCATCGAGCTTTTGTGGATGGTCTTGCAAATCGAATAAGATACAAGAGGGAACAAGAACATTTCGAAGAGTTTTGGAATTGACTAAAAGAAGAGGTTCTGAAAATGGACAATATTTCAAAAGATTTAGAGGTGTTTGCATTAGGTCCTAATCGAGTAGCTAGAAAGTTTACCGGTTATATAGTAAATGGATAGAGATTCCACACAAAATTTAGAGATTCTCGATGTACCACACAAAATAGTGGTGTATTTTTGACTGCCAAAACCACCAGCTTTGCAAGTTTGAAAGACCAAAACCCAATAGTGGACGATGTCAATTACTACGGATCAATCGAAGAAATTTTTGAGTTTGATTATTGGGGAGCTTTCACAGTGGTCCTTTTTAAGTGTTGCTGGTACCAAGAGGAAAAAAAATCATATGGTCTTACTCGAGTAAATTTTAGCAAGTGCCATAAAACTGATCCTTATGTCCTGTCTTCGCAAGTGCAGCAAGTATTTTATGTGGAAGATGCAGTTGAAAAGAACAGTCATTACGTTATTAAAAATTGCCAAGAGATTGGTGTGATACTGAAAATCAGAATGCAATGGAAGAAGACATGAGCAATACGCATTCACATGATATGGGCATAGGTGGTGAACTAGAACTAGAAGTTGTTGATGGGGGTTGGATTAGGGATGATGTCCCCGTATTACAACTAAAAACAGAACTAGAAAAAAACTTGAAGCAGAAGTTCCTAATCCTGTTCCGTCTCGTTAGGACAAAAAATTCCTCTTTCTTATTGCTTTAATTTGGTCTAATCTGTTGTCTAATTTATGATGTATTTGGCACTTTTTGTTTTAGCTGTTCACATGTTTTATGATTTAATGTTTGTCTTTATTGTCATCTAAATTGGCTATAGACCAAAATGTTAGTTGTTGTTTTTGGTCCACTTTAACATGCATGTACCTTGTTCTAATGTATTCATTTTGTACGGGATGGATGAACTTATAAATATCCGACTACACCATGGAGGACAGTTTCAAAGGACATGTTATGTCAATGGAGAATCCTTCGTAGTAACAAAATATGATGTAGACTGCTTTTCGTACAGTGTGCTTATGGACTTTGTTAAAGATTGCCTCCATTACACTGAAATAGGAGGAGTCTATGTCAGCAAAGGAACGAGGGGTGGTTGGCAGCTGATAGTGAATGACAAGGACGTAAACGAATACGTACAGGGCTGCAATAAGAAAGAAGAAGTGGTTTTTTACATTGGCAACACCGTTGACAAAGACAGTGAGCCGTTGATTCAACTTCAGCCACATGTAATCATACGTCCAAGGAAAAACATAATTCAAGGTATATGTGTATATGTAATATAGATCCATTCTTGTGTGTGCGTGCGTGTGTGTGTGTATATATATATATATATATATATCTGTGTGTGTGTAAAGAACTATGAACGAAGACATCGTTATTATTTTTATTGTTACAGGTTCTGCTAAGAAGCCAGTTGCAAAGCACAAGTATATTATTGTATATAGACTTTAACAGCAACACAAAATGATGAAAAACAACCCAACTCGGGTGGGTCAGAAGAAACTATTGTCGGAGCCTGATATGAATAATGATGAAGAAGATGTTACTGTGATGGACAAAGGAACCGGGAGGAAATTAAATGTAGAAAATGAAAAAGATAATGATGATGATCCATGAGAGAATGCAGTTGATGTTCAGGTATTTTTCAGTTTTCATTTCAATTTTATTAATCAGTATTTTAGTATGAACTGCATTTTAGTGTTTTCTATTACTGTGTCGATGTCCTATACAGACCATGAAGGCTGCAGCTAATTCAAGTAAATATTGGTTCTTTGTGCATGCATTCTGTCAAAATAGCAAGAACTATTTATACGTTGACTCTATTTGGTTAACCAGCTTAAATTTATCATCGATGGTGAGTAATAATGCTAATCTTCTTGTAGTTCTCATAACCATCAGTTTTGACGAAGTATGAACAAGAGCGAATCGCGCGAATGTAAGAAAATGATGCAGTTAGTAGATCACTTGGGGTGCCTTCATTGGTTAGTTGTATGCAAGAGGCTGCTGCACTAAATAGGAAAGATAAAGGTAAAGATATTGCTGTAGGTGATGAGTACATCGCTGACATTGCTGGTGAAGATGTCAGTGATGATTCATCGAATTCAGAGGTACTATAAAAAAGTGTTCGAGTTATTACTTATTGTCTTTGGCTTTATAAACGTTAAAAATCTTGAACTTCGAATTAATTGTAGAGAATAAAAGTTGTTAAGTCAAAGGATCCTTTACCTGGACCGAGAACTCGTTCGTGAATCATTGCAGCCATTGAAATTGAGAATGAATCGATGACCCGCACCCCCCTCCAAAGAAAGCTGGCTCCAACAAGGAGTTGATGACACACACTCCCACTCCAAAGAAACTCAATAACCAGGAGAAATTGGAAGAAACAATTAAGAAATTGACGAAACCTACAGCGTCTTATTCAGGAGTTTTAAAACCTACAATGTCTCGTCAACCCGTTTCAAAACCTACATGTAGCAAAATGTTCAAACAATCAACCAATTCATGTGAAGCTGCTGGTTCAGTTGCTGCTTATTTGGCGATGCGGAAACGTCAAAAGCAGAATGTTGAAGCGCCTCTAACAATGGAAAATCTTACTGATCGATTAGAGCAGGAGTGGATTGCACAGGAAGATGAAGCAGTTACAGGTATAATGTTTCTTTATCTGTGCACTGCACTGCACTGTTGAGTGTGTCTATTTTAAGTTTTGCATGCATATTATGTTTCTGTAATGCCATACATTAATTTTCTATTCATTTTTTTGAACCTGGTATATAAAGTACAAGGTCCAAAAAAACCTAGAGGGAAGTCAAAAATGACCAAGGTGCATGCTAGAACCCCTGATGATAAAGTAGTCATTGAGTTGAATGAGGATGGTCAGCCCATATCTGATAATATTATGGAGTTAAGTGATTTTCTTGGGACACTAGCAAAGGATAATGTGTCTCTTACTTACATCAATTGGCATGTTGTTCCTGATCAACTAAAGCGAAAATGTTGGAATAAGCTTTGGTACAATCTATTACCCTAAATCATAGTTCAACTGACTTGCTAAATGTTTGGTTTGTTTCCTGAATTTTGTGTTTGATATATTGTAGGCTAGGCATGTCATTCCTTTGGAAGGACACAAGTGGGTCTTGGAGGCAGTACAAGTCTCGCATCAAAACAAGGTATTATAAAAAATATTCAACTGATGAGGAAAGGCTTGCAAATAGGCCCAGTACAATTCCGTTTGAGGATTTAAAATGCTCTTGGAATACTGGGGGGATAAAGCAGTTCTGGTACAATTTGTATAATGCTAATTAAATAATCATGCAACAAATAAAAAAAAATTAATGATATTCACATTTTCTTGTTTAATACTAATCTTTTTTTGTTTAGTGCTAACTCAATAATCATGTAACAGGTGGACAAAATAAATTAATGATATTCACATTTGTATAATGTTTAGTAGTTCACATTATCTTGTTTAGTGCTAATCTTTTCTTTAGTAGTTCGCATTATCTTGTTTAGTGCTAATCTTTTCTTTAGTACTTCGCATTATCCTCGTTTAGCCAATTTTTTTTTTGGATTTCCAGGCTCTAGCTGAGACTAATTCTGCCCGTCGTAATTCATTAAATAAGACACATACCATGGGTCCCAAAACTCATGCAATAGCCAAAGAACAGATAGTATGTGTTTTTTTGAACTTAAGTTAATTTTTTTTTTGATTGAGATGAATTGGCCACATGATAATTCTAATTTGTTATATCATTGAATTATATTTTATATCATTGTCACAATGTTTATAGGTAGCAACCAGATTTGTAAATTCTTAACATTAAATGTTAAAAATTCTGTTTAATTTTTGGTAATCCTAATACTTGACAGAGAAAGAAGGACCCAGAAAAAGTCACCCCATCCGCTGCTTTGGTTTATTTGGAAACTTATAAACGAAAACCGGGAAGAACTTACAAGACTAACACGGATGAACTAAAGGCCAAATACGTAAGTACATTAGATACTGAAATAGCAATACTTGTGTCAGTATAATTGGCACATTGTACGTTTGTTGGAGATGCTTATTAAATCGAACATATAGTTTGAAAGAAAACCAGTTCTATTGATAAATTCATTCCTGCTAGCTGCCTGTTTATATATATGCTTGCCTGGTTTTCATTTTGTAGGCGAAAGTTCAAGCAATGGTGGATGCAGGTAACATTGCTGAGGCAGATGCGCTTGTCTCTGATGGGAAGAGCCACACACGGAACTGGCTTGTAGGCAGGCGAGGAAAAATGGCTGAAAAGTCTCCAACAACTCCTGGTTCTTCAGACAGTTATGTGCAAGAGCTAACCAAAAAAATAAGGTAAGAGCTTGAGGCGGATTTGGAGGAAAAGGTGAACAAAAAAGTGAAAGAGAACGTGTCATGGGTGTTAAAAAGGTTAGGTGAAGACAATCCAGATCTTAATTTAGATGTCGGAGACTTTTGTGTCACCACAACAAGTGATGAAGATGACATTGTACTCCTACAAGCCCGACAACTGAATGAAGTATTTGGATGGTATATGTTAGCACTTGTGATATATTTGAATTGTTCTTTAAAATTATGGCACTTGTGGTATGTGTTCGTGATGACACTTGTGGTATGTTTTGGTGATGGTACTTGTGGTATGTTTTGGTGATGGCAGTGGTGGTATGTGTTCGTGATTGCACTTGCGGTATGTTTTCGTGATGGCACTTGTGGTATGTTTTGGTGATGGCACTAGTGGTAAGTTTCGGTGATGGCACTTGTGAGTTGGTATATATAATTAGTCGGTCTGACTGTGGTGATGAATGTCTTGGGAGGATTTATTATATGAATATTTTGGTATATGTGTATGAATGTGGTACAATGTTTTGGATTGTATATAGGTACTGCAGAATTTGTAATTACAGGGTTATATTACAGTTGTAGTTGATTTTTTTCTGGTGTTGCATTTGATTTTTTTAGTATTGCAATTGATTTTTCTATAATGTTGCATTACAATGTTGTGGTGTTGCATTAGATGGTGTTTGGTGTTGCATTACAGTGTTGTGGTGTTTCATTAGATGGTGTTGCATTAAATGCAATAATATTAGTTCCACAATGGTACGGCACGTGGGGCTCACAGCTGACGTGGTGCCACGTGGAGAGCTAACGTGGCACGTGACGTGGAGAGCTGACGTGGGATTTGACATGTTGGCAGCTAACGTGGAAAGTTCATGTGGGCCCACTACCATGACCTGGAAGCCAGGCTCTGGCTTCTGCTTAAGGCAATGCTCTATGTTATTGCATATACTGTTGCAATAGGGTTATAATGCAACACTTCCTTTTCGTGGCCGTGGATGGGCAAAAGTGTTGCATTAGAGGGCTAATGCAACGGCCGCGGATGCCACGCTCTTCTATTGTTGCCTATTACAAAAAAGGGCCTATGGCAACGATTTTTTGATCTACGGCCACAGAAAACTAGTGTCGAATATGCCCACTTTTGTAATAGTACCTGAGCATAAGATTTGGATGATGAATCAGAAGGATGATCGGAAAGCACAGAAAAGCGATTAAACGAGGTTAAAAAAGATGAACGAGAGTGATGAGGTCGAGAAGAATTAGAAACCGGCACAGTTAATGGTTTAACCGGCGTAGTTACAGGACGAGAAGGTTCATGAACTGGTTGGACAACGACACGACGAGGAGCAGGGTGACCTGATGAAATATGATAAGACGACGATTGTAACAACCCGCAAAAATCAGGACCAATTTAAAATTTTTATTTTAGAAAATTTTAATGAATTTTGACAATATAAAATTATTTATTTAAATAATAATGATCACAAATTTGATTTAAATCGAAGTTAGAATGAATGATTTAATTTTAATTAACAAAAGAGTTAGAAATAGCGCGGTAGTTTGAAAAGTCAAACTTGAACTTTGACTGACCGTACAGGATGCAAAATTTAACGGATTTTAGTGAAACCAAAAAATTTAGAATCTATTTAAAAATATCTTTTCAACGAATCCGAAAAATTGAAATTTCATAGCGGAAATCAAAAGTTATGGCCAATTCAATATTTAGAAAGGTCGCTATGAAATTTATAAAGGTCAAAATGCTACTTTTCACATACGAAAGAATTTGGACTTGAAACCACTTCCATTGAGTCCGGAATGATGTTTCTGCATTTAATAAGTATACACTTATATATTTTGAATTTCAGAAATTATTTGTTTGAAAATGTATTTTTAATATTAAATGTATTGCCCTTGAAAATAGATATTTTACAAACGACCTCCGTTTTCAACGAAACCACTTTTTTTGGATCCGAAATGTCAAAATATTGTTAAGTTTAATTTTTCATAATTTTTGGAATTAATTTGTGGCCGTGGCAAAAGGATTTCTATTTTGTCAATTTACGGTCAAATTTTAATCGACTTAAAAATAGCTATTTTTCAAACAGTCTCATAATTCGATGAAATTAGTCTCATTGGAACCGTATCGTCATAAGAAAGCTAAAAATATTTTTTTTAGATTTTTCGGAGTCCGTATGTGGCCTCGGCGGATTTTTTGATTGTGTCCGAATTAAATAATAAAAAGAATTAATTTTAAATTCGAAAAATGAGGGCTTAGACAACCTTTTGGGCCTGCGGGACATGGCTAGATGGATCCGGATTAGGGGTTATTGGGTAGGGTAGCTTTTGTTGGACTGGATTCTAAATAATTTGAGAGGAATGGGTTTTTTTGAAAAATCAACAATTACATAATATAAAAAAGAGGAGAACCCTAACTAAATCATTATTCATCTTCTTCAATTAGTAGCCGCCGCCCCCTATTCTCCTCATGGACGAAAATTCTTGTGCCACTTTCTCCCTCTTCTCTTAAAATTAAATCCTAACTCCTATACCAAATCAAAGAGCATCTTCTCCTCTCCATTCTCATAAGGTTAGATCTTCTCTGGAGCCACCATCTTCTCCTCTCCATTCTCATAAGTACGGCCGATCCTATTTGAGGAGGAAGAAGGGTAATTATCTTAATTAATTAACTAATTCATTAATTTTAATTATTTTAAAAACTTGTTTTGACCATGACTCGTTCATTTCAACTTAGAATTTGACGATTTCAAAAACATTGAAATCGTAACAGCAAATAGAACGGTTAGAGACTAATTGGAACATTTTCTGGACTGTTTGAATCTTTAGATCTGAATTAACGGAAGGTGAGATTTCTTTAATTTAAATTAATTAGTTGATTAATTTATTTATTATATAATATTCGTTCAGATCTGAATTGTATAGTATGTTATGTCGATTTTCTGTTTGATGAATGTATTGTTGTATTGGTTGTTGTGCGAACTTGGATACGTTTATTTCAGATTTGATTTTTATTGAATTGAGTTTGATAATCAATTCAATATTCATATTGCGATGGAAAAATATACATAGAAGAAAAAAGGATTGTTTATTTTATTTTTGTGTTCCAAAACAAAAATACACATGAGAAAAAAAAATTATTTATTTTATTTTTTTGTGTTCCAACACAAAAATTATACATAGAAAAAAAAAGATTGTTTATTTTATTTTTGTGTTCCAACACAAAAGTATACATGAGAAAAAAATGTGTTTATTTTATTTTTGTGTTCCAACACAAAAATCTACAAACAAAAAAATGTTCATTTTATTTTTGTGTTCCAACACAAAAATCTACATGAAAAAAAAAAAGTTTACTTTATTTTTGTGTTTCAACACAAAAATCTACATGCATGAAAGATGTTCATTTTATATTTGTGTTTCAACACAAATAACAATATTCAAAAGAAATGTCTAAACATAAAAGTTTATATAAAAAAAATGTCTTTTTATTTATATATTGGCACATACTTTACACAGGAATATGAATTATTTTTATTTTTGTCTTAAACACAAATAAATACTTCGTCATCAAAGTTTTATTTTTATTTTTGTCTTAAACAAAAATAAATACTTCGTCATCAAAGTTTTATTTTTATTTTTGTCTTAAACACAAATAAATACTTCATCATCAAAGTTTTATTTTTATTTTTGTCTTCAACACAAATAAATACTTCGTCATCAAAGTTTTATTTTTATTTTTGTCTTAAACACAAATAAATACTTCGTCATCAAAGTTTTATTTTTATTTTTGTCTTAAACACAAATAAATACTTCATCATCAAAGTTTTATTTTTATTTTTGTCTTAAACACAAATGAATGCACCGCCATTGAAATTTTATTTTATTTATTTTTACTTGTGTTCCCAACACAAATACATGTACCGTACATCGAAGTATTTCACTTGTTTCCCTAACACAAATATTTACATCATTAATTGATTAACATTTGGATTTGTGTTTTCAAACAAAAATTTTATATGATGGAAAAGGAAAGTGTATTGTTGCATTCCTTAATGTCAACAAAGTATAGGAACTCATCTCATTACAATTCGTAATAAAAATTCAATGTAGAAAGAAATAATATATATGATTTTCATTATTTTTGTGTTTGCATACATGTGCAAACGCTTCATAAAAAAAATATATACATTTTTATGTTTGCATGCATATGCAAACGCTTCATAAAAAAAATTTACATTTTTGTGTTTGCATACATATGCAAATGCTTCATAAAATTAAAACATACATTTTTGTGTTGGCATGCATATGAAAACGTTTCTTAAAATTTAAAATTTACATTTTTGTGTTGCAATTAAATGCAAACACTACATGTAAGAGGGAAGAGACAGTTTTATTTTATGATTACATTTTATAAAACAAAAATAGAAAAAAAGAAAATAATATCTTTTGTTTGCAATTTTAGATGCAAACAAAAGTAGAGAAAAAAATATACCTTTTTGTTTGCAATTTTAGATGCAAACAAAAGTAGAAAAAAAAAGAAAAAAAAATATCTTTTTGTTTGTAATATTAGATGCAAACAAAAGTAAAAAAAAAATCTTTTTATTTGCAATTTTAGATGCAAACAAAAGTAGAGGAAAAATATATCTTTTGGTTGCAATTTTTGATGCAAACGAAACGTAGAAAATATAAAATACATTTTATTTGCATCCTACCATGCAAATTAAACAAGAAGAAAGAAGAAAAAAATTTACATTTTTTTTTGTTTACAACTTTTGTTGCAAACAAACAAGAAAATAAAATTTGCGTTTTTGGTTTGCAAATTTAGATGCAAACTAATTTTTTTTTTTTATATTATTTGCATTCCATCATGCAAATAAACCAAGAGATAAAATTTCATTTGTTGTTTGCAACCTTAGTTGCAAACAAACAAGACAATAAAAAAAATTACATTTATATCTTGTTTGCAAATTTAGTTGCAAACAAATTTATTAAAAACAAATGTTTCATTTTTGTTGCATGTTTTTAAATGCGAACAAAACATTAAGATAAAGGTTATAATTTTTATTTATTTACTTCACTTGATGTAAATAAACATAAAATAAGAAGTAGTTATTTTATTTACATTTCTTGATGTAGATACAACTAGAAAATAACTATTACATTTTTATTTGCATTACTCAACGCAAATAAAAACATGAGAATAAAGGATACATTTTCATTTGAAATCCTTAATGCAAATAATTTATGAAATGAAGAGTCACAATTTTATTTACATTCCTTTAGGTAAATAAACCTCAAATCAAAAAGCTGAATCTTTATTTGCATTCTCTACTGCGAATAAAGCATGAAATGAAAAGTTATATTTTTGTTATTAATTGTATTCCCTATTACAATGGAATTAAAAGATTACATTTTTCTTTTCATTTATTTACAATGAAAGGAATTGAAATAAAGATTTTATTTTTATCGTCATTTTAGATGCGATAAAGGAATAGAAAAAGAATTCATCTTTATTGACATTTTACATGCAATAAAAAGAATTGAAATAAAAAGAGACAGTTTTATCGTCGTATTATATATTGTGTATTACACTGCCATAGACAAGTTACCTGACTTGTTTATGTGATTGGGTCGATAATTTTCACACATCGCCCAAGTGCACAAATGAATTAATTATTTGTTTGTTGGATGAAACCCCACACGGGTGTTGGGATGAAAATTAACATACACTAATCCCAATATTTAGTTGTATGTTGATCGTTAGATCGACAGGCTGTGATGAGCGTTATTATTTAATTTTAACACTTACACAGTTGGAATTTACACTTTGGATGTAAATGGACGACTTGATAATTACATTTTTATTGTTATATATGATGTGTGTTAAATCCATATAATCCAAATTATATGGTAAATGGTCGAGTCGCATTTCGATTAAGATGTTCTTTTAAATAAGAATATTTTTACATTAGAAATTCTTTTTATTTGAATATATATATATATATATTAATTAAGCATATGATAAACAAAGATTATTTGTAAAAGGTAAAAATCTTTTATATAAAGAATATTTTTAATGATTATCTCTAAGATACGTTTTTCTTATAATAATAAATATTTAAAGAGAAATCTTTTATTTAAGATTATTAAAATTTGCAAATCTTATTTTATGATATGAAATAAATTGAGATGTGAGGTGGATTTATCGTGGACGGTGTTTTTAAATGACATTTCTCCTTTAATCCAATTTACATTGAAATTATTATTTGGAATTTATAAATCTATTTTATAGATTTAAAAAGTGCATTTCCTAAAAATCTAGTTTTCCAATTTAATAAAATTAAATTGGAATTAAGTGGAAAATTCGATTGGTAATAATCGAGATGGGCTTCTGTAATAGAAGACCGATATTATATATGGAATTTAAGAGGCTTTGCCGTTATTCCATGTATATTGTTAGTCCGATACAGAAATTCACATCGATTATGTATTGATTGATTTCTGTGGAATTCCATATTTTGGAAATTGATTTATGGGTTTATCGTGAACTGTGTTTTAAATGACACGAGTTCTTTAACCCGTTTAAAAGAAGATTTATTCTTTAAAATAAATAATCTTGTGAAAATGATTTTTGATATTAAATCAAATTTAGAATTTTTAATAAATCTTTTAAGGAAGATTTATGATTAAATTTATTAATTTATCTTTGATAAAATTAATGAGAATCTTTTAATATGAATATCTTATTAAAAGAATATTCTGAGTGGGAAATGTGGCGTAATGTGTGATTTTCCAATATTTGATTTTTAATCACAAAATACGCGAGTTATTCAGAAAGACCGGGTTTAACCCATTCTGAATAATCATCACGACGATCAAGAGTCGAAGATGAAGATGGCAATTGAAGACCGAAGTTTTCACATCATTGGGATGATGATGACTGGTATCTTGAATTGGGACTGGACACCCCAAGGCAAGGTATTTGGTAATGATCGTCCAAATGTATTTGGAGATCGACGGACTCGTTGTTTCGCTCAGACCCAGAGCGGACTTGTGAATGGATTGTGTGTCTGACATTGTATTCTTTTCTACTGTATTTGTTGAACGCTACTGATTATATATTTCTGTTTGGTGGTGGAGAATTTATTCTTCATTTAACCCCCTTCTCTAAGACGTATGAGCTTAGAGGTTATATATATATATTGGTAGATGATCAATGATATGGTAGAGTCTGACAATGTGGCATGCTAAGATGCAATTGATCAAGGCTTTGTTGAAAAGAAGGCCTTGTGGTTGATGATCAAAGCACAGTCTATTTAGGCATAGCTTTGTGTATATCGTGACTTCGCGAGCTTCACACACCGGCGGAGTCTAAAACGGGAGAAGGGAACGCAGGGAGTGCACACGTTTCTTTCTAGCTAGAGTAGTGCCAGGGACCTACCAGCGCTGGCATTTATTCATTGTGGTTGTTGGATTTTTCGAGGCCTCGGTTTATGCTGTCGCCACTGGCCGTATTATAGGTCCAAAAGGACCGGGAAGCGTGTGTTCAGGAATTGCCAATCCATTAAGCGTTAACGTATGGACCGGCCCTGCAGGATCCAAGGGTTGGACAGAGTACCAATCCTGGGGCATTTGCTAGAGTGTCTCGAATCGGTAAGGATCTCCTCCCTAGCCTTGACTCAGATGGAAACCCAAATTTCCAATACGACATCACGCGGTTTTGATTGTATACCTATATATGGCGACATAGTGGGATGGGGCACTCATGCCGTCTAGGGTTGATATATTTACTTTGATGTATTTCAAATTGGTTGCACACTATTATTATATAATACCGTGTTTATCATATCAAGCATTTCTTGACCATTATAAGGTAAAACCCTATCCTCCGGTTTGCGTTGCATTGTGTGATGGGACTTGGGTCTTATAATGGTTTCATTTTTCTAAAAAGCATTGCGTTATTTTGACGTTTTACCTTAGTCATGCACTGGCAATCCATAGGAGAAAACCCGTTCCGCGAAAGTGGCGTGGTCCTGTGATTAGCCTTATTATATTATATAGGTTAAGTAGAATTCTCACACCAGTCCCATGACTGACCTGTAGTTTGTCCACTGGCAAACTCGGGTGCCCATATTTTCCACACGGGCAGTCGAGTAGCTATTTTTGCAGATATATTAAACAGGATTCTGGGTTGAAGCTTAAAGCTGTGTCCAGAGATAGAGAGTCTTCCGCTGTGTTCTTCCGTTGCAGTATATTACATTTTTTTGTATCTATCTTCCGCTGTAATTATATCCCAATGTACTCTGATATGTATATTCTGTACTCTGATGTAACATTTATTATAGTGTTATAAAAGTCTTCTGTTATCTGTTGTAATGTGTTGTATGCCCAAAGTTAAAGTATTCATAGATTTTCACTTTTTGGGTCAGACCTGTGTGGTTTATGATCGATTCGAAGGGCGGGGATTTGCGGGTCTTTACAACGATGAAGCACGATTGAAATGAGGGAGAAGACGGGGAGGAAGAATTGGACGAGAAAGAGGAGGATGAAAAGAAAATGAGACAGGACCCAAAGGAGGAGATGACGAAGAAGACGGAGATGAACAAGGAAGAAGAAAAGGCTTGTATTTGGATGGGAATTTCGAAAGAAAGGGAGGGGATGATGGAAGCGTGGACGCCATTAACGAAATCAAATAAGAAAGGGAGCTATGTTGCTGTGTTTATGTGTTTATACTCCAAGCATCCATTTCTTTAGTAACTAAAAAAAATAAAAAAATAAAAATAAAGTATAATAGATGAATGCATGACATGGTGTTGTCAAATGAATATTTACCAATATAGTAATTACACATATTCATAAGTATAACGCAATAGGTGAATAAAACTTGCTTTACCCAAACAAGACAAAGAAG